>CM057449.1:523267500-524483125 GCA_016271365.2 Neoceratodus forsteri
TTTTCCTTGGTGAAAACTGAGGCGGGACTCATTTAGTACCTCAGCCTGCTCCCCGGATCATGTGCCCATCCCTCCTGTTTTAATCGCATAATCTGCCCTTCACCCTTTGTTTTCCCTCAATGTATCTAAAGTACCCTTATTCCTTCTCCAATTTCCTGGCCAGGTTCTGCTCCTTCTTTGCTTTTAGCCGCCCTCACCACCCTAGTGGCCCTTCTGGCAATCTGCTCGTACTCCCCTCTATCCCTTTCACTCCTTGAGCACTTGAAATGCCTATAAGCCGCCTTCTTTCCCTCACCACCTCCTGAACCTCCCTGGTCTACCAGCAGGGTTCTGACGGCCCTACCACCTTTCGTCTTACTTTTGCACTGGCGCTGGTAGCATCCTGCACCCCTCCTGATGATTTCATCTACTGTCACGCCCATGTCTGGCCCAATCCCATCCAAATGCTTCTTAAGGATCCTTCCATTTCCTTGAAATCCACCCCTGAAGTTGGTTACCTCTGTCTTTGTGCAGCCTTCTACTCCTCCTAGGTCCAGGCAGAAACAGACCGTGGCATGGTCGCTCCCCACCAATGGGTGGGTCCCTTACCTCCAGGCCCCCAGTCTGGTCACTGTCTGCCAGGACCACATTCAGTATTTGCACCTCCTTGGTCAGTTCCCCCACCTGCTGAGTTAAGAACGCATCCTGAAAGACATCCAACAACCTCTGTTCCCTGGCCTCCGAGGATGTCATAGTCATCCAGTCCACTCCTGGCATGTTTAAGTACCCCAACACCACCACCCTTCCCCTGCTCAGTTTACAGTGTCTCCCAACATCTGCCACCAGACTCTACTCCACCTCCTTCGCCAGCGCAAGGGGACTATACACCACTCCTGTTTTTACTCTCTTGCCCCATTTGCTATCAAGGTGACCCAGATCGCCTCCACAGTTCCCTCCGCCTCCTCAACTCCTCCTATGCCAAAGCAGTTTTTGACTATTATTGCTACCCCTCCTCCCCTTCCCTCCCCCCGTCCTTCCTGAACATGGTGTAACCCTCCAGGTTCAGGTCGCAGTCCTGCCCCGCGGTGGCCCAGGTCTCAGTGACCACTGCACATCCACCTCTCCCTCAGTTAGCATCGCCTGGAGCTCAGGCATTTTTGCCCAAGCTCTGGCATTTAGCAGGACTACCTTTCACCCTTTCCGTGATACTTTCATTTCCCTGCTCGCTTCCCATGGGATTCCGCCTTCCCTGGTCAACACCTTACCAGTCGGCCTTTCCGTATTCTTCCAGCTCCCTGGGGTGGAAACTGAGTCCTCCCTTATCGAACCCCTTCGACAGCCTTCTCCCCCATCCCTCCCCTTCACAAGTTTAAACCCCACCTTTCAGCAAGGAACCCCTCTATTTTCAACTTAAGGATTTCCCTCCCCTCCAAATTGAGATGGAGCCTATCCCTAGCATATAGCCCCTTATCCTCCCAAGTCTCCCCCAGTCCACCATCAACCCATACCCTCTGGCCCCCCACCACCCCTGAGCCACTGGTTTATCTCCCAATCCTCCTCTTGTGTTCCCACTAGCCCTTGACACGGCAGGATTTCTGGAGAAGGAAACGTGATCCTATGTCATGACAGATCCTGGCAAGCTCCCCTGAACCTTGCCTGTATCTCTAGCTCACTATTTTCCCTCAATGTCATTGGTACCCAGCTACATCAGTATATCCAGGAAACCTCCACAATCCTTTGGCAGCTGATATACCTCATGCTTGGCCCTGTGCACTGTTAGTCTAGGGAAGCATTTTGTTCTAACTGGGCAGGCTTCCCTCTCCCTATCCCATTTGATACCCCTGATCTTGGAATCACCCAATAGGATCACTCTGACCATCCCTTTTCCTACATTTCCCCCCCTTCCATGTCCCTCATCCTTTCTACTGGCCCTTCCACCCCCCGGCTCCTTGCTCCTCCCCTATCTGGGTGCCCTGCGCTGCCTCCTTATTTACCCTGGCCCCCCTCCCTCTGATCCTATGCCTCCTCCTCCGGAAGTTTCCTTTGTACCTGCTTATCCTCGCCGCTGCTCGCGACTGTCCTCGCCCCCACCATCTGCTAAACTTGCCTGGCTGGCCCTTCCTTCCTTCCTGTCTCCGTCTCAGCCCTCCTTGCCTGTTTGTGCCCCTGGCATAAACCCTCAGCTGCCTTTACTGTATCCTCCTTGTACTTCTGGTCCTCTCCTTGCCCTTTCCTCCCAGCTGGTCCTTCTCCTTGTGCTTTCCTCTCTCTACCCCTCCTCCTCCTGCTCTGATCCACCGCTCCCCATTCTCCCACGTTCCAAGTTGCCCCTGTTCTTCATGCTATCTGGCCCCTGCCTCCTGCCCTCCACTCCTTTCCATCTCCAACCGCCTGTGTTATGGCTACATCACCCTCCTCATCCTCAAGCAGAAGAAGAGAATTAAAGCGTTTACTAAGCTTGTGCTTATGAGAAAACAAAAGATTTGGTCAATTGCCAGTACAGAGTTGCTCCTTAATCTCTCATTTAACTGTTAGAGGGCCAGTTACTGAAATATGTCATCTGGATGTCTACAGGAACTTACTTGCTCAGACAGGAGAGGAAAACGGATCAATTCATCATTTGCAACTTATAATGTATGATGCAATGCCACATGATATAAGAAGACTGCCTTTGCTTTTCTAGAGCACTTGTAGCTCATCTTGAAACTTTTATATTCTTGAAAATGCTCCAAATCACCTGTAGTGCTAAGGATCGTGTTTAACTAAAATGGCATTTGGAGGCGAAACCTCTGACTTGGAAAAGGCAAGGCAGACTGGTTTAATATCATCTTCATTACATTTTTCAGCCAAGTGTTCTGGGTACTGTGTCTGTGACTTTAACATTATTCTGAACAGCTGCTTTGCTTCCATTATTCACATATGCATATTGGTATAACCTGCTGCTAATTTCTGCCCACTTCCTCAGTACAATGCCTGGCTGAAATCCAAAATAAACGCCATACTAAGAGACAGAAGAATGCGTTAAGCTCATTTTATTTATGTATTTATTTATTATTTTTACTGTCCCCAGCTTCTCCGTGGTAATAGTCCTCGAGTAACCCGCCACTAATGTATTTATCTAAGGCATTTTCATAAAAGTCACATTAAGATGCGGAAAAAGATGACTGCACACAGTTTTTAGTCATGGTGAGATTAACGTTTATGGTCCAAGATCACATATTAGAGCAGATTTGGAGGAAAGCTTGGTAGATTTCAACAGATTTGACCTGGTGGTCCATTTGCCTAGCTACTGGGAGGCTATCAGATTGGCTAGTAGAAAGACATCCAGTGCGATACCAGCTGAAAACCCCATCATGCTGCACTTTTCCTTTCTTTGGTACTTTGTGCATAGGACAAAAGAAAGGCGGCTTGCCCATCGTGATTGTCCTCCATATACATGGAACATTAACCCAAACCCTTCCTAGCAACCATTCTGTGGGCAGGCTGTTACATTCTGCTTTTCTACAAAGGAGGCTATGGCCTCCCAGAAGAGAATGGAATTGGTTAATTGGTTCTTCTGAGCAGGAGTCTTCGAATCAAGGTCATATTTCCTGTACACCCCCCAGTATAGGATGTAGAAGGCAGAGATCACTAATCAAAATACTCCGTGTTGTGGGTTGGGTTCCACCATGTAGATGCACAGGATGGGTTGGGTTCCACCATGTAGATGCACAGGATCTGGCTCCGTCCCAGCTTGTTTAAGCTTGGACGGGGCCTTGGGTCCAGCCATTGCAGTTATTGTTAAAGAGGGAGTCTGACCAAAAGTGCTACATTGCAGAATTAGAATCGGCCTACCCCCAATAAATCTCATACCAAAAACCAGGTTTCTATGTGACTTCATTCTAAAGTTATGAGCTATTGTGTGACCCTGATTTCATTATCTGTTCAAAAAAGCCAGTTTGTGAACAGCCTCTGATGTCGTAACCTGAACACACAGTCTAGTCCTCCCTATCAGCAACCTTATAGAACCTGTTTCTCCAAAGATTTAGAAACTTAAAACTAATGACAGAGTTGGCTGAAGTGCTTGCATTTCCAGAACGTTCAGATGCATGGTGCTGTCATTTAGAATGTTACAGGAGTTGGTTTTGGAATGTAACGCTGAACTGAGGTATAGAATGTCAAAGTGGTGTGCACAGTTTTAAATGTGGGTGGTGGGGGGGGGCATGCAGTGCAGTCTCAGAACGTGGCAGGATGTGCCATCTCAAAATGTGGTGGGACATTCAATCTCAGAATGCAACAGGAACACACACTGAGGTATTTGGCAGCGACTGGCAATTTCAGAATATAGTAGGGATGCACCCTGTCTGAATGTGAGAAGACACCATTTATTCTGAAATTGCTTGTCCCTGCCACATTTTTAGAATTGTACACACCCACCACCTTTCAAAATTGTGCCTCATATCCCCACTGCATTCCAACATTGTGCGTTCCATTCACATTCTGAAATTACTCATCCCTGCCACATTCCAAAATTATGCATCCCCACCAAATTCCAAAATTTCACATCCATACCACATTCTAATATTGTTTCAATGCTACATTCCCAAATTGTGCATCATGGCCACATTTCAAAACTGTATCACTGCCATATTCTGAAAGTGCATCATCGCCACATTCTGAAAGTATGCGCCATCGCCACATTGGGGAACTAATGTCACCGCCACATTGGGGAACTATGTCACCGCCACATTGGGGAACTATGTCACCGCCACATTGGGGAACTATGTCATCACCACATTGGGGAACTATGTCACCACCACATTCTGAAATTGTGTGTCACCACCACATTCAAAAACTTTGCATCACTGCCGTATTCTGGACGTCACTGGCATATTGTGAAATTGTGCATCACTGGCACATTTCGAAACTGTGCATCAACAGCACATTCTAAAATGATACCTTCCTGCCACATTCCAAAATTGCATGATCCTGTCACGTTCTGAAATTGTGCATCCCTGCCATATTCCAAAATTGTACGTCCCCATCACATTCTGAAAATGAGTGCCCCTGACTCATTCTGAAATTGCATGTGACTACCACTTTCTGAAGCAGTGTCACTGCCACATTCTGAGATTCTGTGCCTCATTGTCAAATTGCATGTTGCCTCCACAGTCTGAAATCAAACATCCCAACCACATTTTGAGTGTACATTATACCACGTGCCAGTTTATGCATCTGTTACACATTACGTAATTGCATATCCCTGCCACCTTCTGCAATAGTGTGCTCTGCATTTGAAAATTGTATTCCTCTACCACATTCTGAAAATATAAGACAGAGGATAGTGGATGGGCAACAGTGAACAACAACACTGTTGTTCACTTTGAGAAGTTGTCATGGCAACCGAGAAAACCTTGAGAGGTTTTCGGTTGGCATGAAAACCAGTGAACCAGTGTTGTTGTTCACTGGCCACCATCCACTGTCTTTTATAGTGTAAGGGCAACAGTAAACAAATTAGCAATTTACTGCCTCCACGGGTCACGCCGTGATGTCGGGTCACCCCTCCCGCCCATGTCCGTAAATAAACTGCACCCTTTCCGTGTGATCATACATATTTAAAACAAAGACGGCTGTTCCGCTCTGTACCGGCCACTCTAACTGAACTTACTGAAATTTAGAATTGTCCATCTGTGTCTTCGATTAAGTGTGGTGCCCATTTTGTCGTCTCCACCAACTGTGGCTCGCGCATGTGCAAAAGTGGACAGTGCTGTTGTACCATCGATCTGACGTACTCATGATGGTACAACAACAAAAGTATGATTGTGAAATTGTCAATTGTAGTGCTCTCCCAGGTTGTACCCCCGGGACTTTACTGACCCCCACAAACTAAACTAATTTCAACAGGGGCTGACCGAAATAGCAGGAGGGCCTGAACTGCCTGGCCTGCCCCGCCAAAGACCGCCACCCGCAGCAGGGCTGAAGTTGCTTGCCCTGTACCTTGACCAGTTGGTGCCTGAATTGTCCTAGAAGGGGCTCAAACTGCCTGCTCCATCACAAACTGCATCGAGCCATGCCATTTTTCTGGCCTCCCCAGTCTGAGCTGTTGCCGTTGGGGAGTGGACGGACTGCCCGACTGTGGTGGTCCCACCGCCTGAACTAATAGCCCTACCCGAGACTGCAAGCACCTGCATCTTGGGGCTCAGAGGACCCTCCATCGACGCAGAAGGACATCGCCTTGACCTGCCTCCATCCTTTCTTCACCTGCATCTCCAGCTCCCGGACCAGCCTTTGTCCTTCACCTTCATCATCCTTTCCACGTTCTCCATCCTCCTTCTGGCCAACGAGACAGATTGGTTGCTCAATTACTGTACTCCATTCCTCAAAGCTAGTCAGCAGCAATCTGCGCTGCACCAAAAGACTGCTCCTCCTACTGGACTGTCTGACCATAACTGGTGTTTCTTTTCTAAGTATCGCTGGCAAAGGTGGTTAGCGCTGATAAAGTAGTTATTAGTGACATCTGCAGACGTAGGGTACAAGGTGACCCTGCTAGAGGTATATTGCATATTGGTTTTATCAGTATGATTGTTTATCCCTACATCCCCTTCCTTTAGACCTGTATGGTGCCTTGTGTTTCTAACTACTGCTTTGTGTATGACAAGCACTTATGCCTTGCCTTATATTACAGCCACCTAACCCATTATTTTCTAGTGGAACCAGTGGCTGCTGCCAATAAAAGCTAACTGTTTGTACCTGGAACCGTTGTGCCTGCCTCTCCTTGACCAGAAGAGACGGACCACTCAATAGAGTCTGGTCACCACTGCAGTCTTTTCATTTCTAATGTCCATGAAGCTGGATTTTGCTGTTTTGTGACAAAAAAGTTTGTTTAGGTATCCTTTAAACAGTGTTGAAAAATGCCACAGGTGTTTGTAAGTGGGGCAGATCACTATAAGCACCCTGTAAGTGGTCCTAGGATTCTGCATACGGAGGTGGCTAAGCTAGCCCATAGTGACAAATAGGCAGGCAGACTGTGAGAATCCAGAGATATGGGAGATTTACTGGGCCCCAGCCATAGGGGTAGTTTCATGTTTTAAATCTGAATTGGGTCCAGAGAGGGCTGTGTATTAATACGCAATCTGGGGCAGGTTCCCAGCAGGGGAGGAGAGTTCTTTCACTAAAGCCAAACGTAGCATCTGCTTCTGGGAACATGGGGTAGCAAAAGGAATTGGTATGAACCACTGCTGGGAAACTCTTCCAGGTCCAGTATTACTTTTGAGGTGCGGCACTTGGAACTCTTTATCGCTCTTTGACTGAGAAGCACACAATACTCTGACTTCATTAATGAATACAAGAAGTTAGTCAGCAGAAGAAGGCCTCATGGACTATCCAAGTCTGCCTGTTGCAAATTTCTGCTTCCTAAGTTACATACTGCTTTGCGCCCCCAGCCACTTACCATCACCTTAACTTATCCCTCTCTTCTTAAAGGAAAACTCTCTAAATCCACGCCCGATCCAGCTTTTTATTTAGAAAAGCCATTTTTCTTGTGTTGCTACTTACTTTTTGTATTGAAGTGCAGGGTGCATCACACCTTTACAGTAAATGGAGCCTCCAGCATCCGCAGTAATAGTCCCAGTTCGTGGACTTTTCCAAAAAAATAAAGTAAGTAGCAACGCGAGAAAACATGCTTTTCTAAAAAGCTGGATCGGAGAGCCTTCGGGGCGAAGGTGGATTTGAGTTTTCCTTTTAAGTCAGTAGATTTTCTTGCTTACCACCTCTTCTGGTTGCCTGTTCCACCCCTTCCACCACTCACTCCATGAATACCTCCTTGATTCCTTTCAGAACATGCCCCAGCCAGTTTGTAGCAGTTTCCCTTGTTTTTTGTTTTGCTGAAAACGCTTCTCTGGGATATGTCTTGTTGATGCTCTTGTGGTACTTAAAGGTCTCTATCTTGTCCTGCCATTCGAGATATTCAGGCTTTGCATCTTTGGTCATGCAAGCCTCTGTGCCCTCAAAATAATTTTTGCGGTGGCCTTTCTTTGCACTGCCTCCAGCTGTTTTACGTCCTCCTGCTGGTAGGGATTCCAAAACCGCACCCAGAACTTCATACATGTCTGCACCATGGATCTGTGCATAGGTAGTACAACCTCCTTTCCTTGCTTTTGAATCTGTTATGCAACCCATTATCCTGTTTGCCCTCGCCCCAGCCTTACTACATTGTGTAGAGGGCTTCAGGGTGCTAGTGATTGCAGTTCCCAGGTCTTCCTAGGTCAGTATCTGTAGCAGTCCCATGTGAGCTATTTTGACAGGTAGTTTCTTCTTTTTTTTTTTTTTCTGGTTTATGTTATTTGGTATCTTTTGATTTGCAACTTGTGTAGTGCATATGAAAATCATCTTGTATATCTGCTTTTATAATACAGTCCTGTGACTTAAGTAAAAGGTGTCTCACTGTATGATGAGACATACAAGGGCTTTTACTGGCACATCACTGTGTAGCTTAATGAGGGTGGCCATGCTTACTGGTTGGCAGAAAAACTCAGAGATAACTGTTTGGACAATATGATACGTTTGCAATTTTTTTTTTTTTTGCAACCCAGTTTCACATTAGGATTTGTGATTGTGAAATGATGTTTCAGCAGTGTGATTTAACAAAAAAAAATCTGGACAGTGATTTACAGTAAAACATTTTGCATGCAAGGTGCAATATTTAAAGCAGTTTGGTTACAAAACCTAAGGCTTGGGCAGAAATGCTGTGCTTGATAAGAGTGGAAAAATCTAGTTTTCCTAGTCTGCTGCAGATTAATCAGTTAATCGGCCTACCGTCAGCATGACATCATCCAAGAACAAGCCTGTGCCTGTGTGTGTGTGTGTGTGTGTGTGTGTGTGTGTGTGTGTGTGTGTGTGTGTGTGTGTTGGTGGGGCAGAAATGAACTTCTGAGCCTTTGAACAGGTTGTGCCAGTAATTGTTCTTCCCTGTCGTGTTATATGTTGACTGTCAGGTTTTGTTAGGGTCAAGGGGTTGGGGTGTTGGGTCCAAAATCACTCTGTGCCCATCTGCTTCTATGGAACAGTAAACATTCACATTTAGCAATGCTGGATACCGGAATACTGAGAAGTGTCCTAGGTGTACAGAGCAGTACACTGTAAAGGCCCTTAAGGCACAAGGAGTGGTCAGAAACAAAATATTAGATTTATGCTGCCTTTACTATGGATGGATCCAGATGAGACCCAGATAGAGCATATGCTCTAGTAAATGTATGTTGACAACCTCTTGCCCCAGTAGTCCTACACTATAACTGGTGGCCTTTTTTTTATTTGTTAAAACCTATGTGCCCACGTCAGCAATTGCTGTTAGCGTTGTTCTTTTGCTCTTACAGGGTTCTTTCTGTATGATTATGGCAGTCTGTAAACATTCATTTCTCACTCAGGAACATTGATTCCTGGCTTCTCCATGACCCCCACATGTCCACCGCTTCTGGCCAGGCTGCCTTTAAATACCAGATGCCAAAATTATGGAACTCCTTGCCAGTAGACATTAGGCACGCCACCAGCACACATCGCAACTCCCTACTCAAGACACTGCTCTCCACTACATGCTCATGCAACTTGCACTGCTGAGGGCCTAGTATTGTGCCCGTCACCAGTTTCTGCCCAGTTTACTGAGTTGCACTGCTCCACAGTTGCACTTCACAGACCCTCATCAATGCCGTAACAGTGTTTCCTGTTCTACAACTTACAATTTGAATACTGCTAAGCATTCTGACACCCCAGCCAGTAGCCAGTGGTTCTGCACAACTGTACCCACTGTGTTAGTCGATTCATGTTGCAGTATTGTCTTCTTTCTTTAGGGCTCAACTAAGTTGCTCAGAATGTACATTTTACTCCATTGTATTTTTCTGCTGTTGCGTAACTGTATATACAGTTGTATTTCTCCCTCCATCCCCCCCAGGCGCATCTGGAAGTGAGCGGCACCCAGGTTAGTATGCCTTCCTGGGAAAACTCTTAAACTTCCCAGTTACCCATTGTTGCTGGAGCTGGTACTGCATACTGGAAACCCTGGGCCCCATACATAGACCACTTTGTGTTACTGTGCTAAAATGCACCTGTTTATGCTATACTCAACTGGGTCACGAGGCTTACCCTGCACTTTCGCAGTGGAAAGAGACAAGGCAGCCAGGCAGATTGAAGCGCCGGCATGCAAATGAGCTGCTAAGCAATACTTGGTGACTCACCAACTCCCACACCCTGGCTGCAAGCCTAACATCCCTCAACCATAATGACTAACAGATACATAATGGAACATGTAATGTATAGCTCAACAAATATCCACTTTTGAACTCCTTTGGTGTAAATGGGTGCTGTATCAGCTAACTCACTTTCCGGATTTCATACCATAAGGTCAGACGACTCTTCTCCAACACCATCTAGTGTTTTTCTCTCTCACCTCTTTATCCTAGCCATCTTTATATCTTTCTCTTCCATTTTTACTTTCTTACCTCTCTTTAGATGACTTGTATTAAAGAAAATTGTATACTACAACTATTTAAAGTAGTCCTATATTATTTGTGTAGTATAAAATTAAGTTATATGTATGTATGGTACAGCTGCATTATTTAGGAACTCTTCTTGCTGTAACTACAGAGTAAAATGGCCAAGGAACTACCCTTCAGGTAGTGAAAGCCTGAAACGCAATGCAAGAAGCTACAACATAGAATTTGATGGCAGATAAGGACGTTTGGCCTACCTGCTGTAATACTGTAGACCCTAATGATCTCAGTCTTTTACCCTTCCTTTCCTACCCGCTGAGGTTCCCTTGTGCCTATCCCATGCATTCTTGAATTCCGTCAGTTTTTTTCCCCCGCCACCAACTTTGGGAGGCTGTTCCATACATCCACCACCCTTTCTGTGAAAGTGTTTTCTCATGTTTCCCGGATCTATCCCTCCAGCTTCATAGCATGACCTCTTGTTCTTGAACATCTTTCTCTGAAAATGCTACCCTCTTGTACCTTATTTCTACCTGTTTGTATTAGAAAGTTTCTGTCCTATCCCCTCTTCCTCCTTTACTCCAGGGTGTACATATTGAGGTCCTTAGTCTCTCCTCGGGCTTTTTGTGCAGACCCTGCATCATTTTAGTTGCCTCCGGATAGCCTCTACTCTGTCCTTCCTGGCATGCTGTCTCCAGAATTGGACACTGTACTCTAGATGAGGTCTCGACAAAGATCTGTACAGCAGTAACACCACCTCCTTCTTTCTGCTGGAGATACCCTTCCCTATAGAAACAGAAGTTGATGGCAGATGAGGATGCAAGGTCCATCCAGTCCCATTTTTTCTACCTTATGAATGTGCCATAGGCCTTTACTCTGTCAATGTCCTATGTATTCATATTCTTCTGTATTGCTCCTTTATGCCTATCCCATACCTGTTTGAAGCCCTGTACTTTATTTCTATCCACAGCTTCCTGAGGTAGCCCGTTCCATGCATCCACCACCCTTTCTGTGAAAAAGAACTTCTTCAGATTACCCTTTATCGGCCTCCTCTAGTCTCATGTTGTGTCCTCTTTGTCCTGCTATTTTTCTTATATGGAAACATGTTGGACTCTTTCGCAGTAAATTGGTTTATCCTCCTGATCCCTAGCGGCATTACATCTTTGTCTGATTTCCCCCAGCCCCGCCCCCCACTCGTAGCTTACCTTTCCAGCTGCCCCACAGTGTGGGGCGGCGGGGATCCCTCAACCCGCCTAACTCTGGATCTGGTGCTGGAAGGTTACTGCCCATCGCAGGGGCAGCACCTGCGGGGATTGACCTTAATTCTTGCAGCGCCAGTACCCCTTTTTCCTCCTATTTTTGCTTGGTTCCTGAGCTGGGGCATGCAATGACACCGCAAGGAGCAGCAGCCAAGACACTTCTGTAAGTGCCCCAGCGCCTGCCTTCTCCCCATCTGCAGCTCCTGCGCACCAGCCCCAGCCTCCACCAGGGGCCAGTCATGCATAGAGTGCTGGTGTCCCCCCCTCCCCGGAGAAGGAGAGCAGTCCTACAGAAGGTCGATCCCTCCTTCCCTGCCGACCCATGCTCGTTCCTGAACACTGGTCGCCAGCGTAGCACGAGGTAAGGCAACCAGTGCCTCAGCCCTTAGCGCCACCAGGCCAGCATGTTAGACTCTTTTGCCTTGTTAATCCCCTTAAGATATTTGAATGTTTCGATTATATCACCTCGCTCCCTCCTTTGCCCTAGGGTATACATATTGAGCTCCGTTAATCTGTCCTCATGTTTTCTGATGCTGCCCTGCACCATTTTGGTTGCCCTTCTCTGGACTGCCTTCATTTTATTAATGTCCTTGTACAGGTGCAACCTCCAGTACTACACACAGTACTACACGCAGTACTCCAGATGGGGCCTAACCAGGGTCTTGTAGAGAGGGTTTGTTACCTCTCTCTTGCAACTTGTGATGCCTCTACTAATACACGCCAACATCCCTCTAGCCTTGCCTTAGCCTTATCTACTGCTTTAGTGGTCTGCTTGGTTGATTTCAGGTCATCTGTGATGGTGATGCCAAGTCTCTTTTTTAATTTTTATTTTTTTTCCCCCTTGTGATTGCCAGCAACTCCCCTCCCAACCTGTAGGTAGCTTCAGGGTTTCTCTTCCCTATGTGCATGATACTAACATACTAAAATGCCAGTAGAATAGGCCTAATGGTCTTTTGTGTCTGCTCGTTTGGTCAGCCCCCACCCTGGGAGCTGACCTTGGTGCCCCCCTCGCCCTCTCTGGCTTCTCCCTTCCCAGACCCAGATATTCTCGCTGCACAGGACTTTGCTTCCAGAACCCTTCCCCTGTACCTGTCCCACCGTCTCTGCCTCCACCAGCCCCCTGGGCAGCACATTCCATGGCTCCACCACCCTCTTAGTGAAGTAGCACCTCCTCCTTTCTCCCCTGAATCTCTCTTCCCCCCCTTCCACCCATGCCCTAGTTGCCCCCTCTCATGGAGCACCCTGACTGCTTCTGCCCTATTTACCCCTTCATGTACCTGAAGACCTCTATCATGTCCCCCTGGTCCCTTCTCTCTTCCAGTGTGTACATATTTAGCTCTTCGAGCCTCTCCCCATAGGTCCTGTCCCCAAGCCCCAGATCATTTTGGTTGCTCTCCTCTGGACCCTCTCCGGGAGTTTAATGTCCCTCTTTAAGTGTGTACTCCAAAACTGCACGCAGTACTCGAGGTGCAGCCTCTTAAGCAGTCATACAGACGGAGTATCACTTCCTCCTTCTGGAGGTGATCCTCAGCGATACATCCCAGCATCCTGTTGGCCTTGGCCGCTGCCTCCTACAAGTCTCAGAATTGTTCATCTTGACATCCACCACCACCCCCCAGGTCCCTCTCAGCCATTGAGACTTGTAGCATTCCTGTCCCCCGCCCCCGGTGTACACTTGGCCCGGGTTTCTGGCTCCAGGTACAGTACCTGCATTTCCCTGCATTGAGCCTCAGCTTCCACTATCTAGACCACCTTTCCAGAGCCTCCAGGTCCCCCTGTAGGGCCACTTGCACTTCTTTGTGTTAAACCCCAGTTGCCACTATTCAGACCATTTTGCCAGTTTTTCCAGATCACTTCTCATTCTGCCCATCCCATCTGGATCATCTACTCTGTTGCAGATCTTGGTGTCATCTGCAAACAGGCAAACCTTACCCTCCAGTCCATCTGTAATGTCACTGATGAAGATATTGAAGAGGACTGGCCCCAGGACGTATCCCTGAGGGACCCCACTTGTGAGTTGCATCTCTTCTAAATGTACACCATTTACCACCACTCTTTGTTTTCTGCCCGCCAACCAGTTTGCCACCCAGTTGACCAACTTCTAACCCACCCCGAGCCTATCTTGCTTATTAATCAATCTTCTCTGTGGAACAGTATCAAAAGCTTTGTTGAAGTCAAGATAGGTGACACCAGCTGCACCTCCTTGGTCCACCACTCTGGTTACCCAGTCAGAGAAATCTATGAGATTAGTTTGACAAGAGCTTCCTGTTGTAAACCCATGCTGTCTTGGATCCTGTGCTCCTATGGATTCCAGGTGTTGCACTATCCTTTTCCTTAAGGAGTACCTCCATAATCTTGCCCACTACTGAGGTAAGACCAACTGATTTGTAGTTCCATGCCTCCTCCCTGCTGCCACTCTTGTGGAACAGGGTCACATAAGCCCTTCTCCAGTCTTCTGGGACTTCTGCTGTGCTCAGATACTCACTAAACAGTTCTGCTAATGGCTCTACTAGTTCCATCCTTAGCTCCATTAGTACCCTGGGATGTATGCCATCAGGTCCTATTGCCTTGTCCACCCTGAGCTTAGCGAGCTCTTGTAGGACCCTTTCTTTTGTGAAGGGACTTGAGCACACCTTCCTCTCCTCTGTGTCCATGGTGCTGAGCTGTGGGCCCTGCCCTACCTTCTCCTCAGTAAATACTGAGCAGATGTATCTATTTAGGATAGATGCTTTTCCTCCTCCACACACACACACACCCCTTATCTCTTTTGATCTTAGCAATACTCCCTCTGAACTTTCTTCATTCACTAATGTATCTAGAGGAAGTCTTGTCCCCTTTTTTTACTGTTCATGCTAGTGTTTCCTCGGTTTGGGCTTCCTGCTTCCCTTAGGGAAGTTTGGTATGCCTCTGTCTTCGTCCCACTGTGTTCCTTTGTATTTCCTGAAGGCCAACCTTTGGCACTGACCTTTTCTACTACTGTTGTTGAGAACCAAAGTGGTTTCCTCCTACTTTTGCTCTTTTCTCCTTAACACAATGGGATGTTGCTTCAAGTATTGCATTCTTAGTGCTTGTCCACTTTGCCTGTACCCTCACCTGCATTTCTTCTTGCCAGAGCTAGCTTAACTCTGTTGGCCATCTTATCAAAAGTCAGCTCCTCTGAAGTCCCATATTTTTGCCTTGGAATGGGATGATTTAGTTCTAGTGGGCAAATTGAACCATACCATGTGATGGTCACTGGCCCCCAGGTGACCTTTTACTTGGAGATCTGTGATCCTTTCCCTGTTAGTACTAGATCAAGGATAGCCCTGTCTCTTGTGGGTTGTACCAATTTTTTGAGGCCCTTCCCCTGCAGGGAATCCACTGTGTGCCTAGTTCTGACAGATGTTCCAGCTGGTATAGATCAGTCTGTATCTGGCATGTTGAAGTCTCCGATTAGCAGAACCTCCCCTTTAGCTGTCATGTTTTGTATATAGAAACACAGACTTTGACAGCAGATAAGGACCACTTAGCCCACCTAGTCTGCCCATTTCCCTACCTATTGGTTAAGCTGCAGATCTAGTTAACCAACAGCCTACTTCTTCCTGCCCCCCCCCCACCAGAATTGCCTTATGTCTGTCCCATGCATTTTTGTATTCCTCCACTGTTTCTGACCCCACGACCTCCTCAGGAAGGCTGTTCCATTTGTCCACCACCCACTCTGTGAAAAAATACTTCCTCACATTGCCTCTGAGCCGTCCCTCCTCTATCGTCAAATTGTGTCCCATTGTTCAAACAACATGAAGTCTTGCTGTAGTCCGACTATATGCAGTTAGCCCAGCACTTGAACTGCTCCGGAGAGGAAAGGGTTAACTCTATGCCATGGCATAGAATGTTGGACTCAAGCTCGGTTTTCAAACCTCTGTCCCAGGTGCTCCTCAGTGTAACCGTCAGATTTGATACTCCGCCTAACTGAAAAGTCCCTCCGGAGATTCTCTCCTTCACTTCGGTTCAGTTTAAGTAGAAAAAACTAGTCGGTTTGTCAATCGTTTAATTACTTTTTCGGTATTCGTATCTCTGTCCCCGGTACAGTAAGTGTTTAGTAGGTAGTTTAGTGTTTTTTGGGGTAGAAATTGTTTTTTGTTAGGTTTCTTCCCGGTTGGTCCGGTTAGGAGCCGAAGCAATTCTGTTTTGTTATTTTCTGTGATTTGTATTGTGGTTTCTGATACCTATCGGATCCTAAATAAAGTGATCATTTCCTTTTTTTTTTTTTTTTTAACCGACCCGTGACACTGTTGGAACCGATAGGTTTGTAGTTGCCTGGCTTAAATGCTGGTAAGGGTAACTTTTTTCCTTTAGGCATGTCTGAGAAACCCAAAAAGAAAACCAGTCCCACTGAGTTTCAGCACTGCACCGAGTGTGGGGAGGCCTTTGCTAAGGCTGATCCCCCCCACCTCGTCTGTGTTTACTGTCTGGGATTTGACCGCCTCAAACCGGGCTGCCAAATCTGCAGAAACTTTCCCAAAGCCACTTTAGATAAGTGTTTGTTTAAGTAGGCTTAAGGAAAGGGAGGCCAAGAAATTCGCTGACCCAGAAGGCCAGCCCAGTTCAGTTGTGACTGAACCTGAGTGGGTCCCCACTTACCAGGGCGATACCTCGGCAAAGGAGAGCCAATTCTGCAGAATTAGTTCGGTCTAAGAGAGGCAAGTCAGCCGGTTTGGATCCCGGTTCCCATGTTCGAGCACTGATGAAATACTAAAGTGATTGCTGTTGTAAAATCGCTGCCTGCTCCAACCGAACTGACACTGACTCAGACGATTGGTTCAGTCAGACTTGCCTGCTTCTGAATATGATCCTGAAGCATTTTATGAAGGCAGTGGAAGGAGATGAAGATTATGAAGAAGAGGATTATGAAGGCCTAGATGAGCCATTAGAGCCTGACATCTCCCCAGACAGGACTTCTAATGTGTCTCCTCCCAGATTTTGAGTTCCTCCCATTTCTTGTTCTACAAGAAAGTGGCTGATAACTCTTCAGCTTCCAGTGGAAGAGGCTGAACAGGATCAGGAGGAACCTGACTATGTTGAGATGATGGATTTCCAGAGTCCAAAAGTGTCTATCCCTCTGCATAAATCCTTGGGGAAACGGACACAGAAATTCTTGAGTTTCCAACATCCATCCCTCCTGTGGATAAAAAGATGGACAGGAGATATGCCCTGTCAGGTCCTGGGATGGAATTCCTTCCAAATCATTGCAGCGATGTCTGGGTAGTGCAAGCTGCAGCCTGGACAAAGCTAACATTCCTGGCATCATCCCCAGATAAGGATTCCAGGAAAGTGGATGCCATGGCAAAGAAACAGTACTTGGCATCCCCTTTGGAGCTCAGGCAATCCAATTACATGGCATATACAGCCAGATACCAGACGTCTATGTGGGATACGGTTCTGGAGCTGGCTAAGAATGCCCTTCCTCAGCTGGCCAAGGAGCTGGAGCAGGTGGCTGTGGATGGTATTGAGGCATCAAAGGTCCAGTTTCATGCTGCTGTTAACTCGAATGATGTACATTCTAGGGTCATGGCTACATCTGTCTCCATGAGATTTACTTGGCTCAGGTGTACCAGTGTATCACAGGATACCCAGACCAAGGCCATGGATTTTCCTGTCACCGGTAACTCTCTGTTTGGGGAGCAAACAGACGCTTACATGAAAAAGATGGACGAATACAGGACCCCCAACAGGAGTGCTGCAGCCAAAGAAAAGCAGGTCACTCCTCAGAGGCAGCAATCTAGGGCTGGCAGCAGGGCTTGACAAATCCTATAGCCCGACGTCCCGGGCTATCATTTTAAACTCTGGGACAAGCACTTTCTTGAGAGTTACTTGTCCGCGGACAAGTATGGTTTTAAAAAAAAAAAAAAAAAGGCAGTTGCTTAACCCTTCCAACAGGGTGCGCTGGTGCGTCGCAAGATTCTGTCGTCCTGGTAGTCACGTCACCCACCAGATCGCCGGGCGCTGATCCGCGGGATTAGAGACCAGAAGATCGCGCCGCCAAGATGAGTGAGAGAGAGAGAGAGAGAGAGACAGAGAGAAATATGGGGAGTGAGTTGCTGGCAATCAGAGGAGGAGCCAGAATCATCGGACCACTGAGCAGGGAGGTGCACAGCAGTCAGAATGGCACGTCATACCGCCAAGGGTAAGTGAGACCTGTTGGCCGCAGCAGTGACTTGGGGGTGTCAGAGGCGCGCTTTCACTGCATTCCAACTACTAGGAGAGGACGTGAATGATCGTGTGCTTCAGTGTGTCTGTGAAAGCAAAACAAAAACACTTCATTTGTTTTGCACATTTTACTAGGGAAGGGAGGGGAGAGAGGGTTGGGATTTGAAAAGTGAACTCAAATACAGTAGCAGAAAAGGTCAGAGCCAAAAGGCTGGCCTCAGAAAATATAAGGGAACACAGCGGATGAAGATAGGGGCATACCAAACTGCCCCAAGGGAAGCAGGTAAGGCAGGCAAAGTCCCAAACTGAGGAAACACTAGCACAAACAGTAAAAGAAGGTGACAAGACTTTCGATAGATACATTAGTGAAAGGAGAAAGTCCAGAGGGGTATTGCATGTTTAATGGAGAAAAGGGAGCATGTGAGGAGGAGGACCCTGTAAAGGCATCTATCCTAAATAGATACTTTGCTCAGTATTCACTGAAGAGAAGGTAGGGCAGGGCCCACAGCTCAGCATCATGGACACAGGGGGGGAGGTGAGCACTACTCCTTCACAAAAGAAAGGGTCCTACAAGAGCTTGCTAAGCTCAGGTGGATAAGGCAATGGGACCTGATGGCATACATCCCAGGGTACTTAAGGAGCTAAAGGAGGAACTAGCAGAGCCATTAGCAGAATTGTTTAGTGAGTCTCTGAGCACAGGAGAGGTCCCAGAAGACTGGAGAAGGGCTCATGTGATCCCACCCACAAGAGTGGTAGCAGGAGGAGGCTGGGAACTACAGACCGTCAGTCTTACCTCAGTAGTGGGCAAGATTATGGAAGCACTCCTTAAGGAAAGGATAGTGCAACACCTGGAATCCATAGGGGCACAGGATCCAAGACAGCATGGGTTTACAAAAGAAGGTCCTGTCAAACTAATCTCATAGATTTCTTTGACTGGGTAACCAGAGTGGTGGACCAAGGGGAGCAGTTGATGTCGCCTACCTTGACTTCAGCAAAGCTTTTGACACTGTTCCACATAGAAGATTGATAAATAAGCTAGGTAGGCTCGGGTGGGTCAGAAGTTGGTCAACTGGGTGGCAAACTGGTTGACGGAAGAAAACAGAGAGTGGTGGTAAATGGTATACAGTCAGAAGAGATGCAAGTCACAAGTGGGGTACTTAGGATCAGTCCTGGGGCCAGTCCTATTCAACATCTTCATTAGTGACCTAGCAGATGGACTAGAGGGTAAGGCTTGTCTGTTTGCAGATGACACCAAGATCTGCAACAGAGTAGATGATCCAGATGGGGTGGGCAGAATGAGAAGAGATCTGGATAAACTAGCAGAATGGTCAGAAGAGTGGCAACTGGGATTTAATGCAAAGAAGTGCAAAATCATGCACATAGGGAAGAGAAACCCTGAAGCCACTTATAGGCTGGGAGGAGTTGCTAGCAGTCACAAAGGAAGAAAGAGACTTGGGCATCATCATCACTGATGACCTGAAATCATCAAGCAGACCTCTAAAGCAGTAGGTAAGGCTAGGGGGTGTAGGGTGTATTAGTAGGGGTATCAAGTCGTAAGAGGGAGGTAATAATCCTCTGTACAAGACATTGGTTAGGCCCCATCTGGAGTACTGCGGCAGTATTGGAGGCCACACCTTCACAAGGACATTAATCAAATTGAGGCAGTCCAGAGAAGGGCAACCAAATGGTGGGACTGCATCAGAAGACATATGAGGACAGATTAACGGAGCTCAATATGTATACCCTGAGCAAAGGAGGAGAGAGGTGATATGATCGAGACATTTAAACACCTTAAGGGCATAAACAAGGTGAAAGAGTCTAACATGTTTAAATATAAGAAAAATAGCAGGACAAGAGGACACAGCATGAGATTAGAGGGAGGCCGATTAAGGGGAATGTGAGGAAATTCTTTTCACAGAAAGGGTGGTAGATGCATGGAATGGCTTACCACAAGAAGTAGTGGCTATGAATACAGTGCAGGGCTTCAAACAGGCATGGATAGGCATAGGAGCAATACAAATGACTATGAATAGATAGGTCACTGACATAGCAAAGGCCGATGGCACATTTATAAGGTAGAAAAAGAAATGGGCAGACTGGATGGGCCTTGCGGTCCTTATCTGCCGTCAACTTCTATGTTTCTATGTTTCTATGAACTAAACTGCAGAACAAGCCGGTTAACAACTTCAACTGTTACCAACATAACTAAGTCTAGTTGCTATTTCTTTATCCCAATCCCATTCCACTCTGACTGCCTCCTGTCTTGCTTAGTTTAGCAGCCTGTTACTTGAAGACAATTTTTCATTGGTGTCTGTTCCCTTTTCCTTCCATTCAAGACTACCCATACCACCACAAAATAAACACACCACACAGTGATTTTACAGAATAGGTTTTATTGGCATCACAAAACAGTAAATACATACATAGTTCTAAATTATTATCCTGACATACTAGTATGCATGTTAGTTTGTTGAGCTTTGTTCTAAGATTGGCACTTGTCTCACACTTCCACGTCCACCTATATTAATTTAACAGAAAATGCATAATTCTTTCCTGTTCTCCAGCGTCTACAGCTACATAGTATTCATAATATGACCCCCACGCCATGTTTTTTGTTGCTACATACTTTTTTCCAAGTTTTCCTTAAATTATAGCCTTCCGAACATGGACTACCACTCGCAACACTGGGACTGCCATTTTTGGCTTGGCCACATGTCCTTGGACTAACATTTAATTTTTAAATTTGTCAACCCCTGGTTGGCAGGGGCAGGCCTTTTCAAATGCCTTTTTACCAAGCCCAGGCCTCCTCTTCTTTCCAGCAGAGGGGGTTCTTTAGGGAAAGAGGCAGAAGGGGGATGACTGGAACTCCAAGCGCCTGCCAATCAGACACCCTGATGTGTCAGTCAGGGTCGCCTCCCTGGTTCCAGTAGGGGGCAGGCTGGCTCACTATTTCCAGGTCTGGAAGTCTGTTACCTCGGACAAATGGGTCCTGGAAGTAGTGAGCCAGGGACTTGCTCTCAGCTTCAGAAGGTTCCCAAAAATGAGAGCAAAGACTTTCAGTCCTCCCTCTCCTGTGGAGACAAAGGCTTTAGAGGCAGAAGTCTCCCCTCTACTGCTCCTGCGAGCAGTAGAGAAGGTACCTCTCAATCACAGGGGAAAAGGACTGCATTCCAGATACTTCCTTACCCCCAAAAAAGACAGGGGAGTGGCGACACATCCTAAATCTAAGATACCTGAACACATACTAAAGCCAAAGTTCAAAATGGTGACGCTGGGAATAATTCTCCCCTCTCTAAGACCAGGAGACTGGCTAGCCCCCCTGTATCTCAAGGATGCCTAGTTCCACATACCTATCAGACATTCCCACAGAAAGTACCTCAGGTTTGAGTTGCCCTCAGGCCGCTACCAGTTCAGAGCAATGCCTTTTGGCCTAACTTCTGCTCCAAGGATGTTCACCAAGTGTCTAGCAGTAGTGGTGGCCTTTCTCAGGAGAAGAGGCATCTTGCTGTTCCCTTTCCTGGACAACTGGCTCATAGTGGGTCAGTCTTCAGACCAAGTCAGGTTAGTTCTGGAGGCCACTCAAAAGCTTCTGGACTCCTTAGGATTCATCCTAAATCTAGAAAAGTCTGTTCTGGAACCAGCCCAGCTTCTCACATTTTATAGGGGTGGAGCTGGACACTGTCCAGGTCAAGGCCTTTCTTCCTCTTTCAAGGGTTCATTCTCTCATCACCCTGGCTTCCTGTTTTTGTCCACTAGTGCCTCAGCCAGCCAGACATTTCCTGCAGTTGCTAGGCCACATGGCAGCTTGCACTGCAGTAGTGCAAGGAGCAAGGTTTCAAATGAGAGATGTTCAGTTTCATCTAAAATCTTTTTGGTCTCAGAAAAAAGACCTCCTTTCCAAGTTAGTTCCAGTGTCTCAAACTCTGATTCAGGCTCTCCAGTGGTGGCTGGAGGAGGACAATCTGAGGCAAGGTGTCCCCTTCCTCAGTCAAGCCCCAACAGTGATTCTCACCACTGACTCTTCCCTGCTGGGATGGGGAGCCCATCTGAATCAGCTTACTGTTCAGGGAACATGGTCCCATCAGGAGTCTCTCCTGCACACAAAAATTCTTGAACTCAGGGCTGTCTTTCTATCACTTCAGACATTCCCAAGCACAATTCAGGGGAAAGTGGTGCAGATCAGGACAGACACACCACAACATAGAAACATAGAATTTGACGGCAGATAAGGACCGCTTGCCCTCCCCCCCTCAGTCTGCCCATTTCCCTTCCTAATGGATAAGCTGCAGATCCTAGTTAACCAGCAGCCTACTTCTTCCTACCCCCACCCCCTAGAATTGCCTTATGACTGTCCCATGCATGCATGAATTCCACCACTGTTTTTGACTCCACAACTTCCTCCGGAAGGCTGTTCCATGCATCCACAACCCTCTCTGTGGGGAAAAAAAATACTTCCTTAAATTACCTCTGAGCCGCGCCCCCCAAAATCTTCAAATTGTGCCCTCTTGTTCTTGCACACCTCTTTTTTTGAAAGATGCTACCCTCTTGGACTTTGTTGATTCCCTTGAGGTACTTGAAAGTTTCTATCATGTCCCCCCTTTCCTCGAGGCTATACATATTAAGCTCCTTAAGTCTCTCTTCATATGTCTTCCGGTGCAGACCCTGCACCATTTTAGTTGCCCTCCTCTGGACAGCTTCCATCCTGTCTATGTCTTTGCGAGATTGGGTCTCCAGAACTGCACGCAGTACTCCAGATGGGGTCTGACCAGCTGTCTGTACAGAGGGCTAACTTCCTGTTTTCTACTGGTGATGCCTCTCCCTATGCATCCCAGTATCCCCCCAGTCCTCCTTGCTGCCCTCTCACATTGCTTGCCCACCTTTAGGTCATCTGATATGACTACCCCCAGGTCCCTTTCCATTTTTGTTGTTGTTAGTATCTCACCCCCCATTGTGTACTCTTCCCCTGGGTTTTTGTTTCCCAGTGCATTACCTTGCACTTCTTAGCATTGAATCTAAGCTGCCATACATTTGACCATTCCTCTAACCTTGCCAAGTCCCTTCTCATCTTTTCCACCCCACCTTGTGCATCAACTCTGTTGCAGATCTTTGTGTCATCTGCAAAGAGACATACCTTTCCTTCCAGTCCCTCTGCAGTGTCGCTTATAAAGACATTGAAGAGGACGATCCTAATACTGAACTCACATTTTAGTAACCCCCTTTCACATCAACAAGCAGGGGGGCACTCAGTCCTCGGACTTGTGCACCGAAGCCATGGAAATATGGTCACTGGCTTATTCTCTGCAGGCTTCCTTGGTAGCTGTGCATCTCCCAGGGAAGGACAATGTACTAGCAGATGCTCTCAGCAGGATTTCCCAAGGTCACCACGAATGGGCCCTGAATCCTCTTAATTCTTCAGATCATTTTCAAAAGGTGGGGCACTCCAGAGATGGACCTTTTTGCAGACCTGGACAATCATCAGCTACCCCTATTCTGCTGCTGATCCCCTCTTTTGGGGTCTGTTCCTCAAGATGCTCTCCTGTTGGATTGGACAAACAGGTTTCTGTATGCTTTTCCTCCTTTTCCTCTGATGACCAGAACTCTGAGTAAGATCAGATCTCAGTCTTGCACTGTGATTCTGGTGGCCCCAGACTGGGCCAGGCAGCCTTGGTACCCCCTACTACTATCAATGTCCGTGACAATTCCTTTCTGTCTTCCCATACAGTTCAATCTTCTCACCTCCTCACAGGGGAGGATACTGTATCCCAACCTTCAGACTCTGACTCAAAGCTTGGCTCTTGAGGTGCTAGAATATGCAGGCTTGCATCTTTCCCAATCAGCCCTGGACATGCATAAGGCTAGTAGACAGCCTTCCACTAGGAAAACCTACAATTCCAAATGGAAGAGATTTGGTTTTTGGTGTTCTCAGAGGCATATTCAGCCAGATTCAGCTGACCTTGCCACTGCTCTGGACTATTTGGTGCATCTTAACAGTTTAGGCCTCTGACCTACCACTCTCAAGGTAGATTTGGCAGCCATCTCTGCCTTCCTTTCAGCTGGGAGAGGCCCTTCCTTAGCCTCCCATCCAGTTTTCAAGAGATTTTTCAAAGGTTTAGTTCATATCAATCCTCCTTTTAGGGGCCATACTCCTGTTTGGGATCTGAATATCTGCATTGCACAGTTTATGCAGCCTCCCTTTGAACCATTATCTTCAGCTGAGCTAAAATACTTGACTTGGAAAACTGTGTTCCTGGTAGCCATTACCTCTGCCAGGAGAATCAGTGAGTTACAGGCTTTATCAGTGGAACCTGATTTTGATTTCATTTCACAGGAATAAGGTGGTCCTTCGAAAGAATAGAAAGTTCTAGGGACATGGATATGTTGTTCAATCCACGCTTACTGGCAGGTTCCTTGCCACTTTAAATCTTGCCGGAAGGTCTTCAAGCTGGCTCCTCCCACCCACGCGGGTGGTAAAACTCTCGGCTCCGCCCCATGATGCCAGATCTTCCTTACTGCTTGGAAGCTCAGGTTCCCTCCTTTGTGCTTTACGTTTTAGGCTTGGATCCAAACTCTTCGGTTAACCCGAAACTAATCTTAAAATTTACAAGACTTCGGTCTTTATCTTCCCTCACGACTGCGATGGACAAATTGGCTCCCAGACTTCGTCGGTGCCCCTGTGGGCAGAAGATGTCCCGGACCGATCCGCACTCCACATGCGTGTACTGCCTGAGGCTCGAGCACGATTTGTAGGCCTGCGACTTGTGCAAGTCCTTTTCGCCCACGGTCTTGGAGGATCCTGCTGCCAAACTGCAACTTGGGCGCCCCGAGAAACGTTATTCTCCAGTGAAGTTGAAGGAGGCCCATTGGGCGGTGTCCGGCGGCGGGCTCAGCTGAACAGCTCGAACAAATGATCGCCCTCGAGGAGGAAGCGGCCCAGGCCGCATCATCATCTTCTTCGGTCGTGGCATTTATCCCGCTCTCTTTGGGCTCCTACATGGCTTCGTTCAAGGAGCTTTGTCAGTTCCTCTCCACCAAGGGAGAAGGGCCTTCGGGGCATTCATCTCGGTCCAAGAAGAAGGACTTCAAGGGTAAGTCCCACCGTCGACGTTCGTGGGAGCGGGAGGGGTCCCCTTCCCTGGATAGTCGACTCTAGACTTTGGTCGAGTTTGTGGCTAAGGCCGCTGGCTTCACAGTGTCCCTGTCAGGTCAGCTGGCTGAGACACCCATCGACGCAGTCAAGATTTTACTCGACCCGTTGGACAGGCTGTTGACTGGAGAAGCCGACAGCCCTTCTTCACCAGTTCCCCCAGTGGAAACCGAGGACTTTCCTGTGCTGGAGTCCCCGGTTAAGGTCCCTGAACCGAGGGAGGAGCTGGGTTCCCCCGCCCCCTCCCAGACCCACCCTCAGAAACACCGATGGTCTCGGACCTCTTCCCGGTCCAGTCGATCCTGCCGACATCGGCGGTCTTGGTCTCGGCACCGTGGAAAGCGGTGGCACCGCTCATCCTCGTCTTCGTCCTCTTCAGAGGATGGGCTCCGGCACAAATTGCATCGGTGCTACGAGGGATCTGATGGACTGGCAGCTCTTGACCAGGAACAAAGCTGACTCCGTCGCCTTCCGCGGCCATTAAGTGGCTGTCACCAGAGCGGCGAAACAACCCTTCCTGTTATCGAGAGCTGAAGTTGGCACCGGTTGTTTGGCTGAAACCAGCTGCGCCACCCATTGTGGTGGAACCCCCGCCTCCACAACCTATAATTGGGTCCCCGACCAAGGATTCTTGGTCGGGTCAGGGCTTGCCCCATCGGTTGTCGGTCACCCTCACTCCCGATCGACCTCTGCAGTTGGAGGATGGCTCGGGCCCTCGGCAGCTGTTTGCAGACTCCTCTGAGTCGGACGATGACTCTTTCCTGTTCTCCAAGCCCCTCGACCTGGAGTCCACTGGGGGTCAGTTGGTGGACGAGAGCCCATCCTCGTTCTTTGGAATGCTTCGGCTCATCTCAGAGTCCACTGGGATGAAGTTCGAACCCGTTTCAAAGCGGGCCAAGTATCCCCTCACGGAGATACTGGACCAAGGGGATTCCCCCAAGGAGGCCTTCCCGGTGGCTGAAGCCATTGTTGTTCCGGCCCTGGAGCTATGGCAGCGGCCAGCTTCTTGTCCAGCACCTTCAGCCAGGATGGCTCGAAAGTATGCCGTTCCCACTGGTTCACTCTCCGGTTTCTTGGAGCACCCTCGCTGGAGGGGCTGGTGACCGACGCTGCCGCCCTCCGGAAACGCTCGGGACATGGACAAGCCTCCCAATAAGGAGTCCAAGAAACTGGTCTACTCCAGGCGGAAAGTCTATGCTGCTTCCTCCCTAGGCCTTCGCCAGGCCAGCTTGGCTGTTCTGATGGCACACTTTTTGCACGCCCTTTTGGGCTCCCTAGATGAGGTGATTCCTCATCTCCCGGTTGACCTCCAGACAATGGTCAAGCAGGTGCAGGATCAGGGAAGGGCAGTGGCCAAACAGCAACTCCAAACTTCCTTGGACATAGCTGACTCGTGTGCCCGGTCAGTAGCTGCCGAAGTAGCCATGCGCCGCAGAGCTTGGCTGCGGATCTCCACTTTTACAGTGGATACCCAGCACAAGCTGGCAAACATTCCCTTCTTTGGTACCGAGTTGTTCGGTCCCGGGGTGGAGGGTCATCTGCAAAGGATCAAGAAGTCTACTGCCACCTTGGACTCTGTCACGTCTGCCCAGAAGGACAAAGGCCGCCAGCAGCAGCGTAAACCCTTTCAGCATTCAGCCTCTGCGGCACGTCTGGCCCAGCAACACCAGCATCAGGGCCAGCAGGCTCGCACTTGGCATCCCAAAGCCAAGCCTGCAGCTTCCTCCAGCAGGAAGCCAGGAGGGAAAGGTCCAGGAGGCCCCTCAGCCGGCCCTTCCTCCAAGCCTGCCCAGTGATGGGGTGAGGGGTGTCGTCCCCAACTTCGTCACTCCTCCCTGGGTTCCCCCGTGGGGGGATGGCTCCGCCACTTCCTTTCCGCCTGGTCTGATGTCACCACGGACCGCTGGGTGCTTGAAGTGGTAGGAAAGGGTCTGCCTCTGGAATTCGAGCAGTCCTCACCCTTTCGAGCTGTCACCCCACGGGGGGCTACGGGGTCTGCAGCCTCTTTGTTGGCTCGTCGAGCCAACATTACCCTACTCCTCCAGAAGGAGGTGATCAGGGAGGTGGCGGATCATCCACCAGACCCAGGGTTTGTGTCCAGGTACTTCTTGGTCCCAAAACAGACGGGGGGCTGGCGCCCCATTCTGAATCTACACGACCTGAACAAGTTCCTAAGGTCTCATACCTTCAGGATGGTCACTCTAGCTCAGATCATTCCATCCTTGGAACGAGGTGTGTGGTTCTGCTCTCTGGACCTCCAGGACGCATTCTTTCACGTCCCAATCCGTCCGTCTCACCAGCAATTCCTCCACTTCAGGGCAGAGGGATCCCTTTATGAGTTCCGGGCCATGCCCTTCGGCCTCTCTCCAGCTCCCAGGGTCTTCACCAAATGCATGGCAGTGGTGACAGCATTCCTGCGGCGATGAAGGGTCCGAGTGTACCCTTACCTGGACGACTGGCTGATTGCAGCCCCCTCCAGGCTGGTGTTGGAGTGGTCCAGGGATCTGGCCCTCCAGGTCTGCTCTCAGATTGGCCTCCTCATCAACGAGGCCAAATCGGAACTCGCGCCAACGCAGGTGATTCAGTTCATCGGGGCAGAGCTCGAGACTCTTCGAGCCAGAGCACGGCTCCCGGCGGACAGGGCCGAGGTTCTTTCCTCCTTTGCCCAGTCATTTCTCATTGGGCAATGGCGCCCTGTCCGGGACATCCTGCGCCTCCTGGGCCTCATGGCAGACTGCACCAGCGTGGTCCATTGGGCCCGCTGGCACTCGCATCCCCTGCAGTGGGGGCTGGCCCGCCAGTGGTCACAGCGCTCCGGTCCTCTGGACCAGCCAGTGATAGTGACCCAGGAGATGTGGAACGGCCTCCAGTGGTGGTTCGTTCAGGCTCATCTGCAGGAGGGTATCCCGTTTGTCTGCCCGGAGCTGACGGTCACTATGACGACCGACACCTCTCTGATGGGTTGGGGGGCCCATCTAGGGAAGCTCAGAGCGCACAGCCTCTGGTCTCCTCAGGAGTCTCGATGCCACATCAACCTGCTGGAGCTTCAAGCGGTCCGACTAGCTCTCACCGCCTTCGCTCCATTTGTTTGGGGTTAAGTGGTTCAGGTCCAGACGGAGAACACCACGACCATGTACTACCTAAACTGCCAGGGCGGAACGCGCTCCTTGCCTCTGTGCAAGGAAGCTCTCCGCACTTGGTCTCTCATGAGCAGACTGGAGGTGGATCTCCTAGCCATCCTTGTGGCAGGAGCCTCCAACAGTCTGGCTGATGCCCTAAGCTGGATAGGTGCTGCTTCTCATGAGTGGTCTCTCCTGCTGGAGGTAGTACAAGATCTGTTCTCCCACTGGAGCACCCCTCAGGGAGAATGCGAAGCTGAGGCTGTTTCACGCCCGCCCCCTCAGCAGGGCTCGCTGCAGGGGGATGCCTTCTCGAGGCCATGGACCCTGGGCCTCTTCTACGCCTTCCCTCCATTCCCCTTGATCCACATGGTGCTTCTCAAGGCGAAGAGGGACCAGGTGCAGGTGATTCTGGTAGCCCCAGACTGGTCCCGCCAGTTCTGGTATCCAGATCTCCTCAGCTTCAGCTCCAGGCTCCCGAGGCGGCTGCTAGCCCGCCCGGACCTGTTCTCAGTCAACAAGGGGAAGGTACTCCATCTGGACCTTCAATCCCTGCACTTGACGGTCTGGTTCTTGAGCGGCTAGAGTTCCAGGCCTTGGGTTGTTCCAACGAGGTCCTCAACGTTGTTGAGGCATCCCGTAAGGAGTCGACCAGAAAATGCTATGCCTTCAAATGGAAGAGATTCTCCATTTGGTGTCGGGGCAAGGGGTTGGACCCTTCCTCCTGTTCAGTGGCTAGCATTCTGGACTACTTGTGGTCTCTTTCTCAGCTAGGGCTTCGATCAGTGACCCTTAAGGTGCACCTGGCAGCCATCTCTGCTTACCGGGCGCGGGCTGGCAAACAGTCGGTGGCGCAGGAGAAGGTGGTCTGGCACTTTTTCAAAGGCCTTGATCACATATCCCCTCCGGTGCGAGAACCTCCACCTCTGTGGGATCTACTGCTGGTATTGGCTAAGCTCATGGGCAAGCCATTTGAACCGATGCACAGGTGTGACATCTCTCAACTGTCGTGGAAGACCGCCTTCTTGGTGGCTATTACGTCAGCCAGAAGGATGGGAGAGCTCCAGGCGCTTTCCATAGAGTCTCCTTATCTGGTCTTCCACAGGGACAAGGTTGACCTGCGCCCCCTCTCGAAATTCCTTCTGAATGTGGTGTCGGAATTTCACCTTAACCAGGTGTTGACTCTGCCGGTGTTCTACCCCAGTCACACCTCGGAGGCCGAATATAGGCTCCATACTCTGGACCCTAGAAGAGCGCTTTCTTGTTATAAGGAGCAGACGGCTGAAGTTCGGGGAGAGGTTCGCCAGCTGTTTGTCACCTATGCTGAAGCTGCACCTGACAGACCTGCAGCCAAGCGGACGATAGGCAGGTGGGTCACCTCCTGCATAGATCTCTGCTATAGATTGACGGACATGGAGCCTCCCAAAGGGATAAGAGCTCATTCTGCCCGCCATACCGCTGCTTTGGTGGCTGCTTCCAGGAACGTCCCTATCCAGGAAATCTGCAGGGCTGCTACCTGGAAGTCGGCACACACCTTCATTACCCATTACCACATCGACCTAGAGTCACGCTGGGATGCTGGTTTTGGGACCTCGGTTCTCCAGTCCTTATTCCCCAAGTAGGGGGGTGCGCACCTTGCCTCCCTCCTCCCGGAGAACTGCTAGGAGTCTGCCAATAAGTGTGGATTGAACAACATATCCACGTCCCGAGAAATACAGGTTACTCACCTATAACAGGAGTTCTAGGAGTGGTATGAGTTCATCCACACAACCCACCCGACCTCCCCAGCTTTCAATCAATCAATCAAAATCTTTATTTATTCAGGCGGACATCATTGAGCAAAGCTCATTTACAAGATGGACCTGATTGGTCGAGGGAACAACTTGAAGGTACAAAAGCAGACATATACAAAACACATCTATATAAACAGATACAATAATATAAACATATATACAAACAGGGTAGCCGGAGATTACAGGCTCCAAGGCAAGCTAAACCAGACAGTTATGATTGATGACTACTAAAATGTTGAAAACAGCCTCTGAAAAATGACATAGAGGGGCTGGTGGGAGTTTTGGATAGGGACTAAGTCTACTAGTAGTGAGTGAGTGGGGTAGAAGTAAGTGACGGGTAGCTGTGGACGCTGTGTGCTTTGACGCGCAACCTGGCTTCCAGCAGGCTAGATCTATCGTCATGGGGCAGAGCTGAGATTTTTACCACCTGGGTTGGTGGGAGGAGCCAGCTTGAAGACCTTCGGGCAAGATTTAAGGTGGCAAGGAACCTGCCAATAAGTGTGGATGAACAACATATACCACTCCTAGAACTTCTGTTATAGGTGAGTAACCTGTATTTCTAGCCACACTGGTTGGCATGTCCTTTCCCTTTTAAGAATCTTGTCGGAAGGTCTGAAAGCTGGCTCCTCCTACCCACCCGGGTGGTAGATCCCTCTGCTCTGCCCCTTGATGCCAGATATTCCTTTCCGCTGGAAGATTCAGGTTCCCTCCTTATCGCATATGTGTTACAGTAGGCCCTGGTGAACAAATCTTCGGATTTACCTAAAATTAAACTCATTCGAAGCTTTCCACGTTGCTTTGCAATTATGACTGCGATGGAGGACAAGTCCTCGCCTGTTTTCGGCCACCCTGCAAGGGTAAAAATGTCTGTGACCGACCCGCATGCCTCGTGCATCTATTGCCTGGGTCATGTCCATGACACCCAGGCCTGCAATTTTTGTCGCGCGTTCCACCCCAGTGTCTTGGACGATCATCTTGCATGACTTCAGTTGGGCAGACTGGAGAAATGGAACCCGCCGGTCAAATCAAAAGAGGCCCATTGGGTGGTCGCCATGGCTGCAGGGTCCGCTGAACAACTGAAGCAGATGGAGGCCTTAGAAGAGGAGGCGGCACGGGCTGCTGATCAGTCCTCTTCCTTGTTTGTCTTCGTCCTGCTCAATTTGAGCATCACCTTTTCAGGCTCCTTCAAGGAGATGTGCCAGTCTCCTCCCACTAAAGGGGAGGGCCCTTCAGGCGCGCACGTCTCTCACTCCTGTAAAAAGGACAAGGAGTGGAAAGAAGATTCATCTCATAGACATTCTTGGGATTGTGAGTGATCTCGGTCCCATGAATCTGCTGTCTCGACTTCTGTCGAGATTGCAGCCTCGGCCGCTGGCTTCACAGTACCCCTGTCAGGCCAGCCGGCTCAAATGCGGGACGACGACCTGATTGAGATTGTGCTTGACCCCGTCGACCCGTCGTCCACTCAGTGAGGGCAACATTTCCTTATTCAGGACTCTGGTCCTGAGCAGACCTGCTGAAGAGGAGACCCAGCCCACTGAGAACCTCTTTATGGTCCCAGTCCCTGACCTGGAAGAGCCACGATTTTCCCTGGTTCCTTCCGAGTGACCCCGTCAGTCCCTCTGACAGTCCAAGTCAAGGTCTCTGACTCCTTCAACTGATAGGCCGAAGAAATCTCATAAGGGCTCCAGGAAGTGGCGCCACTGCCATTCTTTCTCCTTCTTCATTGGAAGAGTAGAGGATTCGACGCAGGCTGCGTCAGTGCTACTAAGACTTGATACGGCAGCAGCTGATTATGGCTGGCCTGAAGTAGGCTCCAGCTTCCACTCCAGCCATCACTTGGCTATCTCCCTCCACGCTGACGCAGACTCCCCAGGGGCCGATTGATACCGCCCCTCCGCCTATGGAGCTGGTTAAGACCTTCCCAGCTCTGCCAAAACTGGCCTCTCCACCAATTCGGGTGGAACTGCCACCTAAACAGCCTACCTCCGGAGCTCCTTCCAAGGAGTCTCGGCCAGTCAAGGGCCTTTCATATAGGCTGTCTGTCACCCTCACTCCAGACCGTCCCAGCCGGGTCAAAGGAGACGCAGGTGGCCAGCTGATCTACCCAGACTCCTTGGAATCCGAGGACTCAGACTTACATTCCTGTCCCTTGGACGACAGATCCATCGGGAGTCTCTTGACGGAGGAAGGTCCCACATCCTCCGTCTCATCTTCGAATCTGCGGGGATACCTTTGGAGCCCGTTTAGAAGCGGGCCGAATATCCCCTCATTGATATCCTCAAACGAGGGTATTCTCCAACAGAGGCCTTTCCTGTGGCCAAGGCCATTGTTGGCTCTGCCTTGGGGTTATGGCAGCACCCAGCCTCCTGCCCTCAGCCCAGATGGCCCGCAAATACGTGGTTCCCATCGGCTCCCTCTTGGGATTCACTGAACACCCCTTGGCCGGGGGGGGGCTGGTGACTGAATCTGTGTTTCGGCACTCGGGTAATTCAGGAGACACCGATAGACCCCCGGACAAAGAGTCCAGGAAACTGGACCATTCAGCCCGGAAAGTCTGTGCTGCTTCTTCGCTTGGCCTTTGTCAGGCAAGCTCGGCCATCAGCATGGTGCATTTTTCTCATGCCCTCTTAGGCTCTCTGGATGAGGCTGTACCTCATCTCCCCAGACCACGGTCAAGCAGGTCCATGACCAGGGTCTGGCAGTTGCCAAACAGCAACTCCAGACAGCTCTGGACATTGGGGACACTTGCGCCCACTCGGTGGCGGCCACGGTTGCACAAGTTGACAGATGTTCCCTTCCTGGGCACCGATCTTTTCGGTCTTGGAGTGCATGGTCACCTCCAGTACATAGAAAAGCCCAGTGCAAACTTGGACTCCATGACTTCTGCCCAGAAGCAATCCCAGGGTTCCAAAAAACAGAAGAGAAAGCCCTTTTGGCCTTCTGCCCCTGCAGCCAAGCAGTCCCACTTTCAGTCGGGGCGGCAACAGCAGCAGGCTCAACCGTGGTGCCCTCGACCCAAGCCATGGTCCTCAGTGGCCCGTAAGCCTGGAGGGAAAGTTCCCGGCAGTCCCCAAGCCAGATCCTCCTCCTCAAAGACTGCACAGTGACGGGACGGGGGTCGTCGGACTCATTCTGGGTCCTCCCGTGGGGGGCCGGCTCCACCTCTTCCTTTCTGCCTGGCCTGCTGTCACAACGGACAGGTGGGTCTTGTAAGTGGTTGGCCAAGGGCTGCCTCAGGAGTTCGAGCAGTACCCACCAAGCCGAGCCCGCACCCCACAGGAGGAAATGGTTTCCGTGCATACTCGGTCGGCTCTCCGAGATGACATCGCTCAGCTCCTCCACAAGGAGGTAGTGGCCAGAGTTGCGAATCCCCGTATCATCCTAGGGTTAATTTCCAGGTACTTTCTGGTCCCGAAACAGATGGTGGGGCTGGGGCCCCATTCTAGATCTGCACGACCTGAACCAATTTCTCAGGTCTCGCACATTCAGGATGGTAGAGAAGGGACCGGGGGGACATGATGGAGGTCTTCAAGTACATGAAGGGGTTTACATAGGGGAGAAGCAGTCAAGGTGCTCCGAAGGAAGGAAGATTAGGGGGCAACCAGAGGGCATGGGTGAAAGCTGGAGGGGAGGAGATTCAGGAGAGAAAGAAGGAGGTGCTACTTCACTGAGAGGGTGGTGGAGCCATGGAATGCGCTGCCCAGGGGGCTGGTGGAGGCAGAGACGGTGGAGGGGTTCAAGAGGGGGTGGGACAGGTACAGGGGAAGGGTTCTGGACACAAAGTCATGTGCAGTGGGAATATCCGGGACTGGGAAGGGAGAAGCCAGAGAGGACGAGGGGGGCAGCAAGGTCAGCTCCCAGGGTGGGGGCTGACCAAACGAGCAGACACGAAAGACCATTAGGCCTATTCTGCTGGCATTTTTAGTAGGTTAGTATGTAACTCTGTCTCGGATCATACCACCTCTCCAGCAGGAGATGTGGTTCTACTCACTGGATCTGTAGGACGCATTCTTTCATGTCCCAATCTGTCCATCACACCAGAGGTTCCTCCGCTTCCGAGCTGAGGGAGATGTCTGAGTTCCAAGCCATGCCATTTGGCCTGTATTTGGCCCTCTGGGTCTTCACCAAATGCATTGCAGTGGTGGCAGCCCATTTTCAGCGTGGGGAGGGGTTCCGAGTGTACCCCTATCGTGATGATTGACTCATAGCGGGGTCCCTCCAAACAGGAGGTTGAGAGATCCAGGGATCTGACTCTTCAGACATGCATCACACTTGGTCTCCTGATCAACAAGACCAAGTCAGAACTTGTCTTCGCAGGTGATCTGCTTCATTGGGGCAGAGCTCATCTCTTGCCAAGCCAGAGCCAGGCTCCCAGTGGATAGGGCGGAGGTTCTCTCCTCCTTTCCCAGTCATTTCTGGTTGGGCACTTGTGCCCTTCCTGGGACTTCCTGCGTCTTCTGGGTTACATGGTGGCCTGCACCATTGTGGTCTAATGGGCCCGGTGGTATATGCGCCCTCTTCAGTGGGAGCTGGCCAGCCAGTGGACTCAGTGACATGGTCACTTCGACCAGCTGGTCACTGTGACCCAGAAGATGTGGGACGCTCTCCAGTGGTGGACCATCCTAGAACATCAGCAGGAGGGGATCCTGTTTGTCCACCCCAAGCCAACGGTTGTTCTAACGACTGATGCCTCTCTCACAGGCTGGGATGCCCACATGGGGAATCTGAGTCCACGGACTCTGGACCCCCGAGGAATCCCAATGTCATATCAACCTGCTGGAGCTCCGAGCAGTTCGGCTGGTGCGGACTGCATTCGCTCCGTTCCTTTGGGGTCAAGTAGTGCAGGTCCAGACGGACAATACTATGACCATGTACTGTCTCAACAAGCAGGGCGGCACGCACTCCTGGCCTCTGTGCAGGAAAGAGCTCCACATCTGGACCTTCATGAGCAGACTGGAGGCAGACCTCCTAGCCATCCATGTGGCAGGAGCCTGGAATCAACTGGTGGACACCCTTAGTCATGTGGGTGAGGAATCCCATGAGTGGTCTCTCTATCCAGAGGTAGTACACAGCCTGTTCTCCCACTGGAGCAAACCTCAGGTGGATCTGTTCGCCTCCAGGGAGAACACAAAGCTGAGGCTGTTTCACGCCCACCCCGCTCAGCAGGGCTTGCTGCAGGGGGATGCCTTCTCAAGGCCGTGGAACCCAGGCTTCTTCTTTGCCTTCCCTCCACTTCCCTTGGTTCACAAGGTGCTCCTCAAGGCCAGGAGGGACAAGGCACAGATGATCCTGGTAGGCCCAGACTGGCCCCACCAGTTCTCCTCAGCTTCAGCACCAGGCTTCTGCAGCGTCTTCCAGCATGCCCGGACCTGCTCTCGATCAATTCCGGCAAGATTCTTAGAGAAAGTATATGCCAACCAGTGTGGATGAACATGAGGAGATACCGAGGGGAAAACATCCAGTCGAGGAGAGATGAGTGGTTACCGCACCCCAGGGGGGCACTAAACGAGGGCAGGGAACAGCCCAAAAGAAAACCAGGAGCAGGACAGAGGTGATGCGAGACCAGAGCCCACATCCCAAGTGCAGTTGAGATCACAAGGAAGATTGAGCAACCTGCATGATGTCCACAGCAATCCCCAAAACAATGGTTTAGAACATGAGTGAGAAAATGGGGAAGGGATGGAGGAGTTGAGCAAGACCTAAGTGTGTACTGAAACAGGTTTGCAATCTGATGCGACCGGGAAAAGAAGCCTGATAGTTAAGAGCTCACCCGAGAGGGTGCAGGCTGATGAAAGCGCTACCAGATGTCAGGGCAAAATGGTGAAGCCCCGTCGCAGCTCATGAGCAAAGCCAGGAAACGGGAGAAAATGAGAGGCACCAGGAACGGCAGCTGGAAGGAACACCAGACCCAGCAGCTGAAATAGAAAACATGCTGCAAGAACTGATGGGAGTGATCAGCAAGGATCATATGAAGGAAGCACAACGCCATGCAAGGCAGTATGCGGGCCAAGGGGGAGAAAGCTAGGTGTCAGCGAGCAGCGGCAGGACCCAGAACCAGAACGAAAACGAGCTGCCACTGCTGAAAGGGGAGAGAATCTGGGAGGGGCTTCCTGTAGGCAGGAGGGACGACACAGGCACAAGCCGACCTGAAGGCAAATGTCCCGACGGACTGCCGACCCAGGACCTCGGGATGGTAAGGTGGCAAAACCAGGCATGGGGCGGCGGAGCTCGCCTGGAGGACAGGCAGGACAAAATGGAAGAAAAGAAGCAAGCAGACACCCAATTGAGGAGAAAGAGGTATGGGATGGGTGGGTGGGAATGCAGCAACGAGCGAGGGTCGGGAAGGGGACCCAGACAGGTGAGTGAGCTGGTGGCTAGGTGACCGCAGGAACAGGGGCAAGTGCAAGAGAAGCTGGGAGCGAGGAAGAGTGGTACCTCCAGCTGTAACGAAGAAATGAATCCTGGAACAATCCAGCAGGAGTGGCCTTTTAAGGCCTGATGGGGGAGTGACGTTGTTGCTCAGCCCATTTAACCACAGGCATAGCCTTACAATGTATTGTAAGGAGACGTATTCCCAGTTATGGAACCTCGGGTAAACTCTTGCTGGACTTCTCCGGAAGAGCTATAGGGCACAGAAGAGTATGAGAAATGGCATTAAATGGAAGGCTCTGCGAACAGGGCCACATGATTTGTGTAATCACTAGCGTTGATCCAGCTTAATCTGGTTCAAGGTCAGTTGTCATTCATCTGTATCCCCCTCCCCGGGTCGTGCCTGAAAATGGGCAAGATTTGTCTAATGCACTTACCCGGTCAACAAAAACTAAATAAATAACAAAAAAAATTAAAATGTGCAGAATCCCTTCAGGATAAGCTGTTCGTCTGTAGACCTTTCTGTTATGGCGTTCTGTTCAGCTTGATCTTTAGAAGAATACTTCTGTGTGACTGTGAGCATATACTGTAGGCTGCTTGAAAAGGTCCCTAATCACTAGCGTTGATCCAGGCACATGGGCCTCAGTTTCACTTGGAGAAAGAGAAGGCCCACAGGCTGTACTCGACCGTGGTGGGAGAAGGCTCAGTCTCTGAGACAAGAGGAGCCACAGACTTTGCCCCTCCATGGAGACTAGACATGCATGGGTTCTGCCAGTACTCTGATCTGTGTGGCCCTAAAACTTCTCTCTGCTCTCCCTAGTTTATCCCACACTTCACTTCTCACCCCTGCTTCACACTTTGTTCCCTGAACCATTTGTTTCCTTCTGTTTGGGCTGCACAATTGTACAGTATGTTTACCGTTGAATAAGGCACTTGCTACTGGACTTCTGTGATCCTGTGTCTTGCACAGTCTCATTGTGTACATTTGCGGTTTTACATTTGACTACTGATTCCATCTTCTACTTTGCATACTTCATTGTGCTGTTATGTCTCTTGTTTCCCCAGTACTATTACAGGTAGCATTCGGAAACAAATAGTCTTCAGCTCAGTACGCTAGTGAAAACTTTTAAATAAACTAAAAAAAAAAATTAAAAAAAATGGTGTTGCCTTTTTAATAGAGCAGTCATCCATGTGTACCCTCCAAAGTATTTACAATCCTTGACATAAATATTGACATCATAAATGTTGATCTGTGTTTATGGATATCTTCTAAGAGATCACTCCTCTTATTTTTATCAAATTATCATTTTATCAATGTTTACCACATTCTTCTCAAAACATTTGCTTTTATACAAAATAATATCTCTAAATACAAGTACTTTGTTTTATTTGTAAACTTGTTGTCAACATATATACAGTGATTTATTTTAAACTTTTTTGGGATACCAGTTTATATAATATAAATATCTGGCATATCTTGAAAACCACCCAAAAATGAGGTGGTTTTCAAAATGTGCCAGATATTAAATTAATCCTTTATATAATGTTAAGTATCTATTGTCAACTACCCCAGTGGCCCAATGGCAGTGTATCAAACTGCCGCACAGGCGACCCAGGTTTTGGAGTGGAGCTGAGTCACCATGTTGGGGGAGAGGCTGTGCTGAGGTAGCTGTGGCTCCAGTGTGCCTCAGCCAGGGAGTGGGTTTGGTGGGTTTCAACCTAGTACTCTCATGGTTGTGTCAGGAAGCTTGCCTGTTGTCATAGGGATGCGTAATGTCAAGGGTGACAGAGCCACATGACCCGTGTCCCTGGGGTGTGGAGAGTGGGATTGGGGAGAAAATTAGGAAAGAACACTCCTGACTGACTCCATGAAGGCTTATAGAGCCTGGGGTAGATCCTTGATTACAGGGTATATCCCTGAAAAGATGACTGGGAGGAGGGGAAAGACAATAGAATGAAAAACATATTTATTTTCTGGAGAAAAACTATTCAAGTTTTAAAATAACCGTCACTGTTAAGGGGAGAACTAGAAATAAAATTGTAAATTAAAAAATAAAGCAAAATACTTATTTGAAAGCTATTGCTTTGTATAAATTAAACCACACTGCAGGTATACACTTTTTTTTTTTTTTTAGAAGAAAGTTTATTATGTACATTTATGTTGTATAATATTTATAATAAATATGCTAAACCGATTAGGCAGTTAGGGACTTCTTGGCAAGGGCTCCCCTTCCAACCCTATCCCAAGTAGACAGAGTAAAGCTAAATGAGATAATGAGGGAGGAAACTGAAGTAGTTATTAAAGATCTACTGCCATCAGCATATCATGTTTTTACAGTGGTTCAGGGGATTGGGGAGACGTCTGATCTGTTGCAAGAGGCGGTATTGTCCGTCGCACCCAAGCCCAGGAGAGATGATGCCACCTGCGGTGCATAAGACCAGTTTCCCTGCTTAGTCAAAACGTAAGATTTTTGCGCAGGTCTTGGTGCTGTGGTTGCATGGATAATAGGGGGTCTTATCCTCAAAGACCAAAGAAGCTTCATCCTGAGTAGGCATATCTAGGACGACAGAAGGCTGCTGAATGTGATGTCTGGGGTTGGAAGCGGTAGGGAAGGTAATGTTGTTATAATGGTAGATTCTTTCTTTCTTTTTTTTTTCGGTTATTTGTTTCTCTCCCTGGACGATCGCCCCCCCTAAGCCCCGTCGCCCTGGGGTCCACTGGTACTTACCTCTATGCTGTTCTTGAGGTGTCCAGCTTGCCGGGTGGGCGCCTTCGAGGGACTGGTTTTCATTCTGCCAGTCGCTGTGATTTTCCTGGTCCCCCCCCTCCCCCCCCCTCCCCGAAGTGTAGTGTGTAGGGTGCCAGTGGCAGAGCTGCGCACACGTCCACCTGCAGCACACCGGGCGTCTGTTCTGCGACCACCCCCTCTGTCTACAGGTACACTGCGCTAGCCACCAGCTGCTGCTAGGGGCCAGGCAAGCACCAGACTCCATCCCCACCCCTCCCTGGGAGAGCAGACCTGTCCGGATGCTCGATCCTCTTCCTCCCCGGTGGCCTGCTTAGACCACGAACACGGCCCTCCACGCCACTGGGCCGGCCACAGAACTGTAGAGTCTCAAAGGCATTTGACTGCCTGGACTGGATTCCGACACTATTGTTAGGTAATAAACTTGGGGTTTGGGTGAGAGCATTATATGGTAATCCCACTGTGAGAGTCAAAACGAGCGGCACCCCTTCCATATCCTTTCGCAGTGAGTGGGGTACATGGCTGGGATACCAGCTGTCCCCACTGCTGTTCTCTATTAGTACAGAACTGCTTGCAGCTGCTGCTCAGTCTAGTACAGGGGCAGGATTTTCAAAGGGCCAAAGGCCGCTCAGAGGCAAAGTCCTACACCTCAGCCTGCCGGTGTGAAAATGCTCCGCATCAACAGACCTTTTATTTTCAGTCTGGACAGCAGGAGTAGTTGTGGAGGAATGTTACAGCTTATAATACCAAGCATACCATTTTAGTGCAGTAGCACACAGAAAATGGCTGTAAGCTGCCATCAATTGTAGAGCCACTCGCAAACCAGCTCCCCAGATATGAAAATGACACGTGCAGCAAAACCTGTAGGTGCACTAGGAAAGCCCCCTTTGCACACAAGTTTTGCTGCCCATGTTTTATTTTCTTCCTTTTCGAAAATCCAGACACAGATCTACAGGGGGTAGCAGTTGCAGGAAAGGAGAACATCTCTGTGTGCAGAAGGCACGTGATTATTTATAAGGGAAATAGGATAAAATAAATCCTTATTAAAATTCTGACCACATTTGGGGAAGCAGCAGAGTTTAAAGTTCCACTCTGATAATTCGAAGATCATGTTTGTTAGTGACTCTCCATCAAGGGAACTGCCTTGAATATTCCCATGTAAATGGGCCCCAAAATATTTAAAACATTTGGAGATTGAAATCCCACAAAATCTTTCCACACAGAGTTAATTTTGAGCCCCTGATTTTTTTGCAGTGAAAGTAGATCTTAAGAGATGGCAGGACTTGCCTGTCTCAATCACAGGGAGGTTAGAAGTCACTTAGATTTATAAATATATATAATATATTTTTATTTAAACTTTGATTTTATTCACTTTTAAATGAGTATGCCAAAGCACTGCATTCGATGGTACAAGAAAATGACTGCTCACACAAAAGCGTGAATACAAATATGTTAGTACCCCATATGTTGTATCATAATTTGGTGGACTCACACTCCTGATGCTGTCTAAAGCAAACACTTGTGAACGTACTGTCCAAAAGGAAGAAAGTCCCAACAAGATTGTATAGGAATGCCAGCCGCATTAAAACCTGTGGGATTTAAGCCGGCCTGGTGGCATTTAGGGTTGAGGCGCTGGATGCCACACCAGCGACCTGGGTTTGGGAAGAAGCCTGGGTAGGCAGGGAGGGAGAGGACTGAGCACCCAGAGGACAGCTCTTCTCTCTGGGGAAGGGAGGGGAAGGGTTACACTTCCGCCAAATGACTGCCCCCAGGTGGAGGCCTGGGGAAAGTACAGGTCTGTAGGGTGCACAGAAGGGAGGGTGCTGTGGGACATCTGCTGACGTGCACGTGCCTCCGTGCATGCACTTCTGGTGTGTGCGCCTCAGCAATGGGAATCTGGGAGAAAAATGCCAGAAAAATCTCCAGCCGCAGGATGAAGCTCAACCCTCTGCAGGCTCCGCTCTCGGGCTGGGCAGAAAGGTAAGCCCTGGTAATTCCGGGATGTCAGGGCTGGGGGTTGGTCAAAAGGGGGCACCGTAGGATAAGGAGCATAAACATAAGTGTGTTTTTGAAAAAAAAAAAAAAAAACCTGCGATGAAAGCGTAGTTCGGGTACAAATTAAGGAACATAACAAATGACTATTAAAACCATTTTTCCCACTAAGTTAAGGTTTCAGGAAATTACATTTCCCTGGCACCTCCTTTAACTAGCTGAGGCCTCATGAGCTCCTTGAGAGTTCCACCACTTGTGGCCTGTATACTTTTTAACAGTGCAACCTGGAACTTTGAGCAAAATCAAGTCATAACAGCATGCCACAAACAAATGCGAATACCTCATGAACCGTAAGTGCTGCACACAAAGCATGAGCGGCAAAGTCATTAAGCACAAAATTACCTTTCCAGTGGTACTATGCAATTAATTATAAGTAGTTCCTATTATTTTAAATATTGGTTGAAATAGCAAAAATTAGTTTTTTCAATAAAAAAGGCAATGGAAACATTTTTTGTGGGAAAATATTTAACACATCAACACCAAATTAAGCATCCATACATTAGATGGAGGTACAAAACTTAATTTTGTACTAAAAAGCAGTTTTTCTAGTATAATGCATGTACTTCTTTTCTGTTTTATTAAGGTGGCTAAGTGAAGCCTGAGAGACAAATGTCAGCCATTAACACCATACTGTATGAAAATGCGAATATCTTCTAAAGTATACATAATAGACGTAAAGTATCAGTGGCAAAGTTGTTCAGCAGAACATTATTTTTCCAACGGTGCTATGCAGTCAATTCTACTCACTTTAGTTTATGAAATATTTAAGTTTTAATCATTGATGTCCTCCGGCATCAAAAGTCCTCAGTGGCACAAAGTGCAGGACGTCTAGAGGCGTTAAAGACCTCAGGAGTATCTTTTGTGCTGCCGCCTACAGGTGTCTTGGGGCCTCAATGAGCCCAGCCCATGAGTGATTCAAGTTTGTAAAACAAAGTATAATAAAACGGCAACATTGATTTAAATGGAACCAAGAGACTGACATCTTAAATTACATAGAAATAGAGATGCTGCAGACTAGTATACTAGGGCTCCGTTCGACTCTATATTCAATTTTGCATAACTTTCAACAACAGGTAGAGCCCCAGCTTAAGGAGTTTAGAAAGCATCAAAATAAACCGTGCCAGAAATGCCGTGCTTCTCCTGGTTGGTGCCATTTGTAATAGTAAGCATCAGCAGTACTTTTTATGACACACGGTGGAATCTGAACATGATAGTCTGGACAGCCATTGGTTGAAAGCCTTCCCAAAAAACAGAGAAGGAGAGGAAGTTAATTTGAAAAGCAGATTTTAATGTATCGAGATCCAACTGTGTCTCTAGGGGGATATGGGACTGCAGCCATTGCTTAAAGTACCCCAGTAGATTCTCTCCTTCCGTGACCTTCCGAGATCCTAATTAATTGTAAATTCATAGACCGATTTGCATTTTCCAGTGTCTCCATGTGGGCTTGTGAATGGTTGATTTCAGTAGTAGATTTAACAAAAGGAGCCTGGGTCTTTTGGGATCGATCATTGGCTTCTTTGGCAATTTTAGTCGGCAATTCTATCTTGGTGTCTTGTGCTCTGAGTCTCTCAGGGACCCATTCTAACTTTATGTCCATGTCACAGACTGCCTTAACCACCATGTCCCATGGCAGGGGATCTCCTGCACTTCATAGACCCGCAGCTTGTTCCAGAGCACCTTGATGGGCCTGTGACGACTGTGGAGCAGATTTCTGACTTGATCCACCTGCTGTTTCTTTCAGGCGACCCATTACAAATTTGGTACTGTTCAGTGCAGCAATAGGCAAGCCGTCAAATGATAAAATAATAAATGAAGAAATGTCACTTACAACTACATTTTTATCACTATGCCAGGCGTGATACAGCACTACAGGGAAACCCTTCCAGGTAAGAACATGGCTCTCTAGCGCCCCCTGGATTAATATTTTACCAAGGTTTTTCTATTTTTTTTTCCCTTTCTTTCACTCCCATTGGGGATCCTTGGACATAGGCAAGGTGATGGAAAAAAGTAATGTTTAAATTAATCTGGGGGCCAACCAAGTGTCAGATGAGTTGACAACTACTGCTTCACAGAAATACTGCAGATGGACTGGGAATGCTGGCTTTCTCTGATTATTCTCTGATCCGCCAGTTAAAATATGTGACTGTTCATATGAACTGAAGGACAGCTCCCAGTTGGGTAGTGCTGAATGGGTGCCCAGTGATTAACTCTTTGGAAGCTATAACTATGAATCCGATCAGTAGAACGATTAATATTGATTAACATATGGGCTCAACACTTAATTAGGACATGGGACAGGTTGCAGAAAAAGGGGGGGGGTAATAATGGGATAGCTGCACTTACCCCACTTCACCGTGTGGAATGGATCCAACATTGGAAGGATGTTGCTGCTTTGGAGAGGGTACAGAGAAGGGCAACTAAGGGCATAAAGGAAGTTCAGGGTTTGAACTATGAACAGAGATTGGAAAAGCTCGGACTATATTCACTAGAGTATCGAAGACTACGTGGGGACATGTGCCAATATTTAGAGCACTTAGAGATGACCAATTAAGGAATCAACTAGACTTAAAATTAAGGAAACAAGCGTATGATACTAGAGCACATTGTTACCAATTGTATAAAGATAAATATAACACTAAAAGGAGGAAAAATTGGTTTAGTATAAGAACTACAAGAATTTGTAACACACTCCCTTGCGAAGTAGTGACAAGTCCTACTTATGAATACCTTTAAAAGCAGGTTAGATTCCTATTTGGTTAATAAAGGCATACGTGGGTATTGTTAGCAAACTGGCGAGCTATATGGACTTGCGTCTTCTATGCTCTGATACAACCTATGAACATTCAAACGCTAGGAAAGGTAGGGACTGTATACAATAGATCAATTATATATTGATGATACTTTAAAGTCTTTTACACAATTGTTAACAGAATCCAGGTTACCACCAAGGGAATTTTACTGTTATTTGAAGGTGAGAAACTATATCCGCACAAAGCCTAGGAAGGTGCAGTTGATAGTCCCCATCAACCTGAGACAGATAATCCTAGGGGGAAGTACTTATGGAACTTATGGAACAGCACCCCAAATACACATGGTATCCTGAGCTCAAAGTTTTGGTATGAAGTTGCTTAATAGAATTTGCCAGATTTGGAAAATTTTTGCCCCTAAACAATTCAGATACTTGATCCTGGAAGTCAACAATGGGAGAGATCCCCAGGTAAGAGTGGCCACCAAATCTATGATGCAGAGATAGTGACAGGCAGTACTTTCAACTCATGCTTCATGGATATTGTAATTTAAGCAGTACAGAAGATGGAACTGCTAACGGCAAAATTGCATCGTAGGATGGACAAAATGCAAGCTAGGTGACAGGCTTTCCAAAATTTCATAGAAGCTACCAAGGGCATTCCGACGCAGGAGAAATGGAAAAATTGGACATGAAGGTGTTTTCTTGGCCTCTCTTCGGGGTAGGGAAATGTCTGTTGGGTTTGAACTGCACAGTAATTTTGTGAAAATGAGAATCGGCTTTACTACTTTGATGCATCTCCATGGCTGCATAATAGGCTGCACAGTGAATTTCTAAAATTAATTTGCAGATGTCAAGACTGGATGAATTGTGTCATTATTTACTGTCTATTTTTGTTCGAAGGTGGTCCCATTTTGTCTTCATGACTCCACCTATTTTCTTCTTTTTTTTTTTTTTCTTTTCTTTATTTGGAGGGTCCCTACTGTCAGCCCTGGTCATGGCCCCTGGGACTTTCACCACCATCTGTGGCCATCTTTTTCCCCCAGTTACCCCCGGCTTGCACCCTGGAGGGTGGGGCCGAGGCATTGGACCCCCATATCCGAACTGCGGAACTAGTAACTGGTCGAGGGAATGACGGCAATGGCGGCTAATTGAAGCCCCAGGGAGGGTTTCATCTAGACAGTGGACCCTCCCCGCCTACTACTTTTTTCCGCTTTTCTGTTTTGGAGGCGAGGACGTGTAATGACTGCAACGTCCGCCCCCCACACTGTCAAGCGCCGGTAGTGTGAGCGACTCCTGGCCTCCACCAGGGGTCCTCCTTGCACCGAACACTACCCCACCCTCACCCCGAAGAAGGAGAGCCGTCCATGGGACGCCCATCCTTCTCCTGGCCGCCCTTCGTGAACCGGTCTGTTCCCGAACCAGGTCGCTGGCGCCTCAAGTGGAAATCCAACCGCGCGCCCGACGGGCCGGCTAATGACTCCACCTATTTTCAACAAATTGTCTTGTGTGTGTTTTTTTTTTTTTTTTCTGGCGCTAATTCCCTCGAGGAGGGAACTCAGCCCTACCGAACACAGTCCCATCATGCCTAGGCTTTACCCCTGGGTGGGGTTGCCGGGCAGGCACCCCACCCCGTCTGAATTCTTAATACATTAATACTATTGCAAGAAAAAAAAATTGCTGCCTAATGAGGTTGATCGTGAAATGCACATTTCAGTACACATTCTAGTAACCCTGTCATCTTTTTCTGCTTAAGCAGATAAATCAGGAAAGAAACTGTGGAAACCCACAGCAGTTCTTGGACGGTATTAGTTTTTTACTATTAAGAGGCAGGGAAATTATTTGAAGCATAGTGATGATGGCATGAAGATATTGCAGGCCTTTAAGGTAAGCCTGGGCAGATTTCTGCTTACCAAGAGAATTACAGGATATTCTGGCTGGTAGGGTGGGACGATCCCTTTAAATGCGATTGCAAAGCATATTTCACTTGTTCCCTGTTTTTATGAAGAGGGGGTAAGGACAGACTTGAGGGACCTAAAGTCCCTTCTGACCATAAATTAATATGATTACTCCTGCTACATTGAAAAGTGAATATTGAAAAAAGCAGCTAGAAGCAAAAACTGGTTACTGAAGACACTTTCTTTGCGACTGAAGCACATCTTCCTAACATAGCAAACCGATCTAGAGAAAAATGCTTAAAACTGAATGTACTGTATTTAGTAAAAAGCATGCAAAGTGAAGTGCTAAGACCAGTGAAACAGGCAGGCCACCCAAAGAACACAGATGGCCATTGTTATGAGTGGTAATTTAATGAGCATGTGAAAATTGTTCAAAGGTAAACAAAGAGGTGGTGTGTGTGTGTGTGTGTGATATACTTTTACTGCTGTTATAGCTGTTGGTTGATTTAGCTTGGCCGCTTTGAAGGAGTGCAGTGTGCCATTCTCTACTCTCATTTTTAAAGGGTTGTGTATTAGTCTTAGTTTGTTGACTGCAGTTGTTATCCTCTTCTGTTGTATTAAGAGGATTGTGCAGTACTGTAGCTATTTTTGTCTAAGTCTTGTATTTCAGTGTTCTTGCATCACTTCCTTATAGAAGTATTGAGGTTGGTGTCTGCTTGTTTCAAGTGGCCACTTACTACAGTTTGTTTTTCTACTGTGTTCTTTTAGGTGGGTGTTGTGCTGTTTTGTACATTGGCTTTTGCAACTGAGAATAAAAATACTACGTGGGCTGCTTTTCATTTTGAATTAAAGTATACTGTATGATGTTCCGTGCTAGTTTGACTGCTGCAGCCAGGTCAGGTCAAGTCTTATCTGCCACATTATGTGCTAGCACCTCCAGGCACAGAAGTTCTGGAGATGAAGCCGGCCCGGTGGCGCTGAGGGTTGAGGCACTGGACGCCACGCCGGTGACCCGGGAACGAGCCCGGGCCATTGAGGGTCGACAGGGGAGGGAGATGATTGAGCATCCGCAGGACAGCTCTCCTTTCCCAGGAGGGAGGGGGGTAGCGTTTGGCACCTGACTGGCCTCTGGTGGAAGCCAGAGGCATAGCAAGCGCACTTGTGTAAAGAGAGGGTTGGGGAGTGAAGGACGTCGGTGGAGACGTCTTGATGTTGGGGCACACACCACTCCAATAGAAAATGGGGAAAATACACCACAGTGCTTCCGGTAGACGGAGCACCAGGCCCCAGTGCCTCTGTTTGACCTGGTACCAGCATCCCGACGAGAACAAGAAGGACTTCGGTGGTGCCCCTACCCCGTATCTGCCTGGGGGAAATGGCCATGGCTGCATCGGTGATGGACTGCACCGAGCTCCAGGTAAGAGGGCGGGGACTAGAAGTCCATAGGTGTCTCATGAAGAGTGGGAGCATTGAGGGCAGGGGGAGTACAAAGAATAAGTTTAAAAAAAAAAAAAAAAAAAAGTAGTAGTTCTGGAGATGGAGAAGTGTAAGCTCAGAGAGGGTACGCTTGGGATGTGCTTGCATACATATGAAGAAGCCAGTAGGAGCAGGTCATTTGGTCTAGCAAGTCTGCTCATATTGCAGGATCCACAGCTTGAGCTAATGTCCCTGCCCTCCCTCCCCACTCCTCCCATTCTCCCTACCTATGATCTTTACCTTCCGCCATGCCTATCCCAGCCTCTCTTAAACCTGCCCATTGTCTTCAACGAGATGACCTCTTCCGGCAACGCATTCCAAGTGTCCACCACACTCTCTGTGAAGAAATGCTTTCTGATCTTCCTCCTAAACCTCCCACCCTCCAGCTTAAGCCTGTGTCCCCTTGTGTTATGGTTGCCACTCAGCTTAAAGAGATTCACCTTATCAACCTTATTTATCCCTTTCAAGTACTTGAAGGTCCCAATCATGTTCTCTCTCTCTCTTTCTCTCTCTCTTTCTCTTTCTCTTTCTTCCAGGGAGTACATATTCAGTGCCCTCAACCTCTCCTCGTATGCCTTACTCTGCTGCATGAAGGAAGCTGGGGAGCAGGGAAAAGAAAGAAAATGGGGCCTCCTTTGGATGGTTCCCACTTCTTTGTCACCACCTTCCTTACATCTGGGTTCTTGTCTGGCAGAACACCTTGTGTGACCCAGCCGTTCTTGGGAGGATGACACTGAAGGGCATAAACCACAGCATGCCAGACAGGTTGAGGGCAGGGTACAGTGAGGGACTAAACCTAGAAAGTGGAAGGGGAAATAACTGTGCTCCTGTGGGGACTTACTCTTACCAAAGGTGGACATGGTGGTGGTTCAGCAGTGCTACCAGGCCTTTATTAACTTGAGGCCAGAAGAGGGGCTGGCAAGCCATGGCTCCCTGAAATTGTTAAAGGGAGGTGTTGTGGACTCAATGGTACAAAGGGTAAAAGTGGCAGAGATCTCTGTCAATATCTTAAGACTTGGCATTAACAAGGACTTGGTGTGCAAGCATGGCAGCACAGTCTCTGAGACTTGGTGTTGCTTTTCAGTGCCAACAAAACTGCCATTTTCAAGCCTCTGATTTTTGATTCCTCACCATAATATCTTTTCATCCAGTCTGAGGTAAGCTGTCACTATTTGGTTGGTTAGTGCTTGCTTTAAAAAAGGGCACCCCTCCAAAGCTCGAAGTGCCTGTAAAATAAATAAACAGTAAAAAACACAAAGGTGCCTTTGCTGACCACCCAGGAGAAATGCATTAATCCCTCATTGGGGGTGGTGGTCATGCCCTTGCCCATTCAGGGAATGGAACCTCCAATTAAATAGTTGACGGGTCTTAGTGCAACAACTCCAGATCACAGTATAATCATTCCAGGTCACAATACAGTCATTCCCTGTCGCAGTACAACCACTCCAGGTCACTGTACAACCACTCCAGGTCACTGTACAGCCAGTCCAGGTCACTGTACAACCACCACTCCAGGTCACAGTACAACTGTTCCCAGTCACAGTATAACCATTCTGGTCATAGTACAATGATTTCCAGTCATAGTAGAATCATTTCATGTCATAAGTCAGTGATTCCTGCCTGGTCATAGTTCAGCCATCCTGGGTCACTGTAAAACAACTCTCAGTCACGGAGCAACCACTCCAGGTCACGGTACAACCACTCCACTCCAAGTCACATTGCAAACATTCCATGTTACAGTGCAAACATTCTGTTTGGATGGATAGATAGATAGATAGATACAGGGCTTACGCCGTTGCTGATCAGTGGTTTAAGAAAGATTTTTTTTTTTTTTTTTTTTGGTCAAGATTGATGATTTATTTTTAAAAAATGGATTTGGTGCACTTTATGGGATGCAAAAAAAAATGTTTTTTTGCTGTAATCTGTTACGCAGTGCTCAGAGTTCTCACAGTCTCTAACCATCCCCTCCCCATGGCAAAAATAATGGTTCAGCAAAGTAGTTGGAGAAAGAACAAACAAACCCTGAGCCAGCCCTGTGGATGGCTTTTATTTTTATGTGGCACTGTACTAAAACTCAGAATTCTTCCCAGATGATGTAAACGTTCCTCTTATGGTGAACACCAGTGATGGCTCCATTGGTTCCCAAGTTAGACTGAACAAATCGACTGAATCTGTGGTGTTGAGGAGCTAGTACTATTACTATAACACCACAATAATCCTTCCCAACCTAACTAGGAAAGGTTTGACAAAATAGATGGTACTGCAGTTTTTTTGTTATGAATGCCATCAGGGAGGAAGCCAGGTAGGGATCAGATGGAAGCCAGGTAGGGATCAGTTGGATAAGAATTCCAGAGCACTGTTGCGGATGCTACGAACAAGCCACAGCCATTAGATGTAGGATTTGAAGAAAAAGAACCAGCCCCTTGCTCATGGAAGGTACATCTCTCCCGGAGAGATGGTGAGAAGTTTACAAAGGTAACATGGCTCCAGTCCATTTAGGGCATACTATGTGTGGTATATAAAAAGACCTTGTTGATCCTGTGCCTAACAGACCACAAAGTGCAGTGTCATTGTGACAGGATCTGACTTCTGAATGGAAGTCCTTACTGAGTGGTCTACACCAGCTGCAGGCATGTAGAACTGACCGCCTGTCAAGCTGTTATAGGGTGCATTACAGTAATCAAGACCTGAGTGAAAGAATGCATTCACTAGGGCTTTCAGATTCCAGGGTCAGTGAAGGGGCACTGTTGAGCATTATTTTTCAGTTGGTCTAAAGTGGCAAGCCCTTGTAGAGCAAATTATAGTAATCCAGCTGTGAGCAAATGAATGGCTTTGGATAGCTCGAGTGACAAGGGCAGCAATCATAAGCTGCGGACTGTTATCAAAGTAACACAACTTCATTCAGGTCAGATAATAAGTTGTCATACAGGGACTGAGGACTGGACCCAGAGTTCAGCCCCTACTATATATGTGTTCAGAAGTCCTTATGTGCCCAGCAGAAAAGCAGACATGGTTAACCCACCTGGAAAGCCCAAGGGAACGCTGTCATACTTAACCCCCTATGGAAGTTGCAAAAAACCAAAGCCACACGAAGGTATAGGATCAGCTGTACGATTCTGCACCTGCTTTGGGCCCTCTAAAGGATTCAGAGTGCAGACTTCCCATAAACTGCCAGAATTATGACAGACTTGAGAAGAATAGGAAGGATCTGTCATTGCTCTTATCCCTAAATTCAAAATATTAAAAACATATTTTTTATTTATTAAAGGTTTTACCGGGACTGATCGATCAGTTCAGTTGATGGGCTACTGCTGATGATGTCGCGGCCTGGGTTCGTGAACGAGCCAGGGTCATCAGAGGGCCAGTGGGGAGAAGGATTGAGCAACCCCGGAGGACACTCTCCTCCCCCTGTGGAGGGAGGACTGCTGACTACGCTGCAATACTGTCACCTGGGTGCCCACAAGAGGCAGCGCAGTCAGAAGCAGCTGTGTGAGACAGAGGATGGTTGACAGCGTCAGCTGTGTGAGACTAAGGATGGTGGACAGTGGTATGCTATGCATGATCGCTACTGGAATCCTATGGAAAATGCCCCCACCAGGCAAACTAAAATCCAGGGGATTGAAACTGTGTGAGACCAAGACAAGAGACAGAGGCAGAGGCAGAGACAGAGAAGTGCAGGTAAAAGGGGAAGGACAAGACTGGAGGGAGAACAATAAACGAGAGAGGGCCCAAACTAGAAATTCAGTATGAGGGATGCATTGTGCTAGACACAGTGGCCTCCAAGTGAAGAGAGAGACGGAGAAGAGTACAAGTCACAGTTGTGTGTGCAGGAGGACAGTCAAGAGCAAGACAACAGAACAGTACAGTGGGTCAATTCGGTGAGGGTGGATTTAGTTGCAGTGCTATAGATTACATCCCATCAAATCTTGGAGGGCTAATTTTTGCAATAATCTCTATCTGCCAGGAGTGGGGAGCAAGGCTTGGGTACAGGCTTTATTCCTGTGTAATGCGTCAAGATTAAGTATAGAAGTTGGTGTGACAATGGTAGCTTCTCTTTCTTCAGTCAAGGCAGTCTCTCTGCATGAAGAGGTTTTTTAGACTCCCGAGTTACCTCCCCCCCCCCCCCCGCAACCTTTGCAGTTTCATCAGAAATGAGCTTCTAGAAGAGTATTAGATGTTTGAACCTTAGAACGAGTGCATTGTGATTGGTGGACCCACAGTTTGCCAGATTTATTTGATTAGCTTAAGTCTACCAAAGGGATATCAAGCCCCTAATAAGCGGTGTCAGCAGTGTGTGTTTGGTAGGGGCTGCACTCCAGCCTCCTGGTAAAGCTGCAATCTGCACCTTCATCCCCATCTCAACAGTGTTCTAAGAAGTGGGCAAGGAAATGCAGAACCCTCCTTTTTTTTTTTTTTTTTTCTTTTCCTCCCCACCTCTGCCCCTAATGGAAATGTAATAGAGGGCTGGGATTAGAAAAAAAACAGGCAAGAAAGCCTCAAAGTGGCTGAAGCTGTTAAACAGTTTATGGGCCTCAGCTGATGGCTGTTTGGTAGGGGGACCTAAGAAAGGTAATCCAGAGCAAGAGGTATTCTGTTTAGCTATGAAGTCCCCTGCATTCCCCATCCCACTTCCCTAAACATCCCTCCTGCTATGTCTGAGGCAGAGTAAAACGTTGGCATACACTGCGAAATAAGTATTCTACTCCATTGGTTCCCATCAGGTTGAAGAAAATGCAGCTAAACCCATTTGTGCTCGCTTTCTGGAAGCCCCATCAGATTGGTGCACAAACCATGCCTGAAGCCAGCACGTGCCATTTAATTGCGTTTGAAAATCACTTTGTATCAGTGCTGCACCAGTCATGCGTGGAGCCCTAAGAGTAGCCTGCTCTGCTTGTACTCACTTACAATATATAGTACACAAATAATGTGGAGAATCCCCAAAGCAGTCTGTACCATGCTCTCTGTTCGGGGCCCATATCAGATCAGTAGTGCACAGTCGTTCCTGAAGGATTGAATGACTACCCTACCAGCAGTGGGAGAGGGGATGTAAAGAGTCACCCCATCCAAAAAGGCCTCTCAAACATGCGGGAAGGCTGAAGAGGACCACATACACGCTCATTGGGGAAGGTTGTCCTGTGCTAAAATAAGGACCTCAAGGAGTCATTCTGAGTGCTTGTGAGCTTAGTTTAATAGCAAGGTTGCTCCACTGGTGGGGACCACTAACTGGCTGCACCCTTTTCCCTCCTGCTGCTTAAAATGTGCAGTCCAAGCTCCTGTCATGGTAAGTGTATTTATTGACTTTTACAGTCTAACGGGAGGGAGAGAGTTTATTCCAGTACGATGCAGCTACAGGTGCAGCCTACTCAACCTGGTCTCAGAGGTCGTACACTCTGATCTCCACACTAACACTTACACTTTGCGTTCCTGGAAGTAAATCTGCACAGTACAGTACCAGCCTTCTGTGGTGATGGAGTCCACCTTTATCTTTCCCCATGCGGGGATCGCACACTTGGGGGAATGGAAAGAGTGTGGTTCTTGGGTGATAGGCTTTTTTCCACTCCACAACTTATCACTCAAGGCAGTGGCTGAGACTGTTGAGAAGGTGGCATCATGGGCTGAAGTAATTCTACCTCGAGCAAGGTGGCCCCAACTGAAGAGAAAAGGGGCAGACTGCTAGTGATAAGGAAGATGGCTTACCTACACTGGGCACCTCTTCAGATCCCTTGCTGACCACCCTGACAATGTAGCATCAGTAGAAGTATCCAGATGATGGATGCCTGTCTGCTGCTCATAACCCATGCTAGCACACTGCTAAAGCTCTCTCTGAGATTGTGGATGAAGTGGGTGTGATATACAGCACCTTTAGAAATCTTCAGCTTTTTTATCAGCTTGGCATGGCTGTGACTTGTGTAACTGTGGTACGTAGCATGCAACACAGCCACAAGCTCTGGTCATGGGGATATTCCTCCTTTGTTTGTAGCACCCTCCCACCACCAACTAAACTACATGAGGGAATACCTTCCTTGAGAAGTATACCTGCTGTCTCATGGAGGCAAATGCGACTGTTTTTGGCAGGAACAGCAGGCACATGCTGTATATGGGTCGGAGTTGGGAGTAGATAGCTTGTGAGGTGGTCCCAGGTAGTGAGCAGTAGCCATCATTGTAGCCCACTTACACATTTTTCCCCATGTACGTTCACTTGCAGTGCTGATGTAGTGCACTCTCCAATCCTGTCAACTAGCACTTCAAGTGTGCCCTTTTGGAGGAGGTCCCAATGCTTGCATTAAAGTTGTTCAGTCCCCAGGCTGCCAAATACACAATGCAGTACACCAAACTCCATCTTGCACCCAGAGCTGTTCTGCCTACATTCTAGTGCACACTGTTACTGTATTTCCAGACCACAAGGTGGCTTTTATTTTAAATTTTGTCCTTCCAGCACAAAAGAGCAGTGAACCCACTCCATTTTGTTTACTTGTAACAGAGTCAACCATTCATTTTCTGCTAGAACTGCATTTCTGCGTGCTTCCACCCATATCCACTGCTGAGTCTGTAAACTTAACAAACTGCAGAACTAGCACATTGTGCTTGCAAGTTTTGGCCTCTGGACCAGAGGTTCAGAAGGGTAAAGTTGAAGTCCTTTTGTAATTTGCCGTAACTGCGTCATAACTTAAACTCTATCACACATCGCAGAATACGTACTGGGGCACTGGCAGCTTAATTGGCAGCTTCCTCCTGGACTGTTCTCTTAATTATGTATCATTTTCAACTAGCTAAAAAACACTTTCCTTCTATAAAAATGTGGTGGGTGTTTATTTAGGGCAAGCTTGGTCTGTTATGCAGATTTCTGTTTTTCAATATCAGTGTTATTGGGGTCCTGCTTATACCCCTTCTTACAGCTGGGTGGGCTGAAGCACTGGAAGATTGAGTTGTTAAGAATCACACAGCGAGCAAGTGGCTCTGGTGGCATTTCGACTTGGGCTTCCTGATTCCTTGTTTCTGCTTTAGCCACTGCACCACACTGCCTACTACCAAAGGATCAGAAGGGTAAAGCTGAAATCCTGTATAATTTGCCATTACTGCACAGTATAGTAATTTATACTGAATACACAAATCAGATTAGATTGTTTTTTCACTCTCGCTCTCTCCTTATATTTCTACTTTCTCTTCCCTCTCTTCTCTTGTTTGTGCCCCCAGTGTAATCAGTGCCGCTGCACTGTGGACATAGGCTGTTTTCAACATTGTGGCTTTGAGATGGCATGGGGCCTCAAACAAAAGAATGGGGCACCAATTTTGGAGAAACGCTGTGTAACCCCTGCCCACAATGATTCGGCTTAGCCCTGGTACCAGTGCATAGTGAGGGGGGCTTGGAGTGTCTGTCCTTTGGGCAGATGGCCCTGGGCTAGGTGTTGTAAGGGCAGTGTTTCAAGGGGCTGTGCCTGCACCCGAGGGGACTCCTTTCCAAGGTAATCCTAAATGTGCCTTCGTGACCTACCCCTTGTAGTGAGGTCCATGGGGTTGGCAGCTTTGCATGCTGGAGCATGCAACATGGTACAAAGGCACTTGGCATTCACTTTCCTGTGAAGGTTTGGGGTCTCGGTAACGTCTGCATTAATAAAAACTTGCATAAGGACTGGCAACTTCCCATGCCTATGGGGATTGGTTTAAAACTTAAAACAAAAAAATTGCAGTTCACACAAGAATATATGCTGCAAAAGTGCCTTTATTTCAAAAGTGGAGACAGACAAAACAGTCTGCCTTGGCACTTCAAGGACACAAATCTGTGCTCCCCAGCAAGGCGAGTTGAAGGAACTTGTAAAGTACTTCACAGAGTGATTTCTCTCAACTTCTCACATCTCTGCTTATGAGTGGTCCCCTCACAAGTGATGATAAACTACATACTTTGAGTCCAACCATTACATATTTGGTTTATACACAAGGCTGACCCAGGTTCCTCCTCCGGAGAACTAGAATGAAAAAGTGCAACAGGAGAGCTCTGTTTTACAATGACTGTACAAAGGAAATACAAATGACGTGACTCTGTGTTTGCTGTTAGTATTAAAATTTAATCCTCACTTTATAAACAAATGACCACCTTGAACTCAATGTTTCGCACAAGAAGTGTTAATTCTTTAGTCGTCGGCCTTAATGTCATGAAATTGGAAACATTTTTTTTTTTTTTCCTTCATCATATCTGGTCATGTGGTCTGTTACTTTTTAATCTAGTGGTTTCCTTCCAGCTGGTCCCTTCAATGACCGAAACGTCATATCATTGTCAGCTCTGTAGCGTTGATGGTTTCTATACCGGCAGTTAGGGTTCAGGAACGGACATCAGTTGTAGAGGAGGGGGTGTTGAGAGTCCCTAGGACAGCTCTCCTTTCTTGTGGAGGTAGGAGTCTTGTAGCTCTGCTGCTTGACTGACAACATGCTGAGGCCGGGTGTCCACGCAGACTGGAGTTCCATATACTAACATACTAAAATGCCAGCAGAATAGGCCTAATGGCCTCTCGAGTCTGCTCGATTTTTCAAGGGGAATAGCTTCTGACATACATGTGACGTTCCTTGTTTATGCAGGTGTGCATGCATCGTTGCATGTCAGAGCTACAGGAGAAAATGAAGGTGGAAAACCACCCAGTCATTGCCAGATGACACTAGACCCGCCCAGGCCCGATACCACTGACTAGGCAACCCCAGCAATTGGACCCTGCTTTCCTGGGGTCAGGGGCCCACCTTGAGAACCCTCTAACAATGGGGAAGTCATGATGGCAAGCTGGGTGACAGGTCCTATATAAGATGGGTGATCAGGGAGGAGGGACCAGCCGAAGGAGGGCTGAGAAGACATGAAGGGAGAACATCCTTGGTGTGGTGGTGGTGGTGGTGGTGAAATCTGCTCTTTCATAGCTAATATTGCCTAATGTCTCACCCTGGCAGCAATAATGTAACATGAATGCAAGAAAAATGTATAAGCTACCAGAGGGCCTTTCTGACATTGGAGTGAAAAGCTGGAAGGAAGCCACTGGATCAAAAGCAGTAGTCCACACTAAGAGATATGACATCAAGCAAATGAGGAACAAGGAAAGGCTCGCTGCACTGTGACAGCTCATTTCCAGATGCACAGTGGTTGTTGGGCTACGTGTGAACCTGTTTTACTGATGGAGTAAAGTGCCTGTACAATGAAAAATCTTAGAGATGGGACGCTATATTAACCCCTGACCCCCCAAAAAAAGGTGTGAAATATTTAATAAAACTAATTTTTATATGTGCTACAGATGTGTCTAAAGCAGCTTATATATCATTAAAACAGTTTTTCATCATACGAACAGGATCTGACCACAGGCCGTGCATTAAAAGATTTCAGTGCACAGTCTTGTCATGTGTTTTACATAGTCAGCTGTGTTAATGGATTTTCCAATGCCATTTTGTAAATACATACATATTTACCCATCCTAACCGTTTTTAGTGTAATCTAGTGGTGGGGGTGGGAACAGACTCTTCCTAAATAAATAGCAGGCAAATTGGAAGCTCTGGATATTTGTTACTCAACCCGTGACACTTGCAAGCAGGAAATGAGTTAGCATGTCATTCTTCAGAATACCAGCTCTAGGCTTGGTTTCTTCTCTGCTCTAAATGGATTTTCCAGAGCGTGGAAGAAGGTGCTGAAGTTGACTTTACGTACAGCATTCCACTGTTCTTTTGCTTTGGTATTGATACCAGCCATGCTACCAGAATCCTGGACAATTAATTAGTCTCCCCAATATCTCCACTCCAAAGTGACACTGGATAAAGATAAGTGTAGTATTGTTCACATTTTCCACCCGAGGAGACGGGAGGAGGCCTGGGCCTCGAGGTTTGTAATGTGGTAGTACATCCACATTAGAGTCACAAGGCTGTTTTGAGACCGTAGAAATAAATGAGATTATTTTGGTGGTGGGGAGTGGAGTAACTGGAGTTTAGATTAGTCATCCGTTGTGAAGAGGATGACCAATTAAGTAGATAAATAATCATGAGAATAGCACATTAAGTCACATGAATTCAGCTCGGAATAGTTCCACTTCAAGTATGAATGTTAAGAATGTTTTCTCTGTTCTGTCCAAAGTATCAGAAAATCCAGTCAATATTTATTTATATAATTAAAAGTTTAACCAGGAAAGATGTACTGAGCTGATAACAGCTTATTTCCAGATGTGTCGGGGAATAAACCGGTTGGGTGGGGATTCAATAGCTAAAACAATAAAAGTACATTTAACAAAATGCATCAGTAATTTAAATGACAAGCAATATAGTGCAGTCGCATAGGAGCAAAATACAAAACATTATAGATGTGCTGATAATATTTGGTTAGTTTAACAGCACAAGGTGCATAAGGTAGATACAGTTGCATTAGACTGGAACAGTCCCAACTGGAATGTAAAGTGTGGTGGTGGGGGGAATGAATGGGAACATGAAGGCAAATCAAGAGCAGAAACAGCCTTGGGGGGGCAGGGTTTTATTTATTTATTTCAACTGGCTACCAGTTGGTCCTGCCATCACTGCCACCTCATCCCAACCCTTGGGACTTACCTGCTGCCTCACCCGAGTGCACCCTGGATTACCCCCCAGGGCAGGGTCATTGGGGGGAGCCCCCCTTCACTACTCCCGAACTGTGCCTCATGGTGGCCCTGTGGCAGAGTGCCTTGGTCAGCAGCATGGGGTTTGGTGGGTGGGGGGGGGGCAGATGTCCTCCATGCCCCAGGCAGTTTTTCCCCATTACTGGGAGATGTGGCATACAATGCTGTAATGCGTAACGCACCAACATCTGGCACACCTCCCAGAAGCTGCAAGCATCTGCCATGACACCCCTGGCCACCGCCAGGGGTCGGTCAAGCACAGAGTGCTATCCCAGCCTCCCCCTGGAGGAAGAGAGCAGTCCATCGGACACTCGATCCTCCTCCCCTGGCCGGCTCTTCAACTCCCCTGGCTTGCATTTGAACCTGGGTTGTCTGCATCAAAGGTGGAAATCTAACCACTGTGCCAGCGGGCCGACCCCAGGAAGCGAGTCAGTTGCAAGGAATGAGGTTAGGGACAGCTTACTAACATACTAAAATGCCAGCAGAATAGCCCTAATAGTCTTTCGAGTTTGCTTGATTTTCAGCACCTGCGCTGAGGGCCAATTTTGGTGCCCCCCCTTCCCCTTGGGTTATACTGTTCCCAGTCCCAGATGTCCCACCTGTATTGGGCCTGATCAGATTTACCCTTCCCCGTACCTGCTTCAGGAGGGAGATATAAAATCACAAAAGAAGAGGCAGAATGGGTAGACTGGGAGAGAATGGATCATAGTTCTCGGGGAAACTGTATGAGAATGCAGCTTGGCCAGTAATAGAGTTCCTGTGGGGGATGGAAAAGGAATGAGAAACATTGCTGCAAAGTGGGTGGGAGGTAAGGAGAGAGTAGGGGAAGAGAGAGAGAGAGAGAGAGACAGAGAGACAGAGAGAGACAGAGAGAGAGAGAGAGACAGAGAGAGACAGAGAGAGACAGAGACCAGAATTTGGATATAAGGGAGGCGGCCAGAAGCCCGGCATCAACAGAGGGGTGGGAGAGGGAGAAGCAGAGAGAGCAGTGGTGGGTACACTGCGCCCTCCTTCCAACAAAATGGGATTGGAAGGATGGAGCAAAAAAAGGGAAAGGTAGAAATGCAAGGAGCACAGGCTGCAAGACATGGACAGTCATGTATACAGATGCCCACAGTCTGGGAAACAAAATCCAAGACCTGGCATCCTTGATGGTAGAGGCAGACCTGGACATAGTAGCAGTTACCGAGACATGGTACACCGGAAACCATGACTGGGAGGTAAATGTACCAGGGTACACTCTCCACATGAGGGATAGGGAGGGTAAAAAGGGGAATGGGGGCCCTCTACATCAGAGAAGGTATTAAAACAATGGCAGTGCAGGGTAAACGGGGGGGGGGGAGGCCGAGGCACTGTGGGTCACACTTGAGCCAGGAAATGGCACGGCAGTTCACACAGGAGTGATCTACAGGCCTTCAGCACAGAGGGAGGTGGTAGATAAGGCAATAGTGGAGGAAATGCATGGGATGGCAGCAAAGGGGGAGATGATGCTGCTGGGCGAATTTTTTTTTTTTTTTTTTACATGCCAGACATGGACTGGACCATCCCGGCAGCCACCCCAGCCAGGAGCCAAAACATCATGGAATCCTTGCAGGAGGCTGGCCTCAGGCAGTTAGTTCAGGAGCCCAGCAGGGGCAAGGCGATCTTAGACCTTGTGCTGACCAGTGGAGATAAGATGAAGGAAGTCATGGTGGATGGGCACCTAGGGTCCAGTGACCACCATACAGTGTGATTCAGCATCCGTACAGAGCCACACAAAGACGGGGGGCCTGGATTTCAGGAGGGGGATCCAAGAAGCCCTAGCAGGAAGGGATCCAGGGGAGGGGTTGAGGAGCGGTGGGCACACCTAAAAGAAGCCATAGTGGAGGCAACAAATCAGTACATTAGGCTGAGTAACAAGGGAAAAAGAAAGAACAAACCACTATGCTTCACAAAGGAAGTGGCAGAGAAAGCTAGGGACAAAAAGGGGGCTTTCAGAAAATACAAGGAGACTTGGAAGGATAAAGATAGGGCGGTGTACCTACAGAGAGATGGAGGGAGGCAGGGAAAGCAGTTAGGAGTGCAAAAATGCAAACAGAGGAGAGATTAGCATAGTCAGTAAAGCGGGGGGGACAAGACATTTTTATAGATACATTAACGATAGAAGGAAGGCCCAGGATGGGATTGTAAGGCTCGAAGGGGAGGAAGGGGTGTGTGTAGAGGGTGACCTAGAAAAAGCATTGATACTGAATGAATATTTCTGTTCGGTATTCATGGTAGAGGGGAGAGGGACAGGGACCACAGCTAGGTAGCAGAAACAATGGCGGGGGAGAGGTAAACACCAGTCCTTTTTACAGCAGAGAGGGTCCTGGAGGAACTCACAAAATTGAAGGTGGACAAAGCGATGGGGCCAAATGATATACACCCCAGGATATTAAAGGAATGCACCACTGGTGGCTCTGTTTTTAGCGAGTCACTCGATACAGGGGTGGTTCCAGAGGACTGGAAGGGGGCAAACGTAGTCCCTCTCCACAAGAGTGGTAGCAGGGAGGAGGCATGAAACTACAGGCCGGTCAGCCTCACATCAGTAGTGGGTAAGATAATGGAGGCACTGCTTAAGGAAAGGATTGTATAACACTTGGAAACCATGGGAGCACAGGATCCAAGGCAGCAGGGTTTCACAGTAGGAAGGTTGTGTTAAACAAATCTGATTTGCCTTTCTTGACTGGGTGACGAAGGAGGTGTATCAGGGAGGAGCGGTAGATATCACCTACTTTGATTTTTCAGTAAGACCTTCGACACTGTACCCCACAGAAGACTGGTGAACAAGCTAGGGGGCCTGGGGTGGGCCACAAAGTGGAAAACTGGGTTAGAAACTGGTTGAGGGACAGGAAGCAGAGGATGGTAGTAAATGGAATCAAATCGGAGGAAAAGAGGGTGACCCGTTAGGTGCCTCAGGGATCAGTTCTAGGGCCAGTCCTTTTCAATGTCTTCATCAGTGATATTGCTGGAGGGGAAGGTTTGCTTTTTGCAGTTGATACCGAGATCTGCAATAGAGTAGACACTTCCAGAGGGGGTCAAAAGAATGAGGAAGGATCTGGGAAAGCTGCAAAAATGGTCAAAGGTGTGTCAGTTGAAATTTAATGCAAAAAAGTGCAAAATCAAGCACCTGGGGTGAGGAAACCCTGTGGAGAGCTACAGAATTGGTGGGGGATTGCTGACAGTCATCAGGGAAGAGAGGGATTTAGGGATAATCATCTCAGATGATCTAAGGGTGGTCAAACGGTGTAACAAGGCTGTGAGGAGGGCCCGTGGGATGTTGGGGTGCACGTGAAGGGGTATCGCTAGCAGAAGAAGGGAGGTGGTGATGCCATTGTGCAAAACGCTGGTGAGGCCTTATCTTGAATACTGTGTTCAGTTCTGGAGGCTGCATCTTTGCAAAGATATAGACAGGGTGGAGGCGGTCCAGAGAAGGGCGACCAAGATGGTGCAGTGCTTGCATCACAAAACAGGAGGACAGATTGAAAGACCTCAATATGTATATATTTGAAGAGAGGGGGGAATGGGGGGATATGATGGAGACTTTTAAGTATTTTTAAAGGCTTGAACAAAATGCAGGTGGTGACATCTTTCAGTACAAGAGGGGGCACAATATGAGATTGGAGGGGCGCAGAATAAGTGGAAATATGAGGAAGGGTTTCTTCACAGAGAGGGTGGTGGAAGCCTGGAATAGCCTACCCCAGGAAGTGGTGGGTGCTAACACAGTGGGGGGGATTGGAACATGCATGGGATAGACATAAGGGAACCCTAGATGTAGAGAAGAGAAGCAAAAGCCAATTACCAAGTAGGGTCCGCTGCTGCTGATGCAGGCAGGGAATACCTGCAGACTAGGTGGAACTAGTGGTCCTTATCTGCCATCAACTACTATGTTGTCATGTAAGTGGAGCAGTCCAAAGCAAAACGACAGAAGTTTCTTTTTTGTTCTTTTAAACTCTTATTTATTGAGGCTTTCAAGGGCAGGTCATAATGCCATTCGGTACATTTGAACATGCTTAGAAGAAAATGACGATTGATACAGTTGCTAAAGCATGTTAATTATGAGTCAGTGATGTGATATGACTTTGACGTCTTCCTTGTTTTTTTTTTTTTTGTTTGTTTTTAGGATACAGTTCAAGTTACCAGTAGTTATGGCTTTAGATTTGTCTTGTATCAGTTACTGAACAGCAGCAGTGACTGGCGATTCAACCTGTATAAAACATGTAAACAATAAATTTGGCTACGTGTGTCTATTGCATACCTCATGTTATTTAAACTATCAAAAAAAAAAAAAAAAGCGAGAACAGGATATCGCTGTGGGCCAGCACCAGTTGGGCATGGGGGCATTGGATGAGGTCAGTCTATTGTTACCCCACTGGTTACCATTGTGGTGTGTCCTTTTACCTTTGGGTAGATTGACTCAGTCATATGTTAACGAATAGTGACCCAGTGTGTTGGGAAGGGATTCCAAGTTATGTTACCGTCTGCATGCTTGGTCTACCTGACCCACCTGATATAAATCCCACTGCCTCGGGATTTCCCTGTGTTTCTCTAAGCCCAGTTTGAAGGTGGCAGTTATCCTCTCCTTGTCTTGCAGTTCCCGAACCTTGACAGACCATCTTTCGAGTGAAGGTTATTCAGAGAGCCATCTGAGTGTTATTCCCTTCATCGTAACCGTGCCCCAGAGCAACATTTGTAGTGGCTTGTTGTCGACCCCCCTCAGCTGTCTTTCCCAGTATCATGTGTTCAAAGGGGATGGGAACACCCCAGATTGTCTCTAAGGCCCTGTGGATTTGTTCCCAATGGGCCTGAATCCTTCGAGCAACTCCAGAAGGTGTGATGCTATGTTCCAACTTCTCCACACCCCTTGTAGCTACAAAGTGTTTCATTACACTGGGGGTGTGAAAGTACTTCCACCTAAACTCTCTCCAGCTTGACGAGGCAGTTGTCATCCAGCACTGTTCCCATATCCTGTTCCACTTTTCCTCTGATATGGCTGTCTGGGCTTCATTTTCTCAGGACACATTTAATTAGGAGAATTCAGGGTGTTCAGAGCCCTGCAATGCCATATAGGTCCTAAAAATCTTACCCCCTCTCCCTGCAAGCATGGCTGCCCAGTATAAGAAATTCTCAAGAGGTGTAAGATCTCTGCTGATCTGTGGCAGGTGGTCTGCCGTTCCCAGATAGTGCCAGACTTGGAGGAAGTGGTAGAAACTTGTCTGGGCAGATTAGGTCTCTGTTGGAGGTCAATAAATGTGGTACATAACATAAATTTAAAGTAAATGGGGTATCTGGTCAGGGACAGCTGATTCCAGCTGCAAAACCATCTGATGTTCTGCAGTGGAATGAACTCTGGATTCCCAAATAATTACTGTAAAGGTGACTCATCCCATTCAGAGTACTCGTCAGCTCCTTGTCCTTGGGAGTATTTTGAGTGTGAGTGCTGTCTGTGGGTTTGATATGCTTCATCCCACCCTCCCTTTCCAGATGCAGCCTGCAAGAATAACATTCATGGAACAAGCCGCACAAGAAGGGGCAAATGCAGGTCTAGGAGGGCGAGGCAACAACAGGGGCAAAACGTACTACAAGCCCAGGAAGTGGTCACAACAGTCCAAGAGAGGGGGCCAGAATTAGAACGGCTACTGACCTCAAGTGTTAACGTGTTCTCTTATCAGCTCACGGAAACAGAATTAGCTGTTTGGGGGGAGGGGGGGTGAACTTCGTCCCTACAACCGGATTGGACTATTAGGAACAACTGTAGACCTGCACAAATTTGTGGGGAAATTTAAAACTTTAGTGTATTTTCTCACAGGACATTATGTGCCATCCACTTTCTGAGCAAGACCCAGATGATTCACTTAACACTTATGTTGTGGAATCCAATTTGTCCCAAACATGAACACTACTGTGGGTGTTTTCTTACTTGCTTGTAAGAGGGACTCAAAAGCCTGAGTGAGTTCTGAGCACCATCCACTTTGTGAATATGAATGCAGAAGAGATGATAGCATTAAAAACCCTTAGAGAAAATCCTGCAATTACCATTAAACCGTCAAAGGGGTTAGTGTCATCATGGTGGACACCCCAAAATATAATGTTGAAGTCATGCGACATCTGGGGAACAGGAAATGCTAGGCCCCCTCTCACAGCAGATCCAACTATGACTTTCAAAAAAAAAACAAAGATGTGTATGTCCTAGGAGCCTGTATGCAAGGGTGGATTGATATTAATATCAGGGATTTGTTTGATCAAACCCTTTTGCTAAAGTATTTATGTACATGCAAGTCTGGAGTCCCCATCTCCCCCCTTCCCCGATAGGCCAATCATGTTGGGCATTGACTCGCTCACTGAGCATTTATTGGTATATGCAGACCATTTCATTAAACCTTTTGTAATGGAACTCGGGTCTCATATCAAGGATCCCACAGAGATCTTGGAGATTTTACAGGATATTTAATACCTTCAGTTTTCTTGGAGAGTTCTATTTACAGGTTAGCAGTACAGCAGTGAGTGTGAGTTTTGCACCCAGTTTTGCCAATCTGCTGTATCTTGAATTATGGAGGAGAAGGTCATCTATGCTGGAAGCAGCCCCTTTTTGTCTAAGATTTCCCTGTGGTGTAGGTACCTTGTTAGATTGATGGTGTGGCGGTGGTTGAGTAGTGAGCTGGAGAGTTTTGTCCACTATCTTGAAGCAAACAATCCAGACTTGAGGTTTCCAGTTACCACTAGCACCACTAGTCTAGTGTGTCATTTTTTGTACATTACACTCACAAAAAATATAGATCATGAGGGTATTGATACTAATCTGTTACGTAAACCTAGGGACAGAGTACCCTGTTACTGGCCAGCTCGTACCACCCTCGCCACACCATCAACAATATACCTGTCGGTCAGTTTTTGTGGGTTCTCCGCAATTGTAACAATGAGTAGGATTTTGAAAAAAAAAAAATGCTTGAGAATTAAGGGACAGGTTAAAGGAGAGAAGCTGTGCAGGGGAGTATATCCAAAGAGCTCGTGCACATGCAAGGGACACTAGTAGGCAAGATTTACTTCAACCTGGTAATAGAGCCTTGTTCAGTACTGGAGATATCATTTTATTACCAGTTTTAGCTCCCAGGCTTGAGAGGTTGAAGACGTACTAATGAGAAACTGGCACATTTTATACCGAACACAAGCTGGCAGGGTGCAAAATTCCTATACGTTAGGTGCCCCAGGGCAGGCACTTGTGTTTCAGGGCACCTACTACTATTTAGTGCCTGCCCAGTGGGGCACCTAAAATATTCCTGCAGAGCACCATGTGTTTTTCTTGTGCTGTGCTTTTCCTTTGTTTTGGGATGCCTTTTTTTTTTCCCTTTGGGAGTCAGGATGTTGAGAACACGTGCAGAGCTCTGACACTGGGACAGGATCATAAGGTGCACTGACTGCATGTCCCGGTGCCGGTTGACTGGTTCCCAGAGGAGAGGAGTAGGCTGAAGTCCACTTCGTTTCTTCAGAACACCCAGCAGCCAACCACAATTTAGAAGGGGTCCATCCGTCACCACTAGAGTCGGGTTGGAAGCTCAGATGCCAGTCGGTGACTGTATTTGTTTAGCTTGCCTGCCCCATTCCTTTCGTGTGACACCAGGACCCTGCAAAGCGTGGCATTCAATCCCATTGAGTTAACTTGGACTGTTGGATCATGCCGCGCTTGCAAGGAGTGAGAATGCTCACAGCAGTCTGGATCGCCGATCGCGATCAAACTCCTGAACCACGGTAAACTTTAAAACAAATTTCTGATCCACAGTGAAAAATAAAAAAAATAAAAAAAAAACAACAAGAGCTAGTACTACTCCAGTGCAAACGAGCCAGGGAGTGAGGGTTGGGGGCTTGGGAGAGGAGGGTGAGACTGTGAAGTGAGGAAACTAGGAAAGAATCTCCCAGCCAGCATAGTTATGATTCAAGAACCACGATCAGACGTTGAGGAAAGATTAAAAAAAAAAAAATAAGGCTAAGACGCACACTAACTCTGTTTTCATCGAGTTCTTGGGGGTAATAACTAACAGGAGGGGTGGGAGTGACTCGGGCGCTGCAGAGAGTGAATGTTTGTGAAAGGCAAGCTCTTTATCAGCTAATTAATTTACTCAAAGTGCCCGCCTAAGAATTTATTAGTTTGTGGTCTGGATTGTACTGCAGCAGGCAGACAGTACTTAAAAGCAGCAGCTAGGCTGCAGTAGAGTGTCTTGGGGCAGGGGCCATTCCCATTCACTGTTCAAGCTACAGCCCTAGTCTTTTATATATTTATTTTTTTTTCTTTATTTTATTTATTCAGTTCAGTTACTTACTGTTTACTGGGCCTGGGAATAGATTCTGAATTTCAGTGAAAAAGCTGTCTCCTCTCTATCAGTACAAAGCTACGTATGTATGTGTTTAGTTAGAGCAGCAGTACTACCCAACCAGGAAGTGAGCCATTACAGCTGTTGTAGCGCAACTGAAAATATGGCAGCCGCTATTTAATCAATGGAGCGGGCAGAAGAAATGTAAACATAAACAAGGGATAGCTGAGCACAGTATAGGGTGATAATACATTGCCGGCGGGAAAGAGTACCAGGGACATGCTCAGCATAGCACAGGGAATCACCAGTTGAAAAAGCGCAGATTTATTTTACATTGTACTGCTGCTTTAAAGGAAGGTAACTAAGCCAGGCAGGTACTGCTGTTGTCTTGTAAGATTAGTAAGTACTTAAAAAATAAGGGTTGAGAAGGGGTGCTGCCAATCTCAGAGTTTGAGGTCTGCAGCAGTAGTTGCTGGGGACTGAATTTAAAAAGGAAATCTGTCGGGGGGGGGGGGGGAATTTTTCACCTCTGGTTAAATCTAAATACAGGGATCTGTTAAATTAAGCCTCTTAAAAGCTTCCGTACAAGCTACTCTGTGGACTCCATAAAATCTAAATACAGGGATCTATTCTAAGTGTCTTAAAGTTAAAAGCTGTCTTCTTACAAGCTACTCTGAGGAGTGGGACTACCTAAAATCTAAATAGAGGGTGGGATCTGTTAAATAAACCCACTTTAAACCTGTCCTCAACAGTACTGAAACAAATCACACATATATATATACACAAACACATACACACACACTTTTCTTTATCTGGTGTTTATTAATGACAAGAAAACAACAAATTAGTGCAAACATTGCTACTAGTGATGCAGAAAATTCTAATGCTCTGTTTGGTGATGACAGAATTGAAATTGTTAAAAAAAATATATATATATATGGTACGGCATGACAATAAAATTGTTGGGCATATATTTTTACTGTTTACATGCCCAAGTGGTCAGGTACTTTTTTTTTTTTTTTTTTGCGAATTTCATACCCTGCAAGCTGGCATCATTGCTTCGGCAGCCACCTAGTATGGTGTATAAGAGACAGAGTAATCTCTCTGACCATCTGCTCCATAGCCTCCAACCCACTCCAAATCCCACAACAAACTTGGTTACCCACCTTACTTCCAGGATGCCACCGCTGTGGGAGGTGTAAATTTTGTGAGGTACTCGCACCAATTAATACATTTCAGTACCCACGTACAGGAGGGGTGCATCATATACACTGTTTCGTTAATTGTGACTCTACACACGTCGTGTATCTGGCTTGTATGTACCTACATGTCTTACTATGTGAGTAGAATCAAATGCAAATTTAAAGATAGAGGGGGATCGTGTTAAAGCCATTGCTAATGGCTGCTTGAACCACATCACTGCACCCACACCCATAGCAAAGTGGATCCCACGTTGCATAAGTGGTCTTTTTATGGGGATAGAGAAATTCTGCTTGGGGCCAAGGGTCAGAGATCTGGTACGGGCCCTCTCACGCAGGGAGGATTTCTGGATCCATCAGTTGGGACCTACTGGCGGTTGAGGTCTCGGTGATTAAAAACTGAGCTAGCCCTATTCTGGTACCTTAACACTGTAACTGCTATGATGTTTTTGTGTTGCTGTGTCTGTCTTATATGTGATTTTAATTGTATTTCTTTTCCTTTTTCTCTTTATTACAGGTTTTTTGATGCACATCAGATAGTGTTAGCATCAAATGTGACTGTGTACTGACAAGCTGAGATTGATAACTGGAATGTGTTTTACTTCCTGTTTTTAACCTCTCTCCCCGTTCTCTTTAACTGCACTGTACTTAAGGACTGGTTGTGGGTGAGAGCCTCGTCTCTTGACAAAGTGCGCCTGCACAAAACGTTGAGACTCTTGGGTGGATCAGCTGTTTGTTACTGGTTTTGCTGCAAAATTAAGTGTTTGCATCTTGTACATTTATTGGCTCAGAGTGCGGTTTTGTGTTTCTTGCCTTAGTAGTGTAGTTGACACCGGGTTCTTTGAGCAGGCTAAGAGCAGTCTAGCCCACAGTAAAAGAAGCAGTGCGTATAGTCGAGCCAGTAGATCTGAGCACATCTCGAGATGCAACCAGCCTGTGTCCCTCTTATCCACGTGACTACAAGTGTCAGCTGGGCTGATAAATAGTAGAGCTTAAGGTATGGCATAGCCAGGCCTCCCCTTTCCCTAGGGAGGGTCAGTAGTTTTCTCCCTATCCTGTGCCTCTATGAGGAACGCATAAACGTAGTGTCAGTTTTGAGTCTAGCCCAGACATTCTCTGGTATTTTTATTGGGGGCACTTGAAATAGGATCAGAAACCTGGGCAGTACGTTCATCTTGAATGTGGCAATCCTACCGACCCAGGCTTAATGACAACAGGTTCCATTGTCTGATGTCAGTTGTCATTTCCCTGAAACGTTCCTCATATTTAAGGGAGAATAGGTTGTGCAATCTTGGTGAGATCCTGATACCCAGGTGCCTCACTATGTTCTGGCGTGTGCATTGGAAGGGACAGGATACTTTCAGGGCTTGTGGACAGGTGCTACTCCGTTTGAGGGCTTCAGACTTTTCTTGGTTGTTTTGTAAGCTGAAATGATCTCGTAACCCCCCCACACACACACACACACACAGTTCTGCCAGTAGTGCTGGTATTGATTTTATCCGGTTTAGTAAGGTAGAATAGGGAGTCATCTGCATATAAAGATATCTTGTGCTCTTTGTTCCTCCCTGTACTCCCATGATCTCTTAGTTGATTCTAACTGCCCATGCCAGAGGTTCAGTGCACAAGGCAAAAAGAAGAGGGGAGAAGGGGCAACCCTGCCTGATCTTCCTTGTCAGGAAAAATCTTTCTGACTGAAGATTGCTGACTCGCACAGTGGACTGCAGAACTGCATACATCTCCCTTCTACAGTTAAGGATGATATCCCACAGCCCAGTTTCCCCTTGTCCTATAAAGGAAACCCCAGTTCACCTGCTTATATGCCTTCTCAGTGCCCATAACTACAAGGGCAAGTTCACCGCTTCTGAGTTTTTGAAATACTCATGAAATAACCGTCCATTGGTGAACCCTATTTGATCTGGGTGAACCAGGGATCCCACACTGCCCCAGAGATGGCTTGCCAGGACAGAGCCTAAGAGTTTCCTGTCAACATTTAACAGGGAGGTGGGGCGGTAGGAACCACATGATGTTAGCAGCTAGAGAAGTGGGAGAAAGGGCTTGTAGCTGCTGAGTGTGTTTGTAAGTTGATTTAAAGTAGTTTTTTTAGCTTCCATTTCGGTGTGTTGGACATTATAGTTGAGGTCTGTCTTAACTGCCTTTTTTTTTTTTTTTTTGTGCTTTTAAATTTATTTGGGCAGGAGGGGCAGACACAGGGCTGATGCACTCTATCTCGAGTCTGGTATAGGCCCTAATCCCACCCGAGCTCTGCTCATTTATAGGGGAACATCTGCCCTGCAATTGGAGGAGAAGGCTTCAGGCTGCAGCTTATGTAGTTCTAGCCACTGGGGGTTGGATTTAAAGGCGGGGAGAGAGGAGCTTAGGGAGTTGTTCACTTCCCTTATAAAGTTTACTGTGTTGTACTGCACCTAGTAACAGGGTTACCGGTTTACTGTGGGATTGTATGTAGGATTAGTGGGTGACCTGATTAGTCAGTAGGGGTGAATCTTGGACTAGTGGGGAACCTGGTGGCTCACCCAAGGAAACCTACTTGGAGGAGGATGGGACCACACGTCATTAGGGCCGGCATCTTTGGGAGGGTGGTGGGGTGCAGAGGGTGTGGGGCAGCCATGATACTGGACTGGGCTTGGAAGTTCGGTGGTTGCCCAGTGTGCTACCAGCTGGCACAGCTTAGGGAGGAGGTGGTAGGGATTAGGAGACAGCTGGGGGAAGGGGGGAGGTATGGTTGGGAAAGAGGGCAGGGACTCTACCACGGGGTTGCACTAAGCACTAGGGGCAGGGGCATAGGAAAAGGCGTGCAGGAGAGTACTCTGGGGTCACATAGGGACCCTGGCAGAGGGGGCCCAAAATGAGGACACTACAAAGGAAGCAGGCATGTAACTGGGGACCCTCACAGAGGGGGGCCAGAGGGACAACATTCTCAGGGATGTAGGCAGATGGCTGGGGCTGGACAGAAGGAAGCAAGGTGGGGAGGTGGATCGGACCTTAAGCTCAGTAACCGCTTCAATTCTCCTCTTCTGCGTGAGGATGAGGGGGTGATGTAGCCATGACAGGGGTGGTTAGAGATGGAAAAGGAGTTGGGGGCAGGAGGCGGGGGCCGGATAGCAGAAGTAACAGGGGGGAACCTGGAATGTGAGAAAATGGGAGGAGCAGTGGATCAGAGCAGGAGGAGCAGGGAGAAGAGGGAGGAAAGTGCAAGGAGAAGGACCAGAAGTACAAGGAGGATACAGTAAAGGGAGCTGGGGGTTTAGGCCAGGGGAGCACGACAAGCAAGGAGGGGCTGAACGGAGACTGGAAGGAAGAGAGGACGAGCCAGGCAAGTTTAGCAGATGGGGGAAAGGACCCCAGCGAGCAGTGAGGGGGAGAGGAGCAAGGTACAGAAGGATACTCTTGGGGGTGGGGAGAGGCATAGGATCAGAGGGGAGGGGGTGGCCAGGGTAAGTAAGGAGGGGGTGGCAGGTGGTACCCAGATAGGGGGAGGAGCAAGGAGCCAACTGGGTGGAGGGGCCGGTAGAAAGGATGAGGGACATGGAAGGGGGGAAATGGTGGAAAAGGAGCGGTCAGAGTGGTCCTGTTGGGGGATTCTATGACTACGGGTATCAAATGGGATAGGGAGGGGGAAGCCTGGCCAATTAGAACAAAATACTTCCCTGGACTAATGGTGCACAGGGCCAAGCACGAGGTATATCAGCTGGCAAAGGATTGTGGGGGTTTCCCCGGACATACTGGTCCACCTGGGTACAAATGACATTGAGGGAAATAGCGAGCTAGAGATACAGGCAAGGTTCAGGGAGCTTGCCAGGGTCTGTCATGACATAGGATGCGCGATTTCCTTCTCGGAAATCCTGCCAGTGCCAAGGGCTAGTGGGGAACACAAAGGAAGATTAGGGGAGAAACCAGTGGCTCAGGGGTGGTGTGAGGCCAGAGGGTATGGGTTGATGGGGGATTGGGGGAGACCTGGGAGGATAAGGGCTGAATGCTAGAGATAGGCTCCATCTCAATTTGGAGGGGAGGGGAATCCTTAAGTTGAAAATAGAGGAGTTAATTGGTGAAAGGTGGGGTTTAAACTTGCGAAGGGGGAGGGATGGGAGAAAAGGCTGTCGAGGGGGGTCCGATAAAGGAGGGACTCAGTCTCCACCCCCCTGGGGAGCTGGAGGAATGCGGGAAAAGGCCGACTGGTAAGGTGCAGACCAGGGGATGACTGAATCCCCATGGGAACATGAGCAGGGGAAATGGAAGTATAAGGAAAGGGTGGAAGGTAGTCCTGCTAAATGCCAGGAGCTTGGGCAATAAAATGCCTGAGCTCCAGGCGATGCTAACTGAGGGAGGGGTGGATGTGGCAGTGGTCACTGAGACCTGAGCCACCACAGGACATGACTGGGACCTGAACCTGGAGGGTTACACTATGTTTAGGAAGGACAGGGGGGAGGGAAGGGGAGGAGGGGTAGCAATAATAGTCAAAAACTGCATTGGCATAGGGGGAGTAGAGGAGGCAGAGGGAACAGTGGAGGCGATTTGGGTCACCTTGATAACAAGGAGGGGCAAGAGAGTGAAAATAGGAGTGGTGTATAGACCCCCTGCGCTGGCGGAGGAGCTGGAGGAGAGTCTGGTGACAGATGTTGGGAGACAGTGCAGATTGGGCAGGGGAAGGGTGGCGGTATTGGGGGACTTGAACATGCCAGGAACAAACTGGGCGAGACTGACATCCTTGGTGGCCAGGGAACAGAGGTTGTTGGATGTCTTTCAGGACGCGTTCCTAACTCAGCAGATGGGGGAACCGACCAGGGAGGCGTGGGTACTGGATGTGGTCCTGGCAGACAGTGACCAGATTGGGGGCCTGGAGGTAAAGGACCTGTTGGCAGGGAGCGACCTTGCCACGGTCTGGTTCTGCCTGGACCTAGGAGGGGTAAAAGGCTGCTCAAAGACGGAGGTAACTGATTTCAGGGGGGTGGATTTTAAGGAAATAGGAAGGATCCTTAAGGAGCATTTGGATGTGATTGGGCCAGACATGGACTCTGATAATAGGTGGGAAATCATCAGGAGAGGGGTGCAGGATGCTACCAGCACCTGTGCAAGAGTAAGACGAAAATGCGGTAGGGCCTGAAAACCCTGCTGGTCGACCAGGGAGGTCCAGGAGGTGGTGAGGGGAAAGAAGGCAGCCTATAGGCAATTCAAGTGCTCAAGGAGTGAAAGGGATCGAGGGGAATATGAGCTGATGGCTAGAAGGGCCACTAGGGTGGTGAGGGCGGCTAAGGCAGGGAAGGAGCAGAACCTGGCCAAGGAAATTAGGAGAGGGAACAAGGGGTTCTTTAGATACATTGGGGAAAAGCAAAGGGTGAAGGGAGAGATTGGCAGGATTAAAACAGTGGAGTGATGGGCACAAGACCTGGGGGAGCAGGCTGAGGTACTAAATGAGTTCTTCACCTCGGTTTTCACCAAGGAAAACGCGGGGACTGCATCATACATGGGCGGAGACAGTGATACTGAAAAGGGGGGGACCCTTACCGATCTGTGGGTCTGGGGAGAGGGGGAAGCATCACTGGCAGGAGGGGGGAAGGCTAAGCAGGGGAACGAGGTAGCGGAGGTGGAAATCACAGCAGAGAGAGTGAGGGAAGCCCTCGGGTCCCTTAAGACAGAGAAAGCACCAGGGCCGGATAAATTACATCCTAGAGTGCTGAAGGAACTGGTGGATGTCCTGGCGAAACCCCTGGTGGAGCTTTTCACCATCTCTCTGAGGACAGGGTGGGTGCACCAGGACTGGAAGGTGGCGCATATAGTGCCTATCCACAAGGGGGGATCAAGGGAGGTGGCAGGGAACTACAGGCCAGTCAGCCTGACATCGGTGGTGGGCACGGTGATGGAGGGCATTGTCAAGGAGAGGCTGGGGGGGGACCTGGAAAAGTCAGGGTGCCTGGACAATAGACCGCATGGATTCGTCCCGGGGAAATCATGTCAGACAAACCTTGTGGAGTTCTGTGACTGGGTGACTAGTGCCTTGGACGTGGGTAGACCAGTGGACGTCCTCTTTCTAGACTTCAGCAAGGCATTTGACTCTGTTTCTCACGGGGGCCTGTTGGATAAGCTGGGAGAAATGGGGGTGGGGAACCAGATGATCAGATGGATAGGCAGTTGGCTCCAGGACTGGACCCAGAGGGTCGTAGTTGGCGGGACAGTCTCATCCCCAAGGAGGGTCATCAGTGGGGTCCCGCAGGGATCAGTCCTTGGGCCCCTCCTGTTAAACGCCTACATCTCTAACATAAGGGCAGGTATCAGGAGTGAGATGAGTCTCTTTGCGGATGACTCAAAATGACTCAAAACAGGGGTCGGTGGTGGATGGGGAGGAGGGGAGACTCCACAAGGTTACATGTTACTTATTTTGTTATTTGGTAACCAGGTAAGTATAGTAGGCAATAAGATGCCAATTTTCAGGATTTTATGTTCCAGAAGGTTAGGGAGCGGTGTGGCGAGGTTGAATAAGACCATTTCCCATTTGTTATGCAAAAAGAATTAAAAGCAAGGATCTGTTCTGTTCTCCCCTTTTCTGTGTTGTCTATCTGATTGCAGAATCGAATTTCAATCTCACTGCCTTCACCTGCTATTTCTCTCTTTTCTTCCTCCATACTTATCTCTGTTTGTGTAAAAAAAAAAAAAAAAAAAAAAAAAAAAAAAAATGAATCTTTATGTGAAACTGGGTTCTGTGGTTTGAAAATGTATGCAGTTGTATCATTGAAATGATTGCAAAAAGCTGTTTAGAACTTAGGGGGGTTAACCTTGAGATGCAGTTTAACTTCCACAAGCTAATTTGTCAGCAGGAGATTAGTTCTGGGACTCCATGTTATATTTTGTTGCACCTGCAAGGAAAGAAACTGACAATGTTCCAGTACATTTTGTGAGAAACCAGATGTCTCTTAGGCCCTGTCCACACTTGCGGTCTTGTAACGTTACCGGCAGACCAGCAAACACGGTTTGCGTCCGCACTGTAGCACAGTAAAACTGTGCTACAAACCGTGTTCCAAAACCGTGCTCGAAACCTGATGGGAGTAGGTTTCGATCACGGTTTCAGACCAAAACTGTTGCCTTAAACTGTGTTAACTAGTGCGAATGCAAACCGTGATTGAACACGGTTTAAGGCAACGTCCTCCGACCTATGTGGTGTTTGTACTGCTTCCCAGAAGAAAAGGGGATAGTATAACTTACCATTCCTGACCTTGCGCAGAGCTCCCAATTCAAACGATGTAACTTGTTCCCCAATCTGTCACCATTCCTGTTTGCGAGTATCCCAGCATGCACTGCAGTGCCCAGTATTGCTGCAAGCATGCCTGGGAACTGAAGAGGGCAAGCATGGTTGTCGGATCGCAGTGTGCACGCACAGACAACTGTGCTTGAAAACGGAACACAAAACGTTTTTAAAAACGTTTTTCAAAGAGAGATCAGTGTGGACAGGGCCTTAATTAGCTTAGGATTCAGAAGGTAATTGCCAGGCTAAGAATTCTTATAAAAAGGGCACTCTTTTGTTAGAGATTGAGATCTGATATTGAAAAGAAACCCTCGGATCAAGGCAGTGACAGCGCTAGGGGTTTTAAAACATGGGTCAAATTAGACCCATAGGTGTAAAAAATGTGGGTCAAAATGAGAAACAACTGGGTCCAAACCTAATCGTAAGTAGAAATTTCACTAGTACAGAAGCTTAAATTTGTTGAGTGAAAATACTTTTCTATTGTTTAGTTTCCCATCTTTCAGCTATTGTTAGAGACAGGTGCACCACTTTGGACCCACTGTCCTGTGGAAAGTGGGTCATTTCTGGGCAAGCTGCAACTTTTTCCCTTTTTGGCCTATCTAGCGCTGTCTCTGGATCAAGGACTTTGTTTTCTCTGTTTGTACTGCTTTGTAAAGAGCTCTCCTGAACAATTTTATTTTGTTATTGATTTAACAAATTTTATAACTGCTCCTGGTTTTCCTAAGCTTCTTGACCTTTGCCTCGATGACAAGTGGTGTCTGCTGTAAGCTAATTCACCCAATCGCACAAAGAAACTACAGTAAAAAAAAGTGGTCAGAAACCTATTTCATTTCTTATTTATTAACTGGTTAGCAGATGGGCAGAAGTAATTTTTTCACAACATACAAACTTAATGATGAAAACATGGGGATAGCTCTATTTAAATAATGCTCCATTAAAATCTAAAGACAATTCTAAAGAGGATTCAAAACGGGAGAATAAAGGGTATCTTACAAGACAAGAAAAAAAATGGCAATCTTTAACAGAATAAAATGGTAATGATTCGAAATTTTCACTATACCATACACCGTGACTTTAATGTGTGAAACAACAAAAATAAAGTGCATCATTGAACCCCCTTCCCCAACATTTATTATGAGTCTCTAGGTGAGAACAGGTATTCTGGGACCCTTGCCATGCAGTTGGGGGAAGTTTTGTAGTTATCAAATCCTGTAAGACGCAGAAAAACTTAATCAGGCCCTCATGCATTCCAATTTCTCCTTTCCAGGTTGCAGCTGGTGCCCTTAGTTATGTTGGAAGCTACGTCATCCTCTCCTACAAGAACTATGATCACTTCGTTGAGGACAAGTACACGATGCTGCCAGCCGTGGTGATAATTGGCGTCGCAGTAGTATTGTTCATCATTGGGCTGATCGGTTGCTGTGCCACGCTTCGGGAATCCCGGGTTGGGCTGGGATTTTTCGTGAGTACTACTGTTGGATCTTGTCTTTTATTCCAGCCACCAGTTCATGAGTCCGTTAGTGTTTCAGTGTGAGAGAGGTGTGTGTGTGTGTGTGTGTGTGTGTGTGTGTGTGTTATACCACTTCTACTGGACCACCAGGGTACAGTGATCAGTGAATATGGCTGTTGTTAATAAGAGTTCACGTTATGAATTTTATGTCTGTTTTTTTTTTTTTTTTAATTATTGTGGGGAGATGGGGGTTGAAGAGACCTGGTCAGTTCACTAGACCACCAAGAAAAGTACTGAGCGATACTGAAACAGGTAAAGCTGTTAATGGTTTTCGTGAGAGGGGACAATTTGATCAGGACAACAAAAAATTTACAGTTTTCCAGCAAAAGTTCACAGTTGGCGTCAGTAGAACTCGGTTACACAAAATTCGCCCAAATCTAAATTTCAGGATGATTCATTTTTGCATTACTGAAGACATTTTCATTAAAAGGGACAGGGCATTTGTGTGAATTTGCAGCTGATTGTAATGTCCCCGTTTTCTGAAATTATGTACCTACCCATGAAGGATCCATATTTAACGGGATCTGAATGAAAATAAGAATTTTTATTCAAAATTTTTTTAACAGTATGTACAGTTTTCTTCATGGAACCCTGTGTGTGTGTGTATGTGTGCTATAATATAATAACCCCCAACTGTAAAATACAAACTGGTATCCCCGACGAGTTAGTGTGGTGACATTACTAGCACCAGAGCAAAGCTTAGGTTGCTCTGATGATGTCACCATAATAACAAGATAAGTAAGTAAAATTTTATTTATAAAATGCTATTCCTATAGATCATAGCATTTTACAGAATTCCCATAACAAAACATTCAATTTCAGCAAATCACATATATTAAATAATGGAAAATGCTAATTCAGAAAGATAAGTTTTCAAAGTAGACTTAAGGGTCTTAACGGACGGGCACTCCCTAATCCGGCGAGGTAGAGAATTCCACAGGGTCGGGGCTGTAAAAGCAAACTATCTGGCACCTGAAGTTGTTAAACGGACCCTGGTAATCTCTAGCAATCCCTCGTCGGTGGAGCAGAGGGGACGAATGGGGTGGCAAGGACAGAGGAGGTCTTGCAGATACCATGGTCCCTGTCAGTGTAGGGCTTTATAGGTTAGTAATCTGACCTTAAAGGTGATCCTTCACTGTACCGGCAACCAGTGCAGTCCGTGGAGCACAGGTGTGATATGGCAAGATCTTGATAAGCCAGTCAACAACCTAGCAGCTGCATTCTGCACCAGTTGCAGTCGGCGAAGGTCCACCCCGGTAGCCCTAGGTATAGGGCATTGAAGTAATCAAGGCGCATGGTCACAACGGCGTGGACCAATGTTGGAAGGTCATCAAGTGGAACCAGGTGCTTTTATCCGGGCGATATTCCTCAGATGGTAAAATGAGGTCTTGACAACGGCCAACACCTGAGACTTAAGTGTCAGCTCGCTATCAATCATAATACCCAGATTCCACACCCGGTCAGAGGTCATCAGCTGGTCGCCACCCAGCCACAATCTAGAAGGCTGCCCAGTCGGTAACCTCTCTACCCGACGACCTGGGTCCACAGCCAACAACTCTGTCTTATCCAGATTCAGTCTCAGCCTGTTGGCACTCATCCAGTCCTGAATCTCAACAAGGCAGTTGTTAAAGACTGAGATAGCATCATTTTGTTCAGGCACAAAAGAAATGTACAGTTGAGTATCATCTGCAAAGCAGTGAAAACTCAATCCATACTGCCTAATAAACTCCCCCAGCGGCAGCATGTACATTGCGAACAACAATGGAGAGAGCACGGAGCCCTGTGGTACTCCACATAGCAGGGGCAGAGGGGCCAGAGAGAGAACTCCTAGCTCCACTCTCGGCATCTTGCCAGTGAGGAATGAAAGAAACCATCTGAGGACTGTACCAGACAGTCCACAGAATAGCCAAAGCGCTCCAGCAACACCCCATGGTCCACGGTATCAAATGCTGCAGAGAGATCAAGGAGGACCAAGATGGAATGGCTGCTTCAATCTCTCGCTATCAGGAGATCATTAAGTACCCGAACCAACGCAGTCTCAGTACTGTCTCATCCTGAAACCAGACTGGAGAGGATCATAGACATCGTGGGTGGTCAGATGCTCCTCAAGCTGCAACGCCACTGCCTTCTCAATAACCTTACCCACAAAGGGTAGGTTTAGAGCCAGGCCTGTAGTTTGCGAGACAATCTGGGTTGAGAGAAGATTTTTTCAGAAGGGGTGAACCACTGCCTCCTTCAGGGTGTCTAACACCCTGGTCTCTAATGAACACCTAACTATCTCAGCAAGGACTGGTCCTATTTTCCTCCACGCACCCCACAAGGAGGCTTGTTGGACCAGGGTTCAAACTACAGTAAGTCGGTCACGAGGCCCAGATCATCTTCATGACGTCCTCAATCACCAGCTGGCTAAAATGTGACCAGACAAACCGGGTGCTAGTAGCCTCACACTAATCTCTGCTCTGGCCATTTGAACAAGCTATGCAAATCTCAGACCTGATGGTGTCAACATTTTCTGTGAAGAATCTAGCAAACTCATCACATTTTTCCTGTGAAAAAGCTCTGCAACTCTGGAGACTGGTTGGATTGCACAACCTGTCCACAGTACGGAAGAGCTGAGCTGGTCAGTTCTTCACAGCAGCAGTCTCCTTGGACAGGAACTCTGCATCCTTGCAGGAGATTGCAGATTGACAATCCCTGTAATGGGCCATCAGTCTAAATCTGTCACCATCAAGGCCCAATTTTCGCCAGCATCATTCCAACCTTGTCCCCACTCTCCTCATCTCACTCAGGAACCCATCAAACCAGGGGGACCGAGAGTGAAGGGAGAGGGGTTGAACCTGGACAGGAGCAATGGAATCCAGAGCAGCCTCCACCGCCTTATTATAGGCTAGCAGAAGACCCTTTGGATCCATGCTAACACTCACACTCCCCAATAGGTCTCGCACCACCATAAGACCATCGGGGGTCAAACCCTGCAAATGGTGGTACCTGACCATCTCCGTAGGTGCAGGTCTATGGGGGGGGGGCCGCAAAACTGAACCCTATGGTGATGATCGGACCATCTGATGGGTTCCACCACCACGTCTGAGATCTCCATCCCCAGCAGAAATGCCAGGTTCAACGAATGACCCTGTATATGGGTTGTAGAGGTAATCACCTGTGTGAAGCCCAGTGAAACCATCAGTTGGAGGAAGTCTTGTCCAAAACGTGAGAGTTCATCGTCAGCCCAGGCATTGAAGTCCCCCAGTACCAACCACCTGGAGGCCTTCAATACCATTTCAACGATGAAGTCCGCGACTTCCTGTAGGAAATCCTTCCCATTACTGGGTGGACGATAGAGGAGAAGTATCCTACAACCCACACCTGTGCCCATGATACATAGATACATAGACCGTGTCGGCAGATAAGGGCCTATGGCCCACCCAGTCTGCCCATTTGAGCTTGTAAGTTCAGTTTATGTTCAGGGCCCCGAGTTTTCCGCGATTCCGCGGATGCGTAAAACCGCGAAATATCCGCTGAATTCCACGGCCGCCGCGGAACAAACGTCTGCTTCATTTTACAACGGGGTGCCCAATCCCCGCCGGCTTCACTGTCCCTCCAATGCTTACATGCCACTGGGAGCCCACCCCAGCGTGGCAATCAATGATTTTGCCGGGGTGCCCAATCCCCATCGGCTGAGCGGCCCCCCAAGGTCCTTGTGCCCGGCTGAGCCACCCCAAGCGTGGCAAGCTCTCCAATATTTTTTTTGCGGCAGGGGTGCCCAATCCCCGTCGGCTGGCGCCCCAAAGTCATTGTGCCACGCTGAGCCCACCCCAGCTGGGCAAGCGTCCCGCACGCTTTTTTTTTTTTTTTTTTTTCCGTAAAACAAAACTGTCCAACGCGCTCCCGAGCCCCTCCCACATCCCGCACCCACCCTGCGCACCCAGCCTCCCACACCCCAACCCCATGCCCTCCGGACTCCAGAGCGACGATCTTGGTGGACGGGAACACGTCTGCACTCTTCAAAAGGCGACACCGAACTGAGGAAATGCCGGTAAGCTGTCTAATGGGCTAGATAGGAGGGTTCAACTTTATGCATATCTCAGGCATTTTGGGAATTTTGCCAAATTTTCAACATGGGGTTTTGGGACCCCTTCTCATGAATGATGTCACTGTCATGGCGTTCGGGCTCGAGAAGGGTGATTTGGCGCGGTGACTGCGAAATCACCCTTCAGGACCGAATACCGCCATGACAGTGACATCATTCATGAGAAGGGGCCAAAACCCCATGTTGAAAATTTGGTGCCAAAATTCCAAAAAATGACTGTTTAACGAGTCGTTGCGCAGTTCCTACGCAGGCTCGTAAGTTCGCGAAATTTCAATATTTTCACTCCAGAGTTTCAACATTGCCATTTCACCACACTGTCTTATGAGTAGTACAGCTGTCATTTTTCACATCTCACCCAAAATGTGTTTCCACCCTTGTAGCGCAGAATGGCGCAGTCGGTGTTCGAAATCAATGTACGGGACAAATTAAGAAAATCACAGTGATACTGTTCATGAGCAGAGGTCTTGAAATGGCTATGTTGAAAATTTGGTGACAAACACCATAAAATGACTATTCTGGCGTGCATTGTGTCAGATATGGCAAAAAAAACAAAAAGGAAAGAAGTTAAGGGTAAAAATGTGCATGAAATTGCCGCAGAATTGGTGTTGAGTGCCGCCAGAAGTTCTGCGGCAAATGGCATTTCCTGCTACGCCCAGAACTTTGCTCTGATGTGCCTAGAAAAATCGGGGCCCTGTTTATGTTTTCCGTAGAAGTCTGTTGCCCCTTACCCCTGACCTCCAGAATTCCTTTATGTCTATCCCATGCATTCTTAAATCCCGTGATTGTTTCAGCCCCCACCACTTCCTCTGGCAGGGTGTTCCACTTGTCCACCACCCGTTCTGTGAAGAAATTCTTCCTCATGTTTCCTCTGAATCGTCCTCCCTCCAACTTCATCCCATGCCCTCTAGTCCTGGAACATCTTCTTCACTTAAAAATAGTGTATTCCTGCACCGTGTTTCTCCCTGTAAGATACTTGTATGTCTCTATCATATCCCCTCTCTCCCTCCTCTCCTCCAGGGAGTACATGTTCAGTTCCTTCAACCTGTCTTCATAGGACTTGTGATGCAATCCATGTACCATCTTTGTTGCCCTCCTCTGAACCTTCTCTACCCTGTCTATGTCCTTACGTAGGTATGGTCTCCAGAACTGTACACTGTACTCCAGGTGGGGCCTCACTAGTGTCTTGTATAGCGGAATTATGACCTCCCTTTTCCTGCTGGTGATGCCCCTGCCTATGCAACCCAGCATCCTATTTGCTTTACCTGCTGCCTTGTCACACTGTTTCCCTACCTTGAGGTCATCAGAGATGATAACCCCAAGATCCCTTTCCTGCTTGGCACATGCTATATCCTCACCCCGCCAACTGATATATTGTGCCAGGGTTTTGTGCCCATATGCATTATCTTGCACTTCTTTGCATTGAATTTCAACTACAAACCCTGACCATTCTTCAAGTTTCTGCAGGTCCTTCTCATTCTGTCTACACCCTCTGGCGTGTCTACTCTGTTACAGAGCTTTGTGTCATCAGCGAACAGTGAAATTCTGCCTTCTAGGTCCTAGCAATGTCACTGATGAAGATGTTGAACAGGACGGTCCCAGCACTGATCCTGTGGTACCCCACTGGTCACTCTTCCTCTGTGGAGTGACAGCCATTTACCACCACCCTCTGTGTCCTGCCACCCAGCCAGTTACCTACCCACCACACTACTGTCCTGCCTACACCCATATTCCCCAGTTTGTGTAATAGTCTTCTATGTGGCACAGTGTCAAAGGCCTTGCTGAAGTCCAGATAGGCCATGTCCACTGCCCTCCCCTGATCCACCTTCCTAATCACTCAGTCAAAAAATTCAACGAGGTTGGTCTGAGATGACCTCCCCCTGGATGATACATTAGAAGGATCTAGTGTTCCCAACTAACACATCTGCAAGGCTCAGCTCTGTTTTAAAACAGATGGCTACTCCCCTGCTCCTACGATCCAGTCTGTGGCGGTGTATCACGTAGTACCCGGCTGGAACAGCTGACTCCAAAATAGGACCAGCATTTTCATCCAGCTAGGTCTCAGTGATGCAGGCCAGGTTGGATGACCCAACAAGATCAGCAATCACTGCTGTCTTGTTTCGAATCGACGTGGCATTGCATAACACCGCCCGGGTTGGATGAGAAGTAGAGGTTGATCGCGCTACCTGCCCACCAAAGGTGGAGCCCTTGGATATGGGCACCAGGCAGGGCAAACCCCTCTCCTGGGCCCATTTTGCCTCAGGGTGTCTCCTTGACCTCACAACCCCAATCTCCCCTCCCCTTCCCTGCCAATCCTTCCCCCACTCCTCCATCACACCCTCGCTGTTCCCAAGGCGCGGCAGCACCCATAAACCTCAGCTGATAGTGGGGAGTAATCAAAGGGGCAGAGGGCACGGAGCTCTGCAGGAGAGTAGTACCCACCCATCAAGGCCCTCTGCCAACACATACTGCTAGAATTCCCACTCAGCTGCTATCCAACAAATGACACACTCCACTCAACAACCAATAAATCTCCCTCACCCTTAATTTAAAATCTCCTTAAATACCCTTAACAGCATAAACTACCCCACTCCAAATACTAAGTTTAAAATAACTGAACTACCAGCTTAACTTACGTAAAATAAACACACATAAAAAGAAAAATATGAAATAAAAAAATATATAAATATATATATATATATATATATATATATATATATAGACAGATATATATCTCTATATATCTATATATCTATCTCCGCGGCAGCAAAACAGCAGTAGCGAGTAGGTATATAAAGATTTGTGTCTAACATAGACTGTAATTGAAAAAATGAATAGTGCTCACGGAGCCATGCTATAGCTCCAAAACCTGTGGCCCTCACTGCTACATAAAAGTACTCTTTCTAGGATCATGGATATGTTGTGCATCCACACTTATTGGCATGTCCCCTTTCCCTTTAAGGATCGCCAGAAGTCTTCAAGCTGGCTCCTCCCACCCACCCGGGTGGTATAACCCTCGGCTGCACCCCATGACACCAGATCTTCCTTTCTGCTGGAAGATTCAGGTTGCCTCCTTAGTGCTCCTGCATTTTGTAGGCCTTGGCTTCCAAACCTTTGGTTCTTCGAGACTTTGCCTTGTTCGCGTACTGGCCATGACACTCTTGCCCGATTATGGAAGACAAGTCTTCCCTGGATTTTGCGGTGCTCGTATGCCAGAAAATATTGTGCACCGATCCTCACACCGCGTGCGTATACTGCTTGGCTGTCGGCCATGACACCTCTAAGTGCGACTTCTGCCTTGCATTTCACCCTAACGTCCTTGACAGTTGTCTCGCACGCTTGAAGTTGAGGAGGTTGGAAAAATGAAACCCTCCAGTGAAATCACAGGAGGCTCGGTGGGTGGCTTCCGCGGCTGCGGGATCCGCTGAGCAATTGGAACGTATGCAGACTTTCAAGTAGGAAGCGGCTCGGGCCGCAGAATCTTCCTCTCGGAACTTCTTCGTTCCGCTCAACCTGGGCGTCACCTTCTCGGGTTCTTTTCAACAGTTGTGCCAGTCTCACCCTACTAAGGGGGAGGGTCTTGTGGGCAGGCACTCCTCTTGGTCCCGTAAGTGGGAAAAGGACCTGGGATCGTCTTCGCAGCGCAAACGTTCTTGGGATTGGGAGAGATCCTTGTCCCATGAACCAGCAGTCTCAACTTCGGTCGAAATTGCCTCTTCGGCCGCTGGATTCTCTCTCTGCCTTGCCGTCTGGCCAGTCAACCAAACTGTCGATCAACGAGGTCAGAATTGTCATTGACGTGATCGACCCATTGTCGTCGACTACTCTCTTGATCGGACTCGGGTCCTTTCTTTCCCCGATGAGGAGACCCAGCTGACTGGGAATCCTGTTGAGGAAGAGGTTCCTGACCCCGGGAAGACACCGGTTCCGCCAGTATCTCCTGATCAACCGAGTCGGCCTGCTCGATTGAGGTCCAGGACCCCCTCAACCAACAGGCTGAGGAAGAGCCATAAGTGCTCTGAGAGGCGACGTCATCGGTCATCCTCATCCTCCTTGGATGAGGAGAAGCTTCTGCGGAAACTCCGGCGGTGCTACGAAGACATCATGTGGCAACAGCTAATTTTGTGTGGGCACAAGCTGACCACGGCTTCCACCCCGGCCATTACTTGGCTTTCGCCTCCCAGGCCGAGGCCGACTCCTTCGGAGCCAATTAAGTCGGTTCCCCTGCCTGCGGAGCTGGTGAAACCTCTGGTTTGGCCTATACCGGTCTCTCCACCAGTCGTGGTGGAACCGCCGCCCAAGCAGCCTGTGGGAGAGGCTCCTACCAAGGGAGATAGACCAGATATTGGGCTTTCCCAGCGTCTTTTGGTCACTATCACCCCGGACCATCCTTGGTGGATCGAAGGTGACCTCGACGGTTGACCATTGTATCCGGATTCCTCGGATTCGGACGAGACCAGCCTACACACTCATCCTGGGGATGACGAATCGGCTGGTGGGCTAGAGACAGAAGGTGGTCCTTCGTCTTTTCAGGGCGTACTTCCCCTCAACTCTGAGTTTACAGGGATGCCCCTGGAACCTATCCAGAAAAAGGCTCAGTACCCTCGCACGGACATTCTCCAGAGAGGGGATACCCTGACAGAGGCCTTTCCTGTGGCCGAGGCCATAGTTGGCCCGGCTCTAGCACCTTGCAGCACCCTGCCTCCTATCCAGCTCCATCTGCCTGCGTGGCCCGCAAGTATGCTGTGCCCATGGGGTCCCTAGCTGGGTTCACAGAGCACCCTTAGGCCGAGAGCCTGGTGACCACCTCTGTGTTCAGGTGTACTGGCAATTCTGCCGACACTGACCCCGAAAAAGAATCCAAAATTTGGATCATCTGCTCGAAGGGTCTATGCGGCCTCTTCTTTAGGTCTTTGTCAGGCAAGTTCAGCTCTCATTATGGCACACTTCTCCCATGCCCTCTTGGATGAAGTCCTCCCACACCTCCCCGCAGACATGCAGACTATGGTCAAGCAGGTCCGGGATCGAGGCCGGGCTGTTGCCAAGCAGCAGTTTCAGACAGCCCTGGACAATGGGGATTCTTGTGCCCGTTCGATGGCAGCCGTAGTTGCCTCTCGCCGCAGGGCTTGGCTGAGACTCTCCTTCTTCCCGGCAGATAATCAGCACAAACAAGCTGATGTGCCTTTCCTGGGCACCAACCTTTTCGGCCCTGGTGTGGCTGGTCACCTTCAGCGTATTGAGCAGTCCAGTGCCACCTTGGATGCTACTTCTGCTAAAGGTTCTTCGAATAAGAAGCAGCAGAAGAAGAAGAAGCCTTTTCGGCACACTTCCCCTGTGGCCCAGCAACCCTTCTCTCAAGGAGGGCAGCAGCAACAGCAGCAGCAGACTCAAGCTTGGCGCCCCCGGCCAAAGCCTGGGCCCTCTCAAGCCCGTAAAGGAGGCCGAGCTTCAGGTCCTGGATCCTCCTCCTCCTCGAAGCCTGCTCAGTGATGGGGCCGGGGCTGCCACCCCCTCTCCTGTCACTCCAGCTCTCGGTCCTCCCATGGGGGTCTGGTTCCGCCACTTTCTTTCCGCCTGGTCCATTATCACCACAGACAGACAGGTTTTGGAAGTGGTCGGTCAGGGACTGCCTCTGGAATTCAAGCAGTACCCTCTAAGCCGGGCCCATGCCCCACGGGAGGAAAGAGTATCCATCCGTACTCAGTCGGTTCTCCGAGACGACATTGCTCAGCTCCTCCTCAAGGAGGCAGTAGCTCCAATGACTGATTCTCCAGCAGACCCAGGCTTTGTCTCCAGGTACTTCCTGGTGCCCAAGCAGATGGGGAGGCTGGCGCCCCATTCTAGATATCCACAACCTGAATCGGTATCTCAGGTCACGCACCTTTCAGATGGTCACTCTGTCCCAGATCATACCATCCTTGGAGCAAAACGTGGTTCTGTTCACTGGATCTCAGGATGCGTTCTTTCATGTCTCAATCCACCAGTCTCATTGGCGGTTCCTCCGCTTCAGAGCCGAAGGGACTCTATACGAGTTCCGAGCCATGCCGTTCGGCTTGTCATCTGCCTCACAGGTCTTCACCAAATGCATTGCAGTGCTGGTAGCCCATCTCAGGTGTCCAGGTGTGTGTGTGTGTGTGTCAGAATTAGCAGGTCCCACCCAGCAGGAGGTGGAGAGGTCCAGGGACCTGGCCCTCCAGACCTGCTCCCAACTCTGCCTTCTGATCAACGAGGCCATGTCGGAACTCGTGCCTTCCCAGGTGATGTGCTTCATTGGGGCTGAGCCCAACTCTCGTCAGGCCAGAGCTCGGCTCCCGGTGGACAGGGTAGAGGTTATCTCCTCCTTTGCCCAGTCATTTCTGGTTGGGCAATTGCACCCTGCCCGGGACTTTCTGCGCCTTCTGGGTTACATGACGGCTTGCACCTCCGTGGTCCGTTGGGCCCTGTGGCATATGCGCCCCCTTAAGTAGGAGCTGGCCGCCAAGTGGACTCTGCCACGGTCATTTCGACCAGCTGGTCACTGTGACCCAGAAGATGTGGGATGCTCTCCAATGGTGGATCGCCTCGGACCGGTTGCAGGAAAGGATCCCATTTGTCCGCCCAGAGCCGATGGCCATCCTCATGACTGATGCCTCTCTCATGGGCTGGGGAGCCCATGTGGGGGACAAAAGGGCCACAGGTTCTGGACCCCCGAGCAGTCTCGATACCACATCAACCTGTTGGAGCTCAGAGCGGGCAGACTGGCACTGTCGGCTTTCGATCCTCAGCTCTGGGGTCAAGTGGTTCAAGTCCAGATGGACAATACCACAGCCATGTACTACCTCAACAAACAGGGTGTCACGCATTTCCCATCTGCTTTGCAGGGGAAGTGCTCTGCATCTGGACCCTCGTCAGCCGTATGGAGGCAGATCTCCTAGCCATTCATGTGGCAGGAGCCTCAAACCATCTGGCGGATGCAGTCAGTCGCTTAGGCGAGACATCCCACAAGTGGGCTCTCCATCCAGAGTTAGCTTACATGCTATTCTTCCACTGGGGCAAACTGATGGTGGACCTGTTTGCCTCCAGGGACAACACCAAGCTGAGGCTGTTTCATGCCCGCGCTCCTCAGCAGGGCTCGCTGCAGGAGGATGTCTTCTCGAGGCCATGGACCCCAGGCCTCTTCTATGCCTTCCCTCCATTTCCCTTGATCCACAAGGTGCTCCTCAAGGTGAGGAGGGACCTCAGCCCGGTGGCGCTAAGGGTTGAGGCACTGGATGCCACATCTCTCACCACTCCGGCGACTTGGGTTTGAGAACAGACTCTGGTCGGCAGGGGAAGGAGAGAATCGAGTGTCCGACAGACTGCTCTCCTCTCTCGGAGGGTGCAGAGCCGGGGGGTCTGCCAGGTCGGTACGGGTGCGAAGAGTAAGCTGCTTCAGGTAGGAGGTAAAGCTCTAGGCAAGTGGTTGCCGGAGAGAGTTCCCCACCGGCCGTGCAGAAGTAAAGTTTGGGGAGATGAGGAGGGACAAGGCAAAGGTGATTCTGGTAGCCCCAGACTGGCTGTGCCAGTTCAGGTATCCAGATCTCCTCAGCCTCAGCTACAGGCCCCCAGAGCGGCTTCCAGCACACCCAGACCTGATCTCTCTCAACCAGGGGAAGGTATGCCATCTGTACCTTCAATCCCTGCACCTCACAGCCTGGTACCTGAGCGGCTAGAGTTCCAGGTTTTGGGTCTTTCCGAGGATGTCCTCACCATGGTGGAGGCATCCAGAAAGGAATCGACCAGGAAATGTTATGCCTTCAAATGGAAAAGATTTTCCATTTGGTGTCGGGGCAAGGGCCTGGACCCTCTGTTCTGTGCGGTGGCTAATATTCTCGACTGCCTTTGGTCTTTGCCCAAAGGGGGTCTACGGTCATCGACCCTTAGGGTGCACCTGGCAGCCATCTCTGCTTACCAGGCGTGGGCCAGTCAGCCGACTTTGGCATAGGAGACAGTGGTCGGGCAATTTTTCAAAGGCTTGGATCACATATCCCCTCCGGTGCGTGAACCTCCACCTCCGTGGGATCTACTGCTGGTACTGGCAAAGCTCATGGGCAAGCCATTCAAACCAACGCACAAGTGTGCGTTGTCACACTTGTCGTGGAAGACTGCCTTCCTGGTGGCTATCACATCTGACAGAAGGACAGGGGAGCTCCAGGCACTTTCGGTGAACTCCCCTTATCTGGTCTTCCACGGGGACAAGGTTGTCCTACGCCCCCACTTGAAATTCCTCCCGAAGGTGGTGTCAGTTTCACCTTAACCAGGTGTTAACTCTGCCAATATACTACCCTAATTACACCTCGGAAGCCAAGTACAGGCTCCATACTTTGGACCAGAGACGAGCTCTCTCCGATTATTATAAGGAGAGGACGGTGGAAATTCGGGTAGAGGTTCGCCAGCTGTTTGTCACCTACACTGAAGCTGTGTCTGGCAGACCTGCAGCAAAATGGACTATTGCAAGGTGGATTACATCTTGCATAGGTCTGTGCTATGAGTTGGCGGGCATGGAGCCTCCCAGATGGATAAGAGCTCATTCTGCCCGCCATACCGCTGCATCGGTGGCTGCTTCCAGGGACATCCCTATCCAGGAAATCTGTCGGGCTGCTATCTGGAAGTCAGCAAACACCTTAATTACCCATTACCACATCGACCTTGAGTCATGCCGGGATGCTGGTTTTGGGGCCTCAGTTCTCCAATCTCTTTTCCCCAAGTGAGTACCAGTGGGGGTGTGCGCCTTGCCTCCCTCCTCCTGGAGAACTGCTAGGGGTCTGCCAATAAGTGTGGATGAACAACATATCCACGATCCTAGAAAAACGGGTTACTCACCTGTAACAGTAGTTCTGGGAGTGGTATATGTTGTTCATCCACATGGACCCACCCGACCTCCCCGGCTGCGGATGCACAACACCTGGCTTCCAGCGGGCTAAGATCTGGCATCAGGGGGCGGAGCCGAGGGTTATACCACGTGGGTGGGAGGAGCCAGTTGAACAACATATACCACTCCTAGAACTACTGTTACAGGTGAGTAACCTGTTTTCCCAGTATTTTCACTGTAAAAATAGGCTCTCTCACTGCCTGTCCAAAGCGAGAAGCAAATGGTCCTTAGTGGACCACCAGATAGTCATAGAAGACTAACGGTAGCACTGCTTCACTGAAAAGACAGTTAGTTGAAGGCAGCTTTTTAGTGAAGGTCCCTGATGGATCACATTTGCCAGGTCCCGACCCTACCCCAAGGAAGGGCTCAGAAACCACCCGTTCTCCCCCACTTGAGCAACAGGGCCACCGACCCCTGTCAGGAGGCCTTCCACATCTCCAGGAGCTTGGGCAGTGACAACCCTCCAGTTAGCACCCCCACCCCACCCGAGACAACGGCTGCCTCTCATGCCCACCTCTGGATCGGTTGGTCCAGCTAACCCCTCCTCAACCTCCGCTGTTCAATCTCAGACTTACAATCCCCTCCAATTAGGTTCCCGGAGCAAGAAAACACTTAATTTATCAGCCGCATCAGTCACAAACAGGTTAATTCCCAGTAGAAGCAGTACTCCAGAGAAACAGAATACTAGCATTCCTCACACCAGGTGGTAATTTCCCCAGCAGTCCATTTTCTTCAGCCAGCTTTGTGTGGGTGGCAGCTCCCAACCCACTTTAGGGCCAACTTTTTACCTTGCTATACCGGCACCACAGCACAAGTCCCGTACTCCGTGCCGTACAGACGCTGGAAACCGCATAGTAAAAACAATCCCAGCAGATAGCAATGTCAGGTAAATTGTGTGTGTTTACCAAAACCACAGTCGGAAATAAAACTACACCGACTGTAACTTTCAATAACGCACTACTAAAGTTTAGCCGAAAAAACGTGTTTAAATAAAACAATAAACACTAAAACATTGAAACAGCTGCTGAACTAATGTGAAGGCAGACGCAGCGTGGTCGCCATCTTGGGTCTAGGTGTAGAATTCCTGTGAGTGCTTAACAAGTTTTTATTTGTATGTATCCTATATAATATGGCAGTAGCCAGTTTCAAAATAGAGAATAATGGATGGGGATGGGTTTGATATAAGAATTTAATGCACACCCGAGTTGTGGGATGCTACATAAACCCGGAGGGCGCAGCCCAAGGGGTTTAATCAAAGCATCCCACAACGAGGGTGTGCATTAAATTCTCATATGAAACACCCTCCCTATCTTTTATTTTTTATAATAGCAGACCAGCAGTTTTTCTCCAGCACTTTGAGACTGTTTGGCCCCGCCCACATACAGAATGTTGGCCAATGAGGCAGCAGCATAGTTTGACTGGCATGGCTCATGAATGTCATAACAACCAGCTGGTTGTTATGGAAAATATCAACCTGGTCCGTACATTGAGAGAAATTGCTGACCAGTTATTATAGCGGTTTACGGGTTAGTGCTATTTTCTAAGCATTTTTTTCCAGTGTAAGGTTCTGTGAGATTTATTTTTTTAATGACTGAAGTGAGGTGCCATTATGAGAGTGCTCGTGGGCTGAAGCAGCTGCCTTAATCAGCTCACTCTCCAAAAGGTCAGTGTGGTTCTCTGGGGTGCAGTGCTGATTAGGGTAGCTGTGTGAAGAAATAATTTGTGTTCTAGAATGTGAATTATTTCTCCGAACATTTCAAAGCGTGAATTATCGGTTTTTAGAAACATTGAGGAAACGGGCTGATTGAGTATTATGTGGTGTTTTTGACCATGTCCATATGAATGCAGAACTCTGACCATTAGCTGTAATCAGTCAAAGCCATGCACAGAGTTCGGATTCCATATACCGACATTGCGACATGTGCAAAACTCCAGATTACTGGTTCCATGAAGAGAACTGCAAAGAATGCTGCAATCCCCAAATAACTGATTGTGTGTGTGTGTGTGTGTGTGTGTGTGTGTGTGTGTGTGTGTGTGTGTGTGTTATATTAACCTTTGTTCTGGTACAGTAAAACATGGATCATTTTGGGGCTATGAATATAATTTCTAAAAACAGGAACATTACAAACAGCTGCACATTAGAAATAGTTTCCTTTGCCCTCCTCCCTAAGACTTCCTCTGTTCCAGTTGCTTATTCCTGCTGTGAAGTCTTGATCATATGCTTGTGGCATTACAGCCTGTTGCCATGGAAACGATTTGGGTGACTAGAGCAGAGAATTGTGACTTTATCTGTCCCTGCTGCCTTTCCTGCTTTGCAGTCTTTGGGACAAATAACCTGTTTTTATTTAAATGTCTTGCGTAATAAAGAATGAAATGTCAATAAATTCAGATTTTATTGGACTCGTGTGAGATAGACATGCAGGGATATACAAACAATCTTGTTTACAGATGTGACCTGGGTAAAGGGAATGGGAAGCAAAGCACCAGTAGTAAGCAATAACCTTTGACAGAGCATGGGGTCATGGTAAATTCATGCCACCTCCAGATGCGTTGTGAGGCATGAGGCCAAAAGCAGAGTATTCTCCAGCACCCGAGAAGTGCATTGTCACCATAACCCTTTGTCCTGGAGTGGGTTAGATGTTAAAACCAGAAAAATTAGAAGGTGATTTTTTTGAAGTGAATAACCTAAGAAATGTACTGGGTATTGATCCACTAGGTAAAATAGTTTGTTTCGATAAGTCAAAACATGTGCTGTGAACATGAAAACATTGTAAAAGTTTATAAACTGTTACATGGCTCAGAAATGTGTAGAGAGATTATTTTTTTTGTGACTTCTAAATGATGGCAAGGAGTTTTGTTGCCTAACTGTGGATTAAATTGGAGAGTGAATCAATGGTCATAGAAACATAGAATTTGACGGCAGATGAGGACTGCTTGGACCACCGAATCTGCCCATTTCCCTACCTAATGGATAAGCTGCAGATCCTAGTTAACCAGCAGCCTACTTCTTTCTACCCCCAACCCCTAGAATTGCCTTATGGCTGTCCCATGCATGCTTGAATTCAACCACTGTTTTTGACTCCACAGCCTCCTCCGGAAGGCCGTTCCATGCATCCACAACCCTCTCTGTGAAAAAATACTCCTTACATTACCTCTGAGCACCCCTCTATCTTCAAATTGTGCTCCCTTGTTCTTGCACACCTCTTTTTCTGAAAGATGCTACCCTCCTGGACTTTGTTGATTCCCTTGAGGTACTTGAAAGTTTCTATCATGTCCCCCGTCTCCCTCCTTTCCTCGAGGCTATACATATTAAGCTCCTTTAATCTATCTTCATATGTCTTCTGGTGCAGACCCTGCACCATTTTAGTTGCCCTCCCCCGGACAGCTTCCATCTTGTCTGTGTCCTTGCAGAGATTGTCTGTGTCCTTGCGGAGATTGTCTGTGTCCGTGTGGAGAGTGGGTCTCCAGAACTGCACACAGTACTCCAGATGGGGTCTCATCAGCTGTCTGTACAGAGGAATAACAACTTCCTGTTCAGGTGATGAAATTTGACCGGAATGGTTTTGAGTTTTCTTTTGTTTTTATAATTATTTTGTTTTATAAATTAGGTAGGAAAGTACACTTGTAACGGTACACAAAAATAAATTACTCCATAGCATCAGTTGTCAGTAACAAAACGGCTAGAGGACAGGAGCAACATTAGTAGACCAATAAATAATCTGGTGCTTCAGTTATTGTTCAGCATATACTGACCCTTGTGATAAACTTGGTGGATTTTTTTTTTCTTGCACCTTCCCCTGCCATCTGACTGGCCACTCCTTCATGCCGCCTATGGCCCCTCCTTTAGCCAGGTCTGCCCTCCCCCACCGTCAGCCCAGTTGTATCCAGTGCTCCAGATAACTTTTTAGACCAGAAAGTAAAAATGTCCTAGTTTTCCAAGCTGGTAGTATTTTGGTATGCCAGGTAGTATTTTGCAATGCTGTCACACTGTTCTGGCGGACTGAAGTGCGAATGCACGAAGTCTGTGGAATCACCTGGTCATGATGATACTACCTAGGACTCTATACAAGATGTAAAAAAGGCAAAAATGGGTGCAAAATACGTCAATACACCCCATAACTGGACCACTGGTTGTATCCCTTCGCCGGGGAGGCCCCCCTCTCTGGGAGGGTGCAGGGAGGAGAGACTGGAACTCAGCTCTTTTTGGGGGATGGGGCTACAGGCACAGCTCGACAGGCATTCTGCCAGGGCTTCGTGGCAGAGGGGGACCCGGCAACCGTCTGGTCAGTCAGGCAGCCAGTTTTGTGATCCCCATCTCACCCCCTCCTCAGCTGAAACTGCACCCACGGCGTCCTGCCCGACCTGCGGCATGTGGTCACCCACACTGCATCGTGCAGTGCTACAGTGTGACCACCAGGAGCCCCCTGACACAGACGAGGCTTGCCCCCATCCCGGAGGAGAACATCCATGGGATGATCCTAGCCTTTCCTGCCAGTCCCGCTCCTGTCATCCCAGGCTCGAGTGCAAACCCAGGTCACCAGCATGCCAGCCGATTTCCCCATTGCCTGGCATCATAGAGCCGTCCGGTGGAAGTTTCTGATTTACTTACAGGTGGTGGTAGTGCTGAGTTGCATTACAGAACTGCATGATGTAGCCTATGCCCTTTTTTAAGCAGATAGTTCAATAATAGATTATGGATGCCCTGTGAGAGCATTGGAAGGGCTGAGCAAGTATATCACTACCATCACTGCAGTTTTAAAAAGGTCCTTAACACCCATGTAACACAGTAACTTGGCAGGCTTACCAACTGACTCTAGGCCAATCATGTCCATCACCCTCCTTCATGAGCAGGGATGAGTAAGTATGCTGTGCTACGCACATTAATGTACCCATTCTTCTACTACCCAGGGTAACCCTTTATTCCCTCGATTAATCAGAAATTTGTCCAGGCTTACATTGAGGGCCTATAGTGTATTACTGCCTCACTGCTAGCCTATTCCATAGGTTCACCACTCTCTGGGAGAAGACATGCCTCCTAACGTTACCTGTAAACTTAATCACTTCTCACCTTCAGGGCCTGTTCCTGGGTTCTGCTAAAGGATGCCAGATTAAACATCTCTGTATGTTTGATCTTGTTGATACCCTTAACTATGAAGAAGATATAGAAACATAGTTAAGAGAATGACAGAAAAAGAGCTGAGCAGTCCATGTAGTTGGTCCCTGAATTCCCCACTTGGATAAGCTCTAGTCTCTGCCTTCCTTCTCATTCTCCCTTCCCCTTCATTATCTGTCTCATATCTTCCATAGATGTCTCATAGTTCCTCTTGAATGTTGATATTGTCTTTGCTTCCCACCATTGCCATGCAGTAGTATTTCCCAATATCTTTGCACCCCTGTCCACTGCACCACACGCACACACACACACGTCCACTAGTGTCATATGGTTTCTGTGGTTGAATTAACTTGCAATGTTCACTGTGTTAAATCCTTTAGTGAACTGAGACAGAGATCACCTCTCAGCCCTTGTTTCTTCAAGGTTAACATGTTAACAGCACTGTCCTTTCTGAATAGAAGAGCCCATAACTTCACACAGTACTCTAGGTGGAGTCTGATAAGGGCATTCTAGGGACATGGATATATTGTTCTGTCCACACTTGTCAGCAGTGTCCGTTCCCCTTTAAGAAGTGCCAGAAAGTCTTCAAGCTGGCTCCTCCCACCCACCCGGGTGTATGGCAGATCTTTGTTTCCTCTGGAAGAAGCAGTTTCCCTCCTTCACACTTCTGCATTGTAGGCCCTAACACTTTTGGTCTGTTTGGATTGCTTTCTAAAACTTCGCTGCCTTTTCAGTATTAATCTTTGAGCTCTTGACTGTGATGGATGACAGATCCGCACCCGGATTTTGCCGATGCCCGCGCGGGCAGGGGATGTCACGTACCGACCCCCATGCCATGTGTTTACTGCCTAGACCATGAACACGATACCCAGGCCTGTGACATTTGTCATTTTTTTCACGCAACAGTTCTCAGGGACTGCCTCGCCCACCTTAAGTTGGGCCGCCTGTAGAAACGACATCTGCTGGTCAAATCTAAAGACACCCATTGGGTGGTCTCCGCAGCTGCGGGGTCCACCGAACAGCAGGAACAGCTTGCGACCATTGAGGTGGAGGCAGCTTTGGCCTCCACTTAGTAGTCCTCGGCTTCTGCCTTCATACTGCTCAATTGGGCTCCACTTTTTAGGCTCACTCAGGGCTGTGCCAGTCCTCCGACTAAGAGTCGGGGTCGTTCTGGATCTCACAGTTCCGCAAGGAGAAGCAGTCTAAGAAAGAAGACTCCTCGTCGACGTTAGTTAGACCGGGACCGTTCTCGCAATTCCCAGGTTTCAACCAGAGTCGAAACCGCGGCCTCGGCCACTGGCATAACAGAGAACCCCGTTGGGCCAGTCGGTCGAGATGCTATCTGATTATGCGGCCGAGATTTTTCTTGACCCAGTCGACCGGTTGTCTGAAGAGGCTGACAATTCTCTCTTCAGGACTCCAGTCCTGCCTGTGACCTTAGAAGGGGCTGCTCAGTCCACTGACAAAAGCCCTCTGGTCACCAACCCAGGCCAGGAGGAGCCACAGCATTCCCTGGTTCCCTCTGAGATCCCCCCGGCAGCCGAGGTTGACGTCTCAGTCCTCCAGTGTGTCGAGCAGTTCCCACTTTCATCGGCGCCATGGGAAGCTGTGCCACCACTATTCCTCATCTTCATCGTCCTCGGGTAAGGAGAGACTTTTGTGCAAGTTGCAGTGATGCTACGAAGACCTCATGTGGTAACAATTGGTGCTGGCCAGTATGAAGCAGACTCTGGTTTCCACACTGGCCATCACTTGGCTGTCAACCTAGAGACCGACATTGACTTCCCTTATGGGCTCGGTCAAGACCGTCCCTCCCACAGTGAAGCCGGTCAAGACAGTCTTGGTTTGGCTGAAGCCAGCCTCTCCGCCAATTGTGGTGGAGCTGCCGCCTAAGCAGCCATCGACCGGCGCCTTGACTAAGGAGTCTCGGCCGGCCAAGAGGCTTCCCCATCGGCTGTCGGTCACCGTCACACCTCACCACCCGCGAAGTGTTGAAGGTGACTCGGGTGGTCGGCCGCTTTATGTGGACTCCTCCAAGTCTGAGGATTCCTCACTGGCAAGGCAGGTTTTATTTTTAGGGCGTCCAATCCCTGAGACTCTGGGTGCCTAACAAAGATAAAATTACAAATAAAAGAACAATACAATTTTCAGAATAGGACACTGCACTCTCATTCAGTTGACGAGGAGTCCTTGGGGGTTCTCTCGATGGAGGAAGGGACCACTTCTTTCCTGGGCATCCTCCACCTGGAGTCCACGAGGATGAAAATGGAGCCCGTCCAGAAGCAGGCTCGCTATCCCATTAGAGATTCCAGACAAAGGGGACTCTGACAGGGGCTTTTCCCGTGTGTTGGCCCAGCCCTGAAGCTTTGGCTGTGCACCGCGTCTTGCCCTGCACCCTCTGCTCGGGTGGCAGGTTTCACGGAGCACCCCTTGGTTGAGGGTCTGGTGGCTAACTCCTTGTTTCAGCACTCTGGCAGTACCTGGGACTTGGAAAAGCTGCCGGACAAGGAGTTCAATAAATTGGACCATGTGGCAAAAAAAGTTTACACTGCCTTCTCACTAAGTCTCTGTCGGGCGAGCTCGGCCATCTTGATGGCACTCTTATCACACTGTCACTTGGGCTCTTTGGATGAGATTATTCCTCACCTGCCTGCAGACCTCCCGACCATGGTCAAGCAGGTTCAAGATCAGGGCCAGGCTGTGGCCAAGCAGCAGCTGCAAACTGATGTGGATCTGGGGGATTCCTGTGCCTGCTTGGCGGCCGCAGTAGCCATGTGCCATAGGGCTTGGTTGCGGATCTCTAGCTTCACAGTAGACACTCGGCACAAGCTGGCAGATTTCCCTTTCTTGGGCACCGACCTGTTTAGCCCGGTGTGGAGAGTCGCCTCCAGTGCCTCGAAGTCCAGTGCCACCTTAAACTCTGTAACATCCGCAAAAAAGGATCCCAAGAGCTCCAGGCAACAGAAGCGAAAACTCTTTCAGTCCAACACTACTGAAGCAAAACCAGCCCAGCATCAGGCTGGCCAGCAGGCTCAGTCCTGGCGACCCAGGCTCAAGTTAGTGGCCTCGGTGGTCTCTAACCCCTGAGGGAAGGGACCTGGTGGCTCCTCAGCTGGGTCCTCATCCAAGCCTGCTCAGTGACTAGATAGTATGCTCGAATTCCAGAGGCATAATGCCCATCATGACTCCCCTAGTTCCTCCTGTGGGAGTCCAGCTCTGCCACATCCTTTCTGCCTGCTTGGCTGTCACCACTAACAGGAGGGTTCTAGAAGTGGTCAGTCAGGGTGTGCCTCTGGAATTCGAGCATACCCTGCAAGCTGAGCCCACACCCCACGGGAGGACTTGGTAACTGCAGACACTTGGTCAGCTCTTCGAGATGACATGGCCCAGCTCCTCCACAAGGAGGTCATGGTCAGAGCAACGGATCCTCTGAAATACCCAGGGTTTGTCTCCAGGTACTTTCTGGTGTCAAAGCAGATGGGTGTCCGGCGCCCCATTCTAGATCTGCATGACCTGAACAAGTTCCCTAGGTCACTCACCTTCAGGATGGTAACTGTCTCAGATCATACAATCTCTAGAGCACATATGGTTTTGCTCCCTGGATCTTCAGGACGCGTTCTTTCACGTCCTGATTCATCTGTCCCACCAAAGTTTCCTCCGCTTTCGGGCTGAGGGAACCCTCTACGAGTTCCAGGCCATGCCTTTCGGCCTCTTCTCGGCCCCCAGGGTCTTCATCAAATGAATTGCAGTGGTGGCAGCTTACCTGCGGCGCCGAGGGGTCTGGGTGTACCCCTGCCTGGATGACAGGCTGTGATTGCAGATTCCTCCTGGCAGGAGGTGGAGCGGTCCAGGGACCAGCACCTCCCTTGTCCCCCTGGTCAACGAGGCCAAGTCGGAATGCATGCCCTTGCAGGTGAGCAGCTTTATCGCGGCAGAGCTTGACTCTTGCCAAGCCAGAGCCCGGATCCCGGTGGACATGGTGGAGATTCTCTCCTCCTCTGCCCGATCATTTCGGGTTGAGCAGTTGTGCCCTGCCCGGGACATCTTGCGCCTTCTGGATTACATGGCGGTCTGCACCAGCGTGGTCCAATGGGTCTGTTGGAATATGCACTCCCTGCAATGGGAGCTGGCTAGCCAGTGCTCTCAGCACAAAGGTCACTTCGACCAGCTGGTTCTCTGTGACTTGGAAGATGTGGGACACCCTCCAGTGGTGGCTATTCCCAGAGCATCTGCAGGAAGGGATCCAGTTTGTCTTCCCCAAACCAGCAGTCATCCTGATGACTGCCTCTTTCATGGGCTGGGGTGCCCATCTGGGGCAAAAGTCCATGGGCTCTGGACCCCTGAGGAATCCCGATGGCACATCAACCTGCTGGAGTTCCGGGCAGTTTGGCTGGCGCTGACTGCATTCGTGTCGCATGTTCAGAATCAAGTGGTCCAAGTCCAGATCACCAACACCACGGCCATGTACTACCTAAACAATCAGGGTGGGATGCACTCCCTGCCTTTGTGCAAGGAAGCTGTCTGCATTTGGACCCTCGTGTGCAGCCTGGAGGCAGATCTCCTAGCCATCCGTGTGGCAGGAGCCTCCAATCTGCTGGCAAAGGCCTTAACTGGGTAGGCGAGGAGTCTCTCCATCTGGAGGTAATTCATGGCCTGTTCTCCCAGTGGGGCACCCCGCAGGTGGACCTGTTTGCCTCCAAGGAGAATGCAAAGTTGAGGCTGTTCTGTGCCTGCCCCCCTCAGCAGGGCTCGCTGCAGAGGGTTGCCTTCTCGAGGCCTTGGATCCCAGGCCTCTTCTGTGCCTTCCCTCTTCTTATCTTTATCCACAAGGTGCTGTTCAAGGTCAGGAGGGACAAGGCACAGGTGATCCTGGTGGCTCTGGACTGGCCACCCGCCAGTTTTGGTATCCTGATCTCCTAAGATTCTGCAACAGGCTCCAGAGGCGTCTTCCACTCCGCCCAGATCTGTTCTCTATCAACCAGGGGAAGGTACTCCACCCGGACCTTAACACCTGACATCCTAGTTCCTGAACAGCTAGAGTTCCAAGCTTTGGGTCGCTCCCAAGATGTCCTCACTGCGGTGTAGACATCTCGAAAGGAATCTACCAGAAAATGCTGTGCCTTCAAATGGAAGAGATTCTCCATTTGGTGTTGGGGCAAAGGGACGGACCCTTTGACCTGTCCGGTGGCCAGCATTTTGGACTACCTGTGGTCCCTCTCCAAAGGGGGACTTTGGTCGAAGACCCTTAACGTGCACCTGGCAGCCATCTCTGCTTACCAGGCGTGGGCTGGTCAGCAGTCGGTGGTGCAGGAGAAGGTGGTCTGGTGTTTTTTCAAAGGCTTAGATCACATTTCCCCTCTGGTGCATGAACCACTACCACCGCAGTGGGACTTGTTGCTGGTTTTGGCAAAGCTCATGGGCAAGCCATTCGAACTGATGCACAGGTCTGACATTTCTCACCTATCATGGAAGACCGCCTTCTTGGTGGCTATCACGTCAGCCAGAAGGATCAGTGAGCTCCAAGTGCTTTCGGTGGAGTCTACTTACGTGGTATTCCACAGGGACAAGGTTGTCCTGTGCCCCAACCCGAAGTTCCTCCCGAAGGTTATGCCGGAGTTTCACCTTAATCAGGTGATGACTCTTATGGTGGTCTTCCCGAATCACACCTCAGAGGCCGAACACAGGTTCCACACTCTGGACCGGAGGCGAGTGCTCACTTACTACAAAGAGCACACAGCTGGAGTTCGGGGAGAGGTTCGCCAGCTGTTTGTCACTTACGCTGAAAGATCTGCAGCCAAGCAGATGATTGGCAAGTGGATCACGTCCTGCTTTGAACTCTGCTGTAGGTTGTCTAGTAGGGAGCCTCCTGGAGGGCTAAGAGCTCATTCCATCCTTTCTACCGCTGCATCGGTGGCTGCTTCTTGGGATGTCCCAATCCAGGAAATCTGCAGGGCTGCTACCTGGAAGTCTGCACACACCTTCATTTCCCATTACCACATTAACCTTGAGTCACGCCGGGATACTGGTTTTGGGCTTCAGTTCTCCAATTTCTGTTCCCTAAGTAGGGGTGGGCGCCTTGCCTCCCTCCTCCTGGAGAACTGCTAGGAGTCTGTCAACAAGTGTGGATAGAACCAACATATCCACGTCTCTAGAAACACAGGTTACTCACCTGTAACAGTAGATCTTCCATGGAGTGGTCTCTAGCAGTAGGTAATACTTTTGGGTATCCAGCAAAGGTGGCTCTGGCACACAGCAGCTCTTCTATCCATTTTTCACCAGGGACAGCCCACACATGACATCAGCTTCCTGTTTCCTATACGAGTGTGCGGTCCCTGGTATCCTCAGTTAATTTTCCCATCGTCTTCAGTTCGCGCAGCAGCTAGTACAACTTCTGTGTAGCAGTCATCGACAAGAAATTTGGAACAAAGACGAATGTCTACAGATTCTTCAACAAAACGAGCATTATTTCATTCCTGCCATTGTGGTAGAAAGATATACCTCTTTGACAACCACACACTTAGTATCATGACTAGGTCCCAGACACCTTACTAAAATTCCTGCAGTTTATGTCAGGAATATAATCGGACAACTCGTCGACGATGATTGCTTGAAATTCAACATCTTTTGATGGAGCAGAAAATGTCTCTCTTGGAGAATCGGGGGGGCTCGTACCAAGGGCTCCACCTCTACTGGTTCTCATTCCCGGCAGAAAAAGGAGAAGGAGAAACCTTCCTCACACTCCCTGCCTCGTCACCAGTGGACGGTCACTGTTTTTGGTGTCTCTTTCGTTGACAGCGCTTTAAATGCAGTTCAAACTGTGACTGCTCCGTCGATGGAGGTTTATCCTCTCTCATCGACTATGCTTTCCAGCACTTTACATGCAGCTAAATATTCAGCTGCTCCATCAACGAGGGCTCCTATCCCATCGATGGCATCTGACAATTTGTGTGGAAAAAAAACTCCTTTCCCCTGCGGGCCTGTCGACGAGACCCCACATTCATCAGGGGAAACATATGGCTTATGCCTTATTGAAATCCCCTCCGCCTTCACAGGTGCCTTCCTTTAGGGGTCAGTCGGACAGATATTGGGATCCTGGTCTTTACCACCTAGGGGCGAGACCTGCTCATATTACACGTTCAATCCCCTCTATCTCCCCACCTGTGTCCCAACACCTCCCCTTCTTCTCAAGAAAGGGACGTCACCAATGTAGTACGACATGACTTGCATACCATGCAACACTTCTAGCCCTCTGAAGAGCTGGGTGATCCTCCCCGATCTCCTCCACCTAAAAGATTCCATAGTGACAGGGATACTATGCCACACTGGTCGTCTCCTCCTTTCATAGGGGACTGTTTCTCAGATGACCAAGAATAACCGCCTGATTTCCCCAGTGATCTTGAGGATAAAGAGTTCCAAGATCTGGATTTTCCCAATCCTGAATCTCCCCACTTGGAATCTTCTCTGGATGAGGACCTGCCTATACCTTCCGCAGCCTCTTCCCCCAGATGACCCGATCTTTAGTGAGATGATGGCTCAAATACAAAAGGTCATGGGATTCTCGACTACTGAACATGACAAACAATGAAAGAATATGGCAGAATACCTTGAATTACCTGAGGAGCCCGTTTTTAGTGGTTCCCCCACTAATACCAACTTACCAGAATGACACGCTGGCTGCTTGGCATCAGCCTTCAGCTGTTCCCCACAAAGTAGATTGTCTATATCATGCTCCTCCGGACCACCCCTTTCTGTCTAGTATTCCAGAGGCAGATTCTGTGGTCATTACTGCCGCTCATGACCATACCAAAAAACCCAATCACATGAGCTCCTTACCCCCTGATAAGGAATCCCGAAGAATTGACTATCTTGGGGAAAATGGTCTTTTCCTCAGGTGCTATGAATATCAGAATCATGAACTATATGGGTCATATCATTAAATATCCGCATACCCTTGGGTCCTGTGCCATTGAGCTTATCAATAAACTCCCTCCCTCTCAGGAAAGGGATAAATTCTAGGATCATGGATATGTTGTTCTATCCACACTTCTTGGCAGGTACCTAGCCACTTTAAGATGTGCCAGAAAGTCTTCAAGCTGGCTCCTCCCTCCCACCCACCCAGGTGGTATAACCCTCGGCTCCGCCCCATGACGCCAGATCTTCCTTTCTGCTGGAAGGTTCAGGTTCCTTCCTTGGCGCTTCCCCGTGTAGTAGTAGGCCCTGGCTCTAGAATCTTCGGATTCGCTTCCAAAACTTATTTTAAAACTTTCCCAAGTTTCATCTTCTACTCCTTCCTTTGCTACCACGATGGAAGAGAAATCTGTTCCAAGGTTTTGCCGGTGCCCCTGTGGAAAGATGATGTGTTGCACTGATCCATACGCTGCATGCGTCTACTGCCTGGAACACGACCATGATCCGCAGGCTTGCGATCCTTGTCAGTCCTTTTCACCTTCAGTTCTGGAAGACCGAGCTGCCTGACTTCAATTGGGGTGATTGGAAAAGTGTTACCCACCAGTTAAATCCAAGGATGCCCGTTGGGCGGTCTCCGTGGCTGAGGGGTCTGTTGTGCAGTTGGAACAGCTCAGGGCCTTCGAGGAGGAGACGGCGCTGGCTGCGGTGGGCTTCTCTTCAGCTTCGGCCTTCATTCCGCTACAACTGGGATCCTCCTATTCGGCTTCCTTCAAGGAGTTGTGCCAGTCTCTCTCTACCAAGGGAGAGGGCCTTTTGGGGTTGCATGTTTCGCGGTCTCGTAAGGAGGAATTGGAAAAGGACAAGTTGCAACGTCTGTGCTCTTGGGACCGGGAGTGGTCCTGCTCACAGGAAACTCCTGTTTTGACTTCGGTTGAAGCCGAGGCAGCTGGTTTCACGGTAACCCCATCAAGTCCAGTCTGCTGAGATGCCTGTCGACGCGGCCGAGACTTTTCTCAAGCCGATTGGTGGGTTGTCTCCCGATCCGGCCGATGACTCTTTATTTCAGACACTAGTGCTTCCGGTGTCCTCAGATGGGTTGGCTCAGCCCGCTGGGCAGGACCCGCCCACCAAGGAACCTGACCAGGAGGAGCCGTGGGTTTCCCCGACTCCTTCTGAGGTCCCCCATCAGCCCTGCCGACTGTCGAGGTCCCGGTCTCTTTCCTCGACTTCGGTGTCGGACAAGACTCCCTCTCATCGGCGATCTCGTTCCCAACGTCATGGTTAGCTGCAGCGCCACTCATCGTCTTCGTTCTCCTCGAGTGAGGAGAGGCTCCAGCACAAGTTGCATCGGTGCTACGAACACCTGATGTAGCAGCAGTTGGTCCTGACAGGGTCTAAACCGATTCCGGTTTCTACCCCGGCCATTAGGTGGCTTTAACCTGAGCGACCAACGTCTGCCATGGCCACCATCACTGAGGTGCCGGTTAAGGCCCCGCTGGCTCAGCCGAAGTCTGCCACTCCACGGATCCGGTGGAGCCACCGCCCAAGTATCTGAAGTCCAGGGCTCCGACCAAGGAATCTTGGTCAGCCCAAGGCCTGCCCCATCAGTTGTCTGTCACTGTTACTCCCGACCGCCCAAGGCAGGTTGAGAATGACACAGGTGGCCGCCTGCTTTACGAGGACTCCTCAGAGTCCGAAGATTCCTCCATGGTCTCCCGTCCTGTCTACTTCTAGTGTCTTGGGGTCTCTCCATCAATGAGAGCCCTACCTCACTGATGGGTATCTGTTGGCTCATTTGAGTCCACAGGAATAGAACTCGAGCCCGTGCAGAAACTGGCCAAGTATCCCCTCACAGAGATTCTGGACAAAGGGGCTACTCCGATGAAGGCCTTTCCGGTGGCTGAGACCATTGTGGGCCCAGCCTTGGAGCTGTGGCAGTGTCCTGCATCTTGCCCTGTGCCTTCTTCTCACGTGGCCCGCAAGTATGCGGTCCCTATGGGGTCTCTTTCGGGATTTTCAGAGCACTCCTGAGCGGTGGGGTTGGTGGCCGACTCAGTCTTTTGGTGCTCTGACAACAAAGGGGACATGAACAAACCCCCTGACAAGGAATCCAAGCAGTTGGATAATTCCAAGAAGAAGGTCTATGCAGCTTCCTCCCTTTGCCTTCATCAGGCCAGTTATCATGGCACATTTCTTCCATGCCCTCTTGGACTCCCTGGACAAGGTGATCCCTCATCTCCCGGCGGATCTCCAGATGATGGTCAGGCAGGTCCAGAACCAGGGTGGGGCAGTGGCAAAGCAACAACTCCAGATGGCTCTGGACATTGGTGACTCCTGTGCCTGTTCGGTAGCGGCCGCAGTGGCCATGCACCGCAGGGCTTGGCTGCATATCTTGACCTTTATGGCTGATACGCAACAAAAGCTGGCAGATGTCCTCTTCTTGGGCACCGACCTGTTCGGGCCCGGCGTGGAGGGTCACCTCCAACGTATAAAGACATCCAGTGCCACCTTGGACTCCACCACAGCTGCCCAGAAGGATAAGGGCCCCAGGCGTCAGAACCGCATGCTCTGCTCGCCCACCCTGTGGCCAGACCGCTCAGGACCTGAGGGGAAGGTCCTCGCCCCTCCGCCGGGACCCTCCTCTAAGCCTGCTCAGTGACTGGTTGGGGGTGCTTCCCTCAATCCCGTCCACACCTCCTGTGGGGCTGGCTCAGTCACTTCCTTTTTGCCTGGTCCGCTATCACCACTGACCGTTGGGTTCTGGAAGTGGTCGGTCGAGGCCTGCTTCAGGAATTCGAGCAGGCCCCTCCATTTCGAGCCCGTGCCCTGCGGGGGATCTGGTGTCTGCAGCCTCTGTCAGCTCTCCGAGACGACTTAGCTCAGCTCCTTCTCGAGGTGGTGCGCAGAGTAGCGGACCCACCTTCAGACCCAGGGTTCATTTCCAGGTACTTCCTGGTACCAAAACAGACAGGGGGCTGGCGCCCCATTCTAGATCTGCATGACCTGAACAAGTTCCTCAGGTCCCGTACCTCCCGGATAGTAACCCTGGCTCAGATCATACCATCCTTGGAGCAAGGCATGTGGTTCTGCTCCCTAGACCTTCAGGATGCGTTCTTTCATGTCCTGATGTCTGTCCCATTGATGGTTCCTTCGCTTCCGAGTCGAGCGAACCCTTTACGAGTTCCAAGCCATGCCCTTCGGCTTATCTTCAGTCCCCAGGGTCTTCACCAAATGCATGGCAGTGGTGGCAGCTTACCTGAGGCGCCGAGGGGTCCAGGTGTAGCCTTACCTGGACGACTGGCTCAATAGCAGGTCCCTCCAGGGTGGAGGTGGAGCTGTCCAGGGATCTGGCCCTCCAGACTTGCTTCGACCTTGGCTTCCTGATCAACGAGGCCAAGTCGGAACTCGTGCCTTTGCAGGTGATTCAGTTCATCTGGGCAGAGCTAGACTCCCGCTGAGCCAGAGCTCGGCTACCAGCGGACAGGGCAGAGGTTCTCTCCTCCTTTGCCCAATCATTTCTGGTTGGGCAATTGCACCTTGGCCGGGACTTCCTGCATCTTCTGGGCTACAAGGCGGCCTGCACCAGCATGGTCCGATGGGCCTGCTGGTATATACATTCCCTTCAGTGGGAACTGGCCAGCCAGTGGTCTCAGCGCTCAGGTCATCTCGACCAGCTGGTCTCTGTGACCCAGAGGATGTGGGATAGCCTCCAGTGGTGGCTTGTCCCATCCCAGCTGCTGGAAGGGATCCCGTTTGTCCGCCGTGAGCCGATGGTCATCCTGACGACAGACGCCTCTCTGATGAGTTGGGGTGCCCATCTGAGGGAGCACAGAGCCCATGGGCTGTAGTCCCCAAGGAGTCCCGATATCACATCAATCTGCTGGAGCTTCAGCGGTTCAGCTAGCCCTGACCGCATTCACTCTGTTTATTCGGGGTCAAGTGGTCCAGGTCCAGATGAACAACACCACGATCATGTACTGTCTCAACAGGCAGGGCGGGACACGCTTCTTGCCCCTCTGCAGGGAAGCTCTCTGCATTTGGTCCCTCATGCTCAGCTTGGAGGCAGATCTCCTAGCCATTCACGTGGCAGGAGCCTCGAATCAGCTGGTCAGTGCCCTCAGCTGGATGAGCGGGGTCTCTCCACCAGGAGGTAGTCCAAGATCTCTCCTCCAGGGAGAACGCAAAGCAGAGGCTGTATCATGTCTGCCCCCCTCAGCAAGGTTTGCTACATGGGGATGCCTTCTCGAAGCCGTGGACCCCAGGCCTCTTATGTCTTGCCTCTCCTTACCTTGATTCACACAGTGCTCATCAAGGTCAGGAGGGAAAAGGCGCAGGTGATGCTGGTAGCCCCCGACTGGCCATGCCAGTTCTAGTATCCAGATCTCCTCAGCCTCAGCTCCAGGCTCCTGAATTGGCTTCCAGCACACCCGGACCTGATCTCCATCAATCAAGGGAAGGTACTTCTCCCAGACCTTCAACCCCGGCACCTGACGGCCTGGTTCCTGAGCGGCTAGAATTACAGGCCTTGGGTCTCTCCGACGAGGTCCTCAACGTTGGTGAGGCTTCCCGTAAGGAATCGACCAGAAAATGCTAGGCCTTTAAATGGAAGAGATTCTCCATCTGGTGTCAGGGCAAAGAGTTGGACCCCTTGTCCTGTCCAGTTGCTAGCATTTTGGACTATCTCTGGTCCATCTCTCAGCAGGGACTTCGGTCGACAACCAGAAGGTGCACCTGGTTGCCATCTCTGCTTACCAGGTGCGGTACGGTCAGCAGTCAGTGGCGCAGGAAAAGGTGGTCTGGCGCTTCTTCAAAGGCCTAGATCACATATCCCCTCCGGTGCATGAACCTCCACCTCCGTGGGATCTACTGCTGGTTTTGGCAAAGCTCAGCTCACATTTGTCGTGGAAGACCGCCTTCTTGGTGGCTATCATGTCAGCCAGAAGGACTGGGGACTTACAGGAGCACTCTGAGTCTCCTTATCTGTTCTTCCACTGGGACAAGGTTGTCCTGCGTCCCCACCCGAAATTCCTTCCGAAGGTGGTGTCGGAGTTTCACCTTCACCAGGGGCTTACTCTGCTGGTGTTCTACCCCAATTGCACCTCGGAGGCAGAGTACAGGCTCCATACTTGGGACCGGAGACAAACGCTCGCCTACTACAAAAAGTAAATGGCGGAAGGTCAGGGAGAGGTTCGCCAGCTGTTTGTCACCTACGCTGAGGCCGCACCTGGCAGACCTGTAGACAGTAGCACGATGGATTACATCTTGTATTGACCTCTGCTATAGGTTAGCGGGTAGGGAGCATTCCGTAGGGCTTAAGGCTCATTCCACCCGCCATACTGCTGCATCAGTGGCTGCTTCTAGGGACGTCCCCATCCAGGAAATCTGCAGGGCTGCTACCTGGAAGTCAGCACACACCTTCATTTCCCATTACCACATCAACCTTGAGTCACGCCGGGATGCTGGTTTTGGAGCCTCAGTTCTCCAGTCCCTTTTTCCTAAATGGGGGTGTGCGTCTTGTCTTCCTCCTCCCAGAGAACTGCTAGGAGTCTGCCAAGAAGTGTGGATAGAACAACATATCCACGATCCTAGAAAAACAGGTTACTCACCTGTAACAGTAGTTCTAGGCGTGGTATAAGTTGTTTATCCACACAGACCCACCTGACCTCCCCGGCTTCGACGCACAAACCTGGCTTCCAGCAGGCTAAAATCTGGTGTCCTGGGGCGGAGCCAACGGTTGTACCACCTGGGTGGGTGGGAGGAGCCAGCTTGAAGACTTTCCTGCACATCTTAAAGCGGCAAAGTACCTGCCAAGAAGTGTGGATGAACAACATATACCACTCCTATAACTACTGTTACAGGTGAGTAACTTGTTTTTATTGGCTACAGTGACAACTAGTAATTCTGTTTCCTGTCACCTTCTCAGGTCGGGATATGATGCCATAGATACCTCAGCCTGACTATCAGCCACTGGTATCACCTTGCATCGCCATGCTTGGCTTCACATTTCAGGCTTTGCAGCTGACATACAACACAAAATAGCTAATGGCCCCCTTTAACGGGTCCAAGCTGTTCAGGCCAGGTACTCAAACTCTACTGGATGACTTACAAGCATCAGGCAGATACCTCCGTACAGTCCATGGCATGTATCATACTTCATCTACAACCTACTGTACTCTCATTCCAAAAGAGGTGAAAGATAGAGGTAGTAATAATAAAGGCGGCTTCAGAGGTCATGCTCAGTCCACCAGAGGCAATGCCCCTACTGCCCGGGGTGCCCGCTCATGCCCTTTGGGTGGAGCTGCACAGCCCGTCTCCCAGTGACGCACTAGGGCCTTCCCCCTGCCTCCTCAGCCAGGCCTTGGAGGCTGTGGGGGGTCATTTTGCTCTCCATCTGGAGGCCTGGCAAACTATCACTTCAGACAAATGGGTACTTCAGATTATACAGAAGGGTCATACTCTGGAGTTCCTCTCCACCCCATGCCCTTGCCCTTGCCCTCCACGGAAGATTCATTATCCTCCAGATCATATAACCATCTTACAGGAAGAATTGAGGGTGCTTTTGACCAAAAAGGCTGTTGTACCAGTGCCCCTTCTGGAACATCAGTCGGGATTTTACTCCCACTTCTTTCTGGTACCCAAATGAACGGGTGACATCGGACCAATACTGGATCTCGGACAACTGAATCTTTACATTCAGTACAAACATTTTCGCATGATCACCCTACTTGCCATCATGCCGATGCTGAAACAGGGTGATTGGCTTTGCGCCGTAGGCATGAAGGATGCCTACTTACATATATCCCATCCACTCTGCCCACCACAAATTTTGCGCTTCCACCTACTGGGTCAAAATTACCAGTTTCGAACACTCCCTTTCGGCCTCTTATCAGCCCCCACAGTGTTCACCTAGACGAGCGGTGGTGGCAACAGCCTTACGAGGAAAAGGGCACTTCATCTTTCCATATCTAGACGATTGTCTAATCAAAGCAGACTCCAGAGCAGCTCTGCTTGCCTCCCTAGATATTACCCTGAAAATGTTCGCAGATCTGGGAATCCGTCAATTAGCCAAAGTCCAGTCCAAATCTGACACAGTCTCTCCAATACATTGGAGCTGTCCTAGATACAGTTGCCGCCAGGGCTTACCTCCCGCCTTCCTGGCAGGATGTGCTTGTCTCTGGCATCACACATGCAAACTCAGAAAATAGTCACAGCCCGACAAATGCTGCGCCTTCTGGGTCACATGTCTGCTGCCATCCCTATGGTGGCATTCACCCATCTCCACATGAGACCTGTCCAGTGGACCCTCCAAAATCAATGGTCCCAGAAAACAGAACAGTTCAGACAAAATCAGGGTCACTCCCTCTTTGAAGTCGACCCTGACATGGTGGACAATCGGAATCAATTTGAATCAAGGAATGCCCTTCCGGTCTCCCCCTCTCATGCAAACGTTGAACACGGATGCTTCCCTACAGGGATGGGGCACACACTTTGGTCCTTATTAGACCCAAGGCCGATGGCCCGCTTCTCCCCATCATTCTCTCATCAGTCTTCTAGCAGGGGTTCTCAAATGGTGAGGCCAGCCTCCCTGGGGAGGCCCCAACTTGTTCCAAGGGAGGCTCAAGCAAGTCTGAAAAAGTACTGTATTTAAATTTTGAGTTTTATATATTTTGTGTGAAGAGATGATGCAAAGTGAAAGAGGATAATAGTACATGAAGTTAATGCTGCCCCCCCTTCGAGTATATATTTACTAATAGGTGACAAGGGAAGGTGAATGAGCCAAGGCTTATTTCAGGTGCACCCGGGGAAGGGTAGGGAGTGAATACATTTCAAAAGGTAGCTGCAAAACAATCAAGAAATACACAATGAACAATAGTGCAAACAAATATGAACAATAAACTAATAATGAGTGGTGGTAATTGATCAATTTGTAGCCTGATGGCAGAACAGCCCAAATACAAGGGTTGAGCATAGAAGTGCTAAGAGCATAGCAGGAAGGAGCAAAGTTATCCCTGAGAAGTTGCTTGGGAGCAGGGAAGGATGGGGAGAGGCAAAGTATGTAGGAAGGTTATTTCATATAGAGAGGAAAGAGAGAAAGTAGTCTGACGTATAAAGGTACTGCAACAAGGGGTAACAATGGTTCAAGAATGAAAATAGCAGAGTACGTAGGTTGACCTGTGGGGGGGTTACAATAAGCTGAATAATATTTGTTTATTTTATTTATTTGTTATTCAGATAACATCTTTGAGCACAGGAGCTCTTTTTCAAAGGTTCCACGTCAGTAAAAAAACAAAACTGAATGTGAGCCAAGTATTCAAAGAGGTTTCAATTTATTCATGGTGTACTGCACAAAGTACAGTATGTTATTTTTCTTTGGGGAGGCCCAAGATTATTTCAGTGTTTGGGGGAGGCTCAAAATCTTTTCCTTGAATTTGGGGAGGCTCACTGTGACAAAGTCTAAGAACTATTTTTCTAGAGATGAAAGTGGTCCATCTAGCCCTCCAGGTGGCCCTACCTCGCACCAGGATCATTACTGATCCAATCAGACAACACTGCAGTAGTGTTCTACCTCAACAAGCAAGGGGGTATGAAATCTCACACCCTGTGCATGGAGACCCTTGCAGTCTAGCAAGAAGCCATCCGGCAACAATGGACACTAACATCTGTCCACCTACCGGGACATTGCTGAGTCGTCAGTCCACTACTCACGAATGGAAACTTCACAAGCAAGTGCTTCAAGAAATCTTCAACCTAGGGGCACTCCACAGCTGGATCTGTTCACCTCCCTGGTGAATTACCATCTTCCCAGGTATTTTTCCATTATCCCGAACAAAAAGGGACAGTGTATAGATGCCCTGTCCCAACCTTGGACAGGTCTCTTCTTATATGCTTCCCCCCACCCCCACCCCCCGTCCCTCTCCTGAAACTGCAACTAGAACCAGCCACAATGATAACTCATAGCCCCAAAGTGGCCTCGGCAGCCGTGGTTTCCCCTGATCCTACAACTGTCAGTATGGGACCCCATTCCATTGCTGCTCAGACCAGACCTTTTGACTCAATGTCAAGGGTCTCTCCTACATCCCAACCTGAAGGCTTTACACCTTCACACTTGGCTCCTAAGGATGCTTTCATAACTAGACTACAAGTGTCCTCTCCTGTTGCCAATATTCTCTTGGCCTCCCGTAAGCCAGCAACAAGAGCAACATACAATTCCAAATGGGAACGCTTCTTCATATGGTCAGCACCTCGACCTTTGGACCCTTACTCTTGTCCACTGACGAAGGTTCTGGACTACCTGGCCTCACTATCGGAGTCCGGTTTAAGTTACTCTTCCATCAAAGTCCACTTGGCCGCCATCTCGGCTTTCCATGAACCTCTGGATGGTAGGTTACTGTACCAACATCACCTAGCCAAGATTTTTTTTTAAAGGAATGTTGCATATTAAACCTCCTATTAGAAGACCCACTCCTCTGTGGGATCTCAATTCTATGATAGAAAAATTGACCCTTGAGCCTTTTGGGCCAGCAGCCACTTGTGACCTTCATTTTCTTTCATGGAAAACCCTACTTCTAGTGGCTGTCACTTGCGCTGAATGTATTTCCAAGCATCATGTCCTCATGTATAGGGAACCTTACTTGATTTTCACAAAGACAGGGTGGTCCTTCGTACCAACTCTTCCTTCCTTCCTAAAGTAGTCTCCGAACATACTTTAAATCAGTCCTTGGCGCTTTCAGTCTACTATCCTGACTACGCCAATCAGGGTAAACATCAACTACATACTTTAGATATCCATTGTATATTATGCTGCTATACTAATCGGACAAAATCGATTAGAAAGATGTCTCAACTGTTTATTTCTTTTGCCCCGGGTGGTGACGGCGTCCCAGTTGCTAAACATACTCTTTCATCCTGGTTTGAAAATTGTATTACATTTTGTTACAAAAAATACAACAAGCCTTTACCTGGACCTGTCCAAGCCCACTCCACTAGAGCTATGGCCACCACTGCAGCTTGCTTTAAGGGAGCCTCCATTCCAGATATCTGCAATGCAGCTATCTGATCCACGATTCATACATTCACAAGGCATTGTAATCTGGATATTGCCTCACAACATAGGGCGGCCTTCTGCCATGCAGTCCTACAAGGTCTTCTACCATAACTGTCCTCCCACATGGGCATTACTGCTTGGGATTCATCCCAAAAGTATTATTACCTACTGCAAGAGACCACTCTGTGGAAGATAGTACAGTTGCGTAAAAACTTACCATAACAGTAGATCTTTGAGGAGTGTCTTTTGCAGTAGGTTTGTTCCCACCCTCCATCCCCCTCCTTCTCTAAGAGAGCAAAATCCTCGTCCAGTGACTTTGGGTTGGGACTCCTTTGGTACCTCGGCTTCCCCTCAGTCCTTGCTTTGCAAGCTGAATCTGGCGGGGGAACTGAGGATACCAGGGACCATCCACTCTTTTATATAGGAATCAGGAAGCTGATGTCATGTGTGGGTGGTCCCTGGTGAAAAACTGCTAGAAGGGCTGCCGTGTGCCACAGTGACCTCTGCTGGGTACCATGTACTTACTGCAGAGGCAGCTTCTCAAAGATCTATGTTATGGTAGTTTTACGTAACTGTACTTTCTTGGAGTGGTGTATGTTCATCCACACAGACCCACCCAACCTCCCCTGGCTCAGGCACACAACCTCTGCTTCCAGCGGTCAGTCTGGTGTCATGGGGCCGAGCCGAGAGTATACTACCTGGGTGGGTGGGAGGAGCCAGCTTGAAGACTTTCCGGCACTTCTTAAAGGGGAAAGGAACTGCCGACAAGTGTGGCTAGAACAACATGTACCACTCCTAGAACTACTGTTACAGGTGAGTAACCTGTGTTTTTTCCTTCCCCTACACTGCTAGTCACTCACTCTTTTGCTGTAATCCAGCATTCTGCAGGCTTTCTTGACAGTGGCTGTGTACAGGTTGTCATGATTCAGCCTCTTGCTTGCTATGACACCCAGGTTCTCTACCATTCTTCTGTAACAAGAGGAGCCTCACATAGTGTGTAGGTCTTACCACTGGTTTTCCTTTCCAAGGGTACCACCTTGCATTTGGCTTCTTTGAATCTGAGGTTCCAGGAGTGTAATCGCTCTGTATGTTTACATACATACATACATACATACATACATACATACATACATACATACATACATAGACAGTGTCGGCAGATAAGGGCCTATGGCCCACCCAGTCTGCCCATTTAAGTTTCTAAGTTCAGTTTATGTTTTCCAAGAAGTCTGTTGCCCCTTACCCCTGACCTCCAGAATTCCTTTGTCTATCCCATGCATTCTTAAATCCCGTGATTGTTTCAGCCCCCACCACTTCCTCTGGCAGGGTGTTCCACTTGTCCACCACCCGTTCTATGAAGAAATTCTTCCTCACGTTTCCTCTGAATCGTCCTCCCTCCAACTTCATCCCATGCCCTCTAGTCCTGGAACATCTTTTCGCTTATAAATAGTGTATTCCTGCACCCTGTTCCTCCCTGTAAGATACTTGTATGTCTCTATCATATCCCCTCTCTCCCTCCTCTCCTCCAGGGAGTACATGTTCAGTGCCTTCAGCCTGTCCTCATAGGACTTGTGATGCAATCCATGCACCATCTTTGTTGCCCTCCTCTGAACCTTCTCTACCCTGTCTATGTCCTTACGTAGGTAAGGTCTCCAGATCTTCCTGATGTTTGTCCCTGTCCTCAAGGGAGTACACTAGCCTGGCCAGCACAATGTCATCATTCAACCCGAGTTGTCTGTTGGAAACTCAAGCTTCCAGATTTTTGATGCAAATGCGGAACAGTTTCCCCGGCACTAGTTCCTGAGGGAAGTTGCTGAGTAACCCTCTCCACTCATAATAGAACCCATACCCCATAACTCTGTACTGCCTGCCCTCAAGGCAGTGTGAAATCCACCTTTGATAGGCCTTGTGCATACTGCACGGAGTCCAGATAGAATTAGTGTACATCTTTTGCCCACCCCCTGTCCTTCTTGCTGCCCCCCCCTCGAAGAAGGTGAACATGTTGATTTGACATGTTCTCCCCCTAATAAAGCCATTTTGAGAAGAGGCAAGAACCTTGGCCTCAAACAAGTGCTCCATGATTCTGTCTTGAGAATGGTTTCCAGGACCTTGCTCAAATACAGATGTCAGTCAGGGTTCCAGGACTTTGCTCAAATACAGATGTTGGTCAGGCTTCCAGGACATTGCTCGAGTACAGATGTCAGGCTTGACTGATCTGTAGTTGTCCGGCCTTGACTTTGTCTCCTTATTGAAGATGAGGATGACTTCTGCTTTGTTCCAGTCTTCCAGCATCATACCAGTCTAGACAGACATATGAAACAGTACTGTAAATTGCGCTCTGATTTTTATTGCCCCGGAAAGGCACAGTGACTGAGCCTAGGCTTATTTCCAGGTGTGATGAAATGGGGTGTTGCAGAAGAGATGGTGCACCGCAAAAACAGTAGAATAATTGTACAGCAGTTCGGGGGGGAGGAGATGCACAAAACAAAAAAGGTGTAGAAGCACACATAAGCTAGAAATGTAGTAAAATAGATGCATAAATAGCAAATGCAAAAATACAAACTAAAAATAAAAATATGGCAGCACTTGAAGCCTTACAGGAGTGAACAATGCGTAATTCTAAATATATGCTTGCATATAGTAAGACAGGGTCAGGAAAGAAATGTATGAATGACAGCTTGGGGCCATGTTAAGACCATGGGAGGACTGTAATCCTAAATCTAAGAACTTGGGAGAGGTAAAGGAGCGAATTGGGTGGCGGTTGCTCTGGTTGTTGCCTTTGCTCCACCATGATCCTGGGGTATATCTTTTTCTTGAGACCTACTGTACCTGGCTTGATCTTGGCTAAGTAGTCAACTACCAGGTTGGATGCAATGTCCTGATGCCATGGACTTCTCCCAGTAAGCACCCTTCTTACCATGGGTACTCTTTAGTAAACAACAAAGTCAAATATTCATTCAGCATCTGAGCTATCACCCCTGGCTCTCTTCACAGGTTCCTCCCTGTTGCACTGTTTCAGTGGCCTAAGTGATTGTTCAGCTTCCTCGTTCCATTTCTAAAGTGGAAGAAAACTTGGGTGTTGCCTGTAGCTCTTGCTGCTGTCCTGGCTTTCAGACCCTCATTGGCTTTTTATTTTTATTTTTTGAGGTCATTGGCCTTCCCCTCTCTGTACATAACCTGCCTACAGTGTTGTCCATCAGGAATTATTTCAAGTGCCTCCTACGCCCTCCATGCCAATGTTTCAACCCACCCTAGTGCCAGCAGTTGCCAGCAACTCGGTGCATTCCCTCCTATTATCCTGCCAGCCCCAGCTACTACTCCTATCCTGCTGTTCGCTACGGGTTACTGTGTCCACTCCAGCTGCACCTTTCTATAGGGACACACCCCCGTCTGTTACAAAGCACCTTCCAGATTTTTAGCCATTGTGCTACCAGCTCCTATTATTTAACTGTATATTATTAGGTAACCGCTAGGCCCTACTACATGTGTATTCTGTAACTACTGTCTATTCTCATGCCTGAGTATCACCTGCTGTTCTTACCATTTGTGTGATTTAATTGTTTATTGACTTTGTGTACTTGTCCCCTACCCCTTTCCCCGAGTCGCACCTGGAAATGAGCTTCGGCTCAGTGTGCCTTTCCCAGTTATCCGCTTTTAAATAAATTAGTTCTAGGCTTGCAGTCCTTTGGTGCTGCTGTGTTTTCTGTGTCCTAGAGACAACCTGTCTCCTTCACTCCATCCTAGACTTTTTTTTTTTTGTTCAGAATCAGTTACTTTAGGTTCTTGGTGAGCACTCTGCTCCTGTTTTTATTGTGTAGCATTTCCTGTGTTCTTGCATGCATCTTGTAAAGGACCAGAACTATAACCCCAACAACATACACTTGGGAATGTTTTTGTTCCAAAGGCAAATGTTTAGTCAACAGAGTTTCTGCAGTAATATGCTCACTGTTGCCAGGAAAATAACACGTGTTTGTTTCCTTCTTACAGTTCCTGATTATAATCCTCCTCCTCTTTGCTGCAGAGGTGGCAGCTTTTGTGTTGGGCTTCATCTACAGAGGAAGGGTAAGTCAGGGTTGTGAAAACACAGATTTGGGCAGAAATGGGCACCAAAGGAACTGGTTGAAGAATATTTGAGCATACAAATTATTTACACGTGATGGCTCAACTGAGATGCAGCATGCGGCATATCATTTATTGTGGAGTCCCGCTGCTGTCCAGTTTACAGCTGGGAAAAACAAAGCACATTAAAGATAAGTGCTAGGGATGATCTGAAATCCATTCATATAAAAGGATATATTGGATTCTGCTCCAAAATTAGGATTTAAGATTTTTGAATACTGTTTACGAAAATCCTAAATCATAATTATTAGGATTCCATATCGGAATCTGATACCAATATCTGATGTGGGATCTGACAACAAAAGGCTTTAAAATGCCTCCTTCCACCTTGTTAATGTCTCCTCTCAACTACTGATGCATCAGCTAACCCACATCCTAGCCACCCTCTAGCTCCCAACCTCCTTCCTGTCTTAAAGGAGTAGTCCACCCAGAATTTACAAAAACATATGTAGAGTGTTTTGATATGTATGCTAAGTCCTACTGTGTCCTTCCCTCTCTCTGCTATTAGGAGTTTTTTCCTAAATTAGCCAGCTAGCTGTACGGTAGTTTTACAACCCCTAGGGATTTCCATCACAAATCGGTGTATTGTCTGTCTTTCTCCTACAATGCACCCTGTCTCATGTGACAGTGATGTAGCCAGGCCCATACATTTAGCATGTGCACTGCTTTAAAATCAGTTCACAGCTGCCCGGTGGCGTAGACGGCTGAGGCGCTGGCACCTCACCTCAAACCACGCCGGCGACCCGGGTTCAGGAACGGACTCGGGTCGCTGGGGGTCGGCAGGGGACGGGAGAGGATTGAGCGTCCTAAGGACTGCTCTCCTCCCTGGGGGTGGGTTAGGGCCATGCCTCGCTCTGTAGCGGCCCCCGGTGGAGACCGGGGGCACTACAAGAAGCAGCACGACAGGGGAACTCGAAAAGCGGAAAAAATGGTGTCCAAGCGACCGGATGATGGCCGCCTGGATCCCCCGCCTCCATGGAACCCCTGAAGAGCCAGGGAAATACTGATCCCAGCAGCATCAGGGCTGAGAGCAAGAATGCCTGAAAGGCAATTTCCTTCTGGAAGGAGGGGACCCGTCCGACGAAGGGTTATGTCGGGCTACCCTGGTCGGCTGCGATCTGGGATCAGTGGAAAGCTGGCATCGGGGAGGGTTTAGAATGGAGATACGGGGCGTAGTCCTTGGCAGAAGGCCTGAAGGAGAGGGCCGGTCGGACGCAGGGGGCGATAAAATAAATAATGCAAAAAAAAAATCAGTTCACAACAGCAGAGCTTTGTAACTGTTCCTATCTAGTGAGCACAAATGGCAACAGTTACAGTTTAGCAGATATCTGAAAGCTAGCTAACTGAGGTTTCTGTAAGAAAACTGCTACGAAATAGCTCTAATTCAATATTTGTGTTTTCAGTGTGTGTCAGGTCTAGCTAGCAGTAATAAGTGTTTTCATTTTAAAATTTAATTTCATCAAACTACACACAATAAAAAGCACATACATTGCCCCAGATAATCAGTGCTATAATTAGTAAAGACTGTAGCTGTTTTCTTGAACACCTACTCAGTTAGCTCTTAAGTATTTGTTAAACTGTAAATGAAGGTACCATCATTCTACTAGAAGAAACTGGGAGTTTGGGCTGATTTTGCTCTGTGACATAATTTTCATTTATTTATTTATTGTTTATTTTGTTTTCTGTTATAAATGTGAAGTATCTTTATAATAAAGTACAAAAATATGTGCAAGTTATTTAATTAGTCTGGAGAATATTGGTTTTATTTGAAAAGGTGTGATACACTAAATGTGTAGTGCAGTGGACCATTGTAAAATGGAATTAAATGTGTAGCTGGAATAGTCACTGTCATTGCTTTCATGCCTTATCGCAGGCAGGAGAAAAGCTGACTTCTAAGTATTTTGCAGTTTCTAAGCTGCAGCTTCATACCATACACTTTATTGGTAAAAAAAAAAAAAAATTAAAACCTTGTCACAGAGCAAAATCGGCACTAACTGCCATTCAAACAACATGAAGTCTTGCTATATTCTGACATATGCAGTGAGTCCCAACCTTCGAACTGCCCCGGAGGTGAAAGAGTTAACTTTCCATGCCAGGCATGGAACGCTGAGCTCGAGCTCGGTTGACACTCTGTCTGTTGTTCTTCAAACTCAAACCATCAGATTCTTTACTCCGCCTCACTGAACAGTCGCTCTGGAGATTTCTACTTCTGCTCGGTTCATTTTGCCGGTTAAAGTACCGTGTTTCTTGGTTTTCGACCGAATTTAAACCGCAACCTCACAGTTCAGTCTCTGTCTGTGGTATTTGTGAGTACTAGGTAGGTTTTACATTAATTCTATTCTGTGTGGAACTTGTAAATGGTTTATCGGTTCGGTTGAACCGATCAAGTTGTTTAAAAAATCTTAATTTGTGATTTAGAGTGTGGTTACCGGTACTTATCGGTTCCACAAAAAAAAACAGATTTTATTACGTTTTTTTCCACGACCCGTGGCACAGTTGGGAACCGATAAGAGGGTCTTGCCTGGCGGATTGCCATAAAAGGGTAAGTTTGGTTAGGACTGGCACTATGTCTGAGAAACCCAAAAGAAAAACCTGACCCACTGGGTTTCAACACTGCAGTGTGGGTGGGGAAGTCTTTGCCAAGGCTGACCCCCACACCACCTGTGTTTATTGTCTGGGGTTTGACCACCTCAATGCAGACTGCCAGATTTGCAAAAATTTCCCTGCAGCTACCCTAGAAAAGAGAGCTGGTAGGCTCAGGGAAAGGGAGACCAAAAAGTCCGCTGAACCCAATGGCCAGCCGGGTTCGTTCAAACCAACCAGAAGGAGTGCCTCTGACCAGGGCGAGATTCTTCGGCAAAAGGAGAGCTGATTCTGAGGAGTCGGTTCCGCTAAAAGAACTAGAAAAGAAAATCAGTTGGTGTGGAGCCAAAACTTTCCTCTCCAACCACTGAAGAGATAATAAAGCGATAAAATTGTACAGTCGCTTTCCAGTTCACCAAACCGCACCATCAGGCAGGCGCCGGTTCGCCGGGTTCCACCGTTCAAGATTATGAGTTAGGAGGAGTTTATGAACCGGAGGAGGAGGAAGAGGAGTATGAGGAAAGTGAATGTGGATTTGAAAGTCTGGATGCGCCCATTGACCCGGACATCTCCCAGACAGACCTTCAGGGTGTCTCCTCCTAGGCTTTCTGAGTCCCCCTCCCATTTCATGTTCTATAAAAAAGTGGCTGAAACCCTCCAGCTTCCTATGGAAGAAGCTGTGGATGACCAGGAGGAGCCTGACTATGTAGAAATGATGGATATCCCAGAGTCTGAGGCTGTCTATTCCCTTGCACAAATCTTTTGGGAAACAGACATTTAAAATTTTAAAGACTCCTAACACTATACCTCCTGTGGATAAAAGAATGGACAAGAGGTATACATTGTCAGGCTCGGACACGGAGTTCCTTACACAACAATGCAGCCATGTTAGTAGTGCAGGCTGCAGCCTGTGATAAGGCAAACATTCCCTTGGCTTCACACCCCCCGGACAAGGACTCCAGGAGGATTGATGCCATGGCAAAGAAACAGTACATGGCAGCATCCTTGGGACTCAGACAGGCCAATTATATGGCCTATACTACTAGGTATCAAAAATCCAGATGGGACACTGTAATGGCCCTAGCAAAACAGGTCCCTGGCCAGCTTGCCAAGGAGCTGGCGCAGGTGGCTGCTGATGGTATTGAGGCATCCAAGGTGCAATTCAATGCTGCAGTAGACTCCAATAATGTGTCTTCTAGAGTCATGGCTACATCTGTGGCACTTCGAAGAATGGCTTGGCTCAGATGTACTAGCCTGTCACAGGATACCCAGACTAAGGCCATGGATTTTCCTGTTGTGGGTAATTCCCTGTTTGGGGAGCAAACCGAGAATTACATGAAGAAAATGGATGAATATAGGACCACCTATAGGAGTGCACATGCCAAAGAAAGGCAGGCCACTCCTCAAAGACAGCTTCCCAGGGGCAGGCCTTTTCATAGGCCTTTTTACCAAGCCCATGCCTCCTCTTCTGCTTATGCCCAGAGTTTTTTGGTTTTTTTAAGAGGGAGAGGCAGACAGGGTACAAGCAGGCCTGCTTCCACCCCTCAGCCCAAAGCCCCTGCCAAGCAGGCACCCTGATGGGGTTGCCAGGGCCGATTCTCAGCTACCTGTAGGGGGCAGGCTGGCTTACTTTGTCCAGGACTGGAAGTCTCTAACACCAGACAAGTGGGTCCTGGAAGTAGTAAGCCAGGGACTGGTTCTCAGCTTCAAAAAGTTTCCAAAGATGAGAACCAGATCCTTTCCACCTGCAAATCCACCAGAGGCACTTGCCCTAGAGGCAGAGGTCTCTTCCTCCTGGCTCTCAGAGCTGTGGAAAGGGTTCCACCCCTACACCAGGGCAAAGGGTTGTACTCCAGGTACTTCCTTACCCCAAAAAAGACAGGAGAATGGCGGCCCATCCTGGATCTCAAATACTTAAACAAGCACCTTTCAAAACCAAAATTCAAAATGGTGACTCTGGGAATTATTCTACCCTCTCTAAGGCCAGGGGACTGGCTAGCATCCCTGGACCTCAAGGATGCCTACTTCCATATTCTCATCAGAAGCTCCCATCGAAAGTACCTCAGGTTCGAGCTGCCCTCAGGCCATTACCAGTTCAGAGCAGTGCCCTTTGGCCTCACCTCTGCACCAAGGGTATTCACAAAATGCCTGGCAGTAGCAGTTGCTTTTCTAAGAAGGCAAAAAATTGCCATCTTCCCTTACCTGGACGACTGGTTCATAGTAGGCCAGTCCCCAGACTAAGTCGAGTTACACCTACAGATAACTCAGCAACTGCTCATCTCTCTAGGTTTCCTTCTGAATCTTTCAAAGTCAGTCCTAGAGCCTGTCCAGCTCCTCACCTTCATAGGCGCAGAGCTGAACACAGAGAAAGCTAGAACCTTCCTTCCCTTGGACAGGGCAAGGACCCTGGTCTCTCTGGCCTCCTCATTCACCCTGCAGGTGTCTCGACCAGCAAGGCATTTTCTACAGCTCCTGGGGCACATGGCTGCTTCTACAGCAGTAGTGCAGGGAGCAAGATTTCAGATGAGGGACATTCAGTTCCATTTGAGAGCCTTTTGGTCTCAAAGGAGGGACCCTCTAACCAAATTGATCCCAGTGACTCGAACCCTTATCCAGGCCCTACAGTGGTGGCAGGATCAGAGCAATTTGAGACAAGGGGTTCCTTTTGTCACTCGGTCTCACTCCTTAATCCTTACTACAAATGCATCCCTCTTGGGGTGGGGAGCTCACATGGGCGACCTCACCACCCAGGGGTTGTGGTCCCCTCAGGAATCTATGCTCCACATCAATCTGTTGGAACTCAGAGCAGTATTTCTAGCACTTCAAGCTTTTTCCAAATCTGTTCAGAACAAAGTTGTACAGGTCAGAACAGACAACACCACCACAATGTGGTACATCAACAAGCAAGGGGTACTCTGTCACGGCCTTTGTGCAATCAAGCAATGAAGTTGTGGTCTCTGGCTTACTCCCTGAACACCTCCCTTATGGCAGTTCACCTCCCAGGCAAGGACAATGTCCTGGCAGATGCTCTCAGCAGGATTTCCCAGGGCCATCACGAATGGTCACTGGACCACCTGGTCTTGGAGGTGATATTTTCCAGATGGGGCACCCCGCAGATAGATCTTTTTGCAGCCCCAGACAATCACCAACTTCCCCTTTTTTGCTGCAGGCCCCCAGTGTTGGGCTCAGTCCCTCTGGATGCCTTAGTTTTCAGTTGGGAAGGGAAGTTTCTCTATGCTTTTCCCCTTCCTCTCCTGTTCAAAGTGCTAGTCAAAATCAGATCTCAACCCTGCAAGATGATCCTGATTGCTCCAGACTGGGCCAGACAGCCCTGGTATCCACTCCTACTGCCCTTAGCAGTCCATCTTCCCCTGTGTCTTCCCAGGAATTACAACCTGTTAACCTGTGCTCAGGGGAGGGTTTGGTACCCGAACCTCAAATCTCTCAATCTCAAGGCCTGGCTCTTGAAGAGTTAGTTTGCTGATTTACACCTCTCCCAAGGTGTAATGGATATCCTGAAGGCTTCTAGAAAACGTTCCACCAGGGCTACTTATAATTCCAAATGGAAAAGGTTTTCCATATGGTGCTCAGGAAAGCATATCTCCCCAGAATCTGCTGATTTGCCCACAGTCCTGGATTATATGGTCCACTTAAATACCTTGGAGCTGAGGCCAGCTACCCTGAAAGTGCACCTGGCAGCTGTGTCTGCTTTTATTTCAGCAGGTAAGCCTTCTTGTCTTTCTGCTCACCCTGTATTCTCCAAGTTTTTCAAGGGATTGCTTCACACCAACCCTCCATTCAGGGACCCTGCCCCCGCCTGGGATCTTAATGTTTGCATTGCTCAGCTTATGCAACCCCCCTTTGAGCCTTTGTCTTCAGCAGAGTTTAAGTACTTGACTTGGAAAACTGTGTTTCTGGTAGCCATCACTTCTGCCAGACGCATAAGTGAATTACAAGCTTTGTCAGTGGAGCCTGATTTTATCTCCTTTCACAGAGATAAGGTGGTCCTCAGGACTAACAGGAAGTTCTTGCCTAAGGTGATTTCAGATTTCCACCTTAATCAATCTATATCTCTTCCAGTGTACTTCACTGACCATTCCTCCTCTGGCGAGAGGAGGCTGCACAGCTTAGATGTGAAGAGAGCCCTTAGTTACTACATAGAGCATACCAAGGGTCACAGGTTTGACTCCCTCCAACTGTTCCTCACTTATGGTGAGGTTGGTAAAGGGAAACCTGCCACTAAAAGATCCATTGCCAGGTGGATTGTCTCTTGTATCCAATTTTGCTATGAGAAACTGGGTAAGGTTCCTCCCTCAGGCCTGAGGGCTCACTCTACCAGAGGTACAGCTGCTTCTCTGGCTGCTGCCAGGGACACCCCTATTCTAGAGATGTGTCAAGCAGCTACCTGGAAAACAGTTCACACTTTCACCAAGCATTACTCCCTGGACATCCAGGCTAGGAGTGATGCTCGGTTTGGCACAGCAGTGCTTCAGAGCCTATTTCCTAAGTAGGTTATGTTCCTCCTCCATGGAGGTACTGTTTTAGTTCAGTATATAAACAGAATACAGCAAGACTTCATGTTGTTTGAAGAAAAATTACTCACCTTAGTAATGTTTCTTCTAATGGAGTCTTGCTATATTCTGACCTCCCCCTGCCCCTCTCAGAACTTCTGTTTGGGTTGTGGGTGGGCAGTGCAGTGTTGGCACTTAGTAGGTGCCCACCTTGTTGTTTTTCACCCCTCCTTTCTTGGGGTGACTTGGTGTTGTGTGTTTCATTTTTTGGGTCTCCTGACTTGAGTCTTTGTTTTGGGACCAAAAAATGTGTTCTTATGTTTAGTAGCCAGTTGGCTAGTGTAGGTTTACAGCTTCCACACAGGACCTTAGTGAGTTTAGCTCGTAAAGATCTGACGGTTTGAGTTTGAAGAACAACGGACAGAGTCTCAACCGAGCTCGAGCTCAGCGTTCCATGCCTGGCATGGAAAGTTAACTCTTTCACCTCCGGGGCAGTTCGAAGGTTGGGACTCACTGCATATGTCAGAATATAGCAAGACTCCATTAGAAGAAACAACATTACTAAGGTGAGTAATTTTTTATTTCTGCCTAATAGAATGCTGGTACCTACATTTACAGTTTAGCAAATACTTAATCTAACTGAGTGGGGTTTCTGTAAGAAAACAGCTAGTCTTTATTAATTATAGCATTGATGATCTGGGCAATTTCTGTGCTTTTATGGTTGTGTATAGTTTGATAAAAATAAAAGTTTTAAAATGAAAACACTTCCGCTAGCTAAACCTGACACACACACACAAAACAAAAATAGTGAATCAGAGCTATTTAGTAGCTGTTTTCTTACAGAAACCCCAGTTAGCTAGCTCTCAAGTCTCTGCTAAACTGTAACTGTTGCCAGTTGTGCTCACTGGATAAGAACAGTTACACAACTCTGCTGTTGTGAACTGATTTAAAAGCAGTGCACATGCTAAATCTATGGGCCTAGCTACATCACTGTCACATGAGACAGGGTGTATTGTAGGAGAAAGCCAATAAACCTGTTTGTGATGGAAATCCCCAGGGGTTGTAAAACTACCATACAGCTAGCAGACTAATTTAGGAAAAACTCCTAACAGCAGACAGAGGGAAGCACACACTAGGACTTAACATACGTATCAAAACACTCTGTCTAACATATGTTTTTGCAAATTCTGGGTGGACTACTCCTTTAATCCCCCTGTGAACACATTGTGTAATTTGTTTTTATGAAAAGCACTAGCCTGCTTATTATAAACCCTGTTCCCCACTCATGCCAAATCCTTATGAGCCTCTGTCCTCCCCCAACCTGCCCCTCTGCTCCAACCACAAGTTTAAGACAATCCTTCACACCACACTCTCTAGCCCCCAAACTCCTATAAGGAAAGAATAGATAGCTTATGGTCTGCAGTGGAGCAATTATTGCGCTTGTATTCATTTCAGTATCCCAAGAACTGTTGAATGAAATTATGTCCTCCTGCAGTTACACCCGATTGGCAACTTGTAAGCCAGTCAGGTGGTACTATAGGAGAACTTCATTATTTCATTTGCTGAAACAAAAACGAGCATGATGATCGCTTACTGTTGTGATCGTAAACTATATATTCTATTCTCATTACAATTTGGGAGGAAGGTTGGGAGCTAGAGAATTTGGTGGGCTGGGGACTTATTTAAAACTCGGGTTGATGGAGGTGGGACACTCATGAGGATTTGGTGCGGGTGGGAGAAGTGGTTTAATATAAGTAGGCAGACACAAATAATTTGTATCCTCACAGGGAGCTTGGGGGCTGGAGAGTGTTGTGTTGTGTTGTGTGGGGATGTTGGCTTTAAACTCCAAGTTTGGGAAGGGTGACTGGGTAAGGCAGGTGGGAGGCTCATGAGGATTTGGCATGGGTTGCGGGATGGTTTATTGTAAGCAGGCATATGCTTATAATAAATTATTCCACTAATGTGCTTACATTGGACTGGGGGTGGGTGGTTGGTTATTAGAGTGGTGGTGAGGTGGGTGTACTTGTCGTGGGGTGGGGGCTTTTCCTTTTAAAGTCGAATTTTGGAATAGGATATCTGAGGACAGGCCCAAAATCGGACTGTTGGATTGGATTTTACACTGTCCAGTTATCCCCAAGTTAAGTGCCTCGCACAAGATAAACTACACCCTCATATCTTCCAAATTTTATTTGTTTCTGTGTCAGCAGACAACTCTTCATGTAGCTGTTAGAGATGTATGCAACTGCCTTAGTCTGTTTTCGCACTTCATACTAGGCCCTGTAACTGTTCTGGGAGGCTCCATTTGGTGGTTATTGAAATCCCATTGTCCCTGAGAGCTGCATTAGCACTTGAGAACATGATGTATAATCACCCTTTAAACTCACGAGTATTTATTTAGTTTTTGTTGACCGGGTAAGTGCACTAGACAAATCTGCCTATTTTCAGGCACGACCCGGGGAGGGGGATACAGATGAATGCCAGCTGACCTTGAATCAGATTACGCTGTTGGTATGTTTATCTGCTTAATTAGTCTTCAAAGAAACAAGCTGAAAGAAGGTATGACATAACCACTTTCACCTTCAGTAAGCTTTGCAAACTATCCGAGTTGTAATTCTGGGTTTTCCCTTTAAACTCCATTCAGTTTGTGTTTCCTGAGAGTTTTTGCAAGGTATTTGTTATACATAGATACATAGACAGTATTGGCAGATAAGGGCCTGTGGCCCACCCAGTCTGCCCATTTGAGCTTGTAAGTTCAGTTTACGTTTTCCTAGAAGTCTGTTGCCCCTTACCCCTGACCTCTAGAATTGCTTAAGTTTATGTCTATCCCATGCATTCTTAAATCCCTTGATTGTTTCAGCCCCCACCGCTTCCTCTGGCAGGGTGTTCCACTTGTCCACCACCTGTTCCGTGAAGAAATTCTTCCTCACGTTTCCTCTGAATCATCCTCCCTCCAACTTCATCCCATGCCCTCTAGTCCTGGAACATCTTTTTCGCTTAAAAAATAGTGTATTCCTGCACCCTGTTCCTCCCTGTAAGATACTTGTATGTCTCTATCATATCCCCTCTCTCCCTCCTCTCCTCCAGGGAGTACATATTCAGTTGCAATCCATGTACCATCTTTGTTGTCCTCCTCTGAACCTTTTCTACCCTGTGTATGTACTTACGTAGGTAAGGTCTCCAGAACTGTACACTGTACTCCAGGTGGGGCCTCACTAGTGTCTTGTATAGTGGAATTATGACCTCCCTTTTCCGGCTGGTGATGCCCCTACCTATGCATCCCAGCATCCTATTTGCTTTACCTGCTGCCTTGTCACACTGTTTCCGTACCTTGAGGTCATCAGAGATGATTACCCCAAGATCCCTTTCCTGCTTGGTGCATGCTATATCCTCACCCCCAACTGATATATTGTACCAGAGTTTTTGTGCCCCATATGCATTATCTTGCACTTCTTTGCATTGAATTTCAACTGCCAAACCCATGACCATTCTTCAGGTTTCTGCAGGTCCCTTCTCATTTTGTCTACACCCTCTGGTGTGTCTACTCTGTTACAGAGCTTTGTGTCATCAGCGAACAGTGAAATTCTGCCTTCTAGGTCCTGCACAATGTCACTGATGAAGATTTTGAATAGGACCGGTCCCAGCACTGATCCCTGTGGTACCCCACTGGTCACTCTTCCCTCTGTGGAATGACAGCCATTTACCACCACCCTCTGTGTCCTGCCGCCCAGCCAGTTACCTACCCACCACACTACTGTCCTGCCCACACCCATATTCCCCAGTTTGTGTAATAGTTTTCTGTGTGGCACAGTGTCAAAGGTCTTGCTGAAGTCCAGATAGGCCATGTCCACTGCCCTCCCCGATCCACTTCCCTAGTCACCCAGTCAAAAAATTCAACGAGGTTGGTCTGACATGACTGCCCCCTGGTGAAACCTTGCTGCCTTGGGTCCTGTAGTCCATTGACAACCAGATGTTCTGCCAGTCTCTCCTTCAGTAGTGCTTCCATGAATCTTCCCCACTACCGAGGTGAGGCTGACTGGTCTGTAGTTTCCCTGCTTCCTCTTTGTTCCCACTTTTGTATAAGGGGACTACATCTGCTGTCCTCCAGTCTTTGGGTACCTCCCCTGTTTCCTGTGATTGGCTAAACAGGATAGCCAGAGGTTCAGCCACCACCTCTCTTAGTTCTTTAAGGACCCTGGGGTGCACCCCATCTGGCCCCATTGCTTTATCAACTCTTATTACTTCCAATTCCTTCAGGACCCTTTCTCGAGTAAAGGGACTTGTGTCCATTTCTGCACCATTCTCACCCCATTCTTTCAGCGTAGAGATACCTGATATAAATGGTTGATCTGATATCGTGTTCTCATATACTAATGCAGTTCTCATGGACAATGAGATTTCAAAAACCATGAAATAGAACCCCCCCCCCCAGGGCAGTCACAGGGGGCTACCATGAGCAGTGAAAACAAACTAAAGGTAACACACACAGCCCAAACAGCTACAGGAAAGGAGTTGTCTGTTGACATGGAAACAAATCAAATTTTAGTGATAGAGTGTAGTTTTCCTTTTAAGTCAGTGGCTGTGCTTGGTTCAATCCTTTGATCTATTGATTCCCTAGTGTGTGCTGTAATCACCAGACCACATAGCCTTCTGGTTTTAGAATCTGGTATCAATATGCATGTTGGAAAGACCTCTCCACCATCGCACAGTAGGAGTAACATCCCTTGTTTTACCAGGAACAAATGATGACTGGTAGAGAAAAGAATGACAAGTACAGTTTGAACAGAGGACCAGGTTTAATTAAAAATACAGTGTGAAAATAGTTTTCAGCTACATTATATACAAAATATTATGCGTAACACATATTCTAAAATGTAATTGTCATCATAGGTCAGAAATTATTACTAAGATTAGCCATATCCCAATACTTTCAGGTCATTTGACAATCACAGTAATACACTCTAGTGTATATATGGGATATGACATGGGTGAGAGTGAGTTAGAAATACCTCCACAAGTTGCCATTGAACTCTTGATATCCCACGAGTGGGATATCGCGAGTTTGGCCACTCGTGGGATATCAAGAGTTCAATGACAGCGAATGGAGATATTTCTACTATCTCACTGCCACCCATGTCGTATTCGATTTATACAATAATTATGGGTCTCTCTTTTTTCAGTTTGAAAGTTACTTGCATTTGTTTGTAGCAAAAAGTGAAAAAAATAAAATTGGTTGCTGTTTTTTTTGCTAATAATTAAAAAAAAAAAAAAAAAAAAAAAAAACTAAACGGTGTCTGTAAATGAAACACCACACATTTTGTAGATCTTTTTGTGCGGAACTACTCTGGTGCTCACAGTACAATGCTATCAGTTTTTGTGTTAAAGTTATTTGCATTTGAATACAGTTAGTACTGTTGCTGAGGCCAAACATTCTAAATGAGTTCCAAACCTTTTGTGACATACCCAACTGGTCAAGATATAAATTGTGACATACTGTATCTAGCTGTGAAGATAAAAAGTTATATTTCACTTGTGATCAGTGAGATATCTGTTTTATCTTCCTGAAAAAAGGCACACACATGTTGTTTTTGTATGTAGGTACTGTATGTATGAATGATTGCATCACATCTTGGGTGATCAGTCTGGCCCAGATCATACAATCCCTGGAACTAGGCATGTGGTTTTGTTCTCTGGATCTCCAGGACATGTTCTTTGATCCTTGTGAAAGACCAAGTAAGGAGACCCAATCTGTCCATCCCATCGGCGATTCCTCCACTTCAGAGTGGAGGGATCCCTTTACGAGTTCCAGGCCATGCCCTTCGGCCTCTGTCCAACTCCCAGGGTCTTCACTAAGTGCATGGCAGTGGTGACAGCATTCTGGCGGCGCCAAGGGGTCCGGGTCTACCCTTACCTGGACGACTGGCTGTTAGCAGCCCCCTCCAGGTTGGAGGTGGAGCAGTACAGAGATCTGGCCCTCCAGGTCTGCTCCCAACTTGGCCTCCTAATCAACAAGGCCAAAACGGAACTCGTGCCATCACAGGTGATTCAGTTCATCGGGGCAGAGCTAGACTTCCCTTGAGCCAGAGCCAGGCTCCCGGCGGACAGGGCAGAGATCCTTTCCTCTTTTGCTGAGTCATTTCGGGTTGGGCAATTGCACCCTGCCCAGGACTTCCTGTGCCTTCTGGGCTTCATGGCGGCCTGCACCAGCGTGGTCCGTTGGGCCCGCTGGCATATGCACCCCCTGCAGTGGGGGCTGGCCCGCCAGTGGTTTCAGCGCTCCGGTCCTCTGTCCCAGTCAGTAACCATGACCCAGAAGATGTTGGACGGCCTGTAGTGGTGGCTCGTCCCAGTTCATCTGCAGGAGGGTAGCCCGTTTGTCTGCCCCGAGCAGACGGTCATCCTTACGATGATGCCTCCTTGATGGGTTGGGGTGACCACTGGTCCCTTCAGGAGTCCCGGTTCCACATCAACCTGCTGGAGCTTCGAGCGGTATGGTTAGCCCTCACCGCCTTCACTCCGTTTGTACGGGGTCAAGTGGTTCAGGTCCAGATGGACAACACCACGACCATGTACTATCTCAACCATTGGGGCAGGGCGCACTCCTTGCCCCTGTGCAGGGAAGCTCTCCACATTTGGTCTTGTGTGATCAGCCTGAAGGCGGATCTCCTAGCCATCCATGTGGCAGGAGCCTCGAACAGTCTGGCCGATGCCCTCAGCCGAATAGGCGTTGCATCTCACGAGTGGTCTCTCCTGCCAGAGGTAGTTCAAGACCTGATCTTACTTCGAGTGGGAGCTCTTGCAGCAGGCTATAGCATTTAGGACTATGCCGCAGGCACTAGGACCACACGGTGAAAACTTCAGCCAGCAATACCAGCAGGGGACCGACGCCGGACCCAGCTCCACCCCAGTTCTTTCCCGCCACGTACCCGAGCGTGAGCTGCTGCTGCCTGCGATTCTCAGCGTGAAAAGAGTCTCTACAAGCAAGTTTTTTCCGTTTCTTTTGACGGTTTTGTCCGTTTCCTCCTACATGACAGGCGTCGGTGTCGCTGCCGTTGTTTAGTTCCAGGTTTTCCCTTGTTTGACCTCTGTGTTTGTCGCTGTTGGTGCAGACGTCAGTCCTCTTTCCTCCGCGGGGTTCGATGTCTTCCCGGGACTCTGTGTCCCCCCGAACATCTTAACAAGTGTGAGTGCGGCCGGCAAATTCCCGCTAAAGACGGTCACCGGCGGTGTGTTTTCTGCCTCGGCCCTGACCACGACACCGCTCATTGCGCCAACTGCTAGGCTTTCGTTAGCCGGACCCGCATCCGACGCCTGAAGGCCCTTAAGGCCTACCTCTTGGGGAAAAAAAGATGGACCTGCACTCGTCGGAGGGAAAGAAGAAAGAAAAGAAAAGGCATAGTAAGGAGCGTAGTCGGTCTCGGTCCAGGTCTCACTCGCGGCCTTCTCCGAAAAAGGCCTGTCCTTCAGGGTCTGGAGATTCGCCGAGGTCTTCTCAGGCTAAGGCAGGCCCGTCGGGGGAGCTGCCGGCCAAGTCGAAGGTGACTCCGCTAAGAGTCATCGCCAAGTCCATGGGGGTACTTGCCTCAGCCCTACCGACCACGGCACCGGTGCGCCTGCTAAAGGCGCGCCTCCAGAGGCTAAGGACTGTCCGGCGCCCCCTGGCGTCACCCCGTCGTCGGTCCCGGCACCGACGCTGGTTGAAGGGGCTAAGGACCTGGGGTCAGTCGTTGTACTGCCGACGTCCCCGTCGCCCAAGTCCTCCTCCCGCCTGGGCCCTCAGGAAAGCTCTCCTTTGTGTCCCGCCGCCCCGGAGACTTCTGTCCCGCAGCGGGCGGCTGAGATCTTCTCCCAGGATGAGCTCAAACAGCTTTTCTCGTTTTGGTGGGGGCAGGTTCACACGAGAACCTCCCCGTCGCCCCGGCCAGACACGATGCGGATCCTGCTGGTGAAACACAGCCAGAGAGGCGAGACCTCTCCGTTGAGGAGTCCCGGTGCGTTTCGCCCCTTCTAAGGCCTCGTTCCGCTCTCGATCTGAGGACCACCGACGTCACTCTAAGGTTTCTAGTGACCGACGTCGGTCCCGGTATCATTCCAGGAGCCTTTCTCACGCTAAGCGGGACCGCTCCCGGCGTCGGTCTCCTGACCGACGTCGGTCATCGCTCCGTTGGTCCAGGGACCGGAGTCAGTCTTCGGACCGTCGTCGGTCCCCTAGTCACCGACGTGAGCGTAGGCATGGTCATGGGGTAGAAGAAAAAATTACTCACCTTAGTAATTGCTTTTCTTCTCATGGAGTCTTGCTATATTATAACAATAGCAGTCAGCCACTGCAGCTGAACTGCCCCGGAGAGGAAGGAGTTAACTCCAGAAGATCTGGAGTTCTACAGCCGAGGAGGCGCTGTGCTCAAAGCTCTATCTGGCAGTTTCAAATGAAACTGTCAGATCTTTACAAGCCAACATCAAAGGATGGAAAAGTCTGTGTGGAAAAACTACACTCAGCCTATGGCTACCTACTAGTAGTAATAACAACAATATAAACAACAAAGACACCCAGAACCATAATAACAAAGATTGATGGTATTATGGTTGTTTCCCTATTGACAAGCACATATGAACCCCTTCCCCAAGACTCAAGTCCAAGAAGGGGGCAATAAAAAATAACCTAAAAGAACAATCTAGATCCCTAACCCAAAGGAAAACAGGGTTAGGGGAAAACTAAAATGGCATGACACAGTGCTTGCACCAATTTGCCACCTCTACCCAAGTAGGAGTTCTGAGAGGGGCAGGAGGGAGGGTGGTTATAATATAGCAAGACTCCATGAGAAGAAAAGCAATTACTAAGGTGAGTAATTTTTTCTTCAAACACCATGAAGTCTTGCTATATTATAACAATAGCAGATTACACAGCAGTACCTCCATGGAGGAGGGTCAGAACCTACTTAGAAATAGGCTCTGAAGCACAGCTGTACCAAACCGAGCATCTCTCCTGGACTGGATATCCAGGGAATAATGCTTGGTAAAGGTGTGAACTGTCTTCCAGGTAGCAGCTTGACAAATCTCCAGAATAGGAATGTCTCTAGCAGCCGCTGAGGCAGCTGTACCCTGGTGGAGTGGGCCCTCAATCCTGAGGGGTACTCTACCCAGTTTCTTGATAACAAAATTGGATACAAGAGACAATCCACCTTGCAATTGTTCTCTTAGTGGCAGTTTCCTTTGCCAACCTCCGCCATAGGTAAGAAACAGTTGAGGATTCGACCTATGACCTCTGGTGCGCTCTAGATAGTAACTTAATGCCCTTTTGACATCAAGCTGTGCAGTCTCCTCTCACCTGAGGAAGAATGCTCAGTGAAAAATACTGGGAGGGAGATAGATTGATTCAGGTGGAAATCAGAAACCACCTTAGGCAAAACTTTCTATTAGTCCTAAGGACTACCTTATCTCTGTGGAAAGAGATAAAATCTTCTTCCACTGACAGGGCCTGTAACTCACTTATCGTCTAGCAGAGGTGATAGCTACTAGAAAACGGTTTTCCAAGTTAAATACTTGAGTTCTGCTGAAGACAGAGGCTCAAAGGAGGTTGCATTAACTGAGCAATGCAAATATTCAGGTCCCAGGCGGAGCTGGTTCCCAAGGGAGGGTTAGTGTGAAGTAACCCTTTAAAAACTTGGAGAACACAGGGTGAGAAGAAAGGGAGGCAGGCTTCCTGCTGACACAAAAGCAGAGACAGCTGCCAGATGAACCTTCAGGGTAGCTGGTCTAAGGCCTAAGGAATTCAGATGGACCAAATAGTCCAAAAGAATGGGAAGATCAGCAGATTCTGGGGTAATCTGCCTCTCGAGCACCAGATGGAAAACCTCTTCCACTTAGAATTATAAGTGGCCCTAGTGGAAGGCTTCCTTGAAGCCTTTAAAATATCCATAACACCTTGAGAAAGGTGTAAATCGGCAATTCTAGCTCCTCAAGGCCAAGCCTTGAGGTGGAGGGACTTGAGGTCCGGATACCACACTCTCCCCTGTGCACAGGCCAGTAAGTCGTGAACTCTGGGCAGGCTCAGGGCAGGGTGGACTGCCAGGGACAGGAGCAGAGGGTACCAGGGCTGTCTGGCCCAATCTGGGGCAATCAGAATCACTCTGCAAGGTTGAGATCTGATTTTCACTAGTACCCTGAAAAGGAGAGGAAAGGGGGAAGCATACAGGAACTTCCCTTCCAATCAACAGAAAGGCATCCAGAGGGACTGAGCCCAGTACTGGAGGCCTGCAGCAAAAAGAGAAGTTGGTGGTTGTCTGGGGCGCGAAAAGATCTATCTGAGGAGTGCCCCAACTGGCAAGGCGGACCCCAGTACTTGTGGATTCAGAGCCCATTAGTGATGGCCCTGAGAAATTCTGCTGAGGGCGTCCGCCAGACATTGTCCTTCCTGGGAGATGAACCGCTATCAGGGAGGTGTTCAGGGAATAAGCCAGAGACCACAACTTCATTGCTTCGGTGCACAAGGCTGAAGACCGAGTGCCCCCTTGCTTGTTGATGTACCACATTGTGGTGGTATTGTCTGTCCTGACTTGAACCACTTTGTTCTGGACAGAATCTGAAAAGATCCAAGAGCTAAAAAGACAGCTCTGAGTTCCAGAAGATTGATGTGGAGCAGAGATTCCTGAGGAGACCACACTCCCTGAGTGGTAAGTCATCTCAGGTGAGCCCCACCCTAACAGGGAGGCATCCGTGGTGAGGGTGAGGGAGGGAGAAATGGAATGAAGGGAACCCCTTGTTTCAGATTGCTTTGATCCTGCCACCAGTGTAGGGGCCAGGATCAGGGATTGAGTAACTGGGACCAATTTGGTAAGGGTCCTTCCTCTGAGACCAATAGGCCCTCAAATGGAACTGAATGTCCTCATCTGGAATCTTGCTCCTGCACAACAGCTGTGGAAGCAGCCATGTGTCCGAGAGTTGCAGGAAATGCCTTGCTGGTTGAGAGACCACTGGGAGTAGAGGAGGATGCCAGGCGGTGAGTCTGTCCACCCTTTCCGAGGGAAGAAAGGCCCTGGCTAACCTTGTGTTCAATTCTGCGCCTATGAAGTTAGGGCCTGAACTGGTTCCAGAACTGACTTTGGTAAGTTTAGCAGAAATCCCAGAGAAGTGAGAAGCTGCTGGGTGACTTGTAAGTGGGATTTCACCTGACCTGGAGACTGACCCACAATGAGCCAGTCGTCCAGGTAGGGAAACACAGCAACCCCTTGCCTTCTTAAATGAGCCACTACTACAGCGAGACATTTTGTGAATACCCTTGGCGCAGAGGTAAGGCCGAAGGGCATTGCCCTGAACTGGTAGTGGCCTGAGGGCAGTTCGAACCTGAGGTACTTTCGGTGGGAAGGCCTGATCAGAACATGAAAATAGGCATCCTTGAGGTCCAGGGAAGCTAGCCAGTCCCCTGGCCTTAGGGAAGGCAATATCATTGCCAGGGTTAACATTTTGAACTTTGGTTTCAACAGATGCTTGTTCAAGTATCTTAAATCCAGAATGGCCGCCATTCTCCTGTCTTTGGGGTAAGAAAGTATCTTGAATAAAGCCCTTGCCCTGATGGCAAGGAGGAACCCTTTCACTGCTTTGCAGACCAGAAGAGAAGAAACTCTGCTTCCAAAGCAAGAGGCTTCTGAAGGACTTGCAGGTGGGAAATGCCTGGCTCTCATCTTTGGAAAATATTTGAGCTGAGAACAGACCCTGGCCTATTACCTCCAGAACCCATCTGTCGAAGTTGGGACAGCAGCTCTGGCTGAAATAGGCCAACCTGCCCCCACTGGTACAGGAGAATCGGCCCTGGGCACCCCATCAGGTGCCTGCTTAGCAACAGCCTTAGGCTGAGGGAGGAGACGGTCTATCGCGCCACGTCTACCCCTGCCTCTGAAGAAACCCTCTGCGAGACAGCAGGAGGCTTGAAGTGGTAAAGGCCTGGAAAGGGTCTGCCCTACCTCTGGGAGCATGCCTGTGGCATGGCATGCTTCTCCTTAGCCTGGGCACTTTTGTAGGTAGTTCTGTATTCATCCATCTTTTCATATAATTTTCTGTTTGCTCCCCAAACAGAGAATTTCCACTACAGGAAAATCCATAGCCTTTGACTGAGTATCTTGGGACAGATTAGTGCATCTGAGCCATGCCAACCTCACGGAAGCTACAGAGTGGCCATGACCCTAGAGGAAACATCATTAACATCAACAGCAGTATGAAATTGAACTTTAGAGGCTTCAATGCCATCAGAGCCACCTGTTCCAACTCACTAGCCAGCTGGCCATGGGCCTGCTTGGCTAACTTCAACACTGTGTCCCACCTAGATTTCTGATATCTAGCCACATAAGCCATATAATTTGCCTGCCTGAGTCCCAAAGAAGCTGCCATATACTGTTTCTTCGCCATGGCATCAATCTTCCTAGAATCCTTATCAGGAGGATGTGAGGCCAGAGGAATATTAGCCTTGTCACAGGCTGCAGCTTGTACCACACCTACATGACTACACTGCTCAATAAGGAAGTCTGTATCCGAGCCTGACAAAGTATACCTTCTGTCCATTTTTTTATCTACAGGAGGGACAGAATGAGGATTTTTTAAAATCTTTGTTGTTTGCTTCCTAAATGACTTATGCAAAGGAATAGACAACCTCCTAGACTCTGGAATATCCATCATTTCCACATAATCAGGCTCCTCTTGCTCATCCACAGCCTCCTCTAAAGGAAGCTGGAGGGTTTCTGCAACCTTTGTAAAAAAAGAAAGAAGGGGACTCAGACAGAATAGGGGAGATTCTAAAGGTCTGTCTGGAGAAATGCCGGTTCGATGGGCACGTCCAGACCCTCCCAGCCACATATATTGATCAAATTCCTCCTCCCCTCCTGTGGTTCACAAAAATCCTCAACTTCAAAATCCTGAACCACTGGGACTGAGCGAACCAACCTTTTACCAACTGTTGGTGGTTCTACAGATCCCTGAGACAGTGACTGGACAATCTGAATGGCTTTAGCTATCTCTGCAGCAGTTGGAGACACAATTCTGGACTCCAAACCTCCTGATTTCTTTGTCTTTTTACTTGGGACTGGTTCCTCTGAACCAGTCTTCCTTTTCTCGAAGTCGTCGCCTGATTAGAGGCACTCCCTCTGGTCCAGTGGGTACTGAACCAGGGCTGGCCATCGGGTCAGCGGACTTCTTGGCCTCTCGTTCCCTGAGCCGGCCCAATCTCTTCTCAGGGTGGCTGCAGGAAATTTTACACACCTGGCAGTCTGACAGGAGGTGGTCAGCCCAGACAATAGACACAAGTGGTGTGTGGGTCAGCCTTGGCAAGTCGCCCCACAGACATCACAGTGTTGAAACCCAGTGGCCCGGTTTTCTTTTGGGTTTCTCAGACATAATGCCAGCCTAACCAAAAACTTGCCCTTTTTGATGGCAGTGCCAGGCAAGACACCCTTATCGGTTCCTAACACGTGTCACGGGTATTTGAAAAAGCGTAATAATTTCGGTTTTAGAACCGATAAGAACAGGAACCGCACTCTAAAACCCACAGTACAGTTTTAAAGACAGAAAAACCAAGCGATCGGTTCAAAACCGAACCGATAATTAATTTTCCACACGACTTGAATTTTTGTACTACGGTTACCAGATAGAGCTTTAGAACCGAAATGCGGTAAAATAATGACTTTTGCGGTTCAAATGAACGAAAACTACTCTTTAAACCGAGAATGAACCGAGCTGAAGGAGCTGATCTCCGAGCGACTGTTCAGGAAGCGAGTAAAGAATCTGACAGTTTCATTTGAAACTGCCAGATAGAGCTTTGAGCACAGCGCCCTCGCGCTGTAGAACTCCAGATCTTCTGGAGTTAACTCCTTCCTCTCCGGGGCAGTTCAGCTGCAGTGGCTGACTGCTATTGTTATAATATAGCAAGACTTCATGGTGTTTGAAGCAGACTATTCCAAGTCGGATAGTCATTCCTCCTCTTCGTCCTCATCCTCTTCATCTTCTCTCAGCCTCAAGCACTCCCCTGAAGAGAAGGACCTGCCTCGCTCGCCTCCAGATGATCCTACTTTTATGGACGTCATGAGGCATATCCAGGCTTCCAATGAGTGGGACACGGAAGACCTGGACCCGGAACGACGGAGATTGGCTAAATACCTGAGGCAGAAGGAGCCGAAGCCTTTGGTCATTCCTTCTTTGGTGGATACTTTCCAGGATCTTACTAAGTCCACCTGGATGCATCCGGCCTCCATCCCGGCAGTTCCCAAAAAGTCGGATAGGCTCTATAAGGCTCCGAGGGCTGAACCCTTCTTAGCGGAACTCCCTCAGGCCGATTCAACTGTGATCACGGCTGCTCATGATAAATCTCGACAGCCGAGGCACCTCAGCTCCCAGCCTCCCGACTTGGAGTCCCGATACCTGGATCAGGTGGGGAAGAAAGTTTACGCTGCTTCCACCTGTTCCATTCGCTCCCTGAATTTCCTCACGCATATGGTGCAATACCAGAATGCGTTATGAGAACGGGGTCTTGAGCTGACACAGGCCATGCCAGACTCCGACAAGAAGACTGAGCTCCTGACCCTTTTACAGTCGGGCTCAGACGTAGGCTCTCATGTTCTGAGAGCCTCGTATGACACTGCAGCCGCCTCTGGGGTATGTCTTTAGCGCCATGCCTGGTTGAGGCTTTCGGGCTTTCACCAGGATTTGCAGTCCGGTATCCGGGACTTGCCGTTCCAGGGTGCCATTTTGTTTGGGCAGGAGACTGAGGCCTTGATCTCCCATCTCCAAGAATCTGGTAAGTCGGTCTGGTCGGTCCGTCAGATGTACTGTGGCGACCAGCGACGCCCCCATCGCAAGTCCTCAGGCAGTCAGGCTTCAGCCCGCGGATCTCGGCAAGGGCAGAGAGGTGGCTTCCGCAGAAGATCCAGAAACCAACAGTCTGGTGGACCTTCCGCCCATGGGCCCAAGTCCTCCAGGCCTCTCTCCCTACCCAGGTTCTGCTTAATGACTCCTTCGCCCCCCCATCTTTGGTCAGAAGTCCAGGGGCAGTTGAGGCCGCTTCTCTCTTCATTTGAAGGTGGAGCTCTATTACTACAGATCAATGGGTCTTGGGCGTTATTTGGAGAGGACACACATTGGAGTTCACTGAGTTTCCTCCACACACTCCACCAAAGCTCTCCCGTTATCCTCCTTCTCACATCCCACTATTGGAAGGAGAAATTCAGGCCCTACTGCCAAAGAGAGCAATAGAGTCCCCTGGGATCAGCGGTGTCAGGGGTTCTACTCCCACTTTTTTCTGGTCCCAAAAAAGATGGGGGACCTTCGTCCCATTCTGGATCTCAGTCCGTTAAATCTCTTTATAAGAGTACAAAAAGTTCAGGATGGTGACTCTTCAAGGTCTCCTCCCTCTGCTGTACCAAGGGGACTGGCTCTGTTCTCTCGACATGCAGGATGTGTACATGCATATAGGGGTCTTTCCTCCCCACAGGAAGTTTTTGAGGTTCCACTTCCAGGGGGAACATTTTCAGTTTCAGGTGCTCCCGTTCGGCCTCTCTTCCGCTCCGTGAGTCTTCACCAAATGCCTAGCGGTGGTGGCTGTGGCTCTGAGGCGGTTGGGGCATTATGTATTCCCTTACCTCGACGACTGGCTTCTCATGGCCCCGTCAAGGGATGGCCTCTTACGCTCTCTCGGAGACACCTATACTCTATTCCGAGAGCTGGGGATCACCCTGAACTTAAAAAAGTCATCCCCAGAGCCCAGCCAAAAGCTCGCCTTCATAGGAGCGATCCTGGACTCTGTCCAGGGCATGGCCTTTCTCCCACAGGACAGGGGGATTTGCTTGTGAACTTTGGCGGAACGGATCTCCATAGCACCTCTGGTTCCGGCCCGGAACTTCCTCAGCTTATTGGGGCATATGGCGGCGGCCATTCCAGTAACACCTTTGGCCTGCCTCCACATGAGAATCCCACAATGGATGCTCAGGGTGCAGTGGGATCAATGCTACGATGACCTAGACGCTTTAGTCAGGATCTCGGAGCCAGTCAGGAGAACATTACTTTGGTGGTTGGACCCCAGCAATCTAGAGAAAGGGGTCAGCTTTCGTCCGGAGCCTCCAGGTCAGACTCTTAGCGACAGATGCATCAGACCTGGGTTGGGGGGGCTCACCTGGGTGTTCATCAAACGCAGGGGGTTTGATCACCCGAGGAACGGTCCCTCCACATCAGTGTGCTGGAAATGCGAGCGGTCCTCAACGCTCTTCAGGCGTTTCGGGAGGACCTGGTACCCTCTCTTCTGTTCAGACGGACAACATGGCAGTCGTCTTTACATCAACAAGCAAGGAGGCACCATTCCTATCCTCTTTGCGGGAGGCGATAGAGTCTGGTACTGGGCTGGGCAGGGCATTCTTCTGTCTGCCATGCACGTTCCAGGCGTCCCTAAACAAGCTGGCTGACAACCTCAGTAGGTCGTGGGCCAGAGAGCACGAGTGGGAATTGCTACAATCCGTAGCGGATTAGCTCTTCGGAAGGTGGGGCCTTCCTGAGCTGGATCTCTTTGCGTCACCACGCAATGCCAAACTGCCACTGTTTTGCTCGCGAGAGCACACGCCTGGCGTTTTTTGGCCAGCCGCGTTATCCCTTTGCTGGGCAGGGAGGTTTCTTTATGCCTTTCCGCCCTTCCCTCTCATTCAGAGGGTTCTGCTCAAACTACAGGCAGAGGGGCACGAATGATCCTTGTGGCCCCCAATTGGCCTTGACAGATTTGGTTCCCACTCTTGCAGCAGTTGTCCCAGGAACCTCCAATCCCGCTGCCCATTTGCTCGTAACTGCTGTCCCAGGACCAGGGGTCTCTGGTTCACCCGGATCTCAGATCCCTGCACCTTCATGCTTGGCTCCTCCAGATGTAGCTAGGAACAGATACGGGGTTTCCCTGGAAGTGGCTGAGGTCTTAGCATCCGCAAGAAAGCCCTCTACTCGCTCCACTTACGCTATGAAGTGGAAGCGTTTTTGTCTCTGGGCCTTGCCACAGCATTTAGATCCTGTCACCTTCTCTGTGAACTCCACTTTGCAGTATCTCCTCTCCTTGTACGAGAAAGGCCTGAGCTATTCCTCTATCAGGGTGCACATGTGGGCAATTTCAGCCTATCGTGCTCTCGTGGGAGAGAGAGAGCAGTGGCACAGTTAGACGTAGCCTGCGCCTTCCTTAGGGGAATTCTACACATAAGACCTCCCATTAGGGACCCTGTCCCACCCTGGGACCACCTTTTTGTGTTGGAGAAACTCACCCTCCCTCCTTTTGAGCCCGCAGCAAGTTGTGAGCTGCGATACCTTTCTTGGAAAGTTTGTTTTCTGGTTGCTGTTACTTCCGCTCGGCGAGTTTCCGAGCTTCAGGCTCTGATGTAAAGAGCCTATTTGGTTTTCATAGGAAAGAGTTTCCCTCAGAACTAATCCTAAATTTCTTCCCAAGGTGGTCTCGGAGTTGACCCTCAACCAGTCGGTTGATCTTCCAGTTTATTTTCCTTCCCCTTCCAACAGAGGGATGGCTCTCCTCCAGACATTGGATGTCCACAGGTCCCAGAGGTATTACCTCAACAGAACGGTTCAGTACCGTAAATCGGAGCAACTCTTTGTGGCTTTTGCACCACATCGCTTGGGTCAACCGGTGTCCAAGCAGAGTATCTCTAAATGGATAGTCCATTGCGTCTCGTTTTGCTACGAGCATCACAATAAACCCCTGCCGGGCCCGGTTAGGGGTCACTCCACTAGGGGAGTGTCAGCTTCTTTTGCCGCCATGCAAAATGTCGCTATTCAGGACATCTGTGCGGCTGCGACCTGTAACTCTGTGCATACCTTTATCAAGCATTACAGCTTGGATATCGTCTCCAGATGCCGTGCTGGCTTCGGCCTAGCGGTTTTGCAAGGACTCTTGTCCTAAGGGCCTCTGGAGTCGGCATATTCCTCCTCCCGGGGTCGGCTACCTCTTTGCTATGGGACTGCTTGGGTTTCAGTCCTAAATGTTATAGCCTGCTGCAAGAGCTCCCACTCGAAGTAAGATAGTACAGTTACCTAAGAACTTACCATAACAGTAGATCTTTGAGAGGAGCTCTTGCAGCAGGCCCTGTTTCCCTCCCGCCTTCCCCCTCAGAAAGTGCAGGTCTATTTTCTTCCCTTTCTAGATGGTAGGCTTCGCCTTCTTCTCTTCTCAGGCCTTCTGCTGGGTACTGGTGGGAGAACTGAGGTGGAGCTGGGTCCGCCCCCTCTTGTATCCTGACCGACGTCGGGGGCGGTCCCCCGCTGGTATTGCTGGCAGAAGTTTTCACCGTGTGGTCCTAGTGCCTGCGGCATAGTCCTAAATGTTATAGGCTGCTGCAAGAGCTCCTCTCGAAGATCTACTGTTACGGTAAGTTCTTGTGTAACTGTACTTTCTCCCACTGGGGCACCCCCCAGGTGGACCTGTTCGCTTTCAGGGAGAACGCAAAGCTGAGGCTGTTTCATGCCCACCCCCCTCAGTGGGGCTCGCTGCAGGGGGATGCCTTCTTGAGGCTGTGAAGCCCAGACCTCTTCCACGCCTTCCCTCCATTTCCCTTGATCCACAAGGTGCTTCTCAAGGCGAAGAGGGACAAGGCACAGATGATTCTGGTAGCCCCAGACTGGCCTCGCCGGTTCTGGTATCCAGATCTCCTCAGCCTCGGCTTCAGGCTCCTGAGACTGCTTCTAGCCCGCCCGGACCTGATCTCAGTCAGCAAGGGGAAGGTGTTCCATCCGGACCTTCAATCCCTGCACCTGACTGCCTAGTTCCTGAGCGGCTAGAAATCCAGGCCTTTGGTCTTTCCGATGAGGTCCTCAACATCGTTGAGGCATCCCATAAGGAATCGACCAGAAAATGTTATGTCTTTAAGTGGAAGAGATTCTCCATTTGATGTCAGGGCAAGGGGTTAGACCCTTCATCCTGCCCGTTGGCTAGCATTTTGGACTACCTGTGGTCCCTTTCTCAGCTAGGGCTTCGGTCAACGAACTTAAGGTGCACCTGGCAGCCATCTCTGCTTATCGGGCACGGGCCGGCAAGCAGTCGGTGGTGCAGGAGAAGGTGGTCTGGTGCTTTTTTAAAGGCTTAGATCACATATCCCCTCTGGTGCGAGAACCTCCACCTCCGTGGGATTTACTGCTGGTATTGGCTAAGCTCATGGGCAAGCCATTCGAAACCGTGCACAGGTGCGATATCTCCCACCTGTTGTGGAAGAATACCTTCTTGGTGGCTATCATGTCAGCCAGAATGATGGGAGAGCTCCAGGCGCTTTCCATAGAGTCTCCTTATCTGGTCTTCCACAGGGACAAGGTTGTCCGGCCCCACCTGAAATTCCTTCAGAAGGTAGTGTCAGAGTTTCACCTGTATCAGGTGTTGACTCTGCCGGTATTCTACCCCAGTCACACCTCAGAGGCTGAATATAGGCTCCATACTCTGGACCCTAGAAGAGCGCTCGCTTATTATAAGGAGCGGACGGCTGAAGTTCGGGGAGAGGTTCACCAGCTGTTTGTCACCTACGCTCAAGCCGCGCCTGGCAGACCTGCAGCCAAGCGGATGATAAGCAGGTGGGTCATCTCCTGCAATGTCTCTGCTATAGGTTGGCGGGCATGGAGCCACCCAGAAGGATAAGAGCTCATTCAACCCGCCATACCGCTGCTTTGGTGGCTGCTTCTAGGGACGTCCCTATCCAGGAAATCTGCAGGACTGCTACCTGGAAGTCAGCACACACCTTTATTTTCCATTACCACATTGACCTAGAGTCATGCCGGGATGCTGGTTCTCCAGTCCTTATTCCCCAAGTAAGTATCAGGGGGTGCGCGCCTTGCCTCCCTACTCCCGGAGAGCTGCTAGGAGTCTACCAAGAAGTGTTGATTGAACAACGTATCCACGTCCCTAGAAATACAGGTTACTCACCTGTGACAGTAGTTCTAGGAGTGGTATATGTTGTTCATCTACATGACCCATCTGTCCTTCGACGCGTAACCTGGCTTCCAGCGGGCTAGATCTGGCGGCATGGGGCGGAGCCGAGGGTTTTACCACCCAGGTGGGTGGGAGGAGCCAGCTTGAAGACTTTCCGACACATCTTAAAGCAGCAAGGTACCTGCCAAGAAGTGTGGATGAATAACATATACCACTCCTAGAACTCCTGTTAAAGGTTAGTAACCTGTATATCTGCAGTAGGGTTGACACTCTTGGTGGGGGAGAAAATGAGAAGAGACTTGGGCAATTTGGAGCAGTGGTCAAGACTGTGGCAGCTCCAATTCAATAGAAAGAAGTGCAAACTTATGCACTTAGGTAACAAACTCGGGGGAGGAATACACGATAGGGAGGGGGGTGAGGTACTAGCAACAACCAAACTGGAAAGGGACTGCAGGGTGGTCATAACAGATGACCTAAAGGTAGCCAAACAGTGTGAGAAGGCAGTGAGGAAAGCTAGTGGGAACAAGGGGTCACAACATGAGGCTCGGGAGGGGGGAGAGACTCAGGCAGCGTGAGGAAGTATTTTTACACAGAAAGGGTGGTGGATGCATGGAACAGACTCCCTGAGGATGTCCCGGGGCAAAAACAATAGATAAATTCAAGAATGCTTGGGACAGAAGGCAGCACTAGTGGTAGGAAGGAGAAGGTAAGCTATAGATCATATTAGATCTGGAGTTTATACAATAGGGAAATGGGCAGACTAGGTGGGCCGGGCGGTCCTTATCTGCCGTCCGATCCTATGTTTCTACGAGGGACAGGCTGTCACAAACAGCAGCTCAAGTGACCCTGGACATGCATCAGATGCCAGGTCAGTGGCTCATGCTGACTCTGCACTGCATTGCATGGCTGACAAACTGGACCTTTACTGCCGCTACTCGGCACAAGTTGTCGGATGTCCCCTTTCTGGGTACCGACTTGTTGAGGCCCAGCGTAAGTGGTCATCTTACGCATATATAGAAGTCCAGCGCCACCTTGGACTCGGTTACATCATCTCAGAAGGACGTCAAGGGCCAGAAACAGTGGAAGAGGCCATTTCTGTTTTGACCCTACCCTGCTCCTTCGGCCAGACCACCACAGCCCCAGGTGGGGCAACAGCAGGCCTAAGCCCAAACCGGTCTCCTCCAGAGTTAGGAAGCCTGGTGGGCGACGGCCTGCTGTTTCTGCAGCTAACTCCATCACCGCTTCCAAGCTTGCTGGATCAGGCGGGAGCTGTCGTCTGCCCACCTGTCCTGTCCACCCTGAGATATCCTGTGGGGGGGCCGGCTCTGCCACTTTACATCCGCCTGGAATATTACTTCGGACAGGTGGGTGCTCAAGGTGGTCAGTCGAGGGCTGCCTCTAGAGTTTGAGGCTCTCCCACTCAGCCAAGTTTGCGCCCCATGGGAGGACGTGGTGCCCATGGACATGTCCGCCCTTCGGGAGGAAATCTCTCCGCTCCTCCAAAATGAGGCAATGGTTTGTGTCCAGAACACCACGGCTGGTCTGGGTTTTGCCTCTAGATACTTTCTGGTTCCAAGACGGTGGGGGTGGTTGGCACCCCTTACTGGATCTTCACAAACTCAACCAATATCTAGAGCCGTGCAAATTTCAGATGGTCAGTCTGAACCAGATCATTCCATCCCTGGAGCAGGACATATGGTACTACTCTCTGGACCTTCAGGACGCTTTCTTTCACATCCCCGTCTGTCCATCCCACTGGCAGTTCCTGCAGTTCCACGCAGAAGGGATCCTATACCAGTTCCAGGCCATGACATTCAGCCTTTCCTTGGCCACCAGCATCTTCAAGTACATTTCAGTGGTGGCAGCCTTCCTGCAGCACCAAGGTGTCTAGGTGTAACCCTACCTGGATGTCTGGCTAATTGCAGGTTCTTTCAGGGTGGAGATGGAGCGATCCATGGACCTGGCTCTTCAGACCTGCTCGGCCTTGGGCTTCCTAGTCAACGAGGCCAAGTCAGAACTCAAGTCCATCAAAGGTTCAGTTTCATCGGGATGGAGGTAGACTCCCCTTGGGCCAAGGCCCAACTGCTGGTGGACTGGGCGGAGGTTCTCACCTGCTTTGCCCCGATCATTTTAGGTTGGGAAATTGCGCCCTGCCTGAGATTTCCTAGATCCACCCCCTGCAGTGGGGGCTAGCTCGGCAGTGGTCCCCGCACCTCTCACACTGACCAACCAGACACAGGGACACAGTTGATGTGGTACGTCATTCAGTGGTGGCTAGTGCCGCATCTCTGGAAAAGAGTCCCATTTGCCTGCCCCGATCGGACAGTCAGGCTCTCAACCGACTTTTCTCTGATGGGATGGGGGAGTGCACCTGGGGGCCCACAGGCTCTAGACCCTCCTGGAGTCCTGATTTTTATCAACCTGTTGGAGCTCCATGCTGTGCGTCTCTCACCGTTGGCCTTCGCTCCAGTTGTTCAGGGTTAGCTCTTTCAGGTCCAGATAGACAGCACGACGACCATGCACTACCTCAACAAGCAGGGCGGGATGCATTCTCTCCCATTGTACTGGAAAGCACTCCACATCTGGACACTCATTTGCAGCCTGGGCGCTGACCTTCTGGTGATTTATGTGGCCGGCATGTCCAACCAGCTGGAGGACACCCTCAGCGGAGTAGGCAAGGCATCCCATGAGTGGTCCCTTCACCAGGAGGTAGTCGACTGCCTGTTCTCCCTGTGGGGCACTCTCCAGCTCATATGATTTGCATCTCAGGAGAATGCGAAGCCGAGGCTGTTTTTTGCCCACCCCCCACAGTGCGGGACGTCATTGGGGGATGCCTTTGCGAGACCCTGGGCCTTGTATGCCTTCCCTCCCTTTCCTCTGATCAATGAGACTCGGATGATCAAGGTGTAGAGGGACAAGGCGCAGATGATCCTGATGGCTCCGCACTGGCTGCACCAGTTCTGGTACCTTGATCATCTTAGCCTCATTAACAGGCCTCCATGGCATCTGCCTCTCCACCATGACCTGCTCTCGGGGGGAAGAGTCCTCCATCCAGACCTTCAGTCCCTGCCCCTGACTGCCTGATTCCTGAGTGGCTAGAGTTCCAGGCTTTGGGTCTCTCTGACAAGGTCCTCCGTGTCGAAGCAGGTGACTCACCAGTGCTGCGCCTTCAAATGGAAGATATTTTCCATTTGGAGTCAGGGCAAGGAGTTAGACCCCTTGTCTTGCCCGGTAGTGACCATCCTGGACTACCTATGTCCCCTCTTCTAGTTGGCTCTCCGGTCGACAGTCAGTGGCGCAGGAGAAAGTGGTCTGGGGCTTCTTCAAAGGCCTTGACCACTTGTCCTTACCAGTGCATGAGCCTCCACCACCTTTGGACTTGCTGCTGGTTTTGGCAGTGCTCATGGGCAAGCCATTTGAAACCAATGCATAGGTGTGATGTCTCTCACCCTGGAAGACTGCCTTCTTTGTGGCTATTGCCTCCGCTAGAAAGATCAGTGAGCTCCAGGTGCTCTCAGTGGAGTCTCCTTACTTGGTCTTTCACAAGGATCAGGTTGTCCTCTGCCCTAACCCAAAGTTCCTCCCGAAGGTTGTTTAGGAGTTCAACCATAAGCAGGTGATTAACGTGCTGGTGTATTTCACCAGTCCAACCTTGGAGGCCGAGCACAGGCTCCATACTTCTGGACCTGAGGTGAGTGCTCACTTGCTACAAGGGGCGTACGACTGGAGTTTGGGGAGAGGCTTGCCAGCTGTTTATCACCTACGCTGAAGCCACACCTGGCAGACCGACAGCTAAGCATAGAATTGGCAGCTGGACTGTCTACTGCATCAGCCTCTGCTATAGGTTGGCTGGTAAGTAGATCCCTATTAGGCTTAGGGCTCATCCCAGCAGACATACCACTGCCTTGGTGGCCGCTTCCAGGGCTGTCTCTAGCCAGAACATCTGCAGCGCTGCTACTAGGAGGTCGGCATACACCTTCATCTCCCATTACCACATCGACCTTTAGTTATGCCGGGATGCTGGTTTGGGTTTTCCAGTCTGCTAGGAGTCTGCCAGAAGTGTGGATAGTACACCATACGCATGCCCCTAGAAATGAGGGTTACTCACCTGTAACTGTAGATCTTCCACAGAGTAGTCTCTTGCAGTAGGTAATAATTTTGGGTATCCAGCAGAGGTCGCTGTGGTGCACGTCAGCTCTTTTAGCAGTTTTTCACCAGGGACCGCCCACACATGACATCAGCTTCCTGTTTCCTATAGAAGTGTGGGTAGTCCCTGGTATCCTCGGTTCGTTTTTCCGCCATCTTCAGCTCACGCAGCAGCTAGTGCAACTTCTGTGTAGCAGTGATAGATGAGAAATTTGGAACTAAGACAAATGTCTACAGATTCTTCAACTAAACAAGCTTTATTTCATTCCTGCCTCTGCGGTAAGAAAATATATACCACTTTGACAGTCACATACTTTGTGTAAGATGTCTGGGACCCACACACGACACCAATTCCTGTAGTTTTTGTCAGGAATTTAATTGGGCAACTCGTCGATGATGGTTGGTTAAAATTAAAAAACTTCAGATTGAGCAGAAAATGTCTCTCTTGGAGAACCAGGGGGCCCATACCAAGGGCTCCCCCTCTGCTGGTTCTCGTTCCAGGCAGAAAAAGGAGAAACCTTTCTCACACTCCCTGCCTAGACATCTGTCGACAGCCACCGTTTCTGGTGTTCCTCCATCGACGAGACGTCCTTCAAATGCTTCCTCGTCGACAAGGGCTCATACGCTCTCGTCGACAGCGCTTTCTAGCACTTTAAATGCAGTTCAGTCAGTAACTGCTCCATAGAAGGAGGCTTATACCCTCTCGTCGATGACGCTTTCCAACACTTTGCATGCAGCCAAGTATACTATTGCTCTTTTGATGGGGGCTTCTCTCCCTTTGATGGCATCTGACATTTTGAGTGATAACCCCCCCCGAGGCTCATCGACGAGGCCCCACATTCCTCAGGGGAAACCTATGGCTTATGCCTTATTGACTGCCCCTCCACCTACTCAGGTGCCTTCATATAGGGGTCAGGTGGTCAGGGATTGGAACCCTGGTCTTTATTATCCAGGGGCAAGACCTGCTCATGCTACCCGTCCCATTCCCTCTTATCACCCCCTTTGTTTCCCAACATGTTCCCCTTCTAACACCCCCTTCTTCCCAGGAAAGGGACCTTACCGATGTAGTCTTGCATGTCATGCGGCATTCCCAGCCCTCTGAAGAGCTGGGTGATCTGTCCTGCTCTCCTCCCCCTCCTCCGCCTCAACGTTTTCATGGTGACAGGGATACCATGCCACCTCTCCTCCTCCATTTATAGAGGATTGTCAGATGATCAGGAATTACCGTCTAATTTCACTGATGATCTTGAGAATGAAGAGTTTCCAGATTGGGATTTTCCTAATCCTGAATCCCCCATTCGGAAATCTCTTCTCTGGATAAGGACCTGCCTCTGCCTTCTGCAGACTCTCCTCCAGATGACCCATCCTTCAATGACATGAGGGTTCAAATTCAAAAGGTCATGGGATTCTCCACTACTGAACATGACAAACAATGTAAGGATATGACAGAATACCTGAAATTACCTGAGGAGCCAGTTTTAGTGGCCCCCCAATACCTACCAGAATACCATACTGGCAGCTTGGCATCAGTCTTCAGCTATTACAGCTGTTCCCCACAAAGCAGCTCGCTTATATCAGGCTCGTCTGGACCACCTGTTTCTGTCTAGTATTCCAGAGGCAAATTCTGTGGTCATTACTGCCGCTCATGACCGCACTAAAAAACCCAAGCACATGAACTCCTTACCTCCTGATAAGGAATCCCGAAGAACTGACTATCTGGGGAAAAAAGGTCTCTTCCTCTGGTGCCATGAATATCAGAATTTTGAACTAGATGGGTCATATGATTAAATATCAACATACCCTGGGGTCCTCTGCCATTGAACTTATAAACTCCCTCACAGGACAGGGATAAATTATTGGCTATAGTGACAACTAGTAAGTCTGTCTCCCGTCACCTTCACGGGTCGGGATATGATGCTGTAGATACCTCAGCCCTACTGTCAGCCACTGGTATCACTTTGCGTTGCCATGCCTGGCTTCACATTTCAGGCTTTGCACCTGATATACAACATGAAGTAGCTAATGCTCCCTTTAACAGGTCCAGGTTGTTCGGGCCAGGAACTCAAACCTTACAGGATGACTTACAGGCATCAGGCAGAGCCCTTCCTATGGTACACGACATGTATCACACCCCAGCTACAACCTGCCGTACTCAGCACTCCTCTTATTCCAAAAGAGGTGGATGATGGAGGTAATAATAAAGGCAGCTTCAGAGGTCATGCTCAATCCACCAGAGGCTACACCTCTACCGCCTGGGGTGCTCGCTCCCGCCCTGCGGGTGGACACACCCACCCCGTCTCCCAGTGACCCACTTAGGGCCCGCCTCCTTGACCAGGCCTCGGAGGCTGTAGGGGGTCGTTTTGCCCTCCATCTGGAGGCCTGGCAGACAATCACTTCTAACAGTTGGATACTTCAGATTATACAGGAGGGTCATACTCTGGAGTTTCTCTCCACCCCACGCCCTTGCTGTCCATGCAAGATTCATTATCCTCCAAATCGTATACCGATCCTACAGGAGGAGTTGACGGCCCTTTGACCAAACAGGCCGTTGTACCGGTGCCCCTTCTGGAACATCAGATAGGATTTTACATTCAGTACAAACGTTTATGCATGATCATCCTGCCTGCCATCTTGCCGATTCTAAAGCAGGGCAACTGGCTTTGCACCCTAGACATGAAGGATGCCTACCTTCATATTCCCATCCATCCTGCCCACCACAGATTTTTGCGCTTCCATGTACTGGTTCAAAATTACCAGTTTCAAACACTCCCTTTTGGCCTTTCATCAGCACCCAGAGTGTTCACCAAGTGTCTAGCAGTGGTGGCAGCGGCCTTGCGAAGAGAAGGGCACTTCATCTTTCCATATCTAGATGATTGGCTAATAAAAACTGACTCCAAAGTAGCTCTGCTCGCCTCTCTAGATGCTACCTTGAAACTGTTCGCAGATCTGAGAATCACTGTCAATTGGCCCAAGTCCAGCCCAATTCCAACACAGGCTCTCCAATACATTGGAGCTGTTCTATATACAGTTACAGCCAGGGCTTGCCTCCCACCTGACCGGCAGGACACGCTTATAGTTCTGGTGTTAGATATACAGACTCTGAAACTAATCACAGCCAGAAGAATGCTGTGCCTTCTGGGTCGTGTCTGCTGCCATCCCTATGGTGGCTTATGCTCGTCTCCACATGAGACCTGTTAAGTGGTCCCAAAAAACAGGACAGTTCGAAGACCCAATCAGGGTCACTCCCTCTCTGAAGTCTTCCCTGGCGTGGTGGACAATCAGAATCGGTCTGAATCAAGGAATGCCTTTCGGTCTGTCTCTCTTCTCCCCATGGAAGCGTTGACCACGGATGCTTCCCTACAGGGCTGGGAGTGCACTGGTCCTTATGAAACCCAAGACCAATGGCCTGCTTCTATCCATCTATCTCATCAGTCTCTTAGAGATGAGAGCGGTCCGTCTAGCTCTCCAGGCGTTCCAGCCCTACCTAGAGCCAGGATCATCACTGATCCAATCAAACACTGCAGTAGTGTTCTACCTCAACAAGCAAGGGGGTATGAAGTCTTGCGCCCTATGCAGAGACCCTTGCAGTTTGGCAGGAGGCCATACAGCAACAATTGATGCTAACAGCTGTCCATCTACCAGGACATTGCAACCAGTTAGCCGACCTGCTGAGTCGCCAGTCCACAACTCACGAATGGACACTTCACGAGCAAGTGCTCCAAGAAATCTTCAGCTTATGGGGCACTCCACAGATGGATCTGTTTGCCTCCCCAGAGAATTACCGTCTTCCCAGGTATTTTTCCATTATCCCGAACAGAAAGGGACGATCTATAGATGCCCTGTCACAATCCTGGACGGGTCTGTTTTTATATGCTCCCCACCCTCCGCGGGCCCTACTGAAACTACAGTTGGAGCCAGCCACAGTGATTCTCATAGCCCCACTGTGGCCTCGCCAGACGTGGTTTCCCCTACTCCTACAGTTATTGGTCCGGGACCCCATCCCGTTACTAATCAGACCAGACCTCTTGAGTCGGTGTCACAGGTCTCTCCTACACCCCAACCTGAAAGCTCTACACCTTCATGCTTAGCTTCTGAGGATGCTTTCATAACTCGCTTACAAGTGTCCTCTCCTGTTGCCTTTATTCTATTGGCCTCCCGTAAACCAGCAACAAGAGCAACATACAATTCCAGATGGAAACACTTTTCCATATGGTCTACCTCTTGGTCTTTGGACCCTTACTCTTGTCCACTGATTAAGGTTCTGGACCACCTGGCCTCACTGTCTGAGTCCAGTCAAAGTTATTCTTCCATCAAAGTCCACTTAGCGCTCATCTCCACTTTCCATGAGCCTCTGGATGGCAGGTTACTATACCAACATCATCTGGCTAAGATGTTTTTGAAAGGAATGTTAACATATTAAACCTCCTATTAGAAGACCCACTCTTTCGTGGGATCTCAATTTTATGATAGAAAAATTGACTCTTGAGCCTTTTGAGATGGCTGACACTTGTGAACTCCGTTTTCTTTCATGGAAAACCCTATTTCTAGTGGCTATCACTTCCTCACAACGTACTTCTGAGCTCCATGCACTTATGTGTTGGGAACATTATTTGATTTTCCACAAGGACCAGGTGGTCCTTCGTACCAACCCTTCCTTCCTTCCTAAAGTAGTCTCTGAACATACTTTAAATCAGGCCTTGGAGTTTCCAGTCGACTATCCTGACTACACCAATCGGGGTGAACATCTCCTACATACATTGGATGTCCGCCACGTACTGCGCTACTATACTAATCGGACACAATGTATTTAGAAAGACGTCTCAACTGTTCGTCTCTATTGCATCGGGTGGCGAAGGCCTCACAGTGGCGATGCGTACTAGTTCATCCTGGTTGATGCTTTATTTCATTTTGTTACAAAATATACAACACGTCTTTACCTGGACCTGTCCAAGCCCACTCCACTAGAGCCATGGCCACCACTGCGGCTTGCTTTAAGGGAGCCTCAATTTCAGATATCTGCAATGCAGCTACCTGGTTCACGATCCATACATTCACAAGGCACTACAATCTGGATATTGCCTCATGACGTAGGACGGCCTTCGGCAGCGCAGTTCTACAAGGTCTCTTATAACTGTCCTCCCGTCTGGGCATTACTGCTTAGGATTCATCCCATAAGCAGTACCTACTGCAAGAGACCACTCCGTGAAAGACAGTACAGTTACGTAAAAACTTACTGTAACAGTAGAACTTTAAGGAGTGTGTTTTGCAGTAGGTCGGTTCCCACCCTCCATCCCCCTCCTTCTTTGAGAGCAAGTTCTGGTCCAGTGACTAGGGTTGGGACTCCTTTGGTACCTCGGCTTCCCCTTGATCCTCGCCTTGTGAGCTGAATCCAGTGGGGGAACTGAGGATACCAGGAAACTCCCATACTTATATAGGAAACAGGAAGCTGATGTCCTGTGTGGGAGCGGTCCCTGGTGAAAAACTGCTAGAAGAGCTGCCGTGCACCACAGCGACCTCTGCTGGATACTCAGAAGCATTACCTATTGCAAGGGACACTCCTCAAAGATCTACTGTTACGGTAAATTTTTACGTAACTGTACTTAATAGGAGTGGTATATGGTGCACATCCACACAACCCACCCAACCTCCCCTGGCAAGTGGCACATTGGTCTTGCTTTCAGCGTGTAAGATCTGATGTAATGGAGCAGTGCCAAGGACGATACCACCTGGGTGGGTGGGAGGAGCCAGCTTGAAGACATTTTGGTCCCGATTTAAAGGGGAAAGGATTCTGGCAGAAGTGCGGATGTACTCTATATACCACTCCTAGAACTACAGTTACAAGTGAATAACCTTCATTTCTGGACCGTGAGACTATCATGGCAGAGGCTGACCTAGATATTATGGCCATTACTGAGTCATGGTGCACTGAAAACCATGACTGGGATATGACCATACCAGGCTATACTCTGTTGTGGAAGGACAGGGTCAGAAGGAAAGGAGGGGGTGTGGCCCTTTATGTAAGGGAAAGCATAAAAGCAGCAGAGATGCAAGGAATATGGGGGGGGGGGGGACAGAGTTACTGTGAGTCACCCTGGAGATGGGGAACAGAGCAACTGTTTGCACTGGCATGATCTACACGCCTCCAGCTCAGGGGAATGAGTTAAAGTACTGGTGGAAGTCCTTGGCATGACAGCAGAAAAGGGGAAGGTGCTGCTGCTGCTGGTGGACTTCAGTCTGCCAGATGTACATTGGAGCCTTCCAACTGCAGCTTCAGCTAGAAGCAGGGATATCCTGGACTCCCAGCAGGGAGTGCTCCTCCGGCAACTAGTCAGTGAACCCACTTGTGATGGGGCAGTATTGGACCTGGTACTCACTAATGGGGACAGTGCTGCAGATGTCAAGATGGGAGACCACCGGGGGACTAGCAGTCACTGTACAGTGTGGTTCAGCATAAGGACTGCTGTGGAATTGAACCACATACTAGTGAGGGTCCTGGACTTGGGGGGTGCAAATTTCATAAAAATGAGTGAATGCCTTGGTTATGACCTGGGTAGGGTGGTGGAACAGTGGGCAAAGCTAAAAGGAGGCATAGTGAAGGCAACAAACTTCAAGCAAGTGAGCAAAAGGAAGAGGAAAACAGAGATTGATATGGTTCTCGAGAGAGGTGGCGGAAAAGGTAAAGGCTAAAAGGGTAGAATTCAGAAGATGAAAGGAGATGCAGAGGGAGGAGATGGGGAAGTATCAGGGGAAGCAGGGAGAGTAGTGAAGAGGGTGACGGTACAGACTGAAGAGAAAATAGCCCGGGCGGTAACAAGAGGCAAGTCATTTGTTAAGTATGTAATTGAAAAGAAGACTGCGGGGATTGTAAGGTAGAAAGGGGGGAGGAGACTCTGCAGACCAGGAAAAAGCAGACATGCTGAATGAATACTTTTTATTCAGTGTTCACAGAGGAAGGAGAATGGGAGGGACCACAAAAAAGTAACAGGAGAGTTGGAGGGAAGGAGGTGGACACTAGTTCGGTTTTGGAGGAGACGGTCCTGAAGAGACATTCCAGTCTGAAAGTGGACATAGCAATGGGGCCAGACAGAATGCATCCAAGTGTATTGAGTGAGCTCAGGGAGGTACTACCTGCACCTCTGATAGTCCTGTTTAACAACTTAATTGGAAACAGAAGTGGATCCGGAGGATTGGGGAGGGCAGATATAGTCCTACATCATAAAAGTGGTAGCAGGGAAGAGGCTGGCAATTATAGGCCAGTAAGCTTGACGTTGGTGCAAAAGTTAATGGAATCATTGACGAAGGAAATGATTGTAGAATATCTTGAATCCAGTGGGTTACCGGGACCCGAGGCAGCATGGATTGTGGAGGATGATACTGCAAACTAATCTGATAGATTTCTTTGACTGGGTGACCAAGGATCAGATCGGTGGAAGTGGCCTACCAAGATTTTGTAAGGCTTTGACACCTTTCCACATAGGAGACTAGTAAGCAAGCTGAGAAGTTTAGGAGTGGGTCCAAAGGTGGTACACTGGCTAAAAAATTGATTAGGGGATAGGCGGCAATGGATGGTGGTAAATGGAATTCACTCTGAGGAAGGGAAGATGGCCAGCGGAGTGCCTCCAGGATCATTGCTGGATCCAGTCCTCTTTTAATGTCTTTATAAGTAACATTGCAGAGGAGCTGGAAGGGGAGGTCTGCCTCTTTCGCGGTGTGTGTGTGTGTGTGTGTGTGTGTGTGTAGTGAACCGAAACCTGAAAAAAAACTCTGTGGTCAGTGATATGGCAGCTGGGTTTCAATGTGAAAAAGTGCAAAATAATGTACTTGGCCCAGAAACCCATGGGTGGAGTGGTATTAATGACCACCAAGCAGGAAAGACACCTGGGAGTAATATCTGATTACCTAAATGTGGCCAGGCAGTGCAACAAGGCAGTTGGGAGGGCTAGTGGGAGTCTGCGCTGCACAGGGAGGGGTATCTCCAGCAGAAAGAAGGAGGTGTTATTGGCTCTGTATAGATTGCTGGTAAGACACACCTGGAGTACTTTGTCCCATTCTGGAGGCCACATCACTGGAAAGATAAAGTTAGAGGCAGTCCAAAGGTGGGCAGCTAAAATGGTGCAGGGTCTGCATCAGAAGTCCTATGAGGAGAGACCAGAGGACCTCACTGTGTACACCCTGGAAGGTTGGGGGATATGATGGAGACCTTTTAAAAACCTCACGGGGTAAATAAGGTACAGGAAGGAAATATTTTTCAGAAGAGAAGGTGCTGAAGAACAAGGAGACATGCTACGAAGCTAGAGGAGGTGGATTAAGGAGAGATGTGAGAAAGTACTTCTTCACAGAAAGAGTGGTGGATTCCTGGAACAGCCTTCCAGCTGAGGAGGTGGGGCAAAAACAGTGGTGGGGTTCAAGAAAGCATGGGATAGGTATAAGGATATCTTTGGGGAATGGGGTCTGAGATCAAGTAGGGTCTGCAGAGATACCTTAGTAAGAGAAAAATAGGCAGGCTGGGTGGGCCAAGCGGTTCTTAATCTGCTATCAGATTCTAAGGAAAATGATGTTCTAATATTTTTTTTCTCCTCATAGGCCCACATCGGTTAAGATCATTCGTCATTTTACTCCCAACCCCTACCAAACTGAGCTGCCTGCTGTAATGAGACTCCTCCCCAGTCTGAAAGGCTGCCATAAGTTAGTAAAAATGTCCACCCAAAATGCCGATCTGCCAAAGACCAAACACTCCTGTGATATTCTTACTTGTAGCTTTCAAATAAACTAGCCCTGACTTGCAGATCGAGCTGTCGGTGCTTTTATTGACTCAACATAATAATAGAAATTTATTTCATTAAGCGCCTTTCAAAGTTTCAAAACGCTGTACAATATTAGTACGAACAAAAAACATTTACAGATACATATAGTACAAAATCACAATAAAACTGGAAATGCCTTTCCCCATAAAAAAGTCTTTAGTGCCTGCTTAAAACTCCCCACGGTCCTGCACTCCTGGAGCGGACGGGGCAGAGAATTCCAGTGGGTAGGTGCCGCAAATCCTAAGGCACGTGCGCCAGATGACTTTAAATTAACCCTCGGAATCTCCAGCAACCCTTCGTCAGCTGAGCGGAGCTGTCGCAAAGGAGTGTAAGGAACCAGGAGCTCTTTCAAGTAATCAGGACCCTGTCCGTTTAGGGCTTTGTAAGTCAATAGACCTACTTTAAAGGTGATCCGCCACTGCATTGGCAGCCAGTGCAGAGCGTGCAGCACAGGGGTGATATGAGATCTTCTAGATGTCCCAGTCAACAAACTTGCTGCCGCGTTCTGCACTAGCTGCAAGCGGCGGATATCAACCCCAGGAAGCCCTAGATAAAGGGAGTTGCAGTAATCCAGGCGCGATGTTACAAAGACATGGACCAAGACAGGCAGGCCGCTGGATGGAACAAGGTGCCTGATCCTGGCAGTGTTCCTAAGATGGAAAAAGGCTAGCTTGACGACTGCCGATACCTGATGTCGAAGAGTCAGACCATCGTCAAGCTCCACTCCCAGGTTACGCACCCGTTCAGAGGTGAGAATCTGGGCCTCCCCCAGGACTAAACCGGAAGGGAGCCCAGTCCTCAATCCCTGTACTCTATGACCCGGGTCCAGAACCAAAACCTCAGTCTTTCCTGGGTTCAACTTCAGACTGCTGGAATTTATCCAGTCTTGGATTTCTGCGAGGCAGTTGTTCAGTACCGAGATAGCACCAACCTGGTCAAGTGCAAAAGACAGGTAGAGCTGGGTATCATCAGCATAGCAGTGAAACCTCGGCTCATACCATCTCACAGTGTCTCTGAGGGGTAGCATATATACTGCGAATAACATGGGGGACAGCACCGAACCCTGAGGTACCCCGCAAGGCAGAGAGAAAGCCCCGGATGAAAACAAACCTGAGACCTCTCTCTGCATTCTCCCTGCGAGGAAAGATGAAAACCATCTAAGAACTGTACCCGACAGCCCACAGATGAACCTCAGGCATTCGAGCAGAACCCCATGATCCACAGTATCAAAAGCTGATGATAGATCCAGGAGAACCAAGATAGAGTGGTGTCTCCAATCTCTTGCTATCAGGAGATCATTGAGCACCCAAACCAGAGCAGTCTCAGTACTATGCCTCTTACGAAAACCAGATTGGAGAGGTTCGTATAAATTATGGATGGTTAAATGGTTATCCATTTGAGCAGCCACAACTTTCTCAATAACCTTCCCCACAAAAGGGAGGTTAGAGATAGGCCTGTAGTTTGCTAGGTTCTCCAGGTCTAAAGAAGCTTTTTTCAGAAGGGGGATCACCACCCCCTCCTTCAGGGAGCTAGGGAACTCGCCCATATCTAAAGAGCACCGGACAATCCGAGCTAAGACCGGGCCAATGATCTCACTACAACCCAAAGTCAGGGAAGTAGGGCCTGGGTCAAAACTACAGCACATGGGACGCATCTCTTGGACAGTCCTCATAATGTCTACCAAATCCGGCAGGTCAAAGGTACTCCAGGAAACTCCGGGCTCTGCGACAGAGCACCGATCAACAGCAACCCCCTTAGTGAAGTTGGTGGCACTCCCTCCTGATGTTGTCGACCTTATTCGCAAAGAAGCGAGTGATCGCGTTACAATCAGTTTGTGTAAAAACTCGACGGAGCTGCCGACAGGCTGGGTTGCACAGCCTGTCAACAGTTCTGAAGAGTTCAGCCGGTCGGTTCCGTGCGACAGAAATTTCCCTGGACAGGAATTCTGCCTTCTTATGGGAAATTTCTGTTTGGTAGAGTTTATAATGCTCTAGCAAAATACGGTGGTCGGCATCAGCGGCAGTCTTCCTCCAACGACGCTCTAAACTACGCCCCAATTTCCGCAACTCTCTCACAGCCCCATCAAACCATGTGGCTCCAGGGCGACGCGGAAGGGGGCGAACTCGGACAGGAGCAATCTGATTGAGGGCTGAAGATATGGCCCCATTATAGGCCACTACCAACTGCTTAGGATCAGCGCAAGACTCGTCCAACAACGAGAGGTCAGTAACCGCCATCAGGTCTTCAGGGACCACATCCCACAAAGGGCAGTACCTGACCAACTCCACAGGGGCCGACCTACCCAGGGGGGCCTCAAAATTGAACCCAACTGAGCAATGATCAGACCAACCGACTGGTTCCACCACTAAATCGGAGGCCTCGATCTCCAGGAGGAAGACCAGGTCAAGAGAGTGACCTTCCTTGTGTGTAGCTGAGGAAACAACCTGTGTAAAGCCCAGAGATGTCATCACCTGGAGGAAATGTTGACCAAAACGCGAAGATTTGTCATCTACCTAGGCACTGAAGTCGCCCAGAACCATCAGTCTGGGCAACTCCTAAGCCATGTCGGCGGCGAAATCTGCTATTTCCTGCAGGAATAACTTCTCATCACCTGGTGGACGGTAGAGGAGGGCGATCCTGCACCCAACACCAGCTACCACAGTACACTCAAATGACTTGGCCTCCTCAACTGGTATACCAGTTAGGCCCAATTCGGTCTTGAAACAGACCGCCCGACAGTCCAATCTCGGGCGATGTACAACCAAGTACCTGGTGGGAACATCGGCCTCTAAAAAAGGGTCCACATTCCCATCCAACCAGGTCTCGGTTATGCAAACCAGATCTGCCCTAGCAACAAAGTCTGAAATAAGAACAGTCTTGTTGCAGACAGATCTGGCATTGCATAACAGCGCCCGAGTTGGACGAGGTTGGTGAGCTGTCCCAGCTACTTGCCCTCCCAAACTGGAGATGCCCTTGGGTATGGGAACCAGAATGGAATCACCACGTTCCAGGTACCATTTAAGCACAAATCTTCTGAGCCCTAACCACCCCTATAGGAGAGCCCGTTCACTCCGCTGTCCATAACCCCACCCACCCCCGACTCCCCCATGAGCAATCCCCAATGCCCGACAGCGTTGATAGGTAAGAGCAGGCGGGGGGAAGAAGAGAAGGGGCAGAGGGCATGGAGAGCGGAGGCCGAATAGCACAGGACAGGGGGGGGCAAACGGGCACATTTCAATTAGCACTATTAAAATAATGGGAAAGCACAAAACTCAGATTTCCCAAATCACAAGGCGTTACTGTAAACAAAACTAAAACCCCCAAAACATATATAACTTAGATATCAATCCTTACCAAATAAATCAAATAAACTACCCCCTCCCACTATAAGATAGCCTTCAAACCCTGAAAGAAAAGAAAATAACCAAGGCCGGGGAAAAATAATAAAAACAACCCCCCTCTCACAGGGTATTTAAAACAAAACAATAACATAAATTCCCCCAGCCCTCCCACAGTCGAGGAAGAAATAACAAAAAAACACTGGTACTCTCACTACCAGAAAACTATAAAACAATTTAAAAATCGGGGAAAAAATGCATCAAACAGTAGGAGAGCCATAACAATCCAAATAATCCAACGTAAAATAAACCCAATGTCAAGTCCGATGGAGCAGAATAAATGTTTCCAAAAAATGTTCAGTCTCGGTGGAAATTCTGGGAAAAGAGTAAAAAAATTACCAGAAGTAAATATAGGCCAAACCAATGGAAGGCAGGGGCTCCCCCACCTCACCCCCTAATCCGCCTTATCAGACCGCAACCCCCATGAAAACCATGTGTGGCACATAATTTGTATAAAAATGACATTCTGTACCTCCATCTTTATTCCAAACCAATCCAAACATTATTAATGGAAAGCTATATATTTTTTTCTAAACCATTGATGTTACCTGGTGGGTTTGAATTGTAAATTTCTCCTGAACAAGTTCTCCAATCAGTGATTCAAATTGTTTTTAAAAACTACAGGAATGTTTATTACTATTGTGAAATGTTTTTCTACTTCACAGCAGTATCCAGATGTGAAGAGATGGTATACAGTAGAAGTATACAGTGGAGTGGCCAGTGGGTTGAGCATAGAACTGTGGATGAGCTGTATGCAAATAATTCAAACCAAAGTATAACATAAGAATGTAGAAATCGGGGATCCTAGCACTGCAGAACTGGTTCTAGCATCTAGAATTCTGGAGCTGATTTACAAGCATTTGGCAACGTGTGTGCACTTTTCAGTATGTTGCATTTAGTGTACTGTATTGGCTAAAGCACGGTATAACAGAAAAGTTGAATAGATTTTCTCTCCTGATAAAGGGGTCAGACTGGCATGGGGACGTTTGACCTTTTGGGGGATATTGGCTTGTATAGCAAGTATGTGATGCATTTCTTTATATTCAGCAGAGTCCAGTGTGCACGCCCCCTACCCCTGATACGGACTTTGTTGATTCTGATCAGATGCTTACCAGCAGCACCCTAAAACATAATTACCTCTTGTGTACATCTTGCATTTCCTTAGATAAAACCAGATCTGGAGTCAGGAATGAAAAATGTCTTCCAGAAATATGATGGAAAAAATCCAGAGAGCAATGCTGTGGATTATTTACAAAACCAGGTAAGTCAACCTTTATGTTGCTGCCTCCTTCCCTTATTCTTGCGTCTAGCATGGCTCACAGGTGGGAGCACTTGTTTAGGCCCTGAACCCAAACCATTACCGCAACGGTTTGCATTTACATCTGTAACGTTACAGAAGGCGTTTTCGTAACCGTTGTTGAAACCACTTATGAGGTGGTTTGAACCAGCGATTACAGCTTATCACCTAACGTTACCCAGCCATAATGTGGATGCGCATTGACGTATGGCTCCAGTATTCCCCAGTGCAGCACGAACTGCATTGCGGGATAGGGTGCAGCTGTAACGTTACAGGGCACCCACAAATGTGGACAGGCTGTAACGGTTCCAAACCGTTATCAGGACTGTTTGCCAGCAGTGTGGACACACTAACGGTTCCGGTCTGTAACGGTTTGGAACCGTTACAGACTGTAAGTGGTGTAGTGTGGACAGGGCCTAAGATACAGAGGCAGTGTTCAGATTGGAAGAGGCATTTTTCAGGTAGCTAACTTTGTTCGGTTGGGGAAAGTAGAATGTGCTTACTCAGTATTTAAGCTGGCAGTCTAAAACCCAGAAACATTTTGGCCAATTGTCTTCTGAACCAAGTTCTCAGCCAAACCTTAAAAATACTTAATTGAATTTTGTTCTGTAGCCTGTGGAACTGCTATAGCAAATTGGCTTCTTGAATGATGTTCTCAGTAGCTAAACATGAAAATGCTTAGCAAAATGCTATTTGGCTATGGGCAGCCTAAGCACTGTTTACTATACTAGTACTTCAGTGTGGGGACCAGTTGTTAGATTTGCAGTGGGTTGAAAAGTGGATCTTTGGAGTCTGGGCAGACCAGGCAGGAAAAGTACTGTATGTGAGGGGCCCTATAAAGCAGACAAACTGGAGATCTCAGACCAATACTGGACCTCAGACAGTTGAATCTATACGTTCAGTACAAAAGGTTCCGCATGGTCACCTTAAACTCCATCATGCCAATACTGAAACAAGGGGACTGACTTTGTGCCTTAGATGTGAAGGATGCATATCTACATCTCCCCATCCTGCCCACTATAGGTTCCATCGTTTTCACCTGTTGGGTCAATATTACCAGTTTCGGGCACTCCCATTTGGTTTTTCATCGGCCCCGAGAGTGTTCACCAAATGCCTAGCAGTAGTAGTAGCAGCCCATACGGCAGGACAGGCACTTTGTCTTCCCATACCTGGACGATTGGCTCATCAAAGCAGGATCCAAAACTGCTCTGCTTTTCTCCCTAGAAGCAACCTTAACCATGTTCCAAGCTCTAGGGATTACGGTCAATTGGTCGAAATCCAATCCCGACCCCTACACAGTCGCTCCAATATATAGGAGTGATCCTAGACACTGTCTCCGCCAAGGCCTACCTTCCGGCCGACAGGCAAAACAGGGTTCTATTTTTAGCATTGCAGGTTCAAGCCCAGAAAGTTGTCGCAGCCAGATGCATGCTATGTCTCCTAGGTCACATGGCCACTACCATCCCTATGGTAGCTTTCGCCCGTCTTGATATGAGACCAGTCCAGTGGGTTCTCCAGAACCAGTGGTCTCAAAGAACAGGAAATTTCGAAGACAAAATCAGAGTCACTACCATGTTGCGATCCACCCTGGTATGGTGGACGCTGTGAACCAACCTGTGCCAAGGCATGCCCTTCCAGTCCCCCCTGCCCCGGCAGACGTTGACTATGGATGCATCCTTGGAAGGGTGGGGGCGCACCTGGGTCCTTACAGGACACATGGTAAGTGGACCACTTGTATCTCTCATCCTCACATCAGTCTCCCGGAAATGAGGACAGTTCGCTTAGCCCTCCGGGTGTTTCAACCTCTCCTATCTCCGGGACTGTTGCTGATTCAGTCAGACAACACTGCAGTAGTATTTTACCTCAACAAACTAGGTACAAAGTCCTGTACTCTGTGCAAAAAGATGCTTGTAGTCTGGCAAGAAACCATTTGGCAACACCTTGTGCTGATAGCCGTCCATCTACCAGGATGGTACATCCTCCTGGCCGATCTTCCTAGTCGCCAGTCATCTGTACACTTCATTATGAAGTACTTCAGAAAATCTTTCAAACATGGGGGACCCCACAACTGGATCTGTTTGCCTCCCCAGTCAACCACCATCTCCCCAGATACTATTCCATTATCCCGAGCAAAAAGGGACGGTCTGTAGATGCCCAGTCCCAAGCATGGACAGGACTCTTCTTATATGCTTCCCCCCGTCCCACTCCTGCAACGGACGCTACTGAAATTACAACTCAAACCTGCCACCATGATTCTCATAGCCCCTCTGTGGCCTTGACAGGAGTGGTTCCCCCTACTTCAACAGTTCTCAGTAGAGGACCCCGTTCCGTTGCCAGTCAGACCAGATCTCTTGACTCAGAATCAAGAGACCCTTCTACATCCCAACCTGAAGGCACTACACCTTCACGCTTGGCTCCTGAAGATGCTTTCAGAGCACGTTTACAAGTGTCCTCTCCTGTTGCCAATATATTGCTGGCACCATGTAAACCAGCAACCAGGGAAACATATAATGCCAAGTGGAAACGTTTTTCCATCTGGGCTGCTTCACGATCACTGGATTCTTACTCTTGTCCACTGACAAAAGTCTTAGATCACTTAGCCTTAGTTGCCAAGACATTATTAGGCTGTTTCTCCATCAAAGTTCGTTTGGCCTTGAGGTGCTGGACACCACACCTCGCGCTACGCCGGCGACCCGGGTGAATGGACTCTGGTTGCTGGGGGACAGAGGATTGAGCAATCCCAACGGATGCTCTCTTCCTCCTGGGGTGGGTTACCGGCGATGCCTTGAGCACCTGATGCTGCTGGGGCCGGTGGAAGCACGGGCTTTCAGGGGCAATGGCAGCTCTTTGGGGAGTGGAGGAGGCTGTGGGTGCTTGGCAGTGGCATGCGTCAACATGCCGTCTGCCTGGACTTACGTCCTTCGCACTGGCATCCTCAGGGGCAAGGGAGAAAAAGGGGAAAAAATGCATACACCCGGCCCCGAGCAAGAGGAAGCGGCGAGGGGGGGCTGCCTAGAAGAATGCGGGATGGAGTAGAAGGGAAGAGAGGCCTCCTCTGAAGCCGTGGAGCCAGGCAAGTTAATAAATAAAAAAAAAAAAATAGTTTGGCCTCTATTTCGGCTTTCCATGTACCTCTGGATGGCTGATTACTGTATCAACATCATCTAGCCAAAATGTTTCTAAGAGGAATGTTACGTATTAAACTACCTATCAGAAGACCCACTCCTCCGTGGGCTCTCAATTTTCTAATAGAGAAATTAACTCTTGAGCCCTTTGAACTGGCAGCCACATGTGACCTCTGTTTTCTTTCATGGAAAACACTGTTCTTAGTGGCTGTCACTTCCGCTCAACGTAGTTCCGGGCTCCATGCCCTCACGTGAAGAGAACCTTACTTGATTTTTCACAAAGACGGAGTGGCACTGTGTACCAACCCTTCTAGGGACATGGATATGTTGTTCATCCACACTCATTGGCAGTATCCTTGCCGCTTTAAATCTTGCCGGAAGGTCTTCAAGCTTGCTCCTCCCACCCACCCGGGTGGTATAACTCTCGGCTCCGCCCCATGACGCCAGATCTTCCTTACCGCTTGGAAGCTCAGGTTCCCTCCTTAACGCTCTGCGTTTGTGACTAGTTCCTATTTCTCCGTTTGCGGTTTAAAAATAATATTTTGCAAAAGACTTCGAGTCTTGATCCCTCGCGGCCGCGATGGATAAATCGACTCCCAGTTCGGAGATGCCCATGCGGGCAGAAGATGTCTCAGACGGATCCACACTCACGTGTGTCTACTGCTTAGGCCTTGAGCACGACCCGCGCAGGCTTGACCTGTGCTCATCTTTCTCGCCCTCGTCCTCGAGAACCGTGCTGCCCGATTGCAACTAGGCCGTCCAGAAGCGTTCCCTCCGGTGAAAGTCCAAGAGGCCCGGTTGGCGGTGTCCGCGGCGGCGGGCTCGGCGGATCAGCTCGAGCGGATGGTCGCCCTCGAAGAGGAGGCGGCGCGGGCCGTATCTTCCTCGGCCGCGGCATTTATCCCGCTCTCTCTGGGTTCTTCCTACACGGCTTCCTTTAAGGAGCTTTGTCTGTCCCTCTCCACTAAAGGAGAAGGGCCTGCGTCTGCTGGACCTTTTTCTCGGTCCAAAAAGAGGGACAAGGGTAAGTCCCTCCGTCGACGCTCTTGGGAGGCGGGAAGGTCCCTCTCCCGGGCCGTCGACCGTCGGCCGGTCGACCGGCTCGGACCGACCACTGGCCTCCACGGTGTCCCCGTCAGGTCAGTTGACGAGACTCCCACTGATGAAGTGAGATTTTTCTCGACCCATTAGACAGACTGTCGCCTTTAGCGCGAGATTCCCCTCTCCCGGTTCCCCGGGAGGAGTTGAGGATCCCGTGGGCTCGCCTGTGCCTCCGGTTCCGAGGCCCTGGATGGACCTTCCGGGCGAAGAGTCCGGTTCCGGCCGACACCTCCCTGCACCGACCCGGAAATTCGGGACTCTCGGTCTCGGTCCCGGACCTCTTAGCGGTCCAACCGTTCCCACCGTCATAGCGGTCTCGGTCTGGCACAGATGAGCAGCGTCGCCGCTCGTCCTCGTCCTCCCTCCTCGGATGAGGAGGCTTGGCGTAAGTGCGTCGGCCGATGCGAGACCTTATGTTCCAACAACTCCTCCTGGCCGGGAATAAGCCGACTCCGGCGCCTTCCCGGCCATTAAGTAACTGTCACCGGGCAGCCGACACAACCCTCGACTTGCCGAGGCCTATACCCAGGCGGTTGTTCGGCCAAAACCAGCTGCTCCACCGATTGCGGTGGAACCTCCGCCTCCACAGCCACAATTGGGGCTCCGACCAAGGATTCTCGGTCGGCTAAGGGTTTACCCATCGGCTGTCAGTTACCCTCACTCCCGACCGACCTCGGCAGGTGAAGGTGGTTCAGGCCAGAGGCAGCTCTTCGAGGACTCTTCCGAGTCGAAGATGATTCCTCCTTCTTCTCCAGCGACTGGACTTGGAGTCTTCAGGAGAGTCAGCCAATGGGCGATAGCCGTCGTCCTTCCTAGGACTGCTTCGGCTCATCTCGGAGTCTGCGGGATGGAGCTCGAACCCGTTCCAAGCGGGCCAGGTATCCCCTCACGGAGATTCTGGACCGGGGGGATTCTCCGGGAGGCCTTTCCGAGTGGCGAGGCCATAGTGGGTCAGCACTGGAACTTTGGCAGCGCCCTGCTTCCTGCCCCGCCTGGCCAGGATGGCCAGGAAGTATCACGGTCCCGGTTCCTTGTCCGGTTTTTGAACACCCCTCTGCTGAGGGGTTGGTTACCGACAAGCGTTTTCCGGTAGCGCCCGGCGCGCCAGGGATGTGGACAAACCTCCTGACAAGGAGTCCAAGAAATTGGACTATGTCGGGCGAAAAGTCTCGCTCGTCCTCTCTCGGCCTCGTCAGGCCAGTTCGGCCGTCCTCATGGCACATTTTCTCATGCCCTGTTGGGCTCCTGGATGAGTCATCCCTCATCTTCGCCGATCTGCAGACTACGGTTAAGCAGGTGCGGGACCAGGGCAGGAGCAGTGGCCAAACAGCAGCTCAGACTGCTTTGGATGTAGGGACTCATGTGCCAGATCGGTGGCGGCCGCAGTGGCTATCTTGTCGGCGGGCTTGGCTGAGGATATCCACCTTTGCCGGATACCCAGCACAAGTTGGCGGATGTTCCCTTTTGGGGACTGACCTCTTGACCCTGGGGTGGAAGGTCACCTGCAGAGGATCGAGAGTCCAATGCCACCTTGGACTCGGTCTCTTCCGCTCAGAAGGACAAGGCCGCAACCACAGCCTAAGCCTTCGTCCTTCTGTGCCCCGCGCGCCCGGCCAACAGCGTCAGGGCCAGCAGGCTCGGCCTTGGCATCCCAAACCCAAGCCGCGGCTTCCTCTAACAGGAGGCAGGGAGGAAAGGGCCAGGAGGTCCCTCGGCGGTCCCTCCTCCAAGCCTGCCCAGTGGCAGGCTGAGGGTGTCGCCCCCATCCCGTCACACCCCTAGGTCCCCGTGGAGGCGGCTCCAGCACTTCCGTTCCGCCTGGTCCGCTGTTACCACGGACAGGTGGGTCTGGAGGTGGTGGGAAGAGGCCTGCCTCTGGAATTCGAGCAGGCACCACCCTTCAGAGCACTCGCCCCTCGGGCTCGGGATCCCAGCCTCACTGGCGGCTCGTCGAGCCGACGCCGCTCTCCTCCTCCAGAAGGAGGGTGGTAAGAAGGTGGTGGACCCTCTTTCCAGACCCAGGGTTTTGTGTCCAGGTACTTCCTGGTTCGAAGCAGACGGGGACTGGCGCCCCATTCTCGACCTACGACCTAAACAAGTTCCTAAGGTCTCGAACCTTCAGGATGGTCACTCTGGCTCAGATAATACCATCCTTGGGCAGCGTGTGGTTCTGCTCTCTGGACTTGCAGGGCGCGTTTTTCACGTCCCTATCCGTCCGTCTCACCAGAGATTCCTTCGCTTCAGCGGAAGGATCTCTCTTGATTCAAGCCATGCCCTTGGCTTGTCTCCAGCTCCCAGGGTCTTCACCAAATGCATGGCAGTGGTGACAGCATTCCTGCTGGCCGAGGGGTCGGGTGTACCCTTACCTGGACGACTGGCTGATGGCAGCTCCCTCCAGGAAGGAGGCGGAGTGGTCAGAGATCTGGCCCTCCAGGTCTGCTCTCAACTGGGCCTCCTTATCAACAGAGCCAAGTCGGAACTCGAGCGAAGCAGGTGATTTTATTCATCGGGCGCAGCTCGACTCTCTTCGAGCCAGGCGCGGCTCCGGCCGGACAGGGCCGAGTTCTTTCCTCCTTTGCCCGATCATTTCTGGTTGGGCAATTCGCCCTGCCAGGGACTTCCTCGCCTCCCTGGGTCTCATGGCGGCCTGTACCAGCGTGGTCCGTTGGGCCCGCTGGAACATGCGTCCCCTTCAGTGGGGACTGGCCAGCCAGTGGTCTGGCAGCTGCGATCCTTGGACCAGCTTGTGTCGGTGACACAGGGGATGTGGAGCAGCTCTCCAGTGGTGGACCGTTCCAGATCATTTGCAGGAGGGCATCCCGTTCGTCCGCCCGAGCGGCGGTCTCTCTGTCGACCGATGCCTCTCTGATGGGTTGGGGTGCCCATCTGGGGAACACGGGCTCATGGCCTCTGGTCCCGCGGAGTCCCGATGCCACATCAACCTGCTGGAGCTCCGGCGGTCCGCCTAGCTCTCACCCTTTGCTCCGTTCCTCCGGGGTCAAGTGGTCCGAGTCAGACGGACAATACCACGACCATGTACTATCTAAACCGCCAGGGCGGGGCGCGCTCCATGCTTCTATGCAAGGAAGCTCTCCGCATTTGGTCACTCGTCGCAGCCTGGAGGCGGATCTCCTAGCCATTCACGTGGCAGGAGCCTCCAACACCCTGGCCGATGCCTGGGCGGATAGGGGCTGCATCCCACAGTGGTCTCTCCTGCGAGGTAGTACAGCATCTGTTCTCCCTTTGGGGCACACCTCAGGTGGGCCTGTTTGCCTCCATGGAGAGCAGCGAGCTGAGTCTGTTTCATGCCGCCCCCTCAGCAGGGCTCGCTGCAGGGGATGCCTTCTCGAGGCAATGGACCCGGGCCTCTTTCGCCTTTCCCCATTTCCCTTGATCCACAAGGTGCTTCTCAAGGCGAGGAGGGACAAGGCGCAGGTGATTCTGATAGCCCCAGACTGGCCTCGCCAGTTCTGGTACCAGATCTCCTCAGTCTCAGCTCCAGGACTCGCGGCAGCTTCCAGCTCGCCCGGACCTGCTCTCAGTCAATCAGGGAAGGTGTTCCATCGGACCTTCAATCCCTGCACCTGACGGCCTGGTTCCTGGCGGCTAGAGTTCCAGGCTTTGGGTCTTTCGACGAGGTCCTCAATGTAGTTGGCGTCCCGTGAAGTCGACCAGAAAATGCTATGCCTTCAAATGGAAAAGGTTTTCCATTTGGTGTCGAGACAAGAGCTTGGACCCTTCCTCCTGTTCCTTGGCAAGCATCTTGGACTATTATGGTCCCTTTCTAGTCAAGGGCTTAGGTCGGCGACCCTAAGGGTGCACCTGGCAGCCATCTCTGCTTACCGGAGCGGGCGGGAAGCAGTCGTGTGGCAAGGAGGAAGGTGGTCTGGCGCTTTTTCAAAGGCCTTGATCACATTTCCCTCAGTCCAGGGGAACCCCCACCTCCGTGGGATCTACTGCTGGTACTGGCAAAGCTCATGGGCAAGCCATTAGAACCTATGCACAGGTGTGCTCTCTCTCACCTGTCGTGGAAGACCGCCTTCTTGGTGGCTATCACGTCCAGCCAGAAGGATGGGAGAGCTCCAGGCGCTTCCATCGAGTCTCCTTACCTGGTCTTCCACAGGGACAAGGTTGTCCTGCCCCCCACCGAAATTCCTTCCGAAGGTGGTGTCGGAGTTTCACCTTAACCAGGTGTTGACTCTGCGGTGTTCTACCCCAATCACACCTCGGAGGCCGAATATAGGCTCCATACTCTGGACCCTAGAAGGCGCTCGCTTATTATAAGAGCGCACGGCTGAAATCGAGGAGGTTCGCCAACTGTTTTGTCACCCTACGCTGAAGCCGCATCTGGCAGACCTGCAGCCAAGCGGACGATAGGCAGGTGGGTAACCTCCTGCATAGATCTCTGCTATAAGTTGGCGGGCATGGAGCCTCCCAGAGGATAAGAGCTCATTCTACCCGCCATACTGCTGCAGCAGTGGCTGCTTCCAGGGGCGTCCCTATCCAGGAAATCTGCAGGGCTGCTACCTGGAAGTCAGCAAACACCTTCATTACCCACTACCACATCGACCTTGAGTCACGCCCGGGATGCTGGTTTTGGGGCCTCGGTTCTCAGTCTCTCTTTCCCAAGTAAGTATATGGGGTGTGCGTCTTGCCTCCCTCCTCCCGGAGAACTGCTAGGAGTCTGCCAATGAGTGTGGATGAACAACATATCCATGTCCCTAGAAATACAGGTTACTCACCTGTAACAGGAGTTCTAGGAATGGTATATGTTGTTCATCCACCACATTCCGACCTCCAGCTTCGGCCCTTGCAACTGAGCTTCCAGCAGGCCAGATCTGGCGTCATGGGGCGGAGCCGAGAGTTATACCACCCGGGTGGGTGGGAGGAGCAAGCTTGAAGACCTTCCGGCAAGATTTAAAGCGGCAAGGATACTGCCAATGAGTGTGGATGAACAACATATACCATTCCTAGAACTCCTGTTACAGGTGAGTAACCTGTATTTCCTTCCTACCTAAGGTAGTGTCTGAACACACTTTAAACCAGTCCCTGTAGTTACCAGTATATTATCCTGAACACTTCAGTCGAGGTGAATACCTCTTACATACTCTAGATGTTCATCGTATATTACGATACTATACTAATCGAACTAAATCAATTAGAAAGACTTCTCAACTTTATTTCCTTCGCCTCAGGCAGGGAAGGTCTCCCAGTCACTAAACAGACTCTCTCCAATTGGCTGGCACACTGTATAACATTTTGTTATTCAAAATACAAGCCATTACCAGGACCTGTCCAAGCCCATTCTACCAGAGCTATGGCCACTACTGTGGCCTGATTTAAAGTGGCCTCTATCACGGATATCTGCAACGCAGCCACCTGGTCCATGATTCATACTTTCACGAAGCATTACAACTTACACATTGCTTCATGCCGTAGGACGGCCTTTGGCTGAGCGGTCCTACAATGCCCCCTGTCATAATGACCACCCTTCTTGGGTTAACTGCTTGGGATTCATCCCAAGTGTATTACCTGCTGCAAGAGACCACTCCATGGAAGATAGTAGTTACGTAAGACCTTACCGTAACAGTAGATCTTTGAGGAGTGTCTCATGCAGCAGGTACAATCCCACCCTCTGTCCCCCCTCCTTCTCTCAGAACAAATTCTGATCCAAAGACTTATGGGTTGGGACACCTGTGGTACCTTGGCTTCCTCTCAGCCCTTGCTTAGTGAGCTGAATCCGGCAGGGGAAACTGAGAATACCAGGGACCGCCCACACTTATATAGGAATCAGGAGGATGATGTCATGTGTGGGTGCCCCCTGGAAAAAGACTGCTAGAAGAGCTACTGTGTGCCACAGTGACCTCTGGCAACCACCTAAGTGTATTACCTGCTGCAAGAGACACTCCTCAAAGATCTACTGTTACGGTAAGGTTTTACATAACTACTTAAAGGGGAAAGGACACTGCCATCAAGTATGGATGAACAACATATACTACTCCTAGAACTACTGTTATGGGTGAGTAACCTGTGTTTCAGTCCTTTACCTTCAAGACCACATACCCATGCTCTGGAAGAAAATCTGCTCTCTGCTGCAAAAGAAGGCAGTGGAACCTGTCCTAGTGGATCAGCAGGGGGTTCTACTCATTTTTTTCCTGGTCTCCAAATGCACAGGGGATCTCAGACTAATCTTAGACCTCCAAGCGCTCAGTCTGTTCATTCAGTACAAAAAGTTTCAAATGGTGACACTTCAGGGTCTTTTGCAAAATGGATTTGCTCCCTCGATATGAAAGATGCCTACCTGCATATGAGTTTCACGTATCCCACAGACTGTACCTGAGGTTTCGCTTCTAGGGGGAAACTTCCAATTTAGGGCCCTGCACTTTGGTTTGTCCTCAGCTCCTCAGGTATTTACTGAATGTCTAGCAGTGGTAGCAGCTGCCTTCAGGCGGGAGGACCTCAATGACTTCCCCTACCCGGATGACTGGCTCCTCAAGGCCCAGTCCAGGGACCAGCTGTTACTGACCCTGGACCATACCGCCTATTCCAGGATCTGTGGATGACTGTGAACCTTCCCCCGATCTGTTCTGATTCCATGCCAATACCTCCAGTACATTGGGGTGCTCTTGGACACAGCTCAGGGGAAGGCCTTTCTGCCCCAGGACAGGGCAGAACGCACGATGGCCCAGGCCCATCGGTTGTACAACAGCCGCTGTGTTTCAGCCAGTGCCTTTTTCTGGCTCCTGGGCCTGATGGCCACCACTATAGCTACAGTGCCTCTTGCCAGACTGCACATGAGGGTTTCGCAATGGACACTCCGGGTCAAGTGGGACCATCGCACAGATGCCCCAGAACAGCATGTCCTGGTCTCCTCTCCAGTGAAACAGGCCCTTTTTTGGTGGATAGAACCCAGCAACCTGTTAAGGTGGGGGGCCCTTTCTCATTCCCTTCCCTCGGCAAATTCTCACCACAGATGGTATGGGGGGCTATCTGGTGTCCCACCAAACCTAGGGAATCGGTCCGCCTTGAAGTCCTCACTCCACATCAATGTTCTGGAGATGAGAGCTGTGCTGTATTCCCTGCAGGCCTTCCAGACTCTGCTGCCCCTGGGCCTTTTGCAAGTGCAGACGGACAGCATCTGTGTAGTCCACTACATCAGCAAACGGGGGGGGGAGGTTACTCCTACCCTTTTTGTTGCTAGGCCATGAGAGTCTGGAACATGGTCTGGAATTATTGGCCATCCATGTTCCCAGCACCCAAAACGTCCTGGCAAACAGCCTAAGCTGGTCATAGTCCTGGACATGCGAGTGGGAGCTGCTGGCCTCAGTCGTAGAAGAATCGTTTGACAAGTGGGGTCTTCCAGAGTTGGACCTTTTTTGTGTACCCACTCAGCGCAAAACTGCCACATTTTTGCTCGCACAATCCAGGGCCTGAAGTTTTCTGGTGAAACGCATTGTCTTTCTCTTGGAAAGGGAGGTTTCTGTATGCATTTCCTCCCTCCCCCACTGCTTCAGAGGGTGCTGATCAAGCTCCAGATGGAAGAAGCCACAATGATTCTCGTGCCCCATACTGGCCTCATCAGATCTGGTTCCCTTTGCTGCAACAACTGACAGTGGAGCTTCCAGTTCTGTTCCTCTGTGCACCGGCTTACTCTCCCAGAGTTGGGGCACCCTGGTCCATCCGGACCTCAGGTCCTTGCATCTTCATGCCTGGCTCCTGAGGACATAGCCATAGCTCAGTTTGGGGTGTCACCCAGGGTGGCTGATGTCCTGATGGAAGCCTTCCACTAGGACCACATATTCTATGACATGGAAGCATTTTGTGAGCTGCTTCATGCCAGCAGGATCCCTTCACTTGTCCAGTGATTTTAGATTCTGGAGTACTCCCTGTCCCTTTCAGACTTCTGTCTGAAGTACTCCTCTCTTAATGTGCACATGTCTGCCATCTCTGCCTTCCATGTGCCTATTGACGGACATGTGGTGGCACAACTGGAGGTGTCCCGTAGATTTCTGAGAGGCTTTCTTCATCTGAAGCCTCCTATTCGCAGTCCATTCCCACCCTGAGACTTAAATTTTATGTTCGAAAAACTTACTTGGCTCCTTCTGAGCCAGCTGCGGCATGCGAGCAATGCTTTCTGTCATGGAAAGCATTATTTTTGCTTGCTATTACTTCTGCCCAGAGAATTTCAAAACTACAGGTGCTCATGTGCGAGCATCCTTATTTGATTTTCTACAAAGACAGGGTGTCTTTGCCTACGAATTCTAAATTTCTTCCTAAGTTGGTGTCTGAGTTTGCTTTAAACCAATCTGTCCTCCTTCCTGTTTATTACCTGGAGCATGCCAATCCAGGGGGAGCAATACTCCATACTTTAGATGTGCATAGAATTCTGCATTTCTATACCCATCATACGAAGGACTGCAGGAAGTCCAAACAGTTGTTTGTTTCTTTCACCCCTGGGAGAGAAGGCATCCCTGTTTCAAAACAGTGCCTGTCCAAATGGTTGACCAACTGTGTCACTTATTACTACAGGAGGTGTGGCAAAGATGTTCATTCCATCAGAGGCATGGCCTTTTCTACTGCCTTTTTCCGGAATGTGTCAGCTGCGGAGATCTGTGATGCTGCCACTTGGAGCACTGTCCACACCTTTTACCAAGCACTGCAGTCTGGACATTGCCTCTAAGTGAAGGGCCAGTTCCGGTCTAGCTGTCCTACATGGCCTACTTTCTTAGGCTCTTGGTTTCCTACTGTCCAGACTGTGTTTCTTAATGTCAGAAACTCCTTGGGACTCATTCCATAGGTGTGACCTGCTGCAAGAGATACCCCCGGGGTCAGATAGTACTGTTATGTAAGAACTTACCATAACAGTAGATCTGCAAGGGGATCTCCTGCAGCAGGCCATGCCGACCCTCCCTCCTTCCCCCAAGCTTGTTAGGCTCTTCTGTGTCTGCTTCACCTTTCTATCTCTTTTTTTGGCAGAAACCTTTGGTACCCTCTTCAGTTCCTCTGCAGAACTCTCTTGCTTATGGTCTCCAGTGGGAAAACTGAGAAGAGGCGGGCGCCGCCACTCTTATTCCATGTGGTGATGACACCTGGCGTCAGGGTGGGCGTAGACTGTTAGCCAGAAAAGTTTCTGTGTGGTCCCAGTGCCTGGCTGCTATAGTTGCATAGGTGTGGCCTGCTGCAAGAGATCCCTGCAGATCTACTGTTAGGGCAAGTTCTTGCATAACTGTACTTTTTCCTGATGCTGTTCGAACTTATTCTGTTGGTTGAGGGCCAGGATGTCCAGGTCAACATGGGCAACATTATCGCCATGTTCTACCTAAGTAAGCAGGGCAACACTTGCTTCTTCCCATTGTCTGTATGTTACAAAACTGGTCTCTGTTATGCTGAAAGCAGATGTGATGTGGGTGAACAACCAACTTGTGGGTGCCTTTAATCATGTGGAAGAGGCATCCAACCTGCAGGTGCTCTCGCTGCACTGGGGAGGTAGTATCCCAGATGTTCTCAGTACTGGAAAGTTGACTTGTTAACTTTCTGGGAAAACAGGAAGTTGAAGTTGCTTTTTGCTTGCTGTCCTGTGCTGGGCATCCTGCCAGGGGACACGTTTTCCCGGGCATGGACAGAAGGTTTCCTGTATGAACTCTTCCCCATTTCCTGTAGTTCACAAGCTGATTCTCAAGGTCGAGAAAGACTGGGCATTTCTCATCCTGATAGCTCCAGATTGGCCCACCAATTTTGATACCAAGATCCCCTCAGCCTCAGCATCAAGCCACCATTGCTGCTTTCACTCTTAACAGACCTTCCCACGGAGGAATGTTGATTTTCAGCTCCTGAACCTGCAGTCCTCGCATCTGACAACCTGATTCCCGAGCAGCTGGAATTTCAGGTTGTAGGGCTTTCCAAGGACATTTTCCAAGTGCTGGAGGTACCTCAAAAGGAGCTGACTGACAAAATCTATAGGTTTAAGTGGAAGAGAAGAGTTTCTCGAGCTGGTGCGATAAGCATGGTCTGTCTCTGCTTTACTCCTTGATGAAGTATATTCTTGACTACTTCTTGTCCCTGTCTCAGTAATGGCTGCAAGCCACATCTCTGAAGGTGCACTTGGCAGCCATCTTGGCTTACCGTGCCAAGGTTAGCAATCCTACTGTGGCTCAGAAGAAAGTAAACTCTTACTTCATCAAAAGCCTAGAACGTCTCTCCCCTTTGTGTGCTCCACATCCACAATGGGATTCTTCACTGGTGTTATCGCAGCTCATGGGCAAGCTATTAAAGGGATATGTGATGGGTAGGGGTTTGATATGTGATGTATCTTAATGAGTGGTAAGTGAGCTTGGGGAGTATCATGAGTGGCTCCGCACGAGTGATTATTTTCTGAGCTCACTTGCCACAAGTTAAAGATATGTCGCATATCAACCCCCTTGCCACCATGTATCCGTTTTATGCAATAGGGGTTTTTTTTTCCTTTTTCCTTTTTGGCAACTTTCTTGTATATGACTAGTTTTTTTTTTTTGTTTGTTTTGTTTTTTAACCTGACGTATGGTGTTTTTTTTTCTGTTTCGCGGTTCTTCCGCAATGTTGTTTGCACTTATGTTAATGGTTTTTGGTTAATATATGCAATCCAATGAAGCAGCAGAAGAGAAATACAACAACCAATCAAAATATGACAATAACACTCCATTTAAGAATAGCAGCCAGTCACAACCTACAAAGTAAACCCAGTTTGTTCTTTTAATGGAGTGTTATTGTTGTATTTTGATTGGCTGTTTTATTTCTGTTCTGCTGCTTCACTGGTTAGTTGCATTTCTGTGCGTTTCTGTTGGCTTTTACTTATTTGTTTGTTTTTTTTTTTTCAGTGGTGTCGGCAGTCGTCTGCGTTTTGCTCTCTTTATGTTGCAGTTTCTTTGGTTTGCTACATAGTTTTTGATTTTTACATTCTTCAAAACTGCACTTTACTTAATTTCCATGACTTAAGGTTACAGCATGTAACACTACATTGGACTTAAGATAGAGGTCTGTGGGGAACGGAGTTCACACAGGGAATGCAAGGTAGTTTCACTCATTATAAATTGCTTCAATACAAGTTTCTTTTCACATGTATTTTTATATATATTGAAACTACCTATGCTGTTCGATTCTTTGGGAGAGTTGCTGTCTACATATTTGATACTTTTTACTGGTTTATTTAATACTTCCTCATATTCAGCAGATAGTATGGTGAGGTTCGGTAAGTATTTCAGAATCAGTATTTTTTTTTTATTTAAGCTGTTTAAGTGTGCGGGCGTTTATGAAGTGCTTCTGACTACTATTTGCTTTTTGGGTTTTCAGAGCACTTTGCACGAGGAACAGTGGTTGTATTTACTTTTAATGCCATACAGGTGGAATAGAGTAATTATAAGAATGTGAGAATGTAGTTCGGCAGTGTCACAAACCCACTCAGCAGGTCAGCCCTCTATTCCCAAAGTGCCAACCTCCGAGCCCAGTCTTGTGAATAGTTAACAGAACACGGTAACCCTCTTGTCTGTTCTTGTGGATTCGAATCAACCTTTGGTCTCAAGTTCTGGAGGGATTCAAACTGTAAACCTCTTGTTAGCATACCCAGTGTACAGGCTCAGATAATTCTGTCTTCGGTGAGACAGATATCTTTGCCTACAGGCACCTAACCAGGTGTACAGCAATGATCCCTTAAAAACTGTAATAAAAGACCTCCAATTTAAAACACTTACCTTTTTCCAGTTTGGTATCACCATTCAAGCTTATGTACCGTGTCTGCTTTAACCATATATACTCCGTCAAGGAAAGAAATCAAAGACAGACCAAGTACGCTCTAAAAACGGAGTTTTACTAAAATAGATAAAAAAAAATATGTAACATAAAATAAAGAACTATTATATCACAAAACATATAAATCACTTTAATACAGGTTTTAACAGTGCAGTTCCTACCTACAGTACTTAGATTTGTCTCTTTCTCTCTAAATACTTGCTTAAAGTGCCCATGGATGTTTCTTAGTCAGAGTCTAGATAGAAGTGTCTCTGAAGTAAAAACAGAATAATGTTTAAAAGCTGGTTTTCCCCACCTAATTGCATGAGGTAACCTAGCTCCTCCCTGTCAGAATATGAATATATATATATATATATATATATATATATATATATATATATATACAGGATGTCTTTTCCAAGTATTAAATTCTGCAACCTCAGCATAATTCATGTTCTTCAAAGGACTCTCTTTGATCTTCTGATCAGCTTCCTCCTTTTGGGACATGAAAGCATCTTTTATGACTTCGCACTATAATGTCATACCCTGCTACTCTTCCTCTAAGCGTTTATACAAGTTTATGATCTTCCCTCTTAGCAACTACAGCTATAATTACCTAAGTTAAAGTCTGTAATTAGCTTCAGGGCTTCCAGGTAACACCTTGCATCTAAAACCTGTGTGTGTGTGTGTGAACCCACATGCTGAACAGCATTTCTCAAGAGAGAGAGTGTTCATAACCCATTTCTTAATATTACAAAAAAAAAAAATCATACAGCACTCAGAACTGGCTGTCCACGTCACAGGCAGCTCCTCTGTGATGTGTACACAGGGGTGATATTTTGACATGACATGTACACAGTGTAGACATCTGCATCTCTTTTGTGCTGTGTACACGTCACCTTTTGGTTCTCTGCGGGGTGGAGATATGCTTTTATAAGTGATGGCATATCACTTCACCCCTATTGTATAATTGAGCCTATGGTCCAGTGTCATCTGTCACACTTGCCATTGAAGACTGTGTTAATGGTTGCTATCACCATGGTCCGACTGGCGAGTGAATTCTACGTTCTCTCTGTGGATTCAGGATATTTGGTTTTCCACAAGGTTGTCCTATGTCCCTATGTGAAATTACTGCCCAGGTTAATTTATGAACTCCATCTGTATCGGACCTTGATGCTATTACATTTTTCCATGAAGTCTCATGCTTTGGACACCAAGTGTCCACTAAAAATACCACCGAAAGCTTAATCTGGTTCAGTTTCAGTTGGTTACCATTTGTATCCGCCCCGGTCACCCTTGAAAAGGGACTTCTAGTCTCAGTGGGGCCTACCTGGTCACCAAAATTCAGTAAGTAAAATACAGTGCATGCTCCACATTATTGATGTCAGCAAGGCTCTGCTCTCTTTTCAGTTAAGAGCACAACTGTGAAATTTTGCAATGAGGCTTGTTAATGGCTTCTTTTGTACATGAAGCTTCCCATGGCAAACTGGCAGCGAAAAAGACCATCGGAAGGTGCCCTATGTCCTGCACTGTTATCTGTTGGCAGGAAAGGAGCCGCCTGACAGTCCACATGCTGACGCCACCAGACACACTGCTGCCTGATACGGTACCTCCCCACTACAGAGATTTGTATGGCTGCTACATGGTCCATTGTGCCCGCATTATGAGATGCTGCTTTAGGGCCTTCAGTCCTACAGTCTGTATTTGCCTGCCTAAATGTGAGGTACGTGCCTAACCTCTTTCTGTTGAACAACTGCTTGGAGTCTGCTTAAGTATGGATAGTGAACTGAATCTAGGTAGTGACAAGCGTGGGTCACCTACTTGCAGCTGCAGTTCTACTACTAGTATTCAGTTCCCAACTACATGACCCAACCAACCTCCCCTGGCAAGGCATGCTTTTGATTCCCGTTTCCAGCATACAGATGTGCAGGCAGTGGGGGTCAAGCTGGAAGGCACATGGACTGGCTGATAGAAGTCAAGCTTGAAGAGCTTCTGGTGACTGAGCAAACTCGGTGGAAGCCTACCTAAGTGGATGTAAATTGAATACTAGCAGAAGAACAATGGTTTCAAGCAAGTAGCCTATTCATCTGCACAGTAAACCGTAACAATAGAGCACTTCCCTGCAGTGCCAGTGATTTGGTTATGAGCCCAAGTCCTGGTATGTGACTAGAACCCTTGACCTGTCCCAGAGAAGTATTTGCTACCAATTGAGCCACATGACACTTAAATACCGTTAAAAAGACCTTCACTTGTAATAGTCCTTATTCAAGGAATCCTTGTGGCACCCTATGTATTACTTGACGGTAGCCAGTATTTTAAAGTATATACAGTTTGTCCATTGCAACCTTGGGAGCCATCCTGGGTGATGTACTTTTAGTCATCAGTTTATTGATTGATACCAGTACATGCAGTTTCGGATTGTAGAAATGCTTCTAGTTTCTCTTAGTAGAAATTCTGTTAGTTTCCCATAGTCATTTGAATTCTAGGTGGCCTTGCTGATTTTGAGAGTGGCAAAGGTGGCTGTGTTGATAAGCTCCACCCCAACACTGCATTTTGATGATACTAAGTGAGGTATATGGCAGTATGTTCATGGTAAAGTACAGTGGAAAAGGAAGGGGGCAGCCTGTTTTATATTACTTTACACCATTCTGCAGGCATAGATACATAGACAGTGTTGGCAGATAAGGGCCTGTGGCCCACCCAGTCTGCCCATTTGAGCTTGTAAGTTCAGTTTGTTTTCCTAGAAGTCTGTTGCCCCTTACCCGACCTCCAGAATTCCTTTATGTCTATCCCATGTATTCTTAAATCCTGTGATTGTTTCAGCCCCCACCACTTCCTCTGGCAGGGTGTTCCACTTGTCCACCACCTGTTCTGTGAAGAAATTCTTCCTCACGTTTCCTCTGAATCGTCCTCCCTCCAACTTCATCCCATGCCCTCTAGTCCTGGAACATCTTTTCGCTTAAAATAGTGTATTCCTGCACCCTGTTCCTCCCTGTAAGATACTTGTATGTCTCTTATCATATCCCCTCTCTCCCTCCTCTCCTCCAGGGAGTACATGTTCAGTTCCTTCAACCTGTCTTCACAGGACTTGTGATGCAATCCATGCACCATCTTTGTTGCCCTCCTCTGAACCTTCTCTACCCTATCTATGTCCTTACGTAGGTGAGGTCTCCAGAACTGTACACTGTACTCCAGGTGGGGCCGCACTAGTGTCTTGTATAGTGGAATTATGACCTCCCTTTTCCTGCTGGTGATGCCCCTGCCTATGCATCCCAGCATCCTATTTGCTTTACCTGCTGCCTTGTCACACTGTTTCCCTACCTTGAGGTCATCAGAGACGATAACCCCAAGATCCTTTTCCTGCTTGGTGCATGCTATATCCTCACCCCCCAACTGATATATTGTGCCAGGGTTTTTGTGCTCCATATGCATTATCTTGCACTTCTTTGCATTGAATTTCAACTGCCAAACCCCTGACCATTCTTCAAGTTTCTGCAGGTCCCTTCTCATTCTGTCTACACCCTCTGGTGTGTCTACTCTGTTACAGAGCTTTGTGTCATCAGCGAACAGTGAAATTCTGCCTTCTAGGTCCTGCGCAATGTCACTGATGAAGATGTTGAATAGGACCGGTCCCAGCACTGATCCCTGTGGTACCCCACTGGTCACTCTTCCCTCTGTGGAGTGACAGCCATTTACCACCACTCTCTGTGTCCTGCCACCCAGCCAGTTACCTACCCACCACACTACTGTCCTGCCCACACCCTATATTCCCCAGTTTGTGTAATAGTCTTCTATGTGGCACAGTGTCAAAGGCCTTGCTGAAGTCCAGATAGGCCATGTCCACTGCCCTCCCTGATCCACCTCCATAGTCACCCAGTTAAAAATTCAACGAGGTTGGTCTGACATGACCTCCCCTGGTGAAACCATGCTGCCTTGGGTCTGTAGTCCATTGACAACCAGATGTTCCACCAATCTCTCCTTCAGTAGTGCTTCCATGATCTTCCCCACTACCGGTGAGGCTGACTGGTCTGTAGTTCCCGCTTCCTCCTTGTTCCCACTTTTTGTATAAGGGACTACATCTGCTTCCTCCAGTCTTTGGGTACCTCCCTGTTTCCAGTGATCGGCTAAACAGGATGCCAGGGTTCAGCCACAACCTCTCTTAGTTCTTTAAGGACCCTGGGTGCACCCATCTTGCCCCATTGCTTTATCAACTCTTATTACTTCCAGTTCCTTCAGGACCCTTTCTTGTGTAAAGGGACTTGTGTCCATTTCTGCACCATTCTCACCCCTTGTACTCCTTCAGACCCATTCCCTCCTCTTCCTCAGTAAAGACTGAGCAGAAATACCTGTTCAATATGTCAGCTTTACTGTTGTCATCCTCCACGTGGCCCCATCCTCCCCTTCTCACTATCCCTCCCTTTGCCTTTCTTTTTCACTTATGTACCTGTAAAGGTTTTGTCCCTCTACCCACTGATTTTGCAATGTGTTCTTCTGTCTGAGCTTTGGCTTCCTTACTGACCTCCTGCCTCCCTTTGCTTCTCCTGGTACTTCTCCCTATCCCTTCTGCCTGTGTCTTTTTGTATTGCCTGAATGCAATCTTTTGGCTTTCACTTTTTGCTATCTCTTTGGAAAACCATAATGGTCTCTTCTTCCTTTTCCTCTTGCTAACCTGCTTAATGCATAATTCTGTTGTTCTTGTAATCCCATTTTAAATACTGCCCACTGTTCCTCAACCCTGATTCCTGCCCCATTTCCTTAATGCCTCTTTCAAGTATCTCCCATTTTCCCAAAGTGTGCCCCCCTAAAATCCAGGATATGTGTTTTTGTGTTGTTTGGTTCTGCTCTTTCTGTGATTTCAAACCACAATGACTGGTGGTCACTGTTCCCCAGGTGCTCCTCCACTGTTACCCCCATCACACTGTCCCTGTTTGTGAGCACAAGGTCCAGTATTGCCTTCTGCCGAGTTGGTTCCATGACCAGTTGCTTGAGGAAGGCACCCTGATCGGAGTCCAGGATAAATCTACTCCTAGTTGATGCTGCTGCTGGGATGCTCCAGTCCACGTCTGGAATATTGAAGTCTCCAACCAGTACTACCTCACCCTCTTCTGCCATCCTTTGGATGGCTAGCATCAGCTCCCTATCTGTTTCTTCCTCCTGGGCTGGTGGTCTATAGACCACACTTGTGCGGATGGCTGGCCCCATTTTCCCTTCCAGCTTAACCCACAGTATCTCTCCCCCATTTTGTTCCTACTGGATCTCTGTGGCCCTTATGTAATTTTTCACATACAGTGCCACTCCTCCTCCCTTCCTGCCTGCCCTGTCTCTTCTGAATATGCTGTAGCCAGGTATGGCCATCTCCCAGTCGTGGTTATCATTACACCAGGTTTCAGTGATGGCCACAATGTCCAGGTCTGACTGCACCATGACAGCCTCCAGATCTTCCATCTTGTTGCTAAGGCTCCTGGCATTTGCACACATGGTTTTCCATGATTTGACCTCCCTAGACTGTTTCGCTGTTCTACTCCAGCCCTTTCCTTGGTTGTCCTTTATCCCTGGTTCTTCTTGCTGTCTGCTGTTCTGCTGAATTTTGCCTGTCCACCTCTTGGGCGCTAATCTCCATCTTTTGCACACTGCTTTGTAGAGATAGTCACTCCTCTGGTTCACTGGTTCCACTGCTAGCTGTGGGGGGTGAGCAAGTAGGTACCCTCCTTGCTGGCCTGCCACCCCCCTTTGCTAGTTTAAATGCTCGTCAATGTAGCATTTAAACTTATCATTGAGTGCTTGGATTCCCCCTCCAGATGCATGTAGGCCGTCAGGCTTAAACAAACCTCCATCCCTCCAGGTGGGTCCCCAATCACCAGTGAATCCAAACCCTTCCTCACAGCACCAGTTCTTCAACCATGAGTTAAAGTTCCTGGTTCATGCACCCCTATGCTCTCCCTTGCATCTCACAGGTAGTACTTCTGAGAAAGTGACAGAAGTAGCTACTTGCTTGAGACCCCTCCCCAATTTCCTAAACTCTTCCTGAACTTTCTTTGGCTTCCCATTTGCCAGATCATTAGTACCTAGGTGGATAATGACATCCAGCTCACCCTCCCGTCTTGCCTTCCCAGTGATCCCCAGGATCTTCCTTCCATCCCTCCATGCCGTGGCACCTCACCTCCCTGTCCTCCCCCTCCTGTGTTCCTAGCTGGATCCCTCTTATGATGGAGTCCCACACCAGGATTCGCTTCCTCATCCTCCTCTAGGGTCCACTGCTTTCCGCGCTGAGGTCACCTCCTAGGCTAACCTCCACATCCTTTCCTTCCACTTCTCTGGGTACCTCTGTTTGGTTGTCCCCATTTGCCAGTGTGGCATGTGAGTTCTTGAATGGAATAGGATCTGGGAAGTGCCTCTGTCTGACCGCTGTAACCTGCCCTGAGCCCCACTGTCATCCAAGTGCTCCTTGTTCTCGGCATCCTTTGAGGCAGTTGCATTGGACTGGGTGGTCTCTGGATAGGGGTGATGATACTTCTGACCCAGTTTACTTCCGCTCTGAGTCTGGCTACCTCATCCCGCAGTCCAGAGAGATGCATGCAGATAGGGCAGCACCTCAGTGTCCAGAAGGTCTGCCTGAAAATGGCTGCCCCACAGCCACTGCATTGTACCACTCCCCACATTATACTGCAGTTATACTGCTATTCCACTACTTGTCTGCTACTGAAGCTCTCCTAGTTCCCTTTTTAGGAATTGACTGTCCTAAAAATCCTGCTACTGATCCTCAGATAATTTTCTCGTTTAAAAAAAAAGAAAAAAAAAAACAATAAATAAATAAATGAGTCTAAACACTTGTCGTGCTGAGGGTGGTCTTTTTCCCCCTTATGCCCCTCCTACTCCACACCCCTTACTATACCCAGTGTTTAGCTCCTGTCAATCAGATTTAACAGGGCATATAATTAAGAGTTAGGGAAAGGGGGGGCGAAAATTTGCAGCAATTAAAGACAGCACAGAAATATACCACCACTACATAAAGTCAACAAAGAAAGTACAGTGTCACTAAAAGCCCACAATCTAAGTTTAAAAGAAAAATAGCAATTACCAGTTACTGTAAAGCACTGAATTGAATGTTTCCTTCCCCTTCTGGCTTCTTCTGAGAAAATAAAACTCACTTGCTACCTCAACTCTGACTAAGCCCCACCTCCGGTTATCACGTAGCTGAGGTCAGAGGCCAGACAATTAACACCCCTTACCCAAACTACAGGGCAAGTCAGACAAGCCAAGACAAAATTTGCAGCAATTAAAGACAGCACAGAAATACACCACCACTACGTTTTAAATTTTCAACAGCCCAAAAACAATTCTAAGTAAAGACAACAAACAAAGTACAGTGTCACTAAAAGCCCACATTCTAAGTTTAAAAGAAAAATAGCAATTACCAGTTACTGTAAAGCACTGAATTAAATGTTTCCTTCCCCTTCTGGCTTCCTTTCCTTAATTTTGTAATATGGCTTTTCTCCTCTGGTGTCTGTCAAATCCTTGGTTCTGGGGGCCTTCCCTGTGTAGGAGCTCCTAATTGCATGCTTCACTTGCCCCGTCTATTCCTGTGGTGGTGATTCATGGTGCTGGGCCCAAGAGCTCCACCAGCCATCCTCCTGATGACACTGTAGTGTCTCCCCCCACAATTTTTGTCCCATCTCCCTCTGGTGCCTGATTATGCTACCAGTCGGCCATGCAAACATCCTCTGCCATGGAGTAAGCTTTTCTGGTTCCTCCCAGGGGTCACTGCGTATCTCTTCCTGGCTGGTAGCACTGTCCTGCAATCATCCCAACCTGCCTTGCTGGCTCCCAAGTCCACTTCTGAACCTGGGTTGCAGTTTTGTTGCCATGGGGCAGACAGGCACTCCCCTGCTCCACCATCTGTGCTTGTAGTACAGTCTGCTCCACCTATAGCGCTCACAGGTATAGCGGGCACTCACTTTTGCCAGGCAAATTTCATTTACCAAATGCCATTCCTATAGGCTTCAATGTTAAATCATACTGATATAACGTCTATTTGTCACAGTCTGGATCGCCCACATTTCTGCTGGCAGTGGCATCTCTGTGAAGGTGTAAATGATCCCAATTAACATGTTTTAACATGGGAGTGTTGCTGCTAGCAGCTCAGCAGCTCATTGTTCGTTCGTTTTCATGCTGTGCACAGCTCAGTCCTTAGCATTGGAAGAATGGCAGGAAGATGCAAAGCAATGTCACTCAGTGACAAGATGGAACTGTAGTGCGCTCGCTACAGCTGAGCGGGTGTGGACTCCTTACTGCCAGAAGTCGACAACTCGGAGTAAAATCTCTGACTACTTCAAGTAAGACCAGACAAAACCGAAACAAAGCTGTACTTGCTTTATTTATGTAACGTTACTTAACATTATCTGGTGAATGCACTGTGGGCTGCGTTAAGTGCGCTTTGGGGGAAATCACATTAAAACGTTTACACCACAACTGCATTTTTTTTTTTTTTTTAGTTTGTGGGTATAGCTAACATTTTATATAACGGGCAGATAGCGGTTGCACATATGTGCCCGTTATAAGCGGATTGCACTGTATATTAAACTAGTAACTATTAAACTTCTGCCTGTGTTGATTTTTATGTTATCTACTGGTGTACCTACTCAACACATCTGTACCTTGTATTTTGTTGTATTTCTGTTATGTTTATCATGTATCATGTACTTCGTGCATTATGGCCCGGGTCGTGCCTGAAAACGGTCCTCTGGATCAGTGCACCTACCCGGTTATCAAAGTCATAAATAAACATAAGATTTGCTCCAGAAATTAAAGGCAGCCTCCTAAACCTTTGAGTAAAGTTACATAGGCAAATTGTATGTATTCTGCCCTCATTTACTTTACATAGCTGTTAATAATTGTATCTTGTGAACTGTATGTACTGCAAGTCTTGGTGTCCAGGGTTGGCCCTGTAAAGAGGTCTTGTGCCCACTGGGATCTTCCCCATTACCAAAGAATTAAATAAAACAATAAATAAATAGAACCCCCACTGATTCTACTACACTTTACATTGAACATGCTGCAGCCCTGTCCCTCACTTAGCATTATCCGTGTGTTTTCTTGGGGTGGAGCTACACCTTGAGTCTCCGAGGCTTACTGAAAACAAGCCAGACAGAAAAATATGCCTAAGGATTGTTAGGGCAGTGTCCCAGTTTCAAAACTGTCCCAAGTAAGTAACTTTCAGGTGCAGTAAACATTGTACAAATAAATTGAACTACAGCACTTTACAAGATCAAATAATCTAGATAAAAGGTGAGTAAAATTGCAAAAACATATCTTATTAATGACTCTGTGCCGTCTTTGTGAGCTGCTTATTGAGCCCCTTAGACACTTAGAACCATTGTGTGACTTGCCTGTCCCAGGTTAATAAAGGTGTCATCTGCCTTTTGTTTGAGCCCCGAGGAGGTGGTAGTTTAACTATGAAAACATGTTGTTGAGCCTAGGTGCCCTTTGTGAGACGTGCCCAGCAGTGCCACTAATCAGATGTTGCACACAATAAAGTACGTGAAATAACTGCTGTAATAATGTACCACATAGTGTATGTTGCATGTATGTTGTGAGACACCCAAGAATCATAGAAATGTACTAGCTGACACCGCTTTATCCTATATCTACTGTTTTCATATTTACCTAGTTAACTTCTTTTAAAGGTGACAGGAAATTATTTTTACATAACTCTTCCATTTTTCTTTCCTTTCCTACATAAGCTGATATGCTTTGACCAGTTTTGATAAAATAACCCAGCTTTGGGGTGCCCCCGGAGCTGCACAGAGTTCCATTCTCCTCACCAGCTACTGCTCTTTCTTTTCGAATTTCTAAGACATTCCATGACATCAGTCAACCATTCCATGCTGTCAATGACCTGGAATAGTGTTACTGATGTCATATAATGTTAAGGCAGTATAAAAAGAGAACAGCAACTGCTGAGAAGAAAGGGATTCGGAGTAGTTACAGAGGCTAAAAACTAGATTAATTTAAGAAATGAAAGTCAAAGCCAATCAAAATATTGGATAGATGCTAAAAAGAAAACAGAAGAGTATCTGTTTCTCCATCACCTTTAATCAAGTATACCGTGTACAGAGACCAGACATCTAGTATGTACAGTAACAGAGAATAAAAGGGGGCTCGTAGTATAGCTTAGAGGTTAGAGTAACGAGCTGTGAAGGAGCTTGGTACATTTGGCAGGCCCGAGTTTGATTCCCACAACTTATACTGTGTGACTCTGAGCAAGTCACTTAACCTCTCCAGTGCTCCCAGGTTGTCCCTGATAACAGGCACTTGTGCCTAGCGGGCCATACCCGGCTACCCCAAAAAAAACAAAAGGCATTAGGCTTTGCTTACCTTGATTTTTGCATTAAACAGTACCCAGTAGCCCCGTGTAATCTGGGTGGTCATCTCTTGATTTTACCTACAGGAGTGCCAAGTACCCCTAGGGTCTCGGCCATTTCTTGATTTTTTGTGTGTTTTGGGGAGACAGAGAGAGAGAGAACTGTTTTGTACACGAGGAGTTTCAGTTAAGGTGAGGTTCTTGCATATGGCTACCCAGAACTTGAATGACTGTACGTTGACATGGACATGCACTGTGTTAAGACCCCTGAATACTGATTTTTTTTATTTCCAACTGCTTTACTTTGTTCTGTAGCTTCAGTGCTGTGGCATTTATAACTACACTGACTGGATAACCACACCATGGTACAACATGAGTGGAAATGGCTCCGTTCCTCAGAGCTGCTGTAAGCACGAGTTCAGTAACTGCACTGGGAATATGACCCACGTGGAAGACCTCAATTTACAGGTAACAATTCTGCTGTGAAAAGCTTCAGTCGCTCACAGCTGTTCTATCATAGGTAGCGGTAGCAGAGGTGATGCTGTGGATTTTAAACACTTTCCATGCGACTGCAGAACAGTGAACTGGAGTGGAGTTGGGGGCAGTGTTGAAATTACATCGGAACCTACCACTGCTCTCAAACGAGCCCCAGTTAGCTCGTGCATATCTGCCATTTACTTGTAATGGGAGATTGGGGGGAGGCCCGTTTTAAAGATGTGAGGCCTATGATCCCCCTTGCCTCAAAAAGCTCTTAAAGTACAATTGAAGCCCTGGCTTTGGTGTTAAAATGCTATAAATGCTAGACCAATCAAAACTCTATGAGTAGAAACTATAGTGTGCTCCCACACCACTTCAATTCATGGTTCTGTACTCGCGTGGAAAATGCTTATAGCCCCTTTAAAGAGGGGGACCGGCCACTGGCCAACCAAATCACATTTGGCATACGCATAACTCTACTTCATTATGTTCTCTCAAAAACCTTTGAATTCCTTGTCGTTTATCATTACTGAGGGTACAGTAATAACATGCAAACAGGAGGTTTCCCCCTTATAGGTTATGCACAACAGTCCTACTTGTGGCATCATAGCCATAATCCACAGCAGCAGACTGTAATATTACAAGCAGAACATTCTGACTTCAACTCCAGACTCTGAGTTGGCAGTAAGTGAACAACGGTGAAACACATAGCATAACTGAGATGCCTGTAAATGAGCTTGATATCCTGGTAGCTGATTTTATCTTTAAACTTGAAAGGATTGATATTGTGGGGTTTTTTTCATCCGAATCATAAGCATGACTGCCCATACACTATAAAAGATTGTGTATGAGTAATCATACACAATCCTCTATGTTGATGTCCTCAGTTATAAAGAACACAATTGTTTTGGAATGTTGTGTAATTCAGTTCTGCTGTTAAAGCTTGTCATTTCTGTTGTGCTAAAGACCCTCTTTAAAGAACTGCCGACATCACAAAGGCAAACACTTCGACATTTGTAAACACAGTTCAGCTTATAGTTGATACAGTTTTTGTATTTTGCTCCCTTGTTTACTTTGTAGCTATGTATATTAACATGAATCAGGATCCCTCTCCCTTGACATTGTCCGTTCTGGCTTCTTAACACATGACATCATAATTCTCTGCCAGTGACATCAAAATTTACAGCTATTAAACTGATTATATCATGGGAGATGAAATCCAATTTCTCTACAACCAGTTAAAGAAACATTTATATTTTGTATGAGAAGTGCTAAGATGGGGAATTGCTACAATAAGTTGTGGAACTTTTGATGAAGGGTTATTCCTTTTCATATATTTAGTTGTAAAGAAAAGGGGCACAATAGAGATGAAATATAAAGAAAAATTTAACTAAAAGTAATGTTTTTATGTCTTCCTTAAGATGCCCTGGCTTTTTAAGGCACCCAAGTCCCACCACTCTTCCCTCTTAAACTGTGAGTGCCGTTAATAAATGCAAACACACACACACACATATACACATACGTGTTTTCCAGGATTACTACACCCATGGATAAACCTCTTTCAGTTGAAGATGGCCTTCTTACTATGCAGAGCATCAGCACCAGTCATACTAATATAAGACATTCAGAGCAACACATTTTTTTTTTTTAATTATTTTGTATCTCCTTCCCGTGGGCTCCACGTGGCTATGACCCTCCTTGGAGGGTGCATCCTCCAGCCCAATCCCCAGCTGGTCTGCCCCGAGGTTCCCCATGGATTCCCCTCTGCGGCAGGGCCAGGTGGAGGGCTGGCAGTCCTACCACCCAGTATGGCAAAATCTGGTGGCGGAGGGCAGACTTCACCAGAGTGTCCGGGCCATCAGAAGTCTGCGGAGCCCTAGCCTTTTAGTTTTCTCCCTCCTCCCTCCGACATAAGCACGCCGACTACGAAGTCTCCCGACCCGATACTGCCTCCAGCCACCACTAGAGGGCAGTCAGCGGGCGGGGCGACTAGTCCCCTTCCCCGGAAAGAGGAGAGCAGTCGTCTGGACGCTCTGTCCTCTCTCCCTCCACCAACCCCCAGCGGCCCAGGCTCGTTCCCAAACCCGGGTCCGCGGTGTGGTGTAAGGTGTGGCATCCAGCACCTCAACCCTCCATGCCACCGGGCCGGCTCAGAGCAGCGATTTTGTGGCTGTAGATGCTCCATGATGTTTCTGTACCTCATGTCAAATATTAAAGTTTTTGCCCAATACATTATGGTTATCTAAACATTTAAAATCCAGCAAAGAAACCATGGTTTGGCATGCATTTTGTTTGTTTACTTGTATGGTAAGACTTACTGCCGCTTGTTTGAAAAAAATCAGTTAACGAATCAGATTATTTTTTTAATAGACTTAACCCCCGAACAAGATGGAGATATTGCTGATTGAACCTGGCCGATGGCAGGATGTGGAGGCTACAGTGGAGAGGACTGGCATGGTGCTCGTTTCCTCTAGTCTGGTGACTTCCTCGAAGGTGAAGAATCTGAGCGTCATTCTGAATGACAGATTGACACTTGAGGCTCAGGTGTCATCTGTAGTCTGGAGTGTGGCTTCTACCACATCAGAAACATCTCCTGGATTTTTTTTTTTTTTTTGAACTTGCTGTTTTTCCGTCCTCCCTGCCCCCTACGCTCCGCTTCTTCTGGAGCGCCTGGCATCTGCCTCGGTTCCTTCCATGCCTGGAGCCACTGCGGTCCCCATGTGTATGGATCTACCCCCAGCCCGGGAAGAGGTGGGGGCCAAGCACCCCGAACTAACATTACTTTGTCAGGGCTGCCGTGTGGAACAGGCAGGGGACCATTGAGGTCTGAGCTGGTGCGCTCTCTACCTGGAGTGACGGAAGTGTTTTTCCCCTGTTTTTTCTGGGCGTGCCATGCGCCCTGACGTCAAGGCGGAGCTCCGCCGACGTCTGGCACGCCCAACCGTCCTGGATTGGTCAGGCCCTTGCTGTACCCCAGGCGGAGGTCAAGCTCAACCTTGTCCCCTCCTCCCTGGAAAGGCGAGCAGTCCCGGCGCTCAGCCTTCTCCCCTGGCCAACCCTCCAGCTCCCAGACTCGTTCACGGGTCGCAGCGGTAGCGCTACCGCCGTGCCGACGGGCCAGCTGTACATCTCCTGGATTAAAGCCTTGATCATTCTGGAGGACATGCCCTCACTGGTACATGCCTTTGTGACTTCCAAGTGGAGGGCTCCTACAACGCTTGCAGCTAGTCTAGAACACAGTGGCCAGGATACTGATGGGACTTCCAAAGTCATGTCATGTGACCCCAGTCCTGCATAACCTGAACTGGCTGCAGGTGAAGTGGAGAATCACTTTCAAGTTTGGTTTGCTGACCTTTAAAGCCCTATTTGTACTGGGTCCAGGCTATCTGAGTGAGCTCTTGTCCACTTACTTCCTTGTTCGCACTCTCTGCTTCTCCAAGGTGAGCCTCCTAGCGGTTCCCAGGGCCAGGCTAAAGTCATCAAGGGACTGCACTTTTGAAGTGGCCTGTCCGGCCCTGTGGAACTCACTGCCCAGATCTCTGAGGTGGCTCCTCAGTGGAGGCCTTTGGGAGGGCCTAAGACCTACTTGTTGGGGGCTTCTGGTCTTAGTTAGTCCCTACTAGGGTGTGAATACCTTCATTCAATATTCGGAACGCCAGATATTCGTTATTCGACCCCCACCAGATAAGTGTTTTAAACAAAAAAAAAAAGACGTAATACTGTTGAAATATCCCAGTTCCTTCCCTTTTGAAGTGCACTAGGCAATTCTGCCATGAACACTCCCAAACAGCCTTTCAGGGACCCAAAAAGGCAGTAAACTACTGCACTGGTCAGTGGTCAGGTGACAGTCATCATAGATTGAGCAATGGCCTCAGATGAGGTGACGTCGTGTGTCTTTCCTAGGGCACCTAAAGTGGCACTGGCATAAGTGCATTGTATGTTTGGCTGGCAGTATAGCCTAGAGGTTAGAGGAGTGAGGTGTGAACAAGCTGGTACATTCCAGCAGACCAGACCTGAGTTTGATTGTGTGCATCACTGAGACCTGGCTGGATGAGAATGCTGGACCAGTTTTGGTGGCAGCAGTTCCGGACAGGTACTCAGTGATACACCGCCCGAGGGTGGATCGTAGGGGCGGGGGTGTTGCTATCTGCTTTAGAACAGAACTGGGTCTAGTGGAGGTACCAGTGGGAACTACCAAATCCTTTGAATGTATCTTGGGCGAGGGTGTGGGGCGCAGGATACTTCTCTTATACCGTCCACCAGGTGATGAGAATGTTTTCCTGCGGGAAGTCGCAGACTTCATTATTGACCTGACATTGGGGTCCCCCAGATGGTTAGTTCTGGGGGACTTCAATGCCTGGGTCGACGATGAACTCTTGCATTTTGGTCAAGACTTCCTCCAGTTAATGATTTCACTGATTTTCACTGGGCTTCACACAGGTTATTTCCTCCTCGACCCATATTGGTGGTCATTCATTGGATTTGGTGTTCCTTCTGGGGATAGAAATATCCGACTTGGTGGTGGAACCAGTCGGATGGTCGGACCATCACTCCATTGGGTTCAGTTTTGAGGCCACCCCTAGTAGGTCAGCCCCTATGGAAATGGTCCGGTACCGCCCTTTAAGGGGTGTTTTCCCCGGATGACCTGATGGCGGTGCTGGACCTATCGGGCTTATCGAGAGATTGCATGGATCCAGGATTGCTGGTACTTGCCTATAATAAGGCGGTGGCAGGGGCCCTGGATTCCATTGCTCCTGTTCGTGTTCATCCTCTCACTCTTCGCCCCAGGTCTCCTTGGTTTGATGAGACTCTGAGGGAGTTGAGGAGAGTTGGACAAAGGTTGGAGAGGTGCTGGCGGAGGTCGGGTCTGGATGGTGACAGACTTGGTTTGATGGACCACTACGTGGTCTATTAATCCGCAATCTCTCGTAAGAAGGCAGAATTCCTGTCCAGAGAGATTGCGGCTGCACAGAAAAGACCAGCTCAGCTCTTCTGGACAGTGGACAGATTGTGCAATCCAATCTGTCTTCAGCCCAGTAGAGCCTTTTCTCAAGAACGGTGTGAGGAGTTTGCTCTATTCTTTGCAGATAAGTTTGCCAAAATCAGATCTGATGTCCGCTTGACCCTCTCCAGTGGGAGTTGTGAGGGTCGGCAGGAGATGTCAGACACCCAGTTTGTGTGGTCTGACTTCAGCCTCCCCACAATCAGTGACATTGTGATGATCATCCAATCACTGCGTCCGACCAGCTGTGATTTGGACCCGGGCCCTACACGTCTCTTAGTGGATTGTGTGGATAAAATTGGCCCAGTCCTTGCTGAGATAGTCTGGAGGTCCTTGTAGAGGGGGAATTTTCCAGATCCTCTTAAGGAGGCTGTAGTTCAGACCCTTCTTAAGCAGTCCTCCTTGGACCCGGACTGTCTGGCAAATTACAGGCCTGTCTCTAACTTACCCTTTGTGGGTAAAGTTATTGAGAAGGTGGTTGCATCGCAGTTGGATGATCATCTGACCAACAACCATGTCTATGATTCTCTCCAGTCTGGATTTAGGAAAAGGCATAGTACCGAGACAGCACTTGTTCAGGTACTAAATGACCTCCTAATAGCGAGAGATCGAAGGACCTGTTCCATCTTGGTCCTTCTTGATCTCTCTGCAGCGTTTGACACTGTGGACCATGGTGTGCTACTGGAACATCTGCGATCTATCTGTGGGCTGTCTGATACAGTCCTCGGGTGGTTTTGATCTTACCTCGAGGGTAGAACTCAGAGGGTGATGTCCGGGATTTTTTCCTCAGCATCAGTCTCCCTATCCTGCGGGGTACTGCAAGGTTCCATTTTGGCACCCATGTTGTTTGCAGTGTATATGCTGCCGTTAGGAGTGATCAGTAGGCGGTACAGTTTGGGTTTTCATTGCTATGCAGATGATACCCAGCTGTACATGTCCTTTGTGCCCAGCCAGGATGCTGCCATTTCGGTCTTTAACAACTGTCTTGCCGAAATCCAAGACTGGATGAATGTGAGTTGGCTGCGGTTGAACCCCGGAAAAACTGAGGTGTTGGTTGTGTACCAGGGTCGCTGGGAGGCGGATTTGTTAGCTGGATCGCCCTCGGGCTTACGGCTTGGGGTGCCCAGCTGACTACTTCAGACCGGGTGCGGAACCTGGGCATTGTATTTGACGACTGTCTGACATTTAAATCTCAGGTGTCAGCGGTTGTCAAAACCTCTTTTTACCATCTGAGGAACATCGCCCGGGTGAAGCACCTGGTTCCTCCAGATGATCTTCCAACTTTGGTCCATGCCTTCGTTACCTCCTGCCTTGACTACTGCAATGCCCTTTACCTTGGGCTACTGGGGGTTGAAATTCGCCACTTGTAGCTAGTGCAGAATGCAGCAGCCAGGCTGTTGACTGGTTCTTCTAGGTCCATCCATATAACGCCTGTACTCCGTGGACTGCACTGGCTGCCAGTTTGCTGGCGAATCACCTTCAGGGTCGGTTTGCTGACTTATAAGGCCCTACACGATCAGGGACCTGCTTACCTGAAAGAGCTCCTTGGTCCCTACTGTCTGCCCCGCTCTCTCCGATCCACTGACGAGGGATTGCTAGAGATTCCCAGGGTTCACTTAAAAACTTCAGGGGCAAGATCTTTTAGCTTCATGGCCCCGACCCTGTGGAATTATCTACCTCGTCAGGTGCGAAATTGCCCAACTGTCCAAAGCTTTAAAGGAGCTTTGAAAACCTACCTTTTTAGTAAAGCCTTAAATGATTTCTGATTATTTTAATGTTGTTTTAACTATTTATTCTTTTATGTAATATTGTACAGGCGCCTTGGTTTAAGAAAGGCGCCTAATACAAATAAAGAATGATTGATGATGATTGATTGATTCTCACAACCTCCACTTGCACACTGTGTGACTCTGAGCAAGTCACTTAACCGCCCAGTGTTCCCAGGTCACCCCTGAAAACAGGCACTTGTGCCTAGTGGGCTTTACCAGGTTACCAAAGACTAAAATAAAAATAAAATAAAAATGTGTACCCTGGAAGAGAGGAGAGCGAGATGTGCCATGATAGAGACCTATACAAGTACCTTATGGGGTGAAGACCAGGCACATAAGGGGAGTGTCTTTCAAATGAGAGAGCACAAGTGCCAGGGTCAATTGGCGCATGTGACAAAGCTGAAGGGAGTGTTCAGCAAGACAGGTGTGAAGAAATATTCACTGAACGCATGGTAGATGACAGACTGGGTCTGCAGGCATAGTGATGGCACCAAAAACACTGCGGGACTTCAGGCATGTGTGAGGATAGGCATAGGGCTGGGGTGTATTTGAAAACAGGCAGGAAGGCAGCAGGGTTGCTTTAGGGTCTGCAGATGAGACTGATAAGTAAGGGATGGACAATCTGGGCTGACTGTGTGGGCACTTGGCACTTCCAACAGACAATTAGTAACCTAAAGTACACAATAGTAAGGTCACTAAAACATGATATAATATTTCGATGTTTCTAGTTTAACAGGGGCTTCATGGTGGTCCTTCAGTTGTATGCCAGGGAGTGGAGACTGTTACCCTTTTAATTAAATATTTTACATGATGGAAAAAAAGTATGAGCCAGAAAAACGTAACATTACACTTTTGTAACAGTCAAATTGAGAGCTGTACTGTAGCACCAGTTTTATGTGGGTAGATCATGTTTGTAGCCAGTTACTGTTAATTTTAGCTTAAGGAACACTAGCTGTTCAATGTGTTGAGGGTCCAGCTTGGAATGGTGTGGCTCAGCAACATCACCAGTAGTGCTAAACATCCTCTCGGATGGCACACTTGTAGGAGGGCAGCTTAGGTATTATAAAGCAAGTTGTGCCAGGTGAGGAGAGGAGTTGATTTTCTGAACCCAGTAACCCAGTGGAACAACATCAAATGGATCAGTTTATTCTGCAAAGTAGTCATTAAGTACATTTTCTGCAGAGAGAGGCTAAGATTGTGAGCGTTTGTGTTGCTGTTGATGCAACGATGTGCTGAGTAATTCCCAATCACTCTCCTCTACACTGCCACTGTGCCGTCTTTCCCCATCTGCACCAGTATCATCTGATTCCAAACAACCACATGCCTGTCTGTCTCCCTCAGGAACCTAAACTGGAGCGTTTTCCTCCCTTTCCAAGTGTCTGACTACCTGCATGGCACTATTTAACTCTTCACTGAGCTGTTGCCTAAAATGAGTCACCCTATGGGTATCTGTGGCTATGTGAAGGATCTCACATTTGAACCTAGGGTCCAGCATTGTAGCAAACATGTGATGGCAGGTATCCATGACTGTGGTGAACCTTGCATCAAGATGATTAACAAGGTCAGTGACCGCTTGTGTACTGAGTGTGTTGTCAGCCAAAAAACATTTTAATGATATTTTGCGAATATGCACAGCTGCGATAACCTGACTAAGTAAGGCTGCGGCAGCACTTGGATCACATGTACTCCTCTCACATGGCCCAAGGGCAGGAGAACCTTCACTATGCCCTCAGGAACTAACCAGTCATGATGGAGTAGGACTCCTCCAGTGTTTACCTCCATAGACATTCTGTGTGGTGCTCGCTTTTGCTCAGAGTTGTGAAAGCATCCGGTATGAAGAATTTCACAGAGTGATAACATCTTGTATTACACAGTGTTGGGTCAGACCAAGGTGTTCCTGAACTTCTCATAATTTGTTAGTGGCTTTTACAGAGTGATGGAAATGGCTGCAGATGGAACGGGCTGTGGATAATATGTTGGTCCTGCTACTGCTACACAGTGCGCGAGTCGCCACTAAATTTAGTGTGTGTGTGTGTGCAAAGCAACGAATACTCTCAAAATGGCCATCATTGATGGTTTTCGCCATGTTTGTGCCATTGTCTGTAACAAAAAAGCCAGCTTTTAAATTGGTGTTAACACCAGTCCAAGACCGCAACAGGTCTTGCAGGAACATGAAAATAGTATGTGCTCTGTGGTCTTCCTCTAGGAGTCCGACGTTCAGCAAAGCTGACCTAATGAGACTACCAGATTTTGAGTGGGGGGTGTGCTGTGCTGTTGGATGTGAGGTATTATACTTTGTTCGTGCATGCAGAGCATCCATTATTGAAAGTGCCACGGGAGACATCGATGTAGACCGCTGCAACAACTGTTGTGTGCGAAGTGCTGATAACTGTGTCTGTCTTGTAGTATCAGTGGAGTCAGTAGTGACCACCAGAGTAGAGGCCAGACTATGTGTTGGTGAGGGGGGGGAAGGAATGCCGTGACCACTAGGTTGCTCTAAATCAGATCTGTTGTCAATACCACCACCACTGCCAACTGTGCATGCCTGTCCACCGGAGGGGTTTAGTCTTAGTGAAACCAAGGGTCCGGATCCAGACCCAGATGAGCTTCGATACACTTGAGGGTGCTTAAGCTTCAAGTGGTTCTGCAATGTTGATAAGTTAGAGTGTGATTTCCGTCAGCTTATAGTGACATTACAGAAAGAACCGACTGCCTTCCTTGTGTCCTCCTTTTTAACACAGCGAAATGCAGCCACACAGTACTTTTAATACTGCGGTTACCAGTGATTCTGCTAGCGCCACATCCCCCAGTTTGTTTTTTCAACAGATGAGCCTGTCTTGTCCTGATGTTCTTGCCCTGTGATCACTGCCCCTGACGGTGCCATGCCAGTGCTGCTATCACTTGGCTGTCTTTCAGGCCATGACAGAGCCTGCCAAAGAAACGTTAGTGTTGCTTGTTTGGTTGTTGCTTGTTTGGTCCTCTTAGAGGGAGGGGGATCCTTACAGCTGCTTCTACCACTCTTGCTAGTAGTGCTACACCTAGAGGCTGTTTTGCCAGCCACCTTTTTTTTTTCTGCCCTCAAGATACATAGCGTACTCTGCCTCATCTTCAAAGTCACTCACATGTGCCTCTAATGAAGAAGATGACGTGTCACTGGGCAGTTAATTATGTGGTGGGAAATACTCAGAACTAGATGACTGGTCATGGTCTGCAATGTTTTCAGGAGTACTGAGAAGCAGGAGGCATAACTGTTAACTGAGGGTTGAGGCACTGGATGCCACACTGGCAACCCGGGTTCGGGAACGGACTCTGGACACCAGGGGTCAGCAGGGGAAGGAGAGGATTGAGCATCCGGAGGACTGCTCTCCTCTCCTCTCTTGGGGTGAGTTGTTGGGGTTGCTTTGCTCTGTAGAGGCCTCATAGAAACATAGAAACAGACTTTGACAGCAGATGAGGACCGCTTGGCCCACCTAGTCCACCCATTTCCCTACCTACAGGATAAGCTGCAGATCCTAGTTAACCAACAGCCTACCTCTTCCTACCCCCCACAAGAATTGCTTTACGTCTGTACCATGCATTCTTGAATTCTCCCACAGTTTTAGACCCCACAACCTCCTCAGGACAGCCGTCCCATGTGTCCACCACCTCTCTGTGAAATAAATACTTCTAGGGATGTGGATATGTTGTTCAATCCACACTTACTGGCAGGTTCCTTGCCGCTTTAAATCTTGCCGGAAGGTCTTCATGCTGGCTCTTCCCACCCACCCGGGTGGTAAAACTCTCGGCTCCGCCCCATGACGCCAGATCTTCCTTACCGCTTGGAAACTCAGTTTCCCTCTTTTGTGCTCTGTGTTTTAGGCCTGGATCCAAACACTCTGGTTAATCCAAAACTTATTTTAAAATTTACAAGACTTCAGTCTTTATCTTCCCCTGTGGCTGCGATGGACAAATAGACTCCCGGATTTCATCGGTGCCCCTGTGGGCAGAAGATGTCCCGGACCGACCCGTACTCCACGTGCGTTTATTGTCTTGGACTCGGCCATGACTCACAGGCTTGTGAGTTGTGCAAATCCTTTTTGGCTTCAGTCTTGGAGGACTGCGCTGCCCGATTGCTGTTGAAGCGACCCGAGAAACGTTATCCTTCAGTCAAGTCGAAGGAGGCCTGTTGGGCGGTGTCCACGGCTGCTGGCTCGGCTGAACAGCTGGAGCAGATGATCACCCTCGAGGAGGCGGCCCAGGCTGCATCATCATCATCATTCTTGGTCGCGGCATTTATCCTGTTCTCCTTGGGCTCCTCCTACACAGCTTCTTTCAAGGAGCTTTGCCAATCCCTCTCCACAAAGGGAGAAGGGCCTTCGGGACATTCCTCTCGGTCCAAAAAGAAGGACCCCAAGGTAAGTCTCTCTCCCAATTGGCGTTCGTGGGAGTGGAGAAGTCCCCTCCCCGGATAGTCAACACTCTACTTCGGTCGAGGTTGCGGCTAGGCCGCTGGCTTCACGGTGTCCCCGTCAGGTCAGCCAGCCGAGACACCTGTTGACGCAGTCGACATTTTTCTCGCCCCATCAGATGGGCTGTCGACTGGTGAAGCTAACAACCCTTCTTCACCAGTTCCCCCAGTGGAAACCGAGGACTTGCCTGTGCCTCCTATGCGGGAGTCCCTGGTTAAGGTTCCTGAACCGAGTGAGGAGCAGGTTTCCCCTGCCCCCTCTCAGACCCACTGTTGGAAACACCAAAGGTCTCGGTCTCGGACCTCTTCCTGGTCCAGCCGATCCTGCCGACATCAGCGGTCTCAGCACCGTGGAAAGCAGTGGTGCCGCTCATCCTCGTAGTTGTCCTCTTTGGAGGATAGGCTCCGGCGCAGCTTGTGTTGGTGCTATGAGGATCTAATGTGGCAGCAGCTCCTTTTGATGGTGAATAAGCCGACTCAGTCGCCTTCCCCGGCCATTAAGTGGCTGTCACTGGAGCGGCCGAAACAACCCCTCATGGTGGTCAAGGAGCCGAAGCTGGCACCGGTTGTTCGGCCGAAACCGGCTGCGCCACCCATTGCAGTGGAACCTCCACCTCCACAACCGAAGACTGGGGCCCTGACCAAGGATTCTCAGTCGGTTCAGGGTTTGCCCCACAGGTTGTCGGTCACCCTTAATCCCGATTGACCTCGGCAGGTGGAGGGTGGCTCAGGCGCTCGGCAGCTGTTCGCAGACTCCTCGGAGTCTGATGAAGACGACCCCTTGTTCTCCAGGCCGCTTGACTTGGAGTCCATTGGGGGTCAGTCTGTGGATGAGAGCCCATCCTCGTTCCTAGGTATACTTCGACTCCTCTCAGAATCCACTGGGATGAAGCTCTAACCCGTTTGAAAACGGGCCAAGTGTCCACTCACAGAGATACTAAACCGAAGGGATTCCCCTACGGGGGCCTTTCCGTTGGCTGAAGCCATTATTGGCCCAGCCCTGGAGCTATGGCAGCAGCCAGCTTTTTGTCCAGCACCTTCAGCCAGGATGGCTTGGAAGTATGCAGTTCCCACCGGTTCACTCTCCGGTTTTTCGGAGCACCCCTCTGCGGAGGGGCTCGTGACCGATAGCATTTTCTGGTGTTCCGGGAACACTCGGGACGTGGACAAGCCTCCCGACAAGGAGTCCAAGAAGTTGGACTACTCCGGGCGGAAAGTTTATGATGCTTCCTCCCTAGGCCTTCGTCAGGCCAGCTCGGCCATCCTGATGGCACACTTTTCACACTCCCTTTTAGGCTCCCTGGATGAGGTGATTCCTCATCTCCCGGCTGACCTCCGGTCAAGGATCAGGAAAGGGCGGTGGCCAAACAGCAGCTCCAGACGTCTCTGGACATCGCTTACTCATGTGCCCGGTCAGTAGCAGCCACAGTGGCCATGTGCCACAGAGCTTGGCTGCAGATATCCACCTTCACGGCAGATACCCAGCACAAGCTGGTAGGGATTCCCTTCCTGGGTACCGACTTGTTCGGTCCCAGGGTTGAGGGACATCTTCAGCGGATCGAGAAGTCCAGTGCCACCTTGGACTCTGTCATGTCTGCCCAGAAGGACAAAGGCCGCCGGCAGCAGCGTAAGCCCTTTCGTCCTTCAGCCCCTGCGGCACGTCCGGCCCAGCAACACCAGCATCAGGGCCAGGAAGCCGGGAGGAAAAGGTCCAGGACGTTCCTCGGCTGGTCCTTCCTCCAAGCCTGCCCAGTGACTGGTTGAGGGGTGTCGCCCCCAACCTCATCACTCCTCCCCGGGTTACCCCTGTGGGGGGACGGGTCCACCACTTCCTCTCCGCCTGGTCTGATATCACCACGGACCGCTGGTTGCTGGAAGTGGTAGGAAAGGGTCTGCCTCTGGACTTTGAGCAGTCCCCACCCTATCGAGCCATCGCCCCATGGGGGGCTACGGGGTCCGCAGCCTCTCTGTTGACCCGTCGAGCCGACATTGCTCTGCTCCTTCAGAAGGAGGTGGTCAGGAAGGTGGCAGATCCTCCATCAAACCTAGGGTTTGTGTCCAAGTACTTCCTGGTCCCAAAACGGATGGGAGGCTGGCGCCCCATTCTAGACCTACACGGCCTGAACAAGTTCCTAAGGTCTCGAATCTTCAGGATGGTCACTCTGGCTCAGATCATCCCATCCTTGGAACGAGGAGTGTGGTTCTGTTCTCTGGACCTTCAGGAAGCGTTCTTTCACGTCCCAATCCGTCCATCCCACCAGCGATTCCATGCCCTTCGGCCTCTTTCCAGCTCCCAGGGTCTTCACCAAATGCATGGCAGTGGTGACTGCATTCCTGCGGCGTCTAAGGGTCCAGGTGTACCCTTACCTGGATGACTGGCTGATTGCAGCCTCCTCCAAGATGGAGGTGGAGCTGTCCAGGGATCTGGCCCTCCAGGTCTGCTCTCAGATTGGCCTCCTCATCAGTGAGGCCAAATCGGACCTCGTGCCAACGCAGGTGATTCAGTTCATCGGGGCAGAGCTCGACTCTCTTCGAGCCAGAGCACGACTCCCGGCGGGCAGGGTCGAGGTTCTTTCCTCCTTTGCCCAGTCATTTCTGATTGGGCAGTTGCACCCTGCCCAGGACTTCCTCCGCCTCCTGGGCCTCATGGCGGCCTGCACCAGCATGGTCCATTGGGCCCGTTGGCACATGCATCCCCTGCAGTAAGGACGGGCCCACCAAGGGTCACAGTGCTCCAGTCCTCTGGACCAGCCAGTGATAGTGACCCAGGAGATTGGGAATGCTCTCCAGTGGTGGATCGTTCTGGCTCATCTGCAGGAGGGTAACCCGTTTGTCCGCCCAGAGCTGACAGACACTCTAACGACCAGCGCTTCTCTGGGCTGGGGTGCCCATCTGGGGGAACTCAGAGCACATGGCCTCTGGTCCCCCTCAGGAGTCTCGATGCCACATCAACCTGCTGGAGCTTCAAGTGGCCTGACTAGCCCTCACCACCTTCGCTCCGTTTGTACGGGGTCAAGTGGTCCAGGTCCAGACGGACATCACCACAACCATGTACTACCTAAACCGCCATGGCGGGACGTGCTCCTTGCCTCTGTGCAAGAAAGCTCTCCGCACTTGGTCTCTCATGAGCAGACTGGAGGCGGATCTCCTAGCAATCCATGTGGCAGGAGCCTCCAACACTCTGGCCGATGCCCTGTCAGAAGAGAGGCATCTCACGAAAATTTGTCCTGCCGGAGGTAGCATAAGATCTGTTCTCTCACTGGGGCATGCCTCAGGTGGACCAGTTTGCCTCCAGGGAGAATGCGGTTGAGGCTGCTTTCTCTCTTTACACCCGCCCTCAGCAAGGCTCGTTGCAGGATGCCTTCTTGAGGCCGTGGACCCCGGCCCTTCTACGTCTTTCCTCCATTTCTCTTGATCCACAAGATGCTTCCTGGCGAGGAGGGACAAGGCGCAGGTGGATCTCTGGTAGCCCCACCAGCCCCCTGGCCAGTTCTGGTATCCAGATCTCCCTCAGCCTCAGCTCCAGGCTCCCGAGGCGGTTCCCAGCCCGCCTGGCCTGATCTAAGTCAACCAGGGGAAGGTACTCCACCCGGGCCTTCAATCTCTGCACCTGATGGCCTGGTTCCTGAGCAGCTAGAGTTCCAGGCCTTGGGTCTTTCCGACGAGGTCCTCAGCGTTGCTGAGGCATCCCGTAAGGAGTTGACCAGAAAATGCTACGCCTTCAAATGGAAGAGATTCTCCATTTGGTGTCAGGATATGAGGTTGGACTCTTCCTCCTGTTCCTTGGCCAGCATTCCGGACTACCTGTGGTCCCTTTCGCAGCTAGGGCTTCAGTCGACGACCCTTAAGGTGCACCTGGCAGCCATCTCTGCTTACCGGGCACGGGCCAGAAAGCAGTCAGTGCAGGAAAAGGTGGTTGGGCGCTTTTTCAGAGGCCTTGATCACATATCCCCTCCGGTGCGAGAACCTCCACCTCCGTGGGATCTACTGCTGGTACTGGTTAGGCTCATGGGTGTTTCATTCAACCGATGCACAGTCAGTGATATCTCTCACTTTGTCGGAAGACCACCTTCTTGGTGACTATCACGTCAGCCAGAAGGATGGGGGAGCTCCAGGCACTTTCCATCGAGTCTTCTTATCTGGTCTTCCACAGGGACAAGGTTGTCCTGCGCCCCCACCCAAAATTCCTTCTGAAGGTGGTGTCGGAGTTTCACTTTAACCAGGTGTTGACTCTGCCGGTGTTCTACCCCAATCACACCTCGGAGGCTGAATATACGCTCCATACTTTGGACCCTAGAAGAGCGCTGTCTTATTACAAGGAGCGGACAGCTGAAGTTCAGGGAGAGGTTCACCAGCTGTTTGTCACCTACGCTGAAGCCGCGACCTGGAGACCTGCAGCCAACGATGGACGATAGGTAGGTCACTTCCTGCATAGATCTCCGCATATAGGATGGCGGGCATGGAGCCACCCAAAGGGATGAGAGCTCATTATACCCGCCATACCGCTGCTTCGGTGGCTGCTTCCAGGGACGTCCCTATCCAGGAAATTGGCAGGGCTGCTACCTCGAAGTCAGCACACACCTTTCTAGGGACATGGATATGTTGTTCATCCACACTCATTGGCAGTATCCTTGCCGCTTTAAATCTTGCCGGAAGGTCTTCAGCTTGTTCCTCCCACCCACCCAGGTGTGGTATAACCCTGCCCGCCCCATGATTTCCAGATCTTCCTTACCGCTTGAAGCTCAGGTTCTCCTTAACGCTTCCGCGCTTGCGACTGGTTCCTATTTCTCCGCTATGGATTTAAAAATAATATTTGCAAAAGACTTGTCTTCGATCCTCGCGCCGTATGGACAAATCGACTCGGATTTTGAGATGCCCATGCGGGCAGAAGATGTCTCGGACGATCCACACCCACGTGTGTCTACTGCTTAGGCCTTGAGCACGACCCGCAGGCTTGCGACCTGTGCTCATCTTTCTGGCCACGCCCTCGGGACCGCGTGTTGCCTGACTGCAACTGGGCTGCCCCGAAGCGCTTCTCCGTGAAGTCCAAGGAGGCCCGTTATGTCTCACATGTGGCGGCTCGGGCGTGGATCAGCTCGAGCTGATGGTCGCCTCGAAGAGGAGGCGGCGCGTCAGAGCCTTCCTCGGGCCGCATTATCCCGCTTCCTGGGTTCTTCCTACACGGCTTCCTTTTAAGGAGCTTTGTCTGTCCTCCACTAAAGGAGAAGGGTTTATGCCTGCTGGACCTTATTCTCGGTCCAAAAAGAGGGATAGGGGTGTCCTCCGTCGGCTGCTCTTGGGAGCGGGAAGGTCCTCTCCCGGGCCGTCGATCGCCGTGGCTTGTCCAACTGCTCGGCTCGCCACTGGCCTCACGGGTGTCCCCGCCAGGTCAGTTGGACCTATTCTACTGATGAAGTTTCTAGATTTTTCTCGACCCATTGGACGTGGCTGTCGCCTTAGCAGCCGAGACCTCTCTCCCTCGTTCCTCCCGGGAGGAGTTGAGGATCCCGTGGGTTTCGCCTTGCCTCCGGTTCGAGCCTCGATGGACCTTCCGAATATGAGGCCGTCTGGGCCGACACCTCTCAAGACCGACCCCGAAATTCGGGACTCGGTTCGGGTCTCGACTTCGCGTCCAGCTGCTCATCCGGCTATAGGCGGTCTCGGGTCTCGGTGACCACAGAGCGGCGCGCCGCCTGGCCCTCCTCCTCGGATGAGGGGAGGCCATGAAATTATTGCCGACGGTACGAGGACCTTATGTTGCAACAGCTCCTCCTGGCCGGGATAAGTCGACCTCGCGCCTTCCCCTGCCATTAAGGGTTGCCACCGAACGTCAAGCACAACCCCCGACTTGTCCGGGAGGAGGCTCATACCCAGGTCGCTGAAACTAAAACCAGCTGTCTAATCATCTGTGGAACCTCCGCCTCCACAGCCACCCTAATTGGGGCTCCACCAAGGATTCTCGGCCCATAAGGGTTTAATTGACGTTGTCATTGTTACCCTCACTCCGACCGACCTCGCAGGTGAAGGTGGCTCAGGCCAGAGGCAGCTCTTCGAGGACCTTTCCGAGTCCCAAGATGATTCTCCTTCTTCCAAGCCACTGACCTTGAGTCTTCAGGAGGTCAGTCAATGGACGATAGCCCGTCTCGTCTTCCTAGACTGCTTGGCTCACCGGAGTCTACCGGATGGAGCTCTCAACCCGCTTCCAAACGGGCTGTGTATCCCCTCACCGGAGATTCTGACCGAGGATTCCACGGAGGCTCTTCCGGTGGCCGAGGGCATAGTGGTCCGGCACTGGAACTTTGCGCCCCTGCTTCCTGCCCTGCGCCTCGGGCCAGGATGGCCAGGAAGTATGCGTCCCTACCGGCCCTTTTTGTCCGGCCGTGAACACCCCTCCGCTGAGGGGTTGTTACTGACAGCGCTCGCCACGCAACGCCTCAGGATGTGGACAAACCTCCTGACAAGGAGTCCAAGAAATTGGACTATGTCGGGGCTTAAAGTTCACGCTTAAGGCCCTCTCTCAGCCTGCCAGCTGTCTCGCCGCCCTCATGGCACATTTTCCTCATGCCCTTGTTGGGCCTCTGGATGAGGTCATCTCATCTTCCGCTCTGATCTGCAGACTACGGTTATGCAGGTGCGGACCAGGGCAGGGTAGTGGGCCAAACAGCAGCTCCAGACTGCTTTTGATGTTGGGGATCATGTGCTAGATCGGTGGCGCCGCAGTGGCTATGTTGTCATGGGGGTTTGGCTGAGGATATCCACCTTTACTTCGATACCCAGCACAATTGCGGATGTTCCTTTGGGACTGACCTCTTCGGCCCTGGGGTGGAAGGTCACCTGCAGAGGATCGAGAAGTCCAATGCCACCTTGACTTGGGGTCCTTCCACCAGAAGGACAAAGGTCGAACCAGCCTAAGTTCTTTTCGTGGCCCCTGTGCCTGGCGCCCTGCCCAGTTAACGCCAGGCCAGCAGGCTCGGCCTTGGCATCCCAAACTCCAAGCCGCCGGGCTTCTCTAACAGGAGGCAGGGAGAGAAGGGCCCAGGAGGTCCTCGGCCGGTCCCTCCTCCAGCCTGCCCAGTGACGGGCTGAGGGGTGCCCATCCTGCCACTCCACTCCCTGGGTCTCTGCACGGCCCGCACTTCCGTTCCGCCTGGTCCGCTGTTACCACGTGACAGGTGGGGTCTTGGAGGTGGTGGGAAGAGGCTCACTGAATCTCGAGCAGGCACCACCCTTCAGGAGCTGCCGCCCCGGGGCCGATCCCCTAGCTCCTCACTGGCGGCCCGTCGAGCCACATTTCAGCCTCCTCCAAGGAGGTAAGAGGTGGTGGACCCTCCTTCAGACCCAGGGTTTGTGTCTGCATTTGTCTGAACGATTTGTGGCTGGCGCCCCTTTCTCGACTCTACACACCTAAACAAGTTCCTAAGGTCTCGAACTTCAGGATGGTCACTCTGGCTCAGATAATACCATCCTTGGAACGGCGTGTGGTTCTGCTCCCACCCAGGACGCCACGTCCCTATCCGTCTATTCCCACCAGAGATTCTGCCTCCGAGCTGAAGACCTCTGAGTTCCAAGCCATGCCCTTCGGCTTGTCTCCAGCTCCCAGGGTCTTCACCAAATGCATGGCAGTGGTGACAGCATTCTGCGGCGCCGAGGGGTCCGGTGTACTCTTACCTGACGTGACTGGCTGATAGCAGCTCCCTCCAGGAAGGCTGAGGCGGATGGTCCAGAGATCTGGCCTCCAGGTCTGTTTCAACTGGGCCTCCTTATCAACGAGGCCAAGTCGGAACTCGAGCCGAGCAGGTGATTTTATTCATCGGGCGCAGCTCGACTCTCTCCGAGCTGCCCTGCCGCTGACAGGGCCGAGGTTCTTCCTCCTTGTCCCATCATTTCTGTTGGGCACCGCGCCTGCCCGGGACTTCCTGCGCCTCCTGGTCTCATGGCGACCTGTACCAGCGTTGGTCCTAGGGCTCGCTGGAACATGCGTCTCCTTCAGTGGGGACTGGCAGCCAGTGGTCACAACGCTGCCATCCCTTGACCAGCTTGTGTCGGTGACACAGGGGATGTGAATGCCTTCCAGTGGTGGACTGCCCAGAGATCATTTAGAGGGCATCCTGGTCTCACCCGGAAACGACGGGTCTCTGTCGACCGATGCCCTCTGATGGGTTGGGGTGCCCATCTGGGGAACATCACTGCCTCATGCCCTGGTCCCCGGGAGTCCCTGGCTACATCAACCTGCTGGAGCCCGAGCGTCCACCTAGCCTCACCGTTTTGCTCGCTCCTCCGGGGTCAAGTGGGTCCGAGTCCAGACGGACAATACCACGTACTATGTACTATCTAAACCGCTAGGGCGGACGGGCCCATGCTTCTATGCAAGGAAGCTTCTAGTTTGGTCACTGTTGCGAGCCTGGAGGCAGATCTCCTAGCCATTCACGTGGCAGGAGCCTCCAACACCCTGGCCGATGCCCTGAGCCGGATAGGGGCTGCATCCCACGAGTGGTCTCTCCTGCCGGAGGTAGCAGCATCTGTTCTCCCTTTGGGGCACACTTCAGGTGGACCTGTTTGCCTCCATGGAGAACGCTGGTTGAGTCTGTTCCATGCCTCGCCTTCAGCAGGGCTCGCTGCAGGGGATGCTTTCAGGCAGTTGACCCTGGCTCTTTTACGCTTTTCCATTTCCCTTGATCCACAAGGTGCTTCTCAAGGCGAGGAGGACAAGGCGAGTGTGATCTTGATAGCCCCAGACTGGCCTCGCTTCGGTTCTGGTACTCAGATCTCTCAGTCTCAGCTCCAGGACTCACAGAAGCTTCCAGCTCGCCTGACCTGCTCTCAGTCAATCAGGGAAGGTGTCTCCATCCGACCTTCAATCCCTGCACCTGACGGCCTGGTTCCTGGAGCTGCTAGAGTTCCAGGTTGGTCTTTCCGACGAGGTCCTCAATGTAGTTGAGGCGCCCCTGTATGAGTCGGTCAGAACATTATGCCTTCAAATGGAAAAGGTTTTCCATTTGGTGTCAGGGCAAGGGCTTGACCTCTTCCTCCTGTTCCTTGGCAAGCATCTTGACTATTTATGGTCCCTTTCTAGTCAAGGGCTTAGGTCGACGACCCTAAGGGTGCACCTGGTAGTTATCTCTGCTTACCGGGCGCGGGCGGAAGCAGTCGGTGGCGCAGGAGAAGGTGGTTCATGCTTTCAAAGGCCTTGATCACATTTCCTCCAGTGCGGGAACCCCACCTCCGTGATCTACTGCTGGTATCTGGCAAAGCTCATGGGCAAGCTATTCAACCTATGCAGGTGTGCTTTCTCACCTGTCGTGGAAGACCGCCTTGGTGGCTATCACGCCAGCCAGAAGGATGGGAGAGCTCCAGGCGATTTCCACGAGTCTCCTACCTGGTCTTCCACAGGGACACGGTTGTTCCGCGCCCCACCCGAAATTCCTTCCTAAGGTGGTGTCGGAGTTTCACCCTAACCAGGTGTTGACTCTGCCGTGTTCTACCCAATCACACCTCGAGGTTTAATATAGGCTCCATACTCTGATCCTAGAAGGGCTTCGCTTATTATAAGGAGCGCACGCTGAAATTGGGGAGGTTCGCAGCTGTTTGTCACCTACGCTGAAGCCGATCTGGCAGACCCGCAGCCAGCGGACGATAAGCAGGTGGGTAACCTCCTGCATAGATCTCTCATAGTTACGGGCATGGAGCCTCCCAGAGGATAAGAGCCTCATTCACCCGCCTATATTGCTGCAACGGTGGCTGCTTCCAGGGACGCCCTATCCAGGAAATCTGCAGGGCTGCTACCTGGAAGTCAGCAACACCTTCATTACCCACTACCACATCGACCTTGAGTCACGCCTGGATGCTGGTTTTGGGGCCTCGGCTCTCCAGTCTCTTCCCAAGTGTATATGGGGGTGTGCGTTCTTGCCTCCCTCCTCCGGAGAACTAGAATGCCAATGAGTGTGGATGGACAAATATATCCATGTCCCTAGAAATACAGGTTACTCACCTGTAACAGGAGTTCTAGGAATGGTATATGTTGTTCATCCACACGACTCCACCCGAGCTCTCCCTTCTTGCCGGGACGCAAACCTGAGCTTTCCAGCTGGCCAGATCTGACATGCCATGGGGCGGAGCCGAGAGTTATACCACCCGGGTGGGTGGGAGGAGCAAGCTTGAAGACCTTCCGGCAAGATTTAAAGCGGCAAGGATACTGCCAATGAGTGTGGATGAACAACATATACCATTCCTAGAACTCCTGTTACAGGTGAGTAACCTGTATTTATTACCCACTACCACATCGACCTTTAGTCACACCGGGATGCTAGTTTTGGGACCTCTGTTCTCCAGTCCTTATTTCCCAAGTAGGTGGTACGTGCTTTGCCTCCTGAGAACTGTTAGAGTTTGTTAGCAGTTGATTGAATATATCCATGTCCCAGAAATACAGGTTCTAGGGTGTGGATATGTTGTTCATCCACTTATTGGCAGGTCCTTGCCGCTTTAAATCTTGCTGGATGTCTCTGCTGGCTTCTCCCACCCACCCGGTGGTGGTAAAACTCTGCCCGCCCCCCATGACGCCAGACTTCTCACCGCTTGAAAGCTCAGGTTCCCTCCTTAGCGCCTGCGTTTGACTGGTTCCTGAAAAGTTCGGTCTTCAAATTTATTGAAGTGTCCTTTGAATCTTCGACCTTTTCTTCGCTGCATCGATGGCTTTTTCCGCACCGAGAGACGACGGTTAGTCTCTCCAGGAGGGACTCGCACTCCACGTGCTCTTTTGCCTGGACTTGGATCACGATCTCGGACTTGTGTAACCTTTGTTCTGACCTTCGGTCAGCTCTCCGGAGGACCACGTCGGCCTGCCTGGGCTCAGACATCCGTAGTTTTTCCTCCGAGACTCCATCGATCGGGCGGGTGCCCGCTTGACTGTTTCTCTGCAGTCTTATCCTGCCAGGGAAGGGACGGGTTCCTTCCTCTCCTTCAAGGCGGAGCTATCCCGCCTCCTTGGATTCCTTTACATTCAGCTTCGCTTCAGGAGTTGGCCATTCTCTCCTCCAAGGGAGAGGGAACCTGTTCCCTCGGCCTATGTTCAAAGGGCCACTGAGGGGTCTCTTCGCCGGAGCGGAAGTTTTTCCCTCCTCATTGGCTTTCGACGCTGACTTCGGCCGAGGTTTCGCTTCAGCCCTGGCCCCACGGTATTCCCCCGCCAGGTCAGTTGCCAAACCCCTTCGGACGCTGTCGAGTCTCTCAATCTGCCTTCGGGGTCTGCTGAGGTTTCCGCGCCGGGCGGAAGTCAAGGCTCTGTCCTCCACTTCAGGTCGACAGCCCCGGTCCATTCTTCCGAAATAGGAGGAGCGGTGCCTGCTTTTCTCCCAGGCTCACCGGTTACCTCCCGAGGATTTGGGTCTCGGCCCAGCTGGCCACGTCGATCTCGGTACCTCGCTGGAGACCGGGTTAGGTGGTTTGGCCGTTTCTCGTCCCTCCTGGATGAGAGCGGTTTCATGTCATTGGCGCTGGTGTTACGAGGAACTTGTATGGCTATAGCAATGGTCTGGGTTTCAATTCGCACTCGATCTTCATTCTCCAGATAGCAAGCAAGCAGCCGCTTGGTTGGCAGCCGTTCGAATCAGTCGAGGAACCTTTCTCCAGGACCGTTGTTGCCTCGACCTCGCTGCCCCCTCCTCCACCTTGGCGGAGTTCAGGCCGGACGCGGCCTGTCCTTCAGGTCACTCGGTTCCTCACCCTGCCTGCCCCCGGCGGACGGAAGAGTGCTCTGACTCGCGGGCAGCTTTGCAGACCCTTCGAGCCTGGAGCAGGCTCCTCACCATGTTTCCTGTTGGGAGGACCCCGGTCTTCCCAGGAACATCCAGTAGACTCATGCCCATCACCGTCTTCTAAGGGTCTACTCAGCTCATTTCAGAGTTTACTGGAATGCAGCTTAGCCCATCTCAGATCGGGCTCCCTACCCCTTCCTGGAGGATCTCCTGGATCGAAGGGTTCTCACTTGAGGCCTCCCAGTGGCTGAGGCCATTGTGGGCCCAGCCTGGAGCACTCATGCGGCCTACTTCCTGCCCTGCGCCTTGGCCATGGTAGTTCGGAGGTATCCTATCCCAGTCGGTTTCTGCCGGTTTCTCGGAGACCCCGGCTGAAGAGTTGTACGACTGCGTTATCGCCTAATGTCTTGGAACGCTTGGGAATGTGGACAGACCCACCGGCCAAGGAGTCCAGAAGGATGGACTACGCCGGGCGAAGGTTTACGCTTGCATCCTCCCTAGGCCTCCATCAGGCCAACCGGTGCTGCTGCACTGATGGCACATTTCTCCCATTAATTCCCCTTTGGGCTCCCCTGGACGAGATTCTCCTCATCTCCCAGGACCCTCCAGGACCAAGGTCTGGCAGGTGCTGGACCAGGGTAGGGCGGTGGCGAAGCAGCAGCTCCAGACGGCTCTGGATCTAGGCGACTCTGTGCCAGATCGGGTGGCGCCGCAGTGGCCATCCGCTGCAGGTGTCGGCTGAGGTTAACATCCTTTTCTTGGAAACCCAGCACGAGCTGGCGGATGTCCTCTTGGGACTGACCTTTCGGCCCTGGAGTGGAGGATGCATCCATGGGGCCCGGTAGTCCCATGCCACCGGACTCTGGTCACCTCGCCACGGGCCGGGCGCGCAGCCACGCCTTGGCAGAAGCTCCTTGCCCCTGAGCCCTGGGGCCCCTGGCCCAGCATGAGGGCTAGCAGAAGGCGCGCTTGGCAGCCTGTTAAACCAGCTGCCTTCTCTCAAAGGAAGCTGGAGAGGTAGGAAACCGAGGACCTCCTCGCTCCCTTCCCTCTAAGCCTGCCTCCCAGTGACGGGCCAAGGGCATTGCTTTGGCTCTGGGCTGTCCCAGCCCGGCTCTGTGGGGACAGCCCGCACCTCGCTCTGGAGGTGTTTAGGTGGATCCTGTCAGAAGTGGCGAGCGGATCCCCTTTTAAGCCGTTTCACGGGAATTTGAGTTCACTGCCCTGTGTCGGTCGTCCGAGCTATCTCCTGGCACTCTAGTTAGAGATGATCAGGAGGCCGTGGACCCCCCATTCAACTCCTGGGTTCGTGTCCAGGTATTCCTGGTCTCTACGGGCGGGCTTGCGCCCATCCTCCCACACGCCTGGATGGTCTCTCTTCTGCAGACATTCCATCCTCAGAACGTGTGCGTGTAGCTGTTTCCTAGTCTCAGGATGTACCTCCTCGTTCCATCTCGTTTTGGGAGGCTCCACCCCTCCTTGTTGGGGAGCTTTTCTTTAGTTCCTAACACTCTCTGCTCAGCAGTCTCCTGCTGCATGGAAGGGTCAGGATGTCACCCCACCCGGAAGGCAGACTGGTCTCCCATTTCGGAGCCGAGTGAGAACTCAGATTCAGCGGGAAGTTTCTTGCGGACCAAGCTCGACTTTGAGTCCGAGCCTGCTCCGGGTAATAGGGCGTAGGTTCTTCCTCCTTGCCGATCGGGTTGGCCAGGAAGTTGCGTCCTGCCAGGACTCTCCTTTCTCCTCCTGGGCCTCAGGGTGGCCTTCCCTTAGTGGGAGGGGCTAGCCAGAGGTCCTAACGCTGTGTCCTGTGGACCAGTTCGTGTCTTACAGCCCAGGAGTTAGGAGACTTTCTCTTGGACCGTCTCTAACTCTGACAGGAGACTATCCTCGCTTGTTCGCCCTCTGAGTTGCTGGTCTTTTCCGATCCGCTGCTTCTCGGATGGGTGGGTGCCCATCTTGGGGAATGCAGAGTGCGCCGCCTGATCCCTTGTGAGTCCTGACGTCCTTCCTGCTCGCTTAGAGACAGACGGTCCGATTAGCTGGGATCTGCTTGCTCCGCTTGTACAGGGTCTAGTGGTTCAAGTCCAGTTTGATTATTCCAAGACCATGTGCTACCTATTCCGCCAGGTTCGGCCTATCCCTGTCTCGTGCAAGGAGGTTCTCCGTGATTGGTCGTTTACGCGTCGAGGCTTCCTAGCCATTTCATGGCAGGAGCCCAATCCTGGCTGCGGCCCTGAGTCGGGCATAGCTGGCTATCATGAGTGTCTTCTGCGGTTGCAGCACAGGATCTTCTCCCTTCTCCGGGAGAATACTAGCCGAGACTGTTTTACCCGCCCCTCAGCAAGGCTTGCTGGGATGCCATCGGGGCCACGGACCCGGGCCCTCCGTGTCTCTCCCATTTCCCTTGACCCACGGGCAAAGGGAGGGATTTGGGCTAGGTGATGCTGGTAGCCCATGATTTGATTACCAGTGCTGGTATCCAGCTCTCCTCAGTCTCAGCCACAGGCTCCCGGGATTTCTGTCTCTAGTCCGCCTGGTCCTGTCTTTTTCTTTTTTTTCGAGGAAGGTTATCCATCTGGACCTTCAATCCCTGCACCTGTTGGCTGTCCTCAGCGGTTAGGGGCCAGGCCTAGGGTCTTTCGGCAAGGTCCTCACCTTCGAGGTGCCCTATAGAAGTCGGCCAAGTTGCTTGTCCTTTGGGAGAAGTTTTCCTTCTTCCGATGATAGGATAGGGCGGTGCCTTCCTGGCCCCTGGGTATAGCATTCCGGACCATTTGCGGTCCATCCTTAGACCAGGGCTTCGGTCTATCACCCTCTGGGTGCTTCTGCGGTCACCACTGTCTTCGGTCGCTGGCCGAGGGTAGCTGGTGGTAGTGGGAGAAGGTGGTCTGGCACGTAGGCCTCGACCACGCCTCCCCCTTGGGGAGAGTACCCCCGTTTTCTGCGGGATTCTTGCTGGTATGGTCTTAGCTCATGAGCAGGCCATCCGAACATTTTGCACAGGTGCGAGTTTCCCCCACCTGTTGTGGAAGAACACCTTCTTGGGGCCACTCCGCCATCCAGAAGGCTGGGAGAGTTCCAGGCACTCCTTTAACCTCCCTATCCAGTCTTCCACAGGGACTAGGTTGTCCTGCGCCCCACCCAAAGTTCCTCCAGAGGCGGTGGCGGAGTCTTCCCTTCGGGGTTTTTGCCTTTGCCGAGGTTTATCCCCATTCACACCTCAGAGGCCGTATTCAGGTTCCGTGGGAGCCGTTTTAACGTCGCCTGCGTGAGAGTGTAGAGCTTAGTTCGGAGAGGTTCGCCAGCTGTTCATCACCTTCGCTGAAGCCGCATCTGGCAGATTGCAGCCCAGTGGAAGATGAGCGGTGGGTCACCCTGCAAGGTCTCCACTTTAGGCGGGCGCGGTATGAGCCTCCCTTGAGGGATAAGTGTTTTTAACCCGGCCTTCCGCTGCATCGGTGGCTTCTCCAGGGACACTCCGTCCAGGATATCCGCAGGGCTTCTGCCCGAAGCAGGCTTTACTGCCCCTTCCACATACGACCTTGGTCCACCGGGTGCTGGTCGGGCCTCGGCTCTCCAGTCTTCTATCTAAGCAGGGTGTGCGCCTTGCCTCCCTCCTCCCCGGAGAACTGCTAGAGTTCGAAGATTAGTAGGATGAAACAAATATATCCATGTCCCTAGAAATACAGGTTACTCACCTGTAACAAGAGTTCTAGGAATGGCATATGCAGTTCATCCACACAACCCACCCAACCTCCTGGCTTCGGGACGTCACAACCTGACTCCATGGTTAGATTCAGATCATGGGCGGAGGCGAGTTTGTTTTTCTCGGTGGAGAGGTTGGCTTGGACCTTCGGCAAGACTTAGCAGTCAGAGGGAAGTTGTTAGTAGTGTGTGATGAACAACATATACTGATCATAGAACTCCTGTTACAGGCTGGTGAACCTGTATTTCTAGGGACATGGATATGTTGTTCATCCACACTGTCTGGCAGGTATCCTTGCCGCTTAAATCTTGCCGGAAGGTCTTCAAGTTGGTCCTCCCACCCACCCGGTGGTAAAACTCCGGTTCTCCCCATGACGCCCAGATCTTCCTTACCTTGGAAGCTCAGGTTCCTCCTTAACGCTTCCATGAGCAAGACTGGTTCCTCAATTTTCGGGTTTCCAAATTCCAAGTTTTTGCATTTCTAGACTTGGTCTTCTATCCCCGTGGCTGCGAAGGACAAATCGACTTTGGTTTTGGAGATGCCCTGCGGATGTAGAAGATGTCCTTGACGGATCCGCACCTATGTGTGTTCACTGTTTAGGCCTTGAGCACGCACCCGCAGGTTTGGCACCTGTGCCTTCCTTCTCAACCTACATCCTCGAAGACCATGCTGCCCGCTTACAACTGGGGCGCTCTGAGAAAACGCTTTTCTCCGTGAAGTCAAAGAGGCCCGGTAGGGCGGTTTCAGGACGGCGGCTCGGCGGATCAGCTAGGAGCATATGATCGCTCAAGAGGAGGCGGCGTGGTCGCATCTTCTCGGCTGCGGCATTTATCCCGCCTCCTGGGTTCCTCTATACAGCTTCCTTAAGGAAGTGGTCTGTCCCTTCCACTAGAGGAGAGGGACCAACGCCTGCTGGACCTTCTTCTCGGTCCAAGAAGAAAGACAAGGTAAGTCCTCCTCAACGCTCTTGGGAGCGGAAAGTCCCTCTCCCGGAGTCGGCCATCGACTCGGCCGATCGCTCAAGCTGGCCACTGGTCTCACGGTGTCCCTGGCCAGGTCAGTTGGACCGAGACTCGCCGACGCAGTAGAGATCTTTCTCGACCCGCTGGACGGTTGTCGACCGCGAAGCCGGTAACCTCTCACCGGGTTCCCCAGTGAGTTGGAGGATCCCAAGGGCTTGCCAGTGCCTCCAGTTCGAGCCCCCTCTGGTGAACCTCCTCTGAGCCGAGGGGCGAGCAGGTTCCACCCATCCCTCCCGCACTGCTCTCGAAAAGCCGAGGTTCTCGGTCTCGACTTCTTCATGTCCAGCCGATCCTGGCCATAGGCGGTCTCGGTCTTGCACCATGTAAGCCACGCCGTCTCTCTGACTTAGGGGAGGCTTCGACGAAGACAACACTTAATACGAGGACCATGTGGCAACAGCTCCTTCTGACTGGGAACACCGTCACCTCCCTGGCCATTATATTGTCACCGAGCGGCCGAAACAACCCCTCGTCTTACCCAAGGAACCTGTTCCCAGGCCGGTTGTTCGGCCAAAACCAGCTGCTCCACCGATTCCGGTGGAACCTCCGCCTCCACAGCCGTTATTTGGGGCTCCGGCCAAGAACTGTCGGTCGGCTCAGGGACTGCCCCATAGGCTGTCTGTTACCCTCACTCCCGATCGACCTCGGAAGGTGGAAGGTGGCTCAGGCCCGAGGCAGCTCTTTGCGGACTCTTCAGAGTCCGGCGATTCCTCCCTTTTCTCCAGGCGAGTAGACTTGGAGTCCTCTGGAGGTCAGTTGATGGACGATAGCCCTTCGTCCTATCCAGCGCCCTGCTTCCTGTCCTGCGCCCTCGGCCAGGAAGTATGCGGTCCCTTGTCTGGTTTTTCGGAACACCCCTCAGCCGAGGGGCTAGTTACCGACAGCGTCGCGCTGAACCTCTAGGACGTGGACAACCTCCGACAAGGAGTCCAAGAAATTGACTGTGCCGGGCGCAAAGTCTACGCTTGTGTCCTCCTCGGCCTGGCTAGCCAGTTCGCCGCACTCATGGCACATTTCTCTCATGCCCTGTTGGGCTCCCTGGACGCAGGTAGTTCCTCATCTTCCGGGACCTGCAGACCACGGTCAGGCAGGTGCGGGACCAGATAGGCAGTGGCCAAACAGCAGCTTCAGACTGCTCTGGACATTGGAGACTCATGTGCCAGGTCAGTAGCGGCCGCAGTGGCTATGCGCCGTCAGGCATGGCTGAGGATATCCACCTTCACTTCGGATACCCAGCACAAGTTGGCGGATCTTCCCTTCCTGGGGACCAACCTCTTCGGCCCTGGGGTGGAAAGTCACCTGCAGAGGATCAAGAAGTCCAATGCTACCTTGGACTCTGTCTCATCCGCACAGAAGGACAAAGGCCGCAGCCTAAGCCCTTTCGTCCCTCTGTGCCCGTGGCACGTCCGGCCCAGCAACGTCAGGGCCAGCAGGCTCGAGCTTGGCATCCCAAACCCAAGCCCTCGGCTTCCTCCTCCAGGAAGCAGGGAGGTAAAGGCCCTGGAGATCCCTCGGTCGGTCCTTCCTCCAAGCCTGCCCAGTGACGGGTTGAGGGTGTCGCCCCCAACCCGTCGCCTCACCCAGGTGCCCCCGTGAAACAGCTTCTCACTTTCTTTCCGCCTGGTCCGTTATCACCACAGACCGGTGAGTGTTGGAGGTGGGAAAGGGCCTGCCTCTGGAGTTCGAGCAGGCCCCACCCTTCAGAGCCGTCGCACTCGGGTCCAAGCTCGCTGTCAGCCTCGCCGAGCCGACATCGCTCTCCTCCCTCGTGAAGGAGGTGATAAGAGGTGGCGGACCCTCCCTCAGACCTGGGGTTCGTGTCCAGGTACTTCCTGGTTCCGAAACGGACGGGGGGCTGGAGCCCCATTCTCTACCTACACGACCTAAACAAGTTCCTAAGGTCTCGAACCTTCAGGGTGGTCATTCTGGCTCAGATAATACCATCCTTGGAACACGGCATGTGGTTCTGCTCTCTGGACCTGCAGAACGCATTCTTTCACGTCCCTATCCGTCCGTCACATCAGAGGTTGCTTCGCTTTCGAGCGGAGGGATCCCTTTTCGAGTTCCAAGCCATGCCCTTCGGCTTATCTCCAGCTCCCAGGGTCTTCACCAAACGCATGGCAGTGGTGACAGCATTCCTGCGGCGCCGAGGGGTCCGGGTTTAGCCTTACCTGGATGATTGGCTGATAGCAGCCCCTCAGACAGGAGGTGGAGCGGTCCAGAGATCTGGCCCTCCAGGTTTGCTCTCAGGTCGGCCTCCTCATCAACGAGGCCAAGTCGAACTCGAGCCAAGCAGGTGATTCTTTCATCGGAGCAGAGTTCGACTCTCTTCGAGCCAGAGCACGGCTCCCGCGACAGGGCCGAGGTTCTTTCCTCCTTTGCCCAATCATTTCTGGTTGGGCAATTGCGCCCTGCCCGGGACTTCCTGCGCCTCCTGGGTCTCATGGCGGCCTGTACCAGCGCGGTCCGTTGGGCCCGCTGGAACATGCACCCTTCAGTGGGGCTGGCCAGCCAGTGGTCCCAACGCCTGCATCCATTGGACCAGCTAGTGATGGTGACCCAGGGGATGTGGAACGCTCTCCAGTGGTGGACCGTTCCAGTTCATCTGCAGGAGGGCATCCCGTTTGTCCGCCCCGAGCCGACGGTCTCTCTATCGACCGATGCCTCTATGATGGGTTGGGGTGCCCATCTGGGGGAACACCGAGCGCACGGCCTCTGGTCCCCGAGGGAGTCCCGATGCCACATCAACCTGCTGGAGCTCTGAGCGGTCCGCCTAGCTCTCGCCACCTTTGCTCCGTTTCTTTGGGGTCAAGTGGTCCAGGTCCAGACGAACAACACCACGACCATGTACTGTCTAAACCGCCAGGGCGGGACGCGCTCCATGCTTCTATGCAAGGAAGCTCTCCGCATCTGGTCACTCGTGAGCAGCCTGGAGGCAGATCTCCTAGCATTTCATGTGGCAGGAGCCTCCAACACCCTGGCCGATGCCCTAAGCCGGATAGGGACTGCGTCCCACGAGTGGTCTCTCCTGCCAGAGGTAGTACAAGATCTATTCTCCCATTGGGGAACACCTCAGGTGGACCTGTTTGCCTCCAGGGAGAATGTGAAGCTGAGGCTGTTCCATGCCCGCCCCCCTCAGCAGGGTTCGCTGCAGGGGGATGCCTTCTCGAGGCCGTGGACCCCGGGCCTCTTCTACGCCTTTCCCCCGCTCCCCTTGATGCACAAGGTGCTGCTCAAAGCAAGGAGGGACAAGGCGCAGGTGATTCTGATAGCCCCAGACTGGCCTCGCCAGTTCTGGTACCCAGATCTCCTCAGCCTCTGCTCCAGGCTCCCGAGGCAGCTTCTAGCTCGCCCGGACCTACTCTCAGTCAATCGGGGAAGGTGTTCCATCCGGACCTTCAATCCCTGCACCTGACGGCCTGGTTCCTGAGCGGCTAGAGTTCCAGGCCTTGCATAGATACATAGACAGTGTCGGCAGATAAGGGCCTATGGCCCACCTAGTCTGCCCATTTGAGCTTGTAAGTTCAGTTTGTTTTCCTAGAAGTCTGTTTCCCCTTACCCCTGCCCTCTAGAATTCCTTTATGTCTATCCCATGCATTCTTAAATCCCGTGATTGTTTCAGCCCCACCACTTCCTCTGGCAGGGTGTTCCACTTGTCCACCACCCGCTCTGTGAAGAAATTCTTTCTCGTGTTACCTCTGAATCGCTCCTCCTCCAACTTCATCCCATGCCTCTAGTCCTGAAACATCTTTTTCGCTTAAAATAGTGTGTTCCTGCACCCTGTTCCTCCCTGTAAGATACTTGTATGTCTCTATCATATCCCCCTCTCCCTCCTCTCCTCCAGGGAGTACATGTTCAGTTCCTTCAACCTGTCTTCATAGGACTTGTGATGCAACCCATGCACCATCTTTGTTGCCCTCCTCTGAACCTTCTCTACCCTGTCTATGTCCTTACATAGGTATGGTCTCCAGAACTGTACACTGTACTCCAGGTGGGGCCTCACTAGTGTCTTGTATAGCGGAATTATGACCTCCCTTTTCCTGCTGGTGATGCCCCTGCCTATACATCCCAGCATCCTATTTGCTTTACCTGATGCCTTGTCACACTGTTTCCTACCTTGAGGTCATCAGAGATGACAACCCCAAGATCCCTTTCCTGCTTGGTGCATGCTATATCCTCACTCCCCAACTGATATATTGTGCCAGGTTTTTGTGCCCTATATGCATTATCTTGCACTTCTTTGCATTGAATTTCAACTGCCAAACCCTTGACCATTCTTCAAGTTTCTGCAGGTCCTTCTCATTCTGTCTACACCCTCTGGTGTGTCTACTCTGTTACAGAGCTTTGTGTCATCAGCGAATAGTGAAATTCTGCCTTCTAGATCCTGTGCAATGTCACTGATGAAGATGTTGAATAGGACCGGTCCCAGCACTGATCCCTGTGGTACCCCACTGGTTACTCTTCCCTCTGTGGAGTGACAGCCATTTACCACCACCCTCTGTGTCCTGCCACCACCCTCTGTGTCCTGCCACCCAGCCAGTTACCTACCCACCACACTACTGTCCTGCCCACACGCCTTGGGTCTTTCCGACGAGGTCCTCAACGTAGTTGAGGCGTCCCGTAAAGAGTCGACCAGAAAATGCTACGCCTTCAAATGGAAAAGATTTTCCATTTGGTGTCAGGGCAAGGGCCTGGACCCTTCCTCCTGTTCCTTGGCGAGCATATTGGACTACCTTTGGTCCCTTTCTCAGCAAGGGCTTAGGTGACGACCCTTAAGGTACACCTGGCAGCCATCTCTGCTTGCAGGCACGGGCAGGAAGCAGTCGAGCGCAGAGGAAGGTGGTCTGGCGCTTTTTCAAAGGCCTTGATCACATTTCCCCTCGAGTCTGAGAACCTCACCTCCGTGGGATCTACTGCTGGTACTGGCAAAGCTCATGGGCAAGCCATTCGAACCAATGCACAGGTGTGAACTCTCTCACCTGTCGTGGAAGACCGCCTTCTTGGTGGCTATCACGTCAGCCAGAAGGATGAGAGAGCTCCAGGCGCTCTGCATCGAGTCTCCTTACCTGGTCTTCCACAGGGACAAGGTTGTCCTGCCCCCACCCGAAATTCCTTCTGAAGGTGGTGTCGGAGTTTCACCTTAACCAGGTGTTGACTCTGCCGGTGTTCTACCCCAATCACACCTCGGAGGCCGAATATAGGCTCCATACTCTGGACCCTAGAAGGGCGCTCGCTTACTATAAGGAGCGCACGGCTGAAATTCGGGGAGAGGTTCGCCAGCTGTTTGTCACCTACGCTGAAGCCGCACCTGGCAGACCTGCAGCCAAGTGGACGATAGGCAGGTGGGTCACCTCCTGCATAGATCTCTGCTATAAGTTGGTGGGCATGGAGCCTCCCAGAGGGATAAGAGCTCATTCTACCTGCCATACTGCTGCATCGGTGGCTGCTTCCAAGGACGTCCCTATCCAGGAAATCTGCAGGGCTGCTACCTGGAAGTCAGCACACACCTTCATCACCCATTACCACATCGACCCTGAGTCACGCCAGGATGCTGGTTTTGGGGCCTCGGTTCTCCAGTCTCTATTCCCTAAGTAAGGGGTGGTATGCGCCTTGCCTCCCTCCTCCTGGAGAACTGCTAGGAGTCTGCCAGACAGTGTGGATGAACAACATATCCATGTCCCTAGAAATACAGGTTACTCACTTGTACCAGGAGTTCTAGGAATGGTATATGTTGTTCATCCACACGACCCACCTGACCTCCCCGGCTTCGACGCACAATCTGAGCTTCCAGCGGGCCAGATCTGGCGTCATGGGGCCGAGCCGAGAGTTTTATCACCCGGGTGGGTGGGAGGAGCCAGTTTGAAGACCTTCCGGCAAGATTTAAAGCGGCAAGGATACCTGCCAGACAGTGTGGATGAACAACATATACCATTCCTAGAACTCCTGTTACAGGTGAGTAACCTGTATTTCCTGCCTCTGTCTTGCTCCCACTTTTGTGAAGTGGAATCACATCTGCCTTCCTCCAGTCCTCAGGTACCACGCCATCCTCCCATGGTTTGTTAAAAAGGGTAGTCAGTGGTGTCACTAGTTCTCCCCTTAATTCTTGTAGGATTCTGGGGTGAATTCCATCAGGCCCCATTGCTTTGTCCACCTTCAGTTTTAGGAGTTCTTTCAGAACCCCTTCTTCTGTGAAAGGACTGGGATCGACCCCCCCAAATCCAGAGTGCTTCTGTTAATTGGATTAGGCACCTCCCCCTCCTCCTCTTTTGTGAATACTGAGCAAAAGTATTCATTCAATATCCCTGCCTTTTCACTGTCCCTCCGGTGGAGATTGGGGCACTACAAAGAGTGAAGCCATAGAAAGGGGTGGAACGATGGTGGACGTCAGCACTAGGTGCGCAGACCACATTGCACATCCGCGTCCCAGGGGAAAGCTGTACACAGGAAAACTCTCTTCCATGCAGCATGACGCCTCTGGGGTCCCGCCTGCCACCCCCAGACAAAGCAGACTCAAAGGGCAGGGGCTCAAGGGTGATGCAATCTCTCGCACCGTCCCGGCGGGGATAAGCCACAGTCTTCCCTGCTTCAGCCAGGTCATGGCGGAGGCTGGTGGGTATGCAGCGCATTGAGACGCCACATAACAGGGCCAGTCGGGAGAAAGGTCCCCTGTCATGGCACGGAGAGAATAAATAGAATCTACAAAAAAAAATTCTATATTTTGCAAATGTACAAAAGTTCTACTTTATTGTAGCACCGAAAAATTATTGCAAGCAGCACCTGCTGCAGTATTGCTTTATTTAGCACCTAAAAATTATTGCAAGCAGCACCTGCTGCAGTACTGCTTTATTTAGCACCTAAAAATTATTGCAAGCAGCACCTGCTGCAGTACTGCTTTATTTTCACACAGAAAAATTACAGCAAGCAACAAGGACACAGGGCAGGCAAGGGTGTGCGCACACTGCAAGCGTCAACTTTCTACCTAGCCCTAAACTGGGAGGGTGGGGATGCATTCCACCAACTGCCCTCAGAGACTGCTGGCGGCTACTGACTTTCGTGAAACCCCAGCCCAAACTCAAATTACACCACAAATATTTCTTAGAGATTTCTATGGCAGAACTACTGCAATTCCCTTTTTTTTAATTTGTAAATAAGTTCTGCTGTATTTCAGAAAAGGTTGCAAGCAGCAGAACTGCTTTATTTTCGCACAGAAAAATTCTGCATGCATACAGGGTGGGCAAGGGTGTGCGCTCACCACTAGTGTCACTACCTAACCGTAAACCATGAAGGGTGGGAGTGCAGTCAGCCAACTGCCCTTTGAGATTTCTGGCTACGCTACTACTGGGTTTTCTGAAACCTGACCCCTCCCCCAAGAAATGCTTATTATTTACACCACCAAATTAAAGACTTTTTTTTTAAATCTGTACAGTACAGCAGTCAAGGTAGACATTAGAACTACTGTAATTAAGGAGATAAACTGCAACTTAAATCTCTCTGCAGCTCCTCCTGGCAAAATAAATCAATTTCTCTGGGGAAAAATTAAAAAAGCTTCACACCACTGTCTGCCCCTGAAAAGAAGGTGTACTAGTTTCTCTCTGCAGCTCCTAGCAAAAAAAATCACTGCATCAGACGATTTATCCACGAAAAAACCTACCAGTGCTCCAATTAGTACTAGGCATGAAAAACGCACACAGTACAGAACAAAAAAAAGTTTTGTGATGAAAATGTTAGTTTTTTTGCAGTTCCTAATCTCTGCTGACTCAGAGCTCTCTCTCTCCACCAGTCACAAGAGGCCCCTGAAATTAAGGTACAGTGTGCTAGTTTCTCTGCAGCTGCTATATTTAAAAAAAAAAAAAAAAAAAGTACATCAGATGATTTATCAACAAAAAAAACCACTAGTACGCTCTAAAGACATGGTACAGGACAAAAAAAATAAAGGTTTTGTGATGAAAATATTAGATCTTACTTCGAGGGGGCTTTTGCGGTAGGTATTCACATGTAGGACTAAGCCCCCAGGCATCAGGACCCCACAGAAAACTTCTAGTTAGCAGTCTCTGGCAGGGGATCACCCCCACGTCAGGTGACTGGCATCATGCGACGTCTGTATAAAGGGGCAGTCCCCCACGCCCACCTTCCAGTTCCTTCTTGCCAAAGAGATAAGAGGGTATACCCCCATGGAAAGTAGGAAAAAGACTTAGGGGGACGGAGGGCCGGAAGGTAATGCCTACTGCGAGAGCCTCTCTCGAAGAGCTACTGTTACGGTAGTTCTTACGTAACTGTACTATCTTACTTCGAGAGGGCTGTTGCAGTAGGTATTCACATATAGGACAGAATCCCAAGCAGTCTGGAACAAGAAAAGACTGGGAGGAGGATTGTCATCCACAATAAAACCTCAGGGCTGAGCAAGTCTCAAGAAAGGAGGCACTGCAGAACAGCCAACCCGAAGCCTACTCTACGGCGAGAGGCAGTGTCCAAACTGTAATGTTTTGTGAAGGTGTGGACCAAAGTCCAGGTTGCAGCTGCGCAGATGTCTGCCATGGACACATTCCTGAAACAAGCAGCAGAGGCAGCTACTCCCCTAGTGGAGTGACCTGAGCTGACCCGGGAGGGTCTTGTATTTGTCGTAACAGAAAGTGATACAGTTGGCCAACTATTTAGAAAGGCATTGCTTTGGAACTGCATTGCCTTCTTGTTTGTGAGCGAAGGAGACAAAAAGCTGATCAGTCTTCCTGAGATCCTTCTTCAGGCTGGTGTAGTATCTCAGGATTCTGTGAACATCCAGAGTATGTAAGAGGTACTCCCCTTGATTGGAGTGTTGCGTAAAGATAGCTGGTAACTCGGATTGATTCAGCGTAGATTTAGCCACCACCATAGAAAGAAACTTAAGGTTGATGTGAAGAGCCACATGTTCCTTAAGGAAAATCAAATATGGGATTTTACACATCAAGGCCTGAAGCTTGGAAATGCACCAAGCAGAAGTGATGGCCACTAGGAAAAATGTCTTCCAAGAAAGGAACTTTAAGTCTGCTTCCACTGCCAGCTCGAAAGGACGCAGTGTGAGCTTTTCTAGGATAAAATTCAAGTCCCATGGAGGGGCAGGGTTGCGGATAGGGGGTCTCAGGTGGAGGACCCCTTTAAGAAAAGTCTTAGAGGCGTCCAACTGAGCAAAGGCCCAGTCTCCAAAGAGAATGTGGTAGGCTGAAATGGCTGCCATATGAACTTTTGAAAGAGATGTGGCTGTGACCCAGGTCAAAGAGGTGATGCATGTAATACACGATTTTGCTGACTGGGCATGAAAAAGGCTCCAAGTCTTTAGAATCTGCCCAGATGGAAAACTGTTTCCTCTTCATAGCATAGGTTGACCTGATGGAAGGCTTCCTTGCCTCCACCAAAATGTCTGCTACCAAGGGAGAGACTCTGAACTGGGCTTTGGCTACATTTGTAGGAGCCACGCATGAAGATGAAGGGATTTGAGTCCTGGGTGAACAAGTGTCTCCGATCCTGGGTTAACAAGAGCTGTGACAGAGGAAGAGGTGGTTCCTCTGAAAACTGTTGCAGAAAAGAGAACCAAACTTGCCTGGGCCAGAAGGGGGTGATGAGAATCATTCAAGACCCTTCTGCTCAGAGTTTGTTCAGGACCCTCAGAATAAAAGGAATGGGAGGGAAGGCATAAAGGAATCTGTCCCTCCAACTGAGAGGCAGAGCGTCCCACTGGAAAACGTCTCGCCCTGGAGCGAATGAGCAAAAGGTGGGAAGGCGGGAGAACTGGAGGGCGAGCGTGGGGGACTACCCACTATATACAGTCACGCTGATGTTGGTCATGTGATGTTGGGTGGGTGGTCCCCCGTCAGGTATTGCTAGAAAAGTCTGCCGTGCGGCCCGACGCCAGGTGGCGCCAGTCCTGTATGTGATGACCTACTGAAGGAACCTCTCTCGAAGATCTACTGTTACGGTAAGTTCCTATGTAACTGCACTTTACAGGTGAAATATTTTGTTTTGTGGAGGCTTTGTCAGATTGCTCACACAGTGATCTACACGCTGTTGTCCACAGTACTTAGCACAGTTCAGAAAAACATTGTGTGCGTGCAGTAATTATGCTGCGTCTATCACAATCTCAACTCGGAGTATTTTGTTGAAGGCAGCCAATTCATAGAAAGATGCAGCATTTGAAATTGAATAACAGAAGATAACCCACAGTTTGTTGATTCTGCTGCTTTAAGTAGAGGCCAGCAAACCTAAAGTTCTGACACTGTTTTGTTTCTGTTTCCCAACAGGGCTGCGAGGAAAAACTTGAGCTCTTCCTACAGAAGGTTCTCAGTTATGCTATGCTGGTCATTCTGGGATTTGCCATCATTAAGGTATGTTGTTAAAGCAGACCTAAATCTTCTCACCTCTTTTTTTTTTTTACAATATCAGAAGTGGCTAAAGCACTGATTCAGCACCAAGTCGTCATGAACTGTGATCTTTTGGGTACAGGTCAAAGTTGGGAAGGCATTTATGCCTAGTAGTTATAAAGCACATACCTTCCTATCTTTTGAAACTGAATACATCTCATAATTGCAACCAAGAACTTTGTTTGAAGTCCAAACAATTCCTTGCTTAACCTGATACAAAATGGCCACCCAGGGTACAGTGAGTTGCACGAATCCAGTAAATGGAATTTCAGCTTTGATTATGAAAGCACACTTGAAGCAAAGATCTTGGGAGTCTCAAAAGCTTGTACATACAGTCACAGCCAAAGACATGGCCAGATATTTCCTGAAATTTCTGTGATACAGTCCACTTCGCTTATATCAGGCACCTCTGTGCTACCATGAATTGATCGTTACATGGAGTGGTCGATTTTTTTTTTTTTTTTTTTTTTTAGCGTGATTGCTGCAAAACGATAACTACATTTATTTGATACAGTTTGACAAAATGCATTTCACACAATCCCATGATTACTGTACCAAATCAGATCCCGGTGCTTAACACCACGAAGTGAACTTGTAAAAAGCACAGTACATTACCACCACACTGCCGCCAGTGATTTACAGCCTTTTCAGATGAAGTCCTATATTGTTTGTCGACTACAGAAAAATCCGGGATCTTCTTCTGTAGCACCTGCTTTTGGTGGAAAGAGGCCCAGACTTTCTCCGCTAAACTTGGAGCATTCCAGTTCGGCTATAGATCTGGGTGCTGCTCCATAGCTCTTCGTAGAGTCAGCAATGCTGATTTGATGTCACTTGCTGAGACCTTCTCCTCCTGCGTCGCCTCGTCATCCTCATCTTCCGGGTCCTGCATGTCAACAACATGCATTGATTCAACAACTTGCATGATGTCATCCACTGTCGGCTGCTCCTCCTCACTCTCTCCAAGATGACCTACCAGGTCAGATTCCTCTGCGGTCTTGCCCTCTGGCACTGGAGTAAGTTCCTCCTCTGAATTTCCAACCTCAATGGCAGTTGCAGAACCATCCTGTGGGTCTCCATGGTTCTCTGGATGTGTAAATCTGACTTTTTGAAAGCAACGTTGTATTTCTAGAGATCTGCTTTCTGCATTTCCGCAGTAGGGGCAGCAGAGAGAAACTATTTTGAAATTTCACGAAATATCTGGCTATGTCTGTGGCTACTACTATAAAAGTATTCATCAGCCTAATAAAGTTATAATCGTGTGTTTAATTCATGCAGAAGTAACCTACAGAAGAGGCAGTTTTCAAGCTGAGCAGTGGCTGGGGTCTATAAGAGGATGCTACAAGAGGAGAAATATTCCATGCTTCTTAAGCTGTTGCGCTAATGTACAGGTCGTTGTGGCTACAGGTAGCCACTAGCACCATTTTGTGCAACCTCAGAGGTCTAGAGAGCCCTCAGTTAAAAAGATCACGGTACTGGTTATTCTTTACTATGAAAGGACACCACCCCTCTTATTTTTTTTATCTGTATTTGTATTCCTTGCCTGCAGCAGACACTGGTCATCTGATTGACTGGGCTGTTCCTGTCCCCATCGTTTCACTCCATCCACGGATCTTCCCCAGTGCCTGCATATTCCAGACTGCCTGCTGTGCCCCAGAGCTTACCTCCTTTTGTGGGGTCCAAGCCAGACAGTGGGAGGTCCTGGCCTAGAAACATTCCCCTGCATAACTACGGGGTAGGTGGATAGGACCTGGGGATGTAATGTGGAGTGGGATGACTGTCATCATTAGTGGTGTGGCTAGCAATCTTTCTTCCCAATTACACTCTCCCTCCCTCCCTCTTCCTGGCACTATGCATTTATGTGTGAAACTTGGTAGGTATTGTACATACAGGGCCCCATATTTAGAGCCAGCTGGTTGCGTGCGCATTCATGGATACTGCGTGAAAAAGAGGGCTGGCCAGATCTAGTGCCATATTCAAAGAGCGCAATCCAAATTGACCTGCTATCCATCTGAATATCGGGCCATGACAGCATGGCGCAAAGCCAGCGGTCACTATGCTGTGTGCCGCACTACCAGAGCTCTGTGCCAAAGACTGCCCATGGGGTAAAGTTCGGCACATACTGGTTAGCACTGCGGCCTCTATGGGCGATATTCAGCCCAAACATGCAGATCAGCCCATTGGGCATGCGCAGTGCTAGCAGGCCATTTGCATGCTCATTATGGGCTCATCTACATGCCCGCCGCAGTGGTCAAGTGTGCCAGGCCAGATCCCCCTCCCAAGTCCCAATCCCCAACTATAAAAAAAAAAAAGAAAGAAATCCCTGATGGTACACTTGTCCCTCCCATGCCCTATCATTCATATATATATATATATATATATATATATATATATATACACACACACACACACACACACACACACACACACACACGTATACGTATCATTATCGTATACTATCTATAATCCCCAGTGGTCTACCATTCCCCTCCCTAACCCCGACCTGCCTATGTCATGTTCTTCTGCCACTTGGAATCTGAGCCATATCTTCACTAAGCATTACTTACCATCTGGATTCCCATAGACTAGGTGGCTCTGGCCTTGCCATCCTCCAAGGCTTCCTGTCCTAGGGAGCTACGTATACTTGCTACCTGGCCCGGCAGTGTCCTCAAAGAATATAGTTCATTACCTACCAGTAACAGTAGATCTTTGAGAAAATCTCCTCAAAAAGTCACAGCTTTCCCTTCCACCTACTCCCTTCTGCAGTTCGAGTGGAATACAGTTATAGACCCTGTTGGCTGCTGTCAGTCTTCTCCTTTCTATTCTGCTCAGTGAGCCTCTCCTAATGGTGTCATGGTTTTAGTTTCCCATTTCTGTCACAACTGTACATTTAGTTGCTCTCCGGCATGAAACAGGGGAGGTATGGGGCTGCCCATGTTATATACGCACCAACAATGTGCATCATGCTCCAACTAAGCAAAAGTTTCTGAATGGTCCTGATGCCAGTGGCTTACAGTTTGACATGTCACTCTGTGGAGGAGAGTCTCTCGAAGAGTAAGTAATTGAACTTCATTTAATCTTGAGAGGGAGTCTGCATTCTCTACCTCCTCCAGTAGCTTGTTCCAGCCATCAACCATCTTCTCTGTAAAGAACTTCCTCATATCTTTTTGATTCTCCTCCCCCACTAGTATTTGCTTGACCCCACAGTTTGAATAAAGAACTCATTGATTTCACAAATGTGCATGTCTCGGTCATGTCCCATCTTTCTCGTCTGTCCTCTAGTGAATACTTGTTTCTACAACCATTCATGGTAGCTATTGTACTCCTCTAGTGTCCCTGCATCTTTTGCTGTCATACACTGTGTCCTCTCTAACTTGCCACTGTCCTTTTTAAGATGGAGTTCCAGAACTGCACATAGTACTCTAGGTGCGGCCTGATCAGCGAGTGGTACAGTGGTAGGATCACTTGAGAATCCCCACCAAATATATTCCAGTATCCTGTTTTCCTTCCCGCAAGCTTTTTCACTTTGGCTACATTGCTTTTGACTGCTGTTTATTATGACTGCAAATTCTTTTTAGTGACTTTCACCATAATCCCATCAGTGGTGAAGTCTACCTGACTTCCTGGTCTGCGTGCATTACTTTGCACTTTTTTTGCTTTGAATTTTGGTTCCCATATGTCTGAGCTTCATTTGAGCCTTTCTGCATTCCTCCTCATGCTTCCACCCCCTTCTACGGAGTCCACCTTACCCAATAGTTTTGACAGTAGCCTAACTCTGCTGTTACAGCCCTTCCCAAAATCACCAACAAAAACATGTTTAGAAACTGGGCAGAGCATTGACCCCTGTGGGACACTGCTAGTGACCGGTACCCCCCTCCAACTGACACCACGACAGCTACACGCAAAAAAGACTATTACAGCAACAGTCGCTGTAATGGTCCGATTTTGTGTAGCCATTCTCCAGTGTTCTGCCCCCTTCCTGGAACAACTCTGATCTGGAGTTGACATCTTAAAGTGCGGGGCAGAGCCCCCGCGATAGGGGGTGGGGCACAGCCCCCACAGAAAACACTGTTGTCTGGCCGGGCACAATACCCGTGCTGCACAGCCGCCGCTATGTGGAGGTTGGCATTTTCACTGTCAACCACCCTTGGTGCTTCCTAGTGACCTCTTCGCATCTTAGGGTTTGCCATTTAGGACAACCCTTTGAGCTTTACCCATAGACCAGATACGTATCCATTAATTTCCTTGATAATTGTGCACCTGAGGCCTTTCAAAATGTAATCAGATTACTTCTTTAGTATCCCACACAATATACTGTATTATGAAATCAAGTAATTCTGACGTATGGTCAAAGTTCAGATGCACATTTTTTTGAGCACAGTACCTCAGCTGTATTCTAAGCTTGGCATATGTATTAAAGTAGTAATCTTGGAATGCATCTGGACTGGATCTTGCAGAGAAAAATAACCATTTCTGATTTTTTCTAAACTCTGGTTATGAACCTTTGGTTTTTGTTCATCAACGATTACAGCTAATCAAGTTTCCAAAACTAATTTATGCACTGTGGGCAGCAGTACAGTTCAGGGGGAAAAAAGGGGGAAAAAATTGTCCCACTGTTTAACATTTTGTTCATTTGAGTCTGTGGCTACACCCCTTAAAGGTGAGAAAAATATAGCAAATATGTGTAGAAGCTTAGAATATAGGAAATATGTGCATTGATGTTGGTTTACTGTTACAGTAATTCATCATTATAAAATAAATTTAAAAAAGGCTATATAATTGCTGTTTGATCCTGCCATTTGTATATTCACAGTTTAATTCAGGTTGACATCCTTATAAAACTTATGGTCTTTTCTTCTTTACAGTTTTTTGGAATGCTGAGTGTCTGCGTCATCACATGCAGGAAGAGAGAGACCGACCGATATGGTTATGAACCCCTTCATTCAGGAACTCTAGCATAACTGGAGCAACAACAGTCTTTTTATTTATGAAAAGCAAAAGGGGGGGGGGGGCCATAAATGTGCAGGTGTGTCCTTAAACAGGGAACATTCGCTTTTCCAATGCAAGATTTTCAAAATCTGAAGAGGAGAGGTGTCCTACATTTTACTGACTTGCTACTGAGAGTTCCGCCTGCTGAGATGCTGGGTACGTTTTCCAGCTGAAGAAACCACCAGTGTCTTGTTATATACACACAAGTAAAGATCTTTCTGTTTTTATTTTAGCTTTAGGCCTTGGTCGCTTTGAAAAGAGGACTCAAATTGTTTTCTGTGAAACTAATCTACGTGGGTATTACATTTGTTAATTGGTTTATTAACTGTAACTTCTGTTTTATTGACTTTTCTGTGTCCGGTCACTGTTAAAAAGAGTGACTCCTTTGAGCTTGAATGCATCTAAAACTGCCTCAGGGCTGGTAACTTTATTTCCAATCCCATGAGTGAAACTGTATTTATAAGGCACCTTACAGAAAATTTTCTAAAGAGTTGTACAAAGCTATGGGACAGCATACAGACTGAACACGAGTACTGCCTTTTAATAGTGCTCGGGGGGTTTTAGTCACTGAATACTTTATGCAAAAACTATTAAAATAAGTTTGCTTTTTAAATCTAGTGTGCACTCCTTTCTGGTTTTATATTCTGCTGTGTAGACATGAACATAGAAATTGAATTTAAAATGCAGTCAGGTTGTGTGGTTACCAAAATGTGGGGATACTGTGATCATTTTCTGACACTGGCTTAAGGGGGTGGGGCAGTTCATCCAGGTTTTGTACTTCTGTATAGCCCAGCAAATATAGCATATTCAATAAATATCCATTTGTAGAATGTGTGTCAGACTCCATTGTGTTTTACTAGTAAGTAATAGAAATAACATTTTTACTGTTAAAGAAATACAGCTAGTACCTGTTCCCCCAAATGTCTAGGGTGGGTATTTTTTTTTTGCCCAGTCTCTCCTTGGCAACCTTCCAGCCTTGTCATGTAACACAAACACCAGAGGGTCCCTTACCTGTCCCACAGGAATAGCCCCATGTTGGGTCCTTTATGGGTGGCACTCCCCTCTGATAAGTTTGGGTTCGATGACTTGGGCCCTTCATTCTGGACAGGGGTATTTCTGCATTTGTTTCTACCCTCTAAGACACTGGCAGTGTACATGTGACCTACCACACATGTACATTGCAAAGCCGTAGCATCTCCTCTCCCTTCTGCTGGCCTCATCTATGGGATGTTCAGTTGGCGCCCCACTCCCGAGGAGGCAAATGTTCTGTAAGATTCTAAAATCTATTCTCCTGCTAGCCGTTCAGCCACCCAGGCTTGTTCCTGAACCCGGTTCTCCAGTGTCACCAACAGCAGTCCTGCTGGCACTTCCTTAAAGTTACAAGGGCACAGTTGTAGTGGTAGGTTCAGTTTTATAGGTACATGTTCCTGAGTTCTCTGAAATAGTTGCAAGTGTGGGTTTTGCAGTCTCTTGGGAATTGTGCCTGAGTGTTGGCCCCTTGACGTATGTTGTCAGCCCCAGCGTGCTGGAATTATACTCTGATATATGCAGGCTGGCAGGGGGCAGTGCTGGCTCATCAGGAATGCATAACACTATCTCCAACACATCCACACTTAGGATGCAGTGTGCACAGCTGACCGGCAACCTCAGGGTGGAGACTGTTAGAAATAGATGGGTTTTTTTTACTGTAGAGCACTTTATATCACAAAACTAACAAAACAAAAAAACAGCTATTTTAAATGTTGAACAAATTGAAAATTCATGCAGAATTAAAGGATGCACTAGCCCAATGGCACGGAGGGCTGAGGTGCTGCAAAGCACCTTGCGTCTTGCCATGCTGGTGACCCAGGTTCGGAAACTGACTCTGGTCATCGGGGATCGACGTGGGAGGGAGGGAATTGAGTGTCTGAGGAACTGCTCTCCTCTTTTGGGGAGGGATGGCTTGTCCCAGCCTTGGAGCCTCCAGGTGGAACCCTGGGGGTAGATTAGGTAAGGGAGGCAAAGTATGGGAGGGCACTGCGGGGGTACGTCGGATGGGCACGCCTCCACATGCGAGTCCTGTGCATCGCAGGAGGGGTGGGACAAAAGCGAAAAATGAATGTCGGGGGGGGGGGGGCTTCATGAAGCCCAGCCCAGCCATCTCCCTCCATGCCACCACTCGGTGAGCACCCTGGTCTGCCTCGGACTTGATGTCCTGGAGGGGGGAGGATGGCCATCCCTCCTTGACCCTGCCATGAGAGGGGAACTCATGGGGAGACTTCCAACCAGGTGCTTACTGAGAAAGGCAGAGACGCCAGCCTGGAGGGGCTGGGGATCGGGCTGATGCAGCCACTCCCCAGATGCAGGAGGATAACAACCTAAATGAAACAAAAAGAGAAAAAACTGAAGGATGCCAGAAAGAAGTATCTCTGTCCAACAATTTTTTTTTTTGTATTTATTTCTTCCTGTCTAACAGGCTTGGATGCTTAAAGTTTTTGGTAGAAGTATATTGACTGGTTTCAAAATATAATGCAGAAAAAATATCGAAACAAAAGTTTTACTACAGAAGTTACAGGTACAACATTCTGACAGTCTTGTAAATTTGTAGTTTGTATTTTTATTTTTATTTTTTTACCAGAAAAGGCACACTGAGCATCAATAACTCATTTATAACCTGACTTGAGAATAAAGCTGAAAACCAGCTATAAAAAGGTTAGACAGCAAAATCACTTTCATAAATCTCTATATAGCCCCAGCTCACCCCCCCCCCCAATGTCTGTGTCCCATGGCAAAGAAATGATTTGCAAATTGCATCAGTAATGCAACTCCATCCATTTCCAATACATCACAGCTCTTTGTCTCCCAAGTTAGACTAGTAGAAAGCAAACAGATAATACAGTAATTGAGAATTAATTTCCAGGAGGAGAGAGTATTACCATGAGGCAGCCCACTGGGCCAGTACTTGTCGTAAAGGCGTAGGTCAGGAAGCATAGGCAGACCAGGAAAAGTTATAAAATTCACAAGTAGCATGCTTACTATTATTAAAAATGATAACATTTATTTATTTCCATTTTGATAACCAGGAGAGCCCTCTGGGACCAGGGTCCCTTTTTCAGGGGAGGCCCAGAATTAATGAACAGTTGTACAGTAGGGTAATACATTACAGGCAATTATACTATTAGGTATACACAGTAAGTGCTTTCCATAGTGGGAATGAACAAACAGGCATGTATTAGTAGCAAAGGTCATTTGGGGGTAGGCACCCCACAACTCATCAGTCAATTGCACATATACACATTACCTTCAGAAGAAATAGTAGATACATCGTAATGAGTAGATACATTTTGTTGAGATTAGATATAGTCCAGGAGCCAGGTGCATTTATCTACGTGTCTAGGTCTGAAAGGTTTGATGACTGTTTCTTATGTAAAAAAAAGTGTGCAGAATCCAGATTTACAACTCTTATTTGCCCAAAGTTGAACGTTTTCTTGGAAAATGCACTTCTTCAATGAAAAAATGAACTGTTGATGAAAATTGTGTATATTTTAATTAATGATTCCTTTAATTTCAATTCTGTAAGCTTTTATTTAAATACTACAGACGTAACGAACAGCAGCATATGTATTAAAGGCTTAATATTAACTTTATTTTATTCTATAACAATCAACTTTTTTATTTATTTATGCAATCAGAATTACAATCCTTTGAGTTTTATGACGTTTTATGAACCTAAGTACAACAATCAGTATTCTTGTTCACTGTCTTCATTATCTGAAATGTTAAGCAAATCTGTCTCATCAACATCACAGTCATCTTCATTTGGATTGTTGTCAAGTTCATTCAGTTATTCATTTACAGCTGGTGGTACAACTTCGCATGTGAACCACGTTGGCTTGTATTTGCCATCCTCATAGGTTCAGCTATTGTCCTCGGGCTTCAGTAGTGTCATTTCTGGTTTGTCTGCATTTTTCCGTAACAATGAAATGTAATTTGCACGGCAGATGTGTTGTGTCAGTGTTGATTTGCATGGTGGCAGCAAACTTGCGTCTGCACCTTTGATCTTTTATAAGGGTGTGTCTTTGTCACTCTGATACTTGACACTGAATGTACTGTAGTGGGCTGTGTTGACAGTTTACTTTTTGTCCATACAAGGTACACACAAAGTTCTCAATTGTATCCTCAGTTTCTTTAGACAAGTGTGGACATCCCAGTTTTCCAAATGCCTGTGTGTACTCTGTTTTCCATAATTGTTAGAGGTTGCACTTTCCCCTTGCCTTTGAACGCTGGTGAATAGTCACACCCTGTCAGTGCATGGAGACCTGGTAGAGCTGCATGCACAGGTCTGCCTAACTCTGCTGACAAGCGGGATACATCTATGAATCTTCTTGTGTTATTCCCTGAATGGCAAACGTCCATGTGCAGTTTGAGATTAACGTTTAGACTTGCACTATACAGCAGAATGACAAGAATATCAGTACCATCTGCCCTGACTACTACATGCACATCTCCACCCTCATTTTAACACAAATGTAGTGTATGAGTTGCATATTCTTGTATCTACTTCTATGTGTTTGCTTTTTAGGGCCTTGTACTCTAGTCTGAGCATCTGTCCAGCTTCCACTTTGTATGAGTAACAAGGTTTTCCTACTGCATACATGATCCTTTTATCACCAAGAACTTCCACAGTACACATCAGAATTCCATGCTGTAGCTAGAAAACCTAGGAATGCCGTCTTGATGAAGACAGGGATCCAGCAAAGTCTCTTGGTCGGCTTTGGTCAGGACCAGTTATGAGATAAGAGAGTGAAGCGATGCTATGCTTCCCTCTCTTCTCTCGTTCAAGACCTTTGATCAATGGTGACTTGTAACAGTTACTGACAAGGTGGACTTCATTTGAGGAAGTACAACAAACAAGAGACGGGATGGTTTTTGCCACACCATGGAGTGTTGGTGGCAGGTTTGTAAGACTTCGGATCAAGAACATGGCATCAACCACAGTGGCATTTACAGCATTGGGGTGGCTACTTTGGACTCTAGTCTCAAGTTTCTTCAGCAGTGTTGAAATCATGGTTGTTCATTGATCCGTCAACGTTTCCTAAGGAGAGGGGTACCGAGGTTAGCGGGTAGGCAAATGTCGTCATATAAGTTCAATTGTTGAAGTCGCAGATAGACATCCAAAGAGGTCTCGATTCCTTCCAACTCGATTTTTTTTTTTTTTTTTTTTTTTTTGTCCTTGTTCTTAATCTTCACCTTCATTGCATCATGGGCAAAGTTCTTCAACTTGTATCTTTTGATGGGTTCCTCGAACCTACTGCCTTTGGTGATGCATTTATCTCTAAAGACTTAATACATCAGAGTACCTGTCTCAGTAACCTGTAACACTTTGTTCTAGGGACATGGATATGTTGTTCATCCACACTGTCTGGCAGGTATCCTTGCCGCTTTAAATCTTGCCGGAAGGTCTTCAAGCTGGCTCCTCCCACCCACCCGGATGGTAAAACTCTCAGCTCCGCCCCATGACGCCAGATCTTCCTTACCACTTGGAAGCTCAGGTTCCCTCCTTAACGCTCTGCATATAAGACTGGTTCCTAATTCTTCTATCCCTCGCGGTTGTGATGGACAAATCGACTCCCGGTTTTTGGAGATGCCCTTGCGGGCAGAAGATGTCTTGGACAGATCCGCACTCCACGTGTGTCTACTGTTTAGGCCTTGAGCACGACCTGCAGGCTTGCGACCTGTGCTCTTCCTTCTCAGCCTACGTCCTCGAAGACCGTGCTGCCCGTTTACAACTGGGGCGTCCCGAGAAACGTTTTCCTCTGGTAAAGTCAAAAGAGGCCCGGTCGGCGGTCTTCGCGGCGGCGGGCTTGGCGGATCAGCTAGAGCAGATGATCGCCCTCGAAGAGGAGGCGGCGCGGGCCGCATCTTCCTCGGCCGCGGCATTTATCCCACTCTCCCTGGGTTCCTCTTATACAGCTTCTTTTAAGGAGCATTGTCTGTCCCTCTCCACTAAGGGAGAGGGACCAACGTCTGCTGGACCTTCTTCTCGGTCCAAAAAGAAAGACAAGGGTAAGTCCCTCTGTCGACGCTCTTGGGAGCGGGAAAGGTCCCTCTCCCCGAGTTGTCGGCCATCGACTTCGGTCGATCGTTCGGCTTCGGCCACTGGTCTCACGGTGTCCCCGTCAGACCAGTTGACCGAGACTCCCGTCGACACAGTCGAGATTTTTTCTCAACCCGTTGGACGGGTTGTCACCAGGTGAAGCCGAGAATCCTCTCTCCCCGGTTCCCCCAGTGGGAGTTGAGGATCCTGTGGGCTTACCAGTGCCTCCAGTTCCGGAGCCCTCGGGTGAACCCTCCGAGCCGAGGGGAGAGCCGGTTCCCCCTGTCCCCTCCCCGCACCGCCCTCGGAAAAGCCGAGGTTCTCGGTCTCTGACTTCTTCGCGGTCCAGCCGATCCCGCACTGGTTATGGGCAGTCTCTGTCCTGCACTGCTGTGAGCGGTGCCACCACCGTTCTCTGAGTTGGGGGAGGCTTGACGTAGCTACTGATGGCAGGATCATGTGGCAATAGTTTCCTTCTTGACTGAACAGTTTACTGCCGCCTTCCCCGGCCATTAAGTGGTTGTCACCGAGCGGCCAAAACAACCCTCGACTTACCCAGAGTCTGTCCCAGGTCGTTGTTCGGCCAAAACCAGCTGCTCACCTGATCTGTGGAACCTCCGCCCACAGCTGCGTTATGGGACCCGACCAAGAATTTAGGTCGGCTCAGGGACTGCCCCACAGGTTGTCTGTCACCTCTCCCCGATCGACCTCGCAGGTGGAGGGTGGCTCAGGCCTGAGGTAGTTTCTCATGGACTCTTCAGAGTCCGCGATTCCTCCCTTTTCTCCAGGCGAGTAGACTTGAGTCATCTGGAGGTCAGTCGATGGACGATAGCCCTTCGCCCTATCTGGGATTGCTTCGCCCATCTCAGAGTCCACCGGGACGAAGCCTCGAACTCAGGTCTAAGCGGCCAGTATCCTCACGGAGATACTGGACCTGAGGATCCCTCATCGACGCTTTTTCCGTGGCCGAGGGCCAGTGGGCCCGCCTTGAGCCTGGTAGCGCCTCATTTCCCAGTCCTGCGCCCTTGGCCAGGAAGTATGTTCCTACTGGTTCCTTGTCCGGTTTTTCGAACACCCCTCAGCCGAGCTAGTTACCGACAATGTTTTTCCGCGCCGGGAACGCTTAGGGGACGGACAACCTCCTGGCTGTGAGGCCAAGAAATTGACCATGCCGGCGCGAAGTTCACGCCATGCCCTCCCTCTGCCTTCATCAGGCCAGTTCGCCGCTGTATCAGGCACATTTTCTCATGCCCTGTTGGGCTTCCTCGACGAGGTAGTTCATCTTCTGGCCATGACCTGCAGACCTCAATGCAGTTAGGGCAGGTGCAGACCAGGGTAGGCAGTGGCCAAATACAGCCTAGACTGCTCTGGGACATTGAACTGTGCTAGGTCAGTAGCAGCCACAGTGGCTATGCGCCTGTCAGGCATGGCTGAGGATATCCACTTTCACTTCAGATAATTTGCATAACAGAGGTCCCTCCAGGGGACCAACCTTCAGCCCTGGGGTGGAAGGTCACCTGCAGAAGATCGAGAAGTCCAATGCTACCTTGACTCTGTCTCATCCGCACAGGACAAAGTCCGAGGACCATGCCCAAGCCTGGCCCTCCGCGCCTGCACGCCTGGCCCAGCAACGTTGGGTAGCAGGCTCGAGCTTGCATCCTCAAACCTAAGCCCTCGCCTTCCTCCAGGAAGCAGGAGGTAGCGCCAGGAGGTCCTCTGCTGGTCCTTCCTCCAAGCCTGCCCAGTGACAGGCTGGGGGTGTCGCCTCAACCCCTGTCCGCTTCACCCCAGGTGCCCCTTTGGGGCGGCTCGACACTTTCTTTCTGCCTGGTCCCACATCACCACAGACCGTGAGTGTTGGAGGTGGTGGGGGGCCTGCCTCTGGAGTTCTTGTTAGGCCCCACCCTTCAGAGCCGCCGCGACTGTCCGAAGCCTCGCTGTCTGCTCCTTGCAGCCGAGTTTGCTCTTCCTCGAGAAGGAGGTGATCAGAGAGGTGGGGACCCTCCTCAGACCCGGGTTCATGTCCAGGTACTTCCTGGTTCCGAACGACGTGGGGCTGGAGCCCCATTCTCACCTACACTTCCATCGCAAATTAGTTCTTGGTCTCGAACCTTCAGGATGGTCACTCTGGCTCAGATAATACCATCCTTGGAACACGGCGTGGTGGTCGCCTCTGGACCTGCAGGACGCGTTTTCACGTGCCTCATCCGTCCATCAAGATCAGAGGCTTCTTCACTTTCGATGAGGATCCCTTTTGAGTTCCAAGCCATGCCCTTTGGCTATCTCCAGCTCCCAGGGTCTTCACCAACATCGCATGGCAGTGGTGACAGTATTCTGCGGGCGCGCGGGGTCCGGGTTTACCTTACCTGGACGATTGTTGATGATAGCTCCCCCCAGACAGGAGGAGGAGCAGTCCAGCGATCTGGCCCTCCAGGTTTGCGCCTCAGGTCGGCCTCCTCATCAACGAGGCCAAGTCGGAACTCTGAGTCAAGCAGGTGATTCTCTTTCATCGGGCAGAGCTCGACTCTTTCGAGCCAGAGCACGGCCTTTCCCGTGACAGGGCCGAGGTTCTTTCCTCCTTTGCCCAATCATTTCTTGGTTGGGCACTTGCGCCTGCCCGGGACTTCCTGCGCCCTGGTCTCATGGCGCCTGTACCAGCGAGGGTCCGGGGTCTGGCCAACATGCGCCCATTCAGTGGGGGCTGGCTGTGCCAGTGGTCCGCAATGCTGCGATCCATTGGACCAGCTAGTGATCGGTGACCCAGGGGATGTGAACACTCCAGTGGTGGACCGCTCTGTTCATCTGCAGGAGGGCATCCTGCTTGTCCGCCTGAGCCGACGGCCCTCATCGACCCGATGCCTCTCTGATGGGTTGGGGTGCCCATCTGGGGAAACACCTGTGCGACGCCTCTGGTCCCTCATGGAGTTCCGATGTCACATCAACAACCTGTTGAACTCCAAGCGGTCCGCTTTTGCCTCACCGCCTTTTGCGCCTGCTTTCTTCGGGTCAAGTGGTCTGGCTCCAGACGGATGTTACCACGACTATGTACTATCTAAACCGCCAGGGCGGACGCGCCTCCATGCGCCATGCAAGGAAGCTCCGGTGATCTGGTCACTCGTATAGCCTGGAGGTGGATCTCCTAGCTATTCAGTGGCAGGAGCCTCCAACACCCTGGCTGATGCCCTAAGTCGGATAGGGGCTGCGGCCCCACTAGTGGTCTCTCCTGCCAGAGGTAGAAGAAGATCTATTCTCCATTGGGGCACACTCAGGGTGGACCTGTTTGCCTCCAGGAGAATGCGGCTTGAGGCTGTTTCATGCCCGCCTCAGCAGGGCTCGCTGCAGGGGATGCCTTCTCGAGGCCGTGGACCCCGGCCTCTTCTACGCCTTTCCCCTGCTCCCTTGATGCACGAGGAGTTTCTCAAAGCAAGGAGGACAAGGCGCAGGTGATTCTGATAGCCCCAGACTGGCCCCCGCCAGTACTGGTACCCAGATCTCTCAGCCTCAGCTCCAGGCTCCCGAGGCAGCCTAGCTCGCCCGACCTGCTCTCAGTCAATCAGGAGAAGGTATTCCATCCGACCTTCAATCCCTGCACCTGACGGGCCTGGTTTCTGAGCTGCCAGAGTTCCAGGCCTTGGGTCTTTTCCGACGAGGTCCTCAACGAGTTGAGGCGCCCGTAAGTGAGCCGACTAGAAAATGCTACGCCTCAAATGGAAGAGATTTTCCATTTGGTGCCAGGGCAAGGGCCTGGAACCTTCCTCCTGTTCCTTGGCGAGCATATTGGACTACTCTTTGTCCCTTCTCAGCAAGGGCTTAGGCCTATCTCATTTTCTGTGTGCACCTGGCAGCCATCTCTGCTGTCAAGCGCTGGCGAAGCAGTCGGTTGCGGAGAAGGCGTGGTCTGGGCTGCCACTGGGCCTTGATCATGTTTCCTCCAGTGCGAACCTCCACCGCGGATCTACTGTGATGGCATGGCAAAGCTCATGGGCGTTTCATTCCAACCAATGCACAGGTGTGAACCTCGCCTGTCGTGGAAGACCGCTCTTGGTGGCTATCATGTCAGCCAGAAGGATGGGAGAGCTCCAGGCGCCTGCATAGAGTCTCCTTACCTGGTCTTCCACAGGGACAGGTTGTCCCATGCCCCCACCCGAAATTCCTTCCAAAGGTGGTGTCGGAGTTTCACCTTAACCAGGTGTTGACCTGCGTGTTCTACCCCAATCACACCTCGGAGGATGCCTATATAGGCTCCATACTTTGGATCCCTAGAAGGGCGCCTACCACTATAAGGAGCTGACTGCTTGAATTGGGAGAGGTTCAGCTGTTTGTCACCTATGCTGAAGCCACACCTGGCAGACCTGCAGCTAAGCGGATGACAGGCAGGTGGGTCACCTCCTGCACAGATCTCGCTATAAGTTGGCGGCATGGAGCTCTCAGAGGATAAGAGCTCATTCTACCCGCCATACTGCTGCATCGGTGGCTGCTTCCAGGACGCCCCTATCCAGGAAATCTGCAGGGCTGCTACCTGAAGTCAGCACACACCTTCATCACCCATTACCACATCGACCTTGAGTCACGCCTGGATGCTGGTTTTGGGCCCTTGCCCTCCAGTCTCTATTCCCTAAGTAGGGGTGTGCGCTTGCTCCTCCTCCCGGAGAACTGCTAGAGTCTTGTTAGATGTAGATGAACATATCCATGTCCCTAGAAATACAGGTTCTAGGAACATGGATATGTTGTTCATCCACACTTATTGGCAGGTCCTTGCTGCTTTAAATCTTGCCGGAGAGTCTTCAGCTGGCTCTTCCACCACCTGGTGGTAAACCTCTTGCCCGCCCCCATGACGCCAGATCTCCTTACCGGGCTTTCAGTTTTCCAGGTCCTCTACGCTCATGCTTGACTGGTTCCTGAGAATTTCGTCTCAATTCATTGAAGTGTCCTTTGAATCTTCGATCTTTCTTCTTCGCTTACGGCGATGGCTTTTTCCGCCCCGAGAGGCTTGTATCGTTAGTTCCTCCAGGAGGGACTCTCATTCCAATGCGCTTATTGTCTGGACTTAGATCATGATCTGCAGGCTTGCACTTTCTGTTCTGCCTTTCGTCAGCTCTCTGAGGACCGCGCGCCTGCTTTAGGCTCAGACATCCGTAGTTTTTTCCGGCCCGGAGATTCCTCGGACCGCGGGTGTCCACTTCACTGTTTCTCTGCAGTTTGATCCTGCTGGAGAAGGGGCGTTCTCCCTCGGTTGCGGGGCGCTATCCCGCCTCCTTGATTCATCTCATGCAAGCTCAAGGAGCTGCTTTCCCCTCCTCCAAGGGAGAGGGACCCTGGAGCCCCTGCTGCTCGGCCTAAAGACCTAAAGGGTCGCAGGCGGGTCTCTTCGGCGGGAGCTGGAACCTCCTCCCTCATCGCCGACGCCTGACTTCGGCCCAGGATTCGGCCGCACTGGCCTTGGTACGGTATCCCCGCCAGGTCTGCCGGCCAGGGTCCCCCATCGACGCTGTCGACCCCCGACCCGCCTTTGGGGGGGGGTCTTCGTGCCGCCATCCCTCCGCTTCTGGCGGAGGCTCTGTCCTCCCTTGGGTTGACAGCCCTCTGTCTCTTTCTTCCGAAGCCGGGAGGAGCGGGTGCGTCCCCCTCCTTCCCAGGCCCGCCCTCGGTCCCCCCAAGGATTTGGGTCTCGGTCAACCTCTCGGTCTAGCCGCTCACGCCGATCTCGGCATTCTCGGTCGAGGCACCGAGTTAAGTGGCTTTGCCGTTCTTCCTCGTCCCCCTCCTCGGATGAGGAGTGGTTTCGATGCCGTTGACGTCGGTGTTACGAGGAACTTATGTGGCGACAGCAGTTGTTGTCCAGGTATCAATCGACCCCGATTCATTCTCCGGATAGCAAGCAGCCGCTGCTCGGTCGGCAGCCATTCGAATCAGTCGAGGAGCCCTCTCCAGGGCCGGTTGCTCGTCCGCCCCTCGCTGCCCCCTCCGCCTTGACGGAGTTCAGGCCAGGCTATAACCTGTTCTTTCAGGTCACTCGTCCCCTCACTCCTGCCCACCCCGGCGAACGGAGGTGCCTCTGGCCCGCGGCAGCTTTTGCAGATCCTCGGAGCCTGGAAGCCAGCTCTGCTATGTTTCCTAGCAGGAGGACCGGGTCTCTCCAGGAACATTCAGTAGACGACAGCCATCGCCTTCTAAGGGTCTGCTTCAGCTCACTTCAGAATTCACTGGGATGCAGCTCGAGCCAGTCTCCAAACGGGCACCTTACCCCCTTATGGAGATTCTGGAACGAGGGGGTTCTCCCTCGGAGGCCTTCCCAGTGGCTGAGGCTATCGTGGGCCCAGCCTTGGAGCTATGGCGGCTGCCTACTTCCTGCCCTGCGCCTTCGGCCAGGGTGGCTCGGAGGTACCCTGTCCCTGTCGGTTCTCTGTCCGGTTTCTCGGAGCACCCTTGGCTGGAAGGTAGTCACCGACGACGCTTTCCAATGTCTTGTAATGCTGGGGATGTGGAGACCCCTGACAAGGAGTCCAGAAGGATGATCACGCCGGGCTCAAGGTTTCACGCTCGGCCTCCCTAGGCCTCCGGTGAGACCAGCTCCGGCTGTACTTGATGGCACATTTCTCCACGCCCTTTTGGGCTCCCTGATGAGGGTCCTCCTCATTCTCCCGGCCGACCCGCCACCACGGTTTGGCAGGTGCGGACCAGGGTAGGCGGTGGCAAAGCAGCAGCTCCAGACGGCTCTGGATCTAGGCGACTCCTATACCAGATCGGTGGTGGCCGCAGTGGCCATGCGCCGCAGGGCGTGGCTGAAGTTATCCTCCTTCTCTTTGGAAACCCAGCATGAGTTGGCGGACATCCCCTTCTTGGGTCTGACCTTTTCGGCCCTGGAGGGGTTTGATATATCCATGGGCCGGAGAAGTCCGAATGACACTCTGACTCTGTCACTCTCACTGGAGGGTCAAGGCAGTCATCAGCCTTGTGTAGCCCCTTTGCCTTGAGCCCTGGGGTTCCACCGCCCAGCATATGGGGCCAGCAGGCGTCGCGCTTGGGCGGCCTGTTGCCAGTCCAGCGTCTTCCTCCAAAGGGAAGCAGGGAGGCAGGAAACCAGAGACTCCTCAGCCCTTCCCCTCAGCCTGCTCAGTGACGGGCCAAGGGGCACTGCCCGGCCCTGTCGTCCCCAACCCGGGTTTCCCCATGGGGGACGGCTCCGCACCCTCGTTCTGGAGGTATTTGAGAGGTGGATCCTGTAGCAGGTTGCGGCAGTTCCTTTTTGAGCGTTGCCCATGGGGATCTTGGGTCCACTGCCTCTGTGTCGGTCGTACGACATGCCTGGCCCCTCTAGTTAGAGGTGATCAGGAAGGCTCGGACCCCCCATTCAACCCTGGGTTCGTGTCCAGGTATTCCTGGTCTCAAACGGATGGGGCCGTAGCCCATTCTCCCAAGACGCCTGGATGGTCTCTCTACCTCCAGATATCCCATCCTCAGGCGTGGCGTGTAGCTGTTTCCTGGTCTGCAGGATGTACCTACTCCTCGTTCCATCCGTTTCTTGGGAGCTCCACCTTCTCATGGGGATCTCCTTACGAGTTCCTAGCCAGGCCCTTCTTTGCTCAGCAGTCTCTGCGGCACTGAAGGATCCGGATGTAACCCCACCCGGAAGGCAGACTGGTCTCCCGGTTCAGGAGCCAAGTGAGAACTCGTACCTTAGCAGTGAAGCTTCTTCAGGACTAAGCTCAACTCTTGAGTCCGAGTCGGTTCGGAAGTGACTAGGCTGAGGTTCTTCCTTTGCCAGTCGGGTTGGCCGGGTAATTATTCCTGCCAGGACTCCGCTCCTCCTGGGCCTCAGCTGGCCTTCCCTTAGTGGGAGGGGCCAGCCAAAGGTCACGCGCTAGTCCCTTGGACCAGTTCTGACTCAACAGCCCAGGGGTTAAGAGAATGTTCCCTTGGACCGTCTCCAACTCGGCAGGAGAACATCCTGTTCGTTCGCCCTGAGTCGGCGGTCTTCTCCGACCAATGCTTCTCGGATAGGTGGGTGCCCATCTTGGGGAATACAGAGTGCTTCGCCTGTGGTCCTCTCTCGAGTCCCGATGTCCTTCCTGCTCGCTGGAGCACAGGCGGTCCGCTTAGCTTGCACCGCTCGCTCCGCTTGTACGGGGTCTACAGGTCTAAGTCCAAGTAGGACAACACCACGACCATGTGCTGCCTACTCCGCCAGGTTCGGGCGATCCCCTTGTCTCGGTGCAAGGAGGTTCTCTGCATTGGGTTGTTGCGCAGTCGAGGGTTCCCAGCCATTTGATGGCAGGAGCCCCAATTCCCTGGCTGCTGCCCTAAGCCGGGCATAGGCTGCGCCTCATGAGTGGTCTCCCCTGCCGGAGGTAGCACAGGATCTTCTCCCTCTTCCCTACGGGGAGAATATGAGGCAGAGACTGGTTTTTTTGCCCGGCCCTCAGCAAGGTCTGCTGCAGGGGATGCCATTGGGGCCTTGGAACCCGGGCCCCTCCCCCATTTCCCTTGACCTACGGGCAAGGCGAGGAGGGACTTGGCGCAGGTGATGCTGGTAGCCCCAGACTGGATTGCCAGTTCTGGTATCCAGCTCTCCTCAGGCTCCCGAGGCGGCCTCTAGTCTGCCCGGTCCTGTCTTTCCTTTTCAGGGGAAGGTTATCCATCTGGACCTTCAATCCCTGCACCTGTAGGCCGACCCCTGTGCGGCTAGGGGCCAGGCCTAGGGTCTTTCGGCAAGGTCCTCGACCTTCGAGGCATCCTGCTAAGAAATCGGCCAAGATGCTCGTTCTCTGGGAGAAGTTCTCCCTTTTTGATGATGGGATAAGGCCGTGCCCTCCCCCGTCCCTGGGCGAGTATTCTGGACTATCTGCGGTCCATCCTTAAACCAGGGCTTCGGCGGACGACCCCTAGGTGCTTCTGTGGGTCACCCCTGTCTTCCGGGCGCGGGCCGGGAGGCAGTTGGTGGTGCGGAGAAGGTGGTCTGGTACTTCTAAGCCTCGATCACGCCTCCCCTTTTGGGGAGAGTATCCCCGGTTCTGTGGGATCCTTGCTGGTATGGGCTTAGCTCATGAGCAAGCCATCTGAACCTTTTGCACAGGTGCGAGTTTCCCCCACCTGTTCTGGAAGAACACCTTCTTGGGGCCACTCCACCATCCAGAAGGTGGGGAGAGTTCCAGGTGCTCCTTTAACCTCCCTATCCGGTCTTCCACAGGGACTAGGTTGTCCTGCGCCCCACCCGAAGTCCTTCAGGCGGAGTCTTCCCTTGAGTGTGCCTCTGCCGGGTTTATCCCCATTCACCCTGGAGGCAGTATATGGCTCCATAGGAACCGGTTTAACGCTCACCAACCTAGGGAGTGTAAAGCTAAAGTTCGGGAGAGGTTCGCCAGCTGTTCATCATCTTCGCTGAAGCCGCATCTGGCAGATTTGCAGCCCAGTGGACGACAAGCGAGCGGGTCACCCCTGCATAGGTCTCCACTATAGGCGGGCGGGCATGGAGCCTCCCAGAGGGATAAGCACTTTTTTTTTTTTTTTTTACCCGTCCTTCCGCTGCATCGGTGGCTGCTTTCGAGGATACTCCGGTCCAGGATATCCGTAGGGCTTCTGCCCGGAAGCAGGCTTTACCGGTCCCCTTCCACATCGACCTTGGGTCGCGCCGGGGTGCTGGTCGGGCCCTCGGTTCTCCAGTCTTTCTCACCAAGAGGGGTGTGCGCCTTCCTCCCTCCCGGAGAACTGCTAGAGTCTTCCATTAGTGATGAACAACATATCCATGTGCCTAGAAATACAGGTTACTCACCTGTAACAGGAGTTCTAGGAATGGTATATGTTGTTCATCCACATGACCCACCCAGCCTCCCCGGCTTCGACACACAACCTGGCTTCCAGCGGGCTAGATCTGGCGTCATGGGGCGGAGCCGAGAGTTTTACCACCCGGGTGGGTGGGAGGAGCCAGCTTGAAGATATTCCGGCAAGATTTAAAGCGGCAGGGACCTGCCAATAAGTGTGGATGAACAACATATACCATTCCTAGAACTCCTGTTACAGGTGAGTAACCTGTATTTACTCTGTAACAGGAGTTCTAAGAATGCATATGTTCATCCACACGACCCACCCGACCTCCCCGGCTTCGACGCACAACCTGAGCTTCCAGCGAGCCAGATCTGGCGTCATGGGGCGGAGCCAAGAGTTTTACCACCCGGGTGGGTGGGAGGAGCCAGCTTGAAGACCTTCCGGCAAGATTTAAAGCGGCAAGGATACCTGCCAGACAGTGTGGATGAACAACATATACCATTCCTAGAACTCCTGTTACAGGTGAGTAACCTATATTTTGCTGCCTCTTGTGATGCTGTTTTTTCCCCTACCTATTGAATAAAGATTGCTGTCCTCAAATGCATTCTGGAATAGATTCAAGGAGTCTGTAGTGTTTAACAGCTTGTTTAGATCCTTTCGAATCTCGTTTATCTCTAAAACTCATCAGCTCTTGGCTGGTTTCTTCATGGTTGACAAGACCAACTTTTTCCATAAGACTTCCAATAATTTTACTTTAAGCTGACCGCAGAATGTTCGACCTCCTCCTTGCGTTGATGTTCTGTGTCAAGGAAGAAATCCCAGTTAGTCTTGATGCAGCTTCAGCATTAATTCTGTTCCAAGGTTAAGTCTACATCATTTCTGTGAAACATTCTTTGATCTTGCAGTGGTTAATGCTCCAGTCTTAAATTTTCTCCTTAGTCCAGGGTGGGTCTCATCCATGTTTAGCAAATTCATAAGGTACAGGGTCATCCACATGGCATAGCTGTGGTGTTATTCGTTCTGCCTATTTTACGTATCTGTTCTTACAGCTGTTGTGGTACTTCACTTCTTTGGCTATGAGATCAATACTGCCTACCATCATATCCATTTGTCGATTGTCCATTTCTTTTGCTGCGTTTTTTTATGCTGTCTGCTGCCCCATAAGTTACATGTTGAAGGATACTCAAAAGTCTCCTTTGACCCCTTAGGATTCCTTTTCTTGTTTGATTTGCAAAACACACATTCTGTTGGGAATATGCCTGATGTAGATGCTGCAGATTCGGGTAGAGCACTATGAACTTGGGAGAGAAGCAACTTTGCTGGACAACTTTTTACAATGTCTTTTTTTTTTTTTTAATTTATTTTTTAAGTTTCGTCAGTTGCAAGTTTACCAGAACTCTCACATGCAGTGAAGTTCTTGTAGCAGATATAAAGATACCCATGGCTGCTGGAGTAACGTTCAGGCAATTCAAGACGCACTATGTTGTACTTTGACAGTGTTGGACTAGAATGCCTTTCCTTTGCATCAACTACTTTCTCCCAATGAGCATCATAAAAAGGTAGTGGGTCTCCATGGTCTATGCTAAGTCCTGAATCAGTGTGTAGGATGAATCACCTCTGCAGTTCGTGAGAAGTCTTGCTAGCCATATCTGAAACATTAAATAAATTGCATTAATAACTAAGTAAACAGAGTCTTGCATAAATGTAAAACTTTGTTACTCATAAGACCGTGCATTTTCCAAGCAAACATGCCACTATGGACGAATAAGAGTTGGAAAATCTGAATTCTGCACACTTTTACATGAGAAACAGTCATCAAACCTTTCAGACCCAGACATGTAGATAAATGCACCTGGCTCCTGCTCTAATAGCAGATAAACAGTAACATGAACAAAGGTGTTTTTCTAGGAAGTACACTTTTAATCCCTTTTTGAAACTATCTAAAGAGTTAGACACTTGTAGGTGTTAAGGTAAGGTATTTCAGAGAGTGGGGGTCGAGTAAGCAAATGATTTATTCCCCACAGATGTCTTGACCCTAGGCACAACCAGTGGGCGGAGCGCCGCAGATGTTATGCCGTCATCGTAGGAGAATGGGGTAGGCTCCGGAAAGCAACCCTGTGTTCCCCTATGGTGCTTCAGCAACGTCATGACAGTACAGCAGCTGTCCTCTGTGACGGAGCTCTCCTCCGCACAACGAGCTCCCCCTCCCCACGGCACACTACTTCATAGGCACACTTCTGCATTCACTGCGCATGCACAAGTATTGCACATGCGCAGTGTCGCTGCTGCCGCCACCATGTTTTGAAGGGCAGCCGTTCGCCGCTGCTTCATGACCGGCTCCAATGTTGCCACTGGTGCTCTACAGGCCGTGCTGCCGCCGCTCTCATACCAGGACAGGTAAGAGCTCAGAGCAGCCATATTGTCTCTGACTAGATTTTGTTTTGTTGGAGGTTTGTAGTGTTCTATGGGGCGTCTTAGGGACAAGTAATCCTGTGAGACCAGGGGGGCTGGTGAGTGGAGGATGGTTTGTATGCAGTACATAATACTGAGTACTGCAGCTGTTGCTTTAAAGATGGCCGGTTGAGGAAGGTCAGCACCTCACAATGGTGCTTCTTTTTTTTTATTTGTCATCTTGGAGTAACACATTGGTGCTTCCTTTGAGTCATCGCAGCAAATCTTCCTATTTTGTGGCAAAGTATATGTAGCCTATTGCTCACAGACTTGCCAAGAGATTGCAAAATAGGTGCAGCATAGGCGAGTTTAGGAACTAGCAAACTATTTGCTATGGTGATTCTTGTTTCTGGGAGGAAGTGGTTGTTTAGTCTGTTTAATAGTTTTAGTTTCTGATGGATAGAACGAGTGACCTGGTCCACATGTGGTTTAAAGGTTAGGGCTTGGTCAAGTAGCAAACCAAGGTATTTAATTGACCCTACAGCCTTGATGGGGGGCCTGTGGAGGTAGTGAGAGGGAGTAGAACCGATCTATCAGGGACAAGGTTTCTGGTGCTGAATAAAACGGCCTTTTTTTTTTTTTTGCATTTGGCACCAGCTGGTTTAATAGGATCCAGTTCTCCATGACAGAGAAATCTGTCTGTAACTGGGAACTGAGAGCCTTGATGTCTCTAGAGCTCTTGTACAGAACAGCGTCTTCAGCATATAGGATGAGATGACCACTGTTGTCTCCCAAGTCATTTATAAGGAAAACAGTAGTGGACCTAGAATTGAGCCCTGTGGTACTCCATCAGTAATTGATAACTACCTGGACAAGGTGCCATACCATTTGACCATCTGGGTAGTGTGAGAACCAGGCAAACACATGAATCTGAGCTAATGTGTTTGAGTTTACCAAGGAGATGTTTGTGGCTGACCAAATCATAGGCCTTTGTGAGGTCTATGAAGATGACTCCTGTGGGGAATGCATTGTCCAGTGCCTGCAGAATATCAGTAGTCCATTTAATTAAGGCAGTGTCAGTCCCATGATTTCTCCTAAAACCAAGCTGCTGATAAATAAATCTATGTACAGGTTAGCTCTTTATACAGGCAACATAAACACAAAATCCTACATCTGAAAGTCTTTCTTTAAAATCTCAATCTCTCAACAAAACATTGCTCTACTTTATAAGATGTATTTTCCTAGCAGTTTAAACTCTGCATCTTGATTGTTGTAAGTTACATCCCTTGTGTTCTACAAGGTTTATTAAAACTGCTGGTTTCTTTCCTGTGACCAGCCTAAAGAGCCTGTCCATTCTCAGGAGGTGCAACAAAATAAAGCATACTGTCCCAGAGATGGTTTTCTGTTAGTTCTGTTAACAAGCTTGTGGGGGTCAAAATACATTTCAAGGTTAACCCCTTGTGTTACACACAGTCACCATTTTAAGGAACCTAAATAGCTTTCTGCAGTCATTTCAAGTAACATAACTACATACATTTGCAAACCAAGAGATCTCAGTTTCACAAAAAGATTCCTATTTTTTATTACTGCAGAGAAGCAAGGGGAGAGAGAATAGGACAGCAAGTGAAAGACAAGATAATTGTGTGGGGGGTGTTGTGGGGCCATCAAAGTAGCCAATTTCCAGGTGCCACAAGGAAACTTAGCACAATCATACAGGCAAAAGACAGAACAAGAGAGGACAAAGTAGATCCTTGCTTTTAACTCTGTCTGCATAACAAATGGGGCAGGATCTTGCCCAACCCTGTCATAGTACTAAGAACAACAAACTCCCTGCCTTTCATATTGGAGCATTACTGTGGCTGTCATATTGGGAGTGCTGCCTTCTCTGATCCTGTAGCAGCTGCCAGTCACACCAAACACTTGTTCTAGGATCATGAATATGTTCATCCACACTCTTTGGCATGTCTCTTTTCCGTGTTAAATCTCACTGGAAGTCTTCAAGCTGGCTCCTCCCACCCACCTAGGTGGTATATACCTCTGCTCCGCCCCATGACATCAGATCTTCCTTTCCGCTGGAAGATTCAGGTTGCTTCCCTCCTGCTCACACATTTTGTAGGCCCTGGCTTTCAAACCGTCGATTTTACCGAAAAATCACTTTGTTCGAGTTAGCGATTGCAAGTTTGCAGCTTCGATCATGGAAGATGAATCTTCCCCTGGATTTCATCGGTGCCCTTGCGGCCAGAAGATGTCGCACACCGATCCCCACACTGTGTGTGTCTATTACCTTGGTGTCGACCATGACACCGAAGTGCAGTCCGTCTTGCCTTTCATCCCAATGTCCTCGACCACCATCTCGCATGCCTGAAAGTGGGGGAGGCCGGAGAAGCTGGTGAGACCCCATCTGGAGTACTGCGTGCAGTTCTGGAGACCCAATCTCCGCAAAGACATAGGATGGAAGTTGTCCAGAGGAGGGCAACTAAAATGGTGCAAGGTCTGCACCGGAAGACACATGAAGAGAGACGTAAGGAGCTTAATATGTATAGCCTCGAGGAAAGGGGGGGGAGAGACATGATGGAAACTTTCAAGTACCTCAAGGGAATTAACAAAGTCCAAGAGGGTAGCATCTTTCAAAAAAAGAAATGTGCAAGAACAAGGGGAAACTTGAAGATGAGAGGGCTGGCTCAGAGGTAATGTAAGGAACTATTTTTCATAGAGAGGGTTGTGGATGCATGGAACAGCGTTCGGAGGAGGTTGTGGAGTCAAAACAGTGGTGGAATTCAAGCATGCATGGGACAGTCATAAGGCAATTCTAGGGGGTTGGGGTAGGAAGAAGTAGGCTGCTGGCTAACTAGGATCTGCAGTTTATCCATTAGGTAGGGAAATAGGCAGACTGGGTGGGCCAAGCGTTCCTTATCTGCTGTCAAATTCTATGTTTCTATGTAACCCTCCAGTGAAATCCAAGGAGGCTCGGTGGGCGGTTTCCACAGCTGCGGGGCTCCGCCAAGCAGTTGGAACGTATGCAAGCATTCAGGGAGGAAGCGGCTCATGCTGTGGAGTCCTCTCAGGGCTTCTTCGTTCCACTTAACCTGGGCTCCACCTTCTCAGGTTCCTTCCGGGAGTTGTGCCAGTCTCTCCCGACCAAGGGAGAGGCGCCTAAGGGCTCTTACTCCTCTCAATACCGTAAGCGGGAGAAGGATCTGGCAGCATTTTCATCTCGACAGAGACATTCTTGGGAGTGGGAGAGATCTTGGTCCCAGGAGCATGTGGTCTCAACTTTGGTCGAGATCGCCTCTTTGGCCGCTGGCTTATCGACTTGGCCGTCTGGCCAGGTGACTGAATTATCCATCAACGAGGTGGAAATCGTGATCGATCCGATATCGCTGACTCCGGTCGACGATTCCCTCGATCGAACACCTAATCTGGTCATTCCAGATGACGAGACCCAGCCTGCTGGGACTCCAATTGAAGATGTGGGCCCTGATCCCAGGAAATCACCAGTCCTGCCGGTGTCTCCCAAGTGACCGAGTCGGCCCGCCTGATCTCGATCAAGGTCTCTGACCCCCTCGTCCAGCAGTCCGAGGAAGAGCCATGAGCACTCTAAAAAGCAGCAATGCTACCATCGGTTGTCCTCATCCTCCTCGGATGAGGAGAGGCTCTGGGGGAAATGCTGGTGCTTATGAGGACCTCATGTTGCAACAGCCAATTCGGACCGGGCACAAGCCAACTACGGCTTCTACACTGGCCATTACCTGGCTTTCACCACCTAGGCCAAAGCCGACTCCTTTGGAACCGATTAAGTCTGTTCCTCAGCCCGCGAAACCGGCAAAACCACCTGCTCAGCCCAAACCGGTCTCTCCACCAATCATGATGGAACCACCGCCCAAACAGCCTATGGGAGGGGCTCCTTCCAAGGAAGACAGACCAGACACAGGGTTTCCCCAGCGCTTGTCGGTCACGGTCACCCCGGACCCCCTTGGTGGGTCAAAAGTGATCTGGGTGGTAGACCTTTATATCCAGATTCCTCAGATTGGGATGTCACCGGCTTGCACTCACATCCAGGAGATAATGAATCGTTTGTTGGCTTAGAGATGGAGGAAGGTCCCTCGTCTTTTCAAGGGATCCTTCGCCTCATCTCTGAATCTACTGGGATGCCCCTGGAGCCAATCCAGAAAAAGGCGGAGTACCTTCTTACAGACATCCTTAAGAGAGGGGATACCCCGACGGAGGCCTTTTCTGTGGTTGAGGGTGTTATTGGCCTGGCCCTAGACCTTTGGCAGCATCCTGCCTCTTGTCCAGCTCCATTGACCTGCATGGCCCGTAAGTATACAGTGCCCATGGGGTTCCTTGCAGGGTTCACAGAGCATCCTTCGGCTGAGAGCCTGGTGACTGCCTCTGTGTTCAGGCATACTGGCAGTTCTGCCGACACTGACCAACCTACTGATAGAGTCCAAGCTTTTGGACCATTCAGCTGGGAAAGCCTATGCGACTTCTCCTTGGGCCTTCGTCAGGCAAGTTTGGCCATCATCATCATGGCACACTTCTTTCATGCCCTTAGTCGTTAGATGAAGTCCTCCCACATCTCCCCGTGGACCTGCAGACCACAGTCAAGCAGGTGTGGGATCAGGGCCGAGCTGTTACCAAACAGCAGCTTCAGACGGCCCTGGACACTGGGGATTCCTGTGCCCACTCGATGGCTGCCGCAGTTGCCTCTCATTGCAGGGCTTGGCTGAGGCGCTCTTCCTCTCCAACGGATACCCAGCATAAACTAGCTGATGAGCCCTTCCTTGGAACCGACTTTTTTAGCCCAGGAGTGGTCGATCACCTTCAGTGCATTGAGCAGTCCAATGCCAAGTTTTACTCTACTTCTGCCAAGGGTTCTTTGGGCAAGAACCGGCAGAAGAAAAAGAAGCCTTTTTGGCATTCTTCCCCTGCGGTTCAGCAGTCCTCCTTTCAGGGTGGACAGCAGCATCAGTAGCAGGCTCAGGTTTGGCACCCTCAGCCCAAGCATGGACCCCAACAGGCCCGTAAAGGAGGCCAAGGTTCAGGTCCTGGAGCAGCCTCCTCCAAGTCTCTCAGTGATGGGGCGGGGGCTGCCAACCCCTCTCCCGTCACCTCTGGTCTGGGTCCTCCTGTGGGAGGCCGGCTCTGCCACTTCCTTTCTGACTGGTCCGTTGTCACTTCAGACAGGTGGGTTCTCAAAGTAGTCGGTCAAGGACTGCCTCTAGAATTCGAGCAGTACCCTCCGAGCCCAGCCCATGCCCCTCGGGAGGAAAGAGTATCTGCTCAGACCTGGTGGGCTCTCAGAGACTGCATCGCTCAGCTCCTCCTCAACGAGGCAGTAGCTCCAGTGGCGGATCCTCCAGCAGACCCAGGCTTTGTCTCCAGGTACTTCCTGGTGCCCAAGCACACACGGGGGAGGGGGAAGTCGGTGCCCCATTCTAGATCTGCACGACCTGAATCAATATCTCAGGTCACACACCTTTCGGATGGTCACTCTGTCCCAGATCATACCATCCTTGGTGCGAAACATGTGATTCTGTTCACTGGATCTGCAGGACGTGTTCTTTCACGTCCCAATCTGTGTGTCCCATCAGCATTTCCTCTGCTTCAGGGTTGAAGGGACCCTGTACGAGTTCCGAGCCATGCCATTTGGCCAGTCGTCGGCCCCACAGGGCTTCACCAGATGCATTGCAGTGGTGGCGGCCCGCGTCGGGGCGGGGGTGTCAGGATTTATCCTTACCTCGATGATTGGCTCCTAGCAGAATCCACCCAACAAGAGGTGGAGAGGTCCAGGGACCTGGCCTTACAGACCTGCTTTCAGCTCGGCCTCCTTATCAACGAGGCCAAGTCGGAACTCATGCCGTCTCAGGTGATGGGCTTCATCGGGGCAGAGCTCGACTCTTGTCAAGCCAGAGCTCGGCTTCTGGCGGACAGGGCAGAGGTTCTTTCCTCCTTTGCCCAATCATTTCTGGTTGGGCAATTATGCCCTGCCCGGGACTTTCTGCACCTTCTGGGTTACATGGCAGCATGCACCTCAGTGGTCCGTTGGGCCTAGTTGCACAGTGGACTCAGCACCACGGTCATTTCGACCAACTGGTCACTGTAACCTAGAAGATGTGGGATGCTCTCCAATGGTGGACCACCCCAGAAAGGTTGCAGGAAGGGATCCCGTTTGTCCACCCTGAGCTGACGGTCGTCTTCATGACCTACGCCTCTCATGGGCTGGGGAGCCCACATGGGGGACTAAAGGGCCTACGGCCTCTGGACCCCTGAGGAGTCCCGATGCCACATCAACCTATTGGAGCTCAGAGCAGTCAGACTGGCATTGTCAGCTTTCACTCCTCGGTTCCGGGGTCAAGTGGTTCAAGTCCAGACGGACAATACCACGACCACGTATTACCTTAACAAACAGGGCGGCACGCCAGAGATCCCTTTTTCAGGGGTGACCTGGGGTTGAGTACACCAACCACTTTACATTAGGTGAGGATACAGTAACACAATTTCAGAGTACATTGAAAGTCAGTAGGGTACATTTAGACAATGTTGGTAAATACAGTTTCATTGCAGCAGGTCAACAGTAACATTAGTGTTTGCTTATAGGCAGGAGGAGAGAGAAATATTAGTCAGTTGTCATTGAGAGGAGTTAGGTTTAAGACATGATCTAGCATGAACAAGACAGACAGTGAATTAAAAAAAGAAAAAAACAAACAGTGTAACAGGGTAGAAGGGGGTGGTGGTAGGCGAGATAGGGTACAGGCAGGGTGGTAGGGGATAGACTAGGGACAGATGAAGCCTCGGAGAGGACACAGGACAGAAGGGTGGGGAGCACAATTATGTATTAGAGAAATGTGAAGGAGAGGCCACAAGGTCAGGCATAGCAGAGAGGACAACGCCATCATGGTATGCTATAAGTACAGGGAAGTTTAGGATCGGGGGAAGCAGTTTCACATTTCCTTGACCAAATGGTCATATAGTGTCTTGAAGGAGGCTAGACTGACTGGGGTACTAAGCTTTAGCGATTTTTGTATTTTGTTCCATAGAGACAGCAGCGCAAAGCTTATAGCCATTCTCCCAAAGCATGTTTTTAGCTTAGGTACCTTTAAAGAAATAAAGGAGTAGCTTCTCAGTGCATAGTTCCCAAGCTCGCATACTGGAAGACAGATATATAGAGGGGTAGTGTTTTGATAATAGCTCTGAACGTCCAGAGTACTGCATTTCTGTTTCTCCTGTACTGAAGAGAGGGACACTCCACGGCAGCATAAAGGGCACAATGATGAGTGGAAAAAGGTAGGCCAGTAATGAATCTCACAGCCCTGTGATACAATGTCTCCAATTTAGCAAGATGTGAGACAGGGCAGTGACTATAAGTCAGCATAGTCGACCAAGGAGAAAAACGTTTGTACCAGCCGCCGCTTGGCATCACTAGTAAGGAAGTTATAAATCCTGAAAAAGAGTCCAAGCCTCTGCCTCAGTTTCTTTAGCAGATCTTCGATATGGTCCGTAAAGGAAAGTCTGTGGTCAAGCCACACTCCCAAGTACTTGAATTTATTGGCAAATTCTTGATTTTCTCCCAGGATTATTGTGATCTGTGGAATGGAGCCAGCACTGGTCAGGTTTACAGCATGGAGAAGTGGAGAAAATAGCATTGCCTTAGTTTTTTTGGCATTTAATAGGAGCTTTTTGTTTAGGAGTTGGCTCTGAAGTAGATTGGATTCAGATTGTAGGTCTCCACAGGCAGCTTCTGGCAAAGGATGACTTAAAGAACCTTGTCATCTGCGAACAGATGGATATTGGCCTTAGCTATGTTGGTGTCAATGCTGTTTATGTAAATTGCAAACAGTAGGGGACCAAGAATCGATCCCTGGGGGACCCCTCTTTGCAGAGGTTTAAGGGGAGAAAGTTCACCTTCTGCCTTGACTTGCCGCCATTGGTTAGAGAGGTAGTCAGCAAACCAATGCAAGGATAGTGAGTCCAGTGCTGTCGCCCTCAGGGAGAAAAGGAGCAGGCCATGATCAATGGTGTTGAAAACCTTACTTAAGTCTAAGAACACTGCATAGGCTAAGTTTCATGGAAAGCGCTCTTTTTAGTTGCAGTCACTGCTGCTTGAAGGATTCTGGCCCTGATGTGTAAGGGGCCTTATTTAATTTTTCACAGAGGTGGCTCTGCATACCAATCCTCAGTTTTTACCAGTGGTTTCTGAGTTCACATTGAACCAGTCTATTGAAATTCCAGTGTATTACCCTGAGCATTCCAATCAGGGGGAGGCTATTCTGCATACCTTAGATGTTCACAGAATCTTGCATTATTATACCAACAGAACCAAATCTGTCCAGAAAACGGACCACATTTTGGTTTCTTTTGCACACGAGAGAGAGGGTGCAGATGTTTCCAAACAGTGCTTATCCAAATGGTTGGCATATTGTATTGTTTTCTGTCAGAAGTATGGTAAAACCCTCCTGGGGGAGATTAAGGGGCATTCTACCAGAAGCATGGCTGCTTCTACTGCTTGCTTCAGGAATATCAACCTCTGACATTTGTGCGGCGGCCACTTGGAGCTCTGTCCACACTTTCACCAGACATTACAGTCTGGACAGTGCCTCTAGGTGCAGAGCTGGCTTTTGACTTGCTGTCCTCCAGGGCCTCCTGTCCTAATTTCTTTGCTGTCTATAAATTGTTCCTGCCTCCCGTGTTTCATTTCCTTCTGATTCACACTGCTTGGGACTCGGTCTTCAAGGTGATTACCTACTGCAAGAGCCCTTTTGAAGTAAGATAGTATTGTTACGTAAGAACCTACTGTAACAGTAGATCTTCGAGAGGCTCTCTTGCAGTAGGAAACCTTTTTCCCCCTCCCTCCTCTAAGTTTCTTTGCTGCTCTTTCTCTATGAGCTCATTTTGGGCTCCAGGAGCCTCTTTTTTTTCCATTCTCCTGTTGCCCCTTCTCGGAGGTCACCAGCGGGAGAACTGGAAGGCCGGTGTGGGGACCGCCCACTATATAGTGTCATGCTGACATCTGTCATGTGACGGGTGGACAGTCCCCCATCAGACACTGCTAAAGTTTCCTTGTGGTCCTTACTCCAGGGGGCGCAGTCCTCAAGATGATTACCTACTGCAAGAGCCTCTCTCGGCGATCTACTGATCTTACTTTGATGGGGAGCTCTTGCAGCAGGTTATTACTATTAGGACTATTGCCGCAGGCCTTAGGACCCACTGGAAAAAACTTAGCTAGCAGTACCCAGTGGGGACCGCCCCTGACGTCGGCTCCACTACAAAAGGGGGGGACCCCAGCTTCACCTCCGTTATTTCCCGCTGCGAACCGCTCTCATTGGGAAGTTCTTAGTGATTCTTCACAGCAGTTTCCACCAATTTTTCTGTTTTTATTAATCAAATTCATAGCATTTTTTCTCTGCATTCATTCCTTCTGCAGTTCGTTCTGTCCTCTCATCTTCACTACCATCGCATGTCTTCACCATGGTCAGCTTGGCTCAGTTGGTTGCACATCCGCCTCTGGACCAGAAGGTCATGGGTTCTCGTCCCACACCAGGATCAGACTTGCACCTAAAAATCGCTGGCATCCGAGTGCAGTATTGGGTGCTGTACTGCTGGGGTGTGCTGTCCTTTGGATGAGACGTTAAACCGACATCCCTTCTGCCCATCCTGGTGTTGTCCTGGTGGGTGTCCAGGTGGAAGTAAAAGAACCCAGGGCACTCTTCGCAAAGTGCAGGGAACATTCCCAGTGTCCTGGCCAACATTTCCCTTCTCATAAACCAGTTCATGCAATTATCCAGGCTGTGTGTGGGTGATGATGTGCGATATGGCCGCCACCACCACACATTCAGTCACTTCACTTCCAGTCTTGCATTGCTTGTAAAGCGCTTTGGAATACTGTGTATGAAAAGTGCTATATAAATGTTGTTTATTCTTCTTCTTCTTCTTCTGTCTCCTCCTCCGGTCCCAAGAAGACGAAGTGCACTTGTGGCCACCAAATTCTATCCAAGGACAGCCATGACCAGTGTGTCTTCTGTCTGGGGCCAGACCATGACCGCAAAACCTGCGAGATTTATCAAGGCTTTACTAGCAGGACGAGGATTAGACACCTGGAGGCCTTGAAAGCCCACCTGCTTGAACAAGGGATGGACATCCTGCAGTCTTCCCCTGGGGACAAGGGCAAAAGCTGGGAGAAGTCGCAAAAGTCCCACGACAAGGACTGTAGCCGTTCCCATCACCGCTCAAGATCCTGCTCTCCCCACAGGAAGGCCTCTTCCTCCGGCTCAGGTGGGTCCAACCGCTCCAAGCATTCCAGGCATGGAGAGAGATTAAGGCCTGAAGTTCCCGCCAAAACACTGGCGTCAGTCCTGTCGGGAGCTGCTTCTACTTCTAAGCCATCTAAGTCGAAGGCCACGCTGCTGCGCATGTTCTCCGCCCCGGCGGAGTTGACTAAAGCCTCTTCCTCAGCACAAGCTTTGGCGCTGCTGCAGAAGACCCCGAGTATGGCTTCACCGGATTCCGGTAAGCCGCCTGGCAAGGACCAAGACCCCAAGGCTAAGGCCCCTTCTGGGTCCCGCCCTCCTAAGTTGGCCACTTCAGATCCAGCCCAGGCCAAGACACTGGTGCCAGTCAAAGTGTCTTTGGCCAACAGGGCTACCGTTGCACTGGCGCTGGTCAAGGTACTGACGCCGGCCCCTAGGGCCTCTCTACCCTAGAGGGCTCATCCTCGGGTTCCTCCCCGCAGGCCCTTCCAGAGCCCCCAACTTCTCCTATCCCCCCACAGAAGGCAGCGGTGTCTCGTTTTAGTAAGGAGGAGCTGGGAAAACTTTTCTTGTTTTGGAGAAGACAGGGCCAAAAAGGTACATCTCCACCTCAACCAGAACCAGCACCAGTTCCAGACCGACTGGACAACCAGGAGCCTGGGGGTTTGCCTGTCGGCTCGCCGGCCAAAACCCCTGAGGACTAGTACGCGTCCTTCGTAGCTCGCTCCCCCTTGGCTAAAAGTTCCCGGTCACCGTAGACAGCACCACTAGAGGTCGGTCAGCCATTGTTGGTCTAAGACCAGGAACAGATCCCGCAGCCAACGCTAGTCCCAGGACAGGCATCGGTCGCTGCTCCATCATCGGTCTAGGAGCCGTCGTTGGTCTCAGGACCGGCGTCTGTCTAGGAGTCACCAACGTTCTACAGAAGGTAGAGCCTGTATACGTAGTTCGGACACCTTGAGGACCAGGAGCAGGTCTTTCTCCTCTTCCTCTTCATTTTCAGGAGTTGAGGGATCTCCTGACGATGGGGCTCTACCCTGTTCACCTCCAGATGATCCCACCTTCATGGATGTCATGAGGCATATCCAGGCCACTAACAAATGGGGAAAAAGAGGACCTGGATCCGGAATGCCAAAGAATGGCTCGTTACCTGATGCAGAAGGAGCCCAAACCCCTTGTGGTACCTCCTCTTGTCAACACCTTCCAAGACCTTACCAGGACAACTTGGAAGCATCCAGCCTTAGTTCTGGCTGTTCCCAAGAAGTCAGGTAAGCTATACAGGGCCTTGAGGGATGAGCCTTTTCTGGCAGAAAACCCTCAGGTGGATTCCACAGTGATCACAGCTGCTCAAGACAAGTCAGAGCAGCCAAAGCATCTAAGTTCCCAGCCTCCCAGCCAGGAGTCCCGTTTCTTGGACCAGGTGAGCAAGAAAGTCTATTCTGCCTCCACCTGCTCCATCTGTTCCCTTAATTTCCTTATGCATATGGTCCAGTAGCAAAATGCGCTCTGGAAGAAGGGACAGGAGCTTGTCAGTGCCTTGCCAGATTCTGTACAAAAGACAGAACTTCTGGATGTATTGAAATCGGGCTCGGACATAGGCAAGCATGTTCTCCATGCCTCATATGACACTGCGGATACGGCAGCTAGGGTGTCAGCGTCAGGGGTCTGCCTTCACCACCATGCATGGCTGAGATGCTCTGGCTTTCAGAACAATCTGTAGTCTGGAATCAGGGACCTCCCATTCCATGGTTCTGTCCTCTTTGGGCAGGAAACCGAGGCTTTGATCTTTCATCTCCAGGAGTCCGGCAAGTCCATTTGATCCATCCGCTAGATGTGTAAGGGGGACCAAAGATGCTTCCAGAAGTGGCCATTTCACAAATCCTCAAGCCAACATGCCCGCAGCAACAACCAGGGACAAAGAGGTGACTTCGAAAGAAAGGCTGGCAACCAGCAGCCTCGTGGAGCACCTTTTCGAGGCCCCAAGTCCTCCCACACCTCTCTCCCCGCTCCTGACTCCGCCCAATGACTCGTCACTGACCCCCTCCCTCCTCTGGTGGAGGCTTCAGTGGAGGCAGTAGGGGGTCGCTTCTCCCTCCATCTGCAGGGATGGAGCTCTATCACATCAGACCAGTGGGTATTAGACATAAGGAAAGGTCACACACTGGAGTTCACCCAGATCACTCCAGAAACTCCACCAAAGTCGTCGCGATACCCTCCTTCTCACATTCCTCTTGTAGAAGGAGAAATCAAGGCCCTCTTGCAGAAAAAGGCAATATAGCCAGTTCCTCTGTGACAGCAGGGAAAGAGATATTACTCCCATTTTTTCCTGGTTCCAAAGAAGACACAAGATCTTCGGCCCATCCTGGACCTCAGCTCTCTAAACAATTGTATAGAATACCGAAGGTTCAGGATGGGGACCCTTCCAGGTCTCATTCTTCTTCTGCATCAGGGAGACTGGCTCTGTTCCCTGGACATGCAAGATGCCTACATGCACATCGGGGTCTTCCCCCCCACAGGAAGTTTCTGAGGTTCTACTTCCGGGGGGAGCATTATCAGTTCCGGGTTCTTCCGTTCGGCCTCTATCCGCTCCTTGAGTCTTCACCAAATGCTTGGCAGTGGTAGCTGTGTCTCTAAGGCACAGGGGGCATTACTTCTTTCCTTACCTCAACAACTGGCTCTTAGTGGCCACATCGAGAGAGAGCACCAGCTTCGAGCTCTTGAAGACACTTATACATTGTTCTGAGAGGTGGGGATCACCCTGAATCTACCAAAGCCTTCCCCAGTGCCCAGCCAAAGAGTCATCTTTATAGAGGCAGTCCTGGATTCAATCCAGGGCATGGCCTTTCTTCCTCGAGAAAGAGGAGATCGCCTGAGAGAGGTGGCCAGTTTGGTCCTAGTAACCCCACAGGTCCCAGCCAGGACCTTCCTTAGACTTCTGGGGCACATGGCGGCAGCCAGCCCAGTAGTTCCCTTGGCCCACCTCCACATGAGGGTCCCACAATGGAAGCTCAGGGTGCAGTGGGACCAGGACTCCGACGGTCTAGACCATGTTGTCCAGATCTCAGAGCCAGTCAGGAGGACCCTACATTGGTGGTTGGACCCTTTGAAACTTGACAAAGGAATCCCCTTGCAACAGGAGCCCCCAAGCCGGACTATGACAACAATTGCCTCCGATTTGGGCTGGGGGGCGCACCTCGGGGATCACCAGACTCAGGGTGTCTGGACTCCAGAGGAGCGCATCCTCCACATCAATGTTCTGGAAATGCGGGCGGTCCTCAACGCCCTAAGGGCCTTTCAAAAGGACCTCATGCCAGGCTCTTTTCTCGTACAGACAGACAACATGGTGGTTGTCTTTAACATCAGCAAGTAAGGGGGAACTTACTCCTACCCCCTGTACAGGGAGGCGATGAGAGTCTGATATTGGGCACTGGAGCATCACATTTTGCTGTCCGCTGTCCATGTTCCCAGTGCCCAAAATTACTTGGCAGACAGCCTCAGCAGGTCTCAGTCCAAGGCACACAAGTGGAAGCTGCTACAGTCTGTAGCGGACCAGCTGTTCAACACATGAGGTCGTCCAGAGCTGGACCTCTTTTTGTCTCCACGCAATGCCAAACTGCCAGTTTTCTGCTCGCGAGAGCATGCACCTGGTGTTTTCTGGTCAGACGCGTTGTCCCTTTGTTGGGCAGGGAGGTTTCTTTATGCCTTCCATCCCTTCCCCCTCCTTCAGCGAGTGTTGCTGAAGGCACAGGCCGAGGGTGCTCGAATTATTCTGATCGCCCCACTGTGGCTCCTGCAGATTTGGTTCCCACTACTTCAGCGGTTGTCCTCAGAACCTCCAATTCCACTGCCAATATGCTCGTAACTGCTATCCCAGGACCAGGGCAGGCTGGTGCATCCAGATCTCCGGTCCCTACATCTTCATGCTTGGCTCCTGCGGACGTAGTCACATCCAGGTATGGGGTCACGCAGGAGGTGGCTGACATCCTCATTTCTGCAAGGAGGCCCTCGACCCGCTCCACTTATGCCATGAAGTGGAAGCGGTTCTGCCTTTGGGCTTTGTCCCACCATCTAGATCCTCTTTCCTGCCTGGTGAACTCAGCATTACAGTATCTCCTCTCTGTATATCAGCCAGGCCTGAGTTATTCATCCATAAAGGTGCACATGTCAGCCATCTCTGCTTATCATGTCCTGTTCGGAGACAGGACCCTAGCTCAGTTGGACGTGGCCCGCACCTTTTTACGGGGCATTCTGCAACTATGACCTCCCATCAGGGATCCTGTCCCTCCCTGGGATCTCATTTTTGTGCTGGAGAAACGGAATCTTCCTCCCCCTTTGAACCGCAGCAGAATGTGAGCTGCATTTACTTTCCTGGAAGGTTTCTTTTTTTAGTTGCTGTTACTTCAGCTCGAAGAGTTTCAGAGCTACAGGCCCTGATGTGTAAGGAGCCTTATATTACTTTCCATCAGAACAAATCCTAAGTTCTTGCCTAAAGTGGCCTTGGAGTTGACGCTCAACCAGTTGGTTGACCTTCCAGTTTATTTTCCTACCCCTACTAATCGGGGAGAGTCTCTCCTGCACACATTGGATGTCCACAGGGCGCTGAGGTATTACCTTAAGCGGACAGCAGCATACAGCAAATCGGAGCAATTGTTTGTGGCCTTTGTGCCTCAATACCTGGACAAACCGGTGTCAAAGCAGAGCATTTCCTGGTGGCTTGTACACTGTATAGTGTACTGCTATAACAAGTACAACAAACCTCTACTGGGCTCAGTAAAAGGTCATTTCACTAGAGGAGTCTCTACCTCCTTTGCCTCCTTGAAAATGTCTTCCTTCGAGACATCTGTGCAGTGCATACTTTGAGGATTACAGTCTGGACATTGCTTCCAGGCGCTTGAGCTGGTTTCGCCTAGTGGTTCTTCAACGACTCTTGTCCTAGTTTGCTGATTCCAGCCATAGGCTTTACCATCTTTTTATCTGTCATCCTACCTCCCAGGATTAGTCACCTCCTTGGTGCTGGACTGCTTGGGATTCTGTCCTAATTGTAATAGTCTGCTGCAAGAGCTCTCCCTCGAAGTAAGATAGTACAGTTACGTAAGAACTTACCGTAACAGTAGATCTTCAAGAGGAGCTCTTGCAGCAGGCATTGCTTTCCCAGCCTCCGTCCCCCAGGAGAATTTTTCAGGATGTCTAGGGTGGGCTTCACTCGGTTTTCTCACTGAGATCCATTTGCGGAGTCTTGGCAGGGAACTGGCAGTAGACCCAGGGTCCACCCCTTTGTAGCATGACCAGCGTCGGTAGCGGGCTGACATCGAGGCGGTCCCGCTGGGTACTACTAGCTAAGTTTTTTCAATGGGTCCTAAGGCCTGCGGCAATAGTCCTGATAGTAATAGCCTGCTGCAAGAGCTTCTCTCGAAGATCTACTGTTACTGTAAGTTCTTACGTAACTGTACTTTACGGTAAGCTCTTGCGTAACTGTACTTTCCCTGGATATCTTTCTTGCTCTTTATAGTGACTCACTCCCTTAAAAAAAGTTGCCTACTCATTTTTGTGTCAGACCTATCCATTTGAAATAAACAAAATTCCTCCTTCTTGGTGCCCCAGTCTTTTCTTCACCCACTAGGTCTTTCTGAGTGCCTCCTATGCCTGGTTGCTGCTAGGCCCTATCAATGCCATACCCCTTCCCTAATGTCCTCTGTTAATCCATCTCTGGCAAATTGCATATTGAGTTCAAACAAATGTTTTGACTCCTCCCAAGAAGGGTTACGTTTAATCACAGCAGTTGTGTAAAAACTTGTCCTGCTCAGCTAGTGTCAAATTGAACCCAGGTCCTGGTATCTAATGACATTCCTTCACTGAGTGATATCAAAGTCTTGTCCACTGGTGCCTGTAGCATGCTAAAGAAACCAGACAGCATGAGAATTTGGGCAGCCCACTCCAACCCTTATGTGCTGGTCATAACTGAAATTTGGCTATATTGTTCAGTTCCTAAAAATGAACTATCCCTGCCTGATTATACCTTTTATAGACTTGCTTGCCCCGTTGGAGGAGTGAACTTGGTCTCAGTAACAGACTGTCCTCCACATTAAGCAGCTTTCTCATCATTTCAAGCATTTGACGGTATAATAACCACCTCTCTGCAGTCAGGTGGCCATAAACCTAGCAGCCTGCTACAGGCCACCCACAGCTGGTGATAATTTCATGGATCATCTTTCCAAATTTATAAAATCCCATAACAATGAAATCTTTATTCTCAGTTGTCTAAATTATTACTATTTTTCATTTAGATAAACTAGACTGGATACACCCAAAGGTACCAAAGCAACTCAGGGAGGTGCTAGCAGCCCCACTGATGGTCTTATTCCACTGCTCACTGGAAACAGGCATGGTTCCAGCAGATGAAGGACAGCAGACGTGGTTCCTTTCCATAAATGCAGCAGCAGGGAGGATGCTAGCAACCATAGGTCGGTTAGTCTCATCAGTGGTGGGGAAATTGATGGAAACCATGTTAAAGGTGATAGGAAACAGTTTACATCTCTAGATTTATTTTATTTAAATTTTGTTTACCGGGCAGACCCACTGAGACTAGGAAGTCCCTTTTTCAGGGGTGACCTGGGGTTAATTACATACAGATGAATGCAGAGTACTTGGGTTTACATGGAGAAGACTGGAGCAGATAAACAGATACATGTTTGCAAATTCATACAGAAACATAGACATAGACTTTGACGGCAGATAAGGACCGCTTGGCCCACTCAGTCTGCCCATTTCCCTACCTATTGGATAAGCTGGAGATTCTAGTTTACCATTTTAGAGGCACAATGCAATATACTGTATTACATACAAAAAGGTTAAGTTGCGAGTTACATACATTTAAAATCACATGGTAGTTAACATATCTAGCAGATTAAGTGCCAGGAAGATTCATAAGTAAGGTTCAGGAGGAAAGAATAGTTTATTCAGCAGTTGCAGTTGCAGATACTTAAATTCAAGTAGGTGGGCTTTTAGGCCTGTTTTGAAACCGCCAAGGATGCGCATTCCTTTAGACTGGTTGGGAGGGCATTCCAAAAGATAGGGTAGGGATAGCTGTGGTAAATGACCTGTCTCCAGCAGTGGTCCTTGTGCGCTGGACTAATAGCTGATGGGAGCCGGATGATCTAAGGGGTCACCTAGTTAGTTTTTTTGGTAACACATACAGCAAATAGCAGCATGGCTACATATCACCATATCTAACTCTCGTGCCTTCTCAAGGCTGAGGTAGCTGATGCCAAGCTACCTCAGCCTTGAGAAAGAGTGAGAGCATGAAAATGTGTGGCTTGTCAGGGAGGGGCACGTTGTAACTGTGTGCTGGCGTTTGTGGCGCAATAAAATAATTTTTGCTTATAGCCTGACTGCGATATGCTGCTTTTTTGAAGCCCTATGGTGATATGTAGCTATACTGCTGTATGTGAGTACCCTGCATTTGCCTCTGTCTTTGTTTTTTAGCCACCTGTTTGTTTCTCTGCATTGTTGGTTTTGGCGTGCTCAAGCAAACTGTTGGGCTTATGTAGGAGCTTATATTTTTGCAATATGAATGCAAATGCCACTACTGCCAGCCACGATGTCCCTCCCCCGCAGGCTTCCTCGGGTTTTTTTGCTGGTTCTCGGTTTGCACAGGATGAGTCTAACCCATTTTTAAAGTCCCAGGCCCAGTCCTAGAGTACTCATAATGAGGGAGTTTTGAATTCGGAGCCTGTTGTATTGGATGAAGCATTGGATATAAAAAGGGCCTTCTTATTACTTGTAAGGGTGGCGTTAAAGGCCAGACATCTCTACTGGCAGAGAACATCATTAACAGCATATCTCATGGTCAGTCGAGCACCACGAGGCCTGAGATGGACGTTGGCTCCTGCTTTTGGTCTGGATAGAGAAATTTTCTTAGCAGGATGACAGAGACACCTTTTGAAATCCACAACTGGAGTATATTCTAAAGAATGGTGAAGAGCTTGAGAAGGAGATTAAAGCAGACTTGATGTAAAAAGGAAAAGTGGTTTTGACTTTTGACACACATAATAAATATCCTGTGTACCGGAAAAGGTTAGAGGAGACCATCAAGAGACAGGACATTAGAACTAAAAAGATTAAAACTAATAAATGTCAATGAGACAGTGGAGACAGCAGAAACTATGAGGAGGGCCGGATGTTTAATTGGAAGGGCCAGAGAACCCCTAAAAAATCCATTCTTAAAAAAAGGCAAAAGAGACTTCATCTTATCGAACAAGAGACATTTACACTAGTGGCTCTGATTCTAATAGTAGTTTTTCTCCTTTTTTAGCAACAAGTCAAGAGGAAATTCCACCAAATCAGGAAGCATTCAAAAGCTTAATGAGGCAAGGGAGTATGGGACATCAGCCGAGAATTTTTACATGTCTTCACCATTCATGTACACAAGAACAGCAACCAAGCAAACAGAATTGCAGGATTCCTACTCCCCATCATTTTTCAAACCCCCCTCATTCAGAATGTGCCCGTATCAGTGAACATGATGCATGGCGAGACCATCCCTCTACCAGAAAAGGTTCCCAGGCGAAACCCGAGAATAGTACGGCTTCAGGCATATGTACAAGGAGTGGAACAAGAGGGAAAAACAAGTAAAATAGGGAGTACAGGAAGAAACAACCAGTTTTTCAGGCATCCCAGAGGTTACAGCAGATCACAGAGGAGGGGTCACAGATATTGAACTTTCAGATTGATTCTTCCGTTGAAGAACATAACAACATAGTTTTTAATATTTCTTAATATGTTTTGACAGAGGTGGAATTTAGTGTTGTACAGAAAGGTCTTTCTTTCATGCCTACTCAAAATTTGAATAACTGATACAGCGGTTGACATTTATAAATTCATTTGTAAACTTAACCTTAAAATTTTCTTTCACAGGACAAGTAATGAATTGCAGGATCATGATATTTCTGCTGTGGTTTCTGATTCACCTGCTGTGACTTTAAATGATGAGACATGCAAATCTTTTTTTTTTTTTTTTTTATGAATTTTAGCCTCCTGGCCACCTCTCTGTATCCCATTACTTCTGCGCAGCCCACTGGGGATCCGGCCGCCGTCCATCTCGCTGGCACCCTTTAACTCCTGCGGCTTGCCACCCGCAGTGGGGCAGCAGGGAGCCCCCTATCTCCCTACCAATTCCGGATCCAGTCCGGGTGCCAATGGATACTCACTGACGGCCATCAAGCCGCGTGAGAGATGCCACTTTTTTCCTTGTTCCCCCATAAGCCTGGTGGGCGTGCAACGACGCCGGCGGCCGGGAGCACGCATGCGTCCGCACGTGCTCCTCTTCCTGCCATCTGCCACCGACTTCACCCCAGTGTACGGTGTGTGTTCCCGACCCTCAGCCTCCATCAGGGGGCAGTCAGGCACTGACTGTCAGGAACCCCCCCTCCCCAGAGAGGGACAGCAGTCCATCGAACACTCAATCCCTCTCCTTCCCTGCCAGCCTCCAGCACCCGTGCTCATTCCCGAACCCAGGTCACTGGCATGGCGTGGCGACCCACACCTCTGCCCTCGGCGCCACCGGACCGGCCATACAAATCTTTTAAACCAAACTCCACCTTTATTCCCCCCACAAAACACTGCAGTTTCAGTTTTTGAGAAAGCGTGTTTAAAGGATCTAGAGGTATTAAATATCACTAGAACTAGATATTATAATTGTACAACTAAAGAAAGAATGGCTATTGAAAGTTTGAAAAAGAATGATTGCATTATCATTAAGCCAACCGATAAAGGGGGAAGGGTTGTAGTTTGGAATAAATGTGATTATGAAAATGAAATGCTGAGACAGCTAGCTGGCAAAGATTTTTATCTGTGTTTGAACTGTGATCCTACTGACAGATATAAGATAGACATAGATGTCATATTACAGGAAGCATTAATGGTAGGATTGATTAAGCAAGATACTTTTGATTTTTTAACAGTTGATAATCCAGTCAGGCCGGTCTTGTATGGACTACCTAAGGTCCATAAGACCACCAGCAAGATCAATTGTAGCTGGTATTGGATCCTTAACTGATAATCTAGCAAAGTTTGTAGCTCACCATATAAGGTCCCTGGCTATGGGTACTAGGTCTTTTTTGCGTGATACCAGTGATTTGTTAAATCTTTTGGAAGATATTGACATTTCCCCCACATCCCTGTTTGTCAGTATGGACGTGTGTTCTTTATAAACAAATATCCCTAATGATGAGGGCTTAGAATGTCTTATGTATTGTGAAACATCCTACTCACAGCCCTTTGTTGAGTTTATCCTTACATTGGCTGAGAAGGTTTTAAAGTGCAATACTTTTTTGTTTAAAGAAAATATGTACTTACAACTAAAAGGTACAGCCAGCCATGGCTCTGAATTACACCATTTTATATACGGCTAATTGGGAGAAGAGAGTTATATACAGTGATGAGAATCCTTTTTTGCACCTTATTGACTTCTACAGACGTTACATCGATTATTTTTCATTTGGAAAGGGACAATGGAAGAGCTAGCACTTTTTGTTTTTTATCTAGAAAGGAGTAATAAGAACTTGTGTTTCGAGGTTCATTCAGGTGCACAAGAAATCAGTTTCCTAGAAATTTTGCTTTATAGGAAATCAGATGGTAGTAGTACAGGAACCAGACTGTATAGGAATGGATAAGTACCCTGTTTTGTTATTCAACAGTTGTCATCCTGAACATGTAGCTAAAAATATCCCTACAGGACAGTTCTGAGCCAGGGGATTATGCTGAAAGTGTTATGGATCTTAAAAATCGATTTCGGGCTAGGGTGGTATAACAGCTCTGTTTTGGAACAAACCGGAGAAAAGGCAGATTTGAAAAATAGGTCTGATTTATTAATACCAAAAAAGAAAAAGAACAATGGTTTAAATCAAAGGAAGTTAAAGTTCATTACTACCTTTATTCCGCAGGCACATTGTGTCAAGAAAATGATTATGAATAATTGGCACATTTTAACAACAGAAAGGAAACTTGATTATGTGACTAGTGTGTTTCTATAGTTTGTTTACAGGAGAGCATCAAACCTTAGGGATATATTAGTACATAGCGTTTATTGGGAACCTCAAAAACCAAAGGAGATTGTGCTTCCTAATGGCATATTTCGGTGTGAAAACTGTTCCTTTTGCAAATATATTAAGACAGGAGAATTTTTTAAACATCCTGTTACAAATCAGACATATCAGATAGAGTGGTTCAGTAACTGCAATACTAGGAACATTGTTTATGTTGCTACTTGCTGCAAGTGTGAACATTTTTATGTAGGTAAAATGGTGCAGAAATTTACGATGAGAATCTGACAGCATGCTAGGGCTATATTTAATCAAGATGATATAAGTGCATTGGCACAGCATGTTAAAATTAAAGGGAGAACACATAGTTTTGTTTTTCAAATGCTTGAAAAAGCGAAAGAACAGATTTGTGGAGGGGATTCGGATAAAAGGCTTAGACAAAGAGTTTCTTTTTGGCAGTATAAGACTGTCATTTATGGAACCAGGTCTAAATGATTTTTCTAGTTATCTCACAATTTTTAAGAGAATCCATAATTGCCTGATTATGGGTTTATATGTGCAGTAGTATTCTGATATTCTTATCATGTTATTTTCTTGTACACCATTTCATGTTGTTTAGGAAGCTTTTTTAGGTAGTTTGGTGTGAATAATGAAAATAAATAGATTTTTTGTAATGTTGCACTGTCACTTTAAATTGTACTGTTTAAATGGTATGTGATGCCAAACTACCTCAGCCTTGAGAAAGCGTGAGAGTTAGCGCGAAAACATTTGGCTGCTCAGGATGGGGCATGTTGTAAATGTGTGCTGGCATTTGTGGCGCAATAAAATAATTTTTGCTTATAGCCTGACTGCGATATGTTGCTTTTTTCAAGCCCTATGGTGATATGTAGCCGTGCTGCTGTTTGCTGTATGTGAGTACCCTGCATTTGGCTCTGTCTTTGTTTTCAGCCACCTGTTTGTTTCCCTGCTTTTTTGCTAACAGGTCTTTAAGGTTAGGGAGAGCCTTGCTCTTCTGCAGCTTTAGGCAAGGCAGAGGGGTTGGAATGCTAATTTTCTTTCTAGTGCCGGCCACTGAAGTGAGTTCAGGACAATACAGTGGTGTTCTTTTGAGTGGGAGGCTGCAGCAAAGCAGCAGATTCTATGGTATAGAGCAATACGTTTGTGCAGTTCAGTATTCCTGAGGGAGCAGAGGATTGAGGACCCATAGAGCAAGGTGGGGAGTAGAATAGAATTTGCAATAAGAAGTCTGAACTCTTTTTGGAGAACGAGAGCAAGGCTGTGTAAGAGACCCAGTTTTTACACAGAAATGTAGAAGTTGACGGCAGATAAGGACCACAAGGCCCATCCAGTCTGACCATTTTTTCTACCTTATGAATGTGCCATAGGCCTTTACTCTGTCAATAGCCTATTTATTCATACTCATCTGTATTGCTCCTTTACGCCTATCCCAAGTCTGTTTGAAGCCCTGCACTGTATTCATATCCACCACTTCCTGATGTAGGCCATTCCATGCACCCACCGCCCTTTCTGTGAAAGAGAACTTCCTCACATTAGCCCTTAATCGGCCTCCCTCTAATCTCATGCTGTGTCCTCTTGCCCTGCTATTTTTCTTATATTGAAACATGTTAAGACTCTTTCACCTTGTTAATGCCCATAAGATATTTGAATACTTCGATCATATCACTTCTCTTCCTCCTTTGCTCTAGGGTATACATACACTAGCCGCCACTTATAGCGCCCGTGCTTACCATGGGCAGCCTTTTTAACCGGCAGAAACCAAAAGCCAATAGTCATTTCAATAGACCACAATTAAAAAACAAAGCCATATTATGGTTGTTGCCCGCCTGCTATTTCAACCGTAATATGTCTTTGACACTATGGGATACTGTATATCATTCCATCAGTGTGTCATGCTGCAAGGTCACATAAGAGAGTGGTTCATTTAAAAAAAAAAATTATTTTAAATAAACAGCACCAGTTGTGCAAGTGTCAGCCTCCCAAGTACAGTAGCTCCAGATAGTTGTCAGACCCCTGGCTTCCACCAGCGGTCAGCTGAGGTGAGAGTGTCAGTGCAGGGCAAAGTAACCAAAGGTCAGGAAAATCAAATCATACGTTCATTTTTTTATTTCTTTTAAATAAATAGCACCAGTTGTGCAAGTGTCAGTGTTTCGAAAGGAACTGACTGAAGGGCAAAGTGGTCATGATGAGCCAGACAGTGGAGGCAAGAGTGTCAATGAGTCATGCTGCCAGGTCACATAGGACAGTGGTTTGTTTTTTTCTTTTAATTCTTTTAAATAAACAGCACCAGTTGTTGAATACAGTAGCTCCAGACAGTTGTTGGACCCCTGGCTTCCATCAGTGGTCAGCTGAGGTGATAGCATCAGTGCAGGTTAAATCGACCACCCTCTGTGACGGACGGAATGCCTGATCACGAACACGCCTGCTATAAGCGACTTTAACTGTATTGAGCTCCATTAATCTGTTCTCATATGTTTTCTGATGCAGTCACTGCACCATTTTGGTTGCCCTTCTCTGGACTGCCTCAATTTTGTTAATGTCCTTGTGCAGGTGCGGCCTCCAGTACTGCACGTAGTACTCCAGATGTGGCCTAACCAGTGTCTTGTAAAGAGGGATTATTACCTCCCTCTTACGACTTGTGATACCCCTACTAATACACCCCAACATCCCTCTAGCCTTACCTACTGCCTTAGTGGTTTGCATGGATGATTTCAGGTCATCTGTGATGATCATGCCCAAGTCTCTTTCTTCCCTTGTGATTGCCAGCAATTCCCCTCCCAACCGATAGGTAGCTTCAGGGTTTCTCTTCCCTATGTGCATGATATTGCACTTCTTTGCATTAAACCCAAGTTGCCACTCTTCAGACCATTTTGACAGTTTTTCTAGATCTCTTCTCATTCTGCCCACCCCATCTGAATCATCTACTCTGTTGCAGATCTTGGTGTCATCTGCATTTTGATTTAAAGACATGGTTAGATGGTCCATGTGAACCCTGAAGGTGCAACATTGATCAAAATACACCCCTAGGTACTCAGTGAATCGACAACCTCAATTTTTGTATCGTTTAGGAGAGTGGGGGTAAAGGTGATCATTCTGTTTGGTTCTGAATTTCTGGGAGCAAAGAGTATAGCCTTGTGTTTTTTTTGTGTTGTTTTTTTTTGCTGTTAAGTACCATTTTGTTGGAGTGGAACCAAAACTCCATGGACTGTATGTCCCTTGTGAGTAGCTTGGTCAGGTGGGATCAGCTGTGGGAGCACCTTTATACACCTGCATCATCTGCATGCAGAATCAGGTTTGCATCTCCACAACTCTTTTGTAAGTTATTTATGTACAGGGAGAAGAGTAGGGGCCCCAGAATTGAACTCTGGGGGACACCATCCCCGATAGGATGTGAGGTTAATAGTACCTCTTTCCATTTTACTTTTTGGGACCTGTTTAAAAAAGTAGCTCAAGAATCAACTCAGTTCCAGGTCATTTAAGCCAACTCATTTTATTTTTATTAAAAAGGTTTTGGTGGTTTACCAAATCAAATGCCTTTGTTAGAAACATAGAAACATAGAATCTGACAGCAGATAAGGACCACTTGGCCCACCCAGTCTGCCCATTTTCCTACCTACTGGATAAGCTGCAGATCCTAGTTAACCAGCAGCCTACTTCTTCCTACCCCCACCCCCTAGAATGGCCTTATGACTGTCCCATGCATGCTTGAATTTCACCACTGCTTTTGACTCCACAACCTCCTCCGGAAGGCCGTTCCATGCATCCACAACCCTCTCTGTGAAAAAATACTTCCTTAAATTACCTCTGAGCCACCTCCCCATCTTCAAATTGTGCCCCCTTGTTCTTGCACACCTCTTTTTTTGAAAGATGCTACCCTCTTGGACTTTGTTGATTCCCTTGAGGTACTTGAAAGTTTCTATCATGTCCCCCCTCTCCCTCCTTTCCTCAAGGCTATACATATTAAGCTCCTTTAGTCTCTCTTCATATGTCTTCCGGTACAGACCCTGCACCATTTTAGTTGCCCTCCTCTGGACAGCTTCCATCCTGTCTATGTCCTTGCGGAGATTGGGTCTCCAGAACTGCACGCAGTACTCCAGATGGGGTCTGACCAGCTGTCTGTACAGAGGATAATAACTTCCTGTTTTCTACTGGTGATGCCTCTCCCTATGCATCCCAGTATCCCCCCAGCCCTCCTTGCTGCCCTCTCACATTGCTTGCCCACCTTTAGACAATCTGATATGACTACCCCCAGGTCCTTTTCCATTTTTGTTGTTGTTAGTATCTCACCCCCCCATTGTGTACTCTTCCCCTGGGTTTTTGTTTCCCAAGTGCATTACCTTGCATTTCTTAGCATTGAATCTAAGCTGCCATACATTTGACCATTCCTCTAACCTTGCCAAGTCCCTTCTCATCCTTTCCACCCCACCTTGTGCATCAACTGTGTTGCAGATCTTTGTGTCATCTGCAAAGAGACATACTTTTCCTTCCAGTCCCTCTGCAATGCTGCTTATAAAGACATTGAAGAGGACCGGTCCTAATACTGAACCCTGTGGTACCCCACTAGTAACCCCCTTTCTTCAGAGTGGGCTCCATTTACTATTACTCTCTGTGTCGTATTCTCCAGCCAATTCTTTACCCAGGCTGTCATCTTGGGACCCACTCCCAGGCTGGCTAACTTGTATATTAGTCTTTTATGTGGGACTGTGTCAAATGCCTTGCTAAAGTCTAGGTAGGCCATGTCCACAGCCCCTCCCTCATCTACTACTTTGGTCACCCAGTCAAAGAAATCTATCAGATTCGTCTGGCATGGCCTTTCCGCTGTGAATCCATGCTGCCTTGGGTCCTGTGCCCCTCTGGCCTCTAGATACTCGACAGTTCTTTCCTTCAGAAGTGATTCCATCATTTTCCCTATCACTGAGGTTAAACTAACAGGTCTGTAGTTTCCTGCTTCTGCCTTGCTCCCACTTTTGTGAAGGGGAATCACATCTGCCCTCCTCCAGTCCTCGGGTACCACCCCATCCTCCCATGATTTGTTAAAGAGGGTAGTCAGTGGTGTCACTATTTCTACCCTTAGTTCTTTTAGAATTCTGGGATGAATCCCATCAGGCCCCATTGCTTTGTCCACCTTCAGTTTTAAGAGTTCTTTCAGAACCCTTTCTTCTGTAAATGGCTGCTATCAACTTCTGTATCCAGAGTGTTTCTACTGTTTGTTTTAGGTACCTCCCCCTCTTCATTTGTAAATACTGAGCAAAAATATTTGTTTAGTATCTCTGCCTTTTCACAGTCTCCCTCTGCCCACCCTCCTCCCCTTTATTAAGCTCTCACTATCCCTCACTTGGTCTTCCTTCGCCTCCTGATGTACCTATAAAAGGCTTTATCCCCCTTCTTAACTGAGTTGGCTATCTTTTCCTCAGTTTGGGCCTTTGCTGTTCTGACTGCCTTCCCAGCTTCCTTTTGCTTTAACTGATACAGTTCTCTGTCCTGCTCCTTCTCTGATTCCTTGTACTTCCTGAATGCTTTCTTTTTCTCTTGAACCTTCACTGCCACTTCCTTTGAGAACCATAGTGGTTTCTTACATCGTTTTGTTTTGTTTATTTGCTTCACACAAAGGCTTGTTACCTCTGTGATGGCAGTTTTTATTATTCCCCATTGTTTTTCCACCCCTTCTTCCTGCCCATTTGCTAGTGCATTCCTTACGCACTCACCCATTTTGGCAAAGTCAGCCCTCCTAAAGTCCAGTACTTTTGCCTTTGTATGGCTTGACTCTATTGCTGTGTTTATTGTGAACCATACTGTTCGGTGGTCGCTAGTTCCCAGATAGCTACCCACTTCTACATCTGTGATCCTCTCTCCATCTCCATTTGAGAGAACCAGGTCTAAGATTGCTCCCTCTCGAGTGGGCTCCAATACTAGTTCTCTAAGGCATGCCCCCTGTAGGGCATCTAGAATAACCCCACTCTTCAAAGTGGCTGCTGCAACTGCACTCCAGTTAACATCTGGCATATTCAGATCACCCATCAGCAATATCTCCCCTTTTTCTGCCAACCCAGAAGAATCTGCCAGTGCTATTAATGAGTTCTTCAGATCTAGACAAATTTAAAACTCCCCCCCTACCTACGAGTATAGCTTCTGTCATCAGGCCAGAGTCCAGGGCTGAGAAGGTATCAGAAGATAGGCGAAGCAGGGCAGTGTCAGTCCAATGGTGTTTTCTGAATCCATTTTGGTGGGCTGTTAGAAGGCTATGTTGTTCTAAATAGTCCTGGAGTTGATTATATACAATCCTCTCTAGACTTTTGCTGAGGGTGCTGAGGAATGATATGGGGCAGTAGTTTTTGGCTAGGTCCTGTGGTCCACCCTTGTGGATAGGTGTTACTAGGGCAACTTTCCATACCTTAGGGAAAGTCCCCTCAAGTAATGATCTGTTAAAGAGTCAGGTTAATGGGGAAGCTATGACTGAGGCTGCAACATGTAGCAGCTTCGGGTCAAGCTTATCGTGACCTGAAGACCCTGTGGTTTGGATTTCCTTAATAGCTTTTGGACCTCTTGTCTAGTTACTAACTTGAAATGGAAATTGGGGAAGGTAGGGGGACTATTGGGATTAGCTTGTTGGGGCAGCGGGGGGGTAGGGGGAAGTTTGAAATTAGTCTAGGTCTGAAGAACTCATTAATAGCACTGGCAGAGTCTTCTGGGTTGGCAAGGCAAGGCAATTTTATTTATAAGACGCCCAATCCTGGAGGCTGTGGGCAATGAACAAGTATCAATACTGGAGACATAGCTTAAAACACAAAAAGAAAATGATAAAATACACGCAATCAGTATAAAACACAGCTTTAAAAGAAATCACATAAAAAAGCTTTAGCGTGCCACACCTGGGGACTGGACATAGATGGAAATCAGCAATCTGCAAAAGCCAAGGCAAAGAGGTGGGCCTTCGATCACTGCTTAAACATCTCAATTGAGGGGGCCTCCCAGACTGCACATGGTAGTGAGTTCCACAGGGTCAGCCCAGAGATGCTAAAAGCGTGATCTCCCCAGGTCCTGATCTGAACCCTGGGAACATCCAGGAGGCCCATCAAAGAGGAGTGAAGGGAACAGCGGTCGCTGGTGTCAGGAGCTCTGACAAGTAACCAGAACCCAGGCTGTATAGGGCCTTAAAGGTGAGAAGACCCACCTTGAAAAAGACCCGCCACCTGATGGGCAGCCAGTGGAGGGCACGCAGGACTGGGGTCACATGACTGGACCTCGAAAGGCCCATCAGCAACCGGGCCACTGCGTTCTGCACCAGCTGCAGTCTGCGAAGGCTCCCTCTCATGATCCTGAAGTACAGAGAGTTACAGTAGTCAAGCCTAAAGGTCACAAAGGCATGCACTAGCATTGGCAGGTCCTCAGGCAGAACAAGGGACTTAATCTGGGCAATGTTCCATAAGTGGTAAGAACCACTACTGACAACAAACGACACCTGATGTTCAGAGATCAGTCTGCTATCAAGGATCATGGCCAGATTTCGCACCCATTGGGAAGCCACCAACAGAGCCAATCCCAGGACAAGACCTGTATTAGCCCCAGGTGGCAACCCATCACGTCTGTGACCAGGCTTGATCACCAGTACCTCCATCTTGGCCAGGTTTAGTCTAAGCCAGCTGGAAGCCATCCACTCATTGATTTTAGCCAAACAGTTGTTAAGCACGTTGACAGCTCCTGATGTTTCAGGGGCAAAAGACCGATACTGCTGGGTATCACCTGCATAGCAGTGAAATTCCACACTGTACTGTTGAATGATCTCCCTCAGGGTAGCATGTACACTGTGAGCAGCATCAGTGATAAGATCGAACCCTGTGGCACTCCACATGACAGAGGCATTGGGAAGGAGGAGAAATTCCCCATCACCGCTGCACCCTGTTGGAGAATTAGGACTCAAACCACCTGATGACAGTCCCAGCGAGTCCACAAAACTCACAGAGCCGATCAAGAAGCACAACGTGATTGACAGTGTCAAAAGCTGAGGAGAGATCGAGGAGCACAAGAATTGACCTGTCTCCTCCCTCTCTCTAGCCCTGTGCAGATCATTATGCACCCTCACTAGAGCTGTTTATGTGCTATGTCTGGCCAGAAACCTGACTGAAATGGCTCATGGATGTCCAAGGACACCAGGCAATCCTTGAGCTGCTGTGCCACTAACTTCTCAACAACCATGCCCAAAAATGGTATATTGGAGATAGAATGGTACTTTGCCAGGACGTCTGGGTTGAGAGAAGATTTCTTAAGGAGGGGCTTCACCAACACTTGTTTAAGAGCTGCTGGGAAAACTCCTTTCACCATCGAACACCTGGCAATCCTGGTGAACACTGGGCCAACAGCCTCAACACATCCCATTAAGAAACGTGTTGGGGCCAAGTCCAGTTCGCTAAAAGTGTGCTTCAGCTCTAAGATCACCTTAGTCACTTCGGACACCTCCACTGGCCTAAACTACTCCCAGACAGGCAGAATACCTCTGAACCCCCGGCCCCGACCACTGCAAGGCAAATGCCTCCCTGGTGGAATCCCCAACTGGATGGCCAACACTCTGTGGGAGAAAAATAGAGCAAACGCCTCACACAAAGTGGATAACAATGCTTTTTTCAGCTGCAGGCAGAGTGTAAAAGCCTGACAACAGTCTGAAATAGCTGGGATGGTCTGTTTCTCCCCGCTGTAATTTAATTGAACAGGAATTCTACCTTCTTACATGAAATTGCTGCCTGGTACTTAACATAATGGGCACGCAGGACCAGCCTGTCAGCCTCCAGCTGGATCTTCCACCAGCAACACTCTAACTTCTGACCCTGGATCTTCATCACCTTGAGATCCCCATCAAACCAGGAGGATCTCAAGTGAGAAGATCTGGGTCATATACGGACTCATACAAAGGCATCCAGAGCTTCGGAGACCACCCTATTATATGTGGCCACTGCCTCCCTAGAGCCAATCACACATACTGCATAAACCCTAGATAGGTCAGCTAGCACCAACAGTCCCTCTGGTTGCGAGCCTCTTAAGGGGTGATTGTTGGCTATCTCCTCAGGGAGGGACAACCAAGGGGGGGGCCCAAATGTGAACTCTATGGTACAGTGATCAGCTGGAGGAGGTCATAACCGAAATGCAAGGATTTGTCATCGATCCAGGCGACAGTCCATTGATGTCTGTTGCTGCCACCACCCCCACCATTATCCTTCCCCCATCCAGCCCACCCACTCAGCACCCCCCAACCCCACCCCCACCTCTTACTTACTTACCAAAGGTACACTGGTGTAATCCTCTCTGAACCAAAGGCATATTTTCACTCTTCAACACCAGACCGTGAACTGAGGAAATCAGGTAAGCGTGTCAATGTATTTCAATGCATTTTGTACTTGTACTCATAACTTGGTCATTTTTTAATATTTTCCCCTTAAATTTTAAACATGGCCTTTTTGGGACCTCCTCTCATGAGCAAGGTTGGTGACATCTTTCAAAACCAGCCCAAAAGGTAGAATTTTCCAACACTTGATCATATGTTTTCACTCTTCAACCCCGGACCAGGAACTAAGGAAATCAGGTAAGAGTGTCAATGTATTTCAATGCATTCTGAACTTGTACTCATAACTTGGTTATTTTTTAATATTTTCCCCTATAATTTTCAACATGGCCTTTTTGGGACCTCACCTCATGAGCAAGATTGGTGACATCTTTCAAATCCAGCTCAAAAGGTGGAATTCTTCAATACTTGATCATATCTTTGATGATTTTCAATAGTTTGACCCCAAATTTTCAACGTGGCCTTTTTTCACACCACCTCATGAATGTGCCAAGTGTCATTTTTCAAATTTTGGCAAAAATGTGTTTTCGCTCTTGTGGTGTGGAATGACATTGCGGCCAGCATTTTATAAATGACACCTATCATGTTCAGAAGGAGGGGTCATAAAAAGACTGTGTTGAAAATTAGTGGTCAAAATATCACAAAACAACAATGTTATGAAGAAACACTGAATTTTTTCAGTGTTTACTCATAACATTGCAATGTGTATGGATTTTGATCAGATTTTCAACATAGCCCTCTTGGTACCCCACCTCATGAATATGACAGGTGTAATTTTTCAAATCTCCTCTGAAACATTTCACATTTACTCTGTGAAGTCACCTTTCATTAAATGATAGTGTTGAAAATGTGGGGTCAACATGTCAAGAAACAACAGAGTTATGAAGAAACATTGAATTTTTTCAGTGTTTACTCCTAACTTTGTGATTTTGCAGATTTTAGCCCCAAATGTGCACATAGCCCTTTTGCTACTCCACCTGATGAACATGAAAAGTATCATTCTTCAAATCCCCTTTGAAACACGTTTTTGCAGTCCTTCTGTGAAACTACCTTTCGGACAGCATTTAAAAAAAACGCCTGTCTTGATAATAACGTAGGGTCAAAGAAAGACTATGTTGAAAATGTGGGGTCAAAATGTGAAAGAGACAAGTAATGAAGAAACACTGGATTGCTCCAGCATTTACTAATAACTTTATTTTTGCAGATTTTGGCCCCTAATATTCAACATATCCTTTGTGTTACAGCACCTAATGAACATAACAGGTGTCAATTTTCAAATCCCCTTTGAAATCTGTTTTCACAGTCACACTGTGAAATTACCTTTTGGATGGGATTTTAAGAAATTCTACCTGTCTTGATCATAACGGGTCATAAAAAGTCTATGTTGGAAATTTGAGGTCAAAATGTGGGAGCACACTGATAGTTAGATGCTGCCCCTCAGCTGGTCTACGCTACAGTGGTAGTTGTGCAAAGGTTGACTGGCAGTGCAATATGATGTGTGGTGCGGCACAGCACTAGCCACTGGATAACATGTATTGTGTTACTGTGGTATACTGTGCTATACTGTGCTACTAGTCAGCTTTTGCACAACTACCACTGGAGGGAACTACGGTACAATCTAAAAATGTGTCGATGCAGGACATCACTGAGAATGAGATACTGCATCATATCTGATCTATCCTGGGTAAATATATAGTAAAATGTGTAAAAGCAGGACCCCCACTGAACTGTGCATCTATGCTACTCTATCTTGGGAAAAATACAGTGTAAAAGCTGGACCCCATTGAAGAGATAATATGCCTTTCAGCAGGGCTATCCTGAGTAAATACATTTATAAAAATGGGTAAAAGCAGGGCCCCATCAAAAACAAAGTAGTGCATCTTGGCTGTGTTGTCCTGGGTAAATACAGTGTATAAATTGGGAAAAGCAGGATATCACTGAAAACAAGATAGCATCTGAACTGTGCTATCCTGGTTAAATACAGTACAAAAGTGTGTTAAAGCAGGACCCCCACTGAAAATGAGATACTCCATCTCAGCTGGGTTATCCTGGGTAAATATATTGAAACACTATAGAAACAGGACACTACAGCAGAACCCCACTGAAAAGGAGATGTTACATCTAAAATGATCTGTCCTGGCTAAATACATTATAAAAGCAGGATCACACTACAAATGAGATATCGCATCTCACCTGTACTATCCTGGGTAAAAATGCAGTATAAAAATGTGTAAAATCAGGACCTCACTGCAAATGACATGTAACATCTCATCTGGTCTGTTTTGGGTAAATATATAGTAAAAATGAGTACGAGCAGGACACAGTACAACAGCATGCAAGTAAACATTCGGCATTGACAAATGCTTGTTATAGTACTGCACTGTGGTGAGCTCAATGACTAAATATGGTGTTTCAGTGAGGCATGAAGGCTTGACTAAAAAAAAAGCAGTAAAAATATTGAAAAAATTCAGTAAAAGACAACGGGTATAAGGAAGCTCAGAGTAAATGTAACCTACAAATATTCGAAGAATGGAGGGAAACATCCTTGTTAAATCTTTAATGAAATGTGTGAGCCAGAAGATAAATGGAACAATCTCTTACCAGAAAATCATCTCACAAAGTACAGTCTGAAAAAACAAAACATGAGGAATTATCTTCAGGTAAGGCCAAAGCCTTGTGCAGGTTCTCTTTTTTTAGGTACCTAGGCAACCAAGCCGGGAATGGGAGCATACAGTGGCCATTTGTAACTTAGTAACTAGCAGAGTACATTGTTTTGGCTATAAAAAGAAAATCACAGGGAGCGTACGTATGAGTTGTCTTATTATATGGTGTAATATAGTCATTTAGATGTATTTGTTGATAAACAGCAGACAGTGTTTCTTTATAATACAATAATGTGCTATGTTTATCTTTTATAGCATCTTGTTAATCTCTGTAAAGGTTTTACTTCTCTTTTTTAAAGCAGCAGTGCATGCCATGGCGACATTTTCTGAGCTGTACTTTCTTATTTTAGATTGTCTCCAATCTTCTGTTTTGTAGGATACCCTTATTTTCCTAGTTTTTGCTCTTTTTTAATATGACTATCCCTACATATTCATTATTACTCTTGTGTTTTTGGACTGTCATATGTCCAAAAACTTAGACAACGGTATCTGCTGTATGTTAGGTCATTTTAATCACAATAAAAGTGATGGTAAATGGGTGTTCAAAACCAGCTGGAATGCTAATGAAAACCTTTTGGGTAAAATCATGTTGAAAAAAGAAGTGTTACAGCAGACACAGACTCAAAATGGGGGGGGAGATCTCACAAGACAGTAAGGGGCAATCTAAAAAACAGTAAAGAAATATAGGTAAAACAGTTCACCATTAACATGCACTACTGGGTGTAAGGCCTAACTACAGAGCAATATGGAGGCATAAATCTTGAGCTCTGGCTGAATCCACCAAATATTTCCTCCATCCCACATTAAATCCTGCACTTTCGTACAAATATTTATATGCTACAAGAAGATCAGATGCCTAACATCACTAAACCTCCAAAAAAGCAGGCGAAACTCTCTTTTAACAGGACAAGAACCCAATTGGCTGGAGGGGGCCTGTGATAGTGTGAGTGGGTAGTGACAACACAGGACTCCAAAGTAACGTTCGCTCACACAAACTCTGTGTGGCTAAAAGATTTATTTTTCCAACAAAAAAATAAAAGAAACAAAATTAATTCAAGTACTTCAAAAAAACAAAGAAAATAAAGTAAATCAGTTCTCAGCTCGAACCTCAGTACACCAAAATGGAGCACTGCCACAGAGTGGTAACTTCAAAGCAACAGGACCACTATCCTCTGTGCACAAAACCTATCTGAATCATTCAGGATAGACAGCACTTAAATAGTGCTGAGATGATGACCTCATAGATCACCTGATCCGCCCCCTATGTCTAATACATAAAATAAACTAATCTAATACAAAAAAAATGGGGTATCATCAGGGACCACTATTTGTAATTCTTCCTCTCTAAACAATTGTGTCATTTATTTAAGCAAAAACATCTCTACAAATATAATAATTTCTATATGCATAACTAAGGGTCACTTAAGGCACTAGCCCTGCCCATTGAACGTGACCTCACATCAGCAGTGCACTATAAAGCAAGCCCAGAAGGAGGCCCCTGGTCCTTAAGGAGTGACAGAGTACTGTACTGCTGCAAGACAAACAGAGCAAACGGGCAATTGTGCTCTTATTTTAAAAAGTTTCCACAAGAAACAATAATACTTTTTCTGGTCTGAAAATCACTGATAAACGCAGAGCTTTTTGGCAAGCATTAAAATAAACAGAGGAAGGGTTTTATGTTTAGAATGGGAAAGTCTGAGTGCACTGATAACAGAGGTGGGGAGAAAAAGTGAATGGAAATTTGTTTCTCTTCACAGCAGAACAGCATGTCTGTCTTTAGCTTAAGCCTCATTCCTCCAGACATAAGGCTGAGTAAGTAAAGACCACAACACATTATTCTTTATTATTCACTATACGTTGGCAAAAAAAATAATGCTTGACTCTGCAGCTTCTTTCTATAAATACCTACACCTCATGGACTGAAAAGAAAATTAGTGGGGTAGAATAGCATAAGATACCAAGATGGGGACCACCCTATCGAGGTAGAAAAATGAAATAGGGTCAAGAGAGACCAAAGAGAAAATCACTACTGCAGCAGATTTTTGTTTTGAAAGATAGGGAACAGAAAGAGGGATGCGTCCAGAGGTGGGGGTCCTAATTCTGTTACAGGGCCTACCGCATTCTCCTGCATCAACTAAGCACTGGGACCTGCCTGAAGTCTTATCTACTAACTCGAGCCCCCAGAGGCAGACAGAGCCTGACAAAGCAATGGCGGACCATCATCATTCCATTGAGAGACTAATCCAAGATCTTAAACATGACCTGGGGACCCACATGGAAACGGGCTTTGAGAATGTAACTTCTCAACTGCAGCATCTTCAGCAAAATGTGAACCAGATCTCTGAAATGGCAGAAACCCATAACCAATGAAAAGAAGAGCTGGAGGCCCGGGTGAGCTCTCAACAAGACACCAGCAATACTATACATATCGATCTACAAAATGCCCTAAAAGAAATTGAAAAGTTAAAACAAAATATTGACGATCACGAGAACAGGGAAAGAAGGTGTAATGTTCGAATTGTGGGCCTACCTGAATCCATGGAGGGGCGTGACTGTGCTACTTATATCCAGATGTGGCTGAGACAAGCCTTGAACCTCCCACCCGAGACAAAGTTGGAGATTCAATGGGCCCATAGATCTTCAGGGGCTAAACCCTCCCCAGAACAGAGGCTTCGACATGTTATGGTGAAATTTCTCCGATATCAGGATCGGCAAAAAGTGCTGGAGAATGCCAGGAAGCAAGGGCCCCTGATGGTGCAGCAGTCCCGGGTGAGCATCTTCCTGGATTACTCCTACCAGCTCCAGCAACAGAGGCAGGCGCTTATTGAAGCAAAAAAAAGATTGCATGCCCTGAACTGCCAGTTCTCTCTCGTCTATCCAGCTCACTTAATTGTGCGCCCCAGGATAAAACGTGCGTTCATTTTCATCGCCAGAGACTGCGCTGGCCTACGTGGGGCAGTTGGAGGAGGAAAGAAGGCGGCAGGATGACCAGGGTAAATAAATCATTATTGTTGGACATAAAGAAGTTTAAACTGAATACATGTTTAAAGACTGAGACTTTCAGATACAAGAGCTGGGGGAGATGGCTCCATTTTTAATATATTCCTCTTGTCTACTCTTTGCTCTGCAACACTGAAGGGTGGCCTATCATGGCTGGAACAGAGAGGGTGGATGTGGCTCCCACCGGGTCCCAATCTGACTATTTTTATCGGCGCCAAATGGTCGAGTGGCCGCATTCCTGGGCCAAGCAAATGGACTACATTAGACTTTTTGGTCCTTTACAGTTGAAGGCTATTAATGGTAGTAATGACCCTCACTAGGAGGGCTTGGTGGGGAGGAACCTAAATAAAAATGGGATTTACCAGTACAAAGTGCAATCTGTGGGCCGATCCCAGGTGCAGTGTAAAGATATGTGCCTTAGATGTGGCAGCTGAATCCGATGGGGAGGAAAGCTGATGCAGAGGTAACTTGGACCTGAACGAGGGGTTATAAGGGGTGATGAATGTTTGCTTTCACTGAGAATCTCAATATTTGAGTTAGAGGGGGTCCAGGAGGCCAGCCTTCCCCTTCAAGAGATGTGAATAATCACATGGGTTAACTCTGGATTAGGTGCCTTGATAAACTGTCTGATCTTATATTAATAAGTAAAATGCAGGGTGCCTGTTTTTTATGTATATGCTTGTAGACTTTTATGTGTTTCTTTTGATGAGTATGATTCCAGGTTTTGGGGTGTGAAATTATTCGTTTTAACTATAGAAGGAAATTTAATGCGAGGGAATGCACCGAGGAGGGGCTCTGTTGGGAGGACACAGGGAAATACTTAACACCTAAGTAGAGGTCCTTGTGTAGGCCTTTCTCCTCTCGTGATTTCAAGAGGACCTTCATGAGAGGAAGGGGGAATGGTCTTAGGGGACCTCAGAGTTTCCCTCTCACATACGATCCCTGGACGTTGGAGCATTGTAAGCTTAAACTGTTTTTAGCCTTTTTACCAGTTAGTCCCTCCATGGAGCCTCAGTTGAGGAGGGGGCTACTCGGAGAGGGATCTCAAGGGAAGAGCAATGGTTAAATGCTGAAGGGAGAGGAGTCAGAATCTCTGTTCCCTCACTCAGGATTGATTTTTCCAGCATCCTCTCTGTCCTGATTGAGGACTGACGTTTTTATGACTTACTTTATCCTTTTCTCAGTGCATTTACTACCCGCTATCAACATTTTGGTGGATAAAGGGGATGGAGAGGGAGGTAAATGGGAGGATACTATAACTCTCTCCAGATGTTGGATAATGGAAAATAATGATCTCGGTGGATCAAATAAGCGCAATCCACGAAGGTTAGTGGTATGTATATAATTGGGAGAGGGCAGGCATGTGGTTAGTAAGTTCTCTCCCATTGGAGAGACATAGTGATAGCTATGTTCCTAATGTTGGGTTAACTTGGGAGGGGGGGAATGTGGGTTGTTTGGTTTATAGTTCTTGTTTTATACAGAGTTACAAATTATGAAACTGGTATTTATCAGAAGGACAGTGATATACTAAATACGGAAAAATTATGGATCGGATCACTTTTCTGTCATGGAATGTCAATGGTCTTAAAACAGTGGTTAAGAGGAAAAAAGTTTGGTCATTAATTAAAAAAATGAAGGGGGATATTATCCTCCTACAAAGAAATCCACATGGATAAACGGGAGGCTTTAAGGTTAGCGGAATCATGGGGGAGATTCTTTTTTGGTGTCCCCATTTACGTAAAAAGCAAGAGGGGTGGCCATTTGGATTCACCCAGGAGTCCCTCATAAGGTGCATTCGGTTCTTTCAGACCCTCAAGGTAGATATGTGCTGGCAGAAGTGGAGGTGGGCTCAGTGAAGCTCACATTGGGCTCAATATATGGACCAAATTTTTATTCCCCCAGATTTTTTTTTACCCGGCTGGGGGTGACATTGGGCCCTTACTCTGACAAGATAATATTAGGGGATTTCAATACCTATTTAGACCCAATCTGGGATCACTCAAAAGGAAAAACAGGACCCCCCAGGAGTACAGCAGCCCTCAGGACCTTAGTGCAGAGTCGTGCTTTGAGGGAGGCATGGAGACATTGTCACCCAGGAGAGAGGGAATATTCATTTTACTCACATGCACATGGGGTATATACTAGATTGGATTCCATGTTTCTTCCCTCTGAGCTTTTGGGAGAGGTTAGGGAGGCCTCCTATGGTCAGATGGTTGTGTCCGACCATGCCCCACTGAGAGTAACCTATTTCTCTGCCGAAAGGCAGTTGTATGGAAGCCCAGTAGAGGCTAGACCCGGCCCTGTTGATGGACCCCCATTACATTGCCAAAATCAAGGGCAAAATAGAGGAATATATAAGACTGAACCCTCCCGAAGACACTAGTGTGGGAAATGTCTGGGAGTGCCTTAAGTTTGTTATTAGAGGATAATCTATTTCATATGCTGTTTTAAAAATAAGAATATGATTAGAGATTAGGTGAATTTGGAGAATAAAATAAAGGAGTTGGAGGGGAGGAATATGAGAACCCATTCACCACAAACCTCCAAAAGATTGAGGATTCTTAAGGGACAGTTAACCCAACTGACATCTCGGAGGTTAGAATGTAACCTAATTATTAAGTCGCAGAACTACTTTGATGGTGACAAAGGAGGGAAATGGTTAGCTAGTCTGGTTAAGGGTAGGAGAGCAGATAGATCAAGTCTCTCAATAGAAAATACTCCTGGGAGTATTACATATAACAAACAGGAAATAAATAACACCTTCAGATCATTTTATTCCTCCTTATACAAAACCAAATTCCCATCAGGAGTTAACACGGACACGTTCCTGGATACAATCCAATTGCCCTCTCTAGACCCTTGGGAAATGGCAATATTGGACTCCCCGCTCTCAGTAGAGGAGGTCAAAGAGGCAGTGTGGAAAGCCAGTGGGGGTAAGGTACAGAGACCAGATGAAATTCCAGTAGAATTGTATAAGCACCCGTGGGATTTGATAGAACACTTAATGTACCAGATGATTAAGGAATCACTGGGTTCTGGGGTACTCCCTCCCTCTCTTACACTAGCTACAATTATGGTGTCATCTAAACCAGGAAAAGATCCTAATAAATGTGGATCCTATCGACCAATATCCTTGCTCAATTCAGATTATAAAATTATAGCTAAGATATTAGCTTCCAGGTTGGAACAATATCTTCAAAAGCTGATACATGTAGATCGGGGGGCTTTGTGAAAGGTCGACAGGCAAAACATTAAGAAGAACACTCAATGTGATGCACAGATGGAGAGGAAAGGGAGAGGGGCGCTTGTTGGCCCTAGATGCAGAAAAAGCCTTCGACCGCGTCGAGTGGCCATTCATGATTGCAGTTCTGTGAAAATTTGGTCTTGGGGAGGGGGTTGTGGGTTGGATTCAGACCTTATACAGGAACCCTAAAGCCCAAATACTAACAAACAATATGGTTTTGTCCCCATTCATTCTAACTTGGGGAACAAGGCAGGGATGCCCTCTTTCTCCCCTAATTTATGTGCTTACAATTGAAGCACTAGCTGCAGCAATTAGATGAGAGAGACAGACTGAAGATTTAAACTGGAAGTGGGAAAATTATGTGATATCATTATTTGCAGATTATATCCTTCTTTTCCTTAAAAACCCAACCAAGGCGATGCCAGTTTTACTTAATATTTTTCAAATATATGGGCCTATATCTGGGCACAGGATAAACTGGTCCAAATGTGAATGGATGCCAATGGGAAAGATAAAGAAATCCCTAATTCTGGGGGAGGAGATAGTGCCCCCCTCCACTTCAATCAAATATTTAGGGATAAAACTGACGGCCAAAATGTCCAGTATGGCTTGGGCAAATCTCCTCCCGCTGATACAAAAAATGAAAGAGCAATGTATTACTTGGAGGGCCCTACCTCTGACCTTAGTGGATGGTGGCACTGGCCATGTCCCTGGCTTGTGTTCACCCCCCGCCTCAGATCCAAGATGGTGGCCACGCTGGGCTAGCCTCTAGTAACAGGAGTCGAAGTTGTGTTTTTATCTTAGTTTTTAAGTTGTTTAGTTATCCTTTTGAGCCTAATTTTATTTAGTTATCTTCGTTTTGTTTTTGCCGTTAGTTATTTCGTTTTCGTTTTAATTTTGGTTCGCTTTATCGTGGTTTGGATTTGTGAACTGTGTTTGTTTTCCCCTTTTTGGGACAACTTGAGCTGGGAACTGAAGGAATACTCATTTGTGGAATTCCGACACTGTATGTGTGCCAAGAGCAGAATTTGGAGCCCCAGAGGTAGATTGAGGAGTAGCGTGGTGTAATTTGTAACGTGGAGTACTTTGGGTGAGCAGTGAGGAGTGGTTTGCCAGCGACGAATTCGGAAGAGATTTAGGCGGTCTGTAGGGAGAAAGCCTTTCCTGGTCCTGACCTCGAACCAGCGATGCGCTGTGGTGCCGCTGCTGTAGGGCAGCTGTATTTGCAGCTCTTCCGTTTCCATTGCTCGGTTGCTGGTGGGCAGCCGTAGCGGGGAGCAGGCCTGGAAAGAGGTATCAGGAGCTAAGCGAGGACCCTCCTGAAGCCATCTATAGGTGGAATTCGGTGTTATTGGAGTGTTGGAAGTGCTGCTGCTTGCCTGCCGACAACTATTTAGTAGAGTGTAGGAACTGAACCTTTGGTTCCTGGGTGCCTTGGACTGACTTTGCTTTGCCTCCTGGTCTCTGGTCTGGTCTGATCGTGAGTTTTTTACAGTTTGCTTAATCTGAGATTTTTTATTTGGGGCTTGCCGTTTTCAAATGAAGGTGAGAGCTCATCTGAAAACTGGAATATTGTTATCAGCCTCTGGAGAGACAAGCTCTTGGACATATCTTTTAATAATAAGCAATCTGCAATATGTCATTCTTCTGAACTGTCTCACCCGTGAGAGGGGTGAACTTTTTACTGGCTGATATTCTGGTGAAATTGTGACTGTCAGGACTCTCAGATTTTAGCCTTTTTAGCCTCTTTAATTTTATAGGTTATTATTTGTTTTATATTGAGAATAATATTAATTATAATTAATTAATTTAGTGTATATTATTTTACCTCTCTTCCCCAGTGGTGAGAGGACTGGGTGGGGAATTTAATTAGTGGTTTTGTTTTATTTGGTTGTATTTTATGTTTGGGTTTGGAAGGTGAGAGCCCCTTTTGTTAAATCATTATATAGGGCTTGGCATTTATTTAGCTTTAAGGGTGGGTTAATTTTGTAATTAGGATTGTTTATTTGTGTTACCTATTAGAGTAGTAAATATGTGCTGGGAAAGCACAAGGACAGTCGGGTATTACTCCCCCTTCAGACTCAGAGACCTTCGTCCTTTTTCCTGTCCTCCCCTATCAACAGAAGTTTATAGACGGTGTAGGGCTTTGGGGATTATTGGAAGAAGGAGGAGGACGGGGTCTGGGTCTGGAGAGGGAATGGAAAGGAGCGGACGGATAGGGATAGTGGGGACAAGGAGACGCCCTGGGGTGAAATGGGTCCAGGAAAGGGGTCCTCCCTGCCTGGTTCCCATACCCAAGGGTTCTGATTGTAGTCAGCAGGTAACATGGTCATCCTCGGATGCTCATCCTACTCGGGCGGTGTTGTGCAACGCCAGGTCTATTAAAAACAAGACGGCTATTATAGCTGATTTTGTTGGGACATCTGACCTGGCGTGCATCACTGAGACCTGGCTGGATGAAAATGCTGGACCAGTTTTGGTGGCAGCAGTTCCAGCCAGGTACTCAGTGTTACACTGCCCGAGGTTGGATCGTAGGGGCGGGGGTGTTGCTATCTGTTTTAGATCAGAACTGGTCCTAGTGGAGGTACCAGTGGGAATTACCAAATCCTTTGAATGTATCATGGGCGAGGGTGTGGGGTGCAGGATACTTCTCGTGTACTGTCCACCAGGTGATGGGAATGTTTTCCTGCGGGAAGTCGCAGACTTCATTGTCGACCTGACATTGGGGTCCCCCAGATGGTTGGTTCTGGGGGATTTCAATGCCTGGGTCGACAATGAACTCTCGTAATTTGGTCAAGACTTCCTCCAGTTAATGATTTCACTGGGCTTCACACAGGTTATTTCCTCCTCGACCCATATTGGTGGTCATTCACTGGATTTGGTGTTCCTTCTGGGGATGGAGATATCCGACTTAGTGGTGGAACCAGTCGGATGGTCGGACCATCACTCCATTAGGTTCAGTTTTGAGGCCACCCCTTGTAGGCTGGCCCCTATGGAGATGGTCCGGTATCGCCCTTTAAGGGGTGTTTCCCTGATGGCGGTGCTGGACCTACTCGGGCATACCGGGAGTGCGTGGATCCAGGAGGCTGGTACTTGCCTATAATAAGGCGGTGGCAGGGGCCCTGGATTCCATTGCTCCTGTTCGTGTTCATCCTCTCACTCTTCGACCCAAGTCTCCTTGGTTTGATGAGACTTTGAGGGAGTTGAGGAGAGTTGGACGAAGGCTGGAGAGGTGCTAGCTGTGGTCGGGTCTGGATTGTGACAGACTTAGTTTGATGGATCACTACGTGATCTGTCAATCAGCAATCTCTCGTAAGAAGGCAGAATTCCTGTCCAGAGAGAGATTGCTGCTGCACAGAATAGACCAGCTTAGCTCTTCCAGACTGTGGACAGATTGTGCAATCCAATCTGTCTTCAGCCCAGAAGAGCTTTTTCTCAAGAACGGTGTGAGGAGTTTGCTCTGTTCTTTTCAGATAAGGTTGCCACAATCAGATCGGATATCCATCTGACCCTCTCTAATGGGAGCGGTGATGGTCGGCAGGAGATGTCGGACACCCAGTTTGTGTGGTCTGACTTTGGCCTCCCCACAATCAATGAAATTGTGATGATCATACAATTATTGCGTCCGACCAACTGTGGTCTGGATCCGGGCCCCACATGTCTCTTACTGGGTTGTGTGGATAAAATTGGCCCCATCCTTGCTGAGATAGTCTGGAGGTCCTTGGAGAGGGGGAATTTTCCAAATCCTCTAAAGGAGGCTGTGGTTCAGCCCCTTCTTAAGAAATCCTCCTTGGACCCGGACTGTCTGGCAAACTACAGGCCTGTCTCTAACTTACCCTTTGTGGGTAAAGTTATTGAGAAGGTGGTCGCATCACAGTTGGATGATCATTTGACCAGTCAATGTCTACGATTCTCTCCATTCCGGATTTAGGAAAAGACATAGTACCGAAACAGCTCTGGTACGTGTACTAAATGACCTCCTAATAGCGAGAGATCGAAGGACTCATTCCATTTTGGTCCTTCTTGATCTCTCTGCAGCGTTTGACACGGTGGACCATGGTGTGCTATTGGAATGCTTGTGGTCTATCTGTGGGCTGTCTGGTACAGTCCTCAGTTGGTTTCGATCTTACCTCGAGGGTAGGACTCAGAGAGTGGTGTCGGGATTTTTCCTTGGCATCATTCTCCCTATCCTGTGGGGTACCGCAGGGTTCCATTTTGGCACCCATGTTGTTTGCAGTGTATATGCTGCCGTTAGGAGCGATTATTAGGTGGTACGGTCTGAGTTTTCACTGCTATGCAGATGATACTCAGCTGTACATGTCCTTTGTGCCCAGCCAAGATGCTGCCTTTTCGGTCTTTAACAACTGTCTTGCTGAAATCCAGGACTGGATGAATGTGAGTTGGCTGAGGTTGAACCCTGACAAAACTGAGGTGTTGGTTGTGGGCCGGTGGCTGGAGGCGGGTTCATTGGTTGGATCACCTCGGGTCTATGGCGAGGGTGTCCAGCTAACTACCTCAGACTGGGTGCGGAATCTGGGCGTTGTTTGATGACTGCTTGACATTTAAATCTCAGGTGTCAGCAGCTGTCAAAACCTCTTTTTACCATATGAGGAACATCGCCCGGGTGAAGCATCTGGTTCCTCCAGACGATCTTCCTATTCTGGTCCACGCCTTCGGTATCTCCCGCCTTGACTACTGCAACGGCCTTTACCTGGGGCTACCGGGGGTTGAGATTCGCCGCCTGCAGCTAGTGCAGAATGCAGCAGCCAGGCTGCTGACTGGCTCTTCTAGGTCCAGTCATATAACGCCTGTGCTCCGTGGACCGCACTGGTTGCCAGTTTGCTGGCGAATCACCTTCAAGTTCGGTTTGCTGACCTATAAGGCCCTACACGATCAGGGACCTGTTTACCTGAAAGATCTCCTTTGTCCCTACTGTCCCCCCCCCGCTCTCTCCGATCCACTGACGAGGGATTGCTAGAAATTCCCAGGGTTCGTTTAAAAACTTCAGGGGCCAGATCTTTTAGTTTTATGGCCCCAACCCTGTGGAATTCTCTACCTCGTCAGGTGCGAGATAGCCCGACTGTCCAAAGTTTTAAAGAATCTTTAAAAACCTGTCTCTTTAGCAAAGCATATAATGATTTCTGAATACTGTTGTTTAGTTTAATTTTAAAAATGGCCTTAATTATTGTTTTATTTTGTATTGTACAGGCGCCTTGGTTTTAGAAAGGCGCCTTATATAAATAAAGATTGAGATTGAGATTGAGATTAATAGGGCGGGTGAATCTAGTTAAAATGAGTGTCCTCCCACATTTCTTATATGTGTTCCAGACCCTCCCAGTAGGTATAACTAATAAATATATTAGATCTATAGAAGGAGCCATTACACAGTTGCTATGGCAAGGTAAAGGGGCAAGGATAAAGAAGGATATATTGTGGCTGCCTGTAGACAGAGGAGGCTTGGGACTGCCAAGTGTCAAACATTATTATCTTGCAGCACAACTGGCTCATATTCAAGACCTGATAAGGGAAAAGCCAACTCGTCCAAGCTGGGTTAACATGGAGGACTGGGGTGCAGGGTCTCTATACTGTGATACCATGGTGAGTTACCTGTATGATGGGGGTTATGAAAAACTTGCTAACCCCTGCTCAAAGGTTACATTTAGGGCATGAAGAGAAGCTCACTATATTCTTCAGCACTCCCATACTTTCTCCCCAGATTTGGATCTGGTTGCTCTGTTGAAGGAAGGATCCAATAATTGTGCACGAGACCACCAGTCCCTTAAAAAGTGGAAAAAGCATGAACTATTCGGGGCGGGCCAACTATGGCAGGATGGGGAGGCCATCCATTTCAAAACATTATCAATGAAATTTAATCTGGGGGCTTCACATTACTTTTTATGGGTTAGACTGCAAGGAGAGATTCAATCCAGATGGCTTAGGGGGAGAGGTTTGCACGTTCCCCGCTAGAAGAATTAGTTATGGGACAGAAAGATGATAGGTCTTTTAAGCCCTTACAAAGTTGCTACAGGCTATTGATGGGGCTTCCCAGGACCCATTGAGGAACTTAAAAGCCAGGTGGGAACAAGACCTGCTACCGAATGGGCTTACAGGGGGAGACTGGGTGCAAATTATGAAACATTTTATAAAATGCTCAGTTTATAATAAACTTTGGGCCATCCAGTACAGTATTTTTGCTCGAGCTTATTTCACACCAGAACTGGCTAAGAAAATAGACCCACAAGTCTCAGACTTATGCACAAGGTGTACAATTCATACAGGGTCCTTTTTCCATATGAGCTGGAGTTGCCCAAAGATTCAAATATTTTGGAGGGGTATACTGGATCTAGTAACAAGAACTTTGGGATACCCCATGGGAGTAGAACCCATTGAAAATCTCTTGGGACTCCCACTGGGATAAGGGAATGCAATTCAGACAAATGTGGAGCTATACAGTATGGGACTGGTAGAGGGCCTTAGAAGTATAGTAATGTGTCGGATGACCAGTGAAGCTCCAAAAATTACCTGTTGGTTAAGCTCATTAATGGACTGTATGAAATTGGAAAGACTCCAATATCAAGTTAAAAATCACCTCGATAAATATTTGAAAATTTTGGGGAAAATGGAATGGGCTTTAAAACAGGGCTGGTTCCCAATATTCTAGGGGATCCATGAAATGGCGGGAATCAAAAATCACTGGTGATCTTGGGGTCTCAGGTCAAAGACTGGAATTTACTTTTCCTGTTTTAAGTTATCTTCTTTTACAGTAATAAGTTATACCTGGTCAAATGTATGTACACAATGATGTAACCTTCTGTAAGCCACAAACTGAATTTACTCTGTAATTTGAAATATAAAGTTTACAAAAAAAAAATGCACTACTGCTTTAAGCACTATATAAGAAGGCATATTTTTGAACTTAATTATATGTGATTAACTCAGCCTATCATTAGTGGTAAGCTGCAGTTGGTAGTAAATCATTTATTCATTCAGGATGCCGGAGTACGGACTGATGGGGCTCGATATTCAGAGAAGCACAAAGGTTTGCGCTGTGCTTTGCAATTGCCCAAGGGTCTGAAGATGCTATATGCAGTCAGATAGCACACTGACGCTATCCGACTGAATATAGAGCCATGTTGGTGCAGCACTAAGTGAAGTAGTGCTACCAAGACATGGCTCCCAAAGTGGGCTTGAAGAGTGGATCGCGCCAGAGCGCAATCTGCAGTTTTCAAAGGGACCCATGCAAATGAGTCCATTGGGCATGCAAGGTGCTAAGGGTCCATCTGCATGCCCATTATGGGCCCATTTGCATGGGTAGTGGAGGAAGGTTAGTGTGGCACCACCCCCCCTTTCCCCAGTCCAAGACACATGGAGATATCCTTGGTGCATAGTGGTCCCTCCACCCACCGATCACTGGCCTGTAACAGGACATACAACCCTCTCTGGTGGTAGTAGTTCCCCTCCCCCCTCATCACCAGCTTGTAATGAAATAAAACTGTCCCTGGTGCTAGTGGTCCCTCCTCCCTCCGATCACCAGCCCCTAATTAAAAAAAAAACTCCCTGGTGCTATTGTCCCTCCCCCTTTGATCGCCAGCCTGTAATTTAAAATAAAATCTCCAGGTGCTAGTGGCCCCCCTCTCTGATTGCCAGCCCATAATGAAATAAAATCCTCCCTGGTGCTCGTGGTCTACCCTTGACTGCCACCCATAATGAAAAAAAAACTCCTTGGTGCTAGTGGTCCCTCCCTGCAATCAACAGCCCATAGTAAAATGTAAAACCCTTCCTGGCATCCAGTGGTTCCCCCTCCCCCCCAGGCACTGATCCACAGTACTGCCACTTGCAGTTCTATAATCCCTGGCATCTAGCAGCCCCCCATTGTGGCACCAAACACCCTCCCCCCATCACCTTACCAGTACCTTTAGTGCTGCAGGTGTGTATAACGGTGACTGGCACAGCCTTCCTCACACCTCATTGGCTAGCCACCATACGTGCAGGCAGGGAACGTGCTTTTCATTTATAGGACAGGGTGACATGTGGTGGTACAATGGTTCAGTGCCCTGGGGGGGGGGTTGGGACCACTGGACACCAGGGAGGGTTTTACGTTTTACTACAGGCTGGAGATTGGAGGGAGTGGGGGACCACTAGCACCAAGGAGGGTTTTAATTCATTACAGTCTGGCAATCAGAGGGGGGACCACTAGCACCAGGGAGGGTTTTATTTAATTATGGGCTGGCGATCAGAGGATGGGGGGATCATTAGCACCAGGGAGTTTTTTTTTTAATTAGGAAATGGCGATTGGAGGGGGGCCACTAGCACCAGAGAGTGTTTTTTGTAATTACGAGCTGGTGATTGGAAGGGGACCTCTAGCATCAGAGAGGGATTTTTTGTTTTGTTTTACTAGGGGCTGGCGATCGGAGGGGGGTACCATGGACCACAGGGGTGGGTGTGCTCCTCCAGTAGCCAACCAGCTAGTTGGCTACATTACCTTCAGCAGCCGCTAGGGCTGCACGGAGTTAGAGGGAGTTTTGTTCGGTAGTATTTGCACAATGCAAAAGGACCATGCTAAACCCTTTTGCGCAGCACAAATCTGCTGAATATTGGCTTGTGCTGCTATTCTTCTCCCAACACCACCATTTGCATACCCCATTTTTGTTTGCACGGGCGCTAACCCTGTTTGCTGTTTGCCAGCACAACCAAGCCTTTTGAATGTTAGGCTCCAGCGCAAAACCCAGTCTGCATGGGCAATGACTGATTGGGCCCGTGCAGACTTTTGAATATAAGGCCCCTGGTGTCTGTCAACAAGTCCCAGTTTTGTTAAACATCAGTGAAGTATGTTGGGCATTGTATCTCAGAGAATGGTGTCAGCACCACTCCTGTCAAGGTAGAGAGGACTTTCCCTATGTGGTCTTGTCCCAACAACCTAAAGACACAGCAATTTTTTCTTGGTTTCTTGTTTCTGTGGATATTACAGATGCTGCATGAAGGACTTTTCAACTGTGGACTAATCTCTTTTCAACCTAACATAAGGATACCCACCTTCTCACAAAAAGAAGCAATAGGGGGCATGGCCAACAACCCAACTGAGCAGTTGTACTTCCAGGAAACTCCCAGATAGCATCGACATAATTAAAATAAAACAAGGTTTAAGATATAGAAACAGAGAAACATAGAAACATAGAATTTGACAGCAGATAAGGACCGCTTGGACCACCCAGTCTGCCCATTTCCCTACCTAATGGATAAGTTGCAGATCCTAGTTAACCAGCAGCCTACTTCTTTCTACCCCAACCCCCTAGAATTGCCTTATGGCTGTCCCATGCATGCTTGAATTCAACCACTGTTTCTGACTCCACAACCTCCTCCGGAAGGCCATTCCATGCATCCACAACCCTCTCTGTGAAAAAATACTTCCTTACATTACCTCTGAGCTGCCTCTATCTTCAAATTGTGCCCCTTTGTTCTTGCACACCTCTTTTTTTGAAAGATGCTACCCTCTTGGACTTTGTTGATTCCCTTGAGGTACTTGAAAGTTTCTATCATGTCCCCCTCTCCCTCCTTTCCTCGAGGCTATACATATTAAGTTCCTTAAGTCTCTCATCATATGTCTTCCGGTGCAGACCCTGCACCATTTTAGTTGCCCTTCTCTGAACAGCTTCCATCTTGTCTATGTCCTTGTGGAGATTGGGTCTCCAGAACTGCACACAGTACTCCAGATGGGGTCTGACCAGCTGTCTGTAGAGGAATAACAACTTCCTGTTTTCTACTGGTGATGCCTCTCCCTATGCATCCCAGTATCCCCCTAGCCCTCCTTACTGCCCTCTCACATTGCTTGCCCACCTTTAAGTCATCTGATATGACTACCCCCAGGTCCCTTTCCATTTCTGTTGTTGTCAGTATCTCACCCCCCATTGTGTACTCTTCCCCTGGGTTTTTGTTTCCCAGGTGCATTACCTTGCACTTCTTAGCATTAAATCTAAGCTGCCATACATTTGACCATTCCTCTAACCTTGCCAAGTCCCTTCTCATCCTTTCCACCTCACCTTGTGCATCAACTCTCTTGCAGATCTAACTTCTTGTGCCGACAATACACAATTGCTTTCGGTACTGATGAAGCTATTTGCAGTAAACATTTTGGATGAGTGGTTTATAATAACACTGAAACAAAAGTGAATTTCTTTGTGCTTCATGGTGGGGCTCCAAAGGCACCAATATTGTTGGTAGGCCAAACCTCATCTGAGGCTGCTGGTAGGGGACATCACCCAGCATTATTGGATACTCTACAGTCAGCGATTACTGACATCATTAGAACTGTGAAGCAGAGGGACCATAAACTAGACAGCTGTGATTAACTGTTGTGGAAAACTGCCTGGACCGTATGGCGACTGCAGTACAAGAGACAGGCTCCACTTTGTCTAATGCCATGGCATCAGTAGCAGTTGCTGTTCAAGAGCAAAGTCTCCTGTGCTCCAGACTGGAATAGCTGGAAGATACTTTAACAGTACACAATGTCAGGTTCCAGGAGTTTCCTGAAGGAGTTGAGGAAAACTGGTTGCAAGCAGTATTCGGGCTCAACCTTCACAATGCCTTTGTAAAGGTATACTACATCACATTGAGATGGGCAGCACAGCAAACAGAGGATCTTAGAACATTAACTCAGCTTACTGCTTCATCGGTGGTGAGAGACCAAATATTATAGGCAGCCAGAGCCAGTTGGAGGGGGGAGGGCAGTAATATGAAGGCAATCTCATGCTTATGTTCCTGGATCTATTGTATGCCACCCAGACAAAGAGAAAGTGATCTGGTGCTGTATAGCGCAAGTTGCAAGAAATGGGATATTATTCATACTGGCCCGACTTCATATAATGGTGGGTAGGGGTCTTTACATGTACACTGATTCTAAAGAGGCTGGAAAGCGGATCCCAAAACTTAGATTGAGCATTCAAGGAAACAGGAGAATGATGGGTTAGAGGAGGATGAGACCTGGGCTTGGGCAGTAAGTTCTTTTGCAGCAGCCATCTGCGGGGGACTTGAAGCTATCAACAATTGACATTAAGACTCTGCTTTCTTACTATTTTGGGACTTCAATTCAGTTCCAATTGTACCTCTGTCAGAACAGAGATGAAGACACTGTTCAAAGTATGGTGCAGCGCTTTGGACACTATTTGACAAAGTTTTAAAGTTATTAAATTTTTATTAGTGTTCACTTTGTTTTAAAATCAGTTTACTTGTTTTTACTCTGACAGTATGCCAAGAGGTCCCACAAATGTTGCGTACAATGGCACCACAGAAGGCAACCTTCATAGCACTGGTGAGGGGGTGGGGGTGGGGGTGGGGGCTGCCGTCCACTGGGAGTCTAACAAGTTTTGGTCCAACTTTCTTCCTATTTCTTTTTTTCTTAAAGACATAGCAGTCCACATAGAAGTTACAAATACATAAAGGGAAAATGGGTTTGTATAGTGGAATGCTCATATCTTCTGGATCATGACAGTCTGTTTAGTATGAGATTTGAATACCTTCTGGTTTTCATTGGTTTCTTGGTTTGATGTAGTGCACAGTGTTGGGCAATTATTTGGGGTTCAGTGGGAGGGAGGGCATTCCATTCACTTTACCTGTACCTGTATCTCCCGATGCATACTAGAACTATATTCAGATGGTAGCGGCTTATACGGGGGTGGGGGAGAAATTATTTAATAACAGTTCAATTTATTTTGTTTGCAAAAAGCGCAAGTCAATGTGTATCCAAGCGCTTGTACAATTAATAAAAACATCACTTAAAAACTCAATAAATAATCAAATATATGTATACACCAGTAATTCATCCATATTCCGTATAAGCCAGGCTAAAAAGATGCGTTTTTAATGCAGATTTAAAGCTCTCCATAGTCAGGCACTCCCATATCCCACAAGGTAGAGAGTTCCACAGGGTAGGGGCCACAAACATAAATGACCTGGCATCCGAGGTCTTTAAGCAGACCCTGGGAACATCTAGCATTTCCTCGTCAGTTGAGCGAAGTGAGCGGCGAGAGGGGTGATAGGAGCATATAAGATCTTGCAGGCAACATGGTTCCTGTTCGTGTAGGGCTTTATAGGTCAGCAAACCAACCCTGAAGGTGATACTTCACTGAATAGGCAGCCCGTGCAGGCCGTGGAGCACAGGTGTCACGTGGCAAGAACGAGGTAAGCCAATCAGCAGCCTGGCAGCCGCACTCTGCACTAGCTTCAAGTGGCAAATATTAACCTCAGTAGCCCTAGGTAAAGGGAATTACAATAGTCAAGGCGAGAGGTCACAAAGGCATGGACCAGCGTTGGAAGGCCATCGGGCGGGACCAGGTGCTTCATCTGGGTGATATTCCTTATATGGTAAAATGAGGTATTGATGACACCTAAGCCTTAAACGTCAGTCCGTCATCAAAACAAAATGCCCAGATTTCGCATCCGATCAGAGGTCACCAGCTGGCTGCCCCCGAGCCAAAGCCCGGAGGGCTGCCCAGCAAAAGGTCCCTCTGCCCGATGACCCAGGTCCACGACCAATACCTCAGTCTTGTCAGGGTTCAACCTCAGTCAACTGGCATTCATCCAGTCCTGGACCTCAGCGAGGTAGTTGTTCACCAAGATAGCACCATCCTGCTCGGGCATAAAGGACATGTAGAGCTGAGTATCATCTGCACAGCAGTGAAAACTCAGCCCATACCACCTTACAATGTCTCCCAACGGCAGCACATACACCGCAAACAACAAGGGTGAAAGCACAGAGCCCTGTGGTACCCCACAAGGCAGGGAGACCGGGTCCGAGGAAAAAATCTCATACACCACTCTCTGAAACCTGTCTGAGAGGAAGGAATGGAACAATCTGAGGACCATACCTGATGTCCACAGATGAACCGCAGGCGCTCTATGGTCCACGGTGTCAAATCTATTTTCAATTCTATTTTCGCACTTGGTAGGCCAGGGCATCTCTTGGAGGTGCCCACTCAACCAGAGCCTCTACTCCCACCTGAGACTTCCCTTCCCTGGGATCCCCACCCAGGACCTTCCAGCCCCCTGGATCAGAGGGCCCACCCACCTACCTGGTGGCCTTTCTGTGATTAGAGGGTCAGCCTAGGAAGGGGAACTGGAGGAGAGATAGTCCGGCACTGGGGATGTGGGCTTGGTCCCGGGAGCTCTCATCGCCTCCCTGGTCCACTGAGGGATTTTTTTGTAATGGTTGCCCCCTGGAGCGCAGATGTGCAATGACGTCCATGGCACTGGTGTGCTCAAGTCTGCTGTTGCTCCACCCCCTCGTCAGTTTGCACCACGTGTGCCTGGCACTGCTTCTGGTTACCACCAGGAGCCGCCAAGGAGTGGTGCTAGGCCCAGATCCCTCCCCGGGGGAGGGAGAGCACTCTTCCAGATGCTGAATCCCTTCCCTCTCCTGCCGACCTCAGGCGTCCGAGTTCATTCCTGAACCCGGGTTGCCCGCGTGGCGTGAGGTGTGGCATTCAGCGCCTCAACCCTTAGCACCACCGGGCTGGTAGTATTTGCTTTTTTTAAAGTTGAATCTTTGTAACCAGTCTATTGAGCTGATAGAAACTTTGCTCATATATTTGTAATGACACAAGAAAAAAATTACCACAGTAATCTTGTTCTTCCAGGGGATCACACAGTATGATTAAGCTGATGCAGTCAGCCTTTAGTGTTGAACTGCCTGGAGAGATGGAATTTATGCAATTGATGGAACTCTAATTGGCTCGTGCCAAATTCAAACTGCTGCCCTTAGTAACTGCTGCATTCTGAGTGCTTCAGATTTGTTACGCAGCCTGACAGGGTAAAGACCCTCTAACTAACTTACAATAGAGATTAAGCCCCCCCTTAATCACATCCCCAAAAACTGACAAGTCCCAATTAGGGACAACAGTGTCAACCAACTGGTTAAAGAACTGAAATATTTAGTCATAAACCACACAAAAGTCAAAACAGAGATGCAGAACCAAGCCTGTCACTTTTTTCCTATAGGTTCAGGTATGGAGGCAGGGTGGGAGCTTTAATCATAGTGTGTGATCCCCTGGAAAACACAACATTACTAAGGTGAGTAATTTTTCCTTCTAACCCCGGAAATCACACAGAGCGATTAAACTAATGCAGACTACCAAGCAGTACCTTTGGAGGTTGAGCTGAGAACCTACCTTGAAAACAGGTTCTGCAGCACTGCTGTACCAAATCTAGCATGACTTCTAGACTGTATGTCTAGACTGCAATGCTTGGTAGATGTGTGTACTGTACTGTTTTCCATGTAGCTGTTTTTCAGATTTCCAAAAATGGGATATCTCTTGCAGCTGCTACTGATGCAGCTGTTCCCCTGGCAGAATGTGCCCAGAGGCACAGGGGAGCTTGTTTGACAACTTTAATGTAACAAAACTGTATGCAGGTCACTAGCCAGCGTGCAATGATACATTTTGAAACAGGCTTTCCCTTACCCACTTCCCCATAATTGAGGATCAGCTGGGTATGCTCTGGCCTGTGAGCCTTGGCCCTGTCAAGGCAGTGGCTTAATGCCCTCTTGACATCAAAGCTATGTAGTTTCTGCTTAGGTGATCTGGAATTGTCAGTGAAGAAAACAGGCAAAGTGATAGTCTGATTCAAATGGAAGTCTGAGACCCTTTTAGGAAGAAACTTCCTGTTGGTCCTAAGTACAGCCTTGTCCCTGTGGAAGGAAATGTAGTCCAGATCTGTGCACAGGGCTTGCAAGTCACATTCTCCTGGCTGAAGTGATGACCACCAGGAAAACTGTTTTCCATGTGGCATACGTCAAGTCTGCAGTTGCCATGGGCTCAAAGGGTGGCTCCAGGAGCTTGGCAATACAAATGTTCAGATTCCAGACTGGGACTGGCTCCCCAAAGGGAGGATGAAGATGACTTGAGACCCTTGAAAAATTTGAGAAAGACAGGGTGAGAGGCCATAGATCTGTTTTTGCCAGCTGACAGATATGCTGAGACTGCTGCTAGGTGCACTCTCAGTGTCGAAGGGCGAAGCCCAGAGTATGTAAGAGTGTCAGATAGTCCAGCAGGACAGGAAGATTTGCCCTAGAGGGAACAATGTCCCTTCTTGAGCACCAAATGGAGAATCTTTTCCACTTTGCTGAATAGGTTTTCTTGGTGGATGGCTTCCTGGATCCCCTGACCACTGTCAAGACCTCTTCTGAGAGGTTCAGGCTGGCAAACTCTAGGTCCTCAAGAGCCAGGCTTTGAGTTGCGGGGATTTGAGGTTGGGGTACAGGATCCTGCCCTGAGAGGATGTCAGAATATTGTGCCTCTGGGGCAGGTGAATCAGAGGAGAGAGACAGGATTACCAGGAGCGAGTACTATGGCTACCTGGCCAAGTCTGGTGCCACCAGGATCATTGTTGCTGGCTGAGACCTGAGCTTCACCAAGGTCCTGAGCAACATGGGAAAAGGAGGGAACGCATACAGGAATCTTCCCGACCAATCCAGTGCAAGTGCATCCAGAAGGACTGTGCCCTTGCTTGGAGGCCTGCAACAGTACTGTGGCAGTTGATTGTTCGTGGAGGCAGAGAGGTCTATTTCTTGTGTGCCCCACCTTCTGAAACCGTCTGCAACACTCAAGGATTCAGTGACCATTTGTGATGACCCTGGCTGATACTGCTGAGGGAGTCTGCCAGGATGTCGTCCTTTCCCGGAAGGTGGATAGCAGATAGGGACACCTGCAGGTAGTACACCAGCCTCCACAGCTTCATTGCCTCTGTGCACAGTGGGGTGGATCTGGTTCCTCCTTGCTTGTTGATGTAGTACATGGTGGTTGTGTTGTCTGTTCTGACCTGTACCACCTTGTTTTTTTAAGTGAGGAGCAAATGCTTGTAGAGCCAGGTATTCTGCCCTGAGCTCTAATAGATTTATGTGCAGAAGTGATTCCTGGGGGGGCCATGTTCTACTGGCTGTTAAGTCCAACATGTGTGCCCCCCACCCTAGCAGGGAAGCATCTGTTTTGAGCACCACTGAGGGAGGCTCTTTTAGAAATGGAATTCCTTCCCTGAGATAGTCTCTGTCCAGCCACCACCGCAGAGCCTGCAGGAGGATGCCTGTGACTGGAACCAATTTGGCTAGTGTATTTTTTTTTCTGGGATCACTGAGCTCTTAAGTGGAACTGTATGTCCCTCATCTGAAACCTGGAACAACTGCTGTGGTAGTTGCCATGTGGCCCAGCAGGCGTAAAAACTCCATTACAGGCCTGTGCCTGTTTAGCTGAAATTATCCTGCAACCTGCAGGATACTGTTCACCCTGTCCAGAGGAAGAAATGCTGTGCCCAGGCTGGTGTCCAGCTCTGCTCTGATGAAGTCCAGAATCTGAACAGGTCCTTGCTGGGACTTCTGTTCATATATGAGGAATCACAATCCAGAAAATGTGGGTTCCCTCCCAGTACTACTGAGTGAGCACTGTATAGGGAGATTTGGCATGATACTGACTGGCACATTTTTCTAAAATGCAGAAAGAAAACCTGCATGTATTCAATTCAACTTTATTTTTAAAAAGCACTATTCACAGGTGATCAGAATAGTTGTACAATATTCAATAAAATCCAGATTAAAATATCTATAAAATTAAAACATTTCAGCAGCAATCGTTCATACCAAATCAGGAAAAGCAAGGTTGAAAAGTTGGGTTTTCAGTGCAGTTTAAAAACTCTCTATGGTCAGGCACTTCCTAACCTGACAAGGTAGAAAATTCCACAGAGTGGGAGCCGCAAATGCGATGTCCGGGCCCCAGAGGTCTTCAAATGCACCATGGGAATCTCTAGCAATTGCTCATCAGCAGAGCGGAGTGGGCGATAAGGACACGGACGCTCTTGCAGGTAACATGGTCCCTGTCCGTGTAGGGCTTTATAGGTCAGCAGGCTAACCTTGAAGGTGATCCACCACTGAATAGGCAGCCAGTTCAGGCCATGCAGCACAGGTGTGACATGATCATATGAGCGAGGAAACCCTGTCAATAGCCTCACCGCAGTGTTCTGCACCAGCTGCAAGCAGCTCTCAACCCCCAGTAGCCCTAGGCACAGGGAGTTGCAGTAGTCAAGGCCGGAGGTCACAAAGGCATGGACCAACGCTGGAAGGTCATCAGGCAGAACCAGGTATTTAATCTGTGTGATATTCCTCAGATGGTAAAACAAGGTCTTGATGATGGAGGACATCTGAAATTTAAGTGTCAATCCCTCATCAAAAATAACGCCCAGGTTTCGCACCCGTTCAGAGGGAATCAGCTGGTTGTCACCAAGCCAAAGCCTGGAAGGCTGATCAGCTGAAAGCCCCTCTACCCGACGACCTGGGTCCACTACCAGAATCTCAGTTTTGCCCGGATTCAGCCTTAACCAGTTGGTAGTCATCCAATCCTGGATCTCAGTGAGGCAGTTGTTAAAGACTGAAACAACTTTATCTTGCTCAGGCACAAAGGACATGTATATTGTAGCTGAATGTCATCTGCATAGCAATGAAAACTCAACTCACACTGCCTCACAATGTCCCCCAGTGGTAGCATTTACACCGCAGACAACATGGGTGACAGGATGGAGCCCTGAGGCACCCCGCACAGCAGGGACAATTGGTCAGAGGAATAAATCCCCGACACCACTCTCTGAAACCTGCCCATGAGGAGGAACTGAAACCATCTGAGGATTGTGCCAGACAGACCACAGATCAGCCACAAGCGCTCCATCATCACACCATGGTCCACAGTGTCAAATCCTCCGGAGAGATCAAGGAGGACCAAGATGGAACAGGCCTTCTGATCTCGCACTATCAGGAGATCATTGAGTACCTGAATTAGGGCCGTCTCGGTACTGTGCCTCTCTTCTGAAATCTGGACTGGAGAGGATCGTAGATGTCGTGGATAGTGAGATGATCCTCCAGCTGCAGCATGACCACCTTCTCAATAACCTTGCTGACAAAGGGCAGGTTAGAGACAGGCCTGTAGTTAGCGAGACATTCTGGGTCGAGGGAGAATTTCTTAAGGAGAGGTGTCACCACCGCCTACTTCAGGGTGTCTGGAAACACACCTTTCTCCAATGAACACCAGACTATCTCAGCTAAGACTGGGCCGATGACCTCAACACACCCCACAAGGAGGCAAGTTGGGCCCGGGTCCGAACTACAGCAAGTCGGCCACATACTCTGGACGATCTTCACAACATCCACGATTGCCACCCGGTCGAAGTCAGACTAGTCAAAACAAGGAACTGTGATCTCCCACTGACTGCCGCAACACCCACTGGAGTGGGCTGTGCTCATCTCAGACCTGATGTCGGCAACCTTATCTGCAAAGAATTGAGCAAACGCATCACACTTCTCTTGTGACATGCTCTTCAAGACTGCAGACAGGCTGGATTGCACAGTCTGTCTACAGTTCGGAAGAGCTGAGCTGGTCGACTCTGAGCAGCAATGATCTCCCTGGACAGGAACTCTGCCTTCTTATGGGTGATGGGCATCAATCTAAGTCTGTCAGTATCAAGGCCTGATTTCTGCCAAGGCCGTTCCATCCTTCATCCCACTCTTCTCATCTCCCTCAAGGTCCCATCAAATCATGGGGACTGAGGGAAAAGGGTGAGGGGGTGAATGCGGATAGGAGCTCTGGAATCCAGAGAATCAGTCACAGCCCTATCATAAGCCTGTAACTGTTTGTCTGGATCCAAGCTTGCACTCAGAAAACCCGATAAGTCCAGCACTGCCATCAGGCCATCCAGGGTCAAACCCCTTAAAGGACAGTATTGGACCATCCCCATAGAGGCCGGCCTATAGGGGGAGCCTGGAAATTGAGCCTTATAGTGTGATGCTCAGATCATCCAACCGGTTCCACCAACAGGTTGGAGGTCTCCATACCCAGTAGAAAGACCAGGTCTAACAAATAACCGTGAATATGGGTGTGAAGCCCAACTAATTCATAAGTTGGAGGAGGTCCTGTCCAAACTGCGAGAGTTTGTCATCGCCCAAGGCACTGAAGTCCCCCAGAACCACTCATCTGGGGGTCTCCAACACCATGTCGATGACAAAGTCTGCGACTTCCTGCAGGAATTGCTTCTCGTCCCTGGGCGGACAGTAGATGAGAAGAATCCTGCACCCCACACCTGCACCCACGATGCATTTGAAAGATCTGGTCTCCCCAACTGGCACCTCTACAAGGCCCAATTCTGATCTAAAACATATGGCTACACCCCTGCCCCAACGATCTATTCTTGGGCGGTGTATCACTGAGAACCCAGCTGAAATTGCTGACTTTAAAACTGGGCCAGCATTACCATCCAGCCAAGTCTCGGTGATGCAAGCCAGGTCCGATGTCCCAACAAGATCAGCAATCACTGCTGTCTTGTTTTTAATGGACCTGGCACTGTATAACACAGCCCGAGTAGTACAGGACACCAAGACCAGCCGTGCCATCTGCCCACTCAATGTGGAACCCTTGGGTATGGGAATCAGGCAGGGAGGACCCCTCTCCTGAGCAAATCTTGCCCCAGGGCGTCTTATAGACCCTACAACCCCAATCTGCTCACTCAGCTCCTCTCTCCCCCGAGGTCCTGGACACACACCCCTACACCTTCTCCCCACTATCCCCAGCACATGACACCATCCATACACCTCAGCAGACAGTGAGGGACAGCTAAAAGGGTGGAGGCCCCGGAGCTCAGAAGGAGAGCAGCGCCTGGCCAGGATAGCTGTCTGCCAACACATGACTTAACAAAATCACAACAGTAGACAAATAACAAAACAAAGCAATACAAAAACCCCACAGTCCCCCCAACAACCAACATACAACCCAATATTCAAAACATAAACTACTAAAACATAATAATGCAGTTCACGAGAGCGTGAACGTTAATGTTCAGGTATAAAGGCAAAACATGCCAGAGCTTTCACAGCTGAAGAATTGCAGGGATGGAGCTCTCACCACCACCATCTGGCTACAAAACTTGAGTCCCACTGTAGCACTCCAACTACTACAGTTGAAATTTATTTATCAGCGTGACTAAGATAATCACAAAGGCTCTCTCACAGCCTCAGTGTTTAGAACATATTGACCATGGCTCTGTCCCAAAGTCACAATACCCTTATAGTAGTCCACACATATCTTCTTAAGAGATCAAGTCCAAATGATCCAGCTCCTCAGCAGTCCATTGAGCCACCAAAACTGCCCTGGGTCAGCTATATAGGCCAGGCAGCTCCACAAAAATCAAGATAGATGGGGGTCAGGACACCACTGACAAGCACCCCCCCCGACTCTCCTCTGCTGGGCTGTCCAACCACACAGCCAACTCCAATAAGGCAGCCACAATTCAGGTCCACCATTAATAATAGACCCAACGAAGATCACCACTGGCCTTAACAAAGCTGGGACCCCAAATATCCTGTCTCAGGAGACAGATGCCCCAACACTGGGCCAGCCCAGGGACCAGAGCCCCAAACACAGCTGCCCTCTGACAAAGGTGTTCCGAGGTCCCCAGGCAGCAAGAACACAAACTCTCCGGTTAGCATCCCTGCTTGTCACCTTGGGAAAGCCCAGATTGGACCGCCACCCCCCAATCAGGCAGCAGAGGTCACAAGCCAAGTTCCGCTGAAATGCTGAAATTCAGAATGGTTCACTAATTTACACAGGTCATATAAATCCTGTGACCAGGAGGACTCACCACCTCTCCGACCCCACAGTCACTTAGTGCAGAATAAAATCTTGATCCTCTGAACACAGTGGCTCTGGTGACTCCTCAGATAATGTGAGTCGTCCGTCTGCAAAACTCCTCCAGCCCTCAGTCTTCTGCATGCAGAAAGTCATCCAGCAGCTCCATGTTCAGGCAAATGTGTTTCATCACAGAGGGTAATCCAAAATGGGTAGAGCACTACAAAAGGATCTCAATATATTGAGATCACACAAAATCGGGAAAGCAGACAAAAAGTAAGATTAGCTAATGAAATTTGTCAATCACTATATATTTGGCGTCCAAATAAGTTAACAAACAGAAAACGGTATAAAATACAAATGTTAGCTCTGACGGAAAACGCTAATTCAAACAAAACTCAATGATCTTATTTTCTAACTATCCTCCAAAAATGCTAAACTCTCTCTAGTCTTGCTCACTGCAAAGTCCCTTACTAAAATGACTAAAAAGAAAGCTAAGTCTAAAAACATCCAAAATAAATAAAATAAATCTTTCAAACTGCTGCTGCAGTTACTGGCAGACCCACACCGGTCACCATCTTTCCAATGGTACCAATGAGTATGTATAGACAGAGCTGCACCTGAAACCAGGTAAAGCAGAAGTATAATTAAGAGTACATAGTGTTATGTCACACAGTCTGGCAATTAAACCTGCTGTAATTACTTAAATGCTTTTGGGCTTGAAACACTTACTAAATATATTCCCTTATTGTTTATGCATTGGCCCACATAGGTAGAGAATTTATCTACTCGAGAATCTTTATAGGAGCTCAGAGAAGAGTGACGCAGTTCCTACGAACTTGTGAGTTCTCATGTAATTAGTAACTTGCTTCAGAACAAAAATGGCTGCAGGCTATTTGTTAAAAGCATTGTTTAAAACTTAAATCATTCTGCTGCACTTTCTCTATTGCAGATGGGCACGACTATAACTGCTAATTTAAAGTTCAGAGAACTCAAGAAAGGTTAGAGCATATCATTATGAATACACTCTAACAGCAGCAACACTGAATCTTTATTTTATATATGTAACCCCTATGTGGCGCTATCCGATGGGCTACTACCCCTGCCTGCGTGATCAAGCGTAGGTTGAGGGGCTTGAGTTTGTTGTACGGGTGCCTCCACCTGGAGGTATAGTCTTGGGGTGGCATTACTGCTGTTGGTATAGCCCTCTGGGATGCTGTAACCCCCCACCAACCACGCAGGTGGCCTAAACAGTATAGCAACAAAACATTCACATGGACTGTATGGCAGTAAAGACTTGTTCACATCACTTGCACTTACCACCAGGGCTGGATCCTCTGCAACTATCCTGGAGATCCCCTGTAAAATAAGACCAATGATGCAACGATACAGTAACAGTACTGGTACTTCCGGTTGGGATATGGCACTGTGAAGACACAGTGAGGTCGAGCTCCCACCCCACCATAGCCATTCCAGGCAATTCTTCCCCCTAAAACAGCATTTGCTTTCTTAAAAAGAAGACCCACTCCAACAGCAGTCAGCTAGGGGAAGAGAACTAAATCAAATCAAGTGGCTTATGCAACGTACCTTGGGGAAATGGCTCGCCACGACCGTAACCGCTACCAACCGCTTAGAGACCTGCCTGATGACAAAGAAAATGGCCTACAGAGCTCAAGTCCCAATTTACCAGCTCTTTCTCAATCCGATACAAAAAGGGGGAAACGAGATAAAAAGAAACAAATGCCTGAAATATCACATTCGGAGGCTATACTGGCAGGAATTTCAGAATTTCGCACCGAAATGAGAGATGCATTAAAGGAAATTTATGCGGACCTTACTGAACTGCAGTCGAGGGCCACGGAGGCAGAAGTGCAAATAACTGATAACTCAAACAAAATCTTGGTCCTAGAAAAGGTGGTACACGAGCTAGCAGAGGAACAATTGCATACATCATTGAGACTGGAGGACATGGAAAATCAAGGGAGGTGAAAAAATATAAGGGTATATGGTATACCAGAGGGAGAGGAGGGGAAAGATCCAGTAGCATTTGCTGACTTTTTACTGCGCCAAACCCTGGATAGAAACAAAGAAGTTGATGGCAGATAAGGACCGCAAGGCCCATCCAGTCTGCCCATTTCTTTTTCTGCCTTATAAATGTGCCAACGGCCTTTGCTCTGTCAGTGGCCTATCTATTCATACTCATCTGTATTGCTCCCTTATGCCTATCCCATGCCTGTTTGAAGCCCTGCACTGTATTCATAGCCACCACTTCCTGAGGTAGGCCGTTCCATGCATCCACCACCCTTTCTGTGAAAAAGAATTTCCTCACATTCCCCCTTAATCGGCCTCCCTCTAATCTCATGCTGTGTCCTCTTGTCCTGCTATTTTTCTTATATTTAAACATGTTACTCTTTCACCTTGTTAATGCCCTTAAGGTGTTTGAATGTTTCGATCATATCACCTCTCTCCCTCCTTTGCTCAAGGGTATACATATTGAGCTCCGTTAATCTGTCCACATATGTCTTCTGATGCAGTCCCTGCACTATTTTGGTTGCTCTTCTCTGGACTGCCTCAATTTGGTTAATGTCCTTATGAAGGTGTGGCCTCCAGTACTGTACGCAGTACTCCAGATGGGGCCTAACCAGTGTCTTGTAAAGAGGGATTATTACCTCCTTCTTATGACTTGTGATACCCCTACTAATACACCCTAACATCCCCCAGCCTTACCTACTGCTTTAGAGGTCTGCTTGGATGATTTCAGGTCTTCGGTGATGATGATGCCCAAGTCTCTTTCTTCCTTTGTGACTGCCAGTACCTCTCCTCCCAGCCTACAGGTGGCTTCAGGGTTTCTCTTTCCTATGTGCATGATCTTGCACTTCTTTGCATTAAATCCCAGTTGCCACTCTTCTGACCATTTTGCTAGTTTATCCAGATCTCTTCTCATTCTGCCCACCCCATCTGGATCATCTACTCAGTTGCAGATCTTGGTGTCATCTGCAAACACACAAGCCTTACCCTCTAGTCCATCTGCAATGTCACTAATGAAGATATTGAAGAGGACTGGTCCCAGGACTGATCCCTGAGGTACCCCACTTGTGACTTGCATCTCTTATGACTGTATACCATTTACTACCACTCTCTGTTTTCTGCCCATCAACCAGTTTGCCACCCAGTTGACCAACTTCTGACCCACCCCGAGTCTACCCAACTTATTTATCAATCTTCTATGTGGAACAGTGTCGAAAGCTTTGCTGAAGTCAAGGTAGGTGACATCAACTGCTCCCTCTTGGTCCACTACTCTGATTACCCAGTCAAAGAAATCTATGAGATTAGTTTGACAGGACCTTCCTTTTGTAAACCCATGCTGTCTTGGATCCTGTGCCCCTATGGATTCCAGGTGTTGTACTATCCTTTCCTTAAGGAGTGCCTCCATAAACTTGCCCACTACTAAGGTAAGACTGACTGGTCTGTATTTCCCTGCCTCCTCCCTGCTACCACTCTTGTGGAGCAAGATCACATGAGCCCTTCTCCAGTCTTCTGGGACCTCTCCTGTGCTCAGAGACTCACTAAACAGTTCTGCTAATGGCTCTGCAAGTTCCACCCTTAGCTCCTTAAGTACCCTGGGATGTATGCCACCAGGTCCCATTGCCTTGTCCACCCTGAGCTTAGCGAGCTCTTGTAGGACCCTTTCATTTGTGAAGGGAGTAGTGCTCATCTCCCTCCCCCTTGTGTCCATGGTGCTGAGCTGTGGGCCCTGCCCTACCTTCTCATCAGGAAATACTGAGCAAAAGTATCTATTTAGGATAGATGCTTTTACAGGGTCCTCCTTCTCACATGCCCCTTTTTCTCCTTTGAGCTTAGCAATACCCCTTCTGGACTTTCTCCTTTCACTAATGTATCTATAGAAAGTCTTGGCACCTTCTTTTACTGTTTGTGCTACTGTTTCCTCAGTTTGGGACTTTGCCTGCCTACTGCCTTCCTGCTTCCCTTAGGGCAGTTTGGTATGCCTCCCTATCTTCATCCCGCTGTGTTCCCTTATATTTCCTGAAGGCCAGCATTTTGGCTCTGACCTTTTCTGCTACTGTATTTGAGAACCAAAGTGGTTTCCTTCTTCTTTTGCACTTCCTTTTCTGTCTAACACAATGGGATGTTGCTTCAAGTATTGCATCATTAATGTTTGCCCACTTTGCCTGTACCCCCTCACCTGTGTTTCCTTTTGCCAGGGCTAGCTTAACTCTGTTGGCCATCTTATCAAAGTCGGCTCCTCTGAAGTCCCATATTTTTGCCTTGGAATGGGATGATTTAGATGTAGTGGCCAATTGAACCATACCATGTGATGGTCATCGGCCACCCAGGTGACCTTCTACCTGGAGATCTGTGATCCCTTCCCTGTTAGTCAGTGGAACATGTTAAGGGCTTGGGCAGAAGTCAGGGGGAGAGATGCTGATTTATTTGAACAAACTATGCTAGTGCTGCTCTCATGTAGTTTCCCAATAGACCCTGAGAAGGTACCCCCTATGATTCTGCCTGAAGGTGCCCAGAAGGGATGGAGGGTCATTCACTTACATAGTGGTCTGGCCACCCCAGGTGGGTCCCCTAGTACCGATAGGTTTAAAGAGAAGCTGCTCAAGCTGTTAGCATCAGAAGGGAAAACTGCCCAAGAGCTGGTAAAGGTGTTAGATCTGTCAGAAGACCACACGCCATTGCATTCCCTGACCACCTCTCCTGTGTCCCCCAAGAGCTCCCCAATGGCTACCTCCCCCATCATAATTCCCCCGATACAGCTGGACTCCTATAGAAGGCTCAGACTTTTCTCTGGTACTGTCCCAGTGCCTTCGGGGGAGGATGATTTAGAGACCTGGATGGACTATGCTACCCCTTTAGTGCAGGAATGGCAATGTTCAGAGGGGGAGAAGAGGAAGTGCTTGATGGAAAGTTTGAGAGGCCCAGCCCTGGAAGCCATCCATTTTCTACGTACCACTAGCCCAGAGGCTACTGCAGCAGAATACCTCTCTGCCCTGGAGAGGGTGTTCAGCAGCACAGAATCAGGGAATGATTTATTGTGGAAATTCAAGTCAGCTAAACAGGGGAAAAATGAGAAGTTGTCTGCCTTTGTCACTACGCTATAGAGGGCTCTGCAGAGGGCCCACGGAAAAGGGGGAGTGCCTGCCAAAGAGCTGAACCGGGTCAGATTAGATCACATCCTGAAGTCAGCTAGATTTTCAACTGTAATGATATTGAAGCTCAAATTGCAAGACAGGAGGGCAAGCCCTCCCAAGTACTGTCATTTGATAAAAGAAATTAGTGAGATCGAAACTGATGAAGAGGGCTGGGAGCCCTGTACTGGGGCTGTGAATCTTTGTCAGACCCCTGAAAGGAGTGATTTAGATGAGGCCCAACAGTTGAGAGAATTGATTAAAGAACTGACTGAGGTAATCAGAGAACCAGATCTGTACCAGGCTCCCCCTTGAGCCCAAAAGTGGAGTGGGAGTGCATGTTGTTTCCCCTGAGACCCGGATCAAGGGTAACCTGCTAGCAGAGATACGAGAGTTGAGAGCAATGGTGGGAGAGCTGCAAAGAACTGCTCTAACTCCCAACCATAGTGGAGATTCAGAAGTTCAAGGCTGTAGGCCCCCAGTCCAAGAAGAGCCTGGTCAAGCCCCAGAAGTGCCTCAACAGAAAAGGGACCCCCCCACCCTCCAGAGACTCTAAAGAAACCAAGTTCTGCTACCATTGCGGGGAGGATAGGCACACCCACCCCTTCTACCGTTCTCCCGAAGATCTGAGGAGGGTCCGTGGCAGACTGTTAAATTTGCTTCATCCAGATACTAACCGGCCGGATTTTTAATTAGACATAGAAAGGGCACATAGGACACTGGGCCCCCTCGCCCTTCAAAACCGGATGCACACCCAAAATCTTTTGTTATGCACTTTGTTAGTTTTTATCAAAAGGCCCAATTGCTATTAAAAGCATGGCACAAGCAGACGGTGCTATGGGGAGAACAACATATCCTATTTGATAATGACTATGCTCCAGCTACTCAGCGTATGAGACGGGAGTATTCCCCACTTCTTCTTTCTCTCAGAGCAAAGAACTCGGAAGTTCCGCACCCCCTATCCAGCCAAATTGGTGGTCCAGTTTACTAATGAACCCATAACCTACACATCTGCATCGGAGGCCAGATTGGATCTTCTCCAACATGGAACCCTAACAAAAAATGACCCCAAGCTAGCAATCAGGGAATCGAATATATCCTCTAGAACTGGCTCCCAGGGAAAATCTGGAGTCGAGACTGGCGATCAAAATTTACAGAAGATCCTGGATACAGTGTGACTACTATGGAATCCTACCCTGCAGGCTGAATAAGATGATAACTTTCTACCAGGTGCAGTCAGGCTGATGGGGGGGGGCATAGGGGTAAAGGAGCATATGCGGTCGGTGGTAGTGATTTTGGAGGGGTTGAGGGAGGGTTATTGCTCCACTATCAGTTGCACCATACCAGATCATGCCTCTAAAATATATGGCAGTTGGCGGTGACCTGGCGAGCGCCTTTCTCTCCCCCTCCGTCTCTGAGACCTGGATGGCAGTTCTCGCCCCTCCTCACACCTTCTAGTTACTGAGCAATCTGCTTGGACACCATGGTCCAATTACTTGGTGGGTTTTCTGCAGCAGCGACATGTACTGTCTCAATTTCTGCTAAGGGCTGGGAGGGAGGGGGCCAAGAGTCAAAGAGGGTGCCGGCTGGCTGGTCGCGGTATTGTGAGTGGGGTCGAGGGAGGGCTATTGCTCTTCTAAAGGCGGTGCCTCTCTAAATGTATTATTAGATTGCCCTCTAATTTGGGTGAGGCAGGTTATTGTGGCCTAGAGAGCACCTTTCTCTCCCCCTTCCTTGCTGCGACTTGGCTGGCGGTCCCCCTCCCCCCAGGCCTCACTTTTTCTGAGTAATGATGGCCTTCTAACGAGCGTTTGAACTGAAAACATCAGATCTTCAAGATATCAGTGAGGTCTACTATCAATGAAGTTTGGAGCTTTATTGTTTGATCTTTTCTCCAATATGGGACTCTGGACTAATCCAGTTTCTTATAGATGGCCACGAGTTTGGAACCTCTAGCATACAATGGACATGAACTACATTTATTTTGAGATTATATATTCGGGACTATATATGGGGGATCGGATGGGACATGAAGAGGGTATTGGAGACAAATGTTTCCCTTTTCTCCCCCCTCTTTTTTTTGTGTTTTGTGAGCAATGGGGGCGCTATCTCCTCGGAGGTGGGATTGTTATGGTTGGGGGGGTAGTATCAATGTTTGTGAGGCACAGGTAATAATATTTCCTTCCCACAAGAGGGTGCTAATGGTAGTATAAGTAAGGTTTAAGGGGATATTTGATCTCTGAACCTTGGTGCCCTTAACAGAGGTGTTCATTAGGAGTGAAAGTCCCTAGAATATTCCCCTATAGATTAGGGGTGTAATAATAATCAATCTCCCCCAGTTATTACATAATAGTTTGGACTATAGGAGAAGAGTAGTCTTGCTACTTTTCAGATTATAAAAGGGATGGATACTAGAAACAAGCTTGTCAGCTCCCCATGATGTGAGCTGTGTTCTTTTCCCCTTTCTCCCCCCACCCCATTATAACTTTATGAGTTATCTCTATTTGAGTTAAGATAGGGTCCCAGAATCACTTTGTTTATTATTAAGTTCCCTTAGGGGTTGTAATCTATCTTTGATTAAAGGATACGGCTAAGTGGGGTGAGGAAGGTTTCCCCTTAAAACAATAGGTACTGGATACTATTTTGTTACTGGAGTCTAATTCCCAACCACTACAGGAACAGCTTCAGTATCTCCGTAACTGTTCCAGAGGGGGGTGTCCCTCTCGGGCAGGTCTCTACCCAACTATTGATGGGTGATGTCCTGCTTTCCCAGGACATTGGAATCCTTTGATCTGGGACAAAGGTGGGAGATGTTGCTTTCTCCCCCACCATTGGAAGACCATATGTACATAGTTTTCTTAGTTAAGAAACAGACTTTCACTGAACAGTTGTTGAGGATATTTTGTTGGTTAAGTTTAATAGTTTTGTTAATTTTGAAAAAGGATGGTGACACAAATTCAGTTAAGAGATTCTTTATCCCTGAAAAGGTTGAACAAATCGGGACCCGAGGGGCAGTATATATAGATGTCTCTCTTCTCTCTGGGATTGCTGCGTTTGGTCCTATAAAACCACCAGGGACTGGAGGAGAGATTAGAAAAATTATAACTATTAATTTGTCATTCCCTCTGGAGACTGGACAATGTCCTAACCAATCCATACCAACATTTTTTCCTAGTACCAATAACTAATGTCCCAGTTAAAATATTTTTCCAAAATGTGAATGGTTTACATTCCCCTATTAAACGTTATAAGATAATGTAATATCTAGGTAAACAGAAAGCAGATATATATTTTTTACAGGAGTCCCACCTCTCCTCACTTGAACACTCTAAATTACATGGGGGGGGGGGTATGGCAATTTTAATTCCTTCCACAAGTCCATTTGAAGTCCAGGATTCTTTTTCAGATCCACAGGTCAGATATGTAATTCTAACTGGTACATTTTATTCCCAGACAATAACTTTGGTTAATACTTATCTCCCCTTACAAACTCCTTTACTAGTGGTGCGGTCATTCCTGCATAGGGTGATGGAAAGACACAAAGGGATTTTAATTATGGGAGGCGATTTCAGTTTGGCATTTAATCCACATTTTGACTCCTCCAATCTGAAGCCTAATAGACTGCCCAAAGCAGGAAAATATTTGAAGAGAAATTTGGCTTTTTTAGGCATTGAGGATGTCTGGTGGAGAACATTTCCATCAGTACCAGGGTATGCTTTTTTCTCAGCGCATCACAGATCATACTCTAGGTTGGATTATTTTTTTGTTATTGGGGAGCATTTTACCTTGGTTCAAGATATTTTAATTGAACTAAGAATATTATCCGATCATGACCCATTAATTCTCAAAATAGACCTGGGTAAGCAAAAGAAATTCAAGTCTTGGAGATTTAATGTGTCCCTCCTCAAAGACCAGGAATTCATGGACTCCATGAAGGAATGAATTCCACAGGTAATTCAGGATAATCTAATCCCAGAAGTGTCCCACCCAATTCAATGGGATGCACTGAAGGCTGTTTTGAGGGGGGAGATCTTAGAATACGCCTCTCGGAAGCAAAGAAACCAGAATGCCAAGTTGAAATTTCTAGAGGGCCTCCTGGCCTCTTACCAGCTTTTATGCAGAGAAGGAGCTATTGCACTCCAAAGACAGATTAGGGCCTTAAAACAAGAGATACAAAAGTTACTGGATTACAAAACTCTTCAGAATTTGGCCCATCTATGACAATACAATTATGAAGGGGGCAAAAGGGGCATGAACATAAGCCCGGAAGTTAAGGGCAAATAAAAGGGCTTCAACAATCTTAAAAATAAAATTCACTATAACAGGTACCACTACCTATAAGGATGATCAAATTAAACAGATCTTTGCAGAATTATATGAATCCCTATACGCAGTCCCCCACCCTCTTCTGGAACAAAATATCTGGATCCTGGATTTTTTAAATAAGCTCCTGTAACCCCTAGATGGCGCTATCCCAAGGGCTACTACCCCTGCCTGATTTGCCACTAACAGGTTGAGGGGCCTGGATCCAATGGCGGGTGCCTCCACCCAGAGGTCAGGGTTTGCAATAGTTAAACTAACTTGGTCACAGCCCTCTGGGACACTGCAACCCCCCTTTCTTCCCACTAGTGGCCCACACAATATATCAGAATTACCTTCACAGTATACACTTACCCCAGGTCTGGTTCCGCACTGGGACCTCCTGTGAAATGAGATACAGTGCAACAATCACAGTACAGTACTTTAACATAGACAAATACCTCAGGCAGTATAACTTTGCTGAAACAAGCAGCTCTGATTTATTTAGGGGATATAACAAGGACAGGGGAAATCAGGTTAATTAGCTTATCACTCTAATAATCTACCTATGGCTCAGTGCACAGGCCTATCCTATCAGTTACTGTCCCTGGGTACCCAAGCCCTAGTGGCTAGTCCAAACCGTGGCAGCTGGTAGGGCCTTTCACACAGAGAAAAGGAGAATTAAACAGTCAGCAGTACAGTAATTCCATTTGGATTTAATGTGGCAATTCAACAGGAGCAACCCTGAATTAGTACTCACGACCTCCAAATAAGATAGGGTCCTTCAATGTCAGCAGGGCTCACTTGAGGACACAAACCTCTTCACACATCCATATAAAAAGCACTATACCAGGCAGGCTGCATCTGTATCCGATCGCAATTACTGCACAATACCGGGAGAACACACAGCAGATTCAGTTCCTGACAGACCGAGTGCAATTTTCAGCAATTCTTCCAGTCTTCTACAGGGTGAGCCTGGTTTCTACTCTTCAGAGATCCTTTGATTCTTTTCACAGGACGGATTCAGTCCTAACAAGCTGTTACACAAGCTGCAGACCGGAACTCTGGGCCTTACACACGTTTTTTGACTAAAACTGCACACCGAAAAGCACAGGGCTCCTTCCTTCTTCACTGCCAAAGCTCAACTGAAACTCCAACCGACAAAACCGGCACTTCCTTTGAGTTCCTCCCAGTTCTTGACTGGATTGGCTGTCACTCACAATAGACTGCTGCTGTTGGTCCAAAAAGGCACTGAAGTCTAAACTACATCTCCCAGAGTCACTGCCCATACAATCCTCTTGTGGCTGGCTCAGATTATGAGTCCAAGTTCTGATTCGTCCAAGGCACCATTTTAGAGCTAGCTTACCCACACTGATTGGTCCAGTTCAGCAGTTCAAAACTAGAATGGGCACTAGCAGACACAGTTCTGACTGCAAAGAAAGCAGGTTAGACAAACTGTAATTTCATTATTACTCTAAATAATTTCTGGCAAACAGTTACATCTTTCAGATAGGTTCCCTTTGCACTCCTAGTGACTGCAAAAATGAAGTGAATTGGCAGCAGCTTGGTGGTACTCAATCAAAGAAACACACAGTCCCCATACAAACTAATTATGTCTGCAAGCAGACAGCTCTTAAAGAGACAGTACCAGAGGTTCTAAAACACTCACTGATAAATGGCTAAATGCCAAACACCATTCAGGCTTGGAGCATTCAAGCAAGCTCCTGGAAGTCTTTTGGGAACCCCCATTTGCAGGGGGTTACACCCTTCCTAGCCAGGAAAGCTTGGCGTCCGCGTCAGCAAGTACCATAAGTTTCAACTGCAACCATATACATTTGCATTAGGCTCGCACATGTAATCATCAGTCAATATATCATTTTACCAAGAACACATTTCTGAAACATTGCAGTACGTCACTCTTTACACAGTATTACATACACATTGTACCATAACTCAAGTTATTACTTCTTGTACATGAAACCTGAAGAGAGGGGGCCCTTCCCTATCAGTTACCTTGGGGCTGGATGGGGCAAGGGCACCATACTTAGAGGGCAACACAAGTAACTTGGAGTTAGCACTGATGCTCAGTTTGGGCAATGAGCTCGGGGACACATACACTCCTTTATGGACAACATTGAGAGGCAAGTCCACAGGCCTCCCAAGTGAATCATAACTGAGGTGCACCATAGGCTTTACAGCTCGACCAGTCTTTCTAGGGGGAACTGTTATAGTCTCTGCACTCTGAGCCTCATTTTCAGCATTGTCCTCACTTGTCAGGGGAGTCTCCATGGGGGTAGAGAGGCTAGAACTTGGGGCACTTTCAGCTCCAGGAGTTACAGTTTCTGAGTCCACAACATTTGGCTCGCATGGAGAGCTTTGGACACTGGCAGTGGACTGTCAGGGCACTCAAATACTCTTCTTGTTCGGTGTATCACCAGTCTGCCCCAATCTATCATTTTCCTCCCTGAAAGCTCAAACAGTTCAACCATGCACAATGATTCCATTTCATCTGATCTGATGCTTTGCACTTCACTTTCTGGGAGCATTGGCTCCAGGGACGAAGCTTGGGGGCTTAGACAGTCCAGAAGGCCCAGCTTTGTCTCCAGTATTGACTAGGGATTGCCCCGAAACAATTGACTCAGTTCGTAAGAAGGATAGTATTCAAAGTCACTCACTTTCTTCCGATATGGACTGACAGTCATGCTCAACTGGGACTTGTGGAGGGAACACTTTAACTTTGCTTCTGTAGGTGCAGACTTTCTTGATCTTTTCTTAGCAGCAGCTCTAGTCACTGGTCCAGAGGGGCATTTTCTAGGGGCTCAGACTCAATTAAGATTTGTCCAATGGGCAGTAAATGATTTCTATGCATTGTTTTACATCTTTTGAATTATTCTCAGGCCTTACTTTGTACACTGGCAGATCATCTAGTTTGCCCACTACAATGTGAGGGAGATGGTGCCATCTGTCAGCAATCTTGTGCTTGCCATGCAGTCCCAGATTTCTTAGCAATACCCGATCTCCTCCTGGAGTTCCTGTGCTTTTACCTTTTATCATACCTTTCTTTGTTGGCCAGATTTCTTGGCAGCCATGGTTTGAGCCAGTTAGTACGCATGAGTTAGCTGGGCCTTTAACTTTGCACATACTGTAAATAGTGGTCAGCTTGAACCCCATCAGGAGAGACCCCAAAACACACATCTACTGGTAGTCGAGCTTCTCTTCCAAACATCAAGCGGTAGGGGAGAATCCAGTGGCATCACTTTTGGTGCAGTTATAAGCATGTACCAGGGTGCTAATTTGTTGCTCCATCTAGGCATCCTTTGGGTGCAGGTGCCTAGCATATCTAGCAAAGTGCGGTTGAAACGTTCAGGCTGTGGGTCCCCTGGGGGTGGTAAGGAGTGGTTCTGGACTTCACTCCCACAGAGAAAGCATCTCTTTGATCAGGCGACTCTCAAAGTCTCTCCCTTGATCAGAATGGATTCTTTGTGGAGCCCCATAGTGAACAAAAGTTTTCTACAAGTACTTTGGCCACAGTGGATGCTTTCTGGTCTTTGGTGGGAAAGCTTGGGCATATCTCGTGAAATGGTCAGTGACCACCAGCACATTACTGATATTTCTTTGATCTGACTCCAAACTTAGAAAATCAATACAGACCAGCTCCATGGGTGCACTGGTGGTGATGTTAACAAGGGGGGCAGCCCTCTGGGGCAAAGCTTTCCTCTGTAAGCAGCGACTACAAGTTCGAATGTGTTGCTCCACATCAGCCCCCATCTTAGGCCAATAGAATCTGGATCTCACCAAGTCAAGTGTTCTGTCTATACCAAGGTGCCCCATGTGGTTGTGCAAGGACCTCAGTACTGAGTCTCGAAGGCAGTGGGCAGCACTAGTTGTTGTTTGTCTACTTGTCCCCTCTGTCTACTGTTTCTCTGTACAACAGTTTATTGATCAGTTTCAACTTAGGACCTTCTTTGTATAACAGTGCAGTTCTCAAATCAGTGGAGCGTAATTTGGACACATCTTTTCCTGCATAGAGGGCTTCTAAAGCTGCTTTGATCATGGGATCGTGGGATTGAGCCACTGAATACTGTCATTGTCCAGCTGAGGCAGTGCACCAATGTCTATTGCAGAAAAGTGGCAATAAGCAGCAGGTATGCAATTCTCAGAGGCTCCCAAGCAATCCACCATGCAGTCCACTCGTCCGTGGACATTTGTTCCTCCTCTCAAACTTCCGGCAGAGTGCCGAATGTCAGGTTCTGCTAATCGGACCCAATCATTCTGGGGAACAGGCCTCCGGGAGAGAGCATCAGCATCTATGTGGTTCAGACCTGCTCGTATTCGAGAGCATAGTCATATGTAGATAATGCAGAAAGCCACCTATGGCCAGTGGCATCCAACTAGCTGAGGTCTGCACATAGGTCAAAGGATTATTGTCAGTTTTACTAGTATTTTAGCCCCATACAAGTACTCATGGAATTGGTCAACAATAGCCCACTTCAAAGCTAGGAACTCTAACTATGTACAGGATAGTTCTTTTCGGATGGGGTCAGGCTTCTACTGGCAAAGGCCACTGGTCTCAGGCCATTCTCGTGCTCTTGGTACAACACAGCCCCAACCCTTGCAAGCTAGCATCAGTGTGCAGGACGTGGGTTTTCTTGGATCGGCATAGGCCAGCACTGGAGCATGGGTAAGTTGATATGATCATGAAAAGCAGTCTCTGATCAACAAGTCCAGCGAATTCCAAATACTTCACTCGAGATGAAAATACACTCTTTCAGTCTTGAGGACGCTGACTTTTGGTATTTTTTGTGGGTTGGGATACCCTTGATAAGGTTAAGTAAAGGTGGATCACTCTTGAATAGTCCTTGATGAAGCCGATAATAACCACAGAATCCCAGGAATCTTTGCAGTTCTTTTAGATTTTTGGGCTGTGGCCAGGTGGTCAAGGCCTCAACTATGGGTCGGTCTCTATTCCTCGGTGGATACTTTGTGTCCCTACTTTACTGATGTTTGAAAGAATTGACACTTATCAATGGACAGTTTAAGCCAAAGTCCTCCAGTCGGTCCAATACCTTAAATAATCTGCTCTCATGTTCCTCCAGTGAGCTGCCAAACACAATAACATCATCTAGGTATACCAGGCACTCTAGTAAGTTCATGTCCCCACTGCACGCTCCATCAATCGTTGAAAAGTGGCTGGGGCACCTGAAATCCTTGAGGGCATCCTCATGAATTCATAAATAGCGGACAGATAAAGGCTGTCTTTTCACGGTCCTCTGGGGCCATCGGGATCTGATAGTACCCACTGCGGAGATCCAGCACAGAGAACCACTTGCTCCGTTTAGGCAGTCCAAAGCATCCTGAATGCGGGCATTGTGTACTGATCAGGGATAGTCCGCGCGGTTTAAGGTGCGATAACCACACACATCCTTACTGTTCCATTCTTTTCCTCACTACCACAATGGGGAAGCATAAGGGCTTCTGGATTCTTGTATTACAGCAGCTAACATCTTGCAGATGCCGTCTCACATCATCTATGTCAGCAGGTGCCAGGCGTGAGACCTCTCACGAAATGGTCTTTCGTCATGCAGCCGGATATTGTGCTCAGCTCCTTGCACGCATCCTACATCCCATTCCTTTAAAGAAAACACCTGGTCTCTCTGGGCAAGCTTCTCACTGATCTTCACTTTCCATTCAGCTGGCAGTGAGAGTAGCGAAATCAAACAAGTCAGGCGTTACTCTGTCATTCTTCCTTGAACTCTTGCTGCTGGGTAGCACTGCAGTGTCTGCACAATGCACATTAGCCAGGATGCAACCTCTGTTTACTCGAATGTCTCTTTCAGACACATTGAACTTGGACCATTACCTTCTGGCATAAGCATGGGCTCTGGCGGGCAAAATACTAGGCTTGACCAGCAGTCCCTCTGGCAATTTCCATCGCCTGGTGCATCCAACATTAATATTTTATTCTTAACATCCTTTCTGATACGGACCTCTCCTGTAAGGTACACTGGGCATTTGGCGCCAGGATCGAGACTCAGGATCCTTCTTCCATACAATTCAATCGGTTCCTCTGGTTCTGTTTTTCAGCATCTCTGTGCCTCATAGGCCTTCTTAATTAAAGCCGAACTCTTAAAGCTCTACTAGTCTTTGACCCTGTTTTTCAAAACACAACTGTGCCAGCCTTCCGAACATATGAGCATTTGTTCCAATCAACAAAGGGACACCATCATACAGTCCAGTGGGGACACCAAGGCTAGGGTCTCTACTTGTTCGGCCACTCCAGCCACGGAGGTGGGGAAAGACAACAAATTGGATATACCCGGAATAGGGTAGGCCTTCTCACTTAACCCCATACATGCAGTCCTTCTAATGGTTGTAAGGGTACGCTCTGACAAATGCTTCTGATACCAATCTTGGAACATAATTGTCACTTGGGAGCCACTGTCTAATATAGCTCTTGTAGACACCTGCTCACCTTTACAGTGGTCTCCATGGAGGGACCCACTATTCTGGACCAGTCTGGAGGCGGTGTAGGGGCCTGGGCAACTGACCTTGCCACAAAAGGACGTGAATTAGCATTTTGGTGCCCTCACTGGGATCATGTGTGCACCTCTTAACCACTGATTTCTTCTCCGAAGCTCTCTTGTAGCCTATATGCAACTTTGTCAGTGTCTTTTGGGGACTGGCATTCCCTTTCATGTGCCCATCTTTCCCACAATTATAGCAAAACATACTTTCTGGAGTTTGAGCTGGCCGAGGCGCCACACTGGGAGCCAGGGTGGGGTATTACTAACTGGAAACCTTGGTGCCATCTCTGTCTGCGGTGTGATAAGCATTTGGAGACATCTCGTCAGTTTCTCCACTTCCATGGTCAAGGAATCGAGTTCGGAGCTGTTATCAGCAGGAGATACATGGGTGGTACCCCACCCCATAGCAGATGCAGTCGGATATAGGTCAGGGCCGTACTTGCAGGCGTGGCCTTCATAAAGGGACTGTTTTTGAATTCCGGATCTCTCTCAACAGTTACCCCATTGTGACATATCTTTTCCTTGTCAGAGCACTCATTGACTGCCAACCTCTGCCCCTGAACTTCACTTGATGGGTCACCCTCAGTCACTGGTCGTAGTCGCAGCTATTGGTGCAGGTCCCTCCCGAGGTCGCTTTTTCTCAACTCCTGAATTTCTCTCATTAACTCATCATAGGAGGGTGGGATTCCAGTCGATCTGCCAGGCGTAACTGAAGCAACAGCAGTTCTGAGAAGGGCAGACTTATGGATCCTGTCCAGCCTGGTTCGTCCAGTTCAATCGCTGGCAAACTACCTTTCTATGGCATTCTTGCAACAATTTTTCCAGCCGAGATACATACACAGACAACAACTCCCTTGGTACTGTTGTGCATCTCTACTCTCCACCATAGGTCCTCATCAGAATCTGGGCTCCCATACACATTCTCCAAGGCCTCAAGATAGGCCTGTCCAGTCGCTTCAGGGTTACTGGCCCGCTTAGCACGGATGGTAGCCAGGCAGGACCTCGGAGGCTCTCACTAACCCTCTTCGCTCACCTTCCAGAGCATTGCCATTCTAGCACTTGGGGGCAACATAGTCTATCCAGATCTCCCAGTCATCCTCCCTTGGGGGTGGGAGGGTGCCAGAGAAGATCCTCAACCTTCGGTAAGAGTCGTGACTAATGGCAGGTGCAGAAATAGGAGTCTGCATTGGTTCAGCCACCATTACGGGCACTGGAGCAGGAGAGGTGTTGGGGAGAACACTCCAGGTGGCAAGAATAGTTTCTTCAAGTCCTCCACAGTTTCCTCTCCCAGCAAACCATTCAGCAAATTTCTCCTCAAAAGTTTCAGATAGTGGTGGGGCTGATTCCCCGGTCTTTACTGTCCTTAGTTATCACTCTCCAAGCAGTGAGGGCTCCCTCTGGTGTAATGGTCTGTGGCACTTCAGACCTATCTATGGGATCCTAAACTCTACTAGGGCCAGGAAAGTGTGGGTGAGCAGATTAGCATGCCGACCCACCACCACAGGGTTTTGTAAACCTTCCACCTTGGAAAGTACTCCTGCACAGTGTCGTGTTGATACCCAGGGGATGTCAGGATAAGCATAGCATTTTGGGGGTGATCTCCTCCAGTACACCACTCCACCAGCGGTGCACAGCCACTTCTGTCGGGTACCCATTTTTTCTTAACAGTGGTTCGAAATATGGCCACTAGAGGACACACAATCCCAGCGGTGAGCCTCAAGATGTAACCCCTAGATGGCGCTATCCCAGGGGCTACTACCCCTGCCTGATTTGCCACTAACAGGTTGAGGGGCCTGGATCCAATGGCAGGTGCCTCCACCCAGAGGTCAGGGTTTGCAATAGTTAAACTAACTTGGTCACAGCCCTCTGGGACACTGCAACCCCCCTTTCTTCCCACTAGTGGCCCACACAATATATCAGAATTACCTTCACAGTATACACTTACCCCAGGTCTGGTTCCGCACTGGGACCTCTGAGAAATGAGATACAGTGCAACAATCACAGTACAGTACTTTAACATAGACAAATACCTCAGGCAGTATAACTTTGCTGAAACAAGCAGCTCTGATTTATTTAGGGGATATAACAAGGACAGGGGAAATCAGGTTAATTAGCTTATCACTCTAATAATCTACTCTATGGCTCTGTGCACAGGCCTATCCCTATCAGTTACTGTCCTGGGTACCCAAGCCCTAGTGGCTAGTCCAAACCGTGGCAGCTGGTAGGGGCCCTTTCACACAGAGAAAAGGAGAATTAAACAGTCAGCAGTACAGTAATTCCATTTGATTTAATGTGGCAACAACAGGAGCAACCCTGAATTAGTACTCACGACCTCCAAATAAGATAGGGTCCTTCAATGTCAGCAGGGCTCACTTGAGGTACACAAACCTCTTCACACATCCATATAAAAGAAAGCACTATACCAGGCAGGCTGCATCTGTATCCCGATCGCAATTACTGCACAATACCGAGAACACACAGCAGATTCAGTTCCTGACAGACCGAGTGCAATTTTCAGCAATTCTTCCAGTCTTCTACAGGGTGAGCCTGGTTTCTACTCTTCAGAGATCCTTTGATTCTTTTCACAGGACGATTCAGTCCTAACAAGCTGTTACACAAGCTGCAGACCGGAACTCTGGGCCTTACACGTTTTTGACTAAAACTGCACACTGAAAAAGCACAGGGCTCCTTCCTTCTTCACTGCCAAAGCTCAACTGAAACTCCAACCGACAAAACCGGGCACTTCCTTTGAGTTCCTCCCAGTTCTTGACTGGATTGGCTGTCACTCACAATAGACTGCTGCTGTTGGTCCAAAAAGGCACTGAAGTCTAAACTACATCTCCCAGAGTCACTGCCCATACAATCCTCTTGTGGCTGGCTCAGATTATGAGTCCAAGTTCTGATTCGTCCAAGGCACCATTTTAGAGCTAGCTTACCCCACACTGATTGGTCCAGTTCAGCAGTTCAAAACTAGAATGGGGCACTAGCAGACACAGTTCTGACTGCAAAAAAGCAGGTTAGACAAACTGTAATTTCATTATTACTCTAAATAATTTCTGGCAAACAGTTACATCTTTCAGATAGGTTCCTTTGCACTCCTAGTGACTGCAAAATGAAGTGAATTGGCAGCAGCTTGAGTGGTACTCAATCAAAGAAACACACAGTCCCCTATACAAACTAATTATGTCTGCAAGCAGACAGCTCTTAAAGAGACAGTACCAGAGGTTCTAAAAACACTCACTGATAAATGGCTTAAATGGCAAACACCATTCAGGCTTGGAGCATTCAAGCAAGCTCCTGGAAGTCTTTTGGGAACCCCCATTTGCAGGGGGGTTACACTCCCTTTACCCAAACTGTCTGATACTCAGATTTCTCAACTGGAAAGCCCCATTAGACCTGAAGAGATCCTTTAACAGGTCAAACAAATTAAATCTTCGAAATGTCCAGGCCCAGATGGTTTTGGCCCGGAATGGTATAAAACTTTTATCCCTCAGTTACTGCCCAGTCTTTTGCCGACATGTGTTGCTGTAGCAGAGGGTGACACCCCGCCTTCTTCTTGGAGTTATGCTATTCTTGCCCCTTTACTCAAACTGGATAAGGACCCTACCTTCCCTTCATGTTACCGCCCAATTTCAATCTTAAATGTGGATTACAAAATATTTATGGCCATATGGGCCAAAAGATTAGAACCAATACTACTCCAATTAATTCATAAGGACCAGGCTGGCTTTGTGAAATTGAGAAGTAATTCAGATAATCTACGTCGACTTTTCTTAATAATGGAATACTTACAGGCCAGAAAGATACCCTCCATTATAATAAGTTTAGATGCTGACAAAGCAATCGATAAGGTAGGGTGGGAATTTTTATGTGCCACTCTATCTAAATTTGCATTTCCGGACTCTTTCCTAACCTGTCTTAAAAATATTTACTCTTTCTCCTACAGCTTTCATCCGCATTAATGGTTCTTTGTCCCAGCCAATAACCATACAAAGGGGTACAAGACAGGGATGTCCCCTAGCCCCACTTTTATTTGCGCTTTATATTGAACCTCTGGCAGAGGCTATTCAGAGAAACACTGGGGTAGAAGGGGTTCCCTTGGGTCAGAGAGAATATAAGGTGGCTTTATTTGCTGATGATATTTTGGTGACAGCTCTTTTGTCTGAGACTTCCCTCCTGGCTCTATGGGATTCCCTGACACATTTTACTGAGATCTCAGGATTTTTATTAAATATAGCTAAAATAGACCTGCTTGCTTTAAATTTTAACCCATCCCAATCTCTCAAAAATTAAAATCCAGTAAAATGGCACCAAACACAATTCAAATACATGGGTATAGTTATCCCCAAGGATTTAGATAATAATGAGTTATTGAATTATGAACCGTTGTCAATACAAATTTAATCAGATTTATCGATTTGGTCCAACCTACCTTTACATTTTTTCCAAAGGATAGAGTCCATTTGTATGATTATTCTACCTAGATTGTTGTACCTATTTGAAAATGTCCCTACCTTTCCCTCTAATTTTTACTTTAAATCATGGGGAAAATCATCTCTAATTTTATTTGGCATGGTCAGAGACCTTGAATTAGGATGTCCTTGCTACAGCTCCCACTTTCGCAGGGAGGAGCCAACTTACCCAATTTAAAGCTTTATGCTCTGGCAGCTTTTTTTAAAATACTGTTCCTGTGGCTATCTCCGACTTTTGAAGCGCCTTAGAAGGACCTGGAATTTGCTATAAACGATCTATATGATATATTAAAGATAAGCCTAGCTTCAGTAACGAAAATTCCTTGTTTAAAGGATTTTACACCCTTCACTGTCCAAGTTTTAAAACAATGGTATAGGCTGAAAAAACATCAGAGTTTTAGAGAATTTTTTTTCTATTTACATTAATCCCAGAAGATGGTAACTTTTTCCCCACTTCATTAGATCATACTTTTATAAAGCGGAGGAGAGTGGAACTCCAATTTTTCAGGCACTTTATTTCTTGTGAGGGCATTGTTCAGTTTGAAACCCTTCAGAGGGCCTAATGCTTGCCAGACGGTGATCTTTACAGATATACTCAGGTCAAAAATGATCTCCCGAGACAAAGAGATGTGATGTCTAAACAACCTGATCCTATTCCAATATTCTGGAGATTTCTTGAGGATGCCGTGTCTGGTTGGCCATGAGGGCACCAGGAGGGATACTTATATCAAATCCTCCGAGAGGGGATGCGTGATTCATTGCTTTCCATTCTGAGGAGCTGGAGTAGGGATCTTGAAATGGACAAACCCGAACAGGATAGGCTTCAGGCCTCTAACTTGGCCTATAGGGTAACTCATTCTAATTTTAGGTGGGAATCTGCCTGGAAATGCCGAGTCCGGTTTTCCGTTCTACGGCTATTCTCATTAAATACATTCCCTCCTTTTATGGTAAATGCTGGAGGGCCTGTGGGTGTTTGCACGTTGACCTCACCCATATTTTTTGGATGTGCCCGCATCTGATGTCCTACTGGTGTACCCTACAACAAGCAATGTCAGATTGTCTGGGAGAGATGGTAGAATTAACTGCCGAGATGATTTTATTGGCTATATTTCCCCCCCCCATTGACCATCTTGGCATCAAACTTTGTTACCTATTTATATTTTGACAGCCAAAAAGGCTATAACAAGACATTGGATGTCTTCCGATGCTCCTACCACTGGGAAGTGGAGCAGGTTGGTTTCTGATATCTACTATATGAAATCTCTTACAGCTAAATTGCATAACAAAATTCCAGAGGCTGAGTCGTTCTGGAGTCCGTGGGTATTCTATATGTCTAGTCGAGATCCTGACTTCACTCCTTAAGGTGTTATGCTGTAGGAGCATTTGGTTACCTGGGGAATGTTATTTTTGAATAAAGATATGGAGACAACCTCCACAGTGGCAATAAGAATAACTGTTATAGGAATAAATACATTTCTACTTATTTCAGAGAGGGTAAGAATGATGGTGAAATAATACATCCAGTCATATTGTATAATAATAATTTTATTTAAAGTACAATGGTTTATATCCACAAATATTAATTATGTATACAAGTTTTGCAATTATATTACTGATGAGAAACCAACAGATTATAGACTGTATCAGGTTGTGATCACATCCACTATAATAAAAAGAAATTTAAAAAGAAAAATAACAGTACTGTATCCCCACCAAGAAGGTACACACTAGCCAGGGTTAAATGTAAAAACAACAATCTGACTTATTCAGGGGGATGTGAACAGGGGTGGGGCATGAATTTAGCAGATGATTATTAGATCTGATTAATTCAGGCTGAACATGCATGTACAGGGAGTCCCTTGTATACAGTCACGTGACCCTGGGTAACCAGTTTGGAAGACAGGCTAGCCTGAAGCGTTGCCCGGGGTAGGCAGGCATTGCAGCTGATCGTTGGGGCCCTTAGGAAAGAAAACAATTAGCATGCACAACAACCCAGAATTTGTAATCCAGAGCCGGATGGCTCAGTCCATTTGTAAATAAACCCAAACAAGCAAAATTGGATGACACATAAGTGATTTGTAGCTTTATTGCAGGGAGCTACCCTGTTTGTACTCACACCACCCAGACCAAGTGATGAGCCGATGAAATGAGACCTGGTGCAGATGGCTTGATATAGCAGGAGGAGAATTCCCTCTTGGTCCTCATTGAAATGCTGGTTTTTGTGATGCAGGAGCAATTCAACACTGGCCAAAAACATGCAAACCTAACGTCTCAAACTACTCCGACGCGCAAACACCTTGTGAACTAACCACATTTATATGTAAGGCTCTGGTCCTCTTCTAGTCCATCCAGCTAGCTTGCAGGGTGATTCTGAAATTTCTTCAGCTTGGATGCTGCTTGAAGCCCCTGCTGCTGTGACCCCAAACATGGACCACTGGACACTTAGACCCGCAGACTGATGGTTGAAAAGGTCTAGGCCTGGCAAGCCTAATCCCGGAGAGCTGGCAAGCTCCCCAGAGGCACACACACACTGAACTCTTAGACAAATCTCTCAAATCTGAACAAACTGAGCTGTTGCCCCCCTTTATATGGGGCTGAGTTCCAGAGTTCCCATTGGCTGCCAAAGCTGTCTTAAACAGTTCACATATGCTACTTGGTTCCCTTTTTGGCACCTAGAAATTGTCCCAGTAAATTCCGCATAAGTCTCTGACATTGTCTCAAGAGCCCCTTTGTTAAATCCTGGCTTCCAGTTGATGGAAAGGCACAAAAATGGTGGCTGCAGTTCAAGTCTAGGCAGTCTATTTCAGAGTCCCCCATGAAATAAGTTCTGGTGCAGCCAGGAGCAACATTAGTTTGATTTGCTCTCCCCACTGTCTTGTAGCCCCAACAGTCTTCTTTTAAACAAGTCCACTTTTTTTTTGTCTCCCCATACACCTCCCTTTGGGCCAATTGCCTCCAAGGACCTGTACCTGTCTCACTTCCGTCGCCAATCCTGACCACATATTGCAGCCACCGCAGCGTAACCCGACATTACCCTTCATTGGATAGGTCCTCCTCTTCTGAGGAGAAGGGGTCTGGTGGCCTAGGCATAGGCCCTGGGTGCTGATGTGGTCAGGTTGGTCATGCGGAGTGCCGAGAAGGCCCCGGTCTGGGGTGGTTGTCATCCTGGTGAGTGGAGACGCCATGTTTTCGTGTTTCCCTTCCTGCTTCCCCAATTCACCCTGCGTCTGTGCTTCCCCTGGTCTCCACTGGGGGCCGCTACAGAGCGATGCATGTCACCAACCCACCACAGGACAGGAGAGGAGAGCAGTGCTCCGGATGCTTGATCCATCTCTACTACCTGCCGACCCTCCGGCGCCCAAGTCCGTTCCCGAACCAGGGTCGCCGGTGTGACGTGAGGTAAGGTGCCAGTACCTCAACCCTCTGCACCACTGGGCTGGCACAAGTCCACTTTTAATAACATAATCAGTACCCTTAGGGAGTCACAACTCCTGTAACACACTGCCCCTAGGAAACACACAGCAAGCTTATGAATATTTATTAGGGTTTTCCTTTGCCCTGACACTTGCCCCCTGACCTTTGTCTCTGGTGCCCTGGAGGCAGCGCTTTAGGCAGCTGATGATTTGTTTAATAAAAAAAGCATTTTTCTTGCTTTTGCTGCTGTTTGTGTCCCCGGTGCCTCTTTTAACTTAGTATGGCACCGGGAACCACGGAGGAGGTACACTTTTACTTTTGACCTCCATGAGCGGTCGAATGCACAGTGCATCCTTCTCAAACATGTGAGCGGTGGCTCAGCAACATGCCACCCGCTAGCAGATTAATTTTGTGAGCCCTGCAGGTCTCAATTAAACAAGGGGCACCTTGGGAAATGGATTAGTGGCACAAGGAGCCGCAGGATAGCGAGGATGGCGGCGGCAATGGGAGCACACCTGGAGGTATATTGAAATATAAGCCCCCAAATAGAGGGGAAGGGCATTACACTCTCCCCTGCCTAGGAAAGCTTGGTGTCCATGCCAAGTCTATAATAGACTGGCAACCATTAACACATTACTAGATATACTCTTACTAATACTCTGTTACAAACAGATATGTCTGAACAACCTAGCTAGGCATATAACTATGTACAAGGTACAGTAGCATGCTACCAATTTGGTCTTGCTTAACATTTGGACGTCCTATACTTAAAGCATTGTCATGACATTTTAAATTCACTTTTTACATCTCAGCAGTTTAGAATTCACATTTTTCACATTAGACAGTATTACACATTCAGTACAGTTATGTTTACCACATCTTAGAGCGCTTCACCTTTTTCCATCTGTTTAACTTTACACCCCTCATTACACTGAGTGGGCACCTTAGCTTGGGTGGAGGCTTTGGTTTGGGTGGTGGCAGTGAATACAATTTTTGGTAAGGAATTTGGCATGACATAGACTCCTTTGTGCACAACATTCATGGGTAAGTTAACAGGCTGTCCTGGAGTGTCATACGTGAGCTTTAAGATTGGCTTTACAGATCTTTCTGAGCGATGTGGCAAAGTTGGCACTGGCACCTGCACTTCTGCTTCAGCATTTGGGGTGATCAGTTCCAGTTCACTGTCCACCAGTGAAACAGCTTCAGAAGAAATGGGTTCCACTGCACTTTCTTGTTGTTGAGTACTAGTTTCAGGTTCTTTGGCCTGAGCACCACCATCACTTTCTTGAGGCTCACTCTCATTTGTCAAAGGTATTTCTGCAAATTCGGAATCATCCAGGACACATTTCTTCGGTTCTTGAACAGCACTTTCATTAACTTGGAACAGTTCACTTAGCTCACTTTGTTCTTTGACACTGGCATGGTCATTACTGGCTTCATGGTATTCAGGTTCACTAATTGGCATCAATTCCACCATGCAAAGGGGTTCAACCTCTTCAAGATCCACACTGTGAGCATCACTTTCTGGAGGTTCAGGCACAATGGATGAATTGGGATCTGTTACCACAGCTGGAGGTTCAGAGTCATCACCGTAGGTAATGGAAGGGATTCCCTGGAACACTCTCTCAAGTTCAAAAGATGGGTAGTAGACAGTACAGAATTCACTTTCGGCATCACTCTCAGAGTCAGCATTTTCAGTATCTGCAGTGTTGGCAGGATTGGAAACATTATTAGGAGCAACAGACTGGGGAGCAGAAGTTAGCTGATCTTGTTGCTTGGCTTTAGTAGCAGACCTAAATACAGGGCACCGAGAAGTTTCAGTCTCTTGAACGTTAGTGATTACTATTTGGCCGATAGGTAACAGGTGGTTCCTGTGTATGGTTTTAACAAGTCCCCTTCTGGATGCACTTTATACACAGGCAGATCATGTAGCTTACTGACTACTATGTATGGGATGTGACTCCAGCAGTCAGCTATTTTGTATTTACCTGGAAGTCCAAAATTTCTCATTAATACTCTCTCACCTGGGTGAAGCTCTTGGGCATTAACACGTTTGTCATGGCGAGTTTTGTTGGCCAGGTTTCTCTTTGCTACCATGGTATTTGCAAACTGATAGGCATGATCTAATTGAGCTTTTAAATTTGTAACATACTGCAGGCAGTTTTCTGACTGAACACCATCAGGAGACACTCCAAAGCATATGTCAACTGGAAGGTGAGCTTCTCTGCCAAACATAAGGTGGTACAGTGAAAAAGCAGTAGCATCGTTCTTGGTGCAATTATAGGCATGTACTAGTGCGCTTATCTGTTGGCTCCACTTTGGATTATCTTTAGGTTGCAAGGTGCCCAGCATATCAAGTAGGGTTCTGTTAAACCTCTCTGGCTGTGGGTCTCCTTGTGGATGATAAGGGGTTGTTCTGGATTTTCTTACACCCCACAGGGATAACAGTTCTTTGATAAGTCTGCTTTCAAAATCCCGGCCTTGATCTGAATGAATATGCTGGGGGGCACCATAATGTATGAAAAACTTCTCAACAAGCACTTTGGCTACAGTTGAGGCCTTTTGGTCTTCGGTTGTATAGGCCTGCACATATCTCGTGAAGTGATCCGTGACTACCAGTACATTTGCAATGCCTTTTGAATCTGATTCCAGACTAAGAAAATTGATTCAGACAAGCTCCATTAGTGCACTTGTAATAATATTGACCAGAGGGGCTGCTCTTAGTGGTGGAACTTTGTGCTGAACACATCTACTGCAGGTTTTAACATGTTGCTCAATGTCTAGGCCCATTTTAGGCCAGTAGAAGTGTGAACAGGCTAGATCAAGGGTTCTTTCACTACTCAGATGCTCCATTTGGTTGTGTAAGGCTTTTAAAACAACATTCTTGAACTTAGCTGGCAGTACTAGCTGTTTCCTTACAATGTCACCTTGGCTGTCAGTAAGTTCTCTGTACAATAGCTGTTCTCTAAGCTTGAGTGTGGGCCCTTCTCGAAGAAGTAAAGCAGTCTTGGGGTCCTTGGACCACATCTTGGAGATATCTTCCCCTTTTCTGAAGGCATCAACTACTGGTTGGATCACTGGATTGTAGTACTGCTCTTTGTGGATGTCAGCTGTGGTAAGGAACTCAAGTTTAAAGCTACGAAGTTACAGTAGGCAGCTGGTATACAAGTCTCTGGAGTTCCCACGCAATCTGCCAGATAGATTACAGGTAGGTAAAAGATAAAAGTTTATTTTTATACAGGTAATACATGTCATTTGGACAGAAAGTCCAGTTTACGACAGACCTGTTTCAGAGGACATAGTTTCTTCCTGGTCAGACTTGTGGTATAGTGCTTTTACAGATTGCTCAGTAATATGAACCCACTGTTGGTCAGGAATAGGTCTTCGTGAAAGAGCATCAGCATCTATGTGGTTTAGGCCTGGTCAGTACTCCACCACATAATCATAGGTTGCTAGAGCAGAAAGCCATCTGTGTCCAGTAGCATCTAGTTTAGTTGTTGTTTGGACGTAGGTTAATGGATTGTTATTGGTTTTGACCAAGATTTTAACACCATACAGATATTCATGAAATTGGTCAACAATGGCCCACTTGAGAGTGAGAAATTCTAATTTGTGCATTGGATAGTTTCTCTCTGAAGATGTCAGACTTCTGCTAGCAAAGATTACGGGACACAGTCCCTCCAGGTATTCTTGATAGAGTACGGCACCAAAACCACTCAAGCTAGCATCTGTATGTAATACATAGGGCTTTGCTGGATCAGCATAAGTGAGTATAGTAGCATGAGTCAGTCTGTATATTATTTCTTCGAAAGCAGTGTCACAATCAAAAATCCATCTCTGCCCAAACAGCTCATTCGGTCTAAAATAGTTTTTTTTTCGGTGCCTCTGTCAGAACCTTTCTTAAACTTTTTGTGAGTAGGTGGATACCCTTGAGTTAGGTTTAGGAGGGGGCGGATCACCTTGGTATAGTCCTTGACAAATCGGTGATAACAGCCACAGAATCCAAGAAACCTTCGAAGTTCTTTCAAGTTGTTGGGCTTTGGCCAGCTGGTCAATGCTTTCACCTTACTGGAGTCTGTTTGTATATCTTCTGATGACACAATGTGGCCCACGTATTTGACAGAACTCTGGAAGAACTGGCATTTGTCAATGGATAACTTAAGACCGAACTCCTCCAGTCTGTCCAACACTTTGAGTAAGTGAGACTCATGCTTCTTGAGAGTTCTTCCAAAGACTATGACATCATCAAGGTAGACGAGACATTCCAGGAGATTCATATCTCCCACTGCATGCTCCATTAAATGCTGAAATGTTGCTGGTGCACCTGATATGCCTTGCGGCATGCGAAGAAACTCATAGAAACCCAAGGGACAAATGAATGCAGTTTTTTCCCTGTCCTCAGGGGCCATTGGGATCTGATAGTATCCGCTTCAGAGGTCAAGAACTGAAAACCATTTACTCCCATTTAGACAGTCCAGGGCATCCTGTATGCATGGCATTATATTCTGATCAGGCACAGTTCTTTTGTTGAGGGTCCTGTAATCAACACACATACAGACGGAGCCATTCTTTTTCCACATCACCACAATTGGGGAGGCGTATGGACTGCGTGACTCTTGTATGATGCTAGCCACTAACATCTCTTATAAGTGACGTCTGACATCGTCTATGTCGGCAGGAGCTAGGCGTGTAGACCTCTCCCTGAAGGGTCTCTTATCTTGCAAGCGAATGTGGTGTTCAGCATCCGTGACACTCCCAACATCCCATTCCTTGAGGGAGAATACCTTGTTTCTCTGAGCCAGCTTGTTACTGATCCTAGCTCTCCAGCTGTTTGGAATAGGTGAATCTCCAAAATCAAACATATCAGGTGATATCTCACATCCTTTCTCAGTTTTGGATGGAAGCACAGCAATGTCAGCACAATAGACTTTAGCCAGGGTGCATCCTCTGTGTACTGTGATGTCTTGATCTGTAGCATTTTATATTTGTACCACCACTCATCGGGTGTAAGCATGAGCCCGGGCCAGAAGCACACTGGTTTTAGTCAGCAGTCATTTGGGTAATTTTCCCTCGTCTGGAGTGTCCAGCATCAAACTTTTGTTAGTCACATCTTCGCCACACTTCACCACTGATACTGCATTCTGCATTTGGAGGCAACGTGACAGTAGCAGGATCCTTCTTCCAAACCATCCCAACAGACTCATCTTTGTCACTTTCCACGGGGTGCATTTGTTTCTCATAAGCCTTTTGGATCAGGGCGTGAACACGCAGGGCTTTTCCTGTCCTTTTCTTCTGCCTTTCTTCACATAGCTGGGTCAGGCACCTAAACATGTGTGCGTTAATACCAATCAGTACAGGGGTACCGGTGGCAGGGTAGACCAGGGCTAGCATCTCCACAGAATTCCCTACACTAGCCACAGAGGATGGAAAAGAAAGCCATATGTTTAAGTAGCCAAGATATGGGTACGATGTTTCACTTAACCCCCACACATGCAGTCCATCAAGAGGCTGTAACGGGTGGTCGGATAAATGCTGCTTATACCAGTCTTGGAAGATTATTGTGACTTGAGACTTGCTGTCTAAAACGGCTTGGGCTGGAATCCCATCTATGTGTACAGTAGAGTCCATGGAAGGGCCCACCAGTTTGGACCAGTCTGGAGGGACTGTAGTAGGAACCTGGATAGACAATTTAGCCACAAAGAAATTGGATTTTGGATTTCCTGAACCTCCACTGCAATTGTTTCCTGCACTCCTCTACCATTGTTTCGCTTTTTGGCACACTCCTTGGAATCTGTATACCACTTTATCTAGGTCCTTTGGAGACTGGCATTCTTTCTTCATATGCCCATCCTTCCCACAGATATGACAAAATATATTTTCTTTGGTCTGGCGTGGCTGAAACCTCACATTAGGAGCTGGTCTCCATTCACAACTAGGAGGTTAGGAGGGGTACACATTTGGTGCTGGAACTGGAGCACTGACAACAGAAAATTGGGGTTCAACCTCTGTCTGCAGTGTTGAAGGCGGGTCAAGATGTCGCAATAATTCTTTTATTGCAGCAGTCAGTTCACTTGTTTCAGTTTTCGCATCTGAGCATGCACCCTCACCCCCATAGCAGACACGCTCTGAGAGGGACTCCGGTCTGTGTTTGTGGGAAGGACCTTTGGTAAGGACACCAGCTTTTACTTTTTGGACTTCTCTCAGCATCTCGACCCATGGTGGAGTGTCCTTAGCAGTCTCCGAGTGCTCATCTAGCGCTATATTCTGCCCTTGAACTTCACTTGCATGATCACCCTCTGTCACCTGGGTGACAGCAGCAGATACCTGAGGGGGTCCCCCGAGTAGCCGCTTTTGCTCAATCCCCCGAATTTCTTTCATTAGTTCATCATAGGAGGGAGGCAAAATCCAGCTGTGCTGCAAGTTGTAACTGAAGCAGCAATAATTCAGAAAATGGGGTAGACTTAAGAATCTGGTCCAACCTAGTCTGATCTAACTTGTCTGGGGCCATGCTACCTTTCCTGAGGCATTCCTGTAGCATTATTTCAAGTCAAGGTACATACACTTATAAGGGCTCCCCTTGATATTGCTGAGTGTTCTTTACCCTCCACCACAAATCTGGACTCCCATACACATTTTCCAACACAGCCAAATAGTCCTGTTCAGTTGCTTCTGGGTTACTAGCCCATTTGGTGTGGCTAGTAGCCAAGGCAGGACCTCTGAGACTTTCATTCAATCTTTTTCTCTTCTCCACCTCAGAACATTGCCATTCGGGTACTTAAAGGGCAACATAATCTATCCAGGTCTCCCAATCATTCTCCCCTTGGGGGGGGGGAGAGTGCCTGAAAACATCCTCAGCCTGTGGTAAGAGTTGTGACTAACTGCAGGCACAGGTGTGGGTGCTGGCACTGGTGCAGGCACAGGAGTGGTGAAGGGGCAGGTACCGGAGCTGGTGGGGGCGTCAGGAAGGAACACCCCCAGGAGGCATGAATAACTGTTTAAATTCCTTGTGGGGACTTTCGGTGATGTCACGGAGCTGAAACAAGCCTAATCACTAGAGCTCCCGAGCCAATCGACCTACAAACCCTCCTAAAACTCCTTTTTTTCAACTTTAAAATGTCTAAAAGCTCAGGAGGGACACCTATGACAAATAACAGGGGCAGAAATCATCCTGATTGAAAAGGTAAACCTAAGGATGGCAGCAGATTGAAAGCAGACCCTCCTAGTAGATCCATCTCACCGACCAGCTCCCATGCAGCTGAATATGATACTGATGGTGAAAGTGAGCAGCTCTCACGTACTAGATTTGAGACGCTCTTGAATGAAATTAAAGAATCAAGAAAAGAAAACAAGAAAGAGTTTCGAGTGGTTCAAAAGCAGCTGGCCACTTTAGAAGCTCGTACTGGTTCGATCGAGGAGAGGGTCTCAGAAACCGAAGACACAGCGGTACAGCTCACTGTAATAGTGCAAACCCTACTATACCAAACCGAGAAGTTGCAAGCTAAATGCCTGGACTTAGAAGGCCTCTCTCAATGTGATAATTTGTGTGTCTATGGGCACCCGGAATACATGGAAACTGCTCCGGTGGCACCTTTCATTGAAAATCTCTTGAAAGATGTATTGGATCTCCCAGCTACCCTAATGTTCCATGTGGAAAGGGCACACAGATCCTTGCAAAGGAAGCCATCAGATCCAACAGCACTTCCACGCTCAATTGTCTTTAAGCTTAATTCCTATAGTGCTAAGGAAGAGATATTAAGATGAGCATGGGGCAAAAAAGAACTTAAATATCTTACACATCGGCTGTTTCTCGATCATGATTACCCCCAAGAAGTGCAGCAACAGAGAATCAGATACCTTCCAATCCTGCGGTCTTTGTGTGAGAAGTCAGTTCAGTTTCATACTCCTTAACCCTCCAGGCTGCGGATTTTTTGGGAGGATGGTGTGAAGATCTATTCCACAGTCGAGGAGGCCATGGAGGCCCTCAAAGAGAGGAAAATCCCTATTGCAGACACCTGGAACCAAAATGAAGGGAGACGGGGTCCGGTCTGGCAGCACACCACAAATAGGATGCATGGGGGAACCAAAACAATGCAACACATCGAAGCACTACACAGGATCCAAACGCTACTTTGCAAGAAATCTGGGCAGACTGGAGCAGACACCTGAGATGCCAAGGGTTCCTCAAGCTGCCTCTTTAAATCCACTGACTCTGCCTTCTGAGATCTACCAAAAGCTCCCCATGCAGCAGTGGACTAACTGTCAGCTAAGTACTAAAAATTAACTGTACAATTTGACCTGTTTTATCTATTTCGAGCCGACAGCTACACATGGGGGGGAAGGATTGACAAGAGCGGAATTAGGAATCCTGCTATGCTCTCACTAGCTAGTTGGTCTGAACATTATGGGACTCTTTGGTTGGTATGGGTGGCCCTTTATTACCAGGACAAAGATACTCCCTGTTCACCTTACTTTGCCTTTCATAGTTTGCTTTTAGATAGGGCTGACACTCAGCAATACTTAATTTAAATTTCTTCCACTATGTATTCCATACCAAACTTCATTTTATCCAAACGGGAGATATTTTTGACAGAGGGACAATCCTCCATGAAGTGGGAAGTAATATAGTTGTATCCTGAGGGGATATAATATAGTAAATGTATAAATGTATAAAAAAAGAATAATCCCTATCTATACCATAAATCATTGGTGGTGTTACAACTAGGGCAGGATATATATGCTGGATACGATTATACCTCTGTTTATATAGCACAGATTAAGACAAATTAGAGTTTGGTTGGTAGCTGGGAGCATATTGATGCTCATACAGCCCGTGTCGTTATTACTAAAGGTACCAATTTACTTACTTAAGTAGGAGCCCACTGTAATCGAGGCTATAGAGGAGGTCTTCCGGCAACGGATGCACATGCATTCCTCCTTGTTCTCCTTCAAAGGAGAACACAGGGGCTAATATAGTAATTTAGCCCCAACCTTGGAAGCAAGCAGTTTTTGTTTACAATTTATATGGCTGAAATACTAGTTGAAGCTATGTTGGCTCATAAGTTTGGTTTAAGTTTAGCAGGGCAGAAGGAACCTATGAGCAATGATTTTAAATATATATATGTATATGCTTTATGGGAATGGAGGCCACCACTATGGGTGAGAGACCAGAATTTTCATACTCATTTTCAACCGGGAGAATTAAACTCTATTTAATATGGCACAAGCTTATGTTATTTGCACATATAGGCCCAGATATTCAAGCTACGCCCAAGCTGTGGAGCAGCCTGGGCGCAGCGCAGCTTTGCTGCACTTGAGGCGTTGACTGGGCGATATTCAATGAGGCTGCGCCATGGCTCAGCATAGTTGAATATCACACCCTGGCCACCGCGCATGGCGAGTGGGCACTGCGCCAGCCTGCGTGGCCAGAGTGAAGCAGGAGGATGCGCTAGCGCAAGTTCTATTGCGCTATGTGCAGCAACCACGATATTCAAAAGTGCACATGCAAATGGGGCCATAATGTATGCAAGGCACAAATGGGGCCATTTGTATGTCGTTATGGTCCCATTTGCATGCAGGTGCGCCGATTCCCGGTGACTTGCGCCAGGCGCCCTGCCAGACAGCAGCCGTCGGGGACCGACGCTCCCTGCAGCGTGGCAATGTGCCCCACAGCCCGATCGCGGGCATTTGAAAAATAAATAAGAATCCAATATCCCTGGTGGTCCAGTGGACCACTGTTAGCCCTATCGTGGGCTTAAGTAAAATAAATATGAATCCGATATCCTTGGTGGTCCAGTGGACTGCTGTCAGCCCGATCGCGGGCATTTGAAAAATAAAAAAGAATCCAATATCCCTGGTGGTCCAGTGGACCGCTGTTAACCTGATCGCGGCATTTGAAAAATAAATAAGGATCCAATATCCCTGGTGGTCCAGCGGACTCCCCTCCCCACCTGCCCGCTGGGCCCGCCCGCCCCCTCCGGTCAGCGTGGCGGCGGCACCGCCCGCCTGCCGCCACCGACTGACACCGTCGGTGGGCTGTATGCCCATAGTCACATTGTGAGCCAATGGGCATGCAGCCCTACGCCACCACATTCGAATGTGAATGGATCCATTCACATATCTGAAATATGTAACGTAATCGAGCTGCGCGCCCATTGGCTCCGCTGTGGACCAATGGGTGTACAGCCCCGATAATCGGTTGGCGGGCAGCAGGGCAGCAGATGGGTGGGTGCTGCCACCGCCCGCTGACCCGGAAGAAAAGCGGCGATGGCATCAGATGAAGTGGTGTTGAGGGTCGGCTGGACCACAAAAAGAATGAACATTCTTACTTAAGGCCGCGACCGGGCTGACAGCGAATCACTGAACCACCAGGACAATCATTCTTCTTTATTTTACTTAAGCCTGCGATCAGGCTGACAGAGGTCACTGGACCACCGAAGGATAGTGATTCTTTTCTTTCAAATGCCCATGATCGGGCTGACAGCGATCCACTGGACCACCAGGAATTAAGACTATGAGGTTTTAAACTGATGCCCGCGATCGGGCATGGAAGGGTGCGCCACCATGGAGGTGCAAGCGGGGCTTGGGTGGCCATCCACAGGTGGCAGCTGCCGTGTTGTGCCCTGCAATACGGCAGCTCATCTGTGGGTGGCCAGCCATTGATCTTTTTTTTTTGGATCAACTTTGTGCGGTGCAAGTAGGGGTTGCGCATGCATGGCTCAGCACATCCCGGGCTGAATATCGGGATGTGCAGAATATGCATGGGCACGCCCCCGCCTCGCAGCATACATTACTGATGCGTCTGGCCTCGGGTTTGTGCCAGGCGCAATTCGCTTGACTATTGCGCTAAGCAAGCATTGTGCGGGGTTGCGATGAAATCTGTTGCGCCAGCGCGCAACCCTTTAACATCTAGGCCATAACAGCATAGAGTCACTAATCCCATTAAGAGAAGCAAAATTCTCCAATATATGAAAAGAGAGGGGGCTAACATTTTATTGCTACAAGAAACCCACCTTTCTCAAACTGAACATAAAATGTTTGGGCGCTTATGTTTCGCACAGGTGGTGGCTTTTTCTTATCGGGGGGGCAGAAGGAGAGGGACTGCAATAATGATTAAGCAGAGGATACATTTTGAACTGAAGACCAGATTGTTAATAAAGAAGGGAGATATGTTCTTTTGAAGGGTTTGCTAGATGGCCAGTTGGTCACTTTGGCATCTGTCTGTATACCTCCAGCAGCAGACTTTACATTATATAAAACCTTTTTCTCCTAACTAGCAGAGTGGGCTGAGGGCCAGGTGATTTGCGGAGGAGATTTTAATCTTGATATCTCCAGGGGAGGGACTGACCATCCCTCTCAGGGTCAAACAAGTAAAACAACCAGGAAAGTTCAGAAACTGATTCAGGAACTGAGATATGAGGATATATGGCGGTTTCTTCATGGCCCCTCCGATAGACACACTTTTTACTCTCAGGACCATGAAACTTATTCATGCCTTGTTTTTCTTGTGACTCCAAGGGAGTAGTTAAGCACTCTACAACATATATGGCAGGGGGATTTTTGTCTTTCAGACCATGACCCTATCTTTTGTAGAGTTAATACACAAACTACCCGGAAGATAACTTTTTGGAGATAAATGTATCCCTCATAAGAGATAAGGAAGTGCAGGAGTCGATCGGAGATACGATAACCCAGGCCTTACTTGATAATGATACCCAAGACACCACAATATCAATGGTATGGGATATTATTAAGGCAATAGTAAGGGGTAAACTGATAGGAATCTCATCCTACCGGAAAAAGAGGGAATCTCGCAGACTTGCCCTAGAGGAGAAGATAAAAGCCCTGGAAGGCCTCCAATGTATTAAACTGTGTAAATCCAGAACTCGGGAGCTTGCATTTTTAAAGAAAGAACTAAACGATTTCTTAAATTTTGCTATAGAGCAAAAACAAGTATTTTGTAAGACATAAATACTATGATGGTGGCCCCAGATTTATGAGATTAATTGCAGGCCAACTACGGGCTCAGAGAGTCACATCTACCATTTTAAAAGTAAGACACCCTATATCTGGAGAACTTAGAAATAATATTAACAGTATATCTGAAGCCTTTTTAAAATATTATACATCACTTTACTCTGAGATACCCACACCCCCAGATGAGAAAATTTGGGAATTTCTTACCCCCTTAACCTCCGCACCCTATCTCAAGACCAAGGTGACCAATTTATAGCCCCCATTACCACCAAAGAGATAACAGCATTACAACAACAATTGGAAACTTAAATACAGGGAAATGCCCAGGGTCAGATGGCCTCCCAGGGGAGTTTTATAAAACTCTTTCCACAACCCTTGCCCCAATACTGAGCAGGGTATTTTCTTTTATAACAATGAAAGAGGGAGTAATCCCTCCATCCTGGAATGAGGCCATGGTTTCTGTGATACCAAAGCTGGGCAAAGACCCCTCATACTGTTCATCGTACAGACCCATATCAGTACTGAACAAAGACTATAAGATATTTGCTTCAGTATTGTCCAAGAGGCTCATTCAATTTGCCCCGACTAAAATACATGTTGATCAATGTGGCTTCATATCTGGTTGTCAGGCCCAGGATAATGTCAGACGCACAGTATATATTATAGAGCATATTCAAGCTCAGGGCATCCCGCAGTTTTACTGGGACTAGACGCAGAAAAACCATTTGATATGGTGTAATGGAAATTTCTGAGAGGGGTCTTAGATGGGTTTGGTTTTCCAACCCAATTCACTGATACCATTTTTAAATTTTACAGTAAACCTACTGGATTTATTAGAACTGATGGGCATATCTCAGAGAACTTTCATTTATATAGAGGATCTTCACAGGGATGCCCCCTGCCCCCCTTTCTTTTTGCTTTTTATATTGAACTCCTGGCCCAATATCTCCGATCGACCCCAGATATTAAGGGTATTAAGATAGCAGAAACGGAACAGAAATTGGCCCTTTTTGCAGACGACATACTGGTATATTTAACAGAACCTGATACTTCTGTGATAGCCCTTTTTCCAAAAATACAGGAATTCTCCCTCCTTTTAGGCTACTCTTTAAATATCAACAAATCAGAAGCCCTTACATTTGGTTATAGTCCCCCATCTACGCTCAAAGTACAATACCCTATCAAATGGGATAAAACATATATAAAATATTTAGGTGTACAGATTACTAAAGACCCAGCATTCTTGTTTTCTCATAATTACCACCCTTTGCTAACAAATATTAAGCAGGATTTGAGAAGGTGGGACCTTTTGCCATCTTTTTTTTATACATGGATCCTGTCCCTTAAGATAAATGCTCTACCATGCTTTTTATACTTATTTCACTGTGTACCATGTACCATATCGTCTAAGGAACTCCTTTTGTGGCAGAAAACTCTGAATGCCTTCCAGTGGAACCAGAGGAGACCACGGATTGGCATGTCCAAATTATTCCTGCCCAAGGAGTTGGGTGGGGGGGGTGGCCCTTCCTTCCCTCCAAAATTATTGGATCTCAGCACAGATGCATCTGGCATTGTTATGGGGTACTAAAACATATCAAGCAGCCTGGAAACAAATCGATCTAGCCAGACCAACAACCACTTCACTACCAGCTTGCTTATTTTCTCCACCACACTTTAAGAAAGCTTTGCAAACAGTCCCACAGGCCACTGCAACAATTCTGAGGGGCTGGCAATTATGAATGAAAAGTAAAACTTTCCAGCAACAGTCTTGGAAATACAATTGGTTCGTACTAACTCCCCCGTTTGATTCACCGGTACAGAACCCATGGTACAAAACTGAGGTGAAGAAGGGCTTGAGGCACCTTGGCAATTAATAAAGGGAACTGGGGTTATTGACTTTGTAGAGGGCCAAAGGAGGTACTCCTGGATGGAAAAGGACAGACTATACTACTACCAAACTAGAGGCCATATACTTAAAAAAATTAGAATTAGAGAAAGGAGCTCTCAGATAGAGGAAGACAATACTCCATTTAGCCAAATATGGTCCTCACTTCAGGGGGAAAAAGCAATATCTATATTATATAAATCCCTTACACAACAATTGACACATGTAATGGAATCAGTCCAGTCTAAGTGTGAGAAAGATTTTGCCAAACTGATGTCTAGTAGGGAATGGCTCAGGATATGGAGGGGAACATGGACCACCACCTCTTCCCCAGTCTGGAGGGAATTCATGTGGAAAGTTAGGGTGAGTTTTTTTCTGGTTCCCTCGGTAGTAGCTATTAAGAACCCAGGAGCATCTGCCCAGTGTTGGAGAGAATGTGGGGAGATAAGGGCATCACATAAACATGTTTTCTTTGACTGCCCTAAACTGTCTGGGTTTTGGAATCAGGTATCGCACCACATGAAAACAATATTAAATATCTAAGGCCCTCTTAAGAGGGTCAACCTAATATTGGGGATCCCACCTTTGGAGGCCAAGGATAAAGCTACCCAATATTTATGGTCCATGGTCCATCTTGTTAGGAGCTGCCTATAAATCCATCACTAAAAAGTGGCTTCAAACATTCCCACCACTGGTGTCAGATTGGAAAGTTCTAATACTTAATATATAGCATAATGAGCAGATATCTTTTGGTCTCCAGGATCAGATGGACACATATAAGAGTGATTGATGGCTGTCCCTCACACATTCTCTGCTGTAAGTGTGAGGGGCTTTGACCACCTAATGATTAAAATAATATATTGGATTAATTACTACCCCTATTATATTGGTAATTAAAGTTGCTCAAATGAGTTCCAAGACAAAGACATCTAACAATATATATGAAGATGCGCATGTACTATTATTTATGTCCTGCTTATAGAGTGTTTTTTTTTTTGGCTTTTTCTTCTTTTTTAAAAAAAAAAAGGTTGTGATATATTTGAAAGGCTGCATGTTGTAACAGCCGATACTTGTACTATTCTGTATCAGCAGAACATTACTATTATCACATTAATTGATGTATAAAATCATTTTCTTAATAAAGAAAGTACAAAAAAAACATAAATAAATTCCTTGTGGGTTTTACCCTCCTCCAGTAGCAATTTAGCAATATTTTCCTCAAAGGTCTCGGATAAGGGTGGGAGCACGTTTCCTGAGAGGTCCTCACTATCCTTAGTTATTATCCTCCAGGTGGCTGAGGACCCATCCATGGCAATAGTTTTGGGCATCTTAGTACTGTACACAGGATTGCAATACTCCATTAATGCCATTAGAGTTTGGGCAGTCAAGTCAGCTTGTCGGCCCACCACTACAGCTTTTCCCAGGCATTTGATTTTTGAAAGTGCCCCTTCTATAGTGTCTTTACTACTGCCCGGGGAATATCCAGTATCAGCAAGGCATTTTGGGGTCAATTTCATGCCCCGTACACCATCTGACCAACTGATGCACAGCCATTTCTTCAGGGGTACCCATTACATTTTTTAGTTGTAATTCTTGGTTTTGGCCACTGGGGGGGTGCTAATCTCAACAGTGCCTCCAAAGATGTAATCCCTAGGTGGCGCTATCCTATGTGCTACTACCCTTGCCTGCGTGATCCAGCGCAGGTTGAGGGGCCTGAGTTTGGTGAACGGATGCCTCCACCAAGATGTATGGTCTTGGGGTAGCATAACTGCTTTTGGTATAGCTCTCTGGGATGCTATAACCCCCCACCAACCCCGCTAATGGCCTAAATAGTATAGCAACAAAACATTCACATGGACTGTATGGCAGTAAAGACTTGTTTACACCCCTTGCACTTACCACCAGGGCTGGATCCTCTGCAACTGCCCTGGAGACTCCTGTAAATTAAGACTAATGATGGAACAATACAATAACAGTAGTGTATCCCCACCAAGAAAGTACACACTATCCAGGGTTAAATGTAAAAACAACAATCTGATTTATTCAGGGGGATGTGAACAGGGGTGGGGCATGAATCTAGCAGATGATTATTAGATCTGATTAATTCAGGCTGAACATGCATGTACAGGGAGTCCAACAATGGACTCCATTGAATACAGTCACACGACCCTGGGTAACCAGTTTGGAAGACAGGCTAGCCTGAAGCGTTGCCCGGGGTAGGCCGGCATTGCAGCTGATCGTTGAGGCCCTTAGGAAAGAAAACAATTAGCATGCACAACAACCCAGAATTTGTAATCCAGATCCAGATGGCTCAGTCCATTTGTAAATAAACCCAAACAGGCAAAATTGGATGACACACAAGTGATTTGTAGCTTTGTTGCAGGGTGCTACCCTGTTTGTACTCATGCTACCCAGACCAAGTAATGATCTGACAAAATGAGACCTGGTGCAGATGGCTTGATGTAGCAGGAGGAGAATTTCCTTGTGGTCCTCATCAAAGTGCTGATCTTCAGGATGCAGGAGCAATTCAACACTGGCCAAAAACATGCAAACCAAACGTCTTGAACTTCTCGGCTGTGCAAACACCTTGCAAACTAACCACATTTATATGTAAGGCTCTGGTCCTCTTCTGGTCCATCCAGCTAGCTTGCAGTCTGATACTGAAATTTCTTCAGCTTGGATGCTGCTCGAATCCCCTCCTGCTGTGACCCCAAACGTGGGTCACTGGACACTTAGACCCACGGACTGATGGTTGAAAAGGTCTAGGCCTGGCAGGCCTAACATCTGAGAGCTGGCTATCTCCGCAGAGGCACACACACTGAACACTTGGAGAAATCTCTCAAGTCTGAACAAACTGAGCTGTTGCCCCCTTTTATATGGGGCTGAGTTCCGGAGTTTCCATTGGCTTCCAAAGTTGACTTAAACAGTTCTCATATGCTAATTGGTTCCCTTTTTGGCACCTAGCAATTGTCCCAGTTAATTCCCCATAAGTCTCTGGCATTGTCTCAAGAGCCCCTTTGTTAAATCCTGGCTTCCAATTGGTGGAAAGGCACAAAAATGGTGGCTGCAGTTCAAGTCTAGGCAGTCTATTTCAGTGTCCCCATTAATTAAGTTGTGGCGCAGCCAGAAGCAACATTAGTTTGATTTGCTCTCCCCACTGTTTTGTAGCCCCAGTCTTCTTTTCAACAAGTCCACTTTTAACAACATGATCAGTACCCTTAGAGAGTCACAGCTCCTGTAACACACTGCCCCTGGGAAACACACAACAAGCTTATGAATATTTATTAGGGTTTTCCTTTGCCCTGACACTTGCCCCCTGACCTTCATCTCTGGTGCTCTGGAGGCAGTGCTTTAGGCGGCTGCTGATTTGTTTAATAAAAAAAACATTTTCCTTGCTGTTGCTGCTGTTTGTGTCCCCGGTGCCTCTTTTAACTTAATATGGCCCCAGGAACCATGGAGAAGGCACATTTTTACTTTTGACTGCCACAAGTGGTCAGATGCGCAATGCATCCTTCTCGAACATGCAAGCAGCACCTCTGCAACATGCTGCCCGCTCGCAGATTAATTTTGTGAGCCTCGTAGGGCTCAGTTAAACAGGGGGCACCTGGGGACATGGATTAGCAGCAGAAGAAGCTGCGGAATAACGAGGATGCCAGCAGCAACAGGAGCACACCTGGAGGCATATTTAAAGGTAAGCCCCCAAATGGGGGGGGGCATTACATATAATAAAGAAACACTTCTTGAATATATTCCAGCCAAGAAAAGTCTATTTAAACAGAGTCTAGTACCATCAGAAGTGATGAAACAGGAGAAATAACTCTAAGGTTAGTCAGGACAGTTTATTTCACCAGTTTATACTGAGCATAAGAATTAAATGCTGAATATAGCACTATTTGAATACACAGGATAAATAAGAAGTCCTGCTGCATACAAGGAAAGACTATGAAAGACTGTACCACTATATGTATTTAATTTAAGGTATGTGTATGTTACAAACATGTAAGCAAAGTGGTAAATAAGACTTTAAATGAAACATAATCTATACTGAGTCTCCTTAGTGTTTGGTGTTTAAAGTTGTATCCGAAAAGTATATGAGGGTCATCAGACACTAAGGTCCTGGACACACTGGGGGACTTAAAATGGTTTAAGTGCCTTAAAACAGTTTAAATCCCCCCAGCACTGTTTGCAGACAGACTACAAGCCCCTTAAAACGTTTTAACAAAAGTGTTTTTAAACCCTGCTAGATACCTAGTCTTAAAACCATTTTTAAAAATGTTTTGGAGCTAGCATGGTTTTACTTACAGGTCTGTCCAGGAGTAAAAGTGTTTTAAGCTGCAATGGTTTAACTAAAACAGTTCTAGCTGCAGTATATCCAGGCAAGCACAGTTCTAAATGTTGGATTTAATACAAAATGGTTACAAGGAGAACAGGTTTAACACTAGCAGTGTGGCCACACTAAACCATTTTCAAAAATAGTTACTGAGTAGTGTGGCTGCACTGAAATGGTTTAGCTAAACTGGTTTTAAAAACAGTTTCAAAAACAGCTCTGTAGTGTGTCCAGGGCCTTAATTTCAGCCAATGTAATTGCTGCCTAACTTTAATTTATTTGATTTCTTTTTTATGTATATAATGCTACTATATAAAAAGATTCTGATCAGATTCTGATCAATGATGCAGATAAATCCTTGAGTCTTCTGACCATGTCATGCTTAATGCCCTAGTTTTTTTATATGTATATATATGTTAGGCCCTGTCCACACTACACCAGTAAAACAGTTCGGTAACATCACAGAGGGCTTAAACCGTTACTGTAATGGTTTGCGATTACACTGGTAACGTTACAGAAGGTGTTTTTGGAACCGTTATAGAAACCTGTTGTGAGGTGGTTTCAACAGCGGTTCCTGTAATGGTGCAGTTCTGTAGCGTTACCGATTATTGTGTTTAAGCGCTCCACCGTGTGCCTCAGTCCCCCATGTACCTGCATGCATTGCAGTACTGGTGTAATGCATGCAGGGGGGCTATGTTACCAGGGCATACCAACGGCAATGTGAGGCACAAGCTGCAGGCTGCAATACTGGCAGTCTCCATAGCAGGGTAACCCAACCTACAGCGGTATGCCCACCCCCAGAGTTACCCACGTGTCCCCACTTGACCCACCCCTGTCCCTCACATGCCTCCCTGAGAGCCACCTCCTGAAGCATCCATATACTGTCTGTGATGACGCCCTCACTGTGACGGGTGCTGAGTACCCCACCTGCCCATCAGAGCTGTGGCATCATTACTACCTGTGGAGCAGTGCCAGTAGTGCACACATGCACAGTGGTTGAGCTCCTGGAGTGCATGCGTGTAACACACGCTGCAGTGGCCAATAGATGTGTGGTACTGTGCACAGGGGAGTGGTGGGGTACACCGATAGCAGTAGTGGAGGGGCTGCCATCAGCCATTCAGCAGCAGTACCTGACCAGCTATCATGCCCTGGTGCCCTACCCCTGTTGGACATGTTGCCATGTCACACACTCTCCCTCCCTCTCTCTCACAGCAGTACCACCCTGTATCCACCATGCAGCCCCCCCCATGCCTTCTCCCTGTCGCCTCCACACCATAGGTGTGTAACAGTTCATTGCCATACTGTATGTTGCACATTATGGCTTGTACAGATGCATACTACCCCATATGTATTGCGGGTGGGTGCCTCTCATCAAAGCTGTCCTCAGCAGGTGCACCATGGGATATGCTCTGCTTCGACGGGGTTGGGACCACACATACTATCACACACAATGTGGACAGGCTGTACCGTTTTCAATCCTTTATCAAACTGTTCACTGGCAGTGTGGACACACTGTGCCATTTACGGTCTGTAATGGTTTGGAACCGTTACAGATTTCTAGTGGTGTAGTGTGGACGGGGCCTTAGGCTCAATGCCCTATTGAATTAGGTTATACTCTGTTATGGTCTAATGACCTCTCTGTCGTGTAAACTTTCTATGAGTGTTCTACTCCATATATCTTGTTTTTGTTGTGACTGTTTCTCTCACTGACATGTAACCACTAACAGAGTATCCTACTATATACGTCCAGCTACTGTCTGCTATTATGACTGTTTTTACCTCTGCATCCTGCTATGACCATGTGTTGTTTTTCCTGTACCTTGTAACCTCCCGGGTCGCACCTGAAAATAGGCACTTGACTATCTAGTGTTCTTATCTGGTTAACAAAAGCTAAATAAATAAATGTGAGATCAGAAGACTATAAAACATAATGGAAGCACTAGAGCTACATCAAGTTTACTAATGTTAAGTAATGGTAAAGCTACTGGGATTTACTATATTCATGTGGGGGATTACCTGTTTCAAGAGTCATTTTTTGGAATGTGTTTTTCTCCCTAGTCATGCAACAGGTTTAAATAGCAATCTTCGGATTGTGTTAAAGTTTTTGTTTGAAAGTTCCCTAATGGACATACCTTTTACCACTGAAGAGGCTGGCAATTGTCAGCTAACTGTTTGGGACTCTTTATATTGGACTGACTGTCCAGGATTAACCCCCAATCCTGCTGTACTGGAGTACTAGGGCTACATATTGTGTATATCAACTATTTCTGGATCTGTAAACATGTTACCTATGCCCTGTATGAGTTTCTGTGGACGTTAATTGTCTGCTTATACAGAAAATTAATAAACATAAAGTAGAAAAAATAAAAAAAAAGAAGACTATAAAACATAAATCAGTAGCTCTAGGCATCTGCCACCTAGTGGCATGATTAAAATTACACGAGAAAACTGTTAAATATTTGTTTATTTAGTTAGTTTTTGTTAGCCGGGTAGGTGCACTAGCCATAAAGATGACTATTTTCAGGCACAACCTGGGAGGTCACAAAGTAAATGATAACAATAAGAACATCAGGATACAGAGACTCTGAGTACAGAATTTGCAGCAGAAGCAATGCAATAAAACAAATATATCCATCAGCAAAAACAATTTATAAAATACAGAGTATTGCACTATAACATAGACAATTGCCATAGGAACATTCCACAGTGGAAAACAGTTCAATAACAAGCAGTGTGTAGCTAGTAACAAGGTTAATAGAGGGTAGTAGGAAGACGCCGTACAGGTTCAGAGACAAAGGAGTAAGTGCAAACACAGAGTGACCAAGAAGAGATGAGATAAGAGGTGGGTAATTTAATCTAATAGGAACATGGTGAAACACATCAGAGCAGCAAAAGGGGGTAACCAAACATGAATAAGTACAGTGCGGGTTTAGGATGGAGGTGGAAAACCAATAGTGAAAGTGGAAAACGGGAAGGGCAAGCCAGTATGGGGAAGAGGGAAAACCAAGGTGGGCTGAAAGACTGGACAGTGAGGAGAGAGGGCAAGGGTGAGGGTGAAAGGAACAGGAGGGCAAGCAAAGAGCAAGAGGCTGTGAAACTAAGAGAGGAGTGAAGAATCCAACATGGGTGAGCTTGTGGGGGGTTTGAACAAGAGCAACAGCTGGAAGAAGATTGGAACTTACGAAGTTGATTTTTGAAGATTTGATGAGTCAGCGACTGACAGATAGTCAGAGGAAGAGAGTTCCAGTGCAGTGGGGCACAATGAGAGAATGCACAGGTACCTTTGGAGGTTCTCCATCTTGGAACACATAGCAAAGATTTGTTGGTGGAGTGCATGCCATAGGAGAAAGACTGGGGGAGCAGCATACAGGCAAGTGATGTAGGGGTTTGAGATCTGATAACAGAGTCCACCAGGGAGTTAAAGGAGAAAAGTCTAATGGCTGAGGGGGAGAGCCAGTTTAAGTCAGCGTAGAGCTGACAGTGATGTTTATAGCAGGGGGGGATGACGAGGCATATCGGCAAATATTATTATAGGTTGTATCCCATTTCCAAAGAGTGGTATTGGGAACAAAAGCATAGGTGAGAGCACCATAGGTGAGCACGGGAAGTAGGATCCCTCGAGCAATTGCTATGCTAGCAGACAGGGTCAGAACATAGTTTGTTTTAGAAGCAATTCCCAGTTTGGCATTTACTGATTTGCAAGTGGCTTGGAAATGGAGGTTGAAATCCTGGGACTGGTCCAACAAGACCCTAAGGTATTTGAAAGAGGATACAATACCCAAGATGGAGCCATCAGAGCAGAGCACTTGGAGCTTGTCTTGGCAGGATCTTAGTTTTGAGGCAGAGCCAAATAGCATGGCTTGGGTTTTGCCCACGTTCAGAATGAGCTTTTGCATGGAGAGCCAATCTTGAATGTTCACAAAGTCAGAGAAGAGTCTGAGGTTGAGATCAGAGATGTTTTTAGAACTAGTATAGAGGACAAGATCATCAGCATAGAGGAGAGAGGAGCAGGAGTGAGCGTCACTAGTAATGTTATTGATAAATAAGGAAAAGAGAAGAGGGCCAAGGATGGAGCCTTGAGGAACTCCAACACTGATTGCAGTCTGGTCTGATAGGACAGTATTAAATTTGACGACCTGCTTGCTATTGGTCAAGTAGCTGTTGTACCAGGACACAATGGGCTGAAAGAAACCCAAGGTGTGAAGAGTGGGTAGAAGTAAGTGGCGATCAACAAGATTGAAAGCCTTCATCAAATCAATGAAGACAGTGCCAGTCAAGAGGCCAGAATCCATAGTGGAGATGGTATCACTAATAAACTTAAGTAGGGCAGTAGAGATACTGTGCCCCTTCCTGAAACCATGCTGCTTGTCTGAAAGGAAATCGTTTTTGAGAAGAAAGTCAACCATTTGTGAGGCAAACAATTTTCCGAGGATTTTACTAAGGACTGAAAGGATGGCTATGGGTCGGTACTTGGAGATGCCCTTGAGGTCACTTTTTTTAAAAACTGGCGTAATGCGGGCAATGTTCCAAATGTCAGGAACTTGACTATTGCAAAGCGACAGCAAAGATTCTAACCACAGGGGAGGCTATGAAAGGAGCAGCAAGTTTTAGGAGTCTAGGTTCAAGACAGTCAGAGCCAAAACTGTTATCATCAGAGATGTTATTCAGTGATTCTAGTACCTCAGTCCTGGTTACCGCTTTGAAATGAAAGGGGGTGGTCACTACTTCCAGGCAGAGACCAGAGCAGGGTATAGTAGATTGTGAGGAGGAGAAAGAGAAGGTGTAACTGGATAGGTCCGAGAAATGCTGATTAAAGCAGTTAGCAATGGTAGTAGGGTTGTCGCAGTGAATGCCATTTAGGATCATGTCATTGGCAGAGTTAGTGTGTTTCACACCAAGGAATGTTTTAACATGTGACCAGAACTTCCTCGGGTCCCTACAGAGTCAAAAAGTAGACTTTTACAGTAGGAGCTTTTTGAATTCCTAATTTTCTTTTTACAGGCATTACGTTGAGACCTGTAGAGATTGTAGTCAGCAGTAAGGGCAGATGATTTGAAGCGCCTCCATGTTTTGTCCCTCTCACGGAGTGATGCAAGCAGTTCCTTATGCAGCCATCTGGACTGTTTACCACGTACCCGGTGAGGGATCAAAGGAGCATGCCTATCCTGGAGAGTTCCAAACTCGGAGAGGAAGTATGTTAAAGCAGCCTAAATGTCCTGAGTCTGGTAAATGCTTGACCAATCAATTATGGAGACTTCATGAAGAAACTTATCCTGATCCAGACTGGCAAAGTTTCTGAAAGTGATGTACCACGACGGGGGAGAAGGACCTGATGAGGGGTTCCAGTTACGGAATATGGGTGAGTGATTGGTTATGGTATCTGTGAGAGTGCCAGATGCATAAATGTGATCAGGCTGATTTGTTAATAGCCAGTCAATCAGGGTGCTAAGGCTAGTTAGGGAAGTGGCTCTTGTGGGCTCAGTTATAAGTTGGTGCAGATTATAGCTTTGGATCAGGGAGAGCAGGGAGTTTTGGGTTTTGCTCATTCAACTAAGATTTAGGTCCCCAAGAATGAGAACTTTGTTGTACCCAGTAAGATGGGCAGGGCGATCAAGTAGCTCTTCCAGGCCTTTAGAGCTACTGCAAGGAGGGTTGTAGGCACAGTCAATATGTAATTTTTTTTGCCCCAAGGGTGAGAGTGGCATGTAGGGATTCACAAAGAGAGGAGGTTGGAGTGGGGACAACAGAGTGGTTGAGATGGGATTTGTCGAAAATGCCCCCAATTTAGAAAAGAGCCAACCACATTGTAGTAGATTATAGTTGGGAACAGAGCAGACTGAGTCAGGGATGGAGGGTTTAAGCCAGGTCTCAGATATACAGAGGATGTCAGGTTTGTAGAAGGCAACCTAAGCATCATGTTCAGCAAGGTTATGGACAAGGCTCCTAGTGTTATGGTGAGCAATGCGGAGACCTTTAGAATTGCTAAGGGATGCATTAGTATAGGTGTGATGTGTCAGAGTGCCGGGGTTTAGTTCAATATCACCAGACAGAAGGAGGATAAGGAGAGAAAGGTCCCATAATCGGTGATGCCCCAAAGAAGGGAGGGATAACAAATGAGATGAGCATTTTTTGTAGCCATAAGCAGCAAGGTGACCACAAAGTCTGGGGAGTGTGGGGGGGGGGTTAAGATCAGGTCAATCAGGGGAGCAAGAAGGAGGTTAGAGAAAGAGAAATCGAAGAGGGAGGAAGGAGAGGGATCAGTAGGTAGGGTAGGGTAGGTAGGGTGCAGGGGACAGATGAGAGCCAAGAGAGAAAGGAGAGCATCAGTAAAAAAGGCAGCAGAAATGAGAGCTAGCTAGCCATCATAAAACGTAGATGCATTAGGAGGGGATGAGATTAAGAAAATATAAGTTAAAAGTAGAAAACATGGATTACAAGGTGAGCACGAGAGGCAACTGAAGGCAGGATATAGACAGGTGAAAAATGGAAATTATGTACGTACTGTAATTGTTGATCTTCTTGGACAGTCTCCATCACTCATTTACACTAATGGGATAGCACCGGAGGTGCTAGGACCAAGTGGGAGCCAACATTTTTCAGAAGGGTCGGCGCCGAGACAGAACCACACATGCATGGCACCGCAAGACTAGCTCGTGCCTGTGTAGGCTATCTCAGCGTTGACCCTCCAACCGCCTCAGTACCTTTTTCGACCAAGGAGGTGCAGCATAACTAATGAAAATAACTTATCCTGACTTTCTGGGCCTGAGAGGGCCCAGATGGCCCTTGCGCCTTGCAAGAAGGGTCAAAGAACAATGTCTTCACAGCCTGAACCATAGGACCATGAAAACCAGGAAAGAAAACAAGTGAACCCGGGGATGGTGGGTGGGCGTGTGAATGCATCATGGAGACTGTCCAAGAAGATCAACAATTACGGTAAGTATGTAATTTCCATATCTTCCTGGACTAAGTCTCCATCACTCATTCACACTAGTGGGAGAGTACCGAGCTAAAACCAACAACCCTGAGTAGGGCAGTAAGAGATAGGGTTCACTTCAGAAAGGACGGCCAGGGACTGTCCTGCTAATAAGAAGAGCTGTCTTGGAAAGAGCATCTAGAACATAGTGCTTACAAGATAAGCGCTTGAGTTGTAACTCACCACTTTGCAGATGACTCCAATGGACACAAAATGAAACTCTGCCAGGAAGCCGCAACCACTGTAGGAGAGCGGCGAGAACCTGGCCTCACAATTTGGTCTAGGACCAAAATTAATAGTGTCAACGTAAACGGACCTCAGGAACTGAAAGAGCCAGAGGTAAAGTCTACTGGTTCAGGGTAGACTGAAAAGCACAGATGGAAACCCCTACTACCAAGTATGGCTGACCTGCGAAAAACAGGTCCAGGAGCACTTGAACCCCTTACTTGGTGAGCAAAAGAAGGTCCAGGTGGGGTTAGCCCATCAAGGAGAATGGTTTTCACTTAGTCACTGAAACCTTCCAAATGGAAGGCCAAAGCACGACTTAGAAGCCTCTTGTGGTGGTCTAGCAGAACCAGATCCTACCCACTTTATATTCCAAAAAGGAATCATCCTGTCCCTGTATGTACAACTGTAGTAGCAGTCTCTGAATTCAGGGAAAAGAGGAAAAGTGTACAGGAGGATGTGTCAATTGCAGAAAAACATTCCAACAGAAAAAAATAAACAAAAAAAAACGGTCTGGATTTCTAAGGCAAATAGAGGCAGATGTGCGTCGAGGAGGTACGCAGCAGGACCAAATTAGGGCTAACCCATTCATTGAAACTGACTGAATAGCAGCAGAAGTGAAGCAATGCGGTGAGGCACTACTCACTCTGGCCTCCCTGAAGGGAGTAGGAAGGACTCCAGTTTGCTTGCTGAAAAACAGACATCACAGCTCCGTCACACACTCGGAGGGGATAGCTTTGTGAGCGACTGGCACGGAACCAGTGCGCAGGAACCGAAGGTGTGAATATTTGAGAAGCCATCTCAGAAAAAAGACCTACTTGACCTATGGTCAAGAAAGGAGCATGTCGTCTGTTAAGTTAAAGCAAGCAAGAAAATAGGAACCTGAGTTCCGACTCGCTGGAGAGTCACTTCAGTTGCTGCAAGGCTCTGATCAAGAAAAGAAAGCTTGATAAAAAAGGGGGACTAACAGACTGAGCAGTTGCCTAGGTCTAGGAAGTATCTCTGAATAAGAGAAGTCTCTCTTGGAGAAAAGAGATGACCCATACCTCCGCTGGATTGGACTCCCCCTAGGGGTAGAAGAAGTCAGGTACTGTTTATCGTAGTTTAGAGACGACCACCTCAGGGGCTGAGGCAGAACCTAACCAGATCCAAAAGGGTGGTATCAGGTAATTTTGGCAAGGCCCTGTGCTGTGATAATTTTTTTTTTTTTTTTAACCATTAGTCCGAGCCTGACAAGGTTTCAGGCTGCTATCTCACATGGATTGCCCGATACACAAATGACGAAGATGTCATCCATCTGAGGAGCAGGAGGAGCCTGAGCGTTCATAACTGAAATTGTGACCAAACTAATAATCACAGCTGAAGAGATGTTAACCACCTGTGCCGATGAAGCCACCAAAGGGGCAGTATCACAAGGGGGCTATATACCCCTATCAAAGGAGCGGAAGAGCCGTGCAGCTCCCGACCATTGAATTAGAATGTTCCACAGAGTGTAATTGTCTTGACGACTGAAAGAGTCTAGACACAGAAGTGTATGGTCCTCTGATGCAGTCTGAAATACTATAGTGGACCCCATCACTGAGGAACTACTGAAAAGATCTTCCATCACGGACTCTGATGATAGAGAGGCGTGCTTTTCAATATATAAAATGAGTCATCTGCTGTATCATAGAAACATAGAAACATAGAAGTTGATGGCAGATAAGGACCGCAAGGCCCATCCAGTCTGCCCATTTCTTTTTCTACCTTATAAATGTGCCATCGGCCTTTGCTCTGTCAGTGGCCTATCTATTCATAGTCATTTGTATTGCTCCCTTATGCCTATCCCATGCCTGTTTGAAGCCCTGCACTGTATTCATAGCCACCACTTCTTGTGGTGTAACTCCATGCATCCACCAACCTTTCTGTGAAAAGAATTTCCTCACATTCCCCTTAATCGGCCTCCTCTAATCTCATGCTGTGTCCTCTTGTCCTGCTATTTTTCTTATATTTAAACATGTTAGACTCTTTTCACCTTGTTTATGCCTTTAAGGTGTTTGAATGCCTCGATCATATCACCTCTCTCCTCCTTTGCTCAAGGGTATACATATTGAGCTCCGTTAATCTGTCCTCATATGTCTTCTGATGCAGTCCCTGCACCATTTTGGTTGCCCTTCTCTGGACTGCCTCAATTTTGGTTAATGTCCTTGTGAAGGTGTGGCCTCCAATACTACGCAGTACTCCAGATGGGGCCTAACCAGTGTCTTGTACAGAGGATTATTACCTCCTCTTTCGACTTGTGATACCCCTAATTACACCCTAACACCCCCTAGCCTTACCTACTGCTTTAGAGGTCTACTTGATGATTTTAGGTCATCAGTGATGATGATGCCCAAGTCTCTTTCTTCCTTTGTGACTGCTAGCAACTCCTCCCAGCCTATAGGTGGCTTCAGGGTTTCTCTCCCTATGTGCATGATTTTGCACTTCTTTGCATTAAATCCCAGTTGCCACTCTTCTGACCATTCTGCTAGTTTATCCAGATCTCTTCTCATTCTGCCTACCCCATCTGGATCATCTACTCTGTTGCAGATCTTGGTGTCATCTGCAAACAGACAAGCCTTACCCTCTAGTCCATCTGCAAGGTCACTAATGAAGATGTTGAAGAGGACTGGCCCCAGGACTGATCCCTGAGGTACCCCACGTGACTTGCATCTCTTCTGACTGTATACCATTTACCACCACTCTCTGTTTTCTGCCCGTCAACCAGTTTGCCACCCAGTTGACCAACTTCTGACCCACCCAGCCTACCAGCTTATTTATCAATCTTCTATGTGGAACAGTGTCAAAAGCTTTGCTGAAGTCAAGGTAGGTGACATCAACTGCTCCCCTTGGTCCACCACTCTGGTTACCCAGTCAAAGAAATCTATGAGATTAGTTTGACAGGACCTTCCTTTGTAAACCCATGCTGTCTTGGATCCTGTCCCCTATGGATTCCAGGTGTTGCACTATCCTTTCCTTAAGGGTGCCTCCATAATCTTGCCCACTACTGAGGTAAGACTGACCGGTCTGTAGTTCCCGCCTCCTCCCTGCTACCACTCTTGTGGAGCGGGATCACAAACCCTTCTCCAGTCTTCTGGGACCTCTCCTGTGCTCAGAGACTCACTAAACAATTCTGCTAATGGCTCTGCTAGTTCCTCCTTTAGCTCCTTAAGTACCCTGGGATGTATGCCATCAGGTCCCATTGCCTTATCCACTCTGAGCTTAGCAAGCTCTTGTAGGACCCTTTCTTTTGTGAAGGGAGTAGTGCTCACCTCCCTCCCCCCTGTGTCCATGATGCTGAGCTGTGGGCCCTGCCCTACCTTCTCTTCAGTAAATACTGAGCAAAAGTATCTACTTAGGATAGATGCCTTTTACAGGGTCCTCCTCCTCACATGCTCCCTTTTCTCCATTACGCTTAGCAATACCCCCTCTGGACTTTCTCCTTTCACTAATGTATTTATAGAAAGTCTTGTCACCTTCTTTTACTGTTCGTGCTAGTGTTTCCTCAGTTTGGGACTTTGCCTGCCTTACTGCCTTACCTGCTTCCCTTAGGGCAGTTTGGTATGCCTCCCTATCTTCATCCCGCTGTGTTCCCTCTTATATTTCCTGAAGTGATGGATTTTCCTTCTGCAGACCTCTTCTTCCGTGGAAGGACAGAAGGACAGGGAGAGACTTGTCTAGATGCAATTCTACCCTGGAAGGACCCCTAAGAGAGGTCTAGGTCAGAGCTACTACAGACTCCGCCACCAGGAAGGATGTCGAGGAGCTCGGCACTAAGTAGGGAGCCGAGAAAGTGCAGAGTGGAATGAGAGATTCTGCTGGCAGAACAGTACAGAAGAGTTCCATCAGCGGAAAACCACTGGATGTCACAAGATCCCATGCCGACCGCCACTCACTAAGATGTGTGGAAAAATAATCTGCAGAACAGGACTTCATTCTGTGGAAAACATCATGCCACAAGTTCCACGGAAGAAGAGGTCTGCAGAAGGAAAATCCATCACTAGTTCTGCTGGACAGCACCAACTGGCACCCCTGCAGCACCAGCATCACTCGTGGCACAGGAGAGCACCAAGCAGTGCCTATGCCAACCTGGGCAACACCTGAGGACACCTGCCGAGGTACCTGCAGGTACCCCTGGCACCCATGGCAGCAATGGCACCTGAGGGCACCCCCGACACCCATGGTACCATAGCACCCATGACACCCATGGTACCCATGACAGCAATGGCACCTGAGGGCACCCGTGGCACCCATGATACTCATGGCACCATGACACCCATGGCAGCAATGGCACCCATGATATGCATGGCACCCATGATACTCATGGCACCCATGATACTCATTGCACCCATGGGTGCCCACAGTGCCACCCACAAGACACCCATGGCACCATCAGAAGTGATGGCAACCAACAGCACCAACAACAGCACCCACAGCACCGCACAGAGTGGCAGCACTGACCCATGGTGCCGACCCACAGCACCGACTCCTGGCACTGACCCAAACACCAGCAGTGCCATCTATGGCACCGACACCTAAACCAGCGGCCACTATGGCACCGGACCTGCGGCACCACCCATGGCATCGGGCACGGCACCAGGACAAACACCACTGTGGAAAATGCCATTGGAGAATCCTGAGAAAAAGGGGAGAAGGAAAAAGGTGGTGCCCGTCCCGACCCCTGCATGGAAAGAGAGGAAGGGTAGGCACGAGGGGTTGACACGATGGTGAAGGCACCAAGAGGGCACAACGCTCATCCTGATCCAATCAACCTGGCTCTGGTCCAATGGCTCCGAGGCCCAGAGGCCCCAAAATCAGGAACACTGGCCAGGGAAAACTGGATAAAAGTCAAACCCCCGCTCCACAGGAGTGGCCCAGAGGTGAAACTGCTCACCGGAGTTGGAGAGAGATGGAGTCCAGAGTTGAAGAATGCAGCCGTTAGAAGCGGGGCCAAGGGGAACCCACCAAAGTCATTTCAGGCCTATCGCCCCTCCCGACGAACAATCTTCATGCAGATGTACCAGAGGGCAACTTCGAGCAGCACCGATTCTTCTTCCCTCAATGAGGAAAAACAGCTCAATGTTAAGCGGAGCTGGAACCCTGGAACCTCTATATTTGTTCTTTGGTGGACTGTCCTTCCCCCAAAGCACAGGACTGTCTGTAGTTGGACCCCCCCCCATTTATCAAGAGGCGGCGGACCGGACACAGCCCCTCTGCCATAACAACTTTCAAACAAAGTCTTCCGACCATCACCGCTACCATCTAAGGATGACTCCATTGATGGCAGGTGAGAATTTCTTTTTCTTCTTCTTCATAATCTCCTTTCTTGTTCGTAAAATAAGAAATTACTACTAAAATGTTCAATTAAATGTTAAAAGCTGCTGTTGTACAGACGAAAACTTTGACTCCGGCAGACAAGCGACGTTGACATCCAAGCACACTCGACAGCGGGAGAAAAGGAACTGAGGCAATTGGAGGGTCGAAGCAGAGATAGTCTACACAGGCGCAAGCTAGTCTGCACGGTCCGCATGCGTAAATGGTCCTATCTCGCCGACCCTTCTGAAACATTTGCTCATGCTTATCCTAGCCCGCGCCATCCCACTAGTGTGAATGAATGATGGAGACTTAGTCCAGAAAGATCTAGAAGACGGAGAGGGGAAAGTAAGGGATAACGAATGAAAGAAGTTGAGGCAAAGAGAAAATGGATCACTAACAGCCCCTGATGGCCACACGATATAAGGAGCAAATAGCAGAACAGAGAAAATGGATCAGCAGCAGCCCCTAACGGCCACACGATATAAGGAGCAAATGGCAGAATATACACCTCGTCATATGACTAAGTGAGACTATATAAGGCAGCATCTAGATAGCGTGGTCTGGTGGAGAACACTGCCCGAGTCAGGCTTAGGAGCCTGGGGAGAGAAGGGAGGCACTGATTAAGTACAGGTAGCTAGGGGAAGGCTTAGGCAGTAACAAAAGAACAGGTTAGGGCTAAAGAAAACAGACAGGGGATAAGAAAAGAGAACCAAAGGGCAGTAACTAACACAAATAGAAGTACTGTGGATACAGCTGAAATCTAGACAGTACAACAATTGAAATGGCTAAACTGGCTAAAGACAATTAATTAGGCTGCATATTAAAAAGAAAAAATACAACAAGGCAGTTTGAAAGCAGTGCATAGTCCTAAAATTTAAGGCTACTTGTTATTAAGACAGAGAGTTAAGGAATAAAATAAAAATATAGATACAGCCAATCACAGACGGGGCACAGGCTTCAGTAACGATTCAAAAAAGGGTGCCAAGAATTCAAAGGTCTCTTGTTCCCAGCTTCTTAACCGCCTTTGGGCAGAAAATGTCTGTACCTGTAGTGATCAAGTTCGAACCATGATTGTGGTTCGAATACTGTTTCGGGGTCCTGCACAAGCACTGGAGGGTGAGAGCGATCTGTTTCAGACAGAACCACAGCTGCACACCTCTGGAGGTCGCAGGGCAAGCAGGCGACTCAGGAGTGAGACTGCTGATGCTATAATGTATAATCATATAATAAAAGACTTTATATATGTTTACAAATAGATCCTTCCCCTGAAAAAGCCTATTGAGGTGAAACGTTGGGTTACGTGGATCTCACTGAAAGAAAAAATAAGAAAAATAAAAAGAAACAATTTTTTTGGAACTTTAACCAGGCGTGGCTGCCCATTTCTTTTCATTTGCTGCATATATCAGGAATTCCAGAGACTCTAGTGTGCTCCTAGTAAGGGCCAGAGCTTCTCTGGTATGCTGCAGGGACTGATCTATGACTAGCCAGTCGTTTAGATATGGGAACACTGTCACTCCATGCTTTCTTACATGTGCCACCATCACTGCCAGGCATGCTGTGAATGCCCTGGGGGCAGAGGTTAAGCTGAATGGCAGTGCTGCAAACTGGTAGTGACCTGAGCGGGTGTACAGGGATATGAATGAGTATTACTGAGCTGCTCAATATGAGCGACTCAATAATACTGCTCACAGTTTAGAGCGACCGTCAGAAAACACTGAGAAGTAGTTACAGCGAGTGTAGCACTGAGCTACACTCAGTGAAGCAATATATTAGGATTCTTCTGGCCAAGCCATGCAGAGCTGGCCATTTGGTTTAGTGTCTTGAGCCACCACCCCTGAAGCCTGTGGTGCCGAGTTTGGGTCCTGGTGCAGGGAAATATGTTTTTGTTTTCCTGGGGCTTTTATATTTTTTCTATGTCCACTCCACCTGGAGTTGGTAATCCTAATATTGGGAGGCATGCAGGCTTAGCCCCCCTCCACAAAAAAATACTTGGGTCATTTTCATTTATTGATTTAGTAAGTAGCCGTCACTGTTTGCGATGGCTGATATTGTGTTGTTCACCCTTTTGACATCAGGCACTTTTGTTGTCGCTCTATGTGATTAGCGCAGTTAAAGACTTGACGTCATCACATAAAACTACCTAAGGCTAGTCTGAACCTCAGGTACCTTCTGTGGCTTGGTCTGATAGGAATGTGGAAGTATGCATCCTTTAGGTCTAATGATGCCAGCCAATCCCCTTTTTTGCAGTGTGGGGATGATCATGGCCAAAGTCACCATCTTGAACTTTGGTTTCAGAATGTGTTTGTTTAGGAGTCGCATATCCAGAATGGGTCACCAGTCCCCATTTTTCTTTTGAGTGAGGAAATATCTTGAGTAGAAGCCCTTTCTCCTCTGAAGCAGGGGAATGGGTTCCACTGCTTCGATTGCCAACAGGTTTTCCACCTCTGCCTCTAAGAGGATCTTGTCTGAAGAGGTTGGTGGGGCAAAATTTCTGGCTCTCAGTTTTGGGAGGTATTTGAAGCCTAGAGACAGCCCCTGGTTCACTACCGCCAAGACCCACTAGTCTGTGGGGATGGCATGCCAAGCTTGGAGGTAGTGAGCCAATCTGCCTCCTACTGGAAAGGGAGAGGTGACCTGTACCAGCCCATCAGGGATTCAGTTTTGGCTGGGACTGCACTTGAGGTACCTGAGCGGTCCTCCTCATGGATCTCCTACCCAACCTCTAAAGTACCCCATGAACTGTTGGTAGTCTGGCATTGCTTGTACTTGAAAAAGGGTCTGGAGTAGGATCCCCTACCTCTACCTCCCCTGTAATGGGACCTGTAGGAGGTCGAAGGCCTTTCCTTATAGTTGCTTCTATAGGCAGGGGTGTGCAAACTGCATTGCCTGACGTCCAAGGCTGACCTAATTTCACTATCGGGCAGACCCTTTGATCTCCCCAGTGTAGCCCATGGTCAAGTGTTTTTTCCGTATTTTTTTGTCTTGTTTTATTGTTCTCTTAGCTGCATTCACTGGACATGTATTTTTTTCCTACAGGTCCTTGACTCGGTTTCAGAAACCCCCTCCAAGGCATGCCCCCTCCCGAGCTAGCCTGCAGTCCGTTCTGCCAGTGATTGGTTTCTGCAGGCTAGCAACAGGTGGAAAGGAGCAGTTACTAAGTAGTGTCAGCCATTACAGAATGAGATGGACGATCGGGTAGAGTGTCCCAGAAATCATGACACAACTACAACGATCGCCGAAATAGGCTAATTTAATGAGAAAAAAAATTATTTTGTTATGTACATTCCACCGCTGATCGTCTGCTGTCGAGACTGAAGATCAGAAGAGACTGCTGTGCTGAGACTGAAGACCAGAAGAGACAGCAGGGCTGGCTGACAGAAAATCCCTTCCATGCAGTGGTGCAGCTCACTGGCTGGCTCGAAGGACTGACACGCAGGTGGGTAAAATAAAAGTGTTGTGGCTCTCGACTCACTCAGACGAGGATGATCAGTTCACTAACTGGCAAATCTCTCACTAGTCTGCTGGCAGTGGCTTTTAAAAATTTAAACAGAAAAAGAAGTGGCTGGGCGGGTTGTGATGGATGACGGATTCTCTGCTGACCTGAGGCAGAGCTCTTAAATATGTATGGAATGGTGTGCTGGGTGATGCTGCAGCCTGCATGCTGAGCGAAGCTAAGAAGGGTATAACTTTTTACTTTTGTTTTATTTATATGGTAAAGCTTGCTGCCTTCTGCATGGCAGTGCTTGACTACCTGTAACAGGCAACACACAGGAGTAGCTAATAATGTTGGATGGTAAAAGCAATGGTCAGGACGGTCAACCTGTCTCAGTCAGGGCTTTATCCTGATAGCTGCCTGTGGCCATGATGTGTTTGCTAGCTAGCTTGCTTTTTAGCATCGGAGTCTGTGAAGGAAGGACTAGGTTTGAATGAATTTTATTATACTTGTGGTGCAAAATGGTGGATCGTGGGCTGGCATGCATCACTAAGCAGCAGCATGGATGTTGTGGTTGGATTAGGGTGGGGCATGCATGCACACACTTCATGACCATCATGATCTGCTGCTAAGCCTACACATGGGGCCGCACCATTTCGATGTGCACAGTGCAGTGGTATCCAAGTCCACTGACCGACTTGGTGCCCTGTATATTGGAGATCGTGATCAAATCTCCACTTCATCTCTGTTCTGATAGTATATATTTTTAAATGAGATCCTCTGACCAAGTGACTGGCTGTCCCCCCCCCCCCCGTGGGTGGATTGTAGCTTGGGAGCTATGTAAAGCAGAGGAACCGTCCAGCAGAAATTCAGCTTTTGTTTGGGGGAGGGTGGTCCGTAGTGTAAGAGACATTCACAGTTTGATTGATGCTGCACTGCACGACTGGGTACCTCAGCAACTGTGGTAGAAGTGCCCTTTGCCAGGCCAGCCAAACACTACCTGTTGGCTCTTCTGGAGTGGGTGGTAGTTGTGTGGGTCGGGTGTAGTGTGTAATACTGTGTTGCAGTTGCTGCTTGTTGTGCTGCTTAACTTGCTGCAAAATGTATACAGCATATGTGCACACTACACAAGCAGACCCCACATTGAGAATATTTTATGTGGCTAAGTCAAGTAAGTGGGCGTGACTTGTTCTCAGGGCCGGCCTTAGCTAGGCGCAAACTGTGCCCCTGCACCTTGGGGGCCCATACTTTTTTCTTGAGGAAGCAAAAATAATTGAAAACAGCCAACATTTTGTTATAAATGAAAATGTTTACAAGCAAATCAAAGTGGAAGACAACTGGCTCTGCTACTGTTACGAAAGGTGGGGGCAGCTTTGCTGCAGTGAAAAAGATTAGGTTAAGCAAGTGCTAATGGTGTTAATGGTCATACTTCACACCTCCCAGGCTGACTGCTTTCACAAACAAAGGGTTATAGCGGCAAGAGAACTTGTTTGTAACCTGGCCATGTAGCTGAAACAATGAATGATATGACAAAATCTGTTTCAAACGTATGTGAGCACTCAAAATCAGGGGTCAATCTTGACATTGTTTTACTAGTCCAAACACTAGTGCAAATTGTTCAGGGCTAATGCGGCTAACTCTCTACTTGTCTGTCTTGACTACTGCAGGTTTTCACGGCTGTTAATGAAGTTAAAAAAAGTCTGCTTTAGCAGGCTTTAGTCCTCATGCTAATCTCACTCAATGTTCCAGATGGCCTGGTGTGGTTAACAGCTCATTAAGAGCTGAAATTATCTGGCATTTCAAGAGGTGGATCCCACAAAATACTCAATGCGAGTCATTATCACTCCACTGTTAGGACATTCAGCTGGTGTCCAGGGTGTGATCAAGGGTAGAGTGCTGTTAAGTCACTAGCTTCCAGTTTTCTGAATGTGTCTCTGTCTAAAAATTTGTCCCATATTATTAAGACCAGTGCCCCTCATTTCCCTACATTTTGAGTATCTGTATCCAATATTTCAATGACAAAATGCGAAGAGGTATACAGGGTCAGCCCTGTAGGTGATGGGTTTTATCCCAGCCTCGCCATAACTTCCCTCTCCCTTCCAAATTTCTTAACTCTGTTCTTTCCCTGGACACCACTGCAGACCAGACTCTGAAATGACCATCCACAGATCCATAGCTGCCATTACTGGCAAGTGTGAGGGGCCCTCAGCTCTTCTGAATGGACCATGCCAGCCATCACTGCCCATACAATCCCACCCTTATCTCACCCACCATGTCCTTTCATCCTAAAAACAAACAAAACTTTGGATCATGTATGGTACAAAAATAAACTTTAATAAAATACATAATTTGAAAGCTTAAAATAGGCATTTCTGGGGTACATAGATCATCCTATGTAAGTATATAGATGTAACCCCCATTACCCGGGGTTACTAGAATCCCAGTAAGACCTAGTGGTAGGCAGAGAAGGCAGCTTGTGAAACTCCAGTTAAATGGATTTCACACTGTCTCACTCTGTTCTCAGTCTCAGCTGAGACGAGGGATGACATCATTTTAGAACTGTCGCAGCTGCATAAGCCACACTGGAATGTTGCAGTTGGAGGTTAGAGTAGAACGTTGGGGAATTTGAAGGGAGTTCAGTAGAGTCTGTGGCAGTCTGAGTAGAGGTGCTCTGCTGTAGGCAGGCCCTCAGAGCTCTAAGCTCTGTCAAAGAGCTATTTTTTGGTATAGGTGTGTGTTTTCCCCCGAAGAGGAACACAAGAAGAACAGATTGAAGTGGTAGAAACCGCTTTCAGTGGTTCAGGGCCCCATCACTGTGGGGAAGGAGGGAAGGAATCAGCCTGCTTCCAGGGGCAACCCCCCTGGTCTGGGTAGGGAAAAAAGAAGCTGCCTGATTTAAGTTTGTGCTGAGGCACCTGAAGTTCTGGACGAGATTTCCTTTGAGGAGAAAACACCTGTGGGGCACCTGCAACCAAGGGGTGAGTTCGCTCTGCTAAAGGGCCATGTGTTTTCACTTGAAACAAAATGAAACTATAGTGACTGTTACTGTGGGGTCAGGAAAAGACAGCCAAGTACAGTTTGGAAGATGTGGGGATTGGACTGCTTAACTCTGTGGGGGGTCTAGAGTAATGGACACAGCCACTTATTAAGTATGTTCAAGTTCAGCACAAATAGGATGTAAAGACAGATTGAATGTGTATACATTTAAAGAGAATCTACACAGCAAAGTGTTTTAAAGGATGAGGTGTTACAGTCCAGAGAAATGGCCGGGTATGAATTATGGGAGCGAGAGGTGGGAGACCCCCTATCAGTAGTAACCAAATTCACCTCTACGGGTTTACTTTGGGACACCTCTTCCTTTCTCTCAGGTACTTGGCCAGTGCCTGAGAAAAGTACCCAGACGTGGGATTGATGAGGAAGATTCCCTGATGGGGCAGAAGTGCTCATAGGTAGTTTAGGGAGCCACCGGTAAATGTTTCCATGCTATATGGAAAGTGTCCAAGTGGCTGGCAAGGGAGTCAAGCCAGGGAAAACCCAGAGCAGCGTACAAGTTCGGGCTGTGTGCCCAGTGTGTTTCAGAGCCTGAGGGCTAAACTGAATGAGGATGTGTTCTGATCTCCATAAATCTGCATTACCAGGAGTGTAGCCCAGTGGGGGTCCATCTATGCTTTGTTTATTCTGTTGGATTTGAATAAAAGCCACACTTTAGAATCCCACTTCTGGTATTGGACATTACAGTTATTGCTTCAATGTCCAGAGTTACTTGGGTGGCCCTGTCGCAGAGTAGCCAAACCTAGCCAATGTGCCAAGTGACATATTCCTCCCCAAACCCAGCCCACCTGGTATTGCTGTCAAGATGGAAATGGCATACCTGGGTGGGGGTTACATAGAAATAGAGATAGTATAGCATTATGCCTGTGTACTGTTTCCTCTGCGCTGATGAAAGGACAATGTTAGAGAAAAATATGTTATTGTTAGTGCAGAGCATATTAAAATCAATGCTTTTAAAAATAAAAATATCATAGTTTTCTATTTCCCGAGCCCCTTAGGTTTGTGTAGCCCCCACCCCAAATAAATCTTAGATGTACTCCTGGCTCACTTGAGACAGTACAAAAACTTCCAGAAGTGCAGGTCTCCAGTTGACTATAGGTTGGGGGCTGAGAGTGTCTTTCTCTGCCTGACTCTGTTCATTGCCCTGTGGGTGGTGGTGACAGTGTGGTGAGGTGCATGATGATGTCAGCTAGTGTGTGTGTGTGTGTGTGTGCACAGCTAGGACTGCTTGACTGAGCATTTGCTGTTGTGATATCCATTGGTTTGGGGTGTGGACAGCCAGTTCTGAGTGCTGTAGTATCATTTTTTGTAATATCAAAATGGGTTATGGACTGTCTGTCATGAGAGATGCTGAAAATCTGTCGCCCCTCCGGTTTCAGCTGAAAAGATGAAAGCCATGAGAAAATGCTAAAACAGCATGTGAGATCACATACACAGGTTTTAGATACCAGGTGTTACATGGCAGGCCTGAAGCTAATGACAGAGTAGAACAGCCTTGATAAAGGATATCCTGTTCTGTCTAAAGTTAATTACAAGCTGGAAGAGGCCTGAGTTGAGAATATCCCTTTTATGACGTTAGGAGAGGAAACCATGTTTAGTAAACTGGTTCAAAATCATAAAGATGCTTTCATGTCCTGTAAGGGGGAAGCTTATCATGAGATCAAAGAAATGTCATTTGGAGGACATGAGTAATGCTGAGGTTGCGGAATTTAATACTTGGAAAAGACATCCTGTTTTTTATATAAATTTTTTTTATATATTTTGATAGGGAGGAGCTAGGTGACCTCATGCAAGTAAGTGGGGAAAACCAGATTCTAAGCATTATTCTGTTTGACTTCACAGAGACACTTTTTATCTAGACTCTGACAAAGAAACATCTGTGAGCACTTTTAAGCAGGTATTAGAGACTAAGTACTGTAGTAAGAATTGCACTGTTTAAAACCTTGTTCTTTTAATAGATTTGTATGTCTTGTGATATAATAGTTCTGTATTGTATGTTTTACATATTATTATCTATTTTAGTAAAAACTCTTTTTAGAGCTTACTTAGTCTGTCTTTGATTTTCGGTCATTTGCAAGAAAAGTATATATGGTTATAGCAGACACTAGGCATAAGCTTGAATGGTGATACCAAACTGGAAAGAGAAGTGTTTTAAATCTGAGGTCTTTATTAAAGTTTTTAAGGGTTCATTTCTGTACACCTGGGTAGGTGCCCATAGGCAAATATATCTGGCCCCCCAAAGACAGAAATATCTGAGCCTGTGTATTGGGTATGCTAGCAAGAGGTTCACAGTTTGAATCCCTCCAGAACTTGAGACCAAAGGTTGTTCCGAACTCACAAAACAGACAAGAGGGTTACCTTGTTCTGTTAAACTGTTCACAAGACTGCGCTCGGAGGTTGACACTTTGGGAGAAGAGGGCTGACCTGCTGAGTGGGTTTATGACAGTGACAGTGTGGTGAGGTGCATGATGATGTCAGCTATTGTGTGTGTGCAGAGCTAGGACTGCTTGATTGAACGTTTGCTGTTGTGATATTCACTGGTTTGGGGTGTGTGTGTGTGTGTGCAGAAAGAGAAGAGAAAGAGAGGAGGCTGTGGTACAAACCAATGGAGGCGGGGGACTCATTGTGTGTGATGGCATTGCAGTCTTTTTTCTGCTGGGGATTTGGAAGCAATGTGGGAGTAGGATAAATGTGCAATCAGAGTATTTCTTGGCTTGCATTGTTTCCTGTATAAGTGATCAAAATTTACCATTATAATTGAGGGTCAGTGCAACCATCTGCGGGCTAGTACAATTCTGAATCAACTTGCCTTGCTGGCTAGTGCAAAAAAAAAAAAATTAAGATTGACCCCTACTCACAATGTCTCAAAAACCTGACCAGCACAGAGCAAAATCAGATTTCCTGATAGGGACCCTGAAAACCTGATCACCAGGTAAAAAACATGACAGGTGGCAACCTTACAGGTATCCTGTGATTTTATTTCTTTTTTTACCAGGAGAGACACACTAAGCTGAAAGCTTGTTTACAGGTGCAATCTGGGAAGCACAAGGAAGTTAAATGACTTGCTCAGGGTCACACAGTATGCAAGGTGGGGGCTGTGGGATTCAAACCAAGGTCTCTAGGTTTGCAGCTCAGAACCTTAAACCACTGTGCTATACTGCCTCCTATGATAATCCTCTCTATTCTCTCTCACACCTCCAGAAAAGTTAAATTGTTTAACTTGTTTGCAAATCAGAGTATCTGAGGTGTGAGTGTCCAGTGATGGAGTCCCTGTCCATACAGAAATGAATACAGCAGTAGTACCATACTTACTTAAGTTCTGGCTCCAGGCTCAGTCAGATTCATTTCCAGTGGTGAAGTCAAATAATTCAATGCAGTCAATGGCACTAATTAAAAGATGCTGGTTACATTAGTAGACCTGCTACTACTTTATTAATACAGGACAGGAGGGTTAGTTAGGTGTAAATGTTGGATGTGTATGGGGGGGCCCACGGGGAATGGCGTGGGGGGCCCCAGCAGGGGACTGCACAGGGGCCCAGAATGATTAAGGCTGGCCCTGCTTGTTCTAGAGACAGTCTCTAAGAAAGACTCAGTGTGGTGAAGTCAGAAGCAGGAACCACACGGTGTACAGTGGAACTTTTTTTTTTTTATTATGATAGTAGTAACATGTTTTTACCAGTCATATCTTCTGCGGTAGGGCAAGTACAATATTTCATGGGCAAGTAATTTTTAGACTTTCACTTGGCCTGGAGCAAGTGTTTAAAAATTTCATATGCACACCACTGCTACAGGTGCCTTGTATTCTTCCATCTTTTTCATGTAGGCTTCAGTTTTGTCCCCAAAGAGGAGTCATCCTCACAAGGGAGAGACACTCACAAGCTTGCACACACTAAAACAAGAATAAAAAACAACAAAAGAAAAGCATCTGTAACTAGAACGGACACAGACATGTGGGGAGTGGTGCAATGCAATGGCTGTGGAGCAGCAGTCTTCAGGGAGACATTCTGGAGACTGCATTGCTGCCTTATTTTCAGGCACCTCTCTGGTCTGAGGGAGGAGGTTGTTCGTCTCCATGCTGACCTGGCAAGGATTCAGGAAACCTGCTCCCCCACCCAGGCCACCGCCACTACCTCAGAGGTTGCCAAGAAAGAGGAGTGGTTGGACCACGGTGGGCTCAGGGCGGGTGAGGGTGGTGGAACAGAGGCACATCCCTCCAGTTGTGCCTCTCCACAATTCATTCGCCACTCTGGCAGAGCATGGTTCCTCTATGCAGGCACCCACAGTGGAGACCAAGGAGAATGCTGGGAACCTCTATAATGAAGACCCACAGAAGGGTAGCACAGGACCCCATAGGGGAAGGAAACAACTCCTGGTGGGGGACTCAATTATTAGGGGGGTAGAACTGAGGGGGGTAGGGGAAAGGGAGGTAAGGTGCCTGCCTGGTGCCATGGCTTGGAGGGACAAGAAACGAATCCTCAGGATCGTGAGAGCAGCTGCAACAGGGAGTGAGCTGGATGTCATTATCCACCTAAGAACGAATGACCTGGCTGAGAATGGGATCAGAGCAGAGCAACAGGAGTTTGTGGAGTTGGGGAAGGGCCTTAGACAAGTAGCACATACGGTAACTTTCTCGGAAGTGCTACCTGTCTATGGCATGGATGAGGCTAGGGTACTCTGCACCATGGGATTCAATGGCTGGTTGAAAAACTGGTGCAGAGTTCATGGATTTGGCTTCACTGGGGACTGGAGCTCCACCTGGAGGGATGCAGGCCTATACAGGCACGATGGTCTGCATCTATCCAGGAGGGGAACCAGTGTCCTAGCTGATAGGTTTAAATGCTTCATTGGCAAGCATTTAAACTAGCCAAGGGGGGAGGCACTGAAAAGAAGAAGGGAAATCCTAGCCCCCCCCCAAAAAAAATCAGGGTAATTAGTGAGGTAAACACCAAGATAGAGCAGTCGATAGGGAGAAGGGCAGGGGTAAATGAAGAAAAAGACAGGCAGTAAGGACAAGGATGGGGCAAAAAGAAATAAAGCCATAAAAAATGGAGGGTAATGAGTACCAATGCCCACAGTCTAGGTAAAAAGCTCCCACAAAATGGTGGCCTTGATGGAAGAGGGATGCCTGGATATCGTGGCAATCACAGAAATGTGGTGCACAGAGAACCATGACTGGCATGTCAACATACCAGGGTACACAATCTACAGGAGGGACAGGGAGGGAAGAAGAGGAGGAGGAGGAGTAGCTCTCAATGTAAGGGAAGGGATCAAAGCAACAGAACTAAAGGGTAAACAAGGAGGAGAGGAGGCACTGTGGGTCACCCTGGAGACTGGAAATGGCTCCACAATCTGCACAGGGGTTGTATACAGACCCCTGTCTCAGGGGCAGGAAATGGACAAGGAAATGATAGAAGGCATCCTTGGGATGGCAGTGAAAGGGGAGATATTGCTGATGGGGGACCTGAATATGCCAGATGTTAACTGGAGCACCTTTGCTGCAGCCACATCCAAGAGCAGGGCCATTCTTGATGCCCTACAGGGGGCATGCCTCAGACAGCTAGTTTTGGAACCCACTTGGGAGGGAGCAATCTTAGACCTGGTACTCTCAAATGGGGATGGAGAGAGGATCTCTGATCTTGAAGTGGGTAGCGATCTGGGAACAAGCGACCACCAAACAGTGTGGTTCACAAAAAACTTAGCTGTAGAGTCAAGCCAAATAAAAGTGAAGGTACTGGACTTCAGGAGGGATGATTTTGTCAAAATGGGAGAGTGCCTCAGAAAAGCACTAGCAAACCGGCAAGAAGATGGGGTGGAGCAACAATGGGGAAACATCAAAACCGCCATCACAGAGGCAACAAGCCTTTGTGTGAAGCAAATAAACAAATCAAAATGAAAGAAAAAACCACTACGGTTTTCAAAAGAAGTGGCGGGGAAGGTAAGGGAGGAAAAGATAGCATTCAGGAAGTATAAGGAAACACGGAAGGAGCAGGACAGAGAACTGCATCAGTTAAACAGAAGGAAGCGGGGAAGGCAGTCAGAATAGCAAAGGCCCAAACCGAGGAAAAGACAGCCAACTCAGTTAAGAAGGGGGATAAAACCTTTCATAGGTACATTAGGGAGCAAAGAAAGACTAAGGCAGGGATACTGAGGCTGAATAAAGGGGAAGGTGGTTGGGCAGAGAGCGACAGTGAAAAAGCAGGGATACTGAACGAATACTTCTGCTCAGTATTCGAATGGAAAAGCAGGGGAGATACCTAATCCAGTCAATAGAAGCACTCTGGATAGGGGTTGATATTAGTCCTTTCACAGAAGAAAGGGTTCTGAAAGAACCTTTAAACTGAAGGTGGATAAAGCAATGGGGCCTGATGGGATTCACCCCAGAATTCCAAAAGAACTAAGGGAAGAACTAGTAACACCACTGACTACCCTTTTTAATAAATCATGGGAGGATGGTGTGGTACCTGAGGACTAGAGGAGGGCGGATGTGATTCTCCTTCACAAAAGTGGGAGCAAGACAGAGGCAGGAAACTACAGACCTGTCAGTTTGACCTCAGTGGTAAGGAAAATGATGGAATCACTTCTGAAGGAAAGAACTGTTGAGTACCTAGAGGCCAGTGGGGCACAGGACCCAAGGCAGCATGGATTCACAGTGGGAAGGTCATGTCAGACAAATCTAATTGATTTCTTTGATTGGGTGTCCAAAGTAGTTGACCAGAGAGGGGCTGTGGACGTGGCCTACCTAGACTTTAGCAAGGCATTTGACACAGTCCCGCACAAAAGATTAATAAACAAATTAGCCAGCCTGGGAGTGGGTCCCAGGGTGGTAGCCTGGGTAAAACACTGGCTGGACAACAGGACACAGTGGTTAATAGTAAATGGAGTCAACAGTGAAGAAAGGAGGGTTACTAGTGGGTACCGTAGGGTTCAGTACTGGGGCCGGTCCTTTTTAATGTCTTTATAAGTGACATTGCAGAGGGACTGGAAGGGAAAGTATATCTCTTTGCAGATGACACACAGATCTGCGACAGGGTTGATATGCAAGATGGGGTGGAAAGGATGAAAAGGGACTTGGCAAGGTTGGAGGAACGGTCAAATGTATTGCAGTTTAGATTCAACGCAAAGAAGTGCAAAGTAATGCACCTGGGAAACAAAAACCCAGGGGAAGAGTACACAATGGGGGGGGGTGAGATACTGACAACAACAAAAATGGAAAGGGACCTGGGGGTAGTCATATCAGATGACCTAAAGGTGGGCCAGCAATGTGAGAAGGCAGTAAGGAGGGCTGGGGGGATACTGGGATGCATAGGGAGAGGCATCACCAGTAGAAAACAGGAAGTTGTTGGCCCTCTGTACAGACAGTTGGTAAGACCACATCTGGAGTACTGTGTACAGTTCTGGAGACCCCATCTCTGCAAAGACATAGACAGGGTGGAGGCTGTCCAGAGGAGGGCAACCAAAATGGCGCAGGGTCTGCACCAGAAGACATATGAAGAAAGATTAAAGGAGCTTAAGATGTATAGCCTCGAGGAAAGGAGGGAGAGAGGGGACATGATAGAAACTTTCAAACACCTCAAGAGAATCAACAAAGTCCAAGAGGGTAGCATATTTCAGAAAAAGAGATGTGCAAGAACAAGGGGGCACAATTTGAAGATAGAGGGGGGAATGGTTCAGAGGTAATGTGAGGAAGTATTTCTTCACAGAGAGGGTTGTGGATGCATGGGTAGAGTCAAAAACAGTGGGGAAATTCAAGAATGCATGGGACAGACATAAGGCAATTCTAGTGGGGGGTAGGAGGAAGTAGGCTGTTGGTTAACTAGGATCTGCAGCTTGTCCGTTAGGTAGGGAAATGGGCAGACTAGGTGGGCCAAGCAGCCCTTATCTGCCATCAAATTGTATGTTTCTATGTTTGTCTGTGTGTCAGAGGAAAGAGTAAGGATTCCAAACAGTTAAGGGGGACAGAAATAAGACATGATGGGAGTGGTGCAGTGCAGTGGATGTGGAGCAGCAGTCTTCCGGGAGACATTCCGGAGGATGCAGTGTTGTCCCATCTGCAGGCACCTCTCTCTGGGCTGAAGGAGGAGGTTGCTCATCTCCAGGCTGAGTTGGCCAGGATTTGTGGGACCTCCTCTTCCATCCAGGGACCACCAGTGCCACTGCCGTTGCCTCAGAGGTTGCCAAGAAAGAGGAGCGGTTGGACCACAGTGGGCTCAGGGAGGGTGAGGGTGGTGGAACAGAGGCACATCCCTCCAGTTGTACCTCTCCACAATTTCTATGCCATTCTGGTAAAGTGTGGTTCCTCTATGGAGGCACCTGCAGTGGAGACCAAGGAGGATGCTGGGAACCTCCACAAAGGAGACCCACAGGAGGGTGGCATGGGACCCCACAGGGGAAGGAAACAATAACTGGTGGGGGACTCCATTGTTAGGAAGGTAGAACTGGGGGAGGAAGGGGAGAGGGAGGTGAGGTGCCTGCCTGGCGCCATGGCTTGGAGGGACAGGGAGCGAATCCTTAGGACTGCCGGAGCAGCTGCACGGTGGAGGGAGCTGGATGTCATTGTCCACCTAGGGACAAATGACCTGGCTAAGAAAGGGATTCGAGAAGTGCAGGAAGAATTTGTGGAATTGGGGAGGGGGCCTTAGACAAGTAGCATGCACGGTAACCTTCTCGGAGGTGCAGCCCATCTATGGCGTAGGAGAGGCTAGAGTGTTCTGCACCATGGGATTCAATCAGTGGTTGAAAAACTGGTGCGGAGCTTAGGGATTTGGCTTCATTGGGGACTGGGGGTCCACCTGGAGTGATGCAAGCCTATACTGGCATGACAGGCTCCATCCGTCAGGAGGGGAACCAGGATCCCAGGTGACAGGTTTAAATGCTTCATAGGCAAGCATTTAAACTAACCAAGGGGGGAGGCACTGGAAAGGAGAAGGGAAATCCTAGCCCCCCCCCCAAAAAAAATCACAATAGTAAGTGTGGTAAACACCAACATAGAGGTGTCAATAGGGAGAAGGGCAGGGGTAAATGGGGAAAGTGACAAAGGCAAGAAGGACAGGGATGGGGCAAAAAGGAGTAAGGCCATCAGGAAATGGAGGGTAATGAGTACCAATGCCCATAGTCTGGGCAACAAGCTCCCTGAGCTGGTGGCCTTGATGGAAGAGGGATGCCTGGATATCGTAGCAGTCACAGAAACATGGTACACAGAGAACCATGACTGGGATGTTAACATACCAGGGTACATAACCTACAGGAGAGACAGGCAGGGGAGAAGAGGAGGAGTAGCTCTCTATGTAAAGGAAGGGATAAAACAACTGAACAAAAGAGTAAACAGGGAGGAGAGGAGGCAATGTGGGTCACCTTGGAGACTGGAAAGGGCACCACAATCCGCACAGAGGTTGTGTACAGACCCATGTCAGGGGAGGGAATGGACAAGGATATGATAGAGCATTCTAGGATGGCAGAGAAAGGGAGATACTGTTGATGGGAGACCTGAATATGCCAGATGTTAACTGGAGCACATTTGCTGCAGCCACATCCAAGAGCAGGGCCATTCTCGATGCCCTACAGGTGGCAGGCCTCAGACAGCTAGTTTTGGAACCCACTCATGAGGAAGCAATCTTAGACCTCGTACTCTCAAATGGGGGCAGGGAGGATCTCAGATCTAGAGTGGGTTGCCATCTGGAAACAAGTGACCATCAAACAGTGTGGTTCACGTTAAACTCAGCACAGAGTCAAGCCATACAAAAGTGAGGGTACTGGACTTCAGGAGGGCTGACTTTGGCAAGATGGGAGAGTGCCTAGAAAAGCATTAGCAAACAGGCTAGAAGGAGGTGGAGCAACAATGGGGAATCATCAAAACTGCCATCACAGAGGCAACAAGCCATTGTGTGAAGCAAATAAATCAAAATGAAAGAAAAAGCCACTATGGTTCTTAAAAAGAGGTGGCTGGAAATTCAGGAGAAAAGATAGCATTCGAAGTATAAGGAAACAGAAGGAGCAGGACAGAGAGCTGTACCAGTTAAGGCAGAAGGAAGCAGGGAGGGAGTCAGAATGGCAAAGGCCCAAACTGAGGAAAGATAGCCAACTCGATTAAGAAGGGGATAAACCTTTTATAGGTACATCAGAGAGCATAGAAAGACAAAGGGAGGATAGTGAGGCTGAATAGAATGAATGGTGGGTGGGCAGAGGGGACAGTGAAAAGCAGGGATACTGAATGAATATTTCTGCTCAGTATTCACAAAAGAGGAGGAAGTGCCTAATCCAACTAACAGAAGCACTCTTGATGGGGGGTCGATCCAGTCCTTTCACAGAAGAAAGGGTTCTGCAAGAACTCCTAAAACTGAAGGTGGACAAAGCAATGGGGCCTGATGGAATTCACCTCAGAATTCTAAAAGAATTAAGGGGAACTAGTGAAACCACTGGTTACTCTTTTTAATAAATCATGGGAGGATGGTGTGGTACCCGAGAACTGGAGGAAGGCGGATGTGATTCCCCTTCACAAAAGTGGGACCAAGACAGAGGCAGGAAACTACAGACCTGTCAGTTTGACCTCTGTGGTAGGGAAAGTGATGGAGTCACTTCTGAAGGAAAGAATTGTTGAGTACCTAGAGGCCAGTGAGGTACAGAACCCAATGCAGCATGGGTTCACAGCGGGAAGGTCATGTCAGATGAATCTAATAGATTTCTTTGACTGGGTGACCAAAGTAGTAGACCAGGGAGAGGCTGTGGACATGGCCTACCTAGACTTTAGCAAGGCATTTGACACAGTCCCACACAAAAGATCAATAGTCAAATTAACCAGCCTGGGAGTGGGTCCGGGAGTGGTAGCCTGGGTAAAACATTGGCTGGACAACAGGACGCAGAAGGTAATTGTAAATGGAGTCCACTCTGAAGAAAGAGAGGTTACTAGTGGGGTACCACAGGGTTCAGTACTGGGTCCAGTCCTTTTTAATGTCTTTATAAGTGACATTGCAGAGGGACTGGATGGAAAAGTATGCCTCTTTGCAAATGACACAAAAATCTGCAACAGGGTTGATACACAAGGAGGCGTGGAAAGGATGAGAAGGGACTTGGCAAGGTTGGAGGAATGGTCAGAAGTATGGCAACTAGGATTCAATGCAAAGAAGTGCAAAATAATGCACCTGGGAAACAAGAACCCAGGGGAAGATTACACAATGGGGGGATAGTAACAACAACAAAAAAGGAAAGGGACCTGGGGGTAATCATATTAGATGACCTTAAGGTTAGCAAGCAATGTGAGAAGGCAGTAGGGAGGGCTGGGGGTATACTGGGATGCATAGGGAGAGGCATCACCAGCAGAAAACAGGAAGTTGTTATCCCTCTGTACAGACAGTTGGTGAGACCCCATCTGGAGTACTGCATCCAGTTCTGGAGATCCCATCTCCGCAAGGACATAGACAGGATAGAGGCAGTCCAGAAGAGGGCAACTAAAATGTTGCAGGGTCTGCAAGAGAAGTCGTACAAGGAGAGACTAAAGGAGCTTAACATGTATACCCTTGAGGAAAGAAGGGAGAGGGGAGACATGATAGAAACTTTTAAGTACCTCAGTGGAATCAACAAAGTCCAAGAGGGTAGCATCTTTCAGAAAAAGAGATGTGCAAGAACAAGGGGACACAATTTAAAGATAGAGGGGGAGCAGTTCAGGGGCAATGTGAGGAAGTATTTTTTCACAGAGAGGGTAGTGGATGCATGGAACAGCCTTCCCGAGGAGGTTGTGAGATCTAAAACTGTGGGAGAATTCAAGCATGCATGGGACAGACATAAGGCAATTCTTGTGGGGAGTAGGAAGAAATAGGCTGTTGGTTAACTAGGATCTGCGGCCTATTCTGTAGGTAGGGAAATGGGCAGACTAGATGGGCCAAGCGGTCCTTATCTGCCGTCAAAGTCTATGTTTCTATGTCCTTGGTCAGACTAGTGGCCCTGAGCCATACGAACCATCTCAGGGTGATGGAGAGAGCCATGAGCCTGGCTGTGGTGTCATTACCATCCACAGACATACGGAACTGATATTTGATGGCATCCAGTGCCATCCATGCAGTTTCTGCCAGGTCTACTGCTACTATACCTGGAACTTAATCAGATATTGCCAGCACAGTGTTCCATAAGGCTTTTTGGTACTGTACTGCATAGGCCATATAGTTGGCTAAGAGTGAGGCAGCCAGATACCCATTTTTACCCATCCCATCCAGTTTTCTGGAGTTTTTATCTGGGGGATGAGATGCCAGAGGAATCCTTGCTTTGTCAAAAGCTGCTGCTTGAACCACTCCTTTATGATCTGGGTGGTTTAAAAGAAATGCAGCAGTAGATCTGTCTACCTGGTAATTTTTGTCTACTTTTTTATCAACCCCTGGCACAGTAGTGGGGGTTCTCAGAATGTGCAGCACTGCTTTTTTCAGTGATTTGTGCATGGGGAGCATCAAATGTTTTGTTGGTGCTAACCTATGTTCCCCCTAAGGTGTGCGCATGTGCGCCCGCACAGCAGTCAGAAATAACCCGCACACAGCTTTAGTAGTAGCGCACAAAGCAGCTGACAGGAATCCTCATGTTCATGAAGTAGTGACTACAGTCATCACTCAGATTTAAGACTCAGACAGCAGGACATAAAAGTGAATGGGAAAGAAACATTGTATGCCCACCTCTGAGGCCACAACTCATTAACTTGAACAAGCCAGCAATTAACAAGCCAGACATCTTGCTCTTGTTCCACTTATTGAACAGTGGAACTGCTCTGCAAAATTCCAACCAATTGGCTTTGCAGTTACAGCAATGTTTTTGGCTTGACACCTCTTTTCAGTAAGACAGTACTTGATAACGAACAGTACTCCCCTGCTGTTCACAGAAATGGCATGTTTTATTTGTTTGGTAGATTCCCCCCAACAAAGCAGTGTGAGAGATTCTCTGACATAGGGTGTATATTATATTATTTCAGTTTTAAAGTTGCACAACTTCAGTGTAATCTGCCTCCTCCCCAAGCAGCGTCTCACATACAAAATGTGTTTATAATGGATTTAAAGCCCCACCACTGGAAACGTGTTCATTTTTTTTCAGTACAAGACTGTACATATGTTTAGTGAGATGAGATTGCGCTTCTCTTTAAAACAGGGTCTCACATTATACACATATTTGAGATTCAATGAATCAGTGCTTGTAAAAGGTTGCCCATGTTGGCTACATGAGGATAGTAATTCTAAAATGGACAACAAGAAATTGCAGTGCAACAAATGTCCTTTTCATTTAATTTCATAAATTCAGAATGCTCTTAGTATGGATCCAGAATGGAAGAGAATTATAGTCTCCTAAATGCATCTCCTCTATCATATCACACTGACTCACTCACTACATTGCAAAAATACATTTTAAACCCCCACTGAGCTTGACAATACCCAGCATAGTTATTGTAAACCATACCTAGGGTAAATGACATCACATTCAATTTTGCATGCATCCATCAAAGATCCCATTGCTAAGTACTGCTTTAAGAAGCTGTCCAACCTGGAATACCACATTGCCATAACAGTATTAAATTATGTACTTTTGGAGTTGGCAGAGTTGTCCAAGATGTTTCAGAAAGTAGTCAAGTTGAAGCTGTACAGATTGCTAGGGCAAAAAATTAAAAATAGTTCAGAAGCCAGTACCTGGGTGAAACAGTCTACTGGAGCCTACCAGTATAACTGTTTGTGGCTAATTGCACAGCTGAAGTAAGCACAACAGTAATTTTGAAATTCATTGGCATGTTATGTGACCATCTGGACAGCTGATTTCCTGCAGGTGAACTTTCTAACTGATCTGCCTTTGATTTTTCAGCAGTGCCACATTGCAACTTTGAGTTTGGCTTATCAAATATTGAGAGATGGTACAGCAAATGTCAGGTCTATTTATTTTCATCAGTGGACCAGGCAGAAATTGTTAGCCAGTACAATTACTTCAGATTTATAGTTGCTGAAAAAAATAAAGGGAGGATAATTAAAATCCTTTACTGACATGATCCACTTTGCTTTGACTAATGTGCAGTTCAGCATGGTGGCTAAACTTATTGATATATGTGCTACATTCCAAGCTAAACATGAAGCTATCATGTATAGAGGTTCCTACACAGTCTTATCATTCCCCATAAGAGATTCTCCATAGGGAGGTGCAGAGTGAGAAGGTTACGATTGCACTGAGAAAAATCTTGGGAGTGATAGAGAAATCATGTACTGAAGCAGAGAGAAGTATGGCTGAGTAAGACCATAACTATCTTTGGGTGGAAGGTTTCACTCAAAGATTCTCATAGGAAAGTTAGGGAAGATTTGTTGCTGCTCTTGGAAAGAGCATTATGATTTTATATCTCCAGAAACATGGTGGAGTACATAAAGTTACATGGAGACCCAGAGCCCACAACATAGATTGATATTACATTTAAAAATCCTCATACAGCTAGCAGCTTGCTTTCTCTGGCCAGCAATCTGGATTGTTTGGAAATACATTTAGTTAACATGTTAGACTTGGGTGAAGTCTTTTCATGGTTTAAACAGACTAAGAATAGTCCAGAATCAATCTTAGAGACAGATAACCCCCTGACTGACTTTGGAAACCTAACTGACCCTAATACCTACTCACCTTTGACAATTATTGATTCAGCCTGACAAATGCAGCCTGTAGATAATATCAAACAAATGAACTCTGAATGCCAGCTAGATTTGGATAAGGAGCTGAGATTGAGATGTGGATGCCCTTTCAATACTTTCATGGAATATTGAGGGCATCTAGCTTAAAGTAATTGACCCTGAAGTAGTGAGATTTCTGGATAATTTTGATATTATTGGACTGCAAGAAAGATGGTGTACAGAACATGTAACTCCCAAATTGACTGGATATTCTGTCTTTACTCTGCCAGCAACTAAAGATAAAAAGTTTGGAAGGTTTGAAGGGGTATTTCCTTTTTTTATCAAAACTTTGCTAAATCTTCAGATCACTAACATTTCTACTAAGTCTGAGGGTATTTTGGGTTTAATGATTAGTAAGGAACAAGAGAAGATCATTCTCTGCAATATATACTTGCCCCCTCACAATACAGCTACTGATCCCCCTGACATTTTCATACAGAATCTGTAAATGGCACTTGACGAATTGTCAGATAAGAGTATACCTTGTCCTATAATTATTTTGGGAGACTTTAATGCTAGAATTCCTTCTCATTTCTTGGAGGATGCATATTCAGATATGATCCATACAATATCTATAATTAATCCAAATATCTCGTATAGTAGGACTGCTGAGGATCTAAAATCTAACCTCAGAGGTAAGGAATTGCTAGTGGGCTTAGCCAGTAGAAATTTCTGTATTTTAAATGGTAGAACTCAGGTCGATCTAGTCGGATCCTTATCGTGTAGAGGACCTACTGGCTCTTCAATCCCTGATTAGGTTTGAACCAATTTGGAAGCAGTAAAGCTGATCCAAAAGTTAGAGGTCATGGATAGATTGGAATCAGCACACTGTGCTATTGTAATTAACATCAAATGCCCTTTTGGAACTTTAGGGAGTGAGACACAACAGGAAGAGAGTCTGAAAGTCATAAACAAGAGAAGGATTGGATGGGAGCTGATTCATCAAACTAGTTTCAAAGAAATTGTTAGTATAGGAGTCTTAGGTAATATTCATGAGTTGGTCCTGGGCAAAAGTAAGGCCTTTAATATTTTGGAGAATTAGAAAACTATTCATTATTTACTTGGACCTAGATGTAAAACAACATACCATCCTAGGTCCCTTTATAAAAAGTCTTAGTTTAATTCTGTCTGCCTACAGGCAAAGAAAGAGTTTGGAGGAAAACTAAGACAGCATAAGAAGAAAAGAATATGCCTGCAGCATATTTTAAATTGCTAAAGACTGAAAGAAAAAAATATAGGAAAATTCTTGAAATGGAGAGACATAAACGTACTCATGGACTTTGGGAAAAACTGAGGCAGGCTGTTTTGGATAGGGATGGAAGGCGATTTTGGAATATTGTTGCCCAGGGATATAATAGATATGCTAATAAGACTGAAGCCTATATTACATCTGAAGTCTGGGCATCTCATTTCTCCAAGCTCTATTATTCTCATGAAGAGCAGGAGACACCTGATGCTTTCAAAATACAGGAGGAAGAAATTTTTCCAAGACCTATCTTGATCACAGAGGATGAAATCTGGATGGCACTGATTGGCCTTAAGGCAAATTAAGCACCAGGGCCAGATGGGGTCCTAGGTGATCTCTATAAGGTTTTTACCAACTGATGGATTCCTTTTCTTCTTTTACTGTTTAATGGCCTGGTTCAGGGGTACTCTTACCCTGCCAGTTGGGCAGGTAGTGTTATCTTCCCAATTTTTAAAAAAGAGGATCCGAATGACCCACGGACGTATAGGCCTATTAGTTTGATAGATGTTTCACAGAAGATTTTGTCTAGGATAATTTTGGGCAGATTGCTGTCATGGGTCAAGGAGAACTCAGTATTGAATGAGGCACAGAACGGTTTCTGGAAGGACTGTTCTACAGTACAACAGTATTATGTGCTTCAGCACCTGATCTGAAATATATTAAAGTGAGAAAAAACAGATTATATTGCTGTTTTGTGGACTTCTCCTCAGCCTTTGACAGCATTAGTAGAAAAATCCTTTGGGCTACATTAAGGGATCTGAAGTTGGAGGCCTCACTTCCTGATGTTACTAATAGACTCTATGAAAATATGTGGGCAAGGGTCCAGTATAAATCAATATGGTCATCTAACTGATAGATTTGAGACAAATGTGGGGGACTGACAGGGGTGTATTTTGGCTCCCACTCTATTTAACATCTACATTAATACAGTCTTGGATCAGCTAGGTAATCCAGATTTCCATACTGCAAAAATTAATGATCAAAGGATTGAATGTTTAGCATATGCAGATGCTTTAGTCTTGCTCTCTACTTCAGTCCTAGGTCTTAAAAGAAAACTGGCTCACTTTGAATCTCTCTGTTCTCAAAGAAAACTAAAAGTTAATCTCAGCAAGACCAACATTGTAGTTTTTGGCTCTCAAACCAAGAATACGGTAGGCTTTAGGCTAAACGGTACCCATACAGACACTGTTAAGTGTTATGACTATTTAGGTGCCCATTTTGCCTATAGCCTATCTTGGACCAAACACTTGGAGGCTATTCAATTTAAAGTGGGATCTTCTGTAAATGCCCTAAAAATATTTAACAGCAAGATGGGGAGGTCGTCGGTGAGTCGGGTATTAAGGTTGTCAATACCAAAATAAGAACGATCATGTTATATGCCTCTAAAATCTGGGGTTATATTAAGGTTAGAGAATTAGAAATAATTCTGAATAAACTCTATAGATACATCTTAATATTTTTAAATGGAACTCCAAGCTATATTCTGCCTTGGAGGTAGGACAACATTCCTTGACTTCTCTCATCTGTGAATGACAGATTCTCTTTCTGTTTAAACTTTCTCTTTTGCCCCTACAAAGATATCCCAGAATGTGTATAGTGGAAGCCATCAAATTGGCCAGCATGGGATATGTACATCCCTTTATTGAACCTATGAAGGAAACAACAATGCCAGCCAGATTGGGCCACCTCTTGTATAAAATTTAAACAAGACCATTTGAGGAGCTTAGGCAGGATGTCAAATTGAGGCTTATTGACTTAAGACAGAAATTCTTTCTGTGTTCAACTCTCCAAGCTTAAGCTATATGGACTTTATAAAAAAGTAAAGATTTCATGGGGATATGAGCCATATCTCTCTCTTTTTTTAACCTGTCCTAAACAAAGAAGAATCTATAAAAGATTTGGAACTGAAAACTATAATGCTCAATGCATTTATTTCAGACAAAAGAGAGGGGGTAATTTTCCATATTGTAAATGTGGAGTGAGGACTATAGATTATCTCAAACATGTGGTACTCTTGTGTCCTAGGTACAAATCAACTAGGAAAAAAGTGCTGGGGGATCTTGGCCTCCCCCAGAGGATCTTTTGGAATATTTGTTTACTATGAAAGAGAAGAACATGGAAAAGATCTTTGCAAGATTCTTCATCTCAACTCATTTGTAAAGTTTATTGGGGGAACTTGAAGTTCTGTGGAGTTTTTTATGTGAAAAGATACTCTGTTAAATTGAATAGCACTGTAAAGATATTTAAGTTCCTTGTTGATTTATTTATTGTCTATTTTTATTTACTATGGGCCAGATATTCAAAAGGGTTGTGCCATGCGCAACAGAGTTGCGCCTGCGCAAGTCCAAACTTGCTCCATACTGCGATATTCAGCAGGAGGCAGTTGCGCCACAGAAAACATGCTGAGCAACAGCACAATGCAAATGAATGCATGCTGAACTGGAGGGGGATGAACCATGCATAAACTGCACAGCCTGATATTCAGCCGGGCTGTGCAAGTTGTGAAGGTGCAACCCCAACCTGAGCCTGCACAACTTTGAGCCAAAAAAGGATCAAGTCGAGGCCACCCACAGGTGAGCTGCTGCATTGCAGGGCACAAAACAGCAGCTGCCACCTGTGGCCCCTCATCCCACCCTGTGCCCCCGTGGCCCGATTGCAGGCAAAGAGTGTAAATCCCCCACCACCCCCACTGGCCCGATCACGGGCATAGTTTAATTCCCCCACCAGCCCAATCGCGGGCAGCAATGTCCCCGAACACATCCCTGGTGGTCAGTGGACCGTAAATCGATTGCGGGGATGGAAGAATAAACCCCGAACACATCCTGGTGCCTAGTGTCCCCACACCCACCCACCCCAGACCTCACCTGAGCTCCCCGGCGGCGGCGTGCGGCAGGCGGCAGGCGGTGGGATGCTGCCACTCACTGGCTGTCGGGGGGCGGGCGTGGTGAGGCTTCATGGGTGGGTGGGGAGACTAGGCACCAGGGATGTGTTCGGGGTTTATTTCTTCCATCCCACGATCGGATTTACGGTCTACTGGACCACCAGGGATGTGTTCAGGGTGAAGACACATTGCTGCCCGCGATCGGGATGGTGGGGGATTAAACTATGCCCACAATCGGGCTGGTGGGGGGGGAATTAAACTATGCCCGCGATTGGGCCAGTGGGGGTGGTGGGTGGGATTTTACACTGTTTTGCCTATGATCGGGCTGCAGGGGGCATCGGTCCCTGACGGCTGCTGCCTGGCAGGGCGCCAGGCGCAAGTCCTCAGGGATTGGCGCACCTGCATGCTAATGCATGCAAATGGGGCCATAATCAGATGCAAATGGTCCCCCCGCACCTTTCATGAATTATGGCCCCATTTGCATGTCACCTTTTGAATATCAGGATTTTGCGCATGGCGCAATGGTACTTGCGCCACCGCACGTTGAATGCTCCACTCTGACCACTTGCGGTGGCACAAGTTCCACTGTGCTGTGCACAGTGGCTGTGGCTGGGGGGTGATATTCAAAGGAGTTGCTCAAGGGCGCAACTCCTTTGAATATCGCTCTGGCCACACCCCTGAGCAACTATTTTGTGCAGCGCAAGGGCTTGCTCCACAAAATAGCGCAGTTTGAATATCTGGCCCTATGTATTGTGTCCCGATTTTAGTACACTGTAACTGCTTTATGTGGAACAATAAATTGTACTACTACTACTACATTCCAAGCTTCTAGTGCTGACCATGAAAGAGGCTTCAGCTTCATGAACTGCATTAAGAGAAAACAAAGAAACTGCTTGGAAGAAATCCATTTAGATATGCTGATGTGAACAAAATTGTTTTTAACATCTGGTGGAAAAATGGATCTTAATAAAATATAAATCCACTGGAAGAATGGGAAAGACAGGAGAGAAAAACAGTAAATGTTGGTTTCTTAGCGATGCATCATCATCAGCACCCCTTTTAGATGCATGCAAGACTCTTTAAAATGTACATAGTTTACACATGTTTCCAGTTCATACTGTTATGGTGCACAATGCGCATCCAAGCTTCGGACTGTGTCAGAATGTATATTTATACTTTGCATTGAGTATTTGAGTGTTTGGTTATATTTTCTACTGTTTACTGGCAATAAAATATATCACTTGTTTGGGCCACCCAATTTACGGCATGAATCAATTTTTACACAAATTACACTTTTACATATCAGTCGCCCACCCACAGAGACTAAAAATTAGAGGGAACATTGGTGCTAACCCCATCATCTCCCAAAAATCAGCTTCTTCTCCATCTTCCTCTGTCTCCTGGATAGGGAGATTCAGAGTCTCTACCATTTGTTTCACAAATGAGTAGTGTGATGTGTAATCTTCTGGACCCCTAGGTAGGTAACCAAAGTCCTGTTAAGAGGATACCTCAAGTTCTATAGGTTTCCCCTCTTCTTCCTCCTCCTCCTCTTCAGGATTATTAAATAGAGAATAATGGATGGATAGGTGGTTATAACAAGGATTTTACACCCCCCAGAGGTGGGATGCTACATAAACCCCGGGAGTGAAGCTCGAGGGGTTTATTAAGGCATCCCACCCCGAGGGGGGGGTGTTAAATCTGAGTTTTGACCACCTACCCATCCTTTATTTTGTATAATTGCTGGGGATAATTTTTTTGCCACATCAATTACATAAAATGGATTTGTCCAGAGAGTCAAGCTGCGGACCATTGGGGTTTCGGCACGGTCTGTGGTGGCTCCTAAACTAAAGCAGTGGTTATTTATTTTTATTTTTTTTCACACTGAAAATGAACATTTTCTGTGCCCAGTGATATTTTTGTTTGAAAAAAAATAAAGAACTTACTGCCAACTCCTTCTGTCAGGGAACTTTACAGCGCTGAGGTAAGGGGATGACGGGGAATGACGCAGAGAAGGGGATGATCACGACTGGCACATATGCAGAGCTAGGGAAACCAGGTGCATGTTCACCGTTATAACCAGCTGGTTATAATGACAAAATTACAACCCGGTTTCCCTATGGGAGAAAATGCTCCCAAATTATTATTATATAACAGTTCCTGACTCCCTGGCACCGGGGCAGGAACCAGTGGAACTGGTGTAGGCACAGGGACCACTGCCAGTATAGCCTGCAAAACCTGAGGGCTTTAGCAATGTCCTCAGCAGAGGGCATAACAGTTTTACCTGCTGAAAGCACCTTAGCTTTCTCGGCTGGATGTGCAGCAACATGTTTCTCTTTGTGTTTTTTCATAGATGGAACCGGTTCACTAGCCAGTTCCACAGGCCTCTTAGATTTACCAGAATCAGATTTTTCTGTGGATTTTGGTTCCACTACCTCCATATGCCTATTTTTGTACTTTTTTTGACAAGGAGGTGGACAGGACATCCTCTGAAGACGCAGCAGCTGTTGTAATTTCTTCTAATTTTTTAGCCCCCCCCCTTTTTTTTTAAGTGTTTTAGGGCAAAATGTTTTACAGATGGCACAGTTGTAAGATAAATGACTAGTCCCTAGGCAAAAAATGCACAGGTTGTGCCTGTCTGCCTTAGCTATTAATTATCTGGTCACAACTATCACAGTACTTAAAACCAGTGGGTCCCATCCTTTTCTTAGGTTTATCCTTAGGAACCTCTGACATTGATTTAAACTAAACCGTTATACAAGAAATTGGTTCCCATAATCAATAACTACAAGTTTAAAGAAAAGCGCTCAGTTCCCAAAAGTAAAGATGAACCAAGCACTTATCGATTCTCTGACAGAAAAGAGAACCGTAAACAAAGTAAAATAAAGATAAAACTAAAATGTTATATAAATCCTGTGAGGAACCGTCAAGAAATAATAAATGAATGAGATTCTGAGGTAAAAACCTCAGAAACAGCGGTTCCCCACGGTTCCATGGAACCGATTAAAATGAGCCAAACAACCCAAAAACTATACTAAACTATAAGAGCAGCAACTGATAAAAATAAAGTAATAAAATGTTACTTATTGCCAAATAAAGATAATAGTAGAAAGTTGAGGAGAGGTCTCCGAGGCATCCTAACTGGCAGGCAGAGTAAGAATTCTGAAGCACTCAGAGTGCAGCAGTTACTAAGGGCAGCAGTTTGAAATTGGCATGAGCCAATTAGAGTTTCATCATTTGCATAAATTCCATCTCTCCGGGCAGTTCAGCACTGAAGGCTGACTGCATTAGCTTAATCATACTGTGTGATCCCATGGAAGAACACGATTACTGTGCTAATTTTTTTCTTGTGTCGTCACAGATTTACGAGCAAAGTTTCAATCAGCTCAATATACTAGTTACAAAGATACAACTTTAAAAAGAGCAAATACTACCAGCCCGACGATCATACTGTGTGATTCCTGGGGTTAGAAGATGGCAGAATTTTCCTATTTTTCTTTCCTAACTTCTGTCATATCCAGTGTGTGAATCTTCTATATATCATATGCCTGAATAGCCTGTTGAAGGTGGAAAAATGAATAGTTATTCTTATGACTGTATTGAAGATTTTGAGGTGTATGTGGAGGTGCCAATTATAATAAAACAATAGCAGCAAGCTTCCTTATATTAGTTATACACAGAAAACAGTATAAGGTTTCAGCATAATCTCTATACAAACACTATGTAGCAAACAACTACAGAAGGTAAGTAATCTTGTCATACTGTGGTCACCTCTCTTAAAAACATAGAATGTGTCAGCAGATGGAGTCCGTGTGGACCATCTAGTCTGCCCATGTATACTACCCCCCCCCACCGTTCAGGCGACTGTGTTAACTTTTCCGCAGTGCCTATCCCATGCCAGTTTCCACTCCCTGACCATCTTTGACACAACCACCTTTGTGGGGAGCAAATTACAAAGCTCCACCACCCTTTCTGTAAAGAAGAACTTCCTTGTGTTGCTCTTGAAACTGACCCCCTTTAGGCACATATCTTGCCCCCTGGTCCGGGTGCAGCTGTTTACCTGCAGGAGATCCTGTGCCTGTACCTTGTTGATCCCCTTCAGGTATTTAAATATTCCCCTATTCTTCCTCTGTTCCAGGGAGTAAATGTTGAGGTGTTTTAGCCTTGCATCGTATGGCTCACGGTGCAGACCCTATACCACTTTTGTTGCCCTTCTTTGTATCGTCTCTAGTCTATCTTTGCCTTTCCTTAGGTGAGGCCTCCAGAACTGGACACAGTACTTCAGGTGAGGCCTCACCAGAGACCTGTACAGTGGCATAATTACCTCTCTCTCTTCTGGGAGACACAAGTGCAGTGGAGATCATCTTCCCAAATGGGTCTCTGTCTCAACTCCATTGTCTGGAAGGCATTATTATACCTAACTGCGTGTATAGTTACGTGACGCATACAATGACTAAGGCATCTTAGTTTTTAGCCTTGCTTGCATGTGAGGTGAGTTTCACATGCATCAGCACTACCCCTTATCAGTAATGTTCAGACTCTGTGAAGCCAGTTGGAATGTGGTAAACAACTATGTTCTATTAACAATTGTCAGGAAGGCAATCAATTGGCCCTGAATCAATGTTGGCAGCACGTCTAATTTTTGCTTAGCTAGGCTACCATATCCCCTTGCACCTCATCTACCCGAAGAAGGCCTTTGCCTTACAGAAAATACAATTACTAAAAGGCAGAATATTTCTTATAAGCAGTAGCACTAATAATATGCAATAGCCAATAACGACAACAGTAATAAATGCAGGAGCTATATTCCTACAGTTATAATAAGCTGCATGAGCACAAACAATGATAGAAATAATAATCCATTTTTCTCCCTACATGATACATACTGAACAGTACTGATAAACAGCAGAAAAACAAATACATTTTTGGTGAACTACAGGCCCATTGGTGCAGCAGTAACACTTATGCTTGGGGTGCCACCAATCACAGTTGGGGAGAGACAGATGTTGTAGGATCGGCAGGGGAAGGGGGCAGATCGAACATCCCAAGGATTGCTCACTGCCTACGGGGAGGAGCAGATCAGTGTCTGACATCAGCGTGGCCCATAGCAATGGCTGGGTTGCACACCAACAGTATACGGGGGGTTAGGCAGATGCACGGCGTGCTGTGCACATGGACATGCACAGCACCGACATAGGCAACAGTGCATGTGCCTTTCACCATGTGAGGGGAGTAAACCAGAAAGGTTAGCAGACCTGTAAGATAACATTTCTCTTCCAAAGGCCCCCCAACAGACTACTTGGGTGCACCCTGGAATGTTAGGTTCCAGAAGATGGCGTGGTGATGGGGCTGGGAGACTGCTGGTTGGGGGCCAGTCGACACGGGGGGAGCATAAAGACAATAAAAAACAATAAAGTTGGTAACTGTCACAGTGCCATGGGTGAATAACAGAGTAGCTGCCTGAGGTCCAGCCATGCATTGCATGCTATTTCACATTACAGATCAAGAGAGCACTCCTGTGATGGGCCGCTCGAAATGAAGATGAGCAGCCCAGGGTCCGAATTATATTTGGATAGGATAACTGCTATCTGGACAAGGAGAGGCAAGAGTCAACTTAGTATTTTGATGCCTGCAGAGTGGACGTTTATTTGGTACCAAGGGGTAGACAGACACAGTCACAAGAAGGAGGAAGGGGGGTTGCCCGATAAACAATAGGGCAAATTATAACAGGGAAATACTGAAATACTTTTTATCTACCACTGTTACGGTTACCACTACAAGCATAAACTTTAGGCTTACTGCCACTCTTATTCGAATACTAGTTTGTACTGTACTTCTATACTCTAATACTAGTTTATACTGTACTTCTATACTCTAATACTAGTTTATACTGTACTTCTATACTCTAATACTAGTTTATACTGTACTTCTATACTCTAAACAAGAATTCAGTTACATGGGCTACTCAGCACTACATTAGGGTGATCAGCATCACACATCTACAAAACAATCCAGATTTTACAAGAGTCCAGAGATCCGGCGTCTTCGTGTACACCGTCGTTCTTCATTGGTAGCTACAAGGGAAATAAAACAGAACTGTAGAACCCTAATCTCAGTTCCCAGCAAGGACCTAGATAAGGCCACTGGGGTGGTGAGAGGTTTGGTAAACAGACCATATATCTTCGGCAAAAGCTCACTCTCTCCGAGGCTGCCAGAATGTAGAACCAAAGCAACTGGTTCCTGAAATAACACACACTGAAGCAAGAGGTTCCTCGGACAAAACCCACTTCTAGGGTTGCCAAGGATGAAGAAAGACCAAGATCTGCGTGGACGATGAATCCAATGGAGGACTACCACGATCCGACTGATGCTGCAGCACTCCAAGGGCCAGCTGGACTCTGAAGGAACTCTGACAGGACCAGGAACCATAAGAATCTGAAGAGATGATGGTTGACTCTGCAATCCTAGGATCAGGAACTAACACAAAACAAAGAAACGGCGGACGAGTCCCGGACTGGGCTTCGACGGACTCGACTTTCAGCGAACGACCAGGTGGGGGCGCAGAACAGGTTCTCCAAGATGAGCTCTCTCTCTCTTCTGTAGAGGGCGACCAACTTTGGGACATCTGGAACAGGAACCATACGGAACAACACTGGCACGGCTGTCGTGATGCGTTTCGGCGGACGTACTTTCAAGCTGTGAAAACAAGAAAATGACGGGTACGACTGACGACGGACTTCGACTTTGGCAGACGACACAAACGGATGGGATGAGTTGATGGATGATCTTCCTGGAGTGAAGAATGCTGGAAGGATGTCTTCTTCTTCTGAGTAGAGACTGATTCGGAGCATGTGGTGTAACAAACCACACTATGAGACTGCAGTGTGGTAGAAGATTGAGACTGTCTTCGTACAGTAGTAAACGTTATAACTGAAGAATGCCCAAAGAACTGTGGAATAGTACAATAATTTGCCAGAGGAGGGCAAATTATAACTTCAGGGGTAATTGTTACTGATAAGGGCCAATGTCCAGGTGCTTAGAGCAATAGTTCAGGTACTTGGACCAATAGTTCAGGTACTTCGGACAATAGTTCAGGTACTTAGGGCAATAGTTCAGGTACTTAGGACAATAGTTCAGGTACTTAGGGCAATAGTTCAGCATAAGCAGTACAGTAATCACAGTAGTTTCACAGTATAGGCAAATTGAACACTCTCAAATGAATCCCTGTTTCTATAGGTAGGGTATTCTGGGATAGGATCCCTTACTGTACGTTGTGGCTAGGGCCTCCCTTTAGTACCACTAGGCTGGCTTGCCCTATTCCGCTAGGCCGGGGCCTCCCTTTTGACCAGGCTTTACCTCGGGCCTAATGCCCTACCATTACCTCGGGCCTGAAGCCCTACGTTAGCTTGAGCCTGCCCTATTCCGCTAGGCCGGGGCCTCCCTGTAGTACCACTAGGCTGGCTTGCCCTATTCCGCTAGGCCGGGGCCTCCCTGTAGTACCACTAGGCTGGCTTGCCCTATTCCGCTAGGCCGGGGCCTCCCTTTAGTACCACTAGGCTGGCTTGCCCTATTCCGCTAGGCCGGGGCCTCCCTATAGTACCACTAGGCTGGCTTGCCCTATTCCGCTAGGCTGGGGCCTCCCTATAGACCAGGCTTTACCTCGGGCCTAATGCCCTACCTTTACCTCAGGCCTGAAGTCTACATTACTTTGAGCCTGCTCCTATTCTGCCAGGGGTCGGGCCTCCCTTGAGTACCACTAGGCTGGCTTGCCCTATTCCGCTAGGCCGGGGCCTCCCTTTAGTACCACCAGGCTGGCTTGCCCTATTCCGCTAGGCCGGGGCCTCCCTTTAGTACCACTAGGCTGGCTTGCCCTATTCTGTTAGGCCGGGGCCTCCCTTTAGTACCACTAGGTTGGCTTGCCCTATTCCGCTAGGCCGGGGCCTCCCTTTAGTACAACTAGGCTGGCTTGCCCTATTCTGCTAGGCTGGGGCCTCCCTATAGTACCACTAGGCTGGCTTGCCCTATTCCGCTAGGCCGGGGCCTCCCTATAGACCAGGCTTTACCTCGGGCCTAATGCCCTACCTTTACCTCAGGCCTGAAGCCCTATGTTGCTTTGGCCTGGTGCCCCACGTTACTTTGGGCCTGGTGCCCCACCTTAAATTGGGCCTGGTGCCCCACCTTAGATTGGGCCTGGTGCCCCAATTTACAATGGGCCTGATGCCCCTCTATACTTTGGGCCTGATGCCCCACTTCACAATGGGCCTAATGCCCTACTTTATATTTGGGCCGGAATTGCCCTTTTAAATGGCGTTGCCTTTTTAAATTTCCAGGCTCCCAGTGCCTGCTGTCATTTAGTGACTGAAACTCCGCCTGAGTTCCGCCCCTTATGAATATTTATAGGCTGTGATAAAGGCCTTGGTTTCTGGCCCCTCCCCAGGGCGTCGCTAGCCCCGCCTCCCTTTTAAATATTAAAATCGCGGGTCCTAGTGACCCGATGCCCCTGCAGCGCTCGGCCGCTCCTCTAAGCGCTAATGCACTTTTAAAACAAATTCAGTCCCCCTTAGGATACAGGCGGTCAGCATAACGTGTGCTGCCGTCGACTCACCGCTCTGCAGTCTGCAGGGAGTTCTTGGCTGCTCTGGGAGGTGGGAGGTGAGTTGCAGTGGGAGGGAATCACGCAGGCGGCAAGAGGGACGACTCGGGGGGCCTCCGATGGCCAAGAAAGATGCAGCTTGCTTGCTGCCGGCGTGGGACAGAATAAAAACTTTTAAAAATACCTCAGGGCTTAACAATTACACCGGAGGGCAAAACAAATAAACGGAGGGCTTTTAAGCCCTTCTGTAGCCCTTGTCGCGGTGTTTTTCTTCGTGGCCCGATGGCACCACCCGACAACTTCACCACCAGCAGGCTTCTTCAGGCAGTGGAGGTAGAGCAGGCACACAGGTAAGTCCTCAGGGACGGCTTCAACCCTCCAGGTAAGCCCTTTCCTTGTCACTCTGACTTACTGTGTCCTCTCTCCTCAACAGCTGCCCAGGAACTGACCAACTGAACTACTATGGAATTATTTTTAAAAGATAAAACTGACTGGATTCTAGAATGGCTGGATTGGAATGCTGTACATGAGCCACTCAGCACAGCATTCTATCCAAGCCATTATGACATGGAATGCTTACAAAATCTATCTTTTGACCAGCTGTAAGTGCACAGGTGCACTTTCTCTATTATTTACAGTGTTTTGTGTGTGTAGGGAGGTTGACTTTTATGTCTAGGGGCCCCTTTGTACAGTACCCTGCTGCCTACCCCTGCAGCAGGTACTCTAAGCTCCTGTGTATTCTGTTTTTATTTAATTTAATTTTATTTTTCTGTAATGACCACCTTTGGGGCATTACACTACCAATCAATCAAAACACTCCTGTCCCCTGTGTGCGAGACATTCTTATTCTGTGAGAAGTGTTTCACGTGCAGATGCCCTGTAAACAGGCACAGTCATGCCCAACAGTTTCATTAGCTTAACAATGTTAGTTATAGTAGTCCAGCAACACATATAAGAATGCTTGTTATGAGTACAGCACAAGTCTCTTGTTTCGCTGTTTTTCACGTTAACTGCCTTACATATGCCCAGATAATGTACTACTGCTTACAATGTGTGTGTTCTGTTGCGTTCAGTACTGCTACTCTTTACATAAATGTAGCCCCTTTCTGGCGCCATCCTGGAGAGGGCCACTACCCCTGCCATGCAGGCCTGACCATGGTTAAGGGGCCTGGGTTACCATAGCTGTCATAGCGGGGGTCCTTTCCCAAAAGAAAAAATAAAATGGTGGTGCCTCCACCCAGAGTACGTATTTAGTGGGTCTGACCACTTGCTAGTACAACCCCCTGGGATGTCGTACCAACCCACCTCCCAAAACAGTTACCCCAGACATGGACTTACCAGGATTCGAACCTCCCCACATTCAGACAATTAGCATTTCACATTTCAAATAATAGCAGGCTCACTAAAATTAGGCCCTGGAGTCAGTTCTGCTTCAAAACAGTAGCATCATAATTTATTTACATGGGGAGGATTAGGATGGGGGTAAAACGGAATAGAGGTTATGCAGAACATTTCAGAGATTTGAATTTGCATTTTAAGGCTTTGGCAATTTCCGTTTTATTTTCAAGACCCCACATTCTGATCAATGCAGCCACCAGATCCATCTAACTAGCTAACTGCTGCAAGTGTTACCATGCCCAGAACCCCCAACTGGTACCGGACAGAATGATGCCCCTAATTCTGTCCTCGGGTACTCAGATCCCATAGTTGCAGCTGGTTGGCTGGCGTTAGTGCGCTTTGCTGATTTTAAATAACTTTTACATTTCTTTCTCTATATTACTTTTAAGCCTTGACTCTTACCTCCAGCCTGGGTGCGCATACTTGAACATTAACTATATACAGTCCCCAGGTTGGTGTGGGACAATTCCTGCTGTTTACTTATGGTTCTGCAGAATCAGTCCTTGGGTGGCACAGAAGACTAAAGTCCTAGGGATAGGTGGAAACAACAATGGCAGAACCTGGCTCGATGCGTGAATCAGAAGGGGCACAGAGGCTGCTGCAGCTTGTATCTTTAGCTTGCTTGGAGATCTTGCAGCTTGTCCCCTTCAGTCTATTATGGGCCTGTTGCAGGGCATGTGAAGGGACCTAGACCCAGGAGTGCCCCCTCCCCAGCCAGGCTTCTCCATTGATCAGAGCGCAGGTGCACTCAGGGACAAGCCCCATGATCCACTGCAGGCAGCAGACCCCACTTGATGGGGGTTAGTGAGTTCCCACCTGGCCCCTGGTGTCAGTGTGAACATTTAGCACATTTCTCCTCTTCTCTTTCTCTCAGTTACTAGCTACGGTGTGTAGCCAAAGCAGTTTCTGTCCTTTCCTGTCTCCCAGACCCCTGGGTAAAAAGTCTGGGCTGCAGGTTCATCACAACAGTTTATTCCTTGCCGTATCTCAGAAGCAGACAGCAGGTACCCTTCCCCGATAGGCACCTGTCCATCCTTTTGCTTTCACAGTCTCTCAGTCTTAACACAGCTGTGTTCTTGCTCTGGCACACACATACAATTCCAGAACTCTATCTCAGTAAACAGTTCACCAGTCTCTTTGCTCACCACGCAGGTGCATAGCAATTCTCCAGTCTGAAGAGGCTGTCTCTTCACAACTCTTTTCCATTTTCCTTTTCCCCACACTTTCCTCACCGATCAGGTGCAGGCGTAAGTACACATCCTTTGTCCTTTTTCCAGGCTCAGGACACAACCTTTTCTTCCTCTCGATCATCTCACCACTGTGGTGTATTTTCTCTCCTCCACATTGCAGATTCCAGAAACCTGCAGCTTCTCTTTCTCATCAAAGCTGCCTCTTGGACAAATTTTCTCTTCCCTGCTTCTCCTTTTACTTCTCTGATGGGGAAAGGCACCACCTGCCCTGGGGACCGATTGCTGGCAGCCCCCAGGCAGGCCCATTCCCAGCCTTGCAGCCCCATTCTCTTCACAGCCACAAGAGCCCCCCTCCCACTGGAGGGGCTCTCCCCAGACTGACTCAAAATCTAAAGTTCTGTCCTTTTGGGAGCTCTCAGGCAGCTCCACATTGGCTGGAGCCACTATCCTTACAAAAAATATGTATGAGGTTCCTATGATGCCTCACTGGTGCAGAAAACTGGAGCCTAGATTTTTCCTAGTATTTTCCCCAAGAGTCCTTTCAAACAGTCCCAGAGTCCCTGGCAAGAATCCTGGCTTAAGGGTTGGCTGATGTCACATAGCTGCTAAACATGGTGGCTGGTGTAAACAGTGTCCACACGGTTTCACAGTGTCTCAAGTTTGATGTCCCTGTGCAGCCAAACTCTTTACTTCATGTTACATTTCCCCCCCATACATTTGTAGCCACCCCTGTGCCCTATTAAGTGACTGCTCATTTTAATACATTAGGGTAGCCTTAATCCAGTTGCTGCTGCCATTTCAAAGTGTACCCAGGCAGCACACACGAAAATATCTTTCTCTCCCTCCCTACTGTCTCTCCATTGAAGCCAAAAGTATTGGTCCCTCTCTTGCTTTACCTTGGGACTGGGACAACCAGAGAGAACAGCCAAAGTGGCTGTGAACAGCTGAAACAAAAATGCGCTTTTAACGTATGCGCAGAGCCTGACACCAGAGTGTCAAAAGTGGGTGACGGCTCCACCTCAGCCCCCGCCCGCCTCTCTAACAAACATCCGGGCGGGAGCATCCAGGACACTACGGGGATGCCAGGGATCCTCAGGGATGTGCCAGGACCGAAAAAGAAAGCGGTGGATCAAAACCCCTGAATGGGAAATGGGAGCCCCAAAGGGGGTGATCAGGTAAAGCCCCCCAGGATGGGGGCGTTACATAAATATGTACAGTGTTGTCAATATTAACATAAGAATCAGCTGTTATTTTGTTTTTATTAAACAGCGTTGCATGACATGAAAGATTTGCAGTAATGTCAACACAGCTGTCAACACTAAAAAAACAAGCATTTGTCAATACCGAATGTTTGCTTGCTGGCATTGGTAGTGTAGGAGTTAGACAGCTGCATAATAGGAATGGCAGTGAAGTATTGAACATAAGCCAACCCCACCACCACCCTGCAGAGACTGACAGGCATTGGGGTGTGCCTTTGGGTTGTCAGGCATAACGGCCACGCCATTTCACCACACCCTACTCTGCAGACACCAAGTGTCACGGTATGCCTTGGGGTCTTTGGCCCTTATATTCACCCCATTCCATCAGGAAATACAGTGAGATGGGTGCAGTATAGGAGAATGCGGTGAACTTTGGGGCCAAAGTGTCCAAGGCACACCTCAATGGCTCTCACTGGCCGCAGGGTGTGGGTGGGATGGTATGAGCATTACAGGCAACAGTCCCAAGTCACACCCCGATGCCTGTCAGTCTCTACAGGGTGGGGCGTTTTGTTTGGAAACCCTAACGCCTCAGGCGTTCTTTGGTATTTTCACTCCAAATTTTCAACATGGGTTTTTTGTGACCCCCACCTTATGAACAGTGGCAATATCAGTTTGTTAGCCGAAAGCTGATTTTGCACAGTGACTACACCATTTGGCACCACAGGTGCGAAAACACATTTCGAACACAATGTGAACAATGACAGCTGTACTGTTCATGGGGAGGTGTAAAAAATGGCAATGTTGAAAATCTGCAGTGAAAATATTAAAAAAACTGGTGAAGTCAGGAGCGTGCATAGAAAATGCGGAACGCACACCCGCAATGTAATTAGTTTGGGGATATTTTACAGCAGATTGCCAACACAGGCATTTTGGGACCTCCGCTCATGAAGTGTCACTGTGATTTTCTTAATCTGTCCCGAACAGTGATTTCCCACAGCGACCATGCATTTCTGCGCTGGAAATGCCAAAACACATTTCGGCCATGGTGTGAAAAATGACAGCTGTACTGTTCATAAGGAAGTGTGGAAAAATGCCAGTGGTGAAAATCTGGACTGAAAATATTACAAATTCATGAACTTAAGAGGGTGCGTGGAAACTGCGCAATGCTCGCTCGTAACACAGTCACTTTATGGACTTTTGTCACCAAATTTTTAACATAGCCATTTTAAGACCTCTGCTCATGAACAGTGTCACTGTGATTTTCTTAATCTGTCCTGAACATTGATTTTGCACACCGACTGCGCCATTGTGCGTTACATGCGCGGAAAGACATTTTGGGTGAGATGTGAAAAATGACAGCTGTACTGCTCATAAGGAGGTGTAGTAAAATGGCAATGTTGAAAATCTGGAGTGAAAATATTAAAGATTCACGAACTTACAAGCGTGCGTAGGAACTGCGCAACGCACGCTAGTAAAACAGGCATTTTTGGGAACTTTTTCACCAAATTTTCAACATAGGGTTTTTGAGGGCTTACTTTATGAACTGTGACACTGTTGTTTTGTAAATCGGTCCCGCAAGGTGGGTCCGCACAGTGACTGCAAAATCACCTTTCGGGACCGAATAATAAAAAAATAGTGCCAGAATTCATGAGGTGGGGTCCCAAGAACCCCATGTTGAAAATTTGGTGAATAAATTCCCCAAAATGCCTGAGATATGCATCAAAGTTGAAAAAAACCTATTTATTCCATTACATAGCTTACTGGCATTTCCTCAGTTCGAGGATGGCTTTGAAGAGTGCAAACGTATTCCTGGTCCACCGAAGATCATCGTGCCAGACTCTGGAGGTAGGTATGGGGTGAGGTGGGGGTGTGGGGAGGCAGGGTGCGCAGAGGGTAGGCGTGTGTGAGGGCAAGGGGGTCAAAACAGTTAGTGAGGGACTGTTTTTTCTTACAGGTATTTTTTAAAAAGACGACGTGGGACTTTTTGCCACTCCTGGGTGGGCTCCCAGCAGCAGCTGGAAAGCTGTTGCGAGGGAGGCAGTGGAGCCGACGGGATTGAGCACCCCCATCAGCCATACGGACTGTTGCCACGCTGGGGTGGGCCCCCAGCATGGCACCTGGAACCTGTTGGGGGATACAGTGAGCAGACGGGATTAGGCACCCCGTGCCGGCCTTACGACTGTTGCCACGCTGAGGTGGGCTCCCAGCATGGCACCTGGAACTCTGTTGGTGGGGGAGTGCAGCAGCAGATGGGGATTGGGCACCCCTGGCGGCCATACAGTGTGTGTGGGGAGTGCATGAGCACGCTGGGGTGGGCTCCCAGCATGCTACTTGTTGCAGGGGGATGGAGCTGTCTATGACAGCTGTTTCAGTGCAGTGCCGATGTGTAGGCACTTTGCATACTGCCGGACGGCAGTATGCAAAGTGCCTACACGTTACTGCTGCTGATTGCAGTGTGTTTTTGCTTTCAACTGTATGCCACTGCATCTGAACGGCTGTCATAGACAGCTCCTACATTCACTGGCATGGTGCAGCTGCACCTGCAAAAGGCAGCAGGGCATTGGAAGTGGGGGAGGCACACTTACGAATTCTCGTATGATGGCACTATGTTTCTTGCACAAGCATGCAAGCAAACATAACAATGCTAGTATAAGTAACCGTAGTGATATTTTCATTCATTATATCCTATCATATAGTACAATACTGAGGTACATTTTGGTCATCAGTCAATGTGATTTATCACAAATTCAATGTGTGATGGTAACTCACAAAGAAATAATTTATAGTCACATAGGTTGGCTCTTGGACTGCTACGTTCTGCATTTGTTACTTTGACATATAGCTATAAATAAAGAAAGTAGTTGTGCTGAATGTAAATACACAACTTTGCATGCACAAATATCATTGACACTCTTACAGCGTAGCAATGAGTCCGAGGGTGGTGTTAAATGGAGTCCACTCTGGAGAAGGCAGAGTGACCAATGGGGTTACCACAGGGGTCAGTACTAAGACCAGTCCTCTTCAATTTTTTTTATTCAGTAGTAAAGTTACGGAACAGCTGGTGGGGAAAGTATTCCTGGTTGCAGATTACACAAAAATCTGCAAGAGAATGGCTATGCCAGTTGGGGGTGGAAAGAATTAGGGACAGTCTTAAAAGGTGGAAGAATGGTCATGGGAATGACGGCTGAGATTCAGTGTAAAACAGTGCAAAACCATGCACTAGGGCCACAGTAAACCATGGCCAACATACCACTTGAGTGGGGAGGTATTAGCAATCACAACACAGGAAAAGGACATAGGTGTGATTATTTCAGGTAACCTGATGGTAGCCAAGCAGTGTGATAAGGCAATGGGGGAGGTCAGTAGGATATTCAGCTGAAAGAAAGAGGGCGGTAGTATTATCCCTGTATAGATCACTGGTAAGACCCCACCTCGAGTACTGTGTCCACTTCTGGAGGTCCAACCTCCGGAAGGATATAGATAGGGTGGAGGTGGTACAAAATAGGGCTACCAAGATGGTGCAGGGCCTGCATCAAAAGCCCTATGAAGAAAGAGACAAGGAACTAAATATGTAGTCTCCAGGGGAAAGGGGGGGATATGATAGAAACGTTCAAATACCTCACAGAAATTAATAGCTTACAGGAAGGTAGCATTTTCCATAGGAAAAGATGCTCCAGGACAAGGGATCACACTATGAAGCTGAAGGTGGGGAGGCTCAGGGGAGATGTGAAGAAATACTTCTTTACAGACAGGGTGTGGACACCTTGAACAGCCTCCCATCATAGGAGGTGGGTACTGAAATGGTAGCAGGATTTAAGCATGTATGGGATGAACACAAGGGCACCTTAGAAGTAAGACAAGAGGGTTTAGAAGACCAGTGGTCAAGTAGGGTCTGCAGGGGCACAGAAGGTAGGGAATATACGGCAGACTAGGTGGGCTAAGAGGTCCTTATCTGCTGACAACTCCTGTGATTCTATACATCACTGGACAAGGGTCATCACACTTCCTTTTGTCATGTCTTTGAAGACGTTGGGCTGTTACAAAATGTTTCAGTTCTGCACTTTCCCAATGTCTACTTCCACCACAGTTCAGACTGGTATGCAAGACACTGTGAAATGTTCCATAAAAGGCAGCAGGATCAATGATGTTTCACAATCATCCATGTCGGTGACCATGATACTTCAAAGGAACATGCCAGCATACTGTGTTACTGAATACCTCACTGATACCATCTTCTTCAACACTACATCAGAAGGGAAACAAGAAGAAAACATGTTTCTGGAGTGCTATGGGCAACCACAGAAACTTGATAAAATATAGAAACATAGATAATGGAAGAGGGAGGCCATAGGTCTCCTCATACGATGCACAGGGGAAATGCCAAGCTGGGTAGGCTCGGGGTGGGTCAGAAGTTGGTCAACTGGGTGGCAAACTGGTCGACAGGCAGAAAACAGAGAGTGGTGGTAAACGGTATACAGTTAGAAGAGATGCAAGTCACAAGAGGGGTACCTCAGGGATCAGTCCTGGGGCCAGTCCTCCTCAATATCTTCATTAGTGACTTTGCAGGTGGACTAGAGGGTAAGGCTTGTCTGTTTGCAGATGACACCAAGATCTGCAACATAGTAAATGATCCATATGGGGTGGGCAGAATGAGAAGAGATCTGGATAAACTAGCAAAATGGTCAGAAGAGTGGCAACTGGGATTTAATGCAAAGAAGTGCAAGATCATACACATAAGGAAGAGAAACCCTGAAGCCACCTATAGGCTGGGAGGGGAAGTTGCTGGCAGTCACAAAGGAAGAAAGAGACTTGGGCATCATCATCACCGATGACCTGAAATCATCCAAGCAGACCTCTAAAGCAGTAGGTAGGGCTAGGGGGATGTTAGGGTGTATTAGTAGGGGTATCACAAGTCATAAGAGGGAGGTAATAATCCCTATTTACAAGACACTGGTTAGGCCCCATCTGGAGTACTGCATGCAGTACTGGAGGCCACACCTTCACAAGGACATTAACCAAATTGAGGCAGTCCAGAGAAGGGCAACCAAAATGGTGCAGGGACTGCATCAGAAGACATATGAAGACAGATTAACGGAGCTCAATATGTGTACCCTTGAGCAAAGGAGGGGGAGAGAGAGGTGATATGAGCGAGACATTCAAACAGCTTAAGGACATTAACAAGGTGAAAGAGTCTAACATGTTTAAATACAAGAAAAATAGCAGGACAAGAGGACACAGCATGAGATTAGAGGGAGGTCGATTGAGGGGGAATGTGAGGAAATTCTTTTTCACAGAAAGGGTGGTGGATGCATGGAACGGCCTACCTCAGGAAGTGGTGGCTATGAATACAGTGCAGGACTTCAAACAGGCATGGGATAGGCATAAGGGAGCAATACAGATGAGTATGAATAGATAGGCCACTGACAGAGCAAAGGCCAATGGCACATTTAAAAGGTAGAAAAAGAAATGGGCAGACTGGATGGGCCTTGCGGTCCTTATCTGCCATCAACTTCTATGTTTCTATAGTCTGCCCAAGGGCTACTGAGGCCTTCTATGGGTCCCGGGACATATCCCCCTTACCCTCTGCACCTTGTTGAGCTCTTACTCTGTCCCACCCTCTCTTGAAAGCTGCCACAGTTTTAGTGCCTACCAACCAGCAGGCAGCCTATTCCACAGTTCAATTGCTCTTTCTGTTAAGTAATACTTCCTTAGGTCCCTTTTGAAGCTCCCACCCTGTAGCTTCCATTCGTGTTCACTGGTGGCTAAGCCTTCTATTCTGTTACAAATTTCTGAGTAGGGCATTTTGTTAATGCCCCTCATGAATTTGAATATCTCAATCATATCACGCCTCTCCCTTCTAGTCGCTAGAGAGTACGTGTTCAATGTCTTTAGTCACTCCAGGAGGCCCTGAACCATCTAGGACACCCTTCTCTGCACAATCTCCAACCTATCCCTGTCTTTCCTAAATTGAGGACTCCAGAACTGGACACAATATTCCAGGTGGGATCTCACCAGGGACCTGTACAGTGGGAGGATCACTTCCCTGTTCCTACTGTCGAAACCTCTCCCTATACACCCCAGCATTTTATTTGCTTTGACGTAAGCTTTGCCATAAGTTAAATATATTTAGTTAGTCCCCTTAACAAGTTTTTATGGCAGCCAGCAATTTTGTTGTATGAGCCATGGATGAGTGATATTTGCTGTGCACAGCTAGAGATGAACAGGCAGGCTTGTCTGGCTATGGATCACAAAACAGTATATCTCATACTGTAACGTCCACCCATATGTATTTGAATGAATGAGTAACATTTTATTTTTATACAGGCTAAGTAGATTGTTAGGGTTAAACCCTATTTTCAACAATTTCCTGTACAAAACATTTAAGAAGACATTTACAGACATTATACATAAAAATACTTCAGTTTCATATATATAATAACATTCTTCACTAAAAACAATCACAAGTATGACACAAATACTTCCTCAATTCATTTTGGAATTTCTGATGGGAGGCAATACCTTTTATTTCATTAGGCAGTATGTTCCATGATTTTGCCATAGAAATCTGTGACATGGCATCTCCGTATCTATTGTATGCTCCACTCATTGGAATATTCAAATTGTTGCATCTCAGATAGTTTCTCTTCTCTGCCCTATAATTGTTTAAAGTATGACTCTGCTGCATATTTTTCTGTGGGTTAATTTGTTTATGACACCAATTTAGCCAGATATAGCTTCTTTTTTCTTTAGGGTGTAACCAATTTAATTGATCAAATAAATTACAATGACGTATTCCATGTTTACTATTAGTTATGAATTTTCCCAATTAGTAATAAAGTTGATTAAATTTCTTTAAATCAGTTTTGTTGGCATTCCTGTAAATTACTACTCCATACTCTATTATTGGTAACATCATGTGATTCACATTTTTTGTACTGGTTTATTTGGTTAAGCAATTTGCCATTCTCCTGAGTGCCCCATATTTCTGTTTAATTTTTTTGACAATTTTATTTATATGCTCTTTAAAATTTAATTTGGTGTCCACTGTTACTCCCAGATATTTATAACTTGTAACATTTTCCATCCTGAGTTCATTGCTAAATCTCACATCCAACCACTGGTACCAGGGACACTTAGTTTGTTTTTACTTGTGCCAGCAGCGATCATGGGTGGGGAGAACACTGGCACCAGGAACACCTACATTTTATTTTCAGGCCAGTGATCGGGGGCACAACCACCAGGGACTCTTCTATTTTTCTTTTTGGGATGATGCTCGGTGGGGGTGGGCACTAAACTCTGTTGCGGCCCGTGTAAATGGGCCCATAATGAGCATGCAAACAGCCACATAGCAGTTTGCATACTCAATGTGCTCATTTACATGACTGCTTTTGTGAATTTCGATTAGCACACTTGCGCTACTCATTGCAGGGCCATTCTCTGGGATGCTTATCGGGGTGGTGCAAGTGGGATTAAGAAAAAGTAGTAAGGGAGTTAGTGCTGCTTAGTCTGGCACTCTTCAGTCAGATAGCACAGTGCATCAGAATAGCAAACTTATTCACCTGCGCAATCGCAAAGCGCAGTACAAACATCTGTGCCATGCTTTGAAATGTTTTGTGAATCTGGTCCCATATCTGTATATGCCAAGACTAAATGAAAATATGTTTAATAATTTACTTTATAAATTAATTATGAACAAGTACTGTATTCCTAACATGATGTACATTTATTTTTATTTATTTAAAAGTTGATAACTGGGAAAGTCACCAATAAGCCAAGGCTCATTTCCAGGTGCAACTCAGGGGCAGGGTTACATAGGGATATACAGAAATAAAACAGTTGTTCATAGTCACAGTCATGTGCCCCTGCTGTTCCATAGTCAGCCAAATCCAAAAAGTGGTGTCACTCCAGCTCTGGTTGCATTGGGCTAAAACATAAGACAAGTACAGACTACAAAGCCTTACAACTCTCCCCCAAAATTGGTTCAAATAGTTCAAGCTGAACACAAGTGTGTATGAAAAGTGACAAATGTATTAACTATTTCTACACACATACACATAGATAGATTAGAGCAGTGCCACCCCCACAAAAAAGCCAACAGCATTTTGCTCTACTACTTGGTGCTTTATCAAGGGCTAATGAACACTTACTACATAGATGTTCAAGTATTTTCAGGATGGTGACCTCATACATTCCAATATAGTTTCAGACACCCAGACAGCTATCTAATACATCAATCATCTGAATAACAATTTAATAATTAAACACTCAATAAAATATCAATAATCTCCCACCCTAAATGGTTCTCCATCACGTTAAAGTTTGTTGCAGTATATGACAAGAATATATAAAAATAAATATAAAAAGTTAATATTTATAAGTGGACAGTCACTAATTGTAATTGTTGGCTTCTCAGGAAATGTGCATTATTATGTTGGACCAATTACCGCTCACTGCTGAGCTATGCATCAGTCCTTTTTCAAAATCCTGTTCTCACGGTAGTCCCAGACAGGTTTCTTAATCTGGTCTCCAAGTGTTGATTATGTGTTTATTCACTTCAGTTTGACATGCAGTCCCTCTTTGTTCATATATCTTAATCTGTTTTGAAGCCAGCTGAAGAGCAAAATTCCAAATAGTCCGCAGTATATGTCTCCGATGCCATGCGATGTATGAGCTAATACACACATCCCATAAAAATATATGACCCGTTTAGGAAAGACAATACCTGGAGAGAGAGACAATAAAACCACAAATTTCATCACTCAAAATACAGTTCATGTTGATATCATTATTAATATTATTGTTATTAAACCCACAAGGTTATAACCACCCATTTTTAAAGAACCCTTCACAGTTTAAAAACAAATTCAGAGATGGGCATACTTCTATGACTCTACCATTACTACAGTATTGCAGAGTGTAATCCATTTACAAATATGGCGAGATCTCAAGTTTGACATTTAAACCCAGGGGGGCAGAGGTCTCCCAGAGTATAAGTCCAGAATGTCTCCCTGTTTAATGTAAGATTTTCAATATCCCTGCCCCCTGGCTCCCAAACACACAAGTTCATTACCTACAAAGAAGGACCAGGCATGATCCCCATCCTCTTGTGAATTTGATGTGCGCTACCAGAATATTTTTTAAATTCTCATTTTCAATGTGTGTGTATGTTCTCCTACTCTGATTTTAAATATCTGATTCATTTGGCCTATGTAAAAAAGACCCACACAGGCATCACATCATATAGACACCATTAGGGGTATCACAAGTAATTAAGTCCTAAATCACATGCACCCTACTCATCTTTGGGTGCATAAATTCCTTCTTTTTGCAGATATACTTATCAAACTTGCATACACACCCCCTTGGTGCAACCCCATCTTCCCCAAGAATTGTTGTTTAGGTTGTTTGTAAGGTTGTAAAGAATGTACTGAAGTGTCCCCCTGATTCTGGGCATGTCTATACACAAACTGGGGTGGTCCATTAATGACTTTCCCCAAAACAGGATCAGATTACACAACATGCCCATGTTTCAATATACTCTGTCTAGTGTTGCTGGCCGCAGATGTATAGGTAGAAATACATTTTACCCTTTGTTCTAGTTCATTTTCTAACCGTTCCCTAGGGATCAAAAGGTAACTCCTATCTCTTGCAGATGCACAGTCATGGGCATTCCTTTCACCTTCTCTACTGTAACCGCTCTCTAAAAAGCAAACTTCCATTTCCTTGGCTGGCTGCTCATGCAATTCTTGGGTCAAAAACTGACCTTGTGGGATACATTTAACCAAATGTGGGGGATGGCGGCTACTTGCCAGAAGAAGCGAGTTTGTATTCATTGACTTCCTATACAAGTTCGACATGATTCTACCCTCCTTAAAAAGCAGCAAATCTAAAAAATAAATGGATCCCATGTCATATTTCAGGGAGAATCTTAGGTTTAAATTTGATACATGTAGATATTGCACAAATTATTGTAACTGTGATTCAGTACCACTCCAGATAAAGAACAAATAGTCTATAAAGCATTTGTATAATGTTCAATGTATGGGTTCCTACCAGCATCATGTATTACCAGTTTCTCCCATAATCCCAGATAAATATTAGCGTACCTCTGGGCTAGCGATGCCCCCATTTTAGTTCCAGTAATCTGTAAGTAATGTTCACCACAGAACAAGAAGTGATTAAATGTCAAAACCACCTCAGTGCACTCTATCAAAAAATCAATAAAAGCGTCAGACAGATCTTGCACCTGCTTGAGGTAACAGTGTAAAGCCTCCAGGCCACCGTGGTGGGGAACATTTGTACATGATGCCTCCACATCCAGGATGACCAGGAGCCAAGACTCCTCCACTCTTAAGTTCTCTAAATGAGCTAAAATATCAGCTGAAACCCTTATATATGAAGGGAGTTTAGAGACTAGTTGTTTTACATAATGTTTCACAAAGCATGAAAGGGGTTCTGTGAGGGAATCTATGCTTGCAATGATAGGAAGCCCAGGGGTATTTTCCAACATTTTGTGAATTGTTGGCAATGCATAAAAATGTGGGAAACACAGGGTTCCCCACTGTAAGTTTTTTTTTTCTAGTTTCTATACTAACAATCCCATTGTCACATGCCTGTCGCTGTAATGGATTTGGTGCTTAAATTTCAACATTACAATGGTATACAGCACACAGGTGGTATGTCCTGTGTGAACAATGCAAGCTTGATAAGTATATCAGCAAAAAGAAAGAATTTATGCACCCAGATATGGGTAGGGCATATGAGATTCGGGACCTGATCACTTGCAATACCCCTAATGTTGTCTATATTGCGTGCTGCCTGTGTGGATCTTTTTACATAGGCAAAACAAATCAGACATTTAATACCAGAGTGAGAGAACATACACGGGACATTGAAAATGAGAATTTAAAAAACATTCAAACACCTTAAGGGCATTAACAAGGTGAAAGAGTCTAACATGTTTAAATATAAGAAAAATAGCAGGACAAGAGGACACAGCATGAGATTAGAGGGAGGCCAATTAAGGGGGAATGTGAGGTAATTCTTTTTCACAGAAAGGGTGGTGGATGCATGGAATGGCCTACCTCAGGAAGTGGTGGCTATGAATACAGTGCAGGGTTTCAAACAGGCATGGGATAGGCATAAGGGAGCAATACAGATGAGTATGAATAGATAGACCACTGACAGAGCAAAGGCCGATGGCACGTTTATAAGGTAGAAAAAGAAATGGGCAGACTGGATGGGCCTTGCGGTCCTTATCTGCCATTAACTTCTATGTTTCTATATTCTGGCAGCTCACATCAAATTCATGAGGGGACGGGGGAACATGCTTGGCCCTTTGTAGGTATTGAACTTGTGCGTTTGGGAGCCAGGGGCGAGGATACTGAAAATCTTACTCTTAAAAAGAGGGAGACATTCTCGACTTATACTCTAGGAGCCCTCTGCCCCAGGGTTTAAATGTTAGACTCAAGATCTCACCATATTTGTAAATGGACTACACTATGCAATACTATAGTGATGAGAAAAAAGGCATAGAAGTACAGTATGCTCATCTCTGAATTTGTTTTTAAACTGTGAATGGTTCTTTAAAAATGGGTGGTTTTACCCTTGTGGGTTTAGTAACAATAATATTAATAATGATATTAACATACACTGTATTTTGAGTAATCTAATTTGCGGTTTTATTGTCTCTCTCTCTCCAGGTTTTGTCTTTGCTAAGCAGGTCATATATTTTTTATGGTGTGTCAGTATTGACTCACAGATCACATGGCATCAGAGGCATATAATGTGCACTATCTGGAATTTTGCTTTTCAGTTGGCTTCAAAACAGATTAAGATACAGTATAGGAACAAAGAGGGACAGCATATCACACTGAAGTGAATGAACACATAATCAGCACTTGGAGACCAGATTTAGAAACCTGTCTGGGACCACTGTGAGAACAAGATATTGAAATAGGACTGATGCATAGCTCCACAGTGAGTGATAATTGGTCCAACATAATACTGCATGTTTCCTGAGAAGTCAACAATTACAATTAATGACAGTCCACTTATTACCATTTCAGATTTATTTTTATATCTTCTTGCCGTATACTGCAACAAACTTTAACATGTGATGGAGAGCCATTTAGGGTGGAAGATTATTCATATTTTATTGAATGTTTATAACTATTAAATCGTAGATGATTGATGTATTAGTTGATTGGGTGTCTTGAAACTAGGTTGGAATGAACATCGTTATGACGTCACCATCCTGACACTACTTGAACATCTATGTAGTAAGCATTCCTTAGCCCTTGATAATGCTCCAAGTAGGGGAGCAAAACGACATTGGGCTTTTTTGTGGGGGTAGCACTGCTCATATATATATATATATAGCGATAGATACAGTATATATATATATATATATATATACATATTGAGTTGAAAGATCTGTCACTTCTCATACGCACTTGTATTCAGTTTGAACTCTATTTGGACCCGTTTTGGGGGTGAGTTGCAAGGCTTTGTAGTTTGTACCTGTTTTGTAGTGTGACTCCTGTGCTCCAGAACAAGTAATTTTTTCTTCCTTTTTTCAAACTCCGAGGCCAACGGTAGAGGCATATTGCACTTATCAGTGATTTGTTTGGATAGGCTGTAGGATGGGTACTCATTCCGTATGGTGATGACTTCCTCTATGAGTTCTGCAGTGTTGTCTACTGTAGCAATGTAATTTGCACATAATTGTTATTAGTAAACTACAACCTGAAACATGTCATTGCTACTGATTTGCACATGTATGCTGCAGTCATGATGCAAATAAAACATATACAGTGGTAGTTACAAAAAAAGCTGACCGGTACCACAGTATTTTCTGTTAATCACGGATGTACCGCATACCACAGAAAAAAACAATGTTATTTAATGCGTTATGTTTTTTTTTACCATGGTAGCAGTAAATCCACAGTTTTTGTTTCCGCGGTTGATGAAAGATACTGCAGTACCAATCAACTTTCTTGTAACTACCACTGTATAGATATTAATTGTCTACAGTAATAACCATGTGTTCACATACAAAGTGTCAGCAAACTAACTATTCCATCTAACATGCTGCTGGCAAGGCTAACTGTCAGGAGACAGTACATCAACCATGCGGTTGTGACCTTATGTAAATGATGAAACCATAGCTTGCTTCTGATATCATTGTGTAAATGCCCATGATGAGACATATACAGTCTTCTGTGCTAATTAGCCACAATGCTACTCAGTTCCTGAGGTTTACTTAGGTTTGGTAGGACTAAAGGAGGCCGTGGGCCCATCGTGATTGTCCCCTGCCATTGTGGGCCATTTATTCCTAATTACATAGTTGACAAGAGCCAATCATCCAATTTTTTTTAAAGGAATTAGGATTGTCCAAATTAATTAAGTCCTGAGGGAGGGTATTCCAGAGTTTAGCCACTCTGATGTTATAAAAATTATCTCTTTTAGACGTATTGGCCCATTTTACATCTAAGATTTTGTTGTGTGATCTGCCCACAACATATCTATCAGTTAAATTTATGTCTAAAATGCTCATCATATCCTTATCTGTGTGAAGTAACGCCAGCTGTGACCTGGTCAGGTGCTCGCATGCTGTGAAAGATAACTATGCTACAGTCATTAGAACAACAGGTGTACACAGTGCAGCTAAAAAAGGTGCACAGGAAAGATGTCTGCACTATGACTACTTCCTCCAACATGACGCAGGTAAGCATAACCATCAGGGGCAGTACTTCAACCAAGTGGTTGTGATCATGAGGAACTGATGCAACTGTGGCTCACTTCCCATGAGTAAGTACAAGACTGTGCTGAGACACATAAAGTCTTCTGTGCCAATCAGCTACAATGCTGCTCAGTTCCTGGGGCTTCACCCCACCCCCCACCGCATGAAGTACTGCCAGTAATGATAAGTGTGATGCTGTCTTAAGTGAGGTACTGTTAAAAAGTATTCCTGCCTTCCCCACACACTCTCTGCATGTAATTGAAACCTTTACTTGTTTGATTACTGGGGCACCACCTCTTGACTTGGGGAATGATACACCCCATTGTAAGTCATCTTCCTTAGTTGTGCCCTCCCTGCAAGCAGAATTCTCATTAAAATGAAGTGCCGCTATCATCAATCTACAAGAAATAGAACAAGCTCACACCATTCAGCAGGTTGTGAAGGAAACACCTTGACAAATGTCAGTGTAAACTCTGTGTAAGATGATTTGATTGCAGGGTCATTCACTCTACATTTCCTCTCCTTTTTTTTTGTTACTTTTGGTTGCATGCTCCCAGCAGCTCATCCCACGTTCACTCCAGTGCCCACCCACACCTCAGGACTTACCTTGATGATGTTCCTCCATGGCCTACTCACCAAGGCTGGGCAGTCGAGTAGGTGCAGTCCAGCGGATACTGGCATTGGCTTCTGGCTGACCCCCAATTGCCAATGTTACTCCCAGGCTCCTACCCCCAATACAGTGGTTCCGCAGGACAGGGTCATTCCCACCAGAGCTCTGAACTCGGTCATCATCTGACATGGTGGTGCCAGAGGAGGGGGGCATCATGAATGGGACGGCATTTGGAATGCTGTTGTTCCCTGGGAGGCATGGCATGCAATGACGAAGTCCAATGAATAACCGACGTCTGGCACACCAACCTGACATCTCAGCTCTGGCAGTTGCTCCACCCCTGGCCTACACCTGGGTCATTCACATAAAGCCCGCTCACCCCCCCAGGAGGATAACAGTACATGAGATGCTTGATCCTCCTCCCGATTCATGCACGTTACTGAACCTGGTCATCAGCGTCACATTACTGCTAGCACTGCGTCGGTGAGCTTGCTTAGCTCCTCTCCTTTTGCTTGCCATGACGGTCCTCCACTGAATGCTGTGCAAGGCCCACTGACACTTTTCAGCCATCAGTAGTCACTACGGCTGTGACCCAACTAAACCCTGGGTGGCGATGATGTGGGATGGGCAGGAATGGTACACTGTGCGGACAGGCACCAAAGTGAGGTGGACCCGAAGACATTATATGGTGGTCCGAATCAGGCATTTTCAATTTTATTTGGCACAACACACCTGCAATGTATGTGTGGCTGCCAGTGTGTCCTGTGGTGGGAGGCATTTGGCAGTGCATTGTCACCCACGCTGCCAAGAACACATCCATGAAGCCACCACCTGGAGATGCCGTTGAATAAACAGAATCACTCTCCCTTGGCTCATGGTTTTCATACACTAACAATGCATCTGACACCATTCTCACCAGCATAAGAGTTGTCTCTGCAGCAGTAGCAACATGCATCACCGATTGTGTAAATGTAAGAATGGCATAGTACTGCCATGTTGTATGTCACAGATGTCTCTATCAGTAACATACACAGATACCCATAACCAATATCATAAAAATAACTATATCCGTTTTCTGCAGTACATCTTACTTTGGTAAAAAGCAGGACATCGCAGGATTGGCCTACTTGTTGGTAAGATTATATATCTAACTTCCATACCCCCCTAGAAGTAATGGAGACTTTCTGGAGTGAAAAAAGATAGCTTTATGCAAAGCCTCCAAGGCAGACATTTAGTCAGTGGGTGACAGTTTCCAGATGTCCTTACATAACAGTGTTTCATGAACAGTATTTGTGAGTTCTTTGTGAGCTTTGCTTCCTGACAAAAGAACGGTGATAACATTGTAATTATTAGACAAAGCAATACAACTATGTGTATAAAGGACAATTGAGTCTGTATTACCACGAACACACAGGAAACATGAGACTACATTAGCCTCTTGCACAATTCATGTACATGTGATCGTGTATACAAATGCTTGGTTATATATGAATGGCAGTAAATGATCCCTTTATTTTGCTTACACCAGCATGCATGTTTCAGACAGCCCCCATTTTCCTCTACTGCAACTGTACTGATCTGTACCTCAAATCTACTCATGACAACCCTCAATACGTTACCTTGATAATGCCACTGGCATAGCTGCATAACAACATAATGAGGTCTGTACTGATGCCAATCTGTACTTATATATGTTAGTTGGTCACATGCATAGCAGTGTACAACCATGTAACGTACTGGTTTTGTGTTATGACAACTTCAGTAAAAGAAGAATATTACTCTTTTTCAATTCAAAAATTAATATGTGCCATTACAATGGTTACTGTGAACACACATTCTCTGATCCATTCACGGTCTTCAGTGTGACCGTGGCTGCATTCGGGGTATGCATCACCATGACTAAAATGCTTGTTTGTCACATGGATTGTGATCGATCTCCATTTCGCTTCTACTATGTCACCACGGCCACTGCTACTACTAGCACACCGATATAAGTGGTTGCTAATCAACTTTTCCTACTCGCCAACTAAGAAACAGTCTTTACATTTACCCTTAGCCTCCAGTTTCTTTTTAATGCCTGCATGTCAAAGAAAGGAAACATTGACTATGAATTCTATGGTGTCAAGCAATGATACATTACTAAGCGAACCATTTGAAGTATGCAAAGTTTATGGGTCACATGTCTGACACACCTTTGGTGACGTGCCAGACATCAAATCAGTGTTGCACATTGCCTTCTGATTCATGCATGTATTTTATAACAGACACATATTGTTCTGTTGTCAGGCCTTCAATTTTCACACCTGACAAGTGAACCTTAGCAAGGCAACGCTTGAAGCCTTCTAGCTCCATTGCTCCAGAATTATGCACTTTATTGCTTTTAGTGAAACAAGAGACAAATGTGAGGTGTCTGATAACATGCAGTTTGACCAAGTGGTGCATTACAAAACAGAGGTAGTGCATCTGCCACAAAATTACCAGTACAAGTTTCAGGTCAACAATTTTACATTGTTTCAAGTCCATTAGTGAATATGAACCAAATCTGGCTTTGTGGCCAGGGGAACAGCACCAGGAATCTCTGCCCAGTCTAGCAATGTTACTGGGAAAGTGTCTTAAGAGAATATTCTGTTTGCAATGCCATACTCACTGCACCACGGGAATAAGGTAAATGGACTGCATCAAGTTGTATGTACATAATGATATCGCGGCATTCTCAAGTGACAAAAGAAATGAAGTATTCTACTGGAGCTACCACCAGAAAACAATATGGTACTTGCTATTAAGAGATTTCCAATGGGTAGTGAACTGCTTCTTTTCATGTTCTACCATGTCCGCTGATGTCCATTTTCACACACTTGAACCATAACGACTGTGGTTCCAACCATCTGACGTAGGAAAACATGAAAGTGGCCCAGACAGACCGAAAATATCCACAGCAACAGTAAAACAGTGCTTTCCATTTTTACACAGATGATACAATTACCTATATTTCAGATTCTTAAATCAATCGAAATATTTATTTAACCAGGTGATCACCATTGAGCAATGCTCATTTTCGAGGTAGACCTGTTTTTTTCAATGAAGAAACAATATACAACAGTTACCGTGTACATGATAAGTAAACAGTAGCAGACACTGACAATAAACCTATGTGTGTATACATATATATATATATATATATATATGCAGGTCAAGGGATACAACAAATGATATACAGAACAAAAAATATATAGGATATATAGTGATCCAAAGACAGGTCAAGGGATACAACAATTTTATACAGAACAAAAATATACAGGATATATAGTGATCCAAAGATAGGTTAATATTACAAGGTGAGCCTTGGAGATAACATTCAAAGGGAAGGATTCAGAATGATTAGAAGTACCAGAACAGGTCAGTAAGATCAGGGTGGGGGTGGGAAAGAAGGATGATAGTAGATGAAGGTGTAAGGGATGAGGATGTGGGATGGCCACAAGAGCTAAGGTAGTGTGGCTCAGTCAAGCGAAAAAAAGTACGATGCAGACAGGAATGGAAGAAGAGTTGGAGTGCAATACTGGACCCAAGGTCCAACGGATGAAGTAGTAGTGGGTAAAAAGAATGAGGTTAGTGGGGGGGGGGGGGAGAAGAGGAAAAGAATAGTAGATAGGACCAAACCAGGTGAATTCTGTAACAGGAGAGCACTCAAGTGCTCTAGGATATTAAGAGGCTCGTGAGTCAGAGGTAACAGGTACAAGATTCCTTGTTATGACGTAGGCATGATGTTTTGAATTCTGCCAGGCTAATAAGGTGAGTTAATTTCAAGTTTTTTTGCAAATTGTTCCACAATAGAGGCAGCACATAACTTAAGGACGCCCTGCCGAAACATGATCTGGTGTTATAAACATACAAGGAAATATAAGAGGTACTTCTCAGGGCATACTTGCCAAGTGAGCATAACGGTAGACAAACAGAGATATAATGGGGCAGTTTTTTTTTTTATAATGGCTTTGTACGTCCAGATCGTGGCATTTCTCTGACATCTGTAACTGAGGGATGACCATCCCACTGCCGTATACAAGGAACAGTGATGGGTGGAGTATGGAAGACCTGTGATGAACCTTAAAGCTCAATGATATAGCCTGTCGAGGAATGTCCCGTGGTGCTGGGGGTTACAACTATCACACACTCTGTAGTGGGTGATGAGGATACCTTGGACACAGGGTCAATAGGTGAACAACAGGTAACAGTGATTGAGGGAAAACATGAGGGGGACTCTTGTGGTCCTGTACATCTGTACAGACAACTGCCAGGAGACACCTGATGATTGTGAAGACATCAAGTGAAAAGGAAGATGAAATGCAGACTTGCTCTGCATTTACTCACAAATGTAGCACTGCAAACAGGACTGCACACACCATACGATATCCAGTTACGTTGATTCTTGACCCCCAAAGTCAACGTCAATAATGCAGATACATCTGGAAATGTAAGAAGATGGTGTTTTATGCTCCAGAGACGATGGGTGTCATACCTTGTGTGGATACATAAAATGTTGTTTTTTTTTACACTGTATTAGAATGTTTTGTTTTCAAAAGTTGCCTATGGGAGCATTTTAGATATTCAGTAAGACATTTCAGTAATGTTGGTTGAAGTAGGTTCACCCCACGGTCATGGGCCGAAGGCACTCGGCTTCACCTCATTCCTTACAAATACCCTGACTGTGAGGTAAACTTAGTATGACCAACACCATGTAGTGCCTTAACACATGAGGTGCAGATGATGATGAAGTTTGAAAGGAACGAGAGAGCATAGTAATACAAGAAAATTGCAAGTGCAAATATGCATACATATATGACTTGTGTTGCCTGAACTTACTTTCCTTGTACTCTGTCATCCGATTTTGAATCGTCATCACTATCAGAGTTCAGAACCCAGTCTGTGTCATCGTTAATGTTATCCTCATAGTCATCGGGATCCAAATCATCATCAGGTGTATCCATATATACATTTGTTGGAAAATCCATTTTGACTGGCTCACCGAGAAACTTGCCATTCACATTGGGTCCCAATTGATCTCATACTACAAGTACAAATGTTGACCTGGATGCATATTTTGATAACAGATAGAGTTGTTTGTGTGCCACACATATACCTGGTATGACCACCGCCATGTGGTACACATTTCAGTGTTTGACATCCTTTTGTTGTGTACATCTAGGCATAAACAAAAATGGTGGGATAACTACACTGATAAAAAAAACATGGCGGGGTAGTAACACATTCCATGAAATTTATTGCGTGGAACAATAGCATTTTGAAAGGAATGGAGTTCTATAAAGGAAACAATGCTCCACTCTGTATGTTAAAGGTGACCTGCAAAGAAGCCGTGCAGCCCGCTCCCGTCCCCACATACCTTTCAATACTGCTGCGAGAGTCTGGGGCAGCAATCATCACTATTTTTCATGCCATGATTAAATTTTAATCATGTGCCGAAACTTATGGCCGAACATGGAAACATGAGCGGGTCCAGATTGAGCGGGCGCAAATGCTCATGGGTATTACACCCATTTAGTGACATGTCAAACACCACTTCTCTTATTGTAGCAGTGGTGCTGGTAGTTTATTATATTTATTTTATTGCTTCCATGGGGGTCTTAATACCTGAAATATTACTTACAGCAACAGTCTGTCCAGGCATTGCTGTAAGTAATATATCGGGTGTCATAATCCTCGTGGAAGCAATATATGCAGTATATATGCACTTATGCAGTGAGGGGGCCCCAAGTATAGCCACATGCACCCTGGTCACAATAGCACTGGGTCCAGCTCCAGAGTTTCTGTGGCTGCCTTCAGACCATCTACCCACTACCCCAGTTGGACCGCATGCACATGCTGCCAGAAGCACAGTTCACTGCTACGGAGGGGGATCATTGAGCATGTGCCTCTGCTTCAAGGAGCACCAAGGTTTTTGCTCTCAATTCTGTTCCATCCTCGTATCTACAAGTGACCAGAGGCCCCTTTGCTGAGACTCCACATCCAGGACAGATCTGACACTTTGCAAGGCCTGCTGCCACTCTTGAAACAAGGAGACTGCTAATGCGGGATGCCCATCTCGGTATCAGGACTTGTCCCACTAACAAAGTACATTAGGTCTCTGATCCAGGTAGAGCAGTACAAGTTCATGGTATTGCATTTTGGCTTATCCTGGCTATACCACAGTTTACTGTTTGCCCCAAGAGCCTCTCAGTTTTCCTCTGCCTTGCATGATGGACAGAACCTATTGTCTCCCTCATGGTCCCCATAGGGAGATCCTCCAAGCATGGTCTCTGGCGGGGAACCAAGGAGGGATGGGACCACTGACTCTTATATATGGAGGGTAAGATAAGACATCACCATGGGTGGCCCTCAGTAAACTGCTACAAAAACCTTCTGTGTTGTCTTAAAGAGATTCACACAATGATGCAATCTTACGGTAAGTTCTAATGTAACTGTCCTTTATGTGATGGGTACTAATTTAGTAACAATGTTCACAGATATCCATTACCCAAACAGCCACACTGACCACAGTCTGGACATGATACACCATTTGCTACTGGCTTTCATTTTTTTATCAAAGACTGCTTAAAGTGCTGAAAAAACATTTTGAAAATGAGCCACATAGACTTGTATGGGGGCGTGTCCCTGCACTCTGCCTGGTGAAATGTCACTAAATGTGGGAGCGCAGGGGCAGAGCAGGTGGAAATCTGGAAAAAAAAAGTTATGAGTAAATGTTGGAACAATCTGTTTCCTCATAACATACCTGTTTTTTCACATTTTTACCCCACATTTTCAACATAATCTTTTTATGACCACTCCTTCTGGGCAAGACAGGTGTCATTTATAAAACAAAAGCTGAAAAGTCATTTGAGCCACAAGTGTTAAAACACATTTTGGGCCGGCCTGTCGGCGCACCGGTTGCACTACCGCTCGCGACGCTGGTGACCCGGGTTTGGGAAGCGAGCCTGGGGAGCTGGAGGGCCAGCTAGGGGAGAAGGCTGGAGCCTGTGGACTGCTTGCCTTCTCCAGGGAGGGAGGAGGGAGGAGGGGACAAGATTCAGTGCTGACTGACCCCAGGTGGAGGCCTGGGGTACAGCAAGTGCCTGGCCAATCCAGGAGGGTTGGGCGTGCCAGGCATCGGTGGAGCTCCGCCTTGACGTCTGGGCACATGGCACACCCAGGAAACAGGGAAAAACAACTCCATCGCTCCGGGTAGACAGAGCGCCAGCACAGACCTCAATGGTCCCCTGCCTGTCCCACGCGGCGGCCCCAACGCAGTGACATTAGTTCAGGGTGCTTGGGCCCCACCTCGTCTCAGCCTGGGGGGAAAATCCAAGGCTACATGGGGGATCACCGCAGGGCTCCAGGCACGGAAGGAACCAAGGCAGATGCCAGGCACTCCTGAAGAAGTGGAGCGTAGGGGGAAGAGGAAGGCGGAAAATAGCAAGTATAAAAAAAAACATATTTTGGGTAGGGTTAGAGAAATGACAGCTGTCACATTCGTGAGGTGGTGTGAAAATGGCTATGTTGAAAAGTTGGGGTGAAAATATTGAAAATGACCACAGTTATGAGAGTGCATTGAAAAACTGCAAGAGACGCATAATTTTATTGTTTTCTCATATTTTTACCCCAAATTTTCAACATAGGCTTCTTATGACCCCACACAGACTTATTATGAACCCACCTCAATTCAATCCAATTTCAATTTTATTTTATTTTTAACCAGGAAGTACACCATTGAGATACTCATTCACAAGGCGATCCTGGAAGGACACCTCATGAACAAGGGTGGATAAATTTTCAAATCCTGCCCGCAAGGTGATTTCGTGCCACAATTGTGAAAACACATTTTGGCCAGGGTTTGAAAAATGACAGCTGTCACATTCATGAGGTGCTGTGGAGAAATGGCTTTGTTGAAGATTTGGTGTCAAAATATTGAGTTACCAAAGTTACAAGCCTGCATTTGTAAATTTCAATGTATGCTCATAACTTCGTTTTTCAATTTTTAACCGAAATTTTCATCGTAGCCTTCTTACGAGCCCACCTCATTTTTTTTCTTTGACTTACTACGCATTATCTTCCAGCGGCATATCCTTTCAGCCACCCCTCTACCACTGTCAAACTGGGAATCATCCCAGACATAGCGCCCCCTGGATTACCTCCCAGGGTGGAGCCATCGGAGCCTCCCCACTGCAGCCCCGATGGTGCTCTGTCACGGGTGCGCTGGGGGACCCCCATATCTGCTACAGGGCAGGAGGTGTCATTAGGTGTGCCAGAGGCCATTTTTCTCTTTTTCTTGGTGAGGGGGCATGTCTATGTGGACACTGCAACACAACTGTGTCGTACATCTGACATGCCCCTGAGGAGTGATGCTCACAGGTGCCCCAGTTGCAACATATCCCGTGGCCACCCGGGAGCACCAGAGACACTCAACCCCTCTCCCCCCAGAGGTGAAAAGCATGCAGTGGCTGCTCAATTCACCCCTGCCCCCAGCCAGCCCTTGGGCATACCTGAGTCTGTTCCCGCATCCAAGTCACCCGTGTCACACTGGTCAATCTTACCACTGCACCAGCGGGCCAGCTATGACCCCACCTCATGAACAAAGGTTGAGAACAACTTTCACCACCTCCCCAAAAGGTAATTTCGCACAGCAACCACAAAAATCACCTTTCAGGACAAATTTGCCTACCTTCTCTGCCATTGTTCACAAAAAAGGCATGTTAAAAATTTGGGGCAAAATTATTTAAAAATGACCAAGTTATGATGACAAGTTCAAAATTGCACTGAAATACACTGAACTGCATACCTGATTTCCTCAGTTTGTGGTCTGGCGTTGAAGACTGAAGATGTGTCTGTGGTCCAGAGAGGATTACAACATTGGGCCCCCAGCAGGTAAGGGCTTGAGAGGCTGGTGGTGGTGGTGGACGCTAAGTGCTAGGGTCAGGTGGGGGGGCAGTAATGGGGGTGGGAGCAAGACATTGATGGACGTTTTTTCCTTTTTACAGAGTGTATGTAAAAAAAACCCTATGAGGTATGGTTTTATTTCAGATGGCGACATTGGGGATTGGGTGCCCCCAGTGTCAGTGTTATGTTTGGGAGCACCGAAGGTGGACTCCCTGGTGTTACAGAATGAAAATGGGCAGGATGTGTGGGGAAGGGTAGCAGCTGGCACGGGGGACTGGGTACTCCCATGCCAGAATATTAGCATGCGTGGATTGGGCCGGGGGTGGTGGACAGTAATGGTGGCAGCAAGACATTGATGGATAGTTTTCTTTTTCACAGGGTGTATTAAAAAAAAGTAGGAAAGATGGTTTTTTATTTCAGTTGGAGACACTGGGGATTGACCCCCCCAGTGTCCGTGTTGTTTAGTAGAACCGGGGGTGGGATCCCTGGTTTCGCAGAATCAAAATGGGCAAGGTGGGGGTAGCAGCTGGCAAAGAGGATTGGGCACCCCTGTGCTGGAATATTAACAAGCAAGGATTGGACTGGGGCAGCAACAGATCTCAATGGGCAGTTTTCTCTTTCACAGGATGTAATTAAAAAAAACAACTACGAGGGATGGTTTTCAGCAGGCTGCTCATGACAGATCAGCTGTGCTTGCTGGGTGGCATTATATAGATCAAAAGAAACAGCCACTCTCTGACTGGGTCGAATCTCTTCTTTGAACTAGACGAAGTTTCCACCTTGCAAGCCAGAACAATGTCATGATCAGAGTGGCTGATTGGCACGACACTGACAAGCCCTTTGCAGACCACTCTGCACTGGACTGACAATGTCATACCTCTCAAAACCCACTCTAACAAAATGTTCGCTGCATGTGCATGCACAGCGAACATTAGAAGGCGCAGCATTTAGAAGGTATAAACATACACAGAGGGAAGATGACAGGGAGGTGTATCATGGGAAACTGAGAGAAGCAGGAAAAGCAGTACTGTATGAACGCAAAGGTGCAAACTGAGAAAAGAATAGCCCAGGAGGTAAGGAAAACGGACAAGACTTTTTTGGGATTATGTAAGCGAAAAGAGGAAAATCAAGGGAGGGACTGTAAGATTAAAGGGGAAGGGGAGAACTGTGCAGAGGAGGACCAGAAAAAGGCAGACATCCTGAACACTTTGGTTCAATGTTCACAGAGGAAGGCGAAGGGGACGGGCCACAAAGTAACAGAAACTTTGGAGCGAGGTGGACACCAGTCACTTTTTGGAGGACAGACCTCTGAAGGGACTTGCTAATCTGAAGGTGGACATAGCAATGGGGCCAGATTCAGTGCATCCAAGGGTATTGAGGGAGCTCAGGGAAACACTGACTGCACCTCTGACAGCTCCATCTAATAGCTCACTGGCAACAGGAGTAGTTCCGGACTGGAGGAGGGTGAATGTAGTCCCAGTACACAAAAGTGGTAGCAGGCAGGAGGCTGGCAATTATAAGCCAGTCACAGAAACATAGAAGTTGTCAACAGATAAGGACCATTTGGCCCACCTAGTCTGCTCGAAATTCTCTACCTATACTGCCAAAAGAGACCCCTCTTGGACTCTGGCTTACACCCCCCTCTTGCTTCTAAGAGTCCCTTGTGTCTGTCCCATGCATTCTTAAATACTGTGGCTGTTCTAGCCTCCACCACCTCCTCTGGGAGGCTGTTACAAGCATCCACCACCCTGTCCGTGAAGAAGTACTTCCTCACATTTCCTCTGAGCCTCCCTCAGTTTCATAGTGTGACCCTGTGTCCTTGAGCATCTTCATTTTTGGAAAATACTCCCTCCCTGCACCTTGTTTATTCCTGCGAGATATTTGAATGTCTCTATCATATCCCCCTGTTTCCTCTTGTCTTCTAGGGAGTACATATTTAAATCCTTAAAGGATACCTAAACCATCACTTTTTTTTAGAAATCGATTTTGAACTGAAACTTGATGCGGTTGGAAGTCCTGGATGTCCCGAGTATGGCTAAACAATTCTTTTTCCAAAACTTGTTGCATTTTTTTTAATGATAGCCATTTATTTTACACTCAATGAGTGTTTGTTTTTTGTATCATCTGTTAATGAGGTGCATGGCTTATGTCTTTGCAACATTTATGAGCAGCCTGCTTCACTGCAGCCAGGTTTGTATTTCTTGCAGATCATGAGACAACATTATGTTTATATTGCTTATATTTTTGGAGCTGACAGTTGGCACAAAGTCATCCATGGACAGTATTTCAGCCACTCATGCAGCCTACTGATATGGATAGAGAACAGGAGTGGCCCCAATACTGAGCCTTGAGGGACCCAGATTCCGGAGGACACTGGCGCAGAGAAGGTAGTACCTAGTTTTACTAGCTGTCTATGGTGTAGGTAATTGGCAAACCATCTACGGGAGATGGATGCCAGACCGAGGTCTTTTAGCCTGTGGATGAGCATGACATGGGCCACAAGGTTGAAAACCTTGGTTAGGTTTATGAACACAGTGCCTGTATATTCCCCTCTATCTGTGGCAGAGGCAATGCGATTGGTGTTGGCAAGGCAGTAGAGGTACTGTGAGACCACTCCTAAATCCATACTGGTTGGGTGATAGTAAGTTGTATTTGGTCAAATGATCAGTTAGCGGGGTAGCTACCAATTTTTCCAATAATTTGTTAAGCATAGGTAAGACGGAGATAGGCCTCTAATTACTGAGTGTTTTAGAGCTACCTTTCTTAAAGACTGGGACAATATGAGATAACTTCTAAGCAGAGGGAACTACTGCACTCATGAGGGAGAGGTTGAACAGCCTGGGAACAGTGGGAGCAATTTCTGATGCAGCAAGCCGGAGCAGTTTTGGCTCATGCCCATCAGAGACGGACATTTGGATATGGGGATGCACATAAGCAGTTTTCTTACTACAGATACTGATTATTTTAAAGTAGCAGAGAGAGAGGGTGAGTAGCCTGGTTATCAGGTAAAGAAACTAGTTTGGTGTGCGGGGGGGGGGGGGCTATCCCTAGAGGTAGGTTCTGTGTACATAGACAGATCACAGAATTGTGCATTAAATGCATTTGCTATGGTTGAAGGACTGCTACAATTTATGCCGTTGATATTCAAATCAAGGGGTACAGGGGAGTTATTTTTGCCTAGAATTTGCTTTGTTTCCAATAGCGTTGAGGGGATCCCACAACGAAAGAGAGAAGATTTTTATAGTAGTTACTTTTTCTTTGTTTTATGTATTTTTTTTTATAAGTATTTATTTTCCTCAGCAGACGGCAGCTGCCTCGTCAGTCAACCCTATCGGACTCCGGGGTTGTTCCAGATCTTGTGACGACTTGAGTGTCCTGGCAGATCCTCAGGGCCAGTCCAGAGGTTTCATCCTGCCATGGCCCCTGACTGTATTTCTTAGTTTTCTCCCCATTTTACCCAGTACCCCAGACAGAGATTCGCATGCATGTGGAGGCGTGCATGTGCCCTCTTGCCCTGGTTAATGGCCCTATCTTCCCACCCCATTGGCCTAGCACCCTGGCTCCCTTGGCTTGCACTGCCCCCTGGCCTCCACTGCGAGGCAACCAAGAGCTGAGGGAAGCCCAGATCCCTCCCTGGAGAGGAGAGCTGCCAGATAGCAGCTCAATCCTGACCGCACCCCCGTGCCAGCCTCTGACGGATTGTGCTTGTTTCTGAACAGGGTTGCCGGTGTGGCGAGAGGCAAGGCGTCCAGCGCCTCAACCTTCTGCGCCACCGGGCTTTTTATGTTTTTTTTTTTTTTTTTACACTGGGTGCAGAGTTACTTGTATTTTTGCCAGTCTTCATTATTACCTGTGGCCTCGAAGATCCCCTATTGTTATATCAAGCTTTTATCATCGTGAGCACTGCCCAATCAAGCAATTTATTGGTGAAACCCCTAACTCTCCTAGCTGTGACTGGTACTTACTTGTCTTGTAGTCATACTAAGGATCATACTAAGGTTGGAGTTTGGAACAAGAAGGCCTGTGAGCCCATTAATGCTCCATTCTTTATGCAAAGTACCTTAAGTGTCAGTGGCTCAGTAGGTAGCACACTCGCCTCTGAGGCCGGGAGATCAGAGGGCTGTGGGTTCAGTTCCCACATCTGGCACTTAGGTTAATATCCCAGTACTGACACTGTAGTGCAGCATGAGAGGGGTGCTGCATTTCTGAGGTGCCGTCTTTCAGATGAGACGTTAAACCGAGGTCCCATCTGCCTGGATTGGTGGTAGTACAGGTGGATGTTAAAGATCCCATGGCACTTATCGAAAAGAGTAGGGGTATGTTTATTAAAATCATAATAGACACAACAAAATAATATACAGAAAAAATAAAACAGATAAAATATGAAAGTTATACAAAATTTCTAAAGAGAAACAAAACACAGAAAATCCTAATTTTATCCTAAATCAAGATAAAAAAAACACAAAACTATAGTGGTAGAAACAAAATATGATCAAAAAATAGATAACTGGTTCAATGGAAGTCCCAATATCGTTCCCAAATATTCCGTTTGAGAAGTTTCCTTTCTCCCTCCTGAAGACGATCGATATGAGCCACCACTTTCGTAAACAATTCTTCAGGGGTAAGATAACGTTGTTGAAATAAAACCAACACTAACCTGTCACCCAATAAAGTATCACAACCGCTATTACATTTAGGGTACTAGAATTACACTCAGCCCATGAAGCCGGAAATAAACCAAAAAACAAAGCTCTCTGATCCCACTTGCGCCAAACTTTATTCCAAAACCGTCAACACCACAGAAACCAAAATTGTAAAATAAAAGGACAAGAAAAATATAAATGAAACATAGATTCTGTAAGGGCCGTACAGGAAGCCCGAAAACAGTAACGATCCATCAATTGTTTGTGTTTGTGGTTTCCACGTACGTTAATTTTACCATGCACCCCCAACCAAGCAATATCCCACAGAGCCACAGGAATCCGTGTATCAACAAGTCGACTTCCAATCTGATCCTTTTCTGACATTATAAAATCTGAAAAACTTCTTCCAAAAATAAGACTCTACTATCACTGCATACAATTTTTCGAAAACTCCTTAATCATGGATACTGTATATGCCATGTTCTAAGCATATCAAACACCATGACCCAATCCAAGATAAAACATATTTCCGTTTATTTTGTGTATGAAACTCTCCAAAACCATTCTTGTAAAATCTCCAAATTGAAACTTGTGAATAAAGGAACCCAAAGCTGTGATGAATTAATAACTAAAGGCTTTAAATTGGTGGAAAAAAGAGAATAAAAATACTATCGGTGAACCATGTTAACCTCCCGCCGATAATCATTCAACAAATAGTTTCGTTTAACCGGGTTGAGGCGGCTACCCCAAAAACAAGAGAAAAAGAGGCTCAAGAGAGGCACAAAAAACCGTTTGGGTAAAGGAAAAATATGCGCCATATGTAAAAATAAAGGCAACAAGCAGGTTTTAATCAAAAAAATCAGTTTCTTCTTCCCCATAAACCATTTATTCCACTTACACACCTTTTCCCTACCCTTATTCAGACATATTTCCCAGTTATACTGAGCCATATCCGGTACACCAAAATAAACACCCAATAACTTATGCGGAGAATCCACTAAACGGATACCCCCAATAGAAGAAATCCCCTCCAAAGATGTAGCTAAGTTAAAACACATACTCTTTCGTGAATTCAAACTTGAACCAATGACAGATAAAAAAACCGGAAGAACATCACATAATAAACAACCCACCAGTACAGTAGGCACCAAAACACATAAATCATCAGCATAACAAATACTTTTCTGATTACTATAACCTGGACCAAAGACCCAAAGTCTGGGGATTTATAAAGTAATCTAATAATGGGGTCCAACGCTATTACAAACAACAGTGGGCTCAAGGGACAACCTCGGCGGACTTCCCGGTGAATGTAACAGGGTGATCCAATCCACCCATTTACATATGGTCTAACATAGGTTAATGAATAACATAAATTAAGCCAATTTATACAAATCTGAGGAAACCCATAAGCTCGGAGAGTCAACCAAATAAATTCTTGAGATACCCCATCAAAGGCTTTTGAGAGATCAAAATTAAATAAATAACCTTGAAGAACTCCCTTATGTCCCTGAGAAAATAATTCTCTTACCAAAAGCAAAGCATTTCGGATGGACCTACCTGAAACTGAGCAATACTGAAATTGTGAAATCAAAGAACGCAAAAATATCGAAATCCTGTTCCCCAGTAATTTGGAAAAAATTTTATAATCTGTATTTAACAGGGTGATTGGTCTCCAATTCCCCAAATCAGATTTGTCACCCTTTTTATAAAGAAAAAGCATCAAACCTTCGTACATCTGGTTCGATAAACGATCCTCATTCAAAAAAGCATTGAACACAGCCAATAACTGGGTCGGCATAAATTTCCATAAAGATTTATAAATTTCAGCAGACAACCTGTCGGAGCCTGGAGCCACCTTATCCCTGAGACCACAAATAACTCCCTTCACTTCCTAATGTAAAGGCTACAACCTCTTGCTGCTGAATTCATCATAAGGTAGGTACATCCATGCTTGCAACAATAGCACATTTCAGGGATTCTGATACCAGAGAGATTCAAACGCTTGTTTACAAATTTTGTAACACATTCCATAATTTTAGCTGCCCTTTAACAGTATGCCCCTGATCATCAAGAAGTTGAAACATCTGTTTACCACAAAATTTCTCCTAGTAATATCAAGGGTTAAACTGACTCTGCTTCCCAGAAGATCGAAATTTTGTTCAAAACAATAGATTTTGCCTGTCATACTGAACTTTAGTCAAGGCTGCTTTAACCTCTTTTATACGGGCAGTACAGTCAGAATGAGACAAATAGGATTCTGTAAATAATGCAAATAATTCGGCCCGAAGGAGCTGAGAGGTATGGTGTCTAGTATCAGCCAACAGTCTAGAATAAAATTTAAAATAGGCCACCAAACACCTTTTGGTATCAATCCACCAATCAATCATGGAATCATAGAGAAAAACCACAGAAGTGCGATCCGAAATTAAGTCTAAAAAACCTTGATGAAACTCTGGAACCAATAATAAGGACGCGTTAACCCTCCAAACCCCAGGCCCCTGTGATAACACTTCCCCCAAATGAATCTGTATTCCTAACAAATGATGATCTGAAGTTGCCATAGGTACCACTACACCTTCAACCTCCCCAACAGTTCGTGAACAGAACCAAAAATCTATCCTAGAGGTCAAGCTACCTTTCGAAAATGTAGGTAACGAAGACTGGGCAAACACATCAACCAAATCCATCTCTTTAATAATAGTACACAATGCTTGGGTGTCACAATAGACTTTTTTAGTGGAAAGGACATCTAAACTAGAGTTAAAGTCTCCACCCCATAAGATAATCCTATTAGTAAACAAATAGGGCTTAATTAAATGAAAAAGCTGAACCCTAGCAGCTTTCTGTTGTGGAGCGTAATATTAATAAACCGATAAGGCAAATCATATCATAAAAGGTCCAACAATAACACTCTTCCCCGGAACTAAATCCACTAACTTCTGCAAAGTAAACTCAGATGTGGCAAAACAATATCCAATGCCAGAACACAGGTCCTGGCCTAGAGACCAATATGAGGGCCCCAACCCCCAATCTATTGTGGCTGTGGCAGCCTCCCCAGTAGTATAAAGCCTAACATCCTGTAAAAAATAAACCTCATAAGATAAACTATGCAAGGCTGAAAAAGTAGCTGTACGTTTATACTGTGATCGAATACTATTAACATTTAGACTAGCTAAACGTATAGAAGACATGAAAAAGAAAAAAAGGAAAAACCCCATTAAGAAGGACCAAATAATTTCTTTCTCCTGGCTCTAGTAGTTTTCTTTTTCAGGGTAGTCCCAGAGTTATCAACCGGGGGTAATGGTGCAGAGGAAGTCACAGGAAGAGAAGAAGGAAAAGATTCCCCCAACTCTTCCTCGTCCATAACATCACCCCAACTCTGCAAAGGTTCATAGGGATTAGTTACTGGAACTGAAAATGTAGATACTTCCTCCACCTGTTTGGTGGAATGAAGTCGTCTAGCAACTGGCGGTGAGATCTCCAAAACCTCCCCTGCCTCCAAATCTTCATTTGCTTGGAGAGGAAGGGACTGAACAGGGGTAGGAACTGAAACAATAGGCAAGGAGGTGACTCTTTGGGTGGGGGGACCTCCGAGGCATCCAGTCGCCTCGGATAACGGACACCAAGTGAGGCCGGAAAAGAAGGGTTTTAACTTAGTAGTGGAACAGGGCCTGAACCAGGGGAGGATTCGAGAAGAGGCAAAGGACTTAGCAATATAAGAATCATGTTCTGCATAATCAGAGGTATTATGGGCTGCCCAAGGACAAGCCACAAAACATGAGTATCTTCACCACATAAATTACAAGTGGGAGGGACAGTACAAGACAAAACCGAATGTCCCAACATTCCACAGGATGCAAATTTCAGTTGGTCACAATCAGAACTCAAATGAGACAGCGAGCCACATCTATAACAAGAACATGGCTGCCCTGGATAAAACAGGATACCACGGTCCCTCCCCAAATAGAAACAATTAGGGAGATGTTGAATCCCAGCCTCAGTCATTTTGAGTTGCACATTAAATTTCCACCCTCCCGTCCAAAACCCATTATCATCAATCAATGCATGAGGCACCCCATTGACTGTACATTGTTCCAACCAATACAAAATATCCAATACATTCACTCCTTCATTTCGAAAAAGAACAGTAACTAATTTAGCTGTTGGTCTGGTAATAGGTATAACCACAAAGTGCTTCCAAATAGGGTCTATACGGGCAGCATAATACGCAGTCCAAAATTTATCTAACAAAGCTGCAGAACGAAAAGAAACATCAAAATTATGGTCCCCAGAAGAATGAATAAATGCATAAACTTCAGAAGGTCGAATCCCCAAAGAGTCAATAATCAAGGATTTACCCACAAAATTACGGTCTGGGGGGAGATCCAAGCCCCCTTTATAATAAATATGTGCTACAAAACGTTTTCTAGCAGGGATGTCCGCAGACTTAAAGAGAGAGGCATAGCTGGCCGGTTTTACAGAATCCGTCTGAAGGGGTCTATGCACTGCACTGCCCACAGGACCGACCGGCATATCGGCTCCTAAAGTCTGAAGACACTGACCTGGTAAGGAAATTTCAGTCTGGTGGTCCGGAGAACTAGAAATAGTAATATCATCAGCAACCGTCGCAGGAGCCAAAGAAGCCAGTAAACCCTGTCCCGATAAGGGAGACTCCAAGCCAGACACAGGAACAGCCGAAATGAGACCCCTGGCTTCGGTACTGGCAGGCGGAAATGACGCAATGGCCTGGTCCGATTCTGAAACCAGCACTCCCTCCATAGCCTGTGAACCCAAAGGTTCCACCAGCCGATTCAGTCTTTCCCCCGGTAAAGGGACACTGGGGTCAGGAATCCAGGCATTTGGGGTCTTCACCCATCCCACACCCGCCAATGCCACTTCTGGAGACCAAGTGGCAAGTCGAGCTGAAAACGGGAACGAGTCGTCATCCGAGGCAGCAGCCGACACACCTGCCTTGTCAATCGGCGGGTTGTCTACCACCTGCAAATTGCTTTTCTTTGCCACACCAAGAGGAGCTACCTGGTAACCTTCCGGGCGTTTCCTCTTCTTGTCATCTTCTGTGGACAAAACCACAACTGGGTCAGTCACAGTCGTATCCTGAGAACAGTCTGCAATAACAACAGGCCGAGCCGAATCCACCTCAGGTAAGGGTTTACTCAAAACATACATGTCTTCCATCCAAACAGATTCCTCATCAAGAACAGCAACTAGGTCCATAGAGCACTCCTCCAACACCTCCACACACTCCACTGACTGAGACATACTGAGCACAGTCCAGCCATCTCAGGGGGGCCCCCTACCACAAGAGTAGGGGAATTTCCCCGGTGTCCTGGCCAAATTTCCCTCATTCACTAAAAATACCACCAACAGCTTAATCTGGTTCAAGGTCAGTTGGCATTCATCTGTATCCCCCTCCCCCGGGTCGTGCCTTAAAATAGGCAGGATTTGTCTAGTGCACTTACCCGGTCAACAAAAGCTAAATAAAACAAAAAAAAAAAAGTTTCCTCCGTCTAGTATATGTTTGTCTAAGTTTGACTTGAAAGCGTTCTTACTGTTTGTCAAAATTGCTTCATAAGGAAGCATATTCCATAAGTTTACAAATCTGTTTCACTGAAAGAGGTTGTGTTAAAAAATGCTATAGGACCATTAACATTATCGGTGGACCAGATGTACGACCAGTCTGAATGTGCAAGATCGTGTGCCACATGAATGAGATCCCTGAATGTGTAGTTTGTATACCTGGTCTGTCATTGTTTCTAAAGTACAATTTTATCTCCCATTTAGGAGTTTCAGCAGCTAGCTTTTCAGAAATGCATCAGTGGCACTATCCTTTTTTTTTTCTTGCCCAACAACCCATCATAATGTTACAGTATGGTACCATACGGTGTTTCACTGTGCATCTCATTATTCATTATGGGGGACTAAATATTGTGCATTCCTGTAAAGACAATGCTTTTGTAACATAGTAAATTCATGGCTACATGACTGAAAAGCAAAGTGAAATACAGGAATACTTTGCATGTCATTATATATCATACCCTTTATAGTACTCCACAGCTAAAACCTGTGGGTTCTCCATCCATCCTATAGGCTGATGCACGATCCAGTGAAATTGGAGCTGGCTGCAGCCAGCCCCTGTGTTCTGTCCCATATTCTCCAGTTTAAATTGTGCATCTGTAGAGGTTGACCATGATCCAAGTCACTCCCAACATCTGGCAGAATGAATCTAACAAGATATTTCTTCTTTAATTATTTACTGGTAGCCAAGTAGTTACAGCTTTTGCCCATATATATATACACGCATATTCTTAGCTGTGTCTATATTTCATCGCGAACAACAGATTCACTGGAAATTAGCCTTATTCTGGTTAAACAAACTGTTCAATTCTAGGTATGACTGTTATTTATAAGCAGGGGAGCCCTCCAGTAACGCTCGCCTCTTACTACTGCGTGTCTGCATGTCGGAATTTCTGTCTGTGCAAAGTCATTGCTGTTTTCTCTCCCTCCGCCCTGACTCCCCCCTCTGGCTAGCCCTCCTGTAGTGCTAGCCATTCAGAGTCCTGCCTGCGGTCAGGTGCCCTCTTGCAGCATGACCTACCGTGCCCTGCCAATCCAGATGGCACCTCCCGAGCGGCCATCCCCTTCTACTAGGGGCTCAAACTAAAATCACCCCTATCTTCCTCACGGGTCCTTCTCTTGTAGCGGACCCACGATTGTGACTCCCCACAAGTGCGGGCACTGAAGAGTCCTCCTTGAGTACCTCTGATGCACTGCGTAGCATCCTCCAGCCCTCCGGGGCTGATACGCCATCTCCTCCCTTCTGGGAGTCTCCTTTCCAAGTACTTCGCCCTCCATGCTCTCTGGCAGCCTTCTTTTCCCAGCCACTCCCACACCACCCCAGGTCACTGCTTCTCTGGCAGACCCTCTCGTGCTCTCGCACGAGAGACTGCTGGGGATTCCCAAGCTTGGGGCACTCCCACAAGATCTGCGCGCACATCACACCATGCAGGAGTCCCAGACAGCGATTCTTAGCTTGAGATTTCGCCGTGAGAGCTAGGTGGCCATATTGCATGGGACTCTTCTCATCTAAACATTGGTCCCAAATCGCACTTCTTAGCACGAGATCTCGGTGGCCATCTTACATGGGCCTGAAACCCACAGCACTTAAAGCTAAACAGAGCACTGCCTATTCCAGGTCTTAAAGGGGAATCGACCCTTTGTTTGAGACTCTGGCAGCTTACAACAGAATTCACTGGTGCATGAATGGGGAACATGGTGAATGTAAATCCATACCTCATGCAGTTTTTTCTATCTCCCCTTCGCAGAGTAACAGAGACAAGACTCACCATGAGGAAATGCAAGGAATGTGGCTTACCCTTCCATGAAATTGACTAAGTAGATTTCACTTGCTCGGTTTGTGTGCTAGCTGAACATGAGGGAGTCAGAAGGGCAGAGGATGCCACTTCCTGTGGGGCATCCTCCCCACAGCTCCACTGGCCCTTGACACCAGCCAGACTCAACTCCTCAAAACTCTGAAATCAAACCCACCTCCCACACCACGGAGGCCAGGTCAGACATCATACGGGGTGGAGCCTCCCGCCAAAAGACCAAGGGAGGCCACCGAGAGCACCACAACAGAGTCACCGACAGTACCCGAGAAGGAAGCTCTGGACAGGTCCAAGAGAATGTGCCATGGCGAAAATATAGAGGAACTGATCAGAATGATCAGGGCAGCACTTAACATCGCCAAGGACCCGGAGCAGCTCTCAAAGTCCGAGAACCCCCTGCTGTCCATGGGTCAGCCAGAGGAGAAGACACACTTCCCCACTTGAAAGACAATTGACACACTGATCTCGAAGGAATACAAGTTCACGGAACCCACCAGACTCCCAGAAAAGAACATGGTGTCCAACTAGTACCCCCTCTCTGGTGCATGCACAGAAGCATGGGGCAAAACACCGAAGGTGGATCAACCAATATCGGCATTGTCTAAACGAACCACAATCCCTATAGAGAGCACAGCAGCACTCAGGGATTCCATGGACAAAAAGATCGAGGAACATCTTAGGAAAATTCATGAGTCTTCTGGCATGACATGGGCAGCTGACACTGCCATCTGGTTCTCAAGCAGGGCTCTACTGAGGTGGGCGGAGATGGTCTCAGACTCGATTCCCGAGGACTCCCCGCAGGCAGATGCATTGGAATGCATGATGCAGGCAGTGAAATACATCTTGGACGCATCCTCGGACATTCTCAAGTTTGCATCAAGAACCACGGTTCTGCCAAACGCTCTGGTTAAAACTATGGCAGGTGGACAATAAGTCCAAGTCCACACTGATGAAGCTACCCTTCACGGAGGGCAACCTTTTCGGCGAAGGCCTTACCCCTTACCTGAAGAGCAGATCAGGTGAAAAACAAAGGCAGGGTGAAAGAGATTCCTACCTACCCTGTGATCATCCCTTTCGCCAAAAGAACAAGCCCTTTAAACCTAGGGCACAGGATAGAGCCTCAGATAATGGAACCAGAAGCCCAAGTTCCAGACCAAAGGCTATCCCAACAAGTCATAAGACAACACCAAAAAGCCATTCGGAAATGGTGGCTACAAGCTCAACATCAAGTTCCAGGGCAAGAAACAATGAAGGTGCGCGGACCCCAGCAAACCCCCCTCAGACAGCAGGGAGACTGAGGGAGTTTGCATCCCAGTGGGTCCGTACAACCTCCGACAAATAGGTGAGAGAGGTCGTCACATCAGGTTACACTACAGAACTCACAACAACACAAATCCCAGACAGAGGACTGGTGTCTCCCACACCTTCCTGCTCAGTGAAATGACAGGCAATAAGCCTCGCCATATGAGCTTATTGGCAGACAAAGCTATTTCTGCAGTTCCACCCAAAGAGAGAGGCAAGGGCGTATACTCCTTGTTCTTTGAGGTCCCAAAGAAGTCAGCACGAATGTGACCTGTGTTGGATCTGAAATATCTGAACAAATATGTCACATACAAAAAGTTCAAAATTGAATCACTATGCTCCACCCTCCTGGCCATCTTAACTTCAACAGACCTCAAAGATGCATATCTGCATATTCCCATCCATCAGGCACATCACAAATACCTCCGCTTCACCATTCAGGGAGACCATTTCCAATACACCTGCCTACCCTTCAGCCTCGCATCTGCACCAAAAGTATTCACGAAGACCCTGGTGGTTCTTACAGCGCACCTGAGGAAGCGGGGTATACATATAATCCCATACCTGGACGACTGGATTCTCAGAGTATGCTCCCTAGAGACAGCATAATGCAATATGACCCTTGCCATACACTGCCTCCAGAACCATGGATGGGTGATCAACAGGGAAAAGAGCAACCTCATCCCACTTCAAGCGCTGTAACACCTGGGAGCGAGAACAGACACCACACAGGACAAAGTAACATTGACAGAGGACAAGGTCCAAAATCTAATGTCACAGGCAAATAGTCTCCTGAGACAGCCACACAGACTGGTATGGGACTACCTACAAATACTGGGATTCAAGGCTTCCACCATAGACATGATCCCCTGGATGAGATTACACGAGACTCCTCCAACGATTTCTCATAGAGACATGGGATCGGACATCACAAAACTTCCAATTTCAGGTGTCCCCAATGACACAAGTACTGGCAGGACTATAGTGGTAGACTGTCCACTCGAATCTGACTCTAGGACGACCCCTGTCACAACCGAAGAGGATCATCATCACTACAGATGCCAACCTAATGGGTTGGGTGCAACACTCAAGAACGACATCACGTGGAGGATTTGGTTCAAGAGGGAGCCACGACTCCCAAAAAATGTTCTGGAGATGGGAGCGGTATTCCTAGCACTGGCATTTTTCAAACCACTAATTACCAGAAAAGACATACTGGTGAGGTGTGACAACCAGGTCATTGTGGCCTACCTGAACAAGCAGGGAGGAACCCACAGCAAGGCCATGATTGTGGAGTCCATGAAAGTGCTTCATTGGGCTGAGGCAAACCTGGCATCAATTTCCGCAATATATCTAGCCGGAAAAGACAACACAGAGGCGGACTGGCTGAGCAAAGTGACCCTGAACCATTCAGAGTGGAAGCTGCACAAAACAGTCTTTCGCAAAATACAACACAGATGGGGCCCCCTACAGGTGGACCTAATGGCTTCTCGCCACAATACCCAACTCCCGTTATTTCACTCAAGGTTCTAAGATCACTGTGCACAGGCGGTGGACACACTTTTGGCATCATGGAACTTCTGCAGAGCATACATATTTCCTCCCACGGCAATGATCCACAAAGTACTTCACAAGATACGTAGCACGAAAGCAACCGTGGTAACAGTGGCACTGGACTGGCCAAGGAGACCCTGGTACTCCCTCCTCCAGACGATGACAATAGACTCACCAATGCCACTCCCAAAGCAATCAGACCTCCTGAGCCAGAGACCAGTTTTACACCTGAACCCAGCGACACTCAGGCTAACAGCAAGGCTTCTGAGAGGGATAGACTGTTGAACCTGGGATACCTCCCCTAGGTGGTCGACAGACTGATGCAGTCCAAGAGACAATCCATCAACATGACATACCAAAGACATTGGAAAATTTTCTCCAGATGGTGCCTAGAGAGGGGAACTTCCCCATCTGCAGCTGGACTCTCGCAAATTTTGGACTTTCTAAACAACGGGGCGACCAAGAGCCTAAGCCCAGCCTCTCTAAGAGTTCAGTCCTCCGCCATCTCTTCTGTCAGGGGTCCATTACCAGGGATTGGCACCATCGGCTCCCATCCCAACATAATCAGACTTCTAAGAGCGGTGGAGCTCTCAGATCTCAAGGTAAGACAGTTATGTGCCCTGTGGCAACTGAACATTGTGCTAGATGCCCTACTGGGCCCCCCATTCTTTCAGGAATCCCTGTACTGGTATACCCTTAAGACATTCTTCATGGTGGCTGTCTGCTCAGCTAGGAGGATTGGGGAATTGCAGGCACTCTCTTGTCAGGAACCTTTCCTCACACTTCAAAATGACAGCATCACCCTGAGAACAGTTCCATCTTTCATCCCTAAGGTCGCTTCCTGCTACCATATGGAGCAAGAAGTAGAACTCCCAGTCATCCCCCCATCTCCAGGAGACACTCCTATGATCCCACGTACGCTAGACGTCGGTCAGCAGTTGAGGATATACCTCGCCATGACTGATGCAACTAGAAAGTCTGACAGTTTGTTTGTGCTAACCTCAGGGAAGAAGATAGGCCTGGCAGTGTCTAAGGACACCATAGTCAGGTGGCTAAAGCACACCATCATGGAATCTTACAAGGTGGCAGGACAAGAACCACCCACCGGGATTAAAGCTCACTCAGCCCGGGCAGTTGCCGCCTCCTGGACAGAGAGAAGTCAAGTATCCGTTACTGACAACTGTTTGCGGCTACATGGTCTTCAATACATATGTTTACGAAGTTGTACCGCTTGTATGTTCATTCAGCAGAGAGAGCCTCATTTTGCAGGGCAGTGTTGGGGGGAGACCCAACATATGTTATCCTCTCTGCTGTCCAAACCCCTCCCCCCTACCCCGAGTCTCTGTTACACACTGCTTTCCAGGTCTGACAGGTTTTGGCTGAGGAGTACTATAAAGGGTACAATATATGATGGAATTTACTCATCTAGTAAAGGTGACTATCTGAGTACCCTTTAAAGTACTCCGCAGGTCCACCCGGGACGGCAGAAGTACTCATCCCTACATTGACTACCCTCACTCGACCAACAACTAGGGTTAGCAACTATCTAGTTTTAGTAACCAATTTGTAGTTGCAATGATTTGACTGCTGACTCTGTATACAAACTGTGTGATTAAACACAGTTTTCTATTTTACTGGGCATTCACCTATCCCGATTTCCTTACATCTTTCTTATAACATATACGGCTTAGGCTATCAGTTTGAGGGACCAACAGAGGATCACCGATCAGTGGTGTTTTTTCCACCTCCCCGGTCCCACCATATTGTGCCTGCTTGCTTTCCCTGTCTCACTTCTAATCTGCTAGGGAAGTATCCAACTCGAGAATATGGGACAGGACACAGGGGCTGACTGCAGCCAGCTCTGATTTCACTGCATTGTGCATCAACCTATAGGATGGATGGAGAACCCACAGGTTTTGTCTGTGGAGTACTATAAAGGGTACTCAGATAATCACCTTTACCAGGTGAGTAAATCCCATTATTCCTTCTGCAGCTGTAGAAAGGTGAGAGGGATGATACAACGTTTTACTGTTCAGTAAATGTCTTTCTTCTGCAATGAATTCCCTGTCACATGGCTCAAGGCAAAGGAAGAATAATACAGTAATGTACATCTCATTATTCACTAGTGAGCTGTAAATACTGTGTGTGACTTGCCTTTGTAATAAAGTGACAGGCACATGGCTCAGAACCACATTCAAATACAGGAATACTGTACATCACATGTTCCCCATTGAGCACTACAGAGTGTGTTTTTGCTATAGAGACAACGTCTGGCCACCTTACTGAATTTCCCAGGTACTTGGCTCAAAAGCAAAGGCTAAGACAAGAATATGGTACATCACATTATTCCATAATAAAATGGAAATACCGTGTTTTCCTGCACAAGGAATGTTTTCAATTGTATAAATTCCCAGGTACATGGTTAAAAAGCAGGTGAAAATACAGGATTGGCACTCCATATCATAATACTGTAATGCATGGAAGTTGGGGGTGGGTCCGTCGTAGTTTTGTGTACAGCGTTAGTCATACACTGTGTCAGTCTCCTATGTGCAGCAACCTGTGAGGGAGTGCAATGCACCCCATTCACATTGCACCTGTTCAGTTTTGAAGGTGACTGAGGTGACATCAAGCAATAATGTTGCCTTTGCAACTAGTACAGTATCAGTATGTACAACACTGTGTATTGTAACCCTTTAGTTTCTGACCCCCATTAGCATTAAGTATATTCATATGGAAACATACAAACTGTCTGCATATAATGATCACTCCACTGTTAGAGACTGCCCAACTTTTCCTACCTTTAGTTGCACTGTGAACCACTGTAGCCCCCACCACCTCTGCTTGGAGGCTGCTCCAAGTGTTCAGCACCCTTGCTGAGAATAATTTACTCAAGTTTCATGTCATGTCTGCTCCCCCCACAGCTTCATAGTGTGGCTACTTACAAACACATGGGAGCCGGGCCCCTGCGCCAGCACTGCTTTTACTGTAGTATTCTGCAGAAAGCTCCATTAGTTTCTGTTGGGGCATATTAATCTACATTTTTTATGTTTCAGAGGGTATATTCAAACAAATGATGTTCACTGCTCAACTAGAAAGAGTGTTGTTAGTTGAGCAGTGGCCATAATTTGTTATAACTCCTACTCTGTAATATAAAAAAATGCCCTAAAGGGGCTTGGTAGCTGAGCACTTGGGGATTTTCGTAAAAAAAGTCTGAGCATCCCGACATGCAAAATGTGCATAAAGGACGCGGGCACCCGTGTCCCTGACAGCCCTGTCATGTTATGCTGGTTCAACTTTAAGCATGAATGCATGGTGTCAAAAGGCCTCTCACACAGTCTACAAAGGGTGCCAACAGAAGACACAGGCACATGTTTCATCCTACCAGGACTCATCAGCGTGCCTCGTCTGTATGACACCCCAGTGGAATGAACCAGCTACGTTAAGTTGATCTGTTGGGTTTAGGCTGTGGTGAGTCCAATAAAAACAAAAACAAGCTAAAAGACAAAGAACCTTAGTGCGAAAGCACTGAGGCAATGGTTACGCACTAAGGTTCTTTGTCTTCTTTGGCATTGTTTATAATACCTAAAGTAGTAGCAAGATCAGCTACTGCTTTGGCAGACAGCTGGAGCTTTGAAGCAGGATCTAGAAACAAGGCAGCATTTTTCAATAGCGGATCTCTTCTGGGGAATTTTGTTATCATTTTCCTCAGCACAGTACCATACAATGCAGCCTTTTTATGCATGTTTATTTCTATTGATGTTCCACCTATGCTGTCATCATGTTGCTGAAGGTAGTCCTCAACTTCTGGACCAAAACACGTGTCATTATGTGCCAGAAAATTAGCTTGGCTGTCCAGTACCTTGCAATCATTTTGCTTTAAGAGTCTGACTGCAGCCTTTGGTTTTCGAAGTTGTCCAGCAAATAACTGCACAATTCTGCACAGATCATTATGTAGGGTCAGCATTTGATTTTCTTGCGCTTGCATTTTAACATTAAATTGACAACGAAGCTCCAGTGCATATTTCAAAAAAAGAAACATGGCTCTAATTTCATGATCTTGTAGGCGCTGACAAACAAGTTCGACTTTGGACTCCGAGATTCCACTGACAAGAAATACGACTTCAATACATCCCACATGTTAATCATCCACTTTATCACCTTGTGCAAGTAAGCCACCTTGTGGGGACATGCTTTATTATTATTTTCATGGGTTCTACATCGAAAAACAGGGCAAACTCTTTGAGTAGTTGCTGTCTCTGGGAGCTAGAACGAAAAGTGGCAATACACATCTGAAATCAGCTCCTTGACAGGTACCTTTAAAGCCTTAATAGCAGATTTACTACAGATATCTGCAAAATAGCAGCGCCAACCCATGTTTACAACATTTAGGTTCATTTGTTTCACTCTGGACAGCACAGAGTTATTTCTCTCAGTCACTGATGCTGCGCTGTCTGACGAAAAGGCAACAAGATTGTTAGGGGGAATGCAGAATCTGTTGAAAGACTCCATTAAACAGTTAATCATTGCCTCTCCAGTCCCTGATACACATTCTGGCATGTCCAAAAATTGAATAACGTTCTTTTGCAGGCTGTCATCAAAATATCCCACTAAAATTACCAGCAGTTTAGTATCACCAGTATCACTACTCTGATCCGGGTACACACAAAATAGGACCTCTTGACACATTCTGGCCACATCACTTTAATATTTGGGACCTAGAACATCTCTGGTAATGCAGCTGGCTTTTGTGACTCCACAGCTCGTTTTCTTCACAACTTCTGGGTCTCTGCAGTGCTTCTTAATAAATTTTAGAATGTGGTCTGCCCAAGGAAAGGATAAGTTGTGATCTGCCAACAAACTGACAAAGGCCATCTCTGCCTCTGTCACCTTGGATGTAGTCTATGTGGAAAAAAAACACTCACCTTTCTCCCAGTAGCTTGCCTTGTATTATGCTGTCTTCCAGACTTGTCATGCCACACAACATCATGACGTCCACCATTGCTTACTGTAAAATCGTATCCACAGATCTTGCAGAAAGCAAATATCTGTCCGTGTTGACTCTCACTGACCCAGTTGAACTCTTTAACCCAGCTGTTCTGGAACATTGAGTACCTCTTTTGCTTCTTGGTGTATTTCCACCATCTTCTGTTCTCTTTCTTTTCTCTTGTGTGAACAGAACTGCCCACAGTGCAGTCGTTTCCACTCATGTTTCAAATCTAAAATAACGCTATAAGATATCCAAAAATAACTAAAAGTGTCAGGCCCAGGGTGCAATACGGAATTCCATTATCAGCAAGCCAGAAAATGTTTTGGCGATTATGGTCTGCACTACAGTCTGTAGTCAGTGAGTTACACATGTTCTTTAGTTTAAAATCATTGAGATAAATTCACTGGAACCATTACTTAAGGACCTAGATGTGGGAGTTTGCCTTGACGCAGTGGTTAGGCTTGCTTTAGAGGTACATTTAGAATCTCTGGGAACAAAAAACTCCTGAAAAGTAACTGACCACTAGTCACAGTAGTACTACTGCATTTTTTACCTATTTTACATTATCTCCATTTGAACCCATTTTAACATTTAACACTTTTACACTTGAAATAATAAATGGAGTTCTCCTTTTATCATTTTGCATGCAAATAAACACTTTAGCTCAGATTCTGCACCTCAAAATGGAGAGAAATCCAGAAGGCGATAAAGGGGCAATCTAAACAAAATGCGTGTTCACGTCACCGTTACCAAGTGCTGCTGCTTAAGTAAATAAAGAATACTCAGGCAGTTAAGTGTAATGCTGCTAATTGCTAAAATGTGACTAAGTACCGTACAATCCCACTGCAGGCAGTTAAAGTTTAGCAACAGGGCCAGGCAGGGGCCAAGTGGCTTATGCATACTGTATACTACAGCACATCACATCAGACACACTGCACTACATAAGGATTCCAAACTAAAGCAACCAGCCAGCCAGACTATTACATATATGGGCTAAAAATAAACATATGCCTCTCTCTCTCTAGAGGTGTGTCACAGTAAAAAAAAAGTCACAAAACTAAGCACAGAACAACAAAAGCTTTCCTTGCCTCTGAGTTAGGAGTTAGCCATGCAGTTATAAATGCCCCTTCAAGATGGGCTCCTCATAAAGCAATGTACCCCACCTGCTCTAAACTCTACTTGTTTGCATTATGGTCAAAGAAGGATGTGTAAAACAAAGACATTTTTCACAAGCTTTGCAGCTGCCTGCACCATCACATCGCCCACCTCATTTTCTTTTGAAACTAATTGGATGAGTTTTTTTTAAGCAGTGATGAAAGTGAACAGGAATGCACAGGAACTCAGTTCCTGTACCTTTTTTGCAGCAGGAACTGAGTTCCTGTACTTCTTCCCATTGACACTGAAATTTAAATTCTTAAACCAGCAACACAGTGACAGTTTCAGGACCTGTGATCTGCAATCAGGGTTTCCACAACAACACTTGACTTGTACAACAATGCTAGTTTAGTAAAAATACTTCAATATCTCAAACTGACTCTTCTAGTGTCGAATTAGATAGTTGCGTCTTGACAACGCTATCCTTTAGATTGAGGATCTTCATTCTGCATTTCATAATTGCCAGAGCATGAGTTCCTGTACTTCTTGTCTACAACTTGCACCACTGTTTTTAAGCAAATAAAACAGTTTGTAACACGGCTCTCAGTCGGGCGGTGAAAAGGAGCGTGACGATTGGCGGAAACGCCACAGCTGACTGAATCTGAGCGGGTATTAAGCCAGACATAACGCCCACTCGGTCAGTACCAGCTGTGGCCATGGAGGCTGCCGAGAGTAGCAGCCCGCTGGGGCAGTACCCAGATTGGCCAGGAGGCAGAGGGTGCAGCACTGAGAAGCCAAGAAACCGCGGAGATGAGGCTGGCAGTGAGAATGTTCCTAACCCCCATCTTGTTTACCGGTTAACTTTCAAACCAAGGCATTTTTCCTCCGACCAGAACACTGTGCGAATCGGCTGTGCATCGGTTTCTGGGGGGACACCACCACATCAGGTATGAGCCGGAGAACTTGCTACCAATATTGTCCTGCAATCTCATCTCCTAGTCCCAATGGGTGACCACATTCAATGGTTGAAATAACAGCACCGATCCGGCAGCCAGCACAGTGATCGGAGCCCCTGAGTCATTGAGGAGTGCTCCACGAAGTAAGAGTTACAGCCTCTCCCCTCTGCCTGTAACATAAGAAAATGTTGTACCTGTACGACCTATGTGCCGCTGCCACTTGTTCTGTGGATACGGCTTGCGCCGGAGCATACAGGTAGCCACAGCCGACCGCTGACACGATCCTGGCCGCCGGAGGTGATGCCGGTAACATAGGCTCGTTATCGCAGTGACGAGCCTATAAAGAAGCAGCGATAATCACTCTTTCAGCTCAGCCTGCTCGCGAATTATCGCCCACTGGGCGGTTGACCGGCTGCCTCGGCACCAACCTCCCCAGCGGGCATTAATCCACTGGCAGAGCCCTCATCTGGCGGTGATTAATGCTTACTTGTGCACTGCATGGGTGTGTGTTTTAATGTAATGAGGCTCCAATCTTCTCCATGAACAAGCATTCATAAAATCTTTTCTAAACAACAAGGGGTGGATCAGACCAATACAAGTTTTATTTTCCTGCTTAATCCTTTGTCCATCACTTTGTAGATTTTTCTGGAACAAACGAGGAAGTAGCTCATACAAAAATGGGTGTGGGGATGTGGCCTTTGGACCTAACACACCAGTGCACTGGCTACGTCTCACAGGCCCTATCCACACTACACCAGAAAACACCTTCTGTAACATTACAAAGTACCTATAATGGTACTGTAACGGCTAGCGTTTACACTGGTGACATTTCAGAAGGTGTTTCCAAAACCATTGTGGAAATCTGTTGGTAGGTGGTTTCAACAACGATTTCTGTAATGTTTGCTGTGCTGTAACATTACAGAGCACCATGTAAATGGACACCCGTGTATCCTCCCGTCCCCTCCTGTCTGCCAGTATACCATAATGCCTTGCAGCAGCACCATGATGCCAGCACCCAGCACAGGAGGCAACTACAGAAGGGAGCACAGCCATCCGCTCCTGTCAATGCATGCCCACAGCGTTACATTCCTCAGAAATCCGCTCCCCATCAAAATACCCTCTGAATCTGTCCCTGAACATGTACTGCAGTGACCCCAATAACATATATATAACAGACAACATCCATGCCACATAGGGAAGCCAGCCTTCTGCTGCTCCCTAACACCCCTCACTCTCCCAGGCTGTAATGCCCTTCGTTCGTCACAGAATGCCAGCCTGTGTTTACTAGTAGTGGTGCTCATAACATCCATGGATTCAAAGGACAAAGTGATGCCCCCAAAACCTCACAGATGAGGAGCCGTGACTCCCCGCCACCGTTCATATGTCCCTTACAGGTGCAGTTCGATACTGTGACACGACCCCTGATCTTGGGGGATTGGTACATGGGGATAACTACACAGCTATGCTCCACACCCCTGCCCGGTGGGCAACTGTGCACTGTCACATATGGCAGGACATACTGAGCATACATGGTCATTTCCAGCAACCAGGGCCTTGGATGGATGACATGGTTGGAAGGTAGGGGGCAGGCTTGGTATGCAGCAACTGTGGCCAAGGACTGGGTGGGTTGGGGGCAGAATGAGGGTAGGCAGGGGCCAGCGGGGGTGAACTGGGAACTGGACACACAGCCTGCATAGTGCTGCCCTGGACACCAAGCCCATTATGATCTGTATGTCTCTGCACCACATATTCTACAGGAGCATACTGACTAGCGTGTACAGTACTGGAGTGAGGTAGCGCCAGAGCGAATTACTGAGAGTGGGTTCTTGGGAAGTGATTAGGCATCTGTTGCGTGTCATGGACCCAATGCTGCCATGGGACATCTTGCAAATCAGTCTATAGTTGTAGGTGCAGGCAGTACACATTCTGGTGCCCTTATGTGGGGTGGAGCACTTCTTCACATTTCTACTGCTGCTCCACTGCCACAGGCTCATGGACGTGTGGTACAGTGTGGAGCATGCCTAGTGTCAGGGCCTGTGGCAGAGAAGCCACTGCAGTAACATGCAGCCGTGCCCCACACCACAGAAGGGCACCATACTGTTCACTGCCTGCACTTCCGGATCATAGCCTATCCGCAAGATGTCCGGTGGTAGCATGTAGTGGTGCCTGACGTGGGGAAGCAGTGCCCCAAGCAGCCCACTGAACATTCCTGCTGGACGTTCTGCTGCCAGGGCATTGCACTGTGGCTGCTGCACCCAATACCACATCATGGCACTGTGGCATTCACATGCTTGGATCTCGGTAGTGACACTGTGCTAGGGAGGACATACCAGGACTGGGAATGGTACTCTGCACACTGCTGCATCATGGGATGTGCCCAGCTCTACATGGGTTGGTAACTGTTTCAGATCCAGTAGCAGTGTGGACAGGCTGTACCATTTTGGAAACATTTTCACATATAGTGTGGATACACTATAACGTTTTCAGTCTGTACTGTTTTCAGACTGTTAAGGACTTTTCAGAGTCTCTTACTTTTTCTTAACATAGCACTCAGCCAAACCTATTGCACAAAACTGGGTGTGGGCTGAGGGGTGGGTTGTGTTCCTATACACAACAAGCAAGCTTTGATGGCCTGGGTCCTAGCACATTTTTTTTTATCTTTTCATTAATGCTGCTTGTTCGGTACTACCAGTAACAGTTACTTTGGAAAAAATGGCACAGAATGAAAACATTTAAAATCTGATTAAAAAGAGAGTCCTTATCCCATCTTTGTGACTTGTGTCCACCGTACAGGAAGCTACTAACAATTTATAGGGATTTTATTTGGTTCTAAGCACTGAAATTATGTTTAAAAAAGCAAAATGCTGTATGTTGGGGTTCTGGAATTTAAAGAGAATGCTTAACCACTAAGATGGAGTAAGGGTCTGTTTTTTACCTTACCAACTGCTCTTGTGCCATTTAAAAATGGGCTTAAGCTAACACATTTAAAGTTTCACTGTGTTATAAACTTTTATGACATTTTTCATATCCGGGGAGATTGCTGCCGCTCAGAAATGACCAGCTTAGCTCTTCCGAACTGTGGACAGGTGGTGCAACCAAACCTGTCTGCAGCTCTGAAGACCTTTTTCACAAGTGGAGTGCGATGAGCTTGCTCGATTCTTTGAGAATAAGGTGGCCGACATCAAGTCAGAGATGCTCTTGACTTGCTCTGTTGGAGATGCTGTTGATCAGTCACTGGTCACCTCACCTCGTGTTTCCTAGAGTTCCTTTGATCTGCTGGAGTTTGCAGATGTCATGCGGATTGTCCAGAGTATGCATCCTACGTACTGTGGTTTGGATCCGGGATTATGGGGTGTTGTTACATTATCGGCCCGGTCCTGGTTCAGATAGTCTGGTGTTCCCTTGATTCGGGCGAGTTCCCAAAGCTTCTTTGGACCCTCACTCTGGCCAACTACAGACCAATCTTTAACCCCCCCTTCATAGGGAAGGTTTTTGAGAAAGTAGTGGTGGTACAACTGTAGAACCACTTGACCGTCCATAACATCTACGAACCTCTCCAGTCCGGTTTTCGAAAGAGGCATAGTGCCGAGACTGAGCTGGTTCAGGTGATCAATGATCTCCTGATGGCGAGAGATCAGAGAAGCTGTTCCATCTTGGTGCTCCTTGATCTCTCTTTGGCCTTTGACACTGTGAACCATGGGGTACTGCTTGGGCACCTGAGGTCCATCTGTGGCCTGACATGTATGGTCCTCAGGTGGTTTACATCTTTCCTCACTGGCAGAACTCAGAGAGCGGTGTCTGTTTTTTCTTCCTCTGACCCATTCTGTCATGTGGGGTACCCCAGGGCTCAGTGCAGTCCTCCATGTTGTTCACAGTGTATATGCTGCCCCTCGGAGACATTGTAAGACGGTATGGGCTGAGGTTTCACTGCTATGCTGATGATACCCAGCTCTACCTGTCTTTTGCACCCGACCAGGATAGTGCTCTCCCGGTATTTAACAACTGCCTTGTTGAAATCCAGGACTGGATGAATTCGAGCTGGCTAAAGTTAAACGCAGGAAAGACTGAGGTGATGGTTGTGGAGCTGGGTCACCAGATAGAGGTGTTAAGGACTGGGCAGCCCTCTAAATTTTATCTAGGGGGCACCCAGATCCTTACCTCTGAACGGGTGCAGGACCTGGGGGTGGTGCTTGATGATGGGCTGATCTTATGATCTCAAGTGTCGGCGGTCGTCAAGTCTTCCTTTTATCTTCTTAGGAACATTGCCAGGATCAAGCACCTTGTTTCATCCAGAGATCTTCCCACACTAGTCCTCACCTTTGTGACCTCGCACTTTGATTACTGCAACTCCCTGTAATTAGGGCTTCCTGCGGTTGATATCCACTACCTGCAGCTAATGCAGAATGCTGCAGCACGACTGCTGACAGGGACTTCCCGAACATCTCACATTACCCCTGTGCTGCACGATCTGCACTGGCTGCCGAGTCATTGGCGGATCACCTTTAAAGTTGGTTTACTGACTTATAAAGCCCTACATGGACTTGGCTCTGACTACTTGAAAGAGCTTCTTGTTCCCTACCACCCTCTGCGACAGCTCCGTTTGGCCAATGAGGGGTTGCTGGAGATCCCAAGAGTGTCTTTGAAATCTTCTGGGGCCTGTGCATTCATGTACGTGGCCCCCACCTTCTGGAATTCTCTACCCCATTGGTTGCGGGAGTGTAAGACTGTGGGAGGCTTTAAACAGACACTAAAAACTTTTCTATGGTGCCAGGCCTTTAATGGTACTGAATGAATGAACTCTGGCAGATTATTGTTACTGTTTCATACTGTATCTATTAATTTTATCATTCCCATTTTAATCTTTTGTAAAGCACCTTGATATTTTGACAGGTGCTTGCGTGAATAAAGTTTATCATTATTATTATATCCCCCAAAGACCAAAACAAAGCTCAAGGCAAAGCTCACATCGAAAATGTCATTACATTCAATCAGTTCCATTTTTTTCACATCCCAATCCACTCACATCAAAGCAAAGTTTCACTATGCAGTGCAGTACTTCTATTTTTGTATACCATTTTTCATCATGCCCTTTTCACCCCCACCCCCACCCAAACAAAGCAGAATCTCAACATCGAAAGTTACAGTACTAGAACAGAGCCTGGGACATTTCAGTTATCAGTTCTCTCTCTAAGTGCCAACAAACACGTGTCCTACCTTTATCTTCCTGGTTCCTGCCACTCCACTTGATTTGTCTTGGTCTCCTCCTGGGCGAGGGTAGGGCTGGGCAACTGAGGCTGGCTCCAGGTCTCAGCTGGGCTAGATGTTCCTTTTCAGAATAATTGGAGACGATGACTGCTACCTGAGGCTGGGGGGCTGAACTGAATTGTTCTTACCATTGCCGGGGCTCCCTTAACTGTTGCTGTAGCTGTTCTGTCTAGCTGTGGAGTCCTCCTCAAATTAAACTTGCTTGCAAGTCGACTCAAGTTGCTGTGTTAGCTTAGCCTGCCCACCCAATACTGCTGCTTGCTTCTGGTGGCCCTCCCTGTCGAGGATGGCTCCTTTTTTTTCAAATTCTTTTTCTGCTTGCTTTCACCCAGAATCACCGCTGCAAAATGATCCTCTCTGCTGCTCCCAGTCAGTCCAACCGTCGACTTCTTTTTCTTCTCTGGGCGAGTCCTTTGCATCTCTACCCTGTTGCTGGCTGGCTGGGGGGGCTTGCACTGTGATGTGCTTAATTTATAGCACTTTTAAACAAAGGATGTAATCACACATTGAAGGAGATGTGAAGCACTAAAATTCGAAACCTTCAGCCAGTTTTCTCATTGGCCAATGGAGTGTGAGTGCATGATGAACCACAGGACTGTAAGCCAGCTGAGGAGGACTACTCTAGACCTACCCATCCTTCAATCTCTCCACCCCCAGGCACCATGTCACCGACTTGCCCTCCATGCTTGCTCCCAGATGGAGTTCCAGGAGATCGGTACAGTGCAGCTCGAAGGGCCCGCTGATGGAAGCGTACATGATCCTCATTCCAACTGGCCAGCATTCAGTCTGATGTCAGTCGCAAGGCAGGAAACGAAATGGCACAAATACAGGACAATGCAGGCACGCAGCTGGACACCGGGACAACTTCACAAAATGGGGGCAAATGCAGGATGTCCCGCACAATGTGGGACACTTGAGAGGTTAGATGGTACATTGCCCATGGGTTTTTATAACCTAAAAGCATGATTTTGCACTTTTTTGCATTGAATATTAGCTGCCAAACTTGTGACTATTCTTCTAACTTCTTCAGATCCTCCCTCACTCTTCCAACCCCTCCTGGTGTGCCTACCCTGTTGCAGATTTTTGTGTCATCTGGGAATAGGCATGCCTTCCCATCCAGTCCTTCTGTAATGTCACTAATAAAGACACTGAAGAGAACCGGGCCCAGTATTGTCCCTGCTTGTCACCTTACCTTCTCCAGAGTGCACCCCATTCACTACCACTCCTTGGCTCCTACCACTAAGTCAACTCTCCACCCATTTTATTATTTTAGGACCTACTCTTAGGTTAATCAGTTTGTTTACCAGCTTTCTGGGTGGATGATGTTGAAGGCCTTGCTGAAATCCAGATAGGCCATGTCAACTGCCCCTCCCTGGTCCACTTCGTTACCCAGTTAAAGAATTCGATTAGGTTTGCCTGGCAGGACCTCCCCCCTGTGAATCCATGTTGGCTTGGATCCTGTAGATCACTGGTAACAAGGTATTCTCCAATCCTTTCCTTCAGTAGCAATTCCATCACTTTGCCCACTATCGAAGTCAGGTTGACAGACCTGTAATTTCCCACCTCCTCCCTATTTCCAATTTTGTGGAGTGGGGCTATATCTGCCCTCCTCCGGTCCCCCGGTACCTCCCATGTTTCTAGTGACAAGTTGAACAGGACTGTTAAGAGATGCAACTTGCCTCTCCCTGAGCTCCCTCAGCAACCTGGGGTGCACCGTATTCGGACCCCACTGCCTTGTCTACATTTAACTTTGACAACTCCCTCAGGACTCTTTCCACTGTGAAAGGGCAAGCATCCACCTCCCGCCCCTTTACACCCTTGTCTTGTAACAAAGGCCAGTTTCCTACCCCCTCCTCTGTGAACACTGTACAGAAGTATTTGTTCAATATATCTGTTTTTTGGTGGTCCTCTTCTACAGAACCCTCCTTTCCCTTTCAGTCTTACTAGCCCTCTCTTAGACTTCCTCTTTACACTAATGTATCTTAAAAATGTTTTATCCCGCTTTTTACTGATTTGGTTATATTTTCCCATTTTTGCTTTTACTCTCCTATTTGGCTTCCCAGCCTCCCTTTGTTTCTCCTGGTAACGCTACCTGTCCTCCTCCTTCTGTGTTGTTTTGTATTTTCTGAAGGCTCGATTGTTTGCTTTTACGTTTTCTGCTACCTTTGTAAAGAACCACAGCGGTCTCTTTTTTCTCTTGCCCTTGCACGCCTGCATGACACAGAGCTTAGTAGGATTTTCAATTTCCTCTCTTATTGTGGTCCATTGTTCTTCTTCTCCCACTAATTTCCCTGTCCCTGCCAGGGCGTCCCTGAGGCATTCTTCCATTTTCTTAAAATCAGCCCTCCTGAAGTCCAGGACCCTTGACTTTGTGTGGTTTCAGGTTTGATGTCAACTTGACATCTGTGATAGGAAAGTTAATGGAATCACTGAAGAAGGAAAGGTTTGTGGAATATCTTGAATTCAGTGGGTTACAAGACCCAAGGCAGCATAGTTTCACTGAGCGGAGGTCATATCAAACAAATCTCATAGATTTCTTTGACTGGGTGACCAAGGAGCTAGAGCAGGGTGGAGCAGTGGATGTGGCCTACCTAGATTTCAGTAAGGCTTTTGATACTGTTCCATACAGACTAGTAAGCAAGCTGAATAGCTTAGGAATGGGTCTGAAGGCAGTAAACTTGATAAGAAACTGGTTGGGGGGATAGGCAACAGAGAGTGGTGGTAAACAAAGTTTACTCTGAGGAAGGGATAGTGACCAGTGGTGTGCCTCAGGGATCAGTGCAGGGACCGGTCCTCTTTTTTTTTTTTTTTATACTTCTTTATTAGTTTCATTACATAAAACCAGACTGTTTGTTTTACATTGAATACAACAAATACACTCATTAAGCAACCATTATAAGTCCGGCCCAGTGGCGCTGAGGGTTGAGGTGCTGGACACCACACCTCACATCACACTGACGACCCGGATTCAGGAACGAGCCTGGAAAGTCGGGGGTCAGCAGGGGAGGGACAGGATTAAGCATCTGAAGGGCAGCTCTCCTCTCCTGGGAGGGAGGGGGGCTTCTGTTCGGTGCTTGGCTGGCCTATGGCAGAAGCCGGAGGCATAGCAAGCGTCGGAGCGTGCAAGAAGTGCTGGGAGTGGCAGACATCAGTGGAAATGCCTTGACGTCAGGGCGCTGGCCGCTCCCCTACAGAACAAGGGAAAATGCCCTCCAGCTCCAAGGGAGATGGAGCACCGGAGCTTGCCCTCGATGTGCAGCCATCTTTCTGGCACCCCTCGACCGACGAGACCAGAATGTTTGGGGTGTTTGTGCCCCACCTTGTCCCCACCTGGGGGGGGGGGTAAACCGAGGCTCCATGGGCAACGGGTGCAGAACAGGTAAGGCGGCTTGCAGAGGGATGACTCTTAAGTGCTCCTGAGGATATCGGAACTGGAGGGAGGGGGAGGAACAAATAGAAAGTATAAAAAAAAAAAAAAAAATGTTATGGATATAGTCCACAAAGACACAACATTGATTCCGTTACAGTATTTTCTCCCACATTAGCTTACTTCTTTAATAGTTCCAGTCTAGGCTAAGGAGTGATTTATAATCTCTTTACCAGTCATGTGTAGACAGACTCATATCCTGGACAATTGTTATCCACAACTTAATGATATTTATAAAAAACAATTAAAAAACATTATATAATGGGGTATGAAATCCTGTCACCTCATTGGTCAAAACACATCACATGACCGTGGTATATCCTGTAATAACCCATGGCTGAGAAATGGCATTTATAAAAAACATACTTAAACACATTTAAAATTTATTTTACACATGGGTCCATTGTATAATCGCAATAAGGCAATCCAGGGTGTGGGTTATTGGGGGAATTACCCATTTCTTGTGTGGTTAAGTAACTCGGCTGCACCTCGTGACACACCACACAAGGCGTGGGTAAATCCCCCAATAACCCACACCCTGTCATGCCTTATTGCTTAAATAAAAGAATTGAACCAAACTTTGAGGTCATTGATCTCTTTAAAAGAACTTCATTTTTACAACCAATCAGAGTGACAGATTGTATCAACCAGTTGTATGCTTGTCTATATTTATCTTCCTACATTGTTCCCTCAAGGATGAGATGACGTTCTTAGTTCCCCCTCATGCCACAGGCACTCAGCATCGCCTGGCCTTGGGGGAGAGAACTCCCATCAGAGATTTACCTGGGACAAAGGAAATTCCATCCCATGTTCTAAGTATTTTTTAATTATCTTGATTATCTTGACCCCTCCAAACCACCCATCTTGTCCATTGGTTCTGGAGAGCTGTGGTTCTCTGCTGAAGCTTAAAAGTGAGTTCCTCAAGTTGTTGTATCTGCTGAACCCCCTCCAGCCACTCCGGTATGTTTGGAGGACTGGCCTGAAGCCACTTTCTAGTTGTTGCTTTCAATGCAGCCACTGTCAGCGCTTGCTAAAGGAAGACAGCTTCACATTCCCTAACCTCCCCTGGAATCTCTCCCAGTGCAAGAACCTCAGGTCCTAGCTGACCCTGTACCTGGAATATCTGTTTTAGGGAGTTGGCTATATGTGTCCAATATTGTTGTAGGCTTGGGCAAGACCAAAAGATGTGGATGTGCGTAGCTCTAGTCTCTCCACACTGTCTCCAGCAATGTGAGGTTGTACCCGGTTGCTGCCTAAAAACCATCAAGGGTAGCCTGAAGTAACTGGTCCTCAGTTTCCATAGAAACTCCCTCCACGAGGGTGAGGAGGTCACCTTCCAAGTGTTCCTCCAGCCCTTTTCCCATTATCTTTCTGAGATGACTATATTCATTTCCTGTTCCCATTCTTGTCTAATATACTCAGTGTTGGCATTAAACTGCTGGATATATCTCCTATACAGGTGGGTAATTGCACCTGGGGCATTATCAGATTTCCAAAGCTGTTCAAGTCTCCTCCCTAATCCCTAGGTCCCCTGTGAGCTGGTCTCTTCTACTTTTTTGGTTAATGTAGGTACAGATTTGGAGATATCTCATTTTATCAGCCAGAGTAAGGTTAAAACGTCTCTGACCTACCTCAAAGGGGAGCAATCCTCCCCTTATAACAGCTGCCAGGGTGCCTGGAGACCTGCCTTGGCCTTCGTGCAGAACCAGGAGTCCAGTGCTGCCGGAGTGAATTCAGGGTCCACTGCCCACCACTGATACCTCCAGGCCCTATCAGGATTTACTCTACCTAAGGTCCCCCTTTTCCAACCCTCCAGTGTTGTCCGGGTGGCCATGAGCCCTCCTAGCACATTTTCTGGTTGATCCTTAGGGTGGAAAAGAAGGGCTGACAAGGTGGGAGGAACACATATGTTCCCATTTCAATCTCTTTCCAAGTGGCCTTTTAGGTTGGATGACCCCACAGTAACCCAATCCGCATCTGGGTGGCCACCCAATAACCTGCAAGAAGGGGTACAGCCATATCCCCTTGTTCCTTAGGAAGAAACATTGTCTGTTTCCAGACTCTAGGTTTCTTGTTTGCTCATATGTATCTCATAAGTATTCGTTGCCAGGCTTCTAAATCTTTCTTTGAGATGATACACGTGGCACCTTGGAAAAGGTATAAAAAACGAGGCAATGTGTTCATTTTTACTGCTTGTATTCGGGCATGGAGAGGAAGTGGTAGAACTCTCCATTTTTGGATATCTATCTTCAGCTGGTTCAATAAGGGTACAAAATTGAGTTGAAATAACTGTGAGGATGAAGTGCCAATGTTAACCCCTAAGTATTTCATCTGCTTTAAATCCCATCTCATGGGGTAAGCAGCCCTCAGGTGGGGGGGGGGAAGTGTCGTAGAAAGATAATCTCTCTGTTTTGGAGGTATTTAAAGAGTAACTGGCCAAGGTGAAAAATTGTGCTAGTTTGTTCATCGTTTGGACCAAAGAGTCCGTGGGATCCTCAAGGTATAGTAATACGTCGTCAGCGTATAAGGAAATCTTGTGCTAACGCCCAGCAATTTTGCACACCCTTGATTCCCACATCCTGTCGAATATACTGAGCTAGGGGTTCAATGTATAGGGCAAATAACAGGAGTGACAGAGGGCACCCTTGCCTAGTTCTACGCTCCAAGGGGAACCCTGGTGCATGATGTCTGTTTGCTCGGACATAGGCTGTCGGTATTTTATATATTTTAGATATCAACGATAAAAAGGGAGTCCCCACCCCAAAACGAGACAGGGTCTCTTCCAGGTAAGTCCAAGACACCTTATCAAATGCTTTTTCTGCGTCAATACTGACCAAAAGAGCAGGTATTTTGGTGGAATTTAGATGGTCAATTATATGGATGGTCTTCCTAAGGTTGTCCTGGGCTTGACGCTCTGGGATGAAGCCTGTCTGGTCTAAGTTGACCAAAATCGGGATCAGTACTGGAGCCTTTTAGTCGTAATTGAGGTCAATCTTTTATAATCAATATTTAGTATTGAGATGGGACGATATGAGGAAAAGAAAAGTGGGACTTTCCCCAACTTGGGGATTACAGATAAAATGGTCTGTGACCCCACCAGGAGGTATCTGTCCCTCCTCACCCTGTAAGGCTTGAAACACTCTACCTAGTAGGGGGACAAGATCTGGGTGGAATTCCTTGTAAAATTCCCCCGGTAGTCCGTCTGTACCCGGGCATTTGAGGGACTTTAACCCTCTAATAGTAGTGTCAGTTTCCCCATCCCCTATGGGTCGATTGAGATGGTCAGCTTGCTCCTCTGTAAGTGAGGGGAGACCTAGATCCCTGAGGAAGTTCCTAATGTGGTCCCTAGAGGGTTGTGGTCCCTGTTTATATGAGGTGGTGTAGTATTCCCGGAAGGCCTCGGCAATCCCCCTTACCCCATTCTCTATCGTGTGAGGCAGGATGCTGTACAGCCTGGATGGTTACCCTACTTCTTTGCGCCCTCAACCTTCCAGCTAAAAGTTGCAGGGATCTCAGGCCTCCTTCATAATACTTCTGTTTTAAGAACAAAAGTTTTGCTCTACTGCATAATTCAACATGGTAGAGAGTTTGGCTTTTAATTGTTTTAGGATCCTTGTTCTCTGCTTATCTATCTTAAGTTTCTGTTGTGCCTCTTGTTGTTGTATTTGGATCATTAGTTTTGACTTCTTCGCCTCCCTCTCTCTTTTCCTCCTGACAGACCAGTCTATGAACTTCCCTCTGATGACCACCTTAGTGGTGTCCCACATGATGGCTGGAGAAATCTCAGAGAAGTCATTATCCTTCACTGTATATTCAACAGTTTGTCTTATTGAATCTATCACTTCCTTATCTTGGAGCAAGGAAAGATTTAGCCTTCAAAAAGTATTTTTCTTACTCTCACTTAACCTTGTGATCAAAAAAATCAGGGGATGGTCGGATAGAACAAAGTCTCTAATCGACACCTCTTGCACTTGACCCACCAGTTTTTTGGGGACCAAGAAATAATCCAATCTGGTGTAGGTGTGGTGCACCGCTGAACAGAATGTATAGTCCCTCTTTTTGCCCTCTAGGTGGCGCCAAATGTCAACATATCCTAGTTCCCCCAGCATTCTTTTAACTCTTTTAGCCGCACAGTGTTCTCTGCAAGGGGTCTGTGCTGTGGAATCTAATGCAGGGTTTAGGGTCAAGTTTAGGTCGCCTCCCCATATCACTTCCCCTTGTGCCCACTCCTGTAAGGTTGTTAAAAATTTCAAATATAAGGCTGACTCCGACCCAGGAGGGAAATATAGTGATGCCAGGGTCAATGGTCTACCTGAAGGGTCCCCTTCATCAAGACATACCTGACCTTCCAGTCAGCCAACACATCAGTTTTTTTGAAGGGGACATGTCTGGGCACCAGAATTGCAACCCCTCTTCAACACCTATTTTTGTAGGAAGCTGTAGCAGTGCTGCTAAAGCCCAAGGAACCTAGCTTAGAATGTTCCTAGGGGGACAAGTGGGTCTCTTGAAGGAATATAAAGTCCACTGCTACCTTCCTCAAATAACTCAGAATTTGACTACGTTTAACTGGGCTAGATAGCCCGTAGACATTATATGAGCAAAACTTTGTGTATCTAGCCATCTGTATTGTCCCAAGAAGTCATTTTGTTTCTCTTCCCCTGATTAACCTGACCAGATATTCCGATGCCCCCACATAGGGAACACCATCCAGCATACAACTCACTCATTAGCTGTTGACCTTGTAAACACATAGAACCTTTTGCCAACAGGGCAATAACTATAACTGTGTAAGAATACGGTAATTCATTACTCGCTTCCAAGGTAGGAAACCTGAAATATCAGGTTTCTGTTCTCCACCCCCATCCTTCTGGGTTGGGGGGAGTGAGAAGAGGAGGTATTGGAATGCCCCATGTGAGTGGAGCCCTCCACTGAAGCCGTAGGTGTTGTTCATGACCTCCAATTAGATCGATAACTTATGTCACAGCAACCCCCATCTAGGGCAAAGCAGCAGTATCTAGTCACCCCACCCCGAGAATTTTTCTTTCCACATTTGCTGAATTCTGCAAAGGAGAATAACTAATATAAAATGTTTCAGCATGTGTGCAGCTTATTAGAATAAAATAGCACAGTAACCCCAATATTCCTCAGCCCTTTCATTCTCCCCTCCCTGAGTCCAGTCACTCCACACCACAGCCCCCATCTTCCATCCCTCGATCTCACTCCCCATCTCCCCCCTCCCCTCCAGCTAATGTTCAAACTCCAAGCAGGGGCTCCTGCCCCTCACACAGTGCCAGCTTGTATGTCATAGGGACTTTCTTATTTAAACAGTTCATGTGGTTCGAGTCCCAACTTAGCAGACAGAAACAGGATCCCCATTCCCTCAGCCTTGATCCATGCAACTGCCAATGCAGGGCAATGTTACTTAATATATCAGCAGGAAAGGAAGAGGAGTTCCCGCCCACCCCAAGAAGCGGGGCGGGGGGGGAATAAGAGCACAGTCAAAGAAAATACGATATTATCCGTTCACAAGTAAAGAAAACAAAAACGGAGGTCCCAACTAGCCAGAGTATTGTGGCTCAGATGGTAAGATGAATCGGCCTACAAAAGGCAACTAATAAAACCGTACCTCGCTGTGTAGCCAATCCAGTCTGTACTCTTCCAGTATGAGGAGCCCCCGATGATAAACAACAAATAGGGGAAACATAAACAAACCCTCATGTCAGGGGGTGCTTCAGTGAGGCCCAGTTTTAGTAACATCTATCGCCGCTGTATAAGAGGTAGGGTGAAGGCTGAGACAGTTCTCCATAACCGGAGCGCATTGAGGCAAAAAGCCACAGTTACCTCTAGGAAAGATTCTCAGCCCAGTGCCATCGGGGATTCATGCTGTGGACCTCACTCTCTCTTCTTCTGCAGGGCTGCTACTTGTTCGAGAACTACTCAAGCTGATTCTAGTGCTGAGCTTGCTTTCTTCCGACTGGCCACGAGGTGCCAGTCCGTGTTCATCAACTGCTTCCGCTTCAAGCATTCTGCCTCAAACTGTGCAGGAGTAATGCATTTTTTCTCAAGTATTTTTACCACTTTGCCTGGCGAATTGTAGACTCTCGCTCCCTCTTCCCAAAGAATCCAGAGCCTCGCAGGACAGGGAATCTGGAAGCGGATCTGTTGCTCTCGAAGAATTTTAAAGAAAGCAAGTATTGTCTGGCCTGTTGAATCTCGGGGGGATAGTTCTGGTCCAACGTCAGCCTGGAATCAAGGTATTTTAACTCTTTTTTTTCTGCCAAGCATGCTTAAGGATGTCCTCCTTGACTCTGTAGGGAGAGAATTTCATAATTATGAACCGGGGTCTGGCGGCTGGGTCCAAGGGTTGAGGCACCAGGGATCGGTAGGCCCGCTCAACGCAGATCTGGTAGCCCTTTGGGAGTCCAAGTATGTCTCTCAGGAGGTCCTCTATGAAGGACGCCATGGGTTGGATCTCAGCACCCTCTGCCAAGCCATACAGGCGGAGGTTATCCCTCCTGGATCTGCTTTCTAAATCAGTGCACTTCACCTGTAATGCCAGGGTATGCTGGTAAAGTGAGCCCACTGCCTGACCTAAGAGTTCTCCTGTGCTTTCAGTTTGGGCTAGTCTCTGCTCTGCCTGCTCAATCTGTTGCTCCATTTTGTTGAGTTTTTGTGAGAGACTGTGAAACTCCCTCTTATTGTCGGTGCAGGAGTCTTGAATCTCCCTCAGGAGTCTCAAAACGTGATCGGGACAAAATCTCTGACTCACCCTCCATGTCATAATCGGAGCCATGCGGGCTGCGAGGAGATACACTCCGGCTGTGGGTCTGCGGCTTATCTTTAGTTCTGGTACCACTGGGCTTTTTATTTGCTGCTTTTTGCCGAAATTTGTCCCCTCTGTCATTCTTAGAACCTCCTGGTGGCATTCTGGTGAACATTTTTGAAGTTCAAAGTTTTTCTGAAGTTTAACGTTTTTCTTGGGGAGAGAGCTCAACTCGTAGGCTGCTGCAGGCACCGTGACGTCACCGGAAGTCAGACCAGTCCTCTTTAATGCCTTTATAAGCGACACTGCAGAGGAGCTGGAAGGGAAAGTCTGCCTCTTTGTGGATGACACCAAAATCTGCAATAAGCTGGAAATAAGCTATACCCTCCCGAGGGTGGGGGAGGTGAAAAGGATGAACAAACTAGTGGAGAAAACTGGAGGAGTGGTCATGGGTGTGGGAGCTGGGTTTCAGTGCAAAATAATGCACTTAGGAAAAAGAAACCAACGGGTGTAGTACAAAATGGGTGGAGTGTATTGACGACCACCAAACAGGAATGAGACGTGGGGGTAATCATATTAGATGACCCAAAGGTGGCCAGGCAGTGTGACAAGGCAGCACGGAGTGCTAGTGGGATGGTGGGATGAACAGGGAGGGTATCACCAGCACAAACAGGGAGGTGGTGGTGCTGCCCCTATATAGATCGTTAGTAAGACTTCGCCTGTAGTGCTGTGTCCAGTTCTGGAGATCACATCTCTGGAAGACACAGACAAAATGGTGGCAGCCCAGAGTAGGGCAAATAAAATGGAGCAGGGTCTGCATTAAAAGCCCTATGAGGAGAGACTAAAGGACCTCAATATGTACATTCTGAAACAGAGGAAGAAGCAGAGGGATATGATAAAGACCTTTAAAATACCTCACAGGGGCTAATAAGGTATAGGAGGGAAGTATTTTTTCTGAAGAAAAGGTGCTCAAGAAAAGGGGACATGAAGTCTGTGTGCAGTACAATTTGCACTCCTGCCTCTGCACCTGTGGCACTTGTGCTGCTGTCACTGCTGTGCCACATGTACAATTGTCACTGAACTGTTTTACATGTATAGCTGTCACTGCACTGTACCACATGTGCTGCCAACACTGCACTATGCCACGTGCATCACTTTTACTGTGCTGTGCCATGTGCACTGCTGTAACTGTACTGTGTCACGTGCACTGCCATCACTGGTGCCCAGTGGCATCCCCCTCTCCCCATCCCGAGCTAAATGATCAATGGTGTCCCATGGCATCTGCCTAGCCCATCCCATGCCAACATGATCCAAGGTGTACAGTGGCACCCCCACCCAACATGATGACCGGCACTGCTCTTCTCTGAACAGCTTCTTCTGCCACTGTCTGAACTTTATGGTTGCAATAAAATTCAGGAGGCCAGTCATGAAGTGAGGAAGAAGGGAGGCAATGCAGGTTGTTGTCTTTTGGGAGGGGATAAAACTGGACACCAGGTATCATGATCACATTGGATAAAGTAAGGAAGGAGTGGGGCAGTCCAGGCTTGTCATTTGGGAGGGGTACAACTAGAGAACAAGTACTGTGTTTGCATGGGATGAAGTGAAGGAGCAGATGCCACAGGACATCGGAGGTGACATTAGTACGGGTGCCACTGGACTCCAGTGATAGCATTGGCATGGGCTGGAGACTGAATCCATGCCTGGGGGTCTCAGAAGCATATCCGCAGGGCATTTGGGTGCAGGTGGGCTAGGAATCAGAGTCCCTGGAGAAGCACTTGCACAAGAAAAGAAGGCACACAGATTTGCCAGATACCAACAAATACAAACATTTTAGGCTAGGAATCATGCTGCTATGTCTGGAGGGAGGGCTCAGGAGACTGAGGGTGAGGGAGCTACAGTCCACTGATGGATGATGGGCTCAGAAGCATGCTGCCATGGCTGGGTGGGAGGGCCTCAATAGCCTGGGGTGAGAGATCACTCAGCAGCCCTCAAATGTTACCCATATGCCAACTATGCTCCCATCAGCTGCCTCTTACCCCTCCTGCCCACTGACAAACCAGTGACCACTCTCCCTGCAGCTGAAATGCTCATCACTTGGCACTCTATAAATCTGATGAAAAGCATTCTCATTGGCCCCTATATTCAGAGCTGGATGTTTGTGCCACACAGACAGGAGCACAGCGTGGCAATTAGCGTACGACTAGCTCAAGGCAATATTTGGATAGTTAGTGCACCCCGAATGGACTGCCTGAATATGGGGCCATGTCAGCGCAGTGCATAGTGACTATGCACTGCGCTGACACAACCAATTGCTGCATACAGGCCACAGCACAACCAACTGGACAGAAAGCTGCCCAAATGGCATAGTGCCAGGGCTACAGTGGTCCATATTCAGTCTTAGCATGCTAATGACCTACTGGGCATACAAGGCACTAAGCGGACATTTGCAAGCTCACTATGGGTCCATTAGCATGAGTGCACATCCCCCCTCAATCAGTCAACATCATAGCTACTGGACATACAGAAGAATTACAGAACATATACCTATACAATCTCACACATGAAATAAGAGCAAGGCAGTTTGTTCTCCTTATATGTATAAATATACTCCTTTGCACATAATTTGTACATACCCTATTAATTTATTCCTATTATTTTGTACAAAACAATTAGTAATCTCGTTCTTATAATTGTACTCTCCATGCTCTCTAAATTGCTGTATAAATGCTGTATTATATTGTTGTTCATTTTCTCTGTCTCCCCCTCCGCTCTGTTATTTTGTTACACTGGATGCTTGTGAAAATGAGCAGTATTACTCATATGTCTTCCAGTATTGGATTACAAAAGAATTGCTTGACCAGATGAGAGACCAGGACAACCTGTAGTGCAGGGCCAAGGATACTGGCAAGAGGGATGATTATCAGAAATACAGAGAAGCCAGAAATAAGTGCACAAACCTCATAAGACTAACTAAAGCGAATTACTTTAAGAATCAACTTGAGAAATCCTGGGGTGACTGTAGGAGAATTTGGGGGAATGTCAACGAACTATTGGGAAAGGAACAAAAAAAGCATCCAACTATGCTCAATACTAATAAAAGTGGTGACAAACTCTCACGAACAACTACAGGCCTATATCCATCCTCCTTCCTCTATCCAAAGCATTGGAACGGATAGTGGCTGATCAGCTCATGGAGTACCTTGTAAAATACAGCCTGCAATGTTCCCAGCAGCATGACTTCCACAAAGGGCACAGCACTACCACGGCCCTCCTCAAATTCACCACACATATCCATCATGCACTTGATCAGGGCCAGTTGGTCGGCGCTTCTTTTATTGACCTGACTAAGGCATTTGACACTGTCAATCACTCCATTCTCTAACACACTAACATACTAAAATGCCAAGAGAATAGGCCTAACGATCTTTTGCGTCTGCTCGTTTGGTCAGCCCCCACCCTGGAAGCTGACCTTGCTGCCCCCCTCGCCTTCTCTGGCTTCTCCCTTCCCAGTTCTGGATATTCTCGCTGCATTGGATTTTGCTTCCAGAACCCTTCCCCTATACCTGTCCCACCCCCTCTTGAACCCCTCCACCATCTCTGCCTCCACCAGTCTCCTAGGCAGCGCATTCCATGGCTCCACCACCCTCTCAGTGAAGTAGCACCTCCTCCTTTCTCCCCTGAATCTTCCCCCCTCCAGCTTCCACACATGCCCTCTAGTGGCCCCCTCCTCCTTCCTTCGAAGCACCCTGACTGCTCTCCCCTATTTACCCCTTTCATGTACCTGAAGACCTCTATCATGTGCCCCCGGTCCCTTCTGTCTTCCAATGTGTACATATTTAGCCTCTCCTCATAGGTCCTGTCCCCCAAGCCCCAAATCATTTTGGTTGCCCTCCTCTGGACCCTCTCCAGAAGTTTAATGTCCCTCTTTAAGTGTGGCCTTCAAAACTGCATGCAGTAGTCGAAGTGCGGCCTCACCAAGCAGTTATACAGAGGGAATATCACTTCCCTCCTTCTGGAGGTGATCCCCCTAGCGATGCATCCCAGCATCCTGTTGGCCTTGGCTGCTGCCCTCCTACAAGTCTCCGAGTTGTTCATCTTGACACCCACCACCACCCCCAGGTCCCTCTCAGCCATCGAGACTTGCAGCATTTCCCCCCAGGGTGTACACTTGACCCGGGTTTCTGGCCCCCAGGTGCAGTACCTTGCATTTCCCTGCATTGAACGTCAGCTTCCGCTTTCTAAACCATCTTTCCAGAGCCTTCAGGTCCCCCTGTAGGGCCACCATCCCCTCCTTCTCATCCACCACCGCCCCCAGTTTTGAGTCATCTGCAAAGAGACTCATCTCACTCCTGATACCTGTCCTTATGTCAGAAATGTAGGCGTTGAACAGGAGGGGCCCAAAGACTGATCCCTGTGGGACCTCACTAATGACCCTACTTGGGGATGAGACTATCCCGCCAACTACGACCCTCTGGGTCTGGTCCTGGAGCCAATTGCCTATCCATCTGATCATCTGGTTCCACACCCCCATTTCTCCCAGCTTATCCAACAGGCCCTCGTGAGGAACAGAGTCAAATGCCTTGCTGAAGTCTAGAAAGAGGATGTCCACTGGTCTACCCAGGTCCAAGGCACTCATCACCCAGTCATAGAACTCCACAAGGTTTGTCTGACACGATTTCCCCGGGACGAATCCATGCTGTCTATCATCCAGGCACCCTGAATTTTCCAGGTCCCCCCCCAGCCTCTCCTTGACAATGCCCTCCATCACCTTGCCCACTACCGATGTCAGGCTGACAGGTCTGTAGTTCTCTGCAACCTCTCTTGATCCCCCCTTGTGGATAGGCACTATATGCGCCACCTTCCAGTCCTGGGGCACCCACCCTCTCCTCAGAGAGATGGTGAAAAGCTCTGCCAGGGGTTTCGCCAGGACATCCGCAAGTTCCTTCAGCACTCTGGGATGTAATTTATCTAGCCCCGGTGCTTTTTCTGTCTTAAGGGACCTGAGGGCTTCCCTTACTCTCTTTGCTGTGATTTCCACTTCAGTTACCTCTTCTCCTCAAACCATTATCCCTCCTTGGTCTTTCAAATGAAACTACCCTCTGGTTTCAAAGCTACCTCAGTAACCGTACCCAACAGGTCAGGATTGGTGAATTCCTCTCGTCATCCCTACCAATCCACTCTGGAGTACTCCAAGGTTCTATCCTGAGTCCCTTGTTATTCAGCATATTCCTGAACAATCTCCCTGCCTCCGGCCATGACAGAATGTTACTGTATGCAGATGATGCAGTAATCTTCACTTGCCACACCGACCCCGCCTCCCTTCAGTCTCAACTACAGAAAAGTTTCACAGAAGTGGAAGACTGGCTTTGCTTACATAAACTCATCCTTAACCACAAAAAAACTAAAACAATGTTGTTCCATGGAACCCACAACAAGTACAAGGACCATGAGCTCATAACTAACAACCACGAAGGCGTCGCTCTTGTGCAGGTGGATATGTTTAAATATCTGGGCCTGACCCTTGACTGCTCCCTCTCGTATACCAAACACATTGACAATATCGCTAAAACTGTGAACTCCCGCATAGGACTACTATACAAGCATAAACATTGCCTAATGGCTGAAGCCTTGAACCTCGCTATCCAGAGCTCTGTTATCTCAACTACTGACTATGGACTCGTTATCTATGGATCCGCTACTGATACTGCACTCCGGCGCATAGCTGTAGCCCTTAATAAGGCATGTAGACTCCTTATTTCAGCTGCCCGCCTTTCTCACAAGTGTGACATTTACGAGCAGGCTAACTGGCTCCAGCTATCTGGCAGGCTAAAGTACCAGACCTGCATCCTAGCTAAGAAGACATCACTGGGCCTTATGCCCCCTGGAGTCCAATCAATACTGACCCCGCAGTGTGTCCGCTGCCTAACTAGAAGATCGGACAGTCTAACCTTTGCGATACCTCACTGTCGGACCTCTCAAGCACAGCATTCTTACCTTGTCAGAGCCTCCACCTGGTTCAACTTGCTACCTACAGAAATCTCCAACATTGCCACGATTGGTGCTTTTAAGTGTAAACTGCGTCAACACCTCGTGGCTAGTGCCTTCTGTGACTGCTTCTTATAATCCCCTCCAGGCATACTAACCTCAAGCATCCCTCCTCACTGCCTCAGCTCCTCCTCCTCTCCTAACCCCCATTACTGGGTATAGGATGAATCTGTCTCCTTTTCTTTTCACCCCCCTTCCTCCTCCCTTGCTGTTTCCCATCTACCACATACCCAACACAATGCCCTCCCCATTTCTTCTCTCCTCCCTCTCTCTCTCTCCCATACCACCCCCTCACCACCACTCTTCTTTCTCTTTTCCCACTAACCCACTCCTAACAAAGCTTCACTAAGCCGCCTATGACTTGTACTATATAATTAATTCGTAACACAATTCCTTGACAATGCCTTTGGCTGCTATTATTATACTCTTATTTGTCTATTTTTTTGTAAGTTCCATTGTAATGATCATGTTATGTTTTGTACCTTATTGTCCTTATTGCCTTGACGTGGAACCTTGTAAAAGAGCCCTTGGCTCAAAGGTGTCATCTGAAATACAAATAAATAAATAAATAATAGTACTACAACACAAGATTTGTACACTATCGCCGACTCCTTCAACAAAGCTTTTACTGATCCTAGCTCGGTACTCCCCCCAGACTATCCTAATGCTTCCGGATCTCCTCAAGCTGCCACTAGAAAGGACATCAAACATCCTGTTTTCTTCTTTAAATGTGTCTCCAGCAAGAAGGCTAGGAAATACGTAAAACAGGTGCTCGGTAAAAACAGGCAAGGTAGTGATAAACTGGATATGAAACGGATTGCACTTACACTGGAAGAAGTGCTTGCCCCCATCACTAAAATATTTAATAAATCCCTCACACTTGCAAAATTCCCCACAGTCTGGAAACTTGCTCTAGTGACTTCAGTTCACAAAAGTGGAGGCCAAACATGTGCCTCAAACTACAGGCCTACCTTGATCCTCTCCCCCCTCTGAAAGGCATTGGAAAGAATAGTAGCCGACCAACTCACTGAGTATCTGACAAAATACAATTTTCAATGCCCACAACAGCATGGCTTTAGGAAGGGCCATAGCACATCTACAGCACTTATCAAGTTCTCCGACTATGTGCACAGGGCCTTGGATGGAGGACTACTAGTGGGATCAATTTTTATTGACCGCACCAAAGCATTTGACACAGTCAATCACTCCCTGCTTATACAGTAGCTGCAGGTTCTAGGACTATCCACTCCTCTGCACGCTGGTTCCAAGATTACCTCTCCTGTAGATTGCAGAGTGTTAAAACAGTGGCTGCTGTTTCTAATGCAAGTGAGGTTTCCCTGTGTGTACCCCAAGAGTCCATACTAGGCCCGCTAAATAATCTGCCGGAGGCTTGCCCCAGCAAAATCATTCTATGTGCCAACGATGCTGTGATGCTAAATTGCCACCACCAGCTTGACCGACTCCAACATAATCTTCAGGACACCTTTCACAAGCTCGATGACTGGTTTCATCAGCAAAAGCTGCTACTTAATTATTTTTAAAAAATGATGCGTATCTGTAGTTGACAACGCAAGGCAAAAGAACCCTCTACCAACCATTAGTAATAATAAGTCCGTCCCTCTGGAACGCTGCTTTAAATACCTTGGAGTCACAATAGATGATACCCTATCCTTCTTTAAGAATATTGAACTGGTACTCAAGGTGGTTAACATCAAGCTGGGAATTCTATATAGACACCGGCACTATCTTACTCCCGCTGTTATTCACCTCTCTGTTTCCAGTTCTGTCCTATCAATTATCGATTATAGTCTGGTAGTTTACAGTGTGGCCTTGGATACAGCCCTAAAAAAAGAGTGGGCACGGCACTCAATAACTCTTGTAGACTGGTCTTTGGAGCAGATAAGTATACTCACACCTGTGCCCTGTATGAACAGACAAACTGGCTCACCCTCAGAGACAGGGCAAGTTACAAACCTGCCTACTAGGGAAAAAAAAGCCCAACTTGGACTGGCTCCCCCTTGTGTACAACAAATCATACAGCTGGCTCAATCGCAATGTAACACTAGAGGTGTGGCTAGAGGCACTCTAAGCATCTCCTCTAGGAGGACTTCACTTAGCCAGCGCTCCTTTGATTACAGGGCTCTCCTCTGGCTTAATGAGATCCCGGTTGAAGTTTACAATTTGGAGAATTCTCCTACCTTTACGTGTACTCTGAAGCAATTCCTTATCAACGCAAGAATCTGCGAATGCTAACCCGCTAATGGCACATAATTCTCGTAGTAATGACCCTCTGTCTAATCAGGAGGTACCAAGTCCTGCAAACTACACTTGATCAGTAATTATACTCCCTCCGGTGGCCAATACAACACTCCAGCTTAAGTTCCTATGCTCCTCCTTCTGCTTGCACTTGCTCCAATAGTCCCTGACCCTTCCTCAGGGACTCCCTTCCCATCCTTTCTACTTCACACTCTCTTGTTCTTACCTCCTTAGCTCCACCCCCTCACTCTATTCATGCTCTTACCTAGTATTTATTCTCTCCCTCCATCCCTGCGTCCTCTCTACCTTCCGCCCTCCCTTCCCTCCTTCCTCCCCTCTTCCTTTCATGATTCTCCAGCCCCCTATACCCCACACAAGCAACGTCGTCGACCTGCCACTCGGCAATAGTTAAACAACCTAGCTAGTGACAATCAATCAAACTTTATTTAACCAAGCAGTTACATCATTGAGGAAGCTCATTTTCAAGATGGTCCTGGACACAGAGGACACTTTTGCTTACAGTAGACAACACTTCATACAAAAGTAGACATCGGTACAGGCAGTTACAATTTACAAAGTCAGTACTTGGATGAATCAGATATGTAAAGCAAGTGCAAATATAGGCATTTAAAGTGCAGTGTATACAGGTTGTAGCTTATAGAGTACAAGTGAGGAGAGGAAGGAGGGACATAGAAAAGGGCAGTGGGAAGAAAGGGTATCAGACACATAGTGGAGAGGGAAAAATAGGGCAGCTTAATAGAATGAGGCCCCCTGTGAAGCTAATTGATGAGAGGGGGGAGGTGGGAGGGGAGGTGGTTGCCCTAAAGGGATGCTGGCCGACACGGGAAATAGGCGGCCCAGGATTACAGAGGTTAAGGGACTCAGTTGAGCGGGGTAAGGCTTTACCTGTGTAACCCCTAGATGGCGCTATCCCAGGGGCTACTACCCCTGCCTGATTTGCCACTAACAGGTTGAGGGGCCTGGATCCAATGGCGGGTGCCTCCACCCAGAGGTCAGGGTTTGCAATAGTTAAACTCACTTGGTCACAGCCCTCTGGGACACTGCAACCCCCCTTTCTTCCCACTAGTGGCCCACACAATATATCAGAATTACCTTCACAGTATACACTTACCCCCAGGGCTGGTTCAGGCACTGGGACCTCCTGTAAAATAAGATACAGTGCAACAATCACAGTACAATACTTTAACATAGACAAATACCTCAGGCAGTATAACTTTGCTGAAACAAGCAGCTCGGATTTATTTAGGGGAATATAACAAGGACAGAAATCAGGTTAATTAGCTTATCACTTTACTCATCTACCTATGGCTCTGTGCACAGGCCTATCCCTACCAGTTACTGTCCCTGGGTACCCAAGCCCTAGTGGCTAGTCCAAACCGTGGCAGCTGGTAGGGGCCCTTTCCCACAGAGAAAAGAAAAATTAGTTTAAACAGTCAGCAGTACAGTGATTCCATTTGGATTCAATGTGGCAATTCAACAAGGGGCGACCCTGAATTAGTACTCCACGACCTCCAAATAAGATAGGGTCCTTCAATGTCAGCAGGGCTACTCTTGAGCTCCACGAGACTCCTCACACATTTATATGGCAAACTGCAACAGGCAAAAGTCCTTTAATGGCAGCAGGATTCACTTGAGCTAACCAAGCCTCCTCACACATTTATATGGTGAACAGTAACAGGCAAAAAGTCCTTTAATGGCAGCAGGATTCACTTGAGGTACACAAGCTCTTCACATCTATATGGTAAAACAGAAAGTACTATACCAGACAGGCTGCTTCTCTATCGATCGCAATTACTGCACAATACCAGGAGAACACACAGCAGATTCAGTTCCTGACAGACCAAGTGCAATTCAGCAATTTCTCCAGTCTTCTACAGGGTGAGCCTGGTTTCTACTCTTCAGATATCCTTTGATTCTCTTCACAGGACGGATTCAGTCCTAACAAGCAGTTACACAAGCTGCAGACCGAAACTCTGGGCCTTACACACGTTTCCCGACTAAAACTGCACACTGAAAAAGCACAGGGCTCCTTCCTTTTTCACTGCCAGAGCTCAACTGAAACTCCAACAGACAAAACCAGGCACTTCCTTTGAGTTACTCCCAGTTCTTGACTGGATTGGCTGTCACTCACAATAGACTGCTCCTGTTGGTCCAAAAAGGCGCCGAAGTCTAAACTACATCTCCCAGAGTCACTGCCCATACAATCCTCTTGTGGCTGGCTCAGATTACGAGTCCAAGTTCTGATTCGTCCAAGGCACCATTTAGAGCTAGCTTACCCCACACTGATTGGTCCAGTTCAGCAGTTCAAAACCAGAATGGGGAACTAGGCAGACACAGTTCTGACTGCAAAGAAAGCAGGTTAGACAAACTGTAATTTCATTATTACTCTAAATGGTTTCTGGCAAACAGTTACATCTTTCAGATAGGTTCCTTTGCACTCTAGTGACTGCAAAATGGAGTGAATTGCAGCAGCTTGAGTGGTACTCAATCAAAGAAACACACAGTCCCCCATACAAACTAATTATGTCTGCAAGCAGACAGCTCTTAAAGACAGTACCAGAGGTTCTAAAACACTCACTGATAAATGGCTTAAGCATGAAAACACCATTCAAGCTTGGAGCATTCAAGCAAGCTCCTGGAAGTCTTTTGGGAACCCCCCATTTGCAGGGGGTTACACCCTTCCTGGCCTGGGAAAGCTTGGCGTCCGCGTCAAGCAAGTACCCATAAGTTTCAACTGCAACCATATACATTTGCATTAGGCTCGCATGTAATCATCAGTCAATATATCATTTTACCAAGAACACATTTCTGAAACATTGCAGTACGTCACTCTTTACACAGTATTACATACACATTGTACCATAACTCAAGTTATTACCTCTTGTACATGAAACCTGAGAGAGGGGCCCTTCCTATCAGTTACCTTGGGGCTGGATGGGGCAAGGGCACCATATAGAGGAGCAACACAAGTAACTTGGAGTTAGCACTGACGTTCAGTTTGGGCAATGAGCTGGGGACACATACACTCCTTTATGGACAACATTGAGAGGCAGATCCACTGGCGGCCCAGGGAATCATAACTGGGGTGCACCACAGGCTTTACAGCTCGACCAGTCTTTCTAGGGGGAACTGTTACAGTCTCTGCACTCTGAGCCTCATTTTCAGCATTGTCCTCACTTGTCAGGGGAGTCTCCATGGGGGTAGAGAGGCTAGAACTTGGGGCACTTTCAGCTCCAGGAGTTACAGTTTCTGAGTCCACAACATTTGGCTCGCATGGAGAGCTTTCGGACAATGGCAGTGGACTGTCAGGGCACTCAAAATACTCTTCTTGTTCTGGTGTATCACCAGTCTGACCCAATCCATCATTTTCCTCCCCTGAAAGCTCAAACAGTTCAACCATGCACAATGATTCCATTTCATCTGATCTGATGCTTTGCACTTCACTTTCTGGGAGCATTGGCTCCAGGGACGAAGCTGGGGCTTGGACAGTCCAGAAGGCCCAGCTTCATCTCTAGTATTGACTAGGGGATTGCCCAAACAATTGACTCAGTTCGTAGAAGGATAGTATTCAAAGTCACTCTCACTTTCTTCCGATATGGACTGACAGTCATGCTCAACTGGGACTTGTGGAGGGAACACTTTAACTGCTTCTGTAGGTGCAGACTTTCTTGATCTTTTCTTAGCAGCAGCTCTAGTCACTGGTCCAGAGGGGCATCTTCTAGGGGCTCAGACTCAATTAAGATTTGTCCAATGGGCAGTAAATGATTTCTATGCATTGTTTTTACATCTTTGAATTATTCTCAGGCCTTACTTTGTACACTGGCAGATCATCTAGTTTGCCACTACAATATGAGGGAGATGGTGCCATCTGTCAGCAATCTTGTGCTTGCCATGCAGTCCCAGATTTCTTAGCAATACCGATCTCCCTCCTGGAGTTCCTGTGCTTTCACCTTTTATCATACCTTTCTTTGTTGGCCAGATTTCTTTTGGCAGCCATGGTTTGAGCCAGTTGTACGCATGAGTTAGCTGGGCCTTTAACTTTTGCACATACTGTAAATAGTTGTCAGCTTGAACCCCATCAGGAAAGACCCCAAAACACACATCTACCGGCAGTCGAGCTTCTCTTCCAAACATCAGGCGGTAGGGGGAGAACCCAGTGGCATCACTTTTGGTGCAGTTATAAGCATGTACCAGGGTGCTAATTTGTTGGCTCCATCTACTGGCTTGTCCTTTGGGTGCAGGGTGCCTAGCATATCTAGCAAGAGTGCGGTTGAAACGTTCAGGCTGAGGGTCCCCTGGAGGTGGTAAGGAGTGGTTCTGGACTTCGCACTCCCCACAGAAAAGCATCTCCTTGATCAGACGACTCTCAAAGTCTCTCCCTTGATCAGAATGGATTCTTTGTGGAGCCCCATAGTGAACAAAAAGTTTTCTACAAGTACTTTGGCCACAGTGGATGCTTTCTGGTCTTTGGTGGGGAAAGCTTGGGCATATCTCGTGAAATGGTCAGTGACCACCAGCACATTACTGATATTTCTTTAATCTGACTCCAAACTCAGAAAATCAATACAGACCAGCTCCATGGGTGCACTGGTGGTGATGTTAACAAGGGGGGCAGCCCTCTGGGGCAAAGCTTTCCTCTGTAAGCAGCGACTACAAGTTCGAATGTGTTGCTCCACATCAGCCCCATCTTAGGCCAATAGAATCTGGATCTCACCAAGTCAAGTGTTCTGTCTATACCAAGGTGCCCCATGTGGTTGTGCAGGACATCAGTACTGAGTCTCGAAAGGCAGTGGGCAGCACTAGTTGTTGTTTGTCTACTTGTCCCCTCTGTCTACTGTTTCTCTGTATAACAGTTTATTGATCAGTTTCAACTTAGGACCTTCTTTGTATAATAGTGCAGTTCTTAAATCCATGGAGCGTAATTTGGACACATCTTTTCCTGCATAGAGGGCTTCTAAAGCTGCTTTGATCATGGGATTGCTGGATTGACCGCCCGAATACTGTCATTGTCCAGCTGAGGCAGTGCACCAATGTCTATTGCAGAAAAGTGGCAATAAGCAGCAGGTATGCAATTCTCAGAGGTCCCAAGCAATCCACCATGCAGTCCACTGCGTCCATGGACATTTGTTCCTCCCTGTCAAACTTCGGCAGAGTGCCCAATGTCAGGTTCTGCCAATCGGACCCAATCATTCTGGGGAACAGGCCTCCAGGAGACAGCATCAGCATCTATGTGGTTCAGACCTGCTCGGTATTAGAGCATAGTCATATGTAGATAATGCAGAAAGCCACCTATGGCCAGTGGCATCCAACTTAGCTGAGGTCTGCACATAGGTCAAAGGATTATTGTCAGTTTTACTAGTATTTTAGCCCCATACAAGTACTCATGGAATTGGTCAACAATAGCCCACTTCAAAGCTAGGAACTCTAACTTATGTACAGGATAGTTCTTTTCGGATGGGGTCAGGCTTCTACTGGCAAAGGCCACTGGTCTCAGGCCATTCTCGTGCTCTTGGTACAACACAGCCCCCAACCCTTGTAAGCTAGCATCAGTGTGCAGGACGTAAGGTTTTCTTGGATCGGCATAGGCCAGCACTGGAGCATGGGTAAGTTGATATATGATCTCATGAAAAGCAGTCTCACAATCAGGAGTCCAGCAGGCCCCAAATACTTCACTCGGATGAAAATACACTCTTTCAGTCTTGAGGACGCTGACTTTTGGTATTTTTGTGGGTTGGGGATACCTTGAGTAAGGTTAAGTAAAGGCGGATCACTCTTGAATAGTCCTTGATGAAGCGCCGATAATAACCACAGAATCCAGGAATCTTTGCAGTTCTTTTAGATTTTGGGCTGTGGCCAGGTGGTCAAGGCCTCAACTTTACTTGGGTCGGTCTCTATTACCTCGGTGGATACTATGTGTCCCACATACTTTACTGATGTTTGAAAGAATTGACACTTATCAATGGACTGTTTAAGGCCAAAGTCCTCCAGTCGGTCCAATACCTTAAATAATCTGCTCTCATGTTCCTCCAGTGAGCTGCCAAACACAATAACATCATCTAGGTATACCAGGCACTCTAGTAAGTTCATGTCCCCCACTGCACGCTCCATCAATCGTTGAAAAGTGGCTGGGGCACCTGAAATCCCTTGAGGCATCCTCATGAATTCATAGAAGCCAAGCGGACAGATAAAGGCTGTCTTCTCCACGGTCCTCTGGGGCCATCGGGATCTGGTAGTACCCACTGTGGAGATCCAGCACAGAGAACCACTTGCTCCCGTTTAGGCAGTCCAAAGCATCCTGAATACGGGGCATTGTGTACTGATCAGGATAGTCCACGGTTTAAGGTGCGATAATCCACACACATCCTTACTGTTCCATTCTTTTCCTCACTACCACAATGGGGAAGCATAAGGACTTCTGGATTCTTGTATTACACCAGCAGCTAACATCTCTTGCAGATGCCGTCTCACATCATCTATGTCCAGGAGGTGCCAGGCGTCGAGACCTCTCACGAAATGGTCTTTCGCATGCAGCGGATATTGTGCTCAGCTCCTTGCACGCATCCTACATCCCATTCCTTTAAAGAAAACACCTGGTCTCTGGGCAAGCTTCTCACTGATCCTCACTTTCCATTCAGCTGGCAGTGGGGAGTCGCCGAAATCAAACAAGTCAGGCGTTACTCTGTCATTCTTCCTTGAACTCTTGCTGCTGGGTAGCACTGCAGTGTCTGCACAATGCACAGTAGCCAGGATGCAACCTCTATTTACTCGAATGTCTCTTTCAGACACATTATGAACTTGGACCATTACCCTCCTGGCATAAGCATGGGCTCTAGCAGGCAAAATACTAGGCTTGACCAGCAGTCCCTCTGGCAATTTTCCATCGCCTGGTGCATCCAACATTAATATTTTATTCTTAACATCCTTTCTGATACGGACCTCTCCTGTAAGGTACACTGGGCATTTGCGCCAGGATCAGAGACTCAGGATCCTTCTTCCATACAATTCCGACCGGTTCCTCTGGTTCTATTTTTTCAGCATCTCTCTGTGCCTCATAGGCCTTCTTAATTAAAGCCGGAACTCTTAAAGCTCTACTAGTCTTTGACCCCTGTTTTTCATAACACAACTGTGCCAGCCTTCCGAACATATGAGTATTTGTTCCAATCAACAAAGGGACACCATCATACAGTCCAGTGGGGGGACACACTAAGGCTAGGGTCTCTACTTGTTCGGCCACTCCAGCCACGGAGGTGGGGAAAGACAGCCAAATTCGGATATACCCGGAATAGGGGTAGGCCTTCCCACTTAACCCCCATACATGCAGTCCTTCTAATGGTTGTAAGGGTACGTCTGACAAATGCTTCTGATACCAATCCTGGAACATAATTGTCACTTGGGAGCCACTGTCTAATACAGCTCTTGTAGACACTCCATTCACCTTTACAGTGGTCTCCATGGAGGGACCCACTATTCTGGACCAGTCTGGAGAGGCGGTAGTGGGGGCCTGGGCAACTGACCTTGCCACAAAAGGACGTGAGTTAGCATTTTTGGTGCCCTCACTGGGATCATTTCGTGCACCTCTTAACCACTGATTTGTTCTCCGAAGCTCTCCTTGTAGCCTATATGCAACTTTGTCAGTGTCTTTTGGGGACCGGCATTCCCTTTTCATGTGCCCATCTTTCCCACAATTATAGCAAAACATACTTTCTGGAGTTTGAGCTGGCCGAGGCGCCACACTGGGAGCCAGGGCGGGGGTATTACTAACTGGAAACCTTGGTGCCATCTCTGTCTGCGGCGTGATAAGCATTTGGAGACATCTCGTCAGTTTCTCCACTTCCATGGTCAAGGAATCGAGTTTGGAGCTGTTATCAGCAGGAGATACATGGATGGGTACCCCACCCCATAGCAGATGCAGTCAGATATAGGTCAGGGCCCGTACTTGCAGGTGTGGCCTTCATAAAGGGACTGTTTTTGAATCTCGGATCTCTCTCAACAGTTAGCCCATTGTGGCATATCTTTTTCCTTGTCAGAGCACTCATTTTACTGCCAACCTCTGCCCCTGAACTTGCTTGATGGGTCACCCTCAGTCACTCGATTGTATCGCAGCTGTTGGTGCAGGTCCCTCCCGAGGTCGCCTTTTCTCAACTCCTCGAATTTCTCTCATTAACTCATCATAGGAGGGTGGGATTCCAGTCGGTTGCCAGGCGTAACTGAAGCAACAGCAGTTCTGAGAAGGGGCAGACTTAAGGATCCTGTCCAGCCTGGTTCGGTCCAGTTCAATCGCTGGCAAACTACCCTTTCTGAGTCATTCTTGCAACAATTTTTCCAGCCGAGAGACATACACAGACAACAACTCCCTTGGTACTGTTGTGCATCTCTTACTCTCCACCATAGGTCTTCATCAGAATCTGGGCTCCCATACACATTCTCCAGGGCCTCAAGATAGGCCTGTGCAGTCACTTCAGGGTTACTGGCCCGTTGCTTGCGGATGGTAGCCAGGGCAGGACCTCGAGGCTCTCACTAACCCTCTTTGCTTTTCGGCTTCCGAGCATTGCCATTCTAGCACTTGGGGGCAGCGTAGTCTATCCAGGTCTCTCAGTCATCCTCCCTTGGGGGTGGGGAGGGTGCCAGAGAAGATCCTCAACCTTCGGTAGAGTCGTGACTAATGGCAGGTGCAGAAATAGGAGTCTGCATTGGTTCAGCCACCATTACGGGTACTGGAGCGGAGAGGGTGTTGGGGAGGAACACCCCAGGTGGCAAGAATAGTTTCTTCAAGTCCTCCACAGTTTCCCTTCCCCAGCAACCATTTAGCAAAGTTCTCCTCAAAGTTTCAGATAGTGGTGGGGGCTCATTCCCCGGGTCTTTACTGTCCTTAGTTATCACTCCAAGCAGTGAGGGCTCCCTCTGGGGTAATGGTCTGTGGCACTTTGGAGCTATCTATGGGATCCTAAACTCTACTAGGGCCAGGAAAGTGTGGGTGAGCAGATTAGCATGCCGACCCACCACCACAGGGTTTTGTAAACCTTCCACCTTGGAAAGTACTCCCTGCACAGTGTCCGTATTGATACCCAGGGAGATGTCCAGGATAAGCATAGCATTTTGGGGGTCGATCTCCTCCCCAGTACACCACTCCACCAGCCGGTGCACAGCCACTTCTGTCGGGGTACCCATTTATTTATTTATTTATTTTTTTCCTTAATAGTGGTTTTAAATATGGCCACTAGAGGACACACAATCCCAGCGGTGAGCCTCCAAGATGTAACCCCTAGATGGCGCTATCCCAGGGGCTACTACCCTGCCTGATTTGCCACTAACAGGTTGAGGGGCCTGGATCCAATGGCGGGTGCCTCCACCCAGAGGTCAGGGTTTGCAATAGTTAAACTTACTTGGTCACAGCCCTCTGGGACACATAACCCCTTTCTTCCCACTAGTGGCCCACACAAATATCAGAATTACCTTCACAGTATACACTTACCCCCAGGGCTGGTTCAGGCACTGGGACCTCCTGTAAAATAAGATACAGTGCAACAATCACAGTACAATACTTTAACATAGACAAATACCTCAGGCAGTATAACTTTGCTGAAACAAGCAGCTCGGTTTATTTAGGGGAATATAACAAGGACAGGAAATCAGGTTAATTAGCTTATCACTTTACTCATCTACCTATGGCTCTGTGCAGGCCTATCCCTACCAGTTACTGTCCCTGGGTACCCAAGCCCTAGTGGCTAGTCAAACCGTGGCAGCTGGTAGGGGCCCTTTCCCACAGAGAAAAGAAAAATTAGTTTAAACAGTCAGCAGTACAGTGATTCCATTTGGATTCAATGTGGCAATTCAACAGGGAGCGACCTGAATTAGTACTCCGACCTCCAAACAAGATAGGGTCCTTCAATGTCAGCAGGGCTACTCTTGAGCTCCAGAGACTCCTCACACATTTATATGGCAAACTGCAACAGGCAAAAGTCCTTTAATGGCAGCAGGATTCACTGAGCTAACCAAGCCTCCTCACACATTTATATGGTGAGCAGTAACAGGCAAAAGTCCTTTAATGGCAGCAGGATTCACTTGAGGTACACAAGCCTCTTCACACATTTATATGGTAAAACAGAAAGTACTATACCAGGCAGGCTGCTTCTCTATCCCGATCGCAATTACTGCACAATACCCGGGAGAACACACAGCAGATTCAGTTCCTGACAGACCAAGTGCAATTCAGCAATTTCTCCAGTCTTCTACAGGGTGAGCCTGGTTTCTGCTCTTCACATATCCTTTGATTCTCTTCACAGGACGGATTCAGTCCTAACAAGCAGTTACACAAGCTGCAGACCGGAACTCTGGGCCTTACACACGTCTCCCGACTAAAACTGCACATTGAAAAAGCACAGGGCTCCTTCCTTCTTCACTGCCAGAGCTCAACTGAAACTCCAACAGACAAAACCGGGCACTTCCTTTGAGTTCCTCCCAGTTCTTGACTGGATTGGCTGTCACTCACAATAGACTGCTCCTGTTGGTCCAAAAAGGTGCCGAAGTCTAAACTACATCTCCCAGAGTCACTGCCCATACAATCCTCTTGTGGCTGGCTCAGATTACGAGTCCAGGTTCTGATTCGTCCAAGGCACCATTTTAGAGCTAGCTTACCCCACACTGATTGGTCCAGTTCAGCAGTTCAAAACCAGAATGGGAAACTAGGCAGACACAGTTCTGACTGCAAAGAAAGCAGGTTAGACAAACTGTAATTTCATTATTACTCTAAATGGTTTCTGGCAAACAGTTACATCTTTCAGATAGGTTCCCTTTGCACTCCTAGTGACTGCAAAAATGGAGTGAATTGGCAGCAGCTCGAGTGGTACTCAATCAAAGAAACACACAGTTCCCCATACAAACTAATTATGTCTGCAAGCAGACAGCTCTTAAAGAGACAGTACCAGAGGTTCTAAAAACACTCACTGATAAATGGCTTAAACGCCAAACACCATTCAGGCTTGGAGCATTCAAGCAAGCTCCTGGAAGTCTTTTGGGAACCCCCATTTGCAGGAGGGTTACACCTGAAACAATCACATGCCATTTTCAAGCCTCTGTAGAGCATCCCCCTAAATATAAAATGGCTTGGCCGCAGGAAGATTTTAAGTCATTTTTGCATGCTATTCCAAAGAGCTGGTAAAAAGGAGCTAATGGCAGTTGAACCAAGACACGTTCTTGTTCGTGGTAGCTTAAGGAGGACAAAGGAGGAGTTCTTTTGTCCGTAGACACCCTTTAAACGTTCAAACAGGTCACTGATGTAGGGTGGTAGTTTGTTGGACAAAGCCCGGAATAGCCACATGAGGGCATTTATTTGCCTCCTTGTGGAAAGGGACGGCCAATCTAATGCTTGGTACAATGAGTAGTGATGAGTCTGCAAGGGCAAGTCAAGAACAAATCTCAATGCGCGATGATAGAGTGTATCCAGCTTTTGGAATGCATACTGGGGGCAATGGCTGTATAGGAAGTCAGCATAGTCAATCAGGGGAAGAAAGGTTGTTTGGACCAGCCGCTTTCTAGTTTCCAGGGTGAGTAGGTGTCTTATGCGGTAGAAAATACCGAGGCACTGGCTTAGCTTTTTTGTTAACTCACTTAGATGTACACCGAAGGTGAGTTTGTTATCCTACGAGATTCCCAGATATTCAAATGTATCCACTAGCTCTAGTGGTTCATTAAGGAGGATAATAATCTGTGTAGTCCCAGGTATCCTCGTATTGTGAGATGAAGAGATAATCATAGCTTTTGTTTTTTTAACATTTAACAAGCGCTTTAGATTCAGCAGGTTGTGCTGCAGGATGATAAAATCCTGCTGTAGCTCCTTGTACTCAATGTCCAAGGAGGGTTTGGTCATGTAGAGGACTGTGTCATCTGCGAAGAGATAAACATTTCCAGCAACCAGGCCAGAGTCAATGTGGTTGATGTAAAGGGTGAAGAGGACACGTCCCAAAATGGAACCTTGTGGAACGCCTCAGGGCAGTAATTTTAGTGGGGAGAATTCTCCTTGGGCTTTAATTTGCTGTTTACGATTTGTGAGCTAGCAGTGGAACCACTTTACTGCAGTAGAGGTTAGACCGATGCTACTCAGGGAATCAAGAAGTATGGAATGATCAACCATATCAAATGCTTTGCTGAGGTCAAGGAAGAGTGCATAGATGTGCTGTTTACTGTCCAGGGCTTTTAGCCAGTAATTTGACACTTTGGCTAGAGCAGATATGGTACTGTGCTTAGGTCTGAAACCTGATTAGACTGGATTGAGGATTTTCTCATGATCCAAGTACTCCCTTAATTGAGAGTTTGAATTTTTTTCAAGTAGCTTGGATAAAACAAGAAGCAACGAAATAGGCCTATAGTTGTTCAAGTCAGTGGGGTCTCCACACTTGAACAGGGGAGTAATGCGCGCAGTTTTTCCAACTAGGTGGCAATTCCCCTTGGGATAATGAGCTGTTAAAGAGATGATCAATTGGAGCTGCCAGATAATAAGAACCTGCTTTTAAGAAGAAGGGTTCAAGTGAATCGGCACCAGCGCTATTTTTGGTGTCCAGCGAGAGGAGCAGGTCCTCCACCTGTTTGTAGGAGACTGACTGGAACTTGAAGAGGGGGCGGTCGTGGGGGGTGGGTGCTATGGCTGGTCTAGTAGCTATGATTGTGGTGCTCAGTTTACTAACAGGTGACGTGTCGAATGCGAGGCCTGCAGTGATGAAGTGGCTATTGAGATGATCGAGGATCTCGGACCTATCTGTGTAGGAGGTGTTATTTGCCACAGTTTTGTCTGATACCGGGGTGGCAGGGGAATGTCCCTCAACCTCTCTCAGTATCTGCCAAAACTTGGTGGAACAGTTTTTGTTTACCTCCAGTGCTGACCGGAAGAACCGTTGTTTTTCCAGCCTTACCAGTTTGGTGCAGGCATTTCTGGCTACCCGGAAGGAGAGCCATTCTGTGTCAGACTGTGACTTCCTTGCCCTTTTACAAAGGGTGTCTCTATGCCGTAAGGGCCTCTTAAGTAGTGGGCAAAACCAATCAGGTGCGCATTTCCTGGATTTGATTTTTCTTAAGGGTGCGTGTTGGTTGATAACATTTACTGGCAGATCCTGGAAGATATAGAATGCTTCAGACAGAGAGGGTACAAGGTAGAAATCTTGTCACTTCACTTTCCCAAGATCTGTCAGGAAGGCCAGGAGACTAAAGTATTTTAGGTTGCGCTTAAGCTTGAAAGTAGAGATGGAGGGGAGATGTGGGGAGCACCTAACACAGGCGACTGCATACTGATCACTCATATCACTGTGGAAGACCACTGCATGAGAGATATTATGTGGCTTGTTGACAAGTATAAGGTCCAGAAGTGATCTTCGGTTGGGATTTTTTTGTTAGGTCGTGGAACGTCAGAGACAATCTGAGTAAGCCTGTGCTCATCGCAGAAGTCCTTAAGCTTGTTTGCGCTGGCATCATTCCAATTAAGGTTAAGGTCACCCATGATAATGCATCCCGTGCTCACTTTTTCCAGGAGAGAGAATGAATATGGGGCAGTATACACAGACTTGCTGCAGGAGGTCTATAGCATGCAGCTACCAATAAGGCTATACCAGGCGAGAGGGTAATTTTGAAGGCAAGACATTAAAAATTCTTTGGGCACTGATGTGCAGACAATATCGGTGGTTAGGAATTTATCTTTAATATATATGGCAACACCACCACCTCTGGTCAACCTGTCACACCTGATCAAGTTGTATCCCAGTATGTTAAATGTTTTGTCAGGTAAAGTATTTTTCAGCCAGGTTTCCGAGAGCATTGCTACATCAGGCTTGGCATGTAGTACCCAGGCATGGACCTGGTCAAGTCTGTTGGCAAGGCTGCATACATTCATATTCAGGAAGCTCAGACCCTTTAGCTGTGGGAGTTCCCCCGGGGCAGGTAGCAGTGGGGGGGGGGGCCCGTGTTTAATTCCACACTGCCTGCACAGAGTAGCAGTAGTACTAATAATTTCCCGAGACATCTTACCAGGAATCTTAGGAAGGCTTTGTTTGGTTGTTTGCCTTGGACACTATCAAGGACAGCAGAGTGGGGATTTGGTGGGCAGCAGAAGCTGATCAGAGGAGATAATACTTCCCTAACAATGCCTGGCCCATGGCAGCTACTTACATTCCTCCTATTGGTCTCTTACTGTAATTCTGCTCAAACTCAATTGTGATTGTATAATGACTCGGCATGAAGTTACTCCTTTGTAGTTATCATGTATTCTGTATCTGTAGAATTGTAACTGTCTTATTTGGTGTACCTGTCTTATTCTGTCTCTTACCATGAAACCTTTGTAAACGAGCTCCCAGCTCAAAGGTGTTTTCCAATGCTTCAAATAAAAAAATTAAATATAAAAATAAATCCCTTTCTAGGTATTTTTCAGATGTGCAAAACATAGCAGCTTTAGTGCAAATGGTTGTATAAGCAATATTCCAAAATAACAGTAATAATCGTTGTACAAACAATGGGGCTTATTTACAAAAGTTCAGGTTGGCAAGCGACACAGACTGGTGTGTGCAGTCATACACACTGCCCTTGTCCCTTGGTGTGTAGCTACGTGAGCTGCATACACGTGAATCACGTGTACCTTGACACACCTTCGTGCATAGGCCCCAATGAAAGACTGACAATAAAGTAACTGTAAACATGTAGCTGCAGAAATGTTGTGCATCAATACCAAAACACAGCCATGGGTAATTATTTAAAACAGTTTTATGGGAAATTTTATGGGAAGAGGAATGTTGGTCAGGACACCAGTGAAGAATCCCCTACTCTTGCGAAACGGACACTGTGCTCTTCTACTTCCAACTGTATACTGCCCAGGACAGCAGCAGTTATGAATGGAAGGTACCTCGGTAAAATGTTTCATCCAAACGACAGCACAAACAAAGTAAAACACCCCCCCACCAGAAGTACTGTTAGCACCATCATTGCAAGGTCACAACAATAGTATTATGCAAAAGAATGTTTATCAAAATCCTATGGACAGCTGAAAACACAGCACAGTGTAGTGACAGCAGAAGTACTACAACAGAGTGGCAGCATTTAAGGTGTGAGCCCAGTCACTGCTGTGGGGCCAGTACCCATAATCTTCTGGCCCAGTGGCAGAAGTGCCACCACCTATGTCTTGCTGACACCTTTGGCTGCAAACTCCAAAGCCCTCTAGCCCTGACGACAGACTCTCAACTCTCTCCAACCACAGATAGTAAACTATCACAATGCCGATACACTGCTATGCCACGGGCACCATTGTCACTGCCCTGTACTTTATTTATTTATTGAAATGTTTCACCAGGAAAGACACACTGAGAAACAAGATGCTTGTCTCACGGTGTGACCTGGGGGGACGGTTACAGCTGGAGGACAATTACAGGTGGTGTGGCAAGGAATTCAAGCTTAGCATTGTACAGGATTAAAACACAACACATAAGGTGACAAGAACACTTTGGTCACATTTTTCATAGTAGTACAGTATATATTGGGTTGACTAAGAACAGATGCACTAACATACTACGCAACTAGAGACAGACATTTGGCAACGAGAACATAGGCATATACATCGGCAATTAAGTGCAGCAGGATAGGCAAGTGCAGCTGTTGTAGAATATACGCCAGCCACAAGGCCGCTGGTCAGGCCCTAGCAAGGTGGGGAGTAGAAGGGGGGGCTCGGAATATACCTATGGAGGTAAGGGAGACTGAGGGGGAAGGGAAGGGAGAGAGGATGGGGAGGCTAGGAAGGGGGATGGATCAGGCCTAGGTGTAGTTTACCGCGTAACAGTTATACAGAGCGGTGGAAAGAGAGTGTATGGTGGAGAAGTGATGAATTTGGTGCTGGAGGTTGTTCCAGAGTTTAGGGAGGTGGTATGAAAAAGCGGCTTAACCCGCTGAGGTCCGTCGTTGAGGGACTGACAGTAGCCGAGAGTCCGTTGATCTGAGTGCATAAGAGGGGGTAGGTGGGGAGGATTGGGGGGTAAGGTAGACCGGGAATGTACTGAGCCAAAATTTCGACATGAATTTAGCGCTGTGGAGAAGACATTGGTTGTCAAGGGAGGGTAATGCCAGCGAGTGATAGAGCTCACAATGATGTGAGCAAGGGTGGGCATCAAGAGCAAAGCGGCAGAAAGCGTTGAAAAGGGATCCAGCCTGGATAAGGTAGACTTGGGAGCGGCACTGTAGACTACATCACAGTAGTCAAAGGTTGGTAGAATCATCTACTGCACAATTTTGCATCTCGCCGGTAATGGGAGGCTGCTACGGTTCCTGTACAGGGCGCCAAGCTTGGGGTGCAGTTTTTTCAGGATAGCGTTTATGTGTGCAGAGAATGAGAGGTGTTGATCAAGCCAAACCCCTAGGTATCTAAAGGTAGTAGTGTCCTCAAGGACCGTCTGATCGAGGGTGTGGAAGTTAGGGAATGCAGTGAGCCTGGATAGTCTCTGCCTGGTACCAAAGGTCATGGAGACTGTCTTTTTGGCGTTGAGAGAGAGTTGGTGAGAGCTGAACCAGAGCTGAACTTTGTGAAAGTTGGCCTGAAGGCTGGTAGCCACCTCCTGGGAGAGCACAAGGTGTTCTTGGAGTTTAGCGAGGGCAGGGAGGAGAGAGATAGGGCGGTAGTTTGCAGGGGAGGATGGGTTGCCTCCTTTGGGCTAGGGTAGAACAATGGCAAGTTTCCACTCCATAGGAACAGTTGCAGTGGCGAAGGACAGGTTCAAAAGCTCGGCAAGTGGAGCAGCAATAGCAGGTGCAGAAAGGTACAGAAGTTTGGAGTCCAGCCCATCAGGGGATTTGCCTTTGGATGCGTTGAGGGTGAGTAAGGCATTTAGGGACTCTGTAGGAGAGATGTTTGTAAATGAGAAGGAATTAGGCATGAGAGGTTTCTTAGCCCCCGCAGAGGGACCAAGAGGAGCGACCGTGGGTAGGGAGGCAAGTAGAGTAGCAGCACATGATGTGAAGTAGGAGCTGAACTTGGAGGAGACTGCGAGAAGGTCGAGGAGGAGTGAGCCATTTGTCTCCAATATGGGGGTGGGGCTGGCAGAGAGGGGGGGAAAAGAGGGAGTGGATAACTTTCCAGAATTTGGAAGGGCAATTCGTGTTTGCCTGAAAAGTTGAGCAAAAGTACTCGGCTTTGGCTAGGCTAGTGGCCTTAGTGCATTTATTTCGTAGCATTCGGTAGGCATCATCACATAAGAGGAGCGAGGATTTGTATGTTTTCCAGGCCTTGTCCCGGGCCTTTTGGCAAGCTATGAGTTCAGGGGTAATCCAGGTTAAGTGGTTCCCCCTAACCCTGATGCACCTGTGTGGGACATGCTTATCCCAGACGTTAAGGAATGTATTGCGAAAATGCATAAGGGAGTTATCGATAGTAATATTAGCAGTTCTGGGTCCCCAGTTAGCATGAGCTAGGTCATCCAGCGGGGGGGGGGGGGTAAGGTTCAGAGATTTTATTGGACTGTTGAAGCAGGTACTTAAGGGGTGCTTTAGGTCGATGGATTCTGCGGAATATGTAGGTAATATGGTGGCCGCTTATGGAGTCAGGTAGCAGGTCAGCTTGAGAAATCCAGTGGGGGTGTGAGGTGAGTACCCAGTCTATAAGGGAGTGATTGCCGGTCTTGGGATTAGTACGGGTGGCTCAGTGATGAGCTGGGACGGATTTAAGGCAGTAATATCTGTTCAAGCTTTATTGAGGGGAGGGAGGGAGGAGAAAGCCAGTTGTGGTTAAAATCTCCCATGATATATAGTTCACCCGCGAGGGTGAGAGAGACTATTTGACTTAAAAGGTCTGAGACAGTAGCGGATGGGGTACCAGGATGGCAGTAGGCCCCAGCAATATGGATAGGGAGCGAGAAGGGGAGTGACAGCTGTAGCATCAGCAGTTCATAGGCTTGAGGCTCCACTTTTGCTAGTTACAGAGAAGTGAATGTTGGTGGTGACGTAGATAGCAACTCTGCCTCTAGTGGAGCAGTCAATCCGGGTGACAGCGAAACCTGGGATGGCAATGGATGGGTCCCTTATGTTAGGTTTTAGCCAGGTTTCGAACAGGATGATGATGTCAGGGGCATAATGGACGACTAACAATTGGAGTTGGTCGAGTTTGGGGGCTAGGCTTCTTATGTTTAGATGGAGTACTCGTAGCCCACGGGGAAGGGAACTGTGATGAGCAGAGGTGGCAATTTTTGAGGGTATGGCCACAGAGAAAGTTTGGGGGGGTGGCAAGTGTGGAGCCTGGGTTGTGGTGTATGTCACCCACTGCGAGGAGCAGGAGTCTGAAAATTAGACAGCATGTTAGTATTTGCTTGCTCCATATGGTGAAAGAGCACTGCCTTGTAGGCGGTTTGGTATGGCAATTGAAGTTGATAGAAAGGAAAATAAATGGAGGATCGACCAATAGTTTGGATAGGAGAAGAGGGAGGAACAGGGGCGGAAGGGGTAGTGGGACCAGGTTAAAGTCGACTAAACAAGGGTAACTGTGGGGGGGGGAATGCAGAGGGTCAGATAGTTTAAGCACATGGGAGGAGGGGGGCTCTGGGGGTAATTGCGTGTGGTGGGTGGGGGAAGGGATGTAGATAACAAGGGCAAGAAGGAGGATTTTATTATTAGACAGAGTATTTTCTGTCAGGCCACTATGAGGGCGAGACAAATGGCTAGCTTGCAGCATAGGGGAGTTTTGATGTAGCAGCAAGGAGAGACTGTGGATTACTAGCTAGGATCCCTTTGGCAGCAACTCATAAGCCAGGATTTAGGATGGTTAACCAATAGTAGGGTAACAGCGTTGGCCAATAGCTGAGGAGGAGTGTGATAGGGGCCGGGAGATAGTCCATGTGCACTGTCAAATGCACTATGCCACATACACTGCTGACTGCCCTGAGTCACATACACTATTGATACTGCAATGCGGCAGCGAGACTGGCGTGACTACCCCACAGCTGGACCCCCCCCTTCCCACAGATCAGCAATCTCTAGCAGGTGAATACCCCCACCTGAACATCCCTTCACACAAACCAGCAACACACTGCAGTTAACCCCCCAAATCTGGAACCCCTTGTCTCACAGACCAGTCACCCTGCTGCAGCAAAACCCCTCCAAATATACTAGCTGTGTGCTCACCCACAGCAGGTACACTCATTCCAGTGATTCCACACGCCCCTTTGCAGCCAACATCTAGAACAGACTGGCAGTGAGCCTCCCACCAGTGTTTTACACTTCAGTGGTAAATTTTTATTCATAAAATTATGAACAGGGATGATAAAATCTCCACTGAGCAATGTTCATTTCTAACGAGGTCCCTTAGGAGCTCTGGGAACTGGGGGGGGCTAAGGACCCTGTCTTTAAATTGAGCCCCCCTTCCCATAACAAATGAATGGCAGTGATGCCTGAGCTACTGGGACTCACTTCAGAGCTGGGGTGGAGAGGAAGGCAAGCACCCCCATTAATTCCAACACTGCATCCCACACACACAGTTGGAACCCCTCATTATAATTAATTTGAATTCTATGGTGCCGTCCAAAACATGTGGAGGTCAAAATGCCACTTCCGGGAGTTGACACCCACAATATGGTGGTGACCTGTTTTTGTGCTGGTTTGGGCGACCCTGACAGCTGGGGTCATTCTCCTCTTCACTTCTAGTCATGAGTTTTTCTGCTGCCGCTCCTCCTTCCATAGAGTTTCCGCCTACTGCCATTCCTTCTCCAGAGATAGTGGAGAGTATTGGACCAGCAACGGACCTACGCTATTAGCGTGGAAGCAAGTTATGCTACAGTCTTAAATCAGTCGTTGGGTTATTTTTAGTAGTTTATTTGAGTTTACAGGTATTTATTTATTAAATTTTGGTGACCAGGTAGGCCCACTGAGCCCCGAAGGTCCCTTTTTCAGGGGCGACCCGGGATAACAATACAAATTATAAGAATGAACAAGGACATAAGGAACATTTGAGGCACTGTGAGTTACAGCATGAGGTGGTTACAGTAAAGAAAAATAGTGGATACAGGCATGGTAAAAGAAAAGCAGTGGATACAGGCATGGCTTACAGGCACGGTAAAAGAAAAGCAGTGGATGCAGGCATGGGTACAGGAATGGTTATCATCATGACATGTAAGCAATTGGTAGTACTTTGCATATAGTTTATTCAGGGGTTACACGTGGCCACTGGCAAGCAGTCTGTATAAGACAGGTAGTAGGAAGGTTAAGCTAGGAGACGGGAGTTGGAGAGGAGGGGAGTACCTTAGGAGCTTTAAGTGCCATGACAGTTAGTGGGCTTCAGTCCCAACACCCCCTTTAAAAAAAAAAAAAACAACAACAAGGGGGGTGTGGGGGGCAAAGTCTCCCAACTCAAACAAACTGACACATCATTAACAGTAAGCGCAAGCACACGCTGTATTCACAAATGTTTTAAGCTAGTCGGATACTCTCCACTACTGTTTTGTCTAAACCTCCCCATGGTGTCTCCATTGAATTCCTGGAGATAGTTTCCCCACTGTATCAATGACTTCTGACTACTCCTGCCTAAAAAACCTTGGGCATTTTTACACCCATTATTGCTCCACAATCATAGGCTAACTATGACATATTGTACCTTGGTCACTTGGTAGAAACTTGTACTACCAAGTGTTTCTGTTTCTGTCTAACGTGTGCATATTTAGAACAAGCATTTGTCAATGCCGGATGTTCGCCTGCAGGTATTTGCAGTGGTGTTTGGCACGTATGGTGCTTTACCCTAATGCCCTGTGCGATTGCTGGTATTTGCACTACAAATTTTCAGCATGACCTTTTTGTTACCTCCACCTCATAAAAGCATTTGAGACCTCTGCTTGTGAACAGTACCACTGTTATTTTGTTAATCTGTCCTGAACGTTGATTTCCCACAGCGACCACACCATTCTGCTCCACATGTGCAAAAACACAGTTCGGGCAGGATGTGAAAAATGACAGCTGTAGCATTCATAAGGAGGTGTGAAGGGATGGCAATGTTGAACATCTGGAGTGAAAATACAATAATTTCTCGAACTTACGAAGTGACATGGAAACTGGCATGCATGAACGCCATGACACAGTCATTTTGTGGACTTTGTCACCAAATTTTCAACATAGGCATTTTGGGACCTCTGCTCATGAACAGTGTCACTGTGATTTTCATAATCTGTCCTGAGCATTGATTTCCACCTGACCACACCATTGTGCGCTGGATGTGCAAAACACATTTCAGCCAGGATGTGAAAATGTCAGCGGTACTGTTCATAAGGAGTGTGCAAAATGCCAGTGTTGAAAATCTGGGTGAAATATTTCAAATTCTTGAAGTTATAGTGTGCATGGAAAGTGCATAGCATGCAGCTCGTAACACAGTCATTTTTGACATTTTTTCACCAGATTTGCAACATAGGCTTTTGGAGACCTCTGCTCACGAACAGTGTCACTGTGATTTTCTTAATGTGTCCCATACATTGAGTTCGCACACGGACTGCGCCATTGTGCGCTACATGGGTGGAAACATGTTTTGGGCAGGATGTGAAAAATGACAGCTGTACTGCTCATAAGGAGGTGTGGTAAAATGGCAATGTTGAAAATCTGGATTGGAAATATTGAAAATTCGCAAACTTACGAATGTGCGTAGGAACTGCACAACGCACGCTCGTAAAACAGTTATTTTTAGGAATTTTTTCACCAAATTTTCAACATAGCCATTTTAAGATCTCTGCTCATGAACAGTGACACTGTGATTTTCTTACTGTGTCCCAGACATTGAGTTCGCACACCGACTGTGCCAGTGTGCGCTACATGGGCGGAAACATGTTTTGGGCAAGATGTGAAAAATGACAGCTGCACTGCTCATAAGAAGGTGTGGTAAAATGCCAATGTTGAAAATCTGGAGTGAAAATATTGAAAATTCGCAAACTTACGAGCCGCATAGGAACTGCGCAACGCACACTCGTAAAACAGTCATTTTTAGGAATTTTTTCACCAAATTTTCAACACAACCATTTTAAGACCTCTGCTCATGAACAGTGTCACTGTGGTTTTCTTAATGTGTCCCATACATTGAGTTCGCACACCGACTGTGCCATTCTGCGCTACATGGGCGGAAACACGTTTTGGGCAGGATGTGAAAAATTACAGCTGTACTGCTCATGAGGAGGTGTGGTAAAATGGTAATGTTGAAAATCTGGAGTGAAAATATTGAAAATTTCAGAACTTACGAGCTGCGCGTGAGGAACTGCAAACACACTCAGAAAGTCATTTTAGGGAATTTTTCACTAGATTTTTACACCTTTTAAGACATCTGCTCATGAACAGTGTCACTGTGATTTTCTTAATGTGTCCCATACATTGAGTTCGCACACCGACTGCGCCATTGTGCGCTACATGGGCGGAAACACGTTTTGGGCAGGATGTGAAAAATGACAGCTGCACTGCTCATGAGGAGGTGTGGTAAAATGGCAATGTTGAAAATCTGGAGTGAAAATATTGAAAATTCGCAAACTTACGAGCGTGCGTAGGAACTGCGCAACGCACTCGTGAAACAGTCATTTTTAGGAATTTTTTCACCAAATTTTCAACATAGCCATTTTAAGACCTCTGCTAATGAACAGTGTCACTGTGATTTTCTTAATGTGTCCCATACATTGATTTCGCACACTGATTGCACCATTGCGCGCTACATGGATGGAAACACGTTTTGGGTGAGATGTGAAAAATGACAGCTGTACTACTCATAAGAAGGTGTGGTAAAATGGCAATGTTGAAAATCTGGAGTGAAAATATTGAAAATTTGAGAACTTACGAGCCTGCGTAGGAACTGCGCAACGCACGCTCGTAAAACGGTCATTTTTTAGGAATTTTTCCACCAAATTTTCAAAATATGCTTTCTGAGAGCCCACCTTATGAACGCTGGCAGTGTCGTTTCATTACTCGGGCCCAAAAGGTGATTTCGCACAGTGACTGTGAAATCACTCTTCCGGCCTGAATAACGCCATGATAGTGACATCATTCAAGAGAAGGGGTCCCAAAAACCCCATGTTGAAAATTTGGTGCAAAAATTCCCAAAAGTGCCTGAGATATGCAACAAAGTTGAAAAAACCCGATCTAGCCCATTATACAGCTTACCAGCATTTCCTCAGTTCGCGGTCGGCTTTGAAGAGTGCAGACGTGTTCCTAGTCCACTGAAGATCGTCATGCCGGACTCCGGAGGTAAGTATGGGGTGAGGGGGGGTGTGGGGAGGCAGGGTGCGCAGTGGGTGGGTGCGGGTTGTGGGAGGGGAGCCAGAGAAAAGCGCCGTGGGACCGTTTTTAATTTACAAGTTTAAAAAAAAAAAAAAAAGATGACGCGGGACGTTTGCCACGCTAGGGTGGGCTCCCAGCATGGCAGAAGGACGGCTGGGGGGCGTGGAGCCGACGGGGATTGGGCACCCCATCGGCCAAAACAAGGTTTGCCACGCTGGGTGGGCTCCCAGCATGGCACAAAGCTTTGTTGGGGGCGTGAGGCTGCGAGCACACAGCTGCGCGACAGGGACGCTTGCCATGCTGGGGTGGGCTCTTAGCGTGCAGCAGGGAAAGCTGTTTGGGGGGACATGGAGCCGACGGGGGATTGGGCACCCCCTTCAGCCAAAACAAGATTTGCCACGCTGGGGTGGGCTCCCAGCGTGGCACCAAAGCTTTGGGGGGAGGGGCGTGAGGCGCTGCGAGCACACAGCGGTGGTTTTCTTTGAAGTGAAGACCACCGCTGTCATACACAGCACCCGCATCCATTGGTGCAGGACTGCCATGCCTGCTCAACGGAGCAGTGCCTTGCACAGGACAATCACACCTCCAAATTGTCCTATTCTTCCAAGACGTTCCTTGCGCATGCGCGCAAGCGAACATAAAAATGTGATGAGCTGTATGTACCTGTCCGCGATCCAACTACCCTAGGGGGTGTATACGACAATGTTATAAGTTACATTATGACCAATTCAGTCCTTGAACTATGCTTCACTCCTATGTATGATGACCTGTATATATGTCAGTTGAACTAGCTAGTCTAGAGTGTATAATCTGAAATGTGCTTACTACTATATGTTTCCCCTAGCCTCAAATGATGTATTTCCCACGTTTGTTTACTGTGACAAAAAACTGTACTCTCTTTGCCATATCTCCTTGACTGTTGTTCCTCATGTTGTATTCTCCCGGGTCGTTCCTGAAAATAGGCATACTTGTCTAGTGTACTTACCCGGTAAACAAATGCTAAATAAATAAATCTCCCCTTCTCTGCCCTAATGTGTCTCCATACCTTCACCTGTTATCATATTCCGCTGCTCCACCCCCGCGCCCCCCATACTGCTACTTCATCTCGTCACGCCCTCTCTAATGACGTCACCATACTGTTTACTGCTGCCAGGTTCTGCTGCTCTTCCCTCCGCACGGTTAGCTCCCGCCTCCTGCCACGCGTCTCGCTGCTCTATTGGCCATACGAGTTGTTTCTGCGTCTCGGCGTTGCCCCCCCCCCCACGTAATGCTAACGTCTACAGGGGCCTATAGCAACAGCGCGCAATTCAAAGCTTGACAAGTTGCGATTTATTTATTTAGTTTTTGTTGACCGGCTAAGCTAAAAGAAGCGTTTTATGTTATGGTACTGTTCTAACAGAAAGAAGTTTTTTAAGGCGTGTCTCACTCTGGACAGCTGGCGTGGGCAACTAACCAACTGTTACCCGGTGCGAGAAAAAATATATTGTGGGGTGAGATGAAAAGCAGTGACGCTCCGCTGTGTTGACTTTCGATCCTTCTACATACAGACGTTTAGGTGGCACACTACTTTGCGGCTACAGTCCGTTAACAGATTCATATGATTACAGGATTTCATTACCTTTTGGTGAGACGGAAAATGCAAAAAGATGGTTGTTGTAACACGTCTGGTCTTGTGATGCTGATGCTTTTCTATACGATATTCTCCGATAATTATTTAATTGCCCGGTCTTTATGGTAGTAGTGTTTTGGGATATAGTTTTTTTCAGTTTGTTTACCTGAGATCGCTCAACTGAGATGCAGCATCTCATTTCGATGTGTTCCCTCCCAGTTACCCATTTCTGCAACTGGGTAGAGTGGAGCACTGGTAAGTTAAGAGTCTTGTCCAAGGTTACACAGTGAGTATTTGACTGTAGTAGTGGTTGAACCTGTGATTTTCTGGTTCTTGTATCTGGTGCTGCAACCTATACACTAACGCTACACTAACTCATCCATCGTTTTTCCTGTCTACTACCTCTTTACCGCAGCCTCTTCCACATCCTCTCAATCTATGGCCACAGTATTCTCCCCTTCTCCTGATGGATTGTAGCATATTGGGATGCAGTGTTCCCACTTCACAATCTGATATACACACACACACGATTAACAGTGTTGGAACATGGGGGAAAAGTGTAAGTGTGTGTGTGTGTGTGTATATATATATATATATATATATATATATATATATATAATCATGACTGGGCCCGACTGCAGTTCTTGGGTCACAGATATGGTGGCGTTATATAATTGGGGGCAGAGCCCCCCACTAAACCCTATGGAAAAAAAATCTGCCCGTCGTATTGCCTGACCTAAGAACTGCAGTCCTTCCCATGATTGTTTCCTTTCCGACTTTGCATGCATTAAAGGCCCACTTTGAATGAACTTGGGCAAAGGGGGGGACTACCGCCACCCCTCACCCATAGGTTTCAGCACGTACTCTGTTAACAATTGTAATTACATTTTGTTTTATCATGACTTTGATTTTTGCACCTTCACCGGCAGCCCACATCCAAATGACCCCCCCAGCCCTGTCCCCCAGAATTACCGGCACTTACTTTGCCCGACCTAGAAGCAGCACCTGCGGGGAGTCTGTCTTCATCCTGCTGCTGGCGTATTTCCCCTCCGGTTTTTCTTCCAGGGGCCCCAGGAGTATGCACGCATGCGCGTGGAGGCGTGCATGTGCCGTACAGCCCCGGTTACAACCCCTTTCCCCCACTCTATGGCCTAATGCCTGGGCACCCTCTGAGCCCATGCTTCCCCTAGCCTCCACTGGGGGTCGCCATTGGTCGAGGGATGCCTCACTACCTCCCCGGAGAGGAGAGCTTGCCTGCCGGCAGCTCCATTGAGCTTCGCTCTCCTCCTCCACCCCGTTGCCGACCTCCAACGACCCGGGTTCGGAAGCCGGCGTGGGTCGAGGTAAGGTGCCAGCGCCTCAACCCTCTACGCCGCTGGGCCAGCAATTGTAATTAATAAGTACTAAATAGAAGTTGAACAGTTCAATAGTTAAGATTGCAGTTACGATTAGACACTGCAACCACAGCCTGTACCCAGAGCTTCTGCTTCTAATGTTGGGGGTCTGCTGGGAAAATCCAGAGGTCTAAAATGTGCTGGAATTGTCATAGAGGCACAGATCAGGAAGCATAGGAGAACCAGGAGCAATCCTAAAATTCACAAGTAGCATTTTGTTATCAATAACAGTAAAATAAAAAAATAAAATTGTTCAGGTAAGATATTTACAAAGGCAGTACAAACGAGGAAGACAACGTCTTTCATCTGAGGGTATCTCTAATTCTAAATTTCAGTCTCTCTCAAAAGATTGCTTTCTTTTTATAGAACAGTTTGCCTGGCAATTAATATTTGTATCTTGAGCTTGTTAATAGATGTCCTGGGCTGGATATTCAAACTGCGCCATTCTGTGGTGCAAGCCCTTGCGCTGCTCAAAAAAGTTGCGCAGTGGTGTGTCCGAGGCGATATTCAATGGAGTTGTGCTATTGAGCAACTCCTTTGAATATCGCCCCCTGGCCATAGCTGCACAATGGAACTTGCGCCACCGCAAGTGGTCAGAGTGGAGCATTCAGATGCGGTGGCGCAAGTTCCATTGCGCCATGTGCAAATTTCCCATATTCAAAAAGTAACATGCAAATGGGGCCATAATTCATGCAAGATGCATGGGGGGCCATTTGCATCTACTTATGGCCCCATCTGCATGCCATTAGCATGCAGGTGCGCCGATCCCCAACAACTTGCGCCTGGCGCCCTGCCAGGCAGCAGCCGTCTGGGACCGACGCCCCCTGCAGCCCGATTGCAGGCATGAAGTAAATCTCTCCCCGACTGGCCCGTCGCGGGCATAACAGAAATTAACCCCGACTGGCCCGATCGTGGGCATAACAGAAATGACCCCCGACTGGCCGATCGTGGGCATAACAGAAATGACCCCCCGACTGACCCGATCGCGGGCATAACAGAAATGACCCTGCCGACTGGCCGATCGCGGGCATAACAGAAATGACCCCCGACTGGCCCGATTGCAGGCATAACAGAAATGAACCCCCTCCCGACTGGCCCGATCGCGCATAACAGAAATGAACCCCCACTGGCCCGATCACGGGCAGAGCGGAGTTAACCCCAAAGACCAGTATCCCTGGTGGTCCAGTGGATCTGCGAAGCCCGATCGCGGGCATAAGGTCAACCCCCAAGTCCAATTTCCCTGGTGATCTAGTGCCCCCACCCCACCCACCCACGGAGCCCCACCACCCGCTACCCCGTCAGCCAGCGGGCGGCAGCACCCATCCGCCCGACTGACCGCTCGATAGAGGCTGCACGCCCATTGGTTCAGCAAGAGCCAATGGGCGTGCATGATTCATACAAGGCAGTCCAGATATTTCATTCATTCACTATCTGACTGCCTTAGAGTTGTATAGCGCACGCCCATTGGCTCTGAACCAATGGGCATGCAGCTCTAGTCGAGCTGTCAGTCGGGGCAGGCGGGTGTTGCTGCCCGCCGCTGACGGGGTGGTGGGGCCTGTGGGTGGGTGGGGGGCCACCAGATCACCAGGGAAATTGGACTTTGGGGAGGTTTCACCTTATGCCTGCGATCGTATTTCAAGGTCCACTGGACCACCAGGGATATTGGTCTTTGGTGGGGGGGTTGAACCCGCTCGCCTCGCGATCGGCCAGTCGGGGGTCATTTCCTGTTATGCCCACGATCGAGCCAGTCCGGGGAGTGAGATCTGCCCGCGATCGGGCTAGTGGGGGAGGTGTTCTGCCCGCAATCGGGCTACGGGGTTTACTATTATGTCCGCGATCAGGGTGCGGGGACACAGGGAACAAGTGGAGGGCCACCCACAGGTGGCTGCTGCTGTGTTGCGCCCTGCAATGCGTCAGCTCACCTGTGGGTGGCCCTCGACTTAATCCTTTTTTTTTTTTTTTTTTGGGTCAAAGTTGTGCAGGCGCAGGTTGGGGGTTGCGCCTGAACAACTCTGCACAGCTGGGCTGAATATCAGGCTGTGCAGTTTATGCATGGTTCCTCTCCCTCCAGTTGAGCATGCCTTCATTAGCATTGCGCTGTTGCTCAGCGTGACTTGGGGGGCGCAACTGCCTCCTGCTGAGTATTGCAGAATGGCGCAGTTTCGGACTTGCGCAGGCGCAACCCTATTGCGCATGGCGCAACCCTTTTGAATATCCAGCCCTCTGTTTTCTGTAGCGCTCCACATTGTCAATAGGTAGTCATTGCCACTGGATATTGTGCTCCCCTGCTATGGAAAATGGCACAGCCCAAAGGCTGAATCAGCCTTAGAATGTTAGGCACACGAGGATTCCGAGTTTTAGCTGTGCCATCGAAGGGGAAATATCTCTCAAACTTCTCTGAAGAAACTTTCTTTTTCTATCCTTGGGGCTGCAATTCTGTATTACAGGTTGGGGGTGCCTGGTAACAGGGAGCACCCCTAGATCAAAATTGTGCCTGTTGAGCTGTGGCTTTCAAACTGGCTAACCTGCTGTCCCCGTTTCCACTGCCTCTGCTTGGATTGGGGGCAGTGTCTTCCTCACTAGTGCAGGGGTGTGTTTTGTCTGAGGTCTCTGATTTATTAATAATAATAATAATCATAAAAAGGAAAGGGTACCTCTGGTAAGTACCTGTTCTTGGGGATAATTAGTTGGGGCACTCCTGGGAGGGCTCTCTCCATCTCTGGCCCTTGGTCCCCCCACCAAAGTCTTGGTGTTGTAGGTCAGTTATTTCTTTTTCCCTGTTTCTATTGTGGGGCTTTTTTTGTGCATAGTGTGTGTTTACTGTGTGTTTCTCTCCTTCCTTCAGTCAGTCCACGTAGGAGAGAGCTGGTTGAACTCTAGTTGCTCCCAGAATTTTCTTTCTGTTGAGAGACAAGTTTATTTGTTGTACTTTTTATTTTATCCTGTGTTTTAGGTGTATTTTGGCAGATTTTGAGCTCTTTTGAGCTGTGTAGCCTTCCACCATTTTCCTGCTTTTCTAAATTGTTGGGCATGAGCTTTTTCTTGCTAACAGCTGTTTGCCAGCCTTAGAGTGCCATTTGCATCCTTGTTCAGTGCGTGAGCCATCTTCAGGCCTTCTGAGGTCACACATGACATCCTGACATTGCGCCCATGTCCTGTAAGAGCACATGCTCCAGCTCTTCAGCTGTGCTAGATGAGGTGGCTCCACGTTGTGCTGTGTGTTTCTGCTTTTTGTCTAAATAACTTCAGGCACTGAGAGGTATGACTTTTTTCTAGCACTTCTACTTCCTCCCTACTCGGAGGTGGGGAACGTGCAGCAGTATCACATTTTGTTCTGTGAGGAGGCAGGCTTCAGTTTTTACAGACTTCATCCTCTCCTCCTTCATCACTTTTGGAGGTGGAGAACCTGCAGAAGTTTCATATTTATTTTCCTGTGGGGAGACAGGTTTCCAGTGTTTGCAGGGCTCCTGCAGTGTATTTTTCTTGGCAACTTGGCTTATCGGAGACCTCGCCGTCCAAAAAACATGTAAGAAAGACCTGCAAAAGGGTAATGAGATCCTCTCCAGTATACTCCTATTATCCCCATTGTGTTTATCAACAGAGTACATCTCTTACAGTCCCCCCCCCCCAGTCAAACCCTCGACTTGGGGGTTGCACCTCGTGTATCAGTTGGCAGTGTGCAAAGCAGAATGCATATTTATTATTGCGCTTAGGGGAGCTTTTGGGTGCCACTGTTTCGCAGGACATCTCATCAGACACACCATTCTGGGCCCCTCAGGTCAGAGGGGCCCCACACAGGTACATCCAGGTGCACCACAGCCGGACAGGGCTGCTGATGTGGCTGTGCAGGCAGACTCCAGCCTTGACCATGAAGAGGGTTAGGTTGAGGATATCGGGGATCTTGGGGAAAATCCTGACCCTAGTAAGCTACCGGATGTTGAGGACAAGCCCTCTGAAGAAGAGGAGTAAGGGAGTGGATGGGCCGAATTGGAGGGATTCCTATCTCTCCCCTGTTTGATACCAAGTCCTTATTCCATATGATAAGTGAGGTGTGTAGGTCCCTACAATCCATGAAGGCAGTGGATGTCAGTCCTATCCTGTCTGCGTCCTTCACTGCTCCAAAGTTTTTTTTTCTGAGTTTTATTCACTGTGACAAACTTATTGAATAGGAATGGGCAGATATGGATCAAAGAAAATATCTGCCTAAACCCAAGACAAGGTATTGCCCCTTTTTTTTTTAGAGTAAAAATCTTGTATGTGGGAAACCCCTCCTTTGGTGGATAAGGCAGTTCATAATTCCATCAAGCACGCCACTATCCCTATTGAGGGGTCCGTGACCTTTGTGGATTCACACGATGGGCGAGTGGATGCTGTGGGCAAAAGAGCCTTTTCCTTCCAATGGCGCAAACATGCACACTTCTTGTGCCTCCTTTATTGTTGCCAGAGCCTTAAACTTGTGTTTACAACCCTGGGTAGCTTTGTTCCCCTGGATTCGGATGGAGCAAACATTTTGCAATTGGTTGCCATGGCCCCCACCTTCTTAGGGGACACCATGGTGGAGAATTTGCACATATGAGCTCATTCTGCCTATCACATTGTATCGGCCATGCGAGGTGTGTGGCTTATGCATTGTGGGCCGCTGATCAGGCTTTGAAGACAGAGTTGTTCTGTCTCCCCTTTGAGGAAGGTTTATATTTCGGTACTGGTCTGGTTGACATTTTGAAGGGTATCCAGGACAAAAAGGGCCATTTTCAAGTGTCGAAGGAACAGCAAACGGCCACATCAACCCAAAAAGGTCAAGGAGGTGGCCGACTGAGGCAGTTTCGAGGGGGATTTCATCTTTTTCGGAACTTCAGGAACCAGTGGATTAAAGGAGCCTATTCAGGTTACAAGAGCAATAGTAACACAGCAATAGTAACAGAGGAGGCCAATGGCAAAAAGTGGGCACCTCACAAGAAGGGTATGCAGGCTGATCTCTGCCTCCTTTCCCTTAGTGGAAGACTGCACCATTTTTACACAAGATGGGCCCAGATAATGACAGATGCTTGGGTTTTAGAAATTCTGGACTTGGGTTACGCAGTAGAATTTTCAAATATCCCCTCAAAGGGACGGTTTCTGCTGTCCCCAATTCTGAAGGACCCTGTGAAGAGATGAGCAGTGCTACAGACCTTGGACCACATCATTCAAATCGGGGCAGTTGTACCGGTACCTCCCAGCAAGCAAGGCCAGGGATTCTACTCAATATATTTTGTAGTTCCCGAGAAGTCGTTTTTTTTGGTGGGGTTCAAGCCTATCCTGGATCTGAAAAACATGATCAAGTTCATGCGTCACACCATCAAGATGCAGACCCTGTGTTCGATCATTCGAGCTGTCCAGCTGGGGGATTTCCTAACTTCCATAGAAGGATGTGTATCTTCACATCCCCATCTGACCATCTCATCAGAGGTTCCTCAGGTTCTTGGTCCTAGGACAACACTCCAATACAGGGTGCTCCCCTCTGAGCTGGCAACAGCCCCCAGGGTTTTCTCAAAGGTGCTCATAGTCCTGGTGGCTCAACTTCGACAGGAGGGATATCATGTCTTTCCCTACCTGGATGGTCTGCTCATTCGAACACAGTCTGCGCCATTGACAAGGATATCAGTCACCAGAACTCTAGAGATGTTGCAGTCCTACAGCTGGGTGGTAAATTGGGAGAAGAGCTCTCTAGAGCTGTCAAAGACCTTGGAGTGCCTAGGAGTGGTGTTCAAGACTGAACATTGGAAGGTCTTCTTTTGCCATCCAGAAAGGAGACACAGTTGAGAGAGTCAGTGACTGAGGCATCAGTCATCAGCTACTGCTCACCGCTAGCTGCAGATTCTGGGCCTCATGACAGTGGTGATAGAACTAGCCCCGTGGGCTCGCATTCACATGCACACACTGCAGATGGGGTTACTGTCTGCCTGGGATCTGACCTCTGAGGATTATCAGGCCAGGATCCCTCTTTAACCACAACTGTGGCAGTCTCTGAGTTGGGTGAGTTTGGAGAATCTGATCAAGGGATTGTCCTTAGAAGTCTTGCCCCCCCCCCCAGTCCTGAATCACATTCCCATTCAGAGGACTTGGTCAATGCAGGAATAGCTTCTGTATATAAATGTTTTGGAGACAGGGCAGTGCACTATGCTCTCTTTGATTTTCAAAGCAGGGTTTTAACCTTTGCTGTATACACGTCCTAAAAACCAAACATTGTAAATCTTCTGGCAGCCTAAGGCTTAAATAGCTGGTATAGCATAGCAAAACGCTAAGCAAAATAGGGGGTACTGCTAACCATTTTCAGAAATGTTTAGCAGTAGACTGCTAAGCATTTTTTGTGTGAATCCATTACACAGTACACAACATTAATAAAACTATATAATTTTATTTAAATTTGCTAATCTATGCCAAGCGCTATGCGTTATCAAAACTGATTAGCACTTTCACGTGTCAAAGCGCTAATCAGTTGTTTTTTCAGCTTATTTAAAACCCTGCAAAGTCAGGTGCACTTGAAAGCCGTGAAAGTAAGATCAGACAATGCTGTCATAGTGGTATACATAAACTGTCAAGGGGCACAAAGAGCAGGGAGATGCTAAAGGAAGCCACCAATCTCCTGCTGTGGGCAGAGGGGAATCTTTTCTTTCTGTCAGCAGTCTGCCTGGTGGAGGAGTTGCACTTACAAGCTGATTGGCTAGGCCGCGAAAGTGTTCATCTAGGGGAGTGAATGTTGAACCCGGAGGTGTTCAACCATTTGTGCCTAAAGTTTGGTTGTCTTCAGATCAGCCTGTTTGCTTCCAGCCAGAATGCTCAAGATCAACGGTTCTTTAGCCACTACCGGTGTCCACAGGCAGAAGTGGTGGATGCACTGTTACAGGTGTGGAATTTCAACAGAGCGTATGCCTTCGGAGATTGGAAGACCTCAATTTGTGTACCTTGAGAGAGAGAGAGAGAGAGAGAGAGAGAAATGAATGAATGAATGAATGAATGAGAATATTTTATTTATTTTTTTTATATAGTTTTTTGTTGACCGGGTAAGTGCACTAGACACATCCTGCCTATTTTCAGACACGACTCGGGGGAAGGGGATACAGATGAATGCCAACTGACCTTGAACCAGCTGTTAATGGAGACCTTCAAATATCTCAAGGGCATCCGTGAGGTACAGGAGGGTAGCAACTTTGAAAAAGAGATGTTCTAGAACAAGGGATCATGACATGAGGCCGGAAGGGGTAGACTATGGGGTAACATGAGGAAGTATTTCTTCACAGAAATGGTGGTGGATGCATGGAACAGCCTCCCAATGGAGGTGGTGGGGGCAAATTCAGTAGGGGAATTCAAAAATGCATGGGATAGACACGGGGTACCTTAGTGATCGGTAGGAGAACAAAGCCAGAGATTAAGTAGGGTCTCAGATTTTTGCAGCAGGTGGGGAAAATGGTAGACTGGGTGGGTCTGGCGGTCCTTAACTGCTTTCAAATTCTATGCATCTATATGTGACTGAGACTTTTGAATACTTCATGGGTACAAATAAGGTTCAAGAGGGAAGTCTTTTTCAGAGAAAAAGATGCTAAAGAACAAGGGGTCATGCTGTGAAGCTGTGGGGGGTAGACTCTGGGGAGATGTGAGGAAGTACTTCTTCACAGAAAGAGTGGTGGATGCCTGGAACAGCTTCCCAGTGGAAGTGGTGGGGGCCAAAACTGTAATGGGATTCAAGAAGGCATGGGATGAGCTTAAGGGAACCTTAGTGGTAAGGAAAGGGGGGAAGCTAGAGATCAAGTAGTGTATTTGTTTACCGGGTAAGCTGCAGCACACTGTTCCAGTAGACCTTTTTCAGGCATGACCTGGGCTATCAAGATGGCATGCAAATATGCACGATACAGTAATAAAGGATATAAGTAAGCATTAAGCCACGGCGGAGGTGTGCTCTAATGCTGGATTGATGCATGGTGGCAGTGCGTACCGAGGCCCAGGGCGAGGTCACCACCCGCCTCCATGCATCAATCCAGCAGTAGAGCACACCGACGGAGTGGCTTAATGCGCTTGTAACAGGGCAGAATAGCGTTCCAGAAATTGTAAACCATGCACTGTGACAGCAACACAAGAGGACGGAGACGGGTGCAACGTTTGAGATACTTTATTTCAATAACAGAAACTGGTGTAGTACACCTTAGATACATACTAGTGTGCTCGACCACGCCTCGTGCTCTACTCGGGCTGAAACAGGGACATAACAGTTCAGTGATATCCTGCAGTGTTCCGTGCGGGTGCTGAGCCGTTATCTGTGCTCGGTCTGGATGTCTCATCTCACGGAGTCGGCTGGTGCCGTCCGGCGCACGGGGGATGTCGGGCTTCGCTACTTCCGGGTCCCGCCACCATTCCTGCCCAGGTGGCTTGCATCGCCAGTGCTCTCTGTGCTACCCTGGCCACACTGATCTCCCATCTCGTGATGTGCACAACTAGTCGGTGGAGGCGTTTGAGGTGGCGCACCGTAGAAGAAATTAACCGTCCGGTGCACCGTGAACGCCTCGCATCTGATTCCAGGCCACTGCTGGGTCCGTCCGGAATGGTGAGTAAGCGGAATTGTTCCAGACCACAAACCCCCGGATGTTGTCCAGCTATCCTCTGCTACTGTAGCTCACAGGAGCCGCTCGTGCGCGGCTCTTCTCCGTGCTACATCGGACCCAGTGCTGCTAGGCAGGGGTCTGGCTGCTACGGTACTGCTGAAGCGGCATGGCATATATGCGCTACAAGCATGCCCGCCGCCGCCTCGTGACCGCCCTAGCCCTATCGACTTGCTTCCTCAGAGGTTCACAGTTCATGCCATGTTACAAACAGTGGTACACCACAATAGAAATTATGATTGTACACTGTACAGACAGGGGGGGCACAAGAAGTAACAACCTTCAACATTTAACCTCTGTAGAGAGGCATAAAAATAGATCACCCCAATCCCATTTGACAGTTCTAGGCTAAGCAATACTTTTTAATCATAGATAGTCGGTCCACATTCTACTGCGTCAGCAGTGACTTGGACCAGAGAAGTGTATCTTAAGTCCCCTTCTGGAGATCTGTCAAAAAAAGATTCTAGTGCTTGGTTGGGAAAGAGTGGATTTGGGCGGGCTAGTATTTGCAGTCTGTGTTTGCCATTAGGGTCTTCCAGAAGTGCAGTTTGAAGGTAGAAAGGGAGTTTAGGGATAGAAGCTTAGCCAGGAGAGAGAGTTCCAGAACCTAGGTGCGTCACTGGAAAACGCTCTCTGCCCTATGGCTGTTGTTATTTTGGGGCATTCAAGGGCTAGGCACGAGGAGGACCTGAACTGTTTGGAGACCTGTTTTGTGTTAAGCATGCTCAAGATTGGTGAGTCCCCATTGCAGAGTGCCTTACAGATGAAATTCCCATACAGGAGGTCCCTGAAAGCCTGTGGGGGCAGCCATCCTAAGGATTTGTGTAGAGCACAGTGATGTGTGTTATAGGGAGCAAGGGAGATAAACCTGCATATGTTATTGTAGGCAGTGTTCAGTCTAGTCAGAAACGTGGCCGAAATGGGGTGTAGGATTGGTGAGCAGTACTCCAGGATCGGGATGAGGATGTACTGTCCTATATAGCTAAACTATTTATTTATTTATTTATTTTTTTAGTCTTCGGTAAGGTAGGTCTAGCCTCGAGCGATAGCAGATGCTTCACACAGTAGCAGGGACCCAGTCGCTGATTCACCCTTTGACTGCCTGTCCCACATGAGAGGCAAAGGTGAGTGAGTGGTCCAGGGTGTGACCCCTAGGTATTTTATATTTTCCACCTGTTTCAGAGTGGATCCGTCCAGAGTTTGTACTTTCAGAGAGACAGCTTGGAGGCATCTGAGTGCCTCGCCATCCTTTGGCTTGAGCCAAACAGCATGGCTTTTGTTTTTTTGCATTAACTACTAGTCTGTGCTGCCTGAACCATTTTTCAGTGGAGATAAACTCCCTCTATAGCTTCTGCGACAACATGTAGCGACAGATCCACTGACAGAAAAGCACAAGGTCATCGGCAGATTAGAAAGGTATGCAGGGAAAAGGAACGTGATCGTGTGGGACTTCAATCTAACAGGAGTAGATTGGGGAACCCCAGCCACCTCGAGTGCAATGGAGCAGGTGCTACTGGACGCATTCCAGGATAGCTTTCTGATGCAGATGGTCAGTGGGTCAACTCGGCTGAAAAAAACTGTGGACCTAGTCCTAACTAATGGGGAGGCTGTGAGGGAGCTGAGGGCAGAGGACCCACTAGCTGGGAGTGACCATCAATCGGTGTGGTTCACACTTAGCATGGGCAGGGAGACTTTAGGTACAGGAACCAGGATGGTTGACTTAAGGTGGGCAGACTATAACTAACAAGATGGGGGAAATTCTGGGAAGGCATCTGGAAGAAATTGGGCCTGAATGATATGGCTGCAAATCAGAAGTGGGAAATTATCAAACTTGGGCTGATGGAGGCTGCTGGGTCATGTACCAAAATGCTGAGCAAGAAAAGTCGGGCTAAGAAGCCAAACTGGCTGAACAAGGAGATTTTGGAAGGGGTAAGGACAAAAAAGTAGCTTTTCGGAGGTTCAGGAAGTCTGGGAAGAGGGAGGACAAGGAGTTGTATGCAAAGAAGTCCAAGGAGGTAACAAGATACAGGGCTCGAAATAATTTTTTAGGAATGGCTGTCCAAGGGACAGGTAGACTGTAAATTTTGCCTGTCCTGCAGAATTTATGCCTGTCCATTCAGTTTGGGGTAAATAATTTAAATGTTGATCTGAATTCGAGCTGGTGGGTATTCGCACTGGTGCTCCCTCCCCACCCTGTGCATTTTATGCTACTAACTGTTTATTATTTTGTATAATTACATTTAAAACTTACGCCCCTCTCCTCCCATGTCTATAGCCTGCATCTCCTTCCTTCCTTATCTTGCTGAAGGGCTTTCAATTATTTTTTGGTTAAGTTCAGGTTCGGCTCCAAATAGGGCTTTTACTGCTGCCTGACCCGCCACCTTTCCTATCCTGCTTAAGATCTATTAAAATAGAATTATCCTTCTAAAAAATTGCTTATTTAATGTTGATAGGTTAGCCTTCATGCTAAAATACGTCTTGTGCTCTGTGGTCTGAAAAGCATTTTTATTAATTGAAGCACATTACCTCTCAAACCAAGTTCCGATCGCACTGCCTCCCTCCAAAGTGTTGGCACTCAAACGCGGCGACGATCAAGAATCGGAAACTGAATGTGTGCATTTGAATATAGCCGCCAGCATGATCGTCTCACTTCGTCGCCTGCGCAGAACTGCTCATAGTTCTGTGGATATCATGAGGCACAGCTGCAGTACGTGAGGCCGTGTTACCCAGAAGTGCACTTTACACCTCAGTCTCGGGCAGCGACTGTATAAAGCGATCTACTGCTGGGTCCTAGTGCCCATTTACAGTGTACTGGCAGCTGCCTGTCCCAAGGACAGACAAGAATGGCAAAACGGCTGTCCGAAATCAAAACTGGCTGTCTGGGACAGGCGGACAGACGGTTATTTCGAGCCCTGAGATTGGTCAGTATGGCCAAGGCGTCCAATGAGCTGAGGCTAGCACAGGGCATCGGAGAAGGGGAGAAAGACTTTTTTTCAGATACGTAAGGGAGAGAAGGAGCTGCAGGGACCTGATAGTGAGGATTAGGAAGGGGGTGGGTGGAGAAGGACGTGGAATAGGCAGAAACACTAAATGAGTACTTCTATTCAGTGTTCATGAAGGAGAAGGGCGGTCAGCTACCTGAGGGGACAGGGACAGAGAAGGTGTGCAAGGGGAAGAAGGGGTTACAGATGGGGAAATTACGGAGGGCAGGGTGCTGAAGAGTCTGAAGGCACTAAGGGTAGATAAGGCACTGGGTGTGGATGGCATTCTCACCCCAGGGTGCTGAAAGAGCTGGTGGAGGTATTGTTGGGGCTGCTGGTGGACCTGTTTAATACCTCCCTGGACACCGGATATATACCACCGGATTGGAGGATGGCTTACATTTTGCCCCTCCACAAGAGTGGCACAAAAGATGAACCAGGCAATTACAAATCTGTAAGCCTCGCGTCCATTTTAGGAAAACTTATGAGGCAACCCTGAAAGAGAGGCTGGTGACCTTTTAGGAGGAAAATGGACAGTCAGCAGCATGAGTTCATCTCGGGAAGATCCTGCCAGACCAACCTAATTGAGCACTATGACTAAATAACAAGGAAACTTGATAAAGGCCATGCAGTAGATGTACTGTATTTAGACCAGCAAGGCCTTTGATTCGGTGCCTCATGGGCAGCTGAGGGGTAAGTTGCAATATGTGGGGGCAGGGACAAAGATGGTAAACTGGACCATGAGCTGGCTGAAGGGGAGGCAGCAACTGGTGGTGGTGGTGGTGTGGTGGGAACTCTCATCCCAAAGGGTGGTGACAAGTGGAGTGCCGCAGGACTCAGTGCTGGGTCCAGTGTTTGGGTTATTCATATCGGATATCTCACATAGCATTAGGAGCAAGATCAGTCTGTTCGCAGATGATACCAAGATAGGGGCGGTGGTCAATGACATAGAGGGGTGGCAGGGGCTACAGGAGGACCTTACCAAACTGGGGGAGTGGTCGAAGAAGTTGCAGTTGAGCTTCAATGTGAAGAAGTGCAAAGTTATGCACTTCGGAGCAAGGAACCTGGGGAGGGACTACCAGTTGGGAGGGGTTCAGATGGGGGTTCCTTCACCGAGGAGAAGGACCTAGGGGTGATCATAACGGGTAACATGAACAACTCTGCTCAGTGCAGGAAGGTGGCAGCTAAGGCTAAAAAGATGCTGGGGTGTATTGCGAGAGGAATCTCACCCAGAAGTAAGAACATGATCCTGCCACTTTACAGGTCACTAGTCCGGCCACATTTGGAGTACTGCATGCAGTACTGGCGTCCCTTTCTGAAGAAGAATATGCAGGGCAACTAAGATGGTCCAGGGGCTGGAGGGCAAAACCTACGAGGGCAGACTGAGTGACTTGAATATGTACACCCTGGAGGAGAGGAGGGATCAGGGGGATATGATTAAGACCTTCAGATACTTGAGGTGGATTAACAAAACGGGCACAGAAGGGATATTTAAGGTGAAGAGGGGAAGGGACACGAGAGGGCATGGCCTCAGGTTGGAGGGTGGAAGATATTGGAGAGAGAGATGAGGCATTTTTTCACAGAGGGTGGTGAAGAAATGGAGCACTCTAACCAAGGAGCTGGTATTATTTATTTATTTATTTATTTAGCTTTTGTTTAGCGGGTAAGTACACTAGACAAGTATTATGCCTATTTTCAGGAACGACCCGGGAGAGTACAACATGGGGAATACAGGTAAGGTAAAACAAGGATGGATAGCATATTACATAAAATAAGAAAACATGTGAGAAAAAGAAAATACCAATCAACAATAGTACAACGTCTGGAAGAAATACATAATTGACAATAGGAGGATCTATATAGGAGTGCAGTGTGATCCACAGTGCAGCTTAGTAACACATAACTTAAGTTTTTAGTAGGCAAAAACCTGGGAACAAGCAGGCTCAAGTGGCAAATTATATATAGATCAACAGTATACTAAGACATACGAATTGGCAGTACCAGAATACTGGGGAGTAGAATGTACCACCAATACAATTGGGAGTAGGCAGAGGAACCCATGTCCATAGAGCAGTGCTGTGGACACAGAAAATGCCCACAAATTGGGGAAATGAGTAGTTGAGAATAGAGTAGATATTAATCAATTTAAGCTACGTAAAGTATCAACAGCTTTATCCTGTAGGATGGTGGGCAGTTTTAAAAAGGCATTGGACAGGGTGCGAGGGTGGGGTTAAAGGTGAGGGGGGAGAGTAGGGGGGGCAGCTGCAATATAAGGGTGCTAGCTGTGCATTTGAGGAGACTTGATGGACCATGAGGCCTGTTTCTGCTGGCAGACTCGTATGTTTGTATGTAACCACTAGGCCAGAGCCGTGAAATACTCTTGTTTAGACATGTCCTCAAACAGCTTAGAAGGCTCCCAATTGGAGCAGAGGGGACAAGGTAGAAAAATTTAAATTCACACAGGAAGACTGCTTTAGGTGCCAGCAGCAGGCCAAAGTTCACAGCTATGCTGAATTAGATCCTTCAAGTTTCAGTGAGCCTGATGGGCTGTGTCACTGCCCGACCCTGGATTAGCTGGTGTGTGCATGGAACTTTTACTGGGTGACCAGTGATATCGGGGGAGGGTGGTGGACATGGCCTATCTGGACTTTGGCAAGGCCTTCAACATTATGCTGCCCAGGAGACCAATAAAAAAAAAAAATGCAGCAGACTTTGGGTAGGATCCAGAGTAGTATATTGGGTAAGGAACTGCTTGATGGAGCGGTGACAGAGGGTTGTGGTTAACAGCACTCGCTTTAGTGGGGGGAGAATGATCAGTGGGGTGCCATGGGGCTCAGTACTGGGACCTGTCCTCTTCACTGACTGCATAAGTGACATTGCAGTAAAACTGTAATAGGGTGGACACACTGGAGGGGGTAAAGAGAATGTGTAGGGACCTTGGGGAACTCACGGAGTGGTCAAGAGAATGGCAGTTGGGGATCAGTGCCAAAAAGTGCAGAATCATGCACCTACGACTTAGGAACGCAGGAGCTGAGTCTAGGATGGGGCGGTGGGGTTGTACTGACAGTCACTAAGCAGGAAAGGGACCTTGGGGTTACCATATCTGATAACCTCCAAAGTGGCAGGGCAGTGTGACAAAGCAGTTGGTAGGTCCAGTGGGATGGTGGGCTACGTAGGGAGAGGTATCTCCACCAGGAAGAAGGAGGTAGTGTTACCATTGTATCATATGCTTGTGATACCCTATCCAGAGTGTTGTGCCCATTGCTTTTTTTTTTTTTTTTTATTTACTATACTTTTTCCCTAGCTCTGAAAGGCCCCATTCAGTCCTTCCGCGTCACCCACCTTCCCTGGGACTTACTGTGTCTCCCATGTTCCCCAGTGACTCCCCAGGAAGGTTTGCCCAGGGCACCCGTTGCCCCAGGCAAAGTTAAAGCTTCAGTAAGGGAGAGCAAGCCCAGTCGGCGGTGCAGGACCTACAGCGGAGTAGTGGGCGGCATCCTGTGTGGTCGTGTTTTTGTTTTCTTTTTTCCCTTGTTTTGCAGTCCCCATCCCAAGAGTGTTGGGCGGGGTGACCTGATGTCATGACGTCAGGGTGACGATGCTCCCCTCCCTGAATGCTGGTTACTTGCATGCACTGCCACTCGTGGTTATGCAGGTGGCAGTGTAAAAGCAGGAAACCAGGAACCCTCCCTCCACTGAGAAGGTGGGCATCCATGGGATACTCTATCATCCTCCCCTGCTGACCCTCCAGCAATCCAGGCTTGTTCCTGAACCTGGTTTGCTGGTGTCACAAGTGGTAGCACTACCACTGTGCCAGCAGGCTGGCCCCATGTTGTGTCCATTTCTGGAGGGCACCTCAGGAAGTACTTCGACATGGTGGAGACAGTCTAGAGGGGGGGCAACTAGAATGGTGCAGCAGTTGCTTCAAAAACACTGTGATAAGACTAAGGGATCTCAACATTGCACCCTGAAAGAGAGTAGAGCGAGACGGGACATGATGGAGACCTACAAGTACCACTTGTGATGAACAGGGTGCAGGAGGGGAGTCTTTCAAGTGTGAAAGAGCTCCAGGATCAGAGGCAGGTGATGAAACTGGAGGTGGGAAGTTTCAGGGATTTGAGGAAGTACTACATCACAAAGAGTTGTGAACACCTGGAACAGACTGCCAGCAGAAGTGGTGGAAGCGAGAACAGTAGGAGGCTTCAAGGATGCGTGGGATATACATAGGGGAATATTAGTAAATACGCAGGGAGGAGGAGGAGGGGTCTGTGGACAGACTAGGAAGCGTCCAGCTAGGCAGACTTGGTGGGCCAAGCAGTCTCTTTCTGCTAACAGATTCTGTGTTTCTGAAGTAAGGAGACTCCTGCAGGTGTGCGAAGCAAGTTAGGATTTCACACCTATGAGGTGAATTCCTGCAGAGCCAGTATATCCTGCTTAATGACTCTGGACAAAGCAACCAGGACAGCATTGAAATATCGGTTTTAATATTTAAAAAAAAAAAAAAAAAAGAGCTACACAAAGAAGACTCGGGGTGGAAGAGACAGACTCCAACAGCAGGTGTGATATTTTTGTTATAAGCTTACTTCCCTTATCTTTTGAGTCCCCCATCAAGAATCCTGGAAAAATAGTCCAAGAAAAAATAAATATTTAACTGTACAAAACAGCTCTATTAGCGACTTCTGTATAGATACTTGACCTGATAAATAGGGATGTGCAATATGTATGCAGCTGTTTGATGGAGAAATCCATTTTAATGTTGAAATTTGTATTTTGTAGGTTTGTAATATATTGTGTTGTATAGTACTGAATGTGTAAAGAAGTATATGTTGTAAATGTTTTTATCGTATTTTGAGTTTTAGTTATGTTGTATTTGTATGTCTTATGTGTTGGAACTTTATACAAATGGGACCATCTTGTAAATAGGACGTTTGTCTTAATGATGTGATATTCCATGTGCTATCCTGTAAAAAATTAAAGGTTTTTACTTACTGCAGACTGTCAGCAAATACATTTTTTGTCTAGAAAGAATTTGAGGCCTAAGGGGAGTTGACAGCGCCCCTTTAATCTTAAGGGTAAAGGTTACATTAATGAAGTTTGCAGTTTTTCTGTAAATTTAGTACTGTATCTAGTTTTCATTAATAGGCGGGGCAGCGCATTATGCTAAACCAAAATGCACCTTCACGCTTTGTTTCAGAACCCAAACGAGAAACGCACAGTATGGCCTCCAGCCTTGAAGCTTTGCATTTGCATATCAACAACAAGATATCTACTATCAAAAAGTCTGTCCAGTTAAGAAACATAGGTAAGAAAATGTACTAATGATACATAAGAGGAGGATTTGTCAGTAAAGATGCTCAGATAATCTATGCCATGTTTAAGCTGCAACTAGTCAAACATCATTTTGCTAAGCTTTTCTGTATTTTAGCTACAAATCTTAAGGTAGCTAAGTTGCTACTGCATTTTCATAGGCTGCAGATACTCAGTTACATTTTTAAGAAAATACAAAATCACACATGCCCCCACAATGCAAAGCATCATGGGCTGCATATGCAAATCACCACAGAATGTTATGCTGGTCCAACTTTAAGCAGAATTGCATGGTGCCAAAAGGCCTCTCACACAGTTTGCAAAGGGTGCTAACAGAAGACATAGACACGTGTTTCGTCCTACCAGGACTCATCAGTATGCCTCGTCTGTTTGACACCCCAGTTTTGTCATTCTGTTAAAAAGTTTAGGTAGCAATTACCCAGAATGCTACAGGGTTACCGTTTTAGACCACTATCAAGATTCCATCAGCATAGTTGGTTTCATTGGGATGAGCTGATGTCCTATATTTTGTTGTAACACTTCTGGCACTTCTGGGTACAAAATATGTATGTATATTTAGATCACTAAATAATTAGAATTTCAGTTTTAAGTGAAGTAAGTTATAATTGCTAGTGTCATCACGTGCTGATAATTTACTTATGTACTTTTGGTGTAATGGGTTATATTGGTGTGCAAAGGATGGATTCGTCCACAGACCCACATTATCGTTGCTACTAGCACATGGCCTGCAGCTCCTGGAACATTTGATTCAGTTGCAAGTAGGGCACAGGGATGTAGCCAGAAATTTCCATTTTGTACACACACTCTCCAACTGCTGCCCCTTTAAAAAAAAAAAAAAAAAAATAATGTACACATCCTCTCTTAATGCTGCCCCCATAGCAAACAAATCAGATTGTTGTCAGATGACTCATCCAACCTCTAAACGGGTGGTACACATATCTATATCCTAAACAGTAAAAGTTGAAACAGAGACACTGCTCAATGGCCTACACTGACTTAAATAGTACAAATTAGAATGATAATGTTAATAAAAAGGCATATGATTTGGGACAGGCACTCAGCAAAACTGTACACAAATAGGTACAGTGAGTATGCCTGTCTACTCCCTTGGTAGGGCAATCATATATCTAAATCCAGTCCAGGATGATGTTGGTCATGGAATAGGGTAGGGAAGTGGGCAGACTGGATGGACCTCTTGAGTATTTTTCTGTTGATGCAATCTGTGTTTCTATGTTTGAAGGTCCCCTTGAGGCCACAGCCCCACTCACCTCACACCCTCTAGCTTACAACAGCTGGATTATTTTCTTCCGCTGAAGGACACACTCTATTGACTCTGCTTTACCAAGGTGATCACTGGTCATTTGTTAACCCACACATCTTACTTCGAGAGGGCTCTTATGCACTTCTGATACCAGGTCCTGTTCCACTCACCATATTTTAGGGTTATACTTTTATGAGTAATGTTTTTAACAATTTATTTTCCTTGGCCCATGTTGTTTCTGGCAAAGACCAAGATCGGGAGCTTCAAGTGCCGTCTCAGTTGTGAAACCCTAAAAACCCCATGCCACTAGGCGGGCACTCATGACTTCTCTCTGAAGTGTCTTGGTCTAGACCATCTCTTCCAGAACTATCCCAGTTGAAAGCAGATGATCTTCATCGAGGATATGTCCTCCATTGGGCCACACCTTGGAACTGTAAGCTAACAGCATCAGGACCTTCTGCAAACTATTGCGTAGTTGGCGGACGCCCGTGATAACCTGCACTGTTGGCGCCTATAAAACGTGGGTGGCCCCCTCACTCCTCATATCCATATTTTGCTGTTGACACGTTCGTCAGACCTACAGAGAAAACACAGTTGCTTTGTTACATCACTGCTTGTTTTGGTTTTCTGACTTAGTTTTAATTTTTATCCATGTTGCCCTGGTATGCCGCCATTGAAAGAACCTTTGTTTAGGGTTTGTACCAGTGGTTACAAGATTGCAAGGACGATGCTCATACTGGGTTTGTTTGTTGCTTGGGCCTGTCTTACAATGTGAGGTCCTGCAAGATCTGCCAGGGATTTAACCAGGTCACAAGAAGATGCTGAAAGAGGGACTTGGAGACTTTCCATTGCCCTAAAAACAGTGGAGGCTCGGGTGAAGGGTACTGGATCCAAGTCTGCTTCTTTCTCTCGACTGGCAACTCTGGTTAAAGAAGCTCCCTGGTGGTCGTCAACTGCATTGTCAGTGAGGATGATGGAGAAAGCCAAAGAAAAGGATAAATCATCATCAAAACCCTCCACCTCTTCCTGTCACCATAAACAAAACGAGAAGCATGCTTCACTAATGAGATGAAGATCTCCATTGAAGGACAGCAAGTCCTCATTGGTTTCGATCTGGCAGTATGGACTGCAGCCTTCCAGACTATCGTTGAGACACCAAGGTCAGAGCCTTGTTCTGATGTTGTTGTACCTAGTATGAATGGTATGCAGCCGTTGTAGACTACGTCTGTCCTGACAGCGTCCGGAGTTGCAACCCTTCAGAGGGTGTTGTCGACTTTCAGGTTATGCTGATGTTGTTTTCAGAGCTGTTATGCCTTTTTCCTTTGCTTAATCTGGTGGTGTTGGTTCTGTCAACAGGCCCCTCCCATCAGCACAATTATCGTCAATGAAACCACAAAGTATACTTGCTTCACCAACAGTACTGCCTCTGGCTCCACTGGTTGCCCCTATTGTCATTTGAGATGCCAACAAGGTGGAATATAGTCAAGTCCTCCTAGAAATGGAGGAGGATTTAGAAGATGAAGGTGGAGATGAGAATTCCCTATGGTGGAGATTTCTCTTCCAGCTCAACCTTATCTTCATGCAGTGAGGATTCTGGTGTACAGTCCCACATCTGGCCTAGGGGATCTCTCCTTCCATAAACAAATACAGATGTGACGGGATTTTAGGGTGAAGGGGAAGACTCAATAAAGGAAATGTAATGGAGGTCTTTGAGATATCACCTGCTCCCACTGTTGTGATACCCCCTGTTTACCCTGCGTTGGAAGAGGCTACATTTGCTACCAGGCACTCTACCAGCAGTCCCAACAAAGGCTGAGAAACTGTATCCTGCTCCATCTGTCAAGCTCTGTTATGCTTCTCAGCCTGAAACTGACACTGTGGTTATCATTGCTGCCCATGATCACTCTAGGGCCTATAGAGGATGAACCTCCTGAGTCCAGAAAACTAGATGTGATGGGTAATAGGACTTTTGCTTCTTCCACTTTTGGCCTTTGTATTACAAACTATCAGGCTTACATGATCAAGTATCAGAATATCCTCTGGAAGTCGACCATGGCTACAGTGCAAAAACTGCCTGATAACCCTGCCAAGACAGAATCGCTGAAGGCTGCTGTGGAGGGGTTGTGGGATAACAGATAGCCTAGACACAGAACTTCAGGTTCAACACACAGTCTCTGTGTGATGTTTATTTAAAACACGGGGATAACCTTAAGAGATGGCATATCCCTTCAATACATCAGTTTACAGCAATAGACTATGCATGTCTTTCCCCTACACTTAGCACCCACTGATCTATTTCTTTAGTGAAAATTATTTCATTCCGTGTTGGTCTTGTGTGGGTGATGGGGAACTCAAAAAAGAAAAACCCCAAAACAAGCTAAAGACAACCTCTGTGCAGAAGCACTGAAGCAATGGTTACCCCAAAGGAATTGGCAATAAAGCAAAGTTTCAAAGAAATACAAAATCACACATACTCCCATAATGCAAAGCATCATGGTATGTATATGCAAATCACCATGAAATTTTAGGCCGGTTCAGCTTAAAGCAAGAATGCATGGTGCCAAAGGGCCTCTCAATCTGTAATTTACATGCATTTTAAATAACACAACGGGGGTTATCTGATATCTCTACCACGGTAACTTAATGCTATAATACAGTCACCTACTAACTTTTTCCTTTATCAAAAACACCTAGTGCCGTGGCATTTTCAACATTTACAGGTTTCATACATATAAGGCATATACATCAAGGTATTTTATGACATAGTTCTGTTGCATACTAAATCCAACAACGAGGAACACGGCCTGTTTTACATCATCTCTGAGGTCACCACAATAATTTCCCTGTACGAGGACTTAAAAGGGAAAAGGAAAATTAAAGAGGACACTATAACATAGTCAAGAAAGGGGAGGGGGCGCCCATAGGTGGCCAACTTTATGGATTAGAAATTGTAAAAGATAAATTAGGCTAAGAAACAGAACTGTTACAACAGATTTTAAGAAATGGTTGGTCCTCAAGAGTGGCAGGACCTCCCTGTCTCAACTGCTTCTACTGGCCTTGATACTGGCAAACATTTACTAATGTCAGCATATGATGCCTCAAATGCTGCTGCAAGAACAGCTGCCTCTGGTATCTGTCTTAGAAAATGCTCCTGGCTCAACAGTGGCAGGATTTGCTTCTGATGTCCAACAGCCATGCTCAGTGCCTCACTTTGGGTCTCCAAGCTGTTTCACCAGGATGTAGGTAATACATTAAAGGACATATAGTCATCCAGAATGATTCTAAGGTCTGTAAAGTCCCTGACTCCCCAGAATACATACATGGGTTATGGTGGGGGTGCTTTTTGGAAGCCTTCTAGTCGAGGAGGCTGTAGCTTCCATAGGCCCTACCATGGCAGAGGTGGAGGGGGTCCACTGGCTGGGGTCCCTGCCTAAGGTGGGCACTTCAAGGTCCCCAGAGGTTCCAGTTCAGGAGACGCTGCTACCCCTTGCACTTTCTGACTTCCCCACTTCATCCCGCTCCACAGCTGCCACGGGGGTGGTGGGGGGGGTTGGGAATCTTCATTCACCTGCAAAAATGGAGGGAGAACACCTCAGAGGAATTGGTCCTAGGAGGTAGTGGCAAGAGGGCATGCACTGGAACTGCTCTCAAAACCTCTAGTGCATCCTCCACCTCATTCTCATTACCGTCTAGGACACCTGTCACTTGAGAGAAAAGGTTCAGTGTCTGGTTCAGAACAAAAAGTCCAAGGGGGGGGGGGGTACTCAAAATAGTCCCAAGTCTTACAAGAGTCATGTGTCCTGTGTTGGATCTCAGAGCTCTGAACAAATTTATCCAATACAAGAAGTTTCAGTTGATGTCTCTTCAGGCAGAAATTCCCCTCCTACAGAACGGAAACTGGCATTGTGCTCTGAAATATGAAGGATCCTTAACTTCATATAAGAATTAGAACATGCCACAGGTAGTACATCACATTCACTCTGGTGGACTGCCATTATCAGTTCCAAGTCTTGCCCTTTGGCTTATCTTTGGTACTGCAGGCATTTACCAAATGTTCCGCAGCTCCGGCAGCAGACTTCTGGAGGGAAGGGTTTTGTCTTCCCATATTTGGACTGTTGGCTCATGCAGGGCTTGCCCAGAGAATTGGTTCAGTACTCCATGTCTTGGACACAGCAGTTGTTTCAAGGACCTGGGTATCACGGTCATTGTGCCCAAATTTGTTCTCACTCTGTGCCAATGACTTCAGTATATTGGAGTGGTACTGGACACTGCAGTGGGCAGTGCATTCCTGCCCCAGGACAGAGCAGTGACCCTGATTCCTCAGACCTGTCTTTTATACAGTGTGCGTCCTCCAGTGCTATGCTCCACCTCCTGGGTCTTATGGCAGTTGCCATTGTAACTGTCCCATTAGTAGGTCTGCATACAAGAATCTTGCAATAGATTTTTCAGGTGAGTGAGACCAAATGAAGGATGAGTTGGAGTATATTATCCTGATCAGATTCCACCCCCAAGACACAGGAGTCACTGTGTGTCCTCCAGTGCTATGCTCCACCTTCTGGGTCTTATGACAGCTGCCATTGTAACTGTCCCATTAGCAGGTTTGCATGCAAGCATCCTGCAATAGATTCTTCGGGTGAGTGAGACCAAATGAAGGATGAGTTGGAGCATATTATCCTCATCAGACCCCCAAGACAGTCTACTGTGGTGGAGGGAGACCCCCACCCATAATGCAAGGTGTTCCCCTTGTTTCCCCCACTGTGGAGCACGTCTCATGACGGATGTCTCCAGAAAGGGTGGGGTGCCCACCTGGGCCTGTAACCGATCCATGGATTGGGGACAGATAGATTTGGATCTCCACATCGGTGTTCTGGAGATGAGGGCTGTCCTTCTTGAGTGCTAGGCCTTCAAGGAGCCTCTCTCCCTAGGTCCCCCCCTTGATACGAACAGACATCATTGTGATGCACTGTATTAGTAAGCAAGGGGGGTACTCAGTTGTACTCCCTGTGCAGGGAAGCAATGAGAGAATGGCAATGGGCACTCTCTCACAGCCTGCAGTTGACAGCCATTTCTCTCCCAGTAGTCCAAAATGTTTTGGCACAAGCTAAGTTGGTCCCAGTCTGAGGCACATGAGTGGGAGCTGCTGACCTCTGTGGTGAATGAGCTTTCATAAGATGGGGTCATCCAGTGTTGAACTTTCCTGCATCCCCACACAATGCAAAACTGCCTCATTGCTGCTTGCTTGCTTCAGGGCCTGGAGTTTTTTTTTTGTAAGGTGCGTTGGCCCTCTCCTAGAAACGGAGGTTCCTTTATGCATTTTCACTGATCATCTTATTCTAAGATTGCTGGCGGAGGGGGCCACCCTGATACCAGTAGCCCCTCTCTGGCCTTGCCAGATACGGCTTTCACTTCTACAGCCTCTGGCAGTGGAACCACCAGTTCATTTGCCCCTGTGATGGTGTCTACTGTCTCAGGACATGGGGGGGGCCTGCACCACCTGGACCACTGGTTCCTCCACATGTACACTTGGCTGCTGTGGACATAGCTATCGCACATTTTGGGGTGTTTCCCCAGGTGGATAATGTCTTGCTGGTGGCTAGGAAGCCCTCCACCAGACGTACGTGTTCATTGAAGTGGAAGTGTTTCACTGTTTTGTGTGCTTCCTGTTTTGCAGACCCCATTTTGTGTCTTAGTAATACTGTGCTCGCTTACCTCCTGTCTCTTTCAGTCAGACTCTGGTCTGCAGTATTTCTCTGGTAGGGTGCTTTTGGCTGCTGTATCAGCTTTTCGTGACCCTGTTGATGAATGCACAGTGACTCAACTAGAAGTGTCTTATACCTTCTTGATTCACAAACCGGTTCCACCATAGGACTTTGATTTTATACTTGAGAAGGTGACTTTGACTCCTTTGTCTTTCACCCCAGGGGAGAAGGCGCACCTGTGTCTAAACAGTGCCTGTCTAAGGCCCTGTCCACACTTGCGTTGTTTTTCAAAATGTTTTTAATAATGTTTTGCTTTCTGTGTTTTGAGCATGGTTGTCAGAGCATCCACACTGCGCACTGACACCGTGCTTGCCTGTTCGACTTCTCTGGCACAAAACCATTACGGAGGTTGCCTTAAACCATGTTACGGTATCCACACTACAGTTAACGTGGTTTAAGACATCCGTGTGGGTCTGAAACCATGTTAGAAACCTGCTCCAATCAGTGTTTTAGCATGGTTTTCAAACACGTTTTGTAGCATGGTTTTAATGTGCTACAGTGTGGACGCAAACCGTGTTTGCTATTCTTGTAACGTTACCGGCTGCCGGTAACGTTACAAGAATGCAAGTGTGGACAGGACCTAAGTGGCTGACTGCCTTGTTACAATGCTACCCTTGAACTGTATTAATCTGTACTCTGTTTGCAATGTCCACATTGTTGTAATGCCTGTCTTGATGTTCCCCATAATTTGTATTTCTCTGACGTAGAACCTTTGTTAAAGAGCCATGGCTCAAAGGTATTTGTAATCCTAGACTTGATAAATAAATAGCTGTATTACTTTCTGTTCTGGGAAGTACTGTAAGGAACTTCCTGGGGCTCTGCATGGCAACTCTACGATTATCTCTGTTGCCTGTTTCCAGGATGTGTCTGCTGCTGACATTTGTGCTGCCGCCACATGGAGTCCTGTCCGCATGTTTACTGAACATTACAGTCTGAGCATTAACTCCTGCAGACTTGCTGGCTTTTTTTCTTGCTGTCCTGCAAGGTCTTCTGTTGATTGTAACTAGAGAAATTACTTGCCAATAACGGTAGCCCACCCTCCTTCCCCTTTTCTGAGGTACCAGCTGGCTCACTGTCCTGCTTCCTTTTTTTTTTTTTTTTTATTTTAGTCTTTGGTAACCGGGTAAGGCCCACCAGGTACAAGTGCCTGTTTTCAGGGGTGACCTGGGAGCACTAGGAGGTTAAGTGACTTGCTCAGTGTCACACAGTATGCAAGTGGAGGTTGTGAGAATCAAACTCTGGTCTGGTCTGCTGGATGTACCAAGCTCGTTCACACCTCGTTCCTCTAACCTCTAGGCTATACTGCCAGCCCAAAGCCTTTGCAGAAGTTATGGTATTTGTGTTATATATGTCTACTGTCACAAGTCCCAGCCTCCTCTCTTGTGTCTAGTCTTGGTGTGGCCTTCTGGTTCCTCTCGGTAAGTGGTCTTCTGAGCTTATCTCCAGCAGTAAAACCGAGTACTGCAGGGGGGCCCATGTTTTATAGGCATCAACGTTGCATATCATTGTGGGCAGCCCCCAGCTGGCAAACTGTTCAGGAAGGTCCTGACACTGATGACTTATAGTTCCAAAGGTGTGGCCCAGTGGAGGAGAGTCTCTCGAAGGTATGTTGTTACTATCAAGTAACTGCTGTTTCTTAAAGAACCTGCAGACTGATTGCTCCAGTGGCTCAGATGTCGTGCGTTGTGCTACCATGTAGGGACCCATGTTTGGGAGCGAGCTTGGGTCACCTGTCAGAAGGCAGGTCAGGGTGAGGCAGCTGCTGCATGGCTGGGGAGGGTTGGCAGCGCGTGCCAGTGAGGCTGTTCCTTCTCTTTTCTTCCTCAAAGATACCTTGTGTTATGGCATCAAGTGCTGCTTGAGCACATGAGTGATGGTGTCTGAGGTACCCCCTCCAATCTGTGATTACCCAGTAGTGTTATAGCAGTGGTGAACTGGAAAGGAGCTTCCACTTGGGTGCTTGACTTCCCTCCCCCAATCTGGCCACCGATAAGCTTGACTGACTCCCAAACCAGAGTTTGCAGCATCGAGAGCTACAGCGCCACTACTGCGCTACTAGTCCTGATTTTATAAACTGTCAATTTGTATAGTAATGAGTATCCGAGAAAGCAGCATTGTAAAAATGCAGTATGTGAGCATCTCCTTGGTTGGGCAGGGAAGAACAAAAAGCACAAGAAACTAGTCTGGTTTTCCAGATGGGTGGGGGGGTCAGTAAGGCAAAAATGGATGCATTCTGAAAACACAAGGAGGAACAGAGCAAGGCCAAGCAGGATCATACTGAAAAAGCAGATAGGCCTGAATAGAAAAAGTAAAGACGAGACAATACTGAGAAAAGCTGAGGGGGCCAAGGAGGGAGAGTGAATCTTGCGCAAAAGGAAACGCTAAGTAGGGATATTATTAGATAAAGGAAGAGACATGGGTGAGGTAGTATGTGAAAGATATACTGAATAATTTCTTTTGTTCAGTGTTCACCATGACGAGGGGGGACACAGTCAGAGTGCAGGCCAAAGAGGTGGGTGAGAAGACTGGAGTTAATGCTTGTCACAGAGGATGGGGTGCTCCAGGGTCTCAAAGACCTGAAGGTGAACATGGCCTCTGGTCCTGATGGGTTACGCCCTAGGGTGTTGAAAGAGGTAGAGCAGACACTAGCAGTGCCATTGGCAAATCTGTTTAATGTTCCCAAGAGATGAGGTGGTTCAGTTGACTGTAGGGTGCCCAATGTGGTGCTGCTTTACAAAACAGGACAGGAATGACCTTGGAAGTTACAGACCGGTCAGTCTAACCTCAGTTATAGGCATGTTGCTGGAAACCATCATTAAGGAACAGCAGATAGTTTAATTCTTGGAGGTAAATGGTTGCAGGATGGGGTAGCTCAGGGTTATAGTTGGGAGGTCTTGCAAAACTACATAAAACAGAGTGTATTTATGGAGTGCTTCACAAAAGTTCAGTTTATCTAAAGTTTATATGCTAGATACACCATGGACAGCTAACACACCCCCCTTCACGTTTGTGTTTCTTTTTGTTGTATAAATGAAGAACTAGCCAAACTAACCCGATCAGCTTCATTGATTGGGTCACAAAGGCAGTGAACATGGGCCAGGCAGTGGATGTTGTGCCTCCACTTAAGCAAGGCATTTCATTCCATTCCACAAAGAAAGACCTGGGGATAAGGGGCAAACTAACCAGGTGGATAGATGGCTGACTGGGGGCAGAATACAGGATGTTCATAAACAGAGACACACTTGGAGCCCAGGAGAGTCTCGAGGGTATGGCAGTGATCGATTCTGGCAACAGCGCTCTTCAGTATCATCATTTGTGATGTGCTGTAGGGGAGAAGGAATCCAAAATAAGGTGGTTGTCTTTGCTGGGGGCACTAAGATCTGCTACATAGTGGAGACTGAGGAATGAGTTAGAGGATCAAAGACAAAACAAGTGAGCCAGCGACTCATGATACAAAGTCGGCAGTACATATGGTGGACTTGACATGCTCCGCTTTTCACAAGACTGATCCAGGATGTAAACGCACACTTTGCAGCAGTAGAAGAATACTGCACACCAACTCCAATTGACTCCATAGAGTGCTGTTTATTTCTGAGAAAAGTGCAATACAAACACTCAAAGCCCTGCAATCAAAAAGGCTTCTGACCTTGGCGTTTTGCTTGTTGGAGCTTTGTTGGTGGGCCTTGTTGGGCACTGCAAGAGCAGGTGGGCATGGCTGGCAATGGAAGAGAACTCTGCTACCAAGTCTGACTACATGGAGTAGGAGAGAGTTCCACCATCCCCATTAGACTGTATGCACATCAGACAAGAAACGCAACATTTTTTTTTTTTTTTTTTTTTCATGGGACATCCTGAAGAGCCATTTTTGATACAGAAGCCCACCCCCATGAAAAACCTTCTCTATACCCTAGTGTAACATGACAAGATCATTGTGTCTACAGACTATGGAACTAAATAAAACTAAAGGGTAAGCCCAGCAGAATTTCGCTACAAACCTAAACAGTTCAAACTTCGCTCACACTGGTATACATTGACCTTTAGTCACTTTAGCCCCAGAAATGTGAGAGGTTTATGAAAGAAAAGTTTCTACTGCCTTAAGTATTCGTCCTCATCCCAGGCTTCTGCATCAGACTTCAGTTTATTAACAAATGTATCTGCCTTAGTAGGATCCGAATAACTTCTGTTGCCTACTGTAACATGAGATAGAGCAGGAAGGAACATGGAACGATACATGAAGCAAAAGACCCGCGGTCTATCCAGTCTGCTTAAATACCTGTACTTCTAACAGTGACACGAGCAGACTGTTAGCTGTTCTGAAGTCTCTCCATTTTCTCTTAGTTCTGTTTTATGGCTAACGTGGGGTATGTCTATGGTCCCAGGGTCTACGACCATTCCATTCCCAGATCCATTAAGTATCTAACCACATTAAGTATCTAACCTGCACTATGGCTAAGAAAATAAACATGAGCCTTGCTCCTCCTGGAGTCCAAGCTCTTCTATGCCCAAGCTTGAATCCTCGCAACACCAGGGGATCTGAATCTCAGCTCTTGCAGGTTCTGCTGAGAGAGAGAGAGAGAGAGCACAGCCACCAGCTTCCTTAAATCAAGGAGGTAATTTAATAGACTACACTGAATTGAATTATTAATTTTTGGGCCTGTGTAAGTAAGTAGTTTTGATTCTCTGTTTTTGGGGTTGACTTTTCTTAGTTTAACGTTTAGTTGCCAGGGAGGAACACTAGCTGGGAGATATTTGCAGTCATTTGTGACTAGACCTGTTACTGAACTTCTGTGAAATAGGTGTCTGAAAGGAAGGAAGGCACTCCCCGGGGTGGAGGGTCGGAGTTGTAGTTGATTGTTTCTGGAGGGCACAGGTTTACTACCACTCACCCCACCCGTCCCAAGCACATAACTTCCTTTATATCAGGGGTTCTGACTTCACTTCCCCAAAATTAACATGCACCTGTTAATATCCTTAAAGGCACAACACACTGAATAGGGTTAGAGACACTCACAAGCTTGCACACACTAAAACAAGAACAAAATAAAATAACATCAAACAGGAAGGGAGACAGAGGTGGGGAGTGGTGCAATGCACTGGCTGTGGAGCAGCAGTCTTCCAGGAGACATTCTGGAGACTGCGTTGCTGCCCTATTTGCAGGCACCTCTCTGGTCTGAGGGAGGAGGTTGCTCATCTCCATGCTGACCTGGCAAGAATTCGGGAAACCTGCTCCCCCGGGACCACCCAAGCCACTGCCACAAGAAAGAGGAGTGGTTGTGCCACGGTGGGCTCAGGGAGGGTGAGGGTGGTGTAACAGAGGTGCATCCCTCCAGTTGTGCCTCTCCACAATTCATTCGCCACTCTGGCAGAGCATAGTTCCTCTATGGAGGCACCTGCATTGGAGACCAAGGAGGATGCTGGGAATCTCCACAATGGAGACCCACAGGAGGGTGGCACAGGACCCCACAGGGGAAGGAAACAACTCCTGGTAGGGGACTCCATTGTTAGAGGGGTAGAACTGGAGGAGGGAGGGGAAAGGGAGGTAAGGTGCCTGCCCAGCGCCATGGCTTGGAGGGACAGGAAACAAATGCTCAGGATCGTGGGAGCAGCTGCAAGGGGGAGTGAGTTGGATGTCATTATCCACCTAGGGACAAATTACCTGGCTGAGAATGGGATCAGAGCAGTGCAACAGGAGTTTGTGGAGTTGGGGAGGGGCCTTAGACAAGTAGCACACACGGTAACTTTCTCATAAGTGCTACCTGTCTATGGCATGGATGAGGCTAGGGTACTCCGCACCATGGGATTCAATGACTGGTTGAAAAACTGGTGCAGAGCTCAGGGCTTTGGTTTCATTGGGGACTGGGGCTCCACCTGGAGGTATGCTGGTCTGTGCTGGCGCAATGGTCTGCATCTGTCCAGGAGGAGAACCAGGATGATAGGTTTAAATGCTTCATTGGCAAGCATTTAAACAAGCCAAGGGGGGAGGCACTGAAAAGGAGAAGGGAAATCCTAGCCCCAAAAAAAAAAAATCAGGGTAGTTAGTGAGGTAAACACCAAGATAGAGCAGTCGATGGGGAGAAGGGCAGGGGTAAATGGAGAAAAAGACAAAGGCAGTAAGGACAGGGATGGGGCAAAAAGAAATAAGGCCCTAAGAAAATGAAGGGTAATGAGTACCAATGCCTGTAGTCTAGGTAGAAAGCTCCCTGAAATGGTGGTCTTGATGGAAGAGGGATGCCTGGATATCGTGACAGTCACAGAAACATGGTACACAGAGAACCATAACTGGGATGTCAACATACCAGGGTACACAGTCTACAGGAGGGACAGGGAGGGTAGAAAAGGAGGAGGAGTAGCTCTCTATGTAAGGCAAGGGATCAAAGCAACAGAACTAAAGGGTAAACAGGGAGGAGAGGAGGCACTGTGGGTCACCCTGTAGACTGGAAATGGCACCACAATCCGCACAAGGGTTGTATACAGACCCCCGTCTCAGGGGGAGGAAATGGACAAGGAAATGACAGAAGGCATCCTTAGGATGGCAGAGAAATACAGGTTACTCACCTGTAACAGGAGTTCTAGGAATGGTATATGTTGTTCATCCACACTTATTGGCAGGTATCCTTGCGCTTTAAATCTTGCGGAAGGTCTTCAAGCTGGCTCCTCCCACCCACCGGTTGGTGTAACTCGGCTCCGCCCCATGGCGTAAGATCTGGCTGGAGAAGCTCAGGTTGTCGCGTCGAAGCGGGAGGTGGGTGGGCAGTGTGGATGAACAACATATACCATTCTAGAACTCCTGTTACAGGTGAGTAACCTGTATTTCTAGGACATGGATATGTTGTTCATCCACACTTATTGGCAGACTCTAGCAGTTCTCCGGGAGGAGGGAGGCAGGGCGCACACCCCCTACTTAGGGAATAGAGACTGGAGAACCGAGGCCCCAAAACCAGCATCCCGGCGTGACTCAAGGTCGATGTGGTAATGGGTAATGAAGGTGTTTGCTGACTTCCAGGTAGCAGCCCTGCAGATTTCCTGGATAGGGCGCCCTGGAAGCAGCCACCCGATGCAGCAGTATGACGGGTAGAATGAGCTCTTATCCTCTGGGTGGCTCCATGCCCTGCCAACTTATAGCAGAGATCTATGCAGGAGGTGACCCACCTGCTTATCGTCCGCTTGCTGCAGGTCTGCCAGATGCGGCTTCAGCGAGGTGACAAACAGCTGCGTAACCTCTCCCGAATTTCAGCCGTAGCTCTTTGTAATAGGGCAGCACCTTCTAGGGTCCAAAGTATGGAGCCTATATTAGGCCTCCGAGGTGTGATTGGGGTAGAACACCGGCAGAGTCAACACCTGGTTAAGGTGAAACTCACGACACTTCGGAAGGAATTTCAGGTGGGGACTTAGGACAACCTTTGTCCCTGTGGAAGACCAGGTAAGGAGACTCGATGGAAAGCGCCTGAGCTCTCCCATCCTTCTGGCTGATGTGATAGCCACCAAGAAGGCGGTCTTCCATGACAGGTGAGAGAGCACACCTGTGCATGAGGTTCGAATGCTTGCCCATGAGCTTTGCCAGTCCAGCAGTAGATCCCACGGAGGTGGAGGTTCTGCACGGGAGGAAATGTGATCAAGGCCTTTGAAAAGCGCCAGACCACGCTCTCCTGCGTTAACGACTGCTTCCGGCCCGCGCCCGGTAAGCAGAGATGGCTGTCAGGTGCACCCTTAGGTCGCCGACCAAGCCCTTGATTAGAAAGGGACCATAAATAGTCCAAGATGCTTGCCAAGGAACAGGAGGAAGGGTCCGGCCCTGTTCTGACACCAAATGGAAACCTTTTCCATTTGAAGGCATAGCATTTTCTGGTCGGCCTTACGGGATGCCTCAACTGCATTGAGGACCTCGTCGGAAAGACCCAAGGCCTGGAACTCTGCAGCTCCAGGAACCAGGCCGTCAGGTGCAGGGATTGAAGGTCCGGATGGAACACCTTCCTGATTGACTGAGAGCAGGTCCGGCGAGCTGGAAGCTGCCGCGAGTCCTGGAGCTGAGACTGAGGAGATCTGGTACCAGAACTGGCGAGGCCAGTCTGGGCTATCAGAATCACCTGTGCTTGTCCCTCCTCGCCTTGAGAAGCACCTTGTGTATCAAGGGAAATGGGGAAAGGCGTGAAGAGGCCGGGGTCCACTGCCTCGAGAAGGCATCCCTGCAGCGAGCCCTGCTGAGGGGGGCATGGCATGGAACAGTCTCAGCTTCAGTTCTCCTGGAGGCAAACAGGTCCACCTGAGGTGTGCCCCAAAGGAGAACAGATGCTGTACTACCTCCGGCAGGAGAGACCACCGTGGGATGCAGCCCCTATCCGGCTCAGGGCATCGGCCAGGGTGTTGGAGGCCCCTGCCACATGAATGGCTAGGAGATCCACCTCCAGGCTGCGCATTGAGTGACCAAATGCAAGAGCTTCCTTGCATAGAAGCATGGAGCCGTCCCGCCCTGGCGGTTTAGATAGTACATGGTCGTGGTGTTGTCCGTCTGGACTCGGACCACTTGACCCCGGAGGAACGGAGCAAAGGCGGTGAGAGCTAGGCGGACCGCTCGGAGCTCCAGCAGGTTGATGTGGCATCGGGACTCCCGCGGGGACCAGAGGCCGGAGCCCGGTGTTCCCCCAGATGGGCACCCCAACCCATCAGAGAGGCATCGGTCGATAGAGAGACCGTCGGCTCGGGGCGGACGAACGGGATGCCCTCCTGCAAATGACCTGGAACGATCCACCACTGGAGAGCGTTCCACATCCCCTGTGTCACCGACACCAGCTGGTCCAAAGGATCGCAGCTGGTGACCACTGGCTGGCCAGTCCTCATTGAAGGGACGATGTTCCAGCGGGCCCAACGGACCACGCTGGTGCAGGCCGCCATGAGACCCAGGAGGCGAGGAAGTCCGGGCAGGAGCAGTTGCCCAACCAGAAATGATTGGGCAAAGGAGGAAGAACCTCGGCCCTGTCCGCGGGGGCCAGCTCTGGCTCGAAGAGAGTCGAGCTGCACCCGATGAACAGAATCACCTGCTTCGCTCGAGTTCGACTTGGCCTCGTTGATAAGGAGGCCTAGTTGAGAGCAGACTTGGAGGCCAGATCTCTGGACCACTCCACCTCCTGCCTGGAGGAGCTGTTATCAGCCAGTCGTCCAGGTGTACACCCGACCCCTCGGGCGCCGCAGGAATGCTGTCACCACTGCCATGCATTTGGTGAAGACCCTGGGAGCTGGAGACAAGCTGAAGGGCATGGCTTGGAACTAAAAGGGATCCCTCCGCTCGAGGCGGAAGGAATCTCTGGTGAGACGGACGGATAGGGACGTGAAAAAACGCGTCCTGCAAATCCAGAGAGCAGAACCACACGCCGCGTTCCAAGGATGGCATTATCTGAGCCAGAGTGACCATCCTGAAGGTTCGAGACCTTAGGAACTTGTTTAGGTCGTGTAGGTCTAGAATGGGGCGCCAGCCCCCCGTCCGTTTCGGAACCAGGAAGTACCTGGACACAAACCCTGGGTCTGAAGGAGGGTCCTCCACCTCTCTTATCACCTCCTTCTGGAGGAAGAGAGCGATGTCGGCTCGACGAGCCGCCAGCGAGCTGGGGACCGTGCCCCCGAGGCGAGCGGCTCTGAAGGGCGGTGCCTGCTCAATTCTAGAGGCAGGCCTCTTCCCATCACCTCAAACCCACCTGTCCGTGGTAACAGCGGACCAGGCGCAACGGAAGTGCGGAGCCGTCTCCACGGGGACCCAGGGGTGAGGGTGACGGGATGGGGCGAACCCCTCAGCCCTGTCACTGGGCAGGCTTGGAGGATGGACCGCCGAGGGACCTCCTGGGCCTTTTCCTCCCTGCCCTCCTGTTAGAGAAGCCGCGGCTTGGGTTTGGGATGCCAAGGCAGAGCCTGCTGGCCCTGGCGTTGTTGGGCAGGGCGCGCTGGGCGCAGAAGGGACTAAAGGGTTAGGCTGTGGTTTTGCGGCCTTGTCCCTCTGAGCGGAAGAGACAGAGTCCAAGGTAGCATTGGACTTCTCGATCCTCTGCAGGTGACCTTCCACCCCAGGGCTCAAGAGGTCAGTCCCAAAAGGAACATCCGCCAACTTGTGCTGGGTATCCGGAGTAAAGGTGGATATCCTCAGCCAAGCCCGCTGACGATAGCCACTGCGGCCGCCACCGACCTGGCACATGAGTCCCACATATCCAAAGCAGTCTGGAGCTGCTGTTTGGCCACTGCCCTGCCCTGGTCCTGCACCTGCTTGACCATAGTCTGCTGATCCGCGGGGAGATGAGGAATAACCTCATCCAGGGAGCCCAACAGGGCATGAGAAAAATGTGCCATGAGGACGGCCGAACTGGCCTGACGAAGGCCGAGAGGAGGACGCAGCATAGACTTTTTGCCCGACATAATCCAATTTCTTGGATTCCTTGTCGGGAGGTTTGTCCACATCCCTGGCGTTGCCGGCACGCCGGAAAACGCTGTCGGTAACCAACCCCTCAGCAGAGGGGTGCTCCGAAAAACCGGACAGGGAACGGTAGGACTGCATACTTCCTGGCCAAGGCGCAGGACAGGGAAGCAGGGCGCTGCAAAGCTCCAGGGCCGGACCCACTATGGCCTCGGCCACCGGAAAAGCCTCCGCTGGAGAACCTCGGTCCAGAATCTCCGTGAGGGATACCTGGCCTGCTTGGAACGGTTCGAGCTTCATCTGTGGATTCCGAGATGAGCCGAGGCAGTCCTAGGAAGGACGTACGGCTATCGTCCATAGACTGTCCTCCTGAGGACCCAAGTCCAGTCGCTTGAGAAAAGGAGGAATTATCCTCGGACTCGGAGGAGTCCTCGAAGAGCTGCCTCTGGCCTGAGCCACCTCAACCTGCCGAGGTCGGTCGGGAGTGAGGGGTAACCGACAGCCGATGGGTAGACCCTTAGCCGACCGAGAATCCCTGGTCGGAGCCCCAAACAGTGGCTGTGGAGGCGGAGGTTCCACCGGAATCGGTGGAGCAGCTGGTTTTGGCCGAACAACCGGCCTGGGTACAGGCTCCTCGGGTAAGTTGAGGGGTTGTGTCGGCCGCTCCGGTGACAGCCACTTAATGGCCGGGAAGGCGTATCGCGCCGGCTTACTTCCCGCCGAAGCTGTTGCCACATGAGGTCTCGATTGCCGACGAATTTACGCCAAGCCTTCCTCGCCCGAGGAGGAGGACGACAGCGGCGACGCCGCTTACCAGCGGGTATCGAGACCGCCTATGACGGCTGGATCGGCTGGACCGCCGAGAGGTCCGGAGACCGAGACCGAGCCTCGCCTTCCGAGGTCGGTGCGGGAAGTGTCGGCAGGAACCGCACTTCTTCCGCCCGGAGGGTTCATCCGAGGGCTCGAACCGAGGCACAGGCAAGCCCACGGGATCCCTCAACTCTCTCCGGGGAACTGGAGAGGAATCTCGGCTTTATGGCGCATAGCCCGCCTAACGGGTCGAGAAAATTCGACTTTCCGACAGGAGTCTCAGCCAACTGACCTGGACGGGGCACTGTGAGACCAGTCGGGGTTTTGAGCGGTCGATCGAAATCGACGGTCGACGACTCGGGAGAGGACTTTCTCGCCTCCCAAGAGCGTCGACGGAGGGATTTACTCTGTCCCTCTTTTGGACCCGAGAAAAAGGTCCAGCAGACGCTGGCCCTTCTCCCTAGTGGAGGGACAGACAAAGCTCCTTAAATGAAGCTGTGTAGGAAGAACCCAGAGAGGCGGGATAAATGCCACGGCCGAGGAAGATCGGCCCGCGCCGCCTCCTCTTGAGGCGATCATCTGCTCGAGCTGATCACCGAGCCATGGCAGCAGACCCACCGCCGACCGGGCCTTCTTAGACTTCACGGGAGGAAGCCTCGGGGCGGCCCAGTTGCAATTGGGCAGCACGGTCTCGAGGACGAGGACGAGAAGAAGAGCAAGGCCGAGTCCTGCGGGTCGTGCTCAAGGCCTCAACAGTAGACACACGTGGAGTGGATCCGTCCGAGACATCTTCTGATCTGCAGGGGCATCTCCGAAAAACCGGAGTCGATTTGGTCCATCGCAGCCATGTAGATCAAGACCAAGTCTTTAGCAAAAACTTTCAAATTCGGGAAACGGAAGAAATAGGAACTAGTCGCAAACGCAGAGCGCTAAGGAGGAACCTGAGCTCCAAGCGGTAAGGAAGATCTGGCGTCATGGGGCGGAGCGAGTTATACCACCCGGTGGGTGGGAGGAGCCAGCTTGAAGACCTTCCGGCAAGATTTAAAGCGGCAAGGATACCTGCCAATAAGTGTGGATGAACAACATATCCATGTCCCTAGAAAGGGGAGATATTGCTGATGGGGGACCTGAATATGCCAGATGTTAACTGGAGCACCTTTGCTGCAGCCACATTCAAAAACAGGGCCATTCTTGATGCCCTACAGGGGGCATGCCTCAGACAGCTGGTTTTGGGACCCACTTGGGAGGGAGCAATCTTAGACCTGGTACTCTCAAATGGGGACAGAGAGAGGATCTTGGATCTAGAAGTGGGTAGCCATGCCATCTTGGAACAAGTTACCACCAAACAGTGTGGTTCACGATAAACTTAGCTGTAGAGTCAAGCCATACAAAAGTGAAGGTACTGGACTTCAGGAGGGCTGATTTTGTCAAAATGGGAGAGTGCCTCAGAAAAGCACTAGCAAACAGGCAAGAAGGTGGGGTGGAGCAACAATGGGGAAACATCCAAACCGCCATCACAGAGGCAACAAGCCTTTGTGTGACGCAAGTAAACAAATTAAAACGAAAGAAAAAAAACACAATGGTACTCAAAAGAAGTGGTGGGGATGGTTAGGGAGAAAAAGATAGCATTCAGGCAGTATAAGGAAACACAGAAGGAGCAGGATAGAGAACTGTATTAGTTAAAGCAGAAGGAAGCGGGGAAGGCAGTCAGAATAGCAAAGTCCGAAACCGAGGAAATGATAGCTAACTCGGTTAAGAAGGGGGATACAACCTTTTACCGGTACATTAGGGAGCAAAGAAAGACTAAGGCAGGGACACTGAGGCTGAATAAAGAGGAGGGTGGTTGGGCAGAGAGCGACAGTGAAAAAGCAGGGATACTGAACGCATACCTCTGCTCAGTATTCACAATGGAAAAGCAGGGGGCGATACCTAATCCAGTCAATAGAAGCACTCCGGATAGGGGGGTTGATATTAGTCCTTTCACATAAGAAAGGATTCTGAAGGTGGATAAAGCAATGGGACCTGATGGGATTCATCCGAAGAATTTTAAAAGAACTAGTAACACCACTGACTACCTTTTTTAATAAATCATGGGAGGATGGTGTGGTACCTGAGGACTGGAGATGGGCAGATGTGATTCCCCTTCACAAAAGTGGGAGCAAGACAGAGGCAGGAAACTACAGACCTGTTAGTTTTACCTCAGTGGTAGGGAAAATGATGGAATCACTTCTAAAGGAAAGAACTGTTGAGTATCTAGAGACCTGTAGGGCACAGGACCCAAGGCAGCATGGATTCACAGCAGGAGGGTCATGTCAGACAAATCTAATTGATTTTTTTGACTGGGTGACCAAAGTAGTAGACCAGGGAGGGGCTGTGGACATGGTCTACCTAGACTTCAGCAAGGCATTTGACACAGTCCTGCACAAAAGATTAATCAACACATTAGCTAGCCTGGGAGTGGGTCCCAGAGTGGTAGCCTGGATAAAACATTGGCTGGATAACAGGACACAGAGGGTAATAGTAAATGGAGTCCACAGTGAAGAAAGGGGGGGTTACTAATGGGGTACCACAGGGTTCAGTACTGGGGCTGGTCCTTTTTAATGTCTTTGTAAGTGGCATTGCAGAGGGACTGGAAGTAAAAGTATGACTCTGCAGATGACACAAAGATCTGCAACAGAGTTGATACGCAAGGTGGGGTGGAAAGGATGAAAACGGACTTGGCAGGGTTGAAGGAATGGTCAAATGTATGGCAGCTTAGATTCAACGCAAAGAAGTTCAAAGTAATGCACCTGGGAAACAAAATCCCAGGGGAAGAGTACACAATGGGGGTGAGATACTGACTACAACAAAAATGGAAAGAGACCTGGGGGTAGTCGTATCAGATGACCTAAAGGTGGGCAAGCAACGTGAGAAGGCAGTAAGGAGGGCTGGGGGGATACTGGGATGCATAGGAAGAGGCATCACCAGTAGAAAACAGGAAGTTGTTGTTCCTCTGTACAGACAGTTGGTAAGACCACATCTGGAGTACTATGTACAGTTCTGGAGACCCCATCTCTGCAAAGACATAGACAGGGTGGAGGCTGTCCAGAGAGGGTAACCAAAATGGTGCAGGGCAGGGTTCGACCTTAACATATATTTACTTGCCCGGGGCATAGTGCAGATACATCCCTACCTGTCCGCATGGGCTAGTGCAGTCACCAGAGTCGGCAGTACTTCTGGTGGTGGTAGCGGTCATCAGAGCAAAATCCTTCCAAGCCCCTGGAACTCCAGAGCAGCCGCAAAGAGCAGACATAGCTGGCGGGTACTCTCCGAGAACTGAACTAGTGCGTCTGGCTTCCTTGTTGTTTGGAGTTCCTACTAGAAGGTGGGTATGCGGGCTGTCACTCACTGCTTGTTTTTCCTACTGGCCAGCTCAATAAGGAAGTCAGCGGGGGTCAGCAAGAGGTGGGAACAGCACTGATATCACCATAGCACTGACTGGGTAAAGAATAGTCTGGGCATGTAAGAAGGAGGCAGACTGGCAGAAGCCATTGGTGGTTAGTGCTATGGGGGTGTGACTTCGGGTGCCTAACCTTTCATTAAGGAGCTGTTCTTCACTCAACAAAGTGTGGAAGATTTGAAATTTGGTAGGAGCTGTGTGTTGCTGAAAGGCAGGAGGAACTGTTGGGTGTGTGAAGACGGGGAGTTTGGTGGAGTTTGGCGGTTTCAGTGGTTTGGATGGTTTTGGTTCGGCGGTGCTGCGGTGGTCTTGGCGGGATCAAAGCCGGAGGACTGTCAGATGTCTTATTTGTGTTTGTTGAGCAGACTACAACTACAGAAAGACAATCAGAGCTGGATCGCCTGAATTTCAGACACCAAAAACGCCAGCTCAGGTGAGGCAGTGCACGTGGAATTATTCACAAAAACGCCGGTTATGGTCACCAGTTTTTTGTGTGTGTGTGTCTTCTGAGTGTCTTGTTAGCAGAGTGAGTTAATTTTTGCTCATCTGTTTAGGCTTGTCTTTGCTTTGCTGCTCCAACCTGTAGTATTCTGTAGTAAATTAGTTTGGTAAGTGAGTTAGTGATTTAGGGCTGTTTGCTCCATTAGCAGCTGTCGTTGAATAGTGCCAGAAATCTTCAGGTCGGTGCCTCAGCCTGATGCAGCTCCACAATGCAATTTGGTTTTCTTTTTATTGTGTGTGCTGCAGTATGTGAGTGTGTGAATGCTGGTTCTACAGGGATTTTAATGGGGGCACTACTAGGAGCAGTATTGAAACAGTCTGCCCTTGTGAAAAACTCTGCATTTTGGTTTTGAAGTGAGCATAGTCAGAAGATCCTTCACTATCAGGAACCAAGGGTGAGATTTACTCTTAGGCCCTGTACACATCAAGCTAGTTAAAACGTTTTAAGGTGCTTAAAACGTTTTAACTAGAGCAAATTCGGTGCCCATCCGCATTTAAGCACGGTTTCAAAGCGTGTTAGGAAACTGTGCTTAAACCCTGCTGGGAGCTAGTCTCAAGTCCGCTTTTAAAACGGTTTGATGAGGGAAAGATGTTACCCTGTAGTGTGGACGGGCGCCTGCATATTGCTCCTCTAGGAAGCGCAGCAACATGGAGAACCGCTTTTTAAAAAACGCTACTGGAGGCAGATGCGGATGGGAGTTGGCTATGGTATAACTGAGTTAAAATTCGGTTGAAGACTGATCTGGACGGGCTACTGTGGTGAGTTTAAAAACGTTTTTAAAACGGTGCAAATCTTCAGCTCTAATGTGTACAGGGCCTTAGTAAGTCACAATGTCATGTCATGGGATTGTTAATGCTGAGAGACTAGAGAGCTTGCTGTGCACTCTTGCAATCCTTATGGAGAAAGACAATTGGGGATTCTTATTCTGCTTGGTTTGACTGCCAGTGGTGATTTGTTGTGGGGTTGGGCTGCTGGGCTGGGCTTGACTGGCCATGTCTGCCATTGCTCTGCTCATATTTGTGTTCTGTTGCCTCTTGGGGGAGGGAGATGTCTGTGGCTTGTTATGAGGCTGGGTAGGCATGTGTGGCTTTTTTAATTTTTGCACTGGATTGCTGCTTGAACACACCAATGTACTCAGGTAAGTCAAGTGCCTGTAGTTACCATTCTTCTGAGGTTGTGTGGGGGCATGGGGGGATTGAAAGTGTGCTTTTGTGATCTGCCCTGTTGTTTATCTATTTTGCTGCAGCACATTCTGCTTTCATTATAGAAATATAAATAAATGTTTAAACTGCGTTGATTTTTGTCATTTTTTCATTGTGTGTCATGAGCGTGGACTAGTACAAACCACTGCGGGTTAGTGCACTTTTGGACTGACTTGTCCAGCTGGCTAGTGCAAAAAAAAGTTAAGGTCAACCTCTGGTGCAGGGTCTGCACCAGAAGGCATATGAAGAAATACTAAAGGAGCTTAAGATGTATAGCTTCGAGGAAAGGAGGGAGAAGGGGGGACATGAAAGAAACTTTCAAATACCTCAGAGGAATCAACAAAGTCCAAGAGGGTAGCATCTTTCAGAAAAAGTGATGTGCAAGAACAAGGGGGCACAATTTGAAGTTAGAGGAGGACGGCTCAGAGGTAATGTGAGGAAGTATTTCTTCACAGAGAAGGTTGTAGATGCATGGAACAGCCTTTCCGGGGAGGTCGTAGAGTCAAAAACAGTGGGGGAATTCAAGAATGCATGGGACAGGCATAAGGCAATTCTAGTGGGGGGGTTAGGAGGAAGTAGGCTGTTGGTTAACTAGGATCTGCAGCGTATCTTTTAGGTAGGCAAATGGGCAGACTATGTGGGCCAAGTGGTCCTTATCTGCTTTCAGATTCTGTGTTTCCTTGCTGTCACACCACACAGGGATAATGGTCTTTTGCTCACTGGGGACCTAGCTGGCTGAATAGTCCCAGGTCAGACATCTCTTCCATTCCCAGGCTTGGCATGTTCAAATCCAGGCTTCGCCATCATCTCGCTGCCTCCAGTTCTTGTGACTGCTTCATCTAATTCAGCCCTACTTACATTTAACCTAGCCTAGTCCAAGCCCACCCTTCTTAGCACTTATCTTCCCTCTTCTCCCACTACCCTGCCCGCTCCTCCCTCTACTGCTCCCCCCCCCTTCCACCATTAGCACTTATTCATATGATAATTGACAATGCCTCTGGCTGCTACTTCCTGTACATGTGTCCTGTCCCCCGGTTTCTGTCCCTCATGGCCTCACTACTATTCTTTTTGTCTCTTGTTTGGTTTTCTGTAATGTGCCCACGCGGAACTACATGTAATCCATCTGTTTCACTGTTTGCTTAGAATGTTTTATTTTATTTTCTATTTCTGTATTATACTGTATCTGATGTGGAACCTTTGTAAAAGATCTTTTGGCTCAATGGTATTTGTAATCCTAGATATAAATAATAATAAAAAAAAAAGTCAAACATTACAATGCTCAGAGAATGATACCGTTCCTCTGACTTCCCCTCTGATGCAGTCTTCTGACTCAGTTGAAGTTTGCACTCATCCTCCTGCATCTTGGTATGACGAGGACTAGGACTCAAGACTCTGGAATAATGTGGAAGTGGTACCATGGACATCTCCTGCTTGGGTGATTTTGGTTGCAGCCCCCATGCCTCCCCTTTAAGAGTACTCCTCCAATGTCCTCTTTTTTTTTGTCAGGGACATTATCAAGACTCTGGAGGTTTGAGCATCTGCCAGTGAAACCCAGGGCATGTTTGCTTTCCTGAATATGTCAGTCAAGGCCAGCATGGTATGCATGCCTCTCATTCTGGAAGAATGTAGAAGTGGTACTGTGTACATCTCCTGCTTGAGTGATTTGTGTAGCAACTCCCATGCTTCCCTTTTAGAATACTCCTCCAACTTCCTGTCTTTTGTCAGGGACATTATCCAGACTCTGTAGGTTCTAGTGTCTGCCAGGGAAACCCAGGGCATGTATGCTTTCCTGAATATGTTGGACAGGGCCAGCATGGTATGCATACCTCTCACTGTGTATTCGGCATCTGTAACCTTTGCAAAACATCTAAGGTTAGAGCAATCATCTGTTTCTCTGGAGGTACAGTGCCTGGTCCCGTGCATTTAGAATAAGTTATCATTCTCTAACCGTTCTACCGAAGGTAGAATTGCCTTTGGTGAAGGTAGCCTTTTAGATCACATCACTTCAGTAGTCTAGTCTGCCCATTTTTTTTTCCCTTGAATAATTTGGCAAAACAATAACTGCTACTAAATTTGTAGACTCCTACACAGGGTCTCCCTGCCTAATTTGCCACCAAAATGATTTTTTCACCTTCTTCTACACATTGCAAGGCCATGCCTGCCTAGTCTATCCCACAGATTGTTCACAGCTTAAAAAAAAAAGATCCTCTGCTGTCAAGATTGAACAGCCATGATTTAGTCCTTGGTGATAACATAATCACCTGTTCAGGCATCTAGTTTTGTGCTGTTCTTGGCATCCATCTCATTTGTCATGATCGTTCTACCCCCTAGTCTGAGAGTCCTGAGACACCCACTTCCCTCCTAGGCTGGTTGATGCTTGGTGTCAATGGAATGAGTTGTAATGCTGCTAGTGAGCAAATGTGGGGCAGGGTAACAGACATGCAGTACTTTCTGTTTCCTTCCCCCTCAATGCTATGATTGGTACATGCCACCATCATGCATGACTGAAGGCTCCTAGTTCAGTCCTTTTCTTCCTGAGTAACCTCCAGCAGTCAGTCATAACAAAAAAAAATCAGCACTTCCCTCCTGGTCAGCTGCGCTACCTTTTTCTGGTGCTTCCAGGTTTCTAAAATAAAAATAAAAAAAAATGCACTCAAATCCGATCCCTTTCCACCTTGTCTGTAACAGAGGTGGGCAGAAGGGACCTTGTTTTAATGTCTTATCCAAAGGATGGCACCTCAGCAGTGCAACATCCCCCTCATACTGCACTACACAGTCAGCTATAGATTGGGCAAGTAACCAGTGTGGGGTTAGAACACACGACTTTCCAATCTCCCAGCCCCAGAGGCAAGCATGCTACCTACTGTGCCACTGACAGGCTCCTTACATCCTTTAAATCATGGACCCCCATTAAAGTCTGTATTAGGTTTTCAAATAAACAGCAACAGTTCAGAGTACCAGGAATACAGTATAACAGTCATACAGTTAACAGTGGATTCGGTTTACACTGGTACCAGATAAGGAACTGATATAAACAGTCTAGCACTGTCAGCAAAGCAAAGGAAGAGGTGCATTAGTCATGGTGAGATGTTCTGAAGTTCTAGAAACAAACCAAGGTTATAGTAGAGGAAGATGTCCTGCTGAGCCCAGACTAGATATACGGTCTACTAGAGTAAATGGAACAAATCCAGAGACTCCTGCTTAGAGTCACAACTCATTAAGTTTCTACCAGGGTGGATATATGTCTTACTGGTAGGACTTATCGTGGAAGTGTTGCAGAGGGACCAATGTGCCATCTAGATAAGTATCCAGGGCAAGTATAGCAATATCAAGTTCAAGTATATTAAATACACACGGTGGGGAGAAGGGGGGTGAGAACGGGTGGTGGAGTGGGGGCAGGAGTGTAGCCAGAAATTTCCATTTTGTACACAGTCTCCAACAGTTACACCCCCCCCATTAAAAAATGTACACATCCTTTCCAAATGGCACCCCCCTCCAAACAAGTCAGATTGTTGTCAGATGACTCCTCTACTCTCTAAAGAGGTTATACATGTATTGGACACTCCTCAGTGGTCTACACTAACCCAAATACTACAGATTAGAATGATAATATTAACAGAGTGGCTTATGGTTTGTGACAGACACTCAACAAAACTGTACACAAATGTGTACAGTGAGTATGCCTGTCTACACCCTTGAGTGGGGGGCCCCACAGAGAGGAGTAGATGATCAGGTGGGCTGATAGTCAGCAGAGTGTCAACAGAGAACAAGGTGTGCCAGTTACATGGAATGTGCAGATAGAGGGCAGTATGAAGGGCCAGCTAGGCTTGCCAGAGTCGTTCGTCTGCAGTTCACCCACTGGGGGAGCTCCTTGGGCTGTGCCGTGCTTTATTGTGGATTTAGGGACCCTACATGCTGTCATGCCCCAGACAGCTAGTGGTGGAACCCACTAGGGAGGGAGCAGTCTTAGACCTGGTGGTGTGTGGGAATGGAGAAAGGATCTCAGATTTAGAAGTGGGTAGCCATCTGGGAATAAGTGACCACAAAACAGTGTGGTTCACGATAAACACAGCCATAGAGTCGAGCCATACAAAATCAAGCGTGTTGGACTTTAGGAGGGCTGACTTTGGGAAAATGGGAGAGTGCCTCAGAAGAGCGTTAGCAAACTGTCAGGAAGGAGGGGTAGAGGAACAATGGGGAAAAATCAAAACAGCTATCACAGAGGCAACAAGCCTTTGTGTGAAGCAAATCAACAAAGCAAAATGAAGGGGAAAAAAACGCTGTGGTTCTCAAAAGAGGTGGTGGGGAAGGTTAAGGAGAAAAAGGTAGCATTCAGGAAACACAGAAGGAGCAGGACAGAGAACTGTACCAGTTAAAGCAGAAGGATGTGGGGAAGGCAGTCAGAATAGCAAGAGCCCAAACTGAGGAAAAGATAGCCAACTCAGTTAAGAAGGGGGATAAAACCTTTTTTATAGGTACATTGGGGAGCGAAGAAAGATGAAGGAAGGGATAGTGAGGCTTACTAAAGGGAAGGGAGGGTGGACAGAGAATGACAGTGAAAAAGCAGGGATACTAAATGAATACTTCTGCTCAGTATTAACAAAAGAAGAGGAGGGGGAGGTACCAAAATCAAAGAATAGAAGCACTCTGGATAGGGAGGTTAATACCAGTCCATTCACAGAAGAAAGGGTCCTGAAAGAACTCTTAAAACTGAAGGTGGACAAAGCAATGGAACCTGACTGGATTCACCGAACAATTCTAAAAGAACTAAGGGTAGAATTAGCGACACCATTGAGTACCTTTTTTAACAAATCATGGGAGGATGGTGTTGTACTGGAGGAGGGCAGTCGTGATTCCCCTTCACAAAAGTGGGAGCAAGACAGACAGGAAACTACAGACCTGTTAGTTTGACCTCAGTGGTAGGGAAAATGATGGAATCACTTCTAAAGGAAAGAATTGTTGAGTTCCTAGAGGCCAGTGGGGCACAGGACCCAAGGCAGCATGGATTCACAGCGGGAAGGTCATGTCAGATGAATCTAATAGATTTCTTTGACTGGGTGACCAATGTGGTGGACCAGGCAGGGGCAGTGGACATGGACTGCCTAGACTTTAGGAAGGCATTTGACACAGTCCCACACAAAAAATCAATATAAAAGTTAGCCAGCCTGGGAGTGGGTACCAAGGTGGTAGCCTGGGTTAAAAATTGGCTTGGACAACAGGATACAGAGGGTAATAGTAAACGGAGTTTACTCTGAAGAAAAGGGGGGGGTTACTAGTGGGGTACCTCAGGGTTCAGTACTGGGACCGGTCCTCTTTAATGTCTTTATAAGTGACATTGCAGAGGGACTGGAAGGAAAAGTATGTCTCTTTGCAGATGACACAAAGATCTGCAACAGGGTTGATACAGAAGGTGGGGTGGAGAAGTTGCAAAGGGATTTGGCAAGGTTGGAGGAATGGTCAATTATATGGCAGTTTAGATTCAGTGCAAAGTAATGCACCTGGGACACAAAAATCCAGGGGAAGAGTACACAATGGGGGGTGAGATAACAACAGAAATGGAAAGGGACCTGGAGGTAGTTACATCAGATGACCTTAAGGTGGGCAAACAATGTGAGAAGGCAGTAAGGAGGGCTGGTGGGATACTGGGATGCATAGGGAGAGGCATCACTAGTAGAAAACAGGAAGTTGTTATCCCTCTGTACAGACAGTTGGTGAGACCCCATCTGGAGTTCTGCGTCCAGTTCTGGAGACCCCTTCTCTGCAAGGACATAGACAGGATGGAGGCTGTCCAGAGGAGGGCAACTAAAATGGTGCAGGGTCTGCACCAGAAGACATACGAAGAGAGATTAAAGAAGCTTAATGTGTATACACTCGAGCAGGGAGAGGGGGGACATGATAGAAACGTTCAAGTACATCAAGGGAATCGACAGAGTCCAAGATGATAGCATCTTTCAGAAAAAGAGAAGTGCAAAAACAAGGGGGCACAATTTGAAGATAGAGGGGGGACTGCTCAAAGGTAATGTGAGGAAGTATTTTTTGATGGAGAGGGTTGTGGATACATGGAACAGCCTTCCTGAGGAGGTAGTGGACTCAAAAACAGTGGGGGAATTCAAGAATGCATGGGACAGACATAAGGCAATTCTAGTGGGTGGTAGGAGCAAGTAGGCTGTTGGTTAACTAGGATCTGCAGCCTATGCATTAGGTAGGGAAATGGGCAGACTAGGTGGGCCAAGCAGTTCTTATCTGCCGTCAAATTATATGTTTCTGTGTTTAATTTACCAGCAGCTATATAGGCTGTCTTGTACCCAGCCATCAGGTTTGCCCAATCCTGGGCTATAGGAGGTTCAGGGTCCTTCCAGTGTCTGAGGACGCGCTTCACCTCTGCCACGGCCCTTACCATCCAAAGGGGTTGCGGATAAGAAATGAAAAGGCTCAGGGGGAATAGGTCCACCAGTGCTATTTGAGGGTCTCTGTGCTATGGAATGTGGTAACTGCTCTGCACTGTCTTCATACGTCCTCTCATTATGTGTCCACAGTGTGGCAGTACCACAGTATGTGAGACCATGGGTCTGGAGGGAGTTGCACCTCCAGCAGTTGCTGCTGTTTAAAAGGCCAGCCCTGTGGAACCATTGGAGAGTCCAGTGAGCTCTGTGGAGAAATTTTATACTGAATGCTTTTGGCCTGTATTTCCCTGGAAGCTTTGTATACCACAGGCCACCCCAGTCCTGGGGTATGTTTACATCCATTTCTCTTTCCCAGACTTCCCTAGGGCCTGCTGAGGCCTGTCTTGGCTCAAGTTTGAATGATAGGACTTCGGACATGGGGTGACTGTCTGTATCGAGGTCAAGTTGCACAGCCAGGCATCAAAGGGAGTTGCAGAAGGAAGGGAATGATTTTGGGCTACCTTGACTAGAAGCAGATCCCTCACTTGGAGAAATCTCCAAAAGTGTGTCCGAGGTAGGTTATATACACACTGACAACAGAGCCTAAAAGGAGTAAAGTACTCCTGTCATAGGGTGATCTGTCACCCACAGTAGTGATCCCTTGGGAGACCAGTCTCTCCATTCTAGGGGCACGTTATCTATAGTCAAGGCAGGGTTCCACCACAATGGCCAAAGGCGCGAGGATGTATATTGCCATCACCATGTGTTGGCATGTTTTGCCACATATTTTTGGTGCATCCCCCACTCTGCGCATGACAGGGAAGTCCCCAGCAACACCAAGGCCAGTGCAGAGGGGCGGTCGCATTGAAGGAACTCGAGGGACATTCATATGGGGTGGTAGACTGAGACATCTGGTTTCAGGCAGGCTATGGCCTTACTCAAGACTACAAAGTTGTGCTGCAGTTTAAGATTCAGGAGGCCAAAATCTCCCTCTTTCCAGTGCTTCTGGAGGGTCTAGAGTTTCATTTTGGCTGCCTTGTGGTTCTAAATGAACTTAGTCAGCTTGGAGTGGAGGGTCTTGAAAAAGGGAGCAGGAAGGTGAATCAGTAGGTTCACCAGAATGTTTTGCAGCTCTGGGAGTGTAATCAATTTGAGGGTGCTTATCCTTACCCAGGTGGAGAGCATGTGTATTTTTTTTTTTCCACCTGTCTAGAGCTGTGGAGACCTTCTCCAGCATGCTAGTCACATTGGCTTGTACCGTGGCTGATACTGTGGCCCTTATTTGGATATCCTGATGGGTAACACCCCTTGGGGACCACTGATAAGGGTGTCCCTTGGTCAGAGATTGGCGACTGGTTTTGGTTAGCAGTAAAATCTGGGACCTAGACTCATTCAGTTTGTAGCCTGAGAGGGTGGCATACTGGGTGATAAGGTTCACCAGGGCAACTAGGGAGGAGGGGATGTTCGTCAAATATAATGTGATGTTATCAACAAACAGCAACATTTTCTGCAGTGTGTCATCAATTTGTATCCCTGGGAAAGACAGAGGCCCGCATGTTTTGCGGCAGAGCCTCCACTGCTAACAAACGAAAAGGGGGAGAGTGGACACCCCTGCCTAGTTCCCCAGTGCAGTTCAAAGGGAGTGAGATATGAACATAATAAGATGCCAGCAGAAGAAGGCCATTTGGTCTATCTTGTCTGCTCTTATTGCAGGGTCCACAGCTTGAGCTACTGTCCCTGCCCCCCTCCGTAACCATGATCCTTATTTATTTATTAGAAAAATCAGATTTACAACTTTTGAGTCATGGACTCATTTACAAAGGCACCTCGTCGGGGGGGGGATAGACAGAGTGACATAGTGTGGTTACGACAGTGAGAACAGTACAGGTGCAGAACATTAAACATAGAGTACACATAGGTTACATAATGTTACTTATAATAGGTTACAGTCAAATACAAGGTACCCAAGGGTTACATTGGGGGTACAGCTCTGGACATACCTAGATAATACCTGGAGAGGGTGGAGGTAGGGATGGGGAGTGGGGTGGGAGAGGATAGGCTGACCGGAGGACGTTGTCAAGTCAGGGAGGTCTGACAGGAGGATCCCACAGTGGGATTAATTAGGTGCATCTACAGCAACGAGTGTCAAAGAAATGGTTCCGGAGGGTGATTTTTGAAGGGACCAATTTTGGCAATGTCTGTGATGCAGGGTGGGAGGGACTTGAATCAAGCAGGGGCTCGGTAATGGTAGGACCTCTGGGCTAGCAAGATCTTAGTTCTGGGCACCAGAAATGTGGCCTTGACAGAGCTACAGGTGGCAACAAATGAGGATGCATGCCGTAGGGAAGCAGAGACCCCCGGGGGGGAGAGCCCTAGAAGAGATTTTTGGGTGAGTAGGCAGGTCAGGTAACGCAGATGCCCCTAAAAGGTGAGCAGGTTGGTGGTGGAATAGAGCAGGCAGGTGTGCGTGCAGCTAGGGGCTCCGTTCAGGAGCCTGCAGGCCTTATTGAGAGCTAGATTTTAGTCAAGGCGGTATTGTCCGCCGCAGCGTAAATGGGCACGCCATAGTCCACAAGTGACAGGATGGGAGAGGTGATGGCAGGCCAGAGGGCAACTTGGGGGAGGCAATCTCTATGACGGTATAGCAGGCCTATCTGAGAATTTATGGCAGAGGATAGGGCATTGATGTGGGTGTGGAAGGTGAGAGCCGAGTCGAAAGTGATGCCTAGATATTTGTAAGAGGTCACTTGCTCCAGCGGGTGCAGAGTGCTGGGGAGAATGAAGAGGGGGGCATTCTTGGCCTTGTTTTGGTGATGGGAGAAGAACATTGACTTAGTCTTCTTTAGGTTAATGACAAGTCGGTGGTCAAGGAACCACTTTTCAGCTTGGTTGTAGGTGTGCTGGAGGGATACCTGGAGAGAAGAGGGATCAGGGTGGGATGCAAAGAGAACCACATCGTTGGCATAGAGGGGCATTTTTCCTGTGCAGGAGCTGGGGAGAGTGTTGAGGTAGAGGCTGAAAAGTACATGGCCCAGAATGGAGCCCTGGGGTACCTCGGAACGAATGGGCTGGGTATTGGACAGGGAGCCGTTTATCTTCACATGCTGGGATCTAGCAGAGAGGTAGCTGGAGAACCAGGCAAGGGGACCAGCGGAAAAGCGCAGTTGGTGGGGGGAGTCGAGCAGGCGGGGTGACAAACCATGTCAAAAGCCTTGGAGAGGTCTATGAACACTACACAGGCAAGGTTGCTGGAGTCGAGAGCAGAGTGCAGTTATTGGGAGAACTCCAGGAGAGCAGTAATGGTACTGTGTCCTGGGCAGAAACCATGTTGTTCTGGGCACATTATGTCATATTTGGCCAGGTACTCAGAGAGTTGAATAGACACTATTTTTTCTAGGACTTTGGAGAGCGGGGGGGAGAATAGAGATTGGCCGGTAGTTGTTGGGTGTGGACCGATCTTCACGCTTATGTATAGGGGTGATTTCGGCTGGTTTCCAAGCAATGGGAAACTGACAGAGGCATAGAGAACGGTTTAGTAGGTCTGTAAGGGGGAATAAGATGACATCCAAGACCAGGTGGAGGATCGTGGTGTCTAGGGGGTCACAGCTGGGGTTGTTGCTACCAAGGACTTTTAGCAGGTGCGGCCTGGCTACATGGGTGGGGGGATATACTGTGCAGGTAGAAAGGAGGGCGATCCATGCCTATTCCAGCCTCTTCAAGCTTCCCACTGTCTTCAACGAGACCACCTCTTCTGGTAGTGCATTCCAAGTGTCCACCACTCTCTCTGTGATGAAGTGCTTCCTGACTTCCCTCCTAAACCTTCCCCCCAGCGTAAGATTGTGCCCCCTCGTGTTATGGTTGCCACTCAGCTTAAAGAGACCCTCCTTATCCACCTTATTTATCCCTTTCAAGTACATGAAGATCCAAATCATGTCCCCTCTCTCGCCCCTTTCCTCCAGGGAGTACATGTTCAGTGCCTTCAACCTATCCTCGTATGTCTTAAACCCACTGTCATCTTTGTAGCCCTCCTCTGGACTTTCTCCAGCAGGTTAATGTCCTTTTTGAGGTGTGGGCACCAGTACTGAGCTCCATACTCAAGATGTGGCCTCACCAGTGACCTGCACAACAGCAGTATAACTTCCTCCTCTCCTACTACTGATCCCCCTTGCTATGTATCCCAGCATCTTGTTTGCCCTTGCTGCTGCTTTCTTGCACTACGTAGAGTGCTTCAAGTCACTAGTGATCATCACTCCCAGGTTCTTCTTCTCCTCTGATGTAGATACCTGGACTTTACTTAAGTAGTACTCTGTCCTGGGATTCTTGGGTCCAATGGGCATAACTTTGCATTTCTTGGCATTGAAGCCAAGCTGCGAGATCCCGGACCGCCTCCCCAGCTTTTCCAGATCAACCTGTAGGTCCTGTATCCCTTCAGCTGTGTTCACTCTCCTGCAGAGCTTGGTGTCGTCCGCTGATATCACTGAGATGACAGAGTTTGTTAGAAATGAGGCAGATACGAACATACGAAATTTGCCAGCAGATAAAGGCCTAGAGGTCTATCAAGTCTGCTCGAATGTGCAGCTAGCACCTCTTATCCTGCAGCTGCCCTCCTCCCACCCTTCCCCTTCATTAACCTCCCCTTGTCCTGTCCCATCCTCGTTTGAAGCAGTCCACTGTTCTACTGCATACGACTTCAGCAGGTAACGCATTCCACCCAGCCACCACCCTCTCTGTAAAAAAGTGTCTCCTCATCTCCCTCCTGAACCTTCCTTGCTCCAGTCTCATATCATGGCCCCTGGTGGCCCTCCCCTCCCTTACTTTGAACAGCCCCTCTGTACCCGTCTTGTTTATTCCTGTCATGTATTTAAAGGTTTCAATCATGTCACCCCTGTCTCTCCTCTTCTCCAGTGAGTACATGTTCAACTCCTTCAACTTCCTCTCGTATAAGTCCCCCAGCCCCTTGATCATCTTTGTCGCCTGCACTGCACCCCCTCCAGTAACTTAATGTCCCTCTTCAGATACGGACGCCAGTACTGCACGCAGTACTCCAGGTGTGGTCTAACTAATGACCTATACAGTGGCAGAATCACCTCCTCCCTCCTCGAGGATATACCCCTTGCAATACAACCCCGCATTTTGTTGGCCTTTGCAGCTGCCTTCCTACATTGTGCCGAGTTGTTCATTGACCCTGTAATGAGCACACCCAGATCCTTCTCCTCCTCTGTCTGGGCTAGCTGCACTCCCCCCAGCTGGTAACTCCTCCTTGGGTTCTTCATCCCAAAATGCAGCACCTTGCACTTTTTGGCATTAAAGCCCAGTTGCCAGGTGTCTGACCAGGTTTCAAGCTTTGCCAGATCATCCTGCAACCCCTGCCATCCCCCTAGGTTATCCACCACCGCGCCTACCTTGGTATCATCAGCAAACAGACTGATCTTGCTCTTGATGTCCCATGATATGTCTGCAGTGAATATCCCAAACACTGGTCCCAACACTGAGCCCTGTGGAACACTGCTCGTCACTGCCCTTGGGTGTGAGAGCTCCCCACCCACCACCACCCTCTGTTGCCTTCCCTGCAGCCAGTTTCCTACCCATCTCACCAGCTTTTCACCCGCCCCTGTGCCTACTAACTTCCTTCCCAGCCTTCCATATGGCACTGAGTCGAATGCCTTACTGAAGTCCAGATACAGGACATCCACTGCATGGCCCCTGTCCAGCTGCCTAGTTACCCAGTCATCAGAACTCAACCAGGTTGGTTTGGCAGGATCTGCCACGTATGAAGCCATGCTGTCTGCTGTCCTGTAGTCCTTGGCCTCTAGGAGGGCCACCAGCCCTCCTTCAGGATAGTCTCCATTAGCTTACCCAGTATGGATGTGAGGCTCACTGGTCTGTAGTTTCCGTTCATCCTTGGGGCCACTCTTGTGGAGGGGCACCACATGAGCCATCCTCCAGTCCTGAGGTACACACCCGAATGTAGTGAGGCATTAAATAGGTCTGCCAAAGGTCCTGCAAGGACCCTGCCAGCTCCTTCAGTACCCTGGGTGGATGCCATCTGGGCCTGGCCTTGTCCACCCTCAGTGCCTTCAAACCCTCTTGAACTCTGCTCTCCATGATTTCCCCATCTGTCACCACTTCCCCACCTGCTTCTGCCATTTCTACCACCTTGGGTGTCACCCCCCTCTTCTCTTTAGTAAATACTGAGCAGAAGTACTCATTTAGTGCTTCCGCCTTATCGCACCCTGCTTCCACCCAACCCCCTCCTTCCTAATCCTTACTATGTGGTCCTTACAGCTCCTTTTCTCCCTGATGTACTTAAAGAAGTCCTTCTCCCCCTTCTTAATTCCTTGTGCCAGCCTGAGTTCCGTAGATGCTTTGGCTCCCCTTACTGCCCTTGTCACCTCCTTCGATTCTGTCAAGTACTCCTCCTGTCCTCCCCCTCCCTGTTTTCTTGTACCTCCTAAAGGCAGCTCTTTTCTCCTTACCTTTCCATGACCTCCTTGCTCAACCAGCTCGGTTTCAGCCCTAGCCTTCTTGCTCTGGGCTTTGCAGCAGGTTTTGCTGCCTCCACTATCCCCAGCTTTATGAGCTCCCACCTCTGGTTAGTGTCCATACTAGATTGAATTCTGGCCAGGTACCCTTTTACCACTTCCCCTGTCCTCCCAAAGTCGGCCGTCCTGAAGTCCAACACTATTGTTCCAGATTCCACTCCTTCCTTGCCCATATCCAATGTGAGCCATACTGAGCGGTGGTCACTCCCTGACAGCGGTTCCTCCACTGTAAGTTCTCTCACAATGTCCCCATTTGCCAGCACAAGGTCAAGGGTATTCCCTAACCTGGTTGGTTCACTGACCATTTGCAGCAGGAAGCTGTCCTGGAAGGCATCCAGCAGTACCTGCTCCCTTCTGTTCCTGGTTGTTGGGGTGCTCCAGTCCACTCCTGGCATGTTGAAGTCCCCCACAATCACCACACTACCCTTCTCGCAGGTCCTCCTGATCTGTCCCGCTAGTTCCTTCTAACTCCTCCGCCTGAGATGGTGGCCTGTACACCACTCCCATTCTAAGAATCCTATTCTTGGAATCCTGGATTTGCATCCAAAGTGACTCTGTACTACCCTCCTCCCCTTCCTCCCTTACACACTTCAGTCCTTCCTTCACATATAGTGCCACCCCTCCTTTCCCAATCACTCTGTCCCTACGAAATAATCTGTACCCTGGTACAGACAGGTCCCAGTCATTGTATTGGGTGGCCCATGTTTCCGTGATGGCTGTAATGTCCACCTCTCCCTCTGCCATGAGAACCTGTAACTCTGCAGTTTTCCTCCCAAGGCTCCTAGCATTAAGGGTAACCACCTTCCACCCTCCCCCCACCCCAATCCTGCCCTCCTTTCCTAGCATCACCAACAGTACTTGCCATTTGTCCTTGTCACTGTTATGGGGGGTAAGCTCATATGGTTTCCCAACCTGTGGTCTCTGCATATCTCTTCCCCAACTGCCACCCCCCACTCCTAGTTTAAATTCCCAACTTCCTCTATGTACTCCTCCATCCTCTGTTTCAACACTTTCTTTCCCTCCTCACTCAAGTGTAGTCTGTCCTTGGCATAGAGACTACTGTCCTCCCAGGTCCCTCCACACCCCCCCAACAGCCAACAGATGGACAAGTATAGATTAACTGGACAAGCTTCAAAAATCTGTGTGAAATACAAAAGTGAGCTAAGGCATCAAACATTGACTCGCTGCATCCTGTCAACGCCTTCTCAGCATCTAAGAACATAATGGCTGTGGGCTCAGTTTTCCCAGTCACAAATCATAGTACGTCCAGCAGTCTCTGGGTATTGTCTGACCCCAAATTACCTGGGACAAAGTCCATTTGATTGAGAGGAATTAATGTGCAAATAATGGGTTTGGGTCTGTGGGCCATTACCTTTGCAGATATTTTGGCATCCACATTATGTCAGTGAAATAGTGCAAAACTGAAAACATAGGACACTGTTCTTGCCCTTCTTTGGAAGCAAGGTGATTAGAAACTGCAGGAAAGAAGGATGTGTCCCTTTAGCCCATGCATCAGTTGCCAATCTGGGTGCCAAGGTAGGTGCATATTTACAGTAATAAAATCAGTAGGGTAGCTGTCATACCTAGGTGATTTGCCTGTAGCAAAGTTAGCAATTGCCGGTGACTTCAGTGGATGTGAAGGGGTGATCACACAGCCTATTCACCTCCCTGGAGACCTGAGTGAGCCAGATATCCCTGTAAATATTTCAGAATCATCCCAGGTAGGAGAGGTTTCCGAGGAGTAGAAGTTTTAGTAAAACTGCTAGAACGCCTCATTGATTTGGGCAGGGGCAGATACTGTGGTGCAGGTGGCCCTGTGTATAAGAGGGATGCAGCTTTCTTCCTTTCTGGCACTCAGACAGTGTGCCAGAAGTTTCACGGGCTGCTTACTGGCCTTCCAGTATGACTGGTTTAGAAGTGCATCTTCAGCCTTGTGCTGCAGGGAGGATTCAGTGGCTGCTCTGACCGCTGCAGTTTGTCGTGTCAAAGCATCTCTCCTGTCTGCGTGAAGCTGGAGCTCCCTCTAGGTTTTGAGGATACCTTCCTGTTGCCTATTTTCTGTCTTTCTTGTGTTTTTGAAGCGTGGGCTATGTACTGTAACTTTCCATTGGCTTTTTGGGGAGGTGTCGGGGGTCTTATTCGGTGCAAGGCATTCTATCAATTCATTGTGCAACCAGGACCTGAAGGAAGCCTGTTGAAGCAAGGCTGTGCTTGGCTTCTGTTTGTTCCTGGAATTTGTCCTAGACACTGCTCTTCTTGCAGACTGTCTCTCTGGTGTGCTACCACAGAGTATACCAAATGCCAAACATTCCCTGTTAGAGCAGAAAGGCTGTTGGGGTTATGGTCTCAACAGTGCGTTTTGGCCACTTTCCGTGAGTGGTTTCAAATGTGGTTGTTATGTCTTGGGGTAACAGTGACCATCACCAGGAGAGGAAGACCATCAGTGTTACTACTGGCCTACTATGCACTGTTTGTTTATTTATTTTTATTTTTTTTATTTAGTTTTTGTTGACCGGGTAAGTGCACTAGACAAATCCTGGCTATTTTCAGGCACGACCCGGGGGAGGGGGATACAGATGAATGCCAACTGACTTTGAACCAGATTAAGCTGTTGGTGGCATTTTCAGTGAATGAGGGACATTTGGCCAGGACACCGGGGAAATTCCCCTACTTTTTTCGGTAAGTGCCATGGGATCTTTAACATCCACCTGAATTACCACCAATCCAGGCAGATGGGACCTCGGTTTAATGTCTCATCCGAAAGACGTAAGGAGTAGTACTAGTGGCTTACTACATGGAGGGATTGCTTGGGCTTGGAGGAGTACTAATGGCTAACTGGTTTGTTCATTGGACTTTTCAAGAAGGGGAGGGAATGTCTGTTGTTTGTGGAAGAGAAGAAACTACCACTTAGGACTTTAATTTGCTTCAGTTTTTTAACAACTGCTGTGGCGAAAGAAATCTAGGTAACTGAAGTATCTGCCAGAGGGCACTAATATTAATGCCTTGTCTGCAGTTGTCCACCCACCTGGACCTAAAGAGACCTTTGCTTAAAAATGACTGTTGGGTCATCAGTCCACGTCTCTTGCTACGTAGCATTTGTCAAAAGTCCCTGACATCTCCAGAAGAACATTGGAAAAAAACTATTTAGGCTCTGTTTAGAGTCGAAATATCTTCTGTATTTGCAGCTCAGTTGGGCTATCTTTGCTAAGTAAATTGGGGGTTAAAAAGGAACATACTCCAAACTGTAGTCCGTGTCTGGAAAAAGGGTACCATCTTGTGGTTTTTTTTTTTTTTTTTTTTGGTGTGTGTGTGTGTGTGTGTGTATTTTTTTTTTTTTTGTTTAAATTTAGAGATGTCTTTCTGAACTTCAGTAGGAATTTGTAATATGTATAGAACATTGATTTTGCAATATGAACACTAGATGGCACTTCAGTGTTACTACAGTATAATACCTAAAATCGAACATCCTGCAATTACCAGTTTTTCTAACCAGTACATTAAATGCTACACTGATGCCAGAGAAGATGTATATTTATTCTTCTTATTGCCTGTAGCGGAGTTCTTGTTTCATGTATTTATAAAACTGCATTGCAGTGATACTCTGCTGTGACTGGACTGCTGAAGTAAGATTAAGAAAGTAAATCCCTTTTTTGTTAACAGCAGGCTGAGCATTTAGTGATATCTTGGCTACATCAAAAATTTAGATCCATAGTTTAGTTTTTTTAGAGTTTAGGATAGAAAACAGACCTGGCCGTGAAAATAAGTCCTCATCACTGTTTAAGAAACTGACGTGATATAGGACAGCAGAGATAGTAATTTCCCTCAGAGACAGTTGGTCTGGCCTTGTTAAATATCTTGACTTTTCCCAGGAATATCGGCTTTTGTCCCATCAGCTACTAAATTCTGATACTCAAACAGAAAGAATAATAAAAAAAAAAGTAGCAGGTATACATAACAAATGAGGGGGGGGTCTTATGTGTTGTACTAACCTGTAGCTGTGGGCTGGGACCCAAGCCCCTAGCCACTGTGCTATCTACCTAATTTCTTTCTGGGCCACTATGAAATACAGTGTGTATGAAAGAAGCACTGTAACGCTAGCTTCTAGCCTGTGGTACTGTACAGTTCCTATACTGCCAGTGTCATGCCCAGTTGCTATTTATGGTGGACTTTGGGATACAAAACCTCCTTACGTAACCACCTTATTAACACCCGAAGCTGTAATTGCCACTAGTCAAAGCTGTACTCAATACTTATGACAAAGCTTACTACTAAGCTGCTAAGGACAAAATAACTCTGGTATTGTTTGCATCAATCCTACCTGTACCAGCTTGTTTGTATCTATGTCTTAAGTTACTGTTATACTGTGTTGTACTGTTATACTGTGTATTTTCGTTTGTCTTACTGTGACAAGGTACCTTTGTAAATGAGCCTATGGCTCAAAGGTTTTCCAAACGGCTGTTTAAATAAATAAAATAAATAAAATACAAGTTTAAAAATAGAATTTACATTTTTTAGTTTCAGTGGTTCTTGTATGGAAGTGAATTAGCATACACGATTTGCGTATGCTTTACCACGCATGCAATATATATTTTTTATTTTATTAAACTCTAGGATTACAAATACCTTTGAGCAGGAACTGCTCATTTACAAGGGTTCCACGACAAAGGATGTAGGGTAACTTACATACAAAGGTCAACAATGGTTACGGTCTTAAAAACACAAAGATGCCTAAGTATTTATTATACAGCCAAGAATGGAAAGAGACAACTTAAGCCAGCTTCAGACGATGTAAAAGCCCTTATCTGGCGGGAAGTAGCCCGTGCGCTTTTGCAGTTTGATCTCAGTGCTATACAGTACAGCAAAGTTACCAGAGTATCCACGTTGGTGTCTGTGCGATTATTACATGGTGTCAGAATGGAATGCCTGCAGCCTCCCACTGCTCTGTCTGTAAGGAAATGTTGAGGAAAATTTGAGAAGATTCAAGCAGCAATTTTAAATTTTATTGGTTGCCAATGGAATTGCTGAAGAGTCCCAGAAAATCCAGGCTATGACCCTCTTGCATGTGGCAGGCCCTGATGCATTAGAGGTATACAGCAGTTTTGTTTGGGAAAGAGAGGAAGAGAAGGAGCAATTGGTCAAAATTATGGGACAATTTGAAAGGTATTGTAACCTGAGAAAGAATGTGACTTATGAGAGACACTTGTTCAATACTAAGAGCCCGAATCAGGGTGAGGCCATTGATTCATATGTAACTGAACTGAGGCTAAAGGCTAAATCTTGTGAATTTGGAGATCTAACTGAATCGTTGATCAGAGATAGAATTGTATGTGGCATACAGAACAGACTATTAAGAGAAATGGATTTAACATTAGATAAGGAATAGCACCCCGTTGGATGTCTTTCTTACAAGCAAGCCACAGTTCTTTTCCTACACTGGAATATATATATATATATTTTTTTTTAATTTTCCTTAATTCGGGAGGTCCTCCGTCAATTTCTGCCCTGGTCACAGCCCCCGGAGCTTCCACCAACTGCCTGTTAACCCCCTCCCCCCCGGAGGGCTGGGCCGCGGCTCTGGTTCCCCAATTCCGGGCCGCAGGCATAGTATCTGGTTGGGAGTGCAGCAGCAGTGGCTAGTTGAAGACCGGGGATGGCTTCATGGAGACGGAGGTGCTCCCCTCCGTTTTCTTTGTTTTTCCTCTGGGAGGCGGGGACGTACAATGACGTCCAGCATCCGCCCCGCCTCCACTGGATTCAAGCGCCAGCAGCTGCGTGACTCCCGGCCTCCGCCAGGGGTCCGTCTTGCGCCGGCACTACCCCCAGAGAAGGAGAGCAGTCCATAGGACGCTCTATCCTTCTCCCCCCAGCTGGCCCTTCAGTGACCTGAGTCTGTTCCCGAACCCGGGTCGCCGGCGTCGTAAGCAGAAATCCAACTGCTGCGCCGACGAGCCCGCTTTACGCTAGAATATTTTTCTCGGATGTCAGCGATCACTGCTTCATCGCCAGTGTAAGATCTGACTCCAGTCCCCCCCTCCACATCTAAGATCTCCACCAGAAGGTCCAGATGCAACTCTGACCCATTCGCCTACATCGATGAGCTAAAATCGTCTGTACACTGGCAGAACTTTAACCTAGCCAAATCGGTCAGTATGGCATATGACATTTTTCATGAAATAGTGTCTTGTGCCATAAATAATCATGCTCCCTTGGTAAAAGTCCACGTAAAGACCAGAACTTGCCGTTGGTTCTCTGCTGAACTCAAGGCTGCATTACTAGTGAGAGAAAAACTCTGGAAAAAAGCCCGCAAATCAAAAACTGCCGAGGATTGGTACCATTTCAGGAAGGCTAGGAACTCTTGTACCAAATTGGTTAGAGAGGCTAAGGCCAAATTCTACCGCTCGGAGCTTGACTCTGTCTCAAGGTGCCCAGCTAAATTTTGGTCCACAGTCAAAGAGCTGTCTGGTCATACAGCTGGAAATGTACTTCCCTCGAAAATCATCTCTGACAATGTTACTATCAACGATAGCAAGGAGATTCTCCAGGCCTTCAACAACCACTTTGCTATGGCAGGCCTATCATTCGACAATTCACCAGCATCCATGTTACGTTCTCCGGTTAGTGCACAGATTCCTCAACCTAGCACCACTAATTCGGTCTTCTCATTCCTTCCTGCTTCATTGAAGGAGGTCAAAGACCTCCTTCTACAGTTGGACACCCAGAAAAGCGCTGGTGCTGACTCTCTCTACCCATACTTCTTAAAGATTGCATACCATGTCCTAGCTGTACCAATCACATACCTATTTAACTTGTCCTTGTCCCAGGGGACTCTTTCACACTTATGGAAAATTGCCCATGTCATTCCTCTGTTTAAATCAGGGGCTCCCTGCGGCCTAAATAATTACAGGCCGATATCTCTCCTACCAATATTATCTAAACTGCTGGAAGAAATTGTGAATGCTCAGTTGAGAACCTACCTTGATAACAAGAACCTTTTAAACCCTATGCAGTCTGGTGTCAGAGCCAAGCAACAGTACCATTACGGCTCTGGCCAAAGTGACTGGCAACGAGAGCTGGAAAACAAAAAATTTGTATGTGCCGTGTTCCTGGACCTTAGCAAGGCCTGCAACACTGTCAACCACTGCCTGCTTCTTTCCACCCTAAAAGTGATAGGTCTGGACCCAACCTCTCTGTGCTGGTTCAATAATTACCTTACAGATAGGCTTCAGCAGGTCAAGGCTGAAGGGAAGCTCTCTCCACTCAAACCACTAAAAAAGAGGCGTTACACAGGGATCCATCCTGGGGGCTCTATTGTTTGCCATTTATATAAACAATATTGATGTTGGCATCAAGGAGGCCAATATTCACCTTTTCGCTGATGATACGGTGTTGTACCTAAACCGCCCAACTCCGGAAGCTGCCTGTGGAGATTTACAAACAGAGTTCAACTTGTTGCAGAATCAGCTCCTGAATAAAAAAAACTCTTACTCAATGCCCAAAAAAACAAAAGCTATGCTGTTCTCTCCGGCTACTCATTCGGCGAACCCTGCTATCTCTGGCTCCTTACCTCCCATAAACACTTTACTAGGAGAGAGGTTGGAATTTGTTATGAAATTCAAGTACCTAGGGGTCTGGCTAGACCACAGACTCTCCTTCATGGAGCATGTCGAGGATCTGCTGAAAAAAGTTGAGGCAGAGCAGGGTTTTAAATAGCCGGTATCACACCGCAATTTGCGATGCGATCTGGCTGCTCGGGCGATCCATTCTTACATCTGCATCGCAAAAAAGTGCGATGCATTCTTTGACCCTCCCCCCACCCATCTCAGCCCCACCACCCTTCCCCACCGACACTCACCCACATTAGGTACCTCATTAGTTTAGAACGCCGCCCAGTCTCATCGCCGCGGACCCAAAATAAACTCTGGCAGTTGCTCCGTAGTTAAATATAAGTTAAGTTATCAAATCCTAGTAGTGGTGTCTGTAGTATCCTCAGTCTCACTGCTGAGGCCCCGAATGCCGGTAGTCGCTCCCAGTAGTGCTTTGTGAACGCGATCGCAATGCACTACTACGAGCAACTACCAGCATTCGGGGCTGCGGCAGTGAGACTGAGAATATTATAGACACCACTATTAGGACTGGATAACTTAACTTATAGTTAACTATGGAGCGACTGCCAGCATTTATTTTGGGGCCGCGGTGGTGATACTGGGCGGCGTTCTAAACTAATGAGGTACGTTATGTGAGTGAGTGTCTGTGGGGACATGGGTGGGGAAGGGTGGTGAGGCTGAGATGGTGGGGGGAGAATGCTGGTAAAGTGGGTTCGGGGCTACAGAGGTTCTTCTCCTTGATCATGATGGATGTCCCTTAATTCACCCCCCTCAAAACTGATTTGTTCTTCCTTTCTGTCCATACAGAAAAGATGCTTGCTGGCAACACAGAGAAGGTGCTGTAAATTCAGACTTTAAGGCAGAAATATATAACGTGTCAGAAATAAAAACAAGTAAAGACAATGGGTTTAACACTAAAAGCAGCAGCATTTATGTCACTGCGGCTGGTGACTTGGAGCTTTAAGTTTTTGGTAAAGGAGCCATGGCTGGGGAGGCTGAAATGGGTGGGGGTTTTGGCAGGTACCCCATGGATGGGGGTTGGTGGTTAGCCACTGAAATGGGTGGGAGGAGGGTTTTAGTGGTTCTGGCAGAGGGACAAGGGTGGGGGTGTGGTACTGAGAGATGGGTGTGTGTGTGTGTGTGTGTGTGTGTGTGTGTGTGTGTGTGGTTGGGGGGTACTGAAACAGATGAAGCCAAGACAGAATTGATTTTAATAAAAGATTTTATTTAGGTTACAATATTTAAGGATTTTTGATTTTGCTAATCAAATCAAGGCATGTGCTTTTCATTTTCACAATTGATTAGCACTTTCACGTGCAAAACTGCTAATCAATTTTCCAAGCTTATTTAAAACCCTGCAGAGGCTTGGTCTCTTCTTTAGAATAAACCGCCTCCTGACCAAAGGTGCCAAGATGCAGTTAGTTCAATCCACATTTCTGTCCCTAATTGATTATGCCGATTTCATTTATAGTCAGTGTAATGCCTCCTGTCTTACTAAACTGGACACCTCATACCACAGAGCCTTGAGATTCATAACTGGCCTACCTATCACCACCCACCACTGCTCCTTATATGTAGCTGTGGGGTGGACCTCCCTTCAGTACAGAAGGAATAGAAATGCGGCTGTCTGGACTTGCAGAGCCATTACCAACAAATTACCCCAATACATTTCCGACTGTTTGCAGTTCTACGTGGTAGGCAACTATGCACTGAGAAGCTATTCTCTGCTTCTACTGAAGGTACCTAGGGCCAATACACGCTTTGGGAGAGCGGCCATAGGCTTTGTGTTGCCCTCACTCTGGAACAAACTACAGAAATCTATGAAACTGAGCCTCTCTGTTAGTCTTACCACCTTCAAGACCTTGTATGCCAAGGCTGTTAAGGAGCTGTGCAGCTGTTTCCAGCACACTTAGCGTGCTAGGGTGCCTACTGCTTACCTGCCCATTACATCTCCACCTAACCTGGCCCCTTGATTGTTTCCACCTATAACCCCCCTTTTTTTCTGCTAATCCACTACCTTTCTTATCCTCAGACTCCTAACATATATGTCCCCAGCCCCATCTACTGTAGCACCCCTCTTAGAACAGCTGCAGTCCTGTACCCCTTCCCTTCATATCTGCCCCTTAAGTTTGTATATGTCCTGACCAGTGATATGCTGTGCTGTTTGAAAATGTTTTAATATGCTGGCTGTTTCAGAATGTTTTAATTCCCCTTCTCATACCATTCTCCCTAACCTTGTTAACCCTATACCTGAAATACTTGTTCTAGGGACATGGATATGTTGTTCATCCACACTCATTGGCAGGTATCCTTGCCACTTTAAATCTTGCCGGAAGGTCTTCAAGCTTGCTCCTCCCACCCACCCGGGTGGTATAACTCTCGGCTCCGGCCCATGACGCCAGATCTTCCTTACCGCTTGGAAGCTCAGGTTCCCTCCTTAACGCTCTGCGTTTGTGACTGGTTCCTATTTCTCCGTTTGCGGATTTAAAAATAAATTTTGCGAAAAAGACTTCAGTCTTCTATCCCTCGCGGCTGCGATGGACAAATCGACTCCCGGATTTCGGAGATGCCCATGCGGGCAGAAGATGTCTCGGACGGATCCACACTCCACGTGTGTCTACTGCTTAGGCCTTGAGCACGACCCGCAGGCTTGCGACCTGTGCTCATCTTTCTCGGCCTACGTCCTCGAAGACCGTGCTGCCCGATTGCAACTGGGCCGTCCCGAGAAGCGTTTCCCTCCGGTGAAGTCCAAGGAGGCCCGGTTGGCGGTGTCCGGGCGCGGGTTCGGCGGATCAGCTCGAGCGGATGGTCGCCTCAAGAGGAGGCGGCGGGGTCAGATCTTCTCTCGCCGCTGCATTTATCCCGCTTCTCTGGGTTCTTCCTACACGGCTTCTTTTATGAGCTTTGTCTGTCCCTCTCCACTAAAGGAGAAGGGCTCGCGCCTGCTGGACCTTATTCTCGGTCCAAAAGAGGGACAGGGGTAAGTCCCTCCGTCGACGCTCTTGGGAGCGGGAAGGTCCTTTCCCGGGCCGCCGACCGGCTTCGGCTTCGGTCGGCCGCCACTGGCCTCACGGTGTCCCCGCCAGGTCAGTTGACCGAGACTCCCACCGATGAAGTCGAGATTTTTCGACCCATTGACGGGCTGTCGCCTTTAGCAGCCGAGATTCCCTCTCCCGGTTCCCCGGAGGAGTTGAGGATCCCGTGGCTCGCCTGTGCCTCCGGTTCCGGAGCCTCGGATGGACCATCCGAGCCGAGGGAGTGCCGGTTCGCCGACACCTCCCGCACCGACCTCGGAAATTCCGGGACTCTGTCTCGGTTCGACCTTCAGGTCCAGCCGATCCCACCGCCATAGGCGGTCTCGGTCTCGGCATCCGCTGTAAGCGGCATCTCGCTGCCCTCGGCCCTCCTCCTGATGAGGGGAGGCTTCGACGTAAATTACGTCGACGGTACGAGGACCTTATGTTGCAACAGCTCCTCCTGGCCGGGAATAAGCCGACTCCGGCGCCTTCCCCGGCCATTAAGTGGCTGTCACCGGAACGGCCGACACAACCCCTCGACTTGCCCGAGGAGCCTATACCAGGCCGGTTGTTCGGCCAAACCAGCTGCTCCACCGATTCGGTGGAACCTCCGCCTCCACAGCCACCACTGGGGCCCGACCAAGGATTCTGTCGGCTCAAGGGTCTACCCCATCGGCTGTCAGTTACCCTCACTCCCGACCGACCTCGGCAGGTGAAGGGTGGCTCAGGCCAGAGGCAGCTCTTCGAGGACTCTTCCGAGTCCGAAGATGATTCCTCCTTTTTCTCCAGGCGACTGGACTTGGAGTCTTCAGGAGGTCAGTCAATGGACGATAGCCCGTCGTCCTTCCTAGGACTGCTTCGGCTCATCTCGGAGTCTACCGGGATGGAGCTCGAACCCGTTTCCAAACGGGCCAGGTATCCCCTCACGGAGATTCTGGACCGAGGGGATTCTCCGACGGAGGCCTTTCCGGTGGCCGAGGCCATAGTGGGTCCGCACTGGAGCTTTGGCAGCGCCTGCTTCCTGCCCTGCGCCGGCCAGGATGGCCAGGAAGTATGCGGTCCCTACCGTTCCTTGTCCGTTTTGAACACCCTCTGCTGAGGGGTTGGTTACCGACAGCGCTTTCGCCGGCAACGCCAGGGATGGACAAACCTCCTGACAAGGAGTCCAAGAAATTGGACTATGTCGGGCGAAAGTCTACGCCATGCCCTTCTCGGCCTTCGCCAGGCCAGTTCTGCCGCCCTCATGGCACATTTTTCTCATGCCCTGTTGGGCTCCCTGGATGAGGTCATCCTCATCTTCCGCCGATCTGCAGACTACGGTTAAGCAGGTGCGGACCAGGGCAGGGCAGTGGCCAAACAGCAGCTCCAGACTGCTTTGGATATAGGGGACTCATGTGCCAGATCGGTGGCGGCCGCAGTGGCTATGCGTCATGGCTTGGCTGAGGATATCCACCTTTACTCGGATACCCAGCACAAGTTGGCGGATGTTCCTTTGGGGACTGACCTCTTGGCCCTGGGGTGGAAGGTCACCTGCAGAGGATCGAGAAGTCCAATGCCACCTTGGACTCGGTCTCTTCCGCTCAGAAGGACAAAGGCCGCAACCACAGCCTAAGCCCTTTCGTCCTTCTGTGCCCCGGTGGCGCCCGGTAGCAACGCCAGGGCCAGCAGGCTCGGCCTTGGCATCCCAAACCCAAGCCGCCGGCTTCCTCTAACAGGAGGCAGGGAGGAAAGGGCCCAGGAGGTCCCTCGGCCGGTCCCTCCTCCAAGCCTGCCCAGTGACGGGCTGAGGGGTGTCGCCCCCATCCCCGTCACCTTACCCCTGGGTCCCCCCGTGGGGGGACGGCTCCGGCACTTCCGTTCCGCCTGGTCCGCTGTTACCACGGACAGGTGGGTCTTGGAGGTGGTGGGAAGAGGCCTGCCTCTGGAATTCGAGCAGGCACCACCCTTCAGAGCCGCCGCCTGGGGCTTCGGGATCCCAGCCTCACGCGTGCCTGCCGAGCCGACATCGCCTCCTCCTCCAGAAGGAGGTGGTAAGAGGTGGTGGACCCTCCTTCAGACCCAGGGTTTGTGTCCAGGTACTTCCTGGTTCCGAACGGACGGGGCTGGCGCCCATTCTCACTCCACACGACCTAAACAAGTTCCTAAGGTCTCGAACCTTCAGGATGGTCACTCTGGCTCAGATAATACCATCCTTGGAACGCGGCGTGTGGTTCTGCTCTCTGGACTTGCAGGACGCGTCTTTTCACGTCCCTATCCGTCCGTCTCACCAGAGATTCCTTCGCTTCCGAGCGGAAGGATCCCTCTTCGAGTTCCAAGCCATGCCCTTCGGCTTGTCTCCAGCTCCCAGGGTCTTCACCAAATGCATGGCAGTGGTGACAGCATTCCTGCGGCGCCGAGGGGTCCGGGTGTACCCTTACCTGGACGACTGGCTGATAGCAGCTCCCTCCAGGAAGGAGGCGGAGTGGTCCAGAGATCTGGCCCTCCAGGTCTGCTTCTCAACTGGGCCTCCTTATCAACGAGGCCAAGTCGGAACTCGAGTCAAGCAGGTGATTCTATTCATCGGGCGCAGCTCAACTCTCTCGAGCCAGGAGCGGCTCCCGCGGACAGGGCCGAGGTTCTTTCCTCCTTGCCCGATCATTTCTGGTTGGGCACCGCGCCTGCCCGGGACTTCCTGCGCCCCTGGGTCTCATGGCAGCCTGCACCAGCGTGGTCCGCTGGGCCCGCTGGAACATGCGTCCCTTCAGTGGGGACTGGCCAGCCAGTGGTCACAACGCCAGCATCCCTTGACCAGCTTGAGTCGGTGACACAGGGGATGTGGAACGCCTCCAGTGGTGGACCGCTCCAGATCATTTGCAGGAGGGCATCCCGTTCGTCCGCCCGAGCCGACGGTCTCTATCGACCGATGCCTCTCTGATGGGTTGGGGTGCCCATCTGGGGAACACCGGGCTCATGGCCTCTGGTCCCGGGAGTCCCGATGCCACATCAACCTGCTGGAGCTCCGAGCGGTCCGCCTAGCTCTCACCGCCTTTGCTCCGCTCCTCCGGGTCAAGTGGTCCGAGTCCAGACGGACAATACCACGACCATGTACTATCTAAACCGCCAGGGCGGGACGCGCCCATGCTTCTATGCAAGGAAGCTCTCCCGATTTGGTCACTGTGGCGCAGCCTGGAGGCGGATCTCCCAGCCATTCACGTGGCAGGAGCTCCAACACCCTGGCCGATGCCCTGAGCCGGATAGGGGCTGCATCCCACGAGTGGTCTCTCCTGCCGGAGGTAGTACAGCATCTGTTCTCCCTTTGGGGCACACCTCAGGTGGACCTGTTTGCCTCCAGGAGAACGCTAAGCTGAGTCTGTTCCATGCCCGCCCCCCTCAGCAGGGCTCGCTGCAGGGGGATGCCTTCTCGAGGCAATGGACCCCGGGCCTCTTTTACGCCTTTCCCCCATTTCCCTTGATCCACAAGGTGCTTCTCAAGGCGAGGAGGGACAAGGCGCAGGTGATTCTGATAGCCCCAGACTGGCCTCGCCAGTTCTGGTACCCAGATCTCCTCAGTCTCAGCTCCAGGACTCCGCGGCAGCTTCCAGCTCGCCCGGACCTGCTCTCAGTCAATCAGGGGAAGGTGTTCCATCCGGACCTTCAATCCCTGCACCTGACGGCCTGGTTCCTGAGCGGCTAGAGTTCCAGGCCTTGGGTCTTTCCGACGAGGTCCTCAATGTAGTTGAGGCGTCCTGTAAGGAGTCGACCAGAAAATGCTATGCCTTCAAATGGAAAAGGTTTTCCATTTGGTGTCAGGGCAAGGGCTTGGACCCTTCCTCCTGTTCCTTGGCAAGCATCTTGGACTATTTATGGTCCCTTTCTAGTCAAGGGCTTAGGTCGACGACCCTAAGGGTGCACCTGGCAGCCATCTCTGCTTACCGGGCGCGGGCCGGGAAGCAGTCGGTGGCGCAGGAGAAGGTGGTCTGGCGCTTTTTCAAAGGCCTTGATCACATTTCCCCTCCAGTGCGGGAACCCCCACCTCCGTGGATCTACTGCTGGTACTGGCAAAGCCTCAGGCAAGCCTTATTCGAACCTATGCACAGGTGTGCTCTCTCACCTGTCGTGGAAGACCGCCTTCTTGGTGGCTATCACGTCAGCCAGAAGGATGGGAGAGCTCCAGGCGCTTCCATCGAGTCTCCTTACCTGGTCTTCCACAGGGACAGGTTGTCCTCGCCCCACCGAAATTCCTTCCGAAGGTGGTGTCGGAGTTTCACCTTAACCAGGTGTTGACTCTGCCGGTGTTCTACCCCAATCACACCTCGGAGGCCGAATATAGGCTCCATACTCTGGACCCTAGAAGGGCGCTCGCTTATTATAAGGAGCGCACGGCTGAAATTCGGGGAGAGGTTCGCCAGCTGTTTGTCACCTACGCTGAAGCGCGATCTGGCAGACCTGCAGCCAAGCGGACGATAAGCAGGTGGGTAACCTCCTGCATAGATCTCTGCTATAAGTTGGCGGGCATGGAGCCCCAGAGGATAAGAGCTCATTCTACCCGCCATACTGCTGCAACGGTGGCTGCTTCCAGGGACATCCCTATCCAGGAAATCTGCAGGGCTGCTACCTGGAAGTCAGCAAACACCTTCATTACCCACTACCACATCGACCTTGAGTCACGCCGGATGCTGGTTTTGGGGCCTTGGTTCTCCAGTCTCTTTCCCAAGTAAGTATTGGGGTGTGCGTCTTGCCTCCTCCTCCCGGAGAACTGCTAGAGTCTGCCAATGAGTGTGGATGAACAACATATCCATGTCCCTAGAAATACAGGTTACTCACCTGTAACAGGAGTTCTAGGAATGGTATATGTTGTTCATCCTGACTCCTGACCTCCGGCTCGGCGCACAACCTGAGCTTCCAGCGGGCCAGATCTGGCGTCATGGGGCGGAGCCGAGAGTTATACCACCCGGGTGGGTGGGAGGAGCAAGCTTGAAGACCTTCCGGCAAGATTTAAAGCGGCAAGGATACCTGCCAATGAGTGTGGATGAACAACATATACCATTCCTAGAACTCCTGTTACAGGTGAGTAACCTGTATTTATTGCTTTGTGTATTTATTTTTTCTATTTCTGTATAATTATGTCTATTTATTATCTGTACATAAAAGTGTTATTCTTGACCTTGTGTAACGCAGGTCCACCTTGTAAATGAGCCTGCTCAGTGGTGTTTGCCTGGATAAAGACTTGATTGATTGATAAGGCCATAGATGTATGCAAAGCTGCCAAGCTGAGTGAAATGCAGATTAAATGCTTAAGTGAAAATGCTCAGGATGAAAGATCAGTGCAAGTAGCAGCTGTGCAGGAAGAAAGAGTAAAAGCAGGTGCCAATTTGAGCAAAGGGAGTTATGTATCTCGAGCAAATAAAGTCAAATGTGAAAAGCGTGTTCAAACAACATGAAGTCTTGCTGTATTCTGACAATTGCAGTGATTCCCAACCTTTGAACTGCCCCGGAGAACTAAGGGTTAACTTTCCATGCAGGGCATGGAGCGCTGAGCTCGAGCTCGGTTGAAGTCTCTGTCTGGAGTGATTTGAACTCAAACCGTCAGAATCTTTACTCCACCTCACTGAATGGTCGCTCCGGAGATTTCTCCTTCAGCTCGGTTCCAAGTCTGTTAAATTTTCAGTTTTTTCGTAAACCGGAAAAGTTTCCGCATAGTTGGTTCAGTCTCTGTCTGTGGTGCCGTGAGTACTAGATAGGAATTGTTCTTTATTTCTGTGTGGAACTTGTAAAAGTGCAGTCAGTTCAGCTGAACCGACCATTTGATTGTGAATTTTGCTATATTTAGTGTGTGGTTACCGGTTCTTATCGGTTCTAAAAAAAAAAAAAACGTGTTTTTACCATTTTTTTTTTTTTCCAAACCTCAGAGCATGGTTAGGGAACCAACATAAGGAGTCTTGCTCATATTGTCAAGAAAGGGTAAGTTTTGTTGGTTGGCCATGTCTGAGAAACCCCAGAAAAAAATGGGCCCACTGGGTTTCAACACTGCAGTGAGTGTGGGGAGGTCTTTGCCAAGGCCAATCCCCACACCACCTGTGTTTATCGTCTGGGGTTTGACCACCTCGATTCAGACTGCCAAATATGTAAAAAATTTCCCAAATCTACCCTTGAGAAGAGATTAGGTAGACTGAGGGAAAAGGAGGCCGAGAAGTCTGCTGACCCAGATGACCAGCCCGGTTCGATTTCCACCGAACCAGGAGGAGTGCCCTCTGACCAGGGCGATACTTCTTCGGGCAAAAGGAGAGCCGATTCTGAGGGATCGGTTCCGACAAAAAGAAAGCGCAAAGATAAATCGACTGGTTTGGATCCAGAGGTTCATGTTCCGACCGCCGAAGAGATAGCCAGGGCGATTCAGATTGTGGAATCGCTTCATCTGGTTCCGACCGATCCGGCTCCTTCTGGCAAGGGTTCGGTTCGGTTGGTTCTCCTGGTTCAAGAGTATACCCTTGAAGATTTTTATGAACCGGAGTGTGAAGAGGAAGGGGAATTTGAGGATTACGATGCAAGTGAAGGTCTGGATGTGCCTGTGGAACCGGACATCTCCCCAGACAGACCATCAGGTGTGTCCCCTTCCCACTTTACGTTTTACAGAAAAGTGGCTGAAACCCTCCAGCTTCCTATGGAGGAGGCTGTGGAAAATCAAGAAGAGCCTGATTATGTAGAGATGATGGATATTTATTTATTTATTTAGTTTTTGTTTACCGGGTAGGTGCGCTAGCCAGCAGGTGACTATTTTCAGGCACGACCCGGGAGAGTACAATACATCATAACACATGGAAGCAACAATACAATTGAGGCAACAACCATACAAGTACATTCCAGACATATAGAGGTGGTTCCAGCTAGTCTAACATGATTTAGGCTATACTAAGCAGTGACCAGCAGGCCAAGAGCAAGGAGGTGTTTACAGGCAGTGTTGGTACAGGTAAGGGTAAGGAAGAGTATAGGGCCAGAGGACTGCTTACGGCTTTACCGGGGAATGCGTATGGAGACTGCGGGTTTGAGGTTCCCAGCCAGGCAGGATGATGTGGAGTGACAGGAAGGGTGGCAACAGAATAGCGGAGAAGTAGTCGGCCAGTGCATATTGGAGGCCATATGGAAACATATAGAGCACCCAGCAGCGAGAAGTCAGGAGGAGGGGTAGAACCCAGAGTCCAGGAGACTGTCTATTCCCTTCCATAAATCTTTTGGGAAACAGACACAAAAAAATCTTAGTCTCCTAACACTATATCTCCTGTGGATAGAAGAATGGACAAGAGGTATACACTCTCAGGCTCAGACACTGAGTTCTTATATCAGCAATGCAGCCATGTTGGGGTAGTGCAGGCTGCTGCCTGTGACAAGGCAAATATTCCCTTGGCTTCACACCCCCCTGACAAGGACTCCAGGAAGATTGATGCCATGGCAAAGAAGCAGTACATGGCATCTTCTTTGGGACTCAGGCAGGTGAATTACATGGCCTATATAGCCAGGTACCAGAAGTCCAGGTGGGACACTGTACTGGCACTGGCTAAACAGGCTCCCCAGCTAGCCAAGGAGCTGGAGGTGGTGGCTGCAGATGGGATTGAGGCATCTAAGGTTCAGTTTCATGCTGCTGTGGACTCTAATGATGTCTCATCAAGAGTCATGGCTACATCTGTGGCTCTTCGGAGGATGGCTTGGCTCAGATGTACTAGCCTCTCGCAAGACACCCAGGCTAAGGCTATGGATTTTCCTGTAGTGGGTAATTCTCTGTTTGGGGAGCAGACAGAGAATTCCATGAAGAAAATGGACAAATACAGGACCACCTACAGGAATGCTCAGGCCAAGGAAAGGCAGGCAACTCCTCAAAGGCAGCAGTCCAGGGGCAGGGGCAGGCCTTTTCAAAGGCCTTTTTACCAAGCACAGGCCTCTTCTTCCTTTTCACAGAGGGGGTTCTTCAGAGGGAGAGGCAGAAGGGGGATGAGCAGGCCTGCATCCACTCCTCAGCCTAAAGCCCCTGCCAAGCAGACACCCTGATGGGTCTGCCCGGGTCGACTCTCCTATGCCAGTAGGGGGCAGGCTGGCTTACTTTGTCCAGGACTTGACGTCTGTTACATCAGACAAGTGGGTCCTGGAAGTAGTAAGCCAGGGACTGGTTCTCAGCTTCAAAAAATTTCCAAAGATGAGAGCCAGATCTTTTCCACCTGCAAATCTTTCGGAAACCCTTGTCCTAGAGGCAGAGGTTTCTTCTCTCCTAGCTTTAAGAGCTATAGAGAGAGTACCTACCCTACACTGAGGCAAAGGACTGTACTCCAGGTACTTCCTGACCCCCAAAAAACAGGGGAGTGGCGACCCATCCTGGACCTAAGATATCTGAACAAACATATTTTAAAACCAGAATTCAAGATGGTAACTCTGGGAATAATCCTTCCCTCTCTAAGACCAGGGGACTGACTAACCTCCCTGGACCTCAAAGATGCCTACTTTCACATTCCCATCAGGTGCTCCCACAGAAAGTACATCATGTTCGAGTTGCCCTCAGGCCACTACCAGTTCAGAGCAATGCCCTTTGGCCTAACCTCAGCTCCAAGAGTGTTCACAAAGTGCCTGGCAGTAGTAGTTGCCTTTCTAAGAAGGCAAAAGATTTCCATATTTCCTTATCTAGACGATTGGCTATTAATAGGTCAGTCTCCAGACCAAGTCAAGTCTCACCTGCAAGTGACCCAGCAAGTGCTCACTTCCCTAGGATTTCTTCTCAACCTTCCCAAGTCAGTTCTCGAACCAGTCCAGCTTCTTACCTTTATAGGGGCAGAACTGGACACACTCAGAGCAAGAGCCTTTTTCCCTCTAGAAAGGGCAAGGGCTCTTATGGAACTAGCTTCTTCCTTCAGCCTTCAGGTATCTCGACCAGCAAGGCATTTCCTCCAGCTCTTGGGCCACATGGCAGCTTCAACAGCAGTGGTCCAAGGGGCAAGATTCCAGATGAGGGATATTCAGTTCCACCTGAGAGCTTTCTGGTCTTGGAGAAAGGACTCTCTTACCAAACTGATTCCAGTGACTCCGTCCTTGATCCAGGCCCTCCAGTGGTGGCAGGATCAGGACAATTTAAGGCAAGGTGTTCCCTTTGTTGCTCAGCCTTGTTCAGTGGTCCTTACCATGGATGCTTCTCTTCTGGGCTGGGGAGCCCACCTGGGGTCCCTTACTGCCCAGGGCCTGTGGTCCCCCCAAGAATCCCTTCTCCACATCAATCTTCTAGAGCTCAGGGCAGTTTTTCTAGCTCTAAAAGCGTTCTCACAGTCGGTTCAGAACAAAGTGGTTCAAGTCAGAAAAGACAACACTACCACTATGAGGTACATCAACAAGCAGGGAGGCACTCGGTCCATGGCCTTGTGCACAGAAGCCATGAAGTTGTGGTCCCTGGCTTATTCCCTGCAAGCCTCTCTTGTAGCAGTTCACCTTCCAGGCAAGGACAGTGTGCTAGCAGATGCACTGAGCAGGATTTCTCAGGGCCATCACGAATGGTCCCTGGACCCTCAGGTGTTGAAAGTGATGTTTTCAAGGTGGGGCACTCCAGAGATGGATCTCTTTGCAGCCCCAGACAATCACCAACTCCCTCTCTTTTGTTGCAGACCTCCAGTCTTGGGCTCAAGCCCCCTTGACGCCCTGATTTCTGAATTGGGAAGGGAAGTTTCTGTATGCCTTTTCCCCCTTTCCACTCCTGTTCAAAGTTTTAGTCAAAATAAGGTTTCAACCTTGCAAGGTGATTCTGGTTGCTCCAGATTGGGCCAGACAGTCCTGGTACCCACTGTTGCTGACCATAGCAGTCCATCTTCCCCTGTCTTTTCCCAGGAATTACAACCTGTTAACATCCTCTCAGGGGAGGATTTGGTACCCCAATCTTCAGTCTCAATCTCAAGGCATGGCTCTTGAAGAGTTAGAGTTTGCAGATCTGCATCTTTCCCAAGGGGTTCTGGACATCCTCAAGGCTTCTCGAAAGCCCTTCACTAGAAAGACTTACAACTCCAAATGGAAAAGATTCACCATTTGCTGTTCTAAGAAGAATATTTCTCCAGACACTGCTGAATTGCCTACGGTTCTGGATTATATGGTCCATTTTAATGGCCTAGGCCTCAGACCAGGTACTCTCAAGGTACACTTGTCAGCTGTTTCTGCATTTTTGTCTGTGGGAAAGCCTTCCTTACTATCTTCCCATCCTGTGTTCTGTAAATGTTTTAAAGGATTGTTTCACACCAACCCCTTTTAGAGACCCTGCCCCTGCCTGGGATTTGAATGTTTGCATTGCTCAGCTTATGCAACCCCCCTTTGAGCCTATGTCTTCAGTAGAGCTTAAGTACTTGACTTGGAAAACTGTGTTCTTGGTAGCCATTACCTCTGCCAGGCGTATCAGTGAATTGCAAGCCCTGTCAGTGGAACCTGATTTTTATCTCCTTTCATAGGGATAAAGTGGTCCTTAGGACCAATAGAAGGTTCTTGCCCAAAGTGGTTTCAGACTTCCATTTAAACCAGTCTGTGTCTCTCCCTGTTTTCGTCACTGATCATTCTTCCTCGGGAGAGAGGAGGCTACACAGTTTGGATGTTAAAAGAGCCCTTAGCTACTACATAGAGCGTACCAAGGGTCACAGGTTTGACTCCCTCCAGTTGTTCCTCACTTATGGAGAAGTGGGAAAGGGCAAACCTGCCATCAAAAGATCTATTGCCAGGTGGATTGTGTCTTGTATACAATTCTGCTATGAAAAATTGGGAAAAATGCCATCCTCAGGCCTGACTGCTCATTCCACAAGAGGTACAGCTGCTTCCCTGGCTGCGGCCAGGGATATCCCTGTCCTAGAAATCTGTCAAGCAGCCACCTGAAAACAGTCCATACCTTTACCAAGCATTACTCTCTGGATACCCAGGCTAGGGGTGATGCTCGGTTTGGCACAGCAGTACTTCAGAGCCTATTCCCAAAGTAGGTTCTGTCCCTCCTCCTTGGAGGTACTGCTTGGTAGTCTGCAATTGTCAGAATACAGCAAGACTTCCAAGTTGTTTGAAGAAAGAATTACTCACCTTAGTAATTATATTTCTTCTAATGGAGTCTTGCTGTATTCTGACCTCCCTGCCTCCCCTCTCAGAACCTGTTTTTGGGAAGTGGGTGGGCAGGTGCAGGGTTGCACCCCAGAGGTTCTTTTATAAAGCCCGTGACACGGTTTGTAACCGATCGGTTATTGTATTACCTGGCTTGAAAGCTGCAATAGGGTAATTTGTTAGGTTGGCCATGTCTGAGAAACCCAAGAAGAAAACCGGTCCCACTGGGTTTCAACACTGTACTGAGTGTGGGGAGGCCTTTGCTAAGGCTGACCCCCACCTCATCTGTGTTTATTGTCTGGGGTTTGACCACCTCAAGTCAGACTGCCAAATCTGTAAAAACTTTCCTAAATCCACTCTAGACAAAAGACTGAGTAGGCTGAAGGAAAGGGAGGCCGAGAAGTCCGTAGATCAGGATGGCCAGCCCGGTTTGGTTGCGGCCAAACCTGAGGAGGTACCTACTGACCTAGGCGATTACTTTCTCGGGCAAAAGGAGAGCCAACCCCGAGGAGTCGGTTCCATCAAAAAAGAAGTTTAAGTTCGTCGGTTTGATCCGTATCGCACTTTCCAATCAAGGATTGAAATAGCCAAAGCGATTAGCATTGTTCAATCGCTTAGACCGGTTCCGTCCGAACCGGTATCACCGGTTAGACAGTCGGTTTGGTCGGATCCGTCTCCTCCGGATTATGATACAGACACTTTTTATGAGGAGTGGGAGGGAGACAAAGACTATCCCGAGGATGATGACGATGACCAAGGGGGTCTGGATGTGCCCATTGAACCGGACAGCTCCCCAGACAGGCCCTCAGGTGTCTCTCCTCCCAGGCTCTCTGAGTCTCCTTCACATTTTTTGTTCTACAAAAAGGTGGCAGAAACCCTGCAGCTTCCCTTGGTTGAAGCTGCAGAGGAGGATGAAGAGCCTGATTTTGTGGAAATGATGGACATCCCAGAGTCCAAAAGACTGTCTATCCCTCTTCATAAATCCTTGGGGAAACAGACACACAAAATTTTACAAACCCCTAATTCAGTACCTCCTGTGGATAAGAGAATGGACAGGAGGTATTTGTTATCAGGCTCAGCTGCGGAGTTCCTTTATAGTCATTGCAGCCATGTTGGGGTAGTGTAGGCTGCAGCCTGTGACAGGGCTAACATTCTTTGGCTTCACACCCCTGGATAAGGACTCCAGGAAAGTGGATGCCATATGGCCAAAAACAGTATTTGGCATCCTCTTTGGGACTCAGGCAGGCTACTTATATGGCCTACACAGCCAGGTACCAGAAATTCAGATGGGATACAGTTCTGGAACTGGCTAAACAGGCCTCTCCCCAGCTAGCCAAGGAGCTGGAGGAGGTGGCTGCTGATTGAATTGAGGCATCCAAAATGCAGTTTCATGCTGCTGTGGACTCCAGTGATGTGGCATCTAGAGTCGTGGCTACATCTGTGTCTCTCAGAAGACATGCTTGGCTCAGATGTACTAGCCTTTCACAGGATACCCAGACTAAGGCTATGGATTTTCCTGTAGTGGGTAACTCTCTGTCTGGGGAGCAGACAGAGGCTTACATGAAGAAAATGGATGAATACAGGACCCACGTACAGGAGTGCACAGGCCCAAGAAAGGCAAGCCACTCCGCACAAGCAGCAGTCTAGGGGCAGGGCAGCCCTTTCAAGGGCCTTTACCAAGCCCAGGCCTCCTCTCCCTTCCCACAGAGGGGGTTCTTCAGAGGGAGGGGCAGAAGGGGGATGAGCGGAGCTGCTCCCTCCTCCTCTCGGTCTAAGGCTGCTGCCAAGCAGACACCATGATGTGTTAGCCCGGGTCGACTCCCCATTTCCAGTAGGAGGCAGGCTGGCTTACTACCTCCAGGTCTGGAAGTCTGCGACCTCAGACAAGTGGGTCCTGGAAGCAGTAATCCAGGGACTGGCCCTCAGTTTCAAAAAATTTCCAAAAAAGAGGGCCAAGTCTTTTCCACCTGCATCACTCTCAGAAACCATTGCCCTAGAGGCAGAGGTTTCCTCTCTTCTAGCTCTCAGAGCTATAGAGAAGGTTCCTACTCAGCAGAGGGGAAAAGGACTGTTCTCCAGGTACTTCCTTACCCCAAAGAAAACAGGGAGTGCACCCATCCTAGACCTAAGGTATTTGAACAAACACATTTCAAAGCCCAAATTCAAAATGGTAACTCTGGAATAATCCTTCCTCTCTAAGGCCAGGGATTGGCTAGCATCTCTGGACCTCAAGGATGCCTACTTCCATATTCCTATCAGGTGCTCCCAAAAAATACCTCAGGTTCGAGTTGCCTTCAGGCCATTACCAATTCAGAGCTATGCCATTCGGCTAACATCAGCTCCAAGGTGTTCACAAAGTGCCTTGCAGTAGTGGTGGCTTACCTCAGAAGACAGGGCATCACCATCTTCCGGTATCTGGATGACTGGCTCTTGGTGGGTCAGTCACCTTTACAGGTCAAGTCAGCTCTTCAAACTACCCAGGACCTACTCAGCTCCTTGGGGTTTCTTCTCAATCTTCCAAAGTCTGTCCTCGAACCAGTTCAACTTCTCACCTTTATAGGCATAGAGTTGGACACTGTACAAGCAAAAGCCTTCCTTCCCCTGAAAAGGGTGAAGACCCTAGTGGATCTCGCTTCCTCCTTTCGACCTCAGGTCTCCCGCCCAGCAAGACAGTTCCTCCAGCTCCTGGGCCACGTGGCAGCTTCCACGGCAGTGGTGCAGGGAGCAAGGTTCCAGATGAGGGACATTCAGTTTCATCTAAGGTCTTTTTGGTCTCAAAAGAAGGATTAACTTACCAAACTGATCCCAGTGACTCAGACTCTGGTCCAAGCTCTCCAGTGGTGGCTGGACCAGGACAACCTCAGACAAGGGGTTCCATTTCTCCCTCAAGTCCATGCTTCTCTCCTAGGGTGGGGAGCCCACCTGGGAGCCCTGACAGCTCAAGGGGTCTGGTCCCCACAAGAGTCTGTCCTTCACATCAATCTCCTGGAACTCAGGGCAGTTTTCCTAGCCCTGCAGAGCTTCTTGGATTCAGTAAAGGGCAAGGTGATCCAAGTCAGGACAGACAACACCACCACAATGTGGTACATCAACAAACAGGGAGGCACTCAGTCCTCAGCCTTGTGCACAGAGGCCATGAAGCTGTGGTCTCTGGCCTATTCTCTTCAGACTTCTCTGGTAGCAGTTCACCTTCCAGGGAAGGACAACGTACTAGCAGATGCTCTGAGCAGAATTTCACAGGGACATCACGAATGGTCCCTGGATCCTCACATCCTAAAGGTCATCTTCTCTAGGTGGGGCACTCCAGAGAGAGATCTCTTTGCAGCACCGGACAATCATCAACTTCCTCTGTTTTGTTGCAGACCTCCAGTCCTGGGGACGGTTCCCCAGGATGCTCTCTTTTTGGACTGGAAGGGCAGGTTTCTCTATGCCTTCCCTGCCTTCCCTCTGCTGTTCAGAGTTCTGATCAAGATCAGGACTCAACCCTGCACAGTGAAACTGGTGGCTCCAGATTGGGCCAGACAGCCGTGGCATCCTCTACTGCTGTTCTTGTCAGTGTCACGTCCCCTGTCTCTGCCCAGGACATACAATCTCCTGTCCTTCTCCCAGGAGCGGATCTGGTACCCCAATCTCCAGTCTCTCAATCTCAAGGCTTGGCTCTTGAAGAGTTAGAATATGCAGCACTACATCTTTCTCAGGGAGTTCTGGATATTCTGAAGGTCTCCAGGAAGCCTTCCACTAGAAAAACTTACAACTCCAAATGGAAAAGGTTCAGTATTTGGTGCTCTCAGAAAGTCATCCTGCCTGATTCTGCAGACATTTCCACAACCTTAGACTATCTAGTTCATCTGAATGGTCTAGGCCTTAGGCCTGCCACTCTGAAGTTTCATCTAACAGCTGTCTCTGCATTCCTCTCCACAGGGAAGGGCTTTTCCATGGCATCTCATCCTGTTTTCAGAAAGTTTTTCAAAGGTCTGGTTCACATTAACCCTCAATTTAGGGAGCCCACTCTGCCTTGGGATCTTAATGTCTGCATAGCTCAGCTTATGCAGCCACCCTTTGAACCTCTGCCTTTGGCCGAATTGAAGTACTTGACCTGGAAAACTGTGTTCCTGGTAGCTATTACTTCTGCCAGGTGGATTAGTAAGTTATGGGCTCTGTCAGTTGAACCTGACTTCATCTCCTTCCATAGGGACAAAGTGGTCTTAAGAACCAATAGGAGGTTCTTGCCCAAATTGGTATCGGATTTTCATCTGAACCAGTCTATATCTCTTCCTGTGTTTTTTTTTTTTTTCACTGATCATTCTTCAGGTGAAAGAAGGTTACACAGTCTGGACATTAAGAGGGCCCTTAGCTACTACATTGAGCATACTAAGGCACATAGAAATGACTGTCTTCAATTGTTTCTCACTTATGGTGAAGTGGGGAAAGGTAAGCCTGCCACTAAAAGAACTATTGCCAGATGGATTGTTTCTTATATACAATTCTGTTATGACAAGTTGGGTAGAATGCCCCCTTCAGGCCTGAGGGCTCATTCGACTAGGGGTACAGCTGCTTCTCTAGCTGCAGCCTGAGATATACCTTTGTTAGAGATCTGTAGAACAGCCGCCTGAAAAACAGTAGGTACTTTTACCAAGCATTACTCCCTTGACATCCAGGCTAGGAGTGATGCTAGGTTTGGCACAGCAGTACTGCAGAGCATCTTCCCAAAGTAAGTTCTGCATTGCCTCCTCCATGGGGAACTGCTCGGTAGTCTGCATTATGTCTGAATACAGCAAGACTTCATGTTGTTTGAAGAAAAAATTACTCACCATAGTAATGTTGTTTCTTCTAATGGAGTCTTGCTGTATTCAGGACCCCGCCTCCCCTCTCAGAACCTATTTTTTTGGGAAGTGGGCTGGCAGGTACAGTGTTACACCTCAGGGGTGTACCTTGTACCCTCCCTCTTGGGTGGGGTGGATGTTATTTTTCTGGTGTTTTATAGAAACATAGACTTTGACGACAGATAAGGACCGCTTGGCCCATCTAGTCTGCCCATACTTAAATACTTAAATATTGTCGCTACCTTTCCTTCTTGGGTTCTCGACTTGAGTCTTTTGGGCCCAAAAATAATTTTTTGCCCTTTGGCTATATGTTGAACAATTTCCATACTATAGTATGTTAGTTAGTGTGCTCGTAAGAATCTGACGGTTACACTGAGAAGTACTACAGACAGAGGTTTGAAAACCGAGCTCGAGCTCAACGTTCTATGCTTCTGCATAGAGTTGACTCTTTCCTCTCTGGGGCAGTTCGAGTGCTGGGGCTAACTGCTGCATTATGTCCGAATACAGCAAGACTCCATTAGAAGAAACAACATTACTATGGTGAGTAATTTTTTCTTTTCAGTAGATGCTGCAAATGGAAGTGCAGGGGAAACCACAGAAGGAATACTGGCTGAATTTGCTGATGTATTTAATGAATTAGGATGCTTAGAAGGTGAATACCACATTATAACAGATAAAAAAAAGTCCTGTGATCCACCCTCCTAGGAAAATATCTTTTGCATTACAGGATAAAGTGAAAACTGAGCTAGAGAACATGGAAAGTTTGGGGCTTATTAGGAAGGCGGAGAAACCCACGAGCTGGGTCAACTCAATGGTGGTTGTAAAATAAATAAATAAATAAATAAATTTGCATAGATCCCAGAGCTCTTAATAGAGCAGTTAAAAGGGAACATTACCCGATGAAAACAGTTGCAGAGGTTGCAGACAAGCTAGCGGGGGCCAAAGTATTCACAGTGTTAGATGCTGGGCATGCCTTCTGGCAGATTAAACTGAATGGGCCTAGCTCTGATCTAGTGGCTTTTAATATACCTTTTGGGAGGTAAAGGTTCAAGCGTCTCCCCTTTGGGATTTGCTCAGCACCAGAAGTCTTCCGAAAGAAAATTTCACACATTTTTGAAGGGCTCTAGGGCACAGAGGTCATTATGGATGATATCCTAATATAGGGAGCTAACGTACAAGAGCACAATGAGAGGTTATGGTATGTTCTACAAACGGACAGAAATTAGCATTTTTCTCTAAATCTAAAGAAATCCAAAATCAAAATGTCAGAGGTTCAATATATCAGACAGAAGTTAAGTAACAATGGGTTGTTGACAGACCCGGAGAAGATTAAAGCAATTACCCAGATGCCTGTTCCCCAAAATAAGACTGACTTAACAGAGATTTATGGGCATGGTAAACTACCTGGCAAAGTGCATTCCAAACACATCGACTGTAAATAAGCCGTTGAGTTACTAGAGAAACAGCATGGCACTGGGAGCGGCTCCACCAACAGGCCTTTCAAGAGCTGAAAACAGTTGTCACAAATCCCCCTGCTGCTGGCTTACTATGAGTCATGACCTTAGAAAATCTGTTGAATTATCTGTTGACGCATCTTCAGAAGGGCTGGGTGCATGCTTGCTGCAAGAAGGCAAGCCTGTTGCTTTTGCTTCCCGATCACGTAATAAAGCGGAGAGAAATTATGCACAAATTGAGAAATACTAGCTATTGTGTTTGGCTGGTCAAAATTCCACCAATATATCTATGGCAGCCCAAGGGTTTATGTTGAATCGGACCACAAGCCCCTAGAAAGCCTTTTCGAAAAACCACTGGCCACAGCCCCACCAAGAATTCAACGTGTGATGCTAAAACTGCAAAGGTATGATTTGCGAGTACAGTACAGTACAAAGTGGGTAAAGAACTGCACATAGTAAATGCCCCAGGTAGGGCCGTTGGAGAAAATTCTGTGCCAGAAACTGAACTAGACAAGTTTGAGGTTCACACGGTGGACTACGTGCCTAGCGGTGATGAAAAATTGAAATTGTTTCAGCAAGAGACTGTGACAGAGATTCAGCAGTGGTCAAGTTGAGAGGCACTGTTTTGAATGGGTGGCCCTATGTGAAAACATCGGTGCACCCGGAGATAAGGCAGTACTGGCTGTTCAGAGAGAAGATCTCAACAGAAAGTGGACTTTTGCTGAAGGGGAGAGACTGATAGTCCCCACATCACTGAGACCAGACATGTTAACCAGATTACACAGCAGCCACTTGGGCATTAAAAAATGCAAGCACAGGGCCAGAGATCTCTTATTCTGGCCAGGGATGAACAGTCAGATTAGTGACATGGTGGCTAAATGTGGTATTTGCAACCAGTTCAGGAGAGCACAATCTAGAGAACCGCTGCAGCCACGTGAGGTACCAGAGAGGCCTTGGCAAAAGGTTGGGGCTGATTTTTTTGAATTTGAAGGGGAAACTTATCTAGCAGTGGTTAATTACTACTCTAAATACATTGAGATATCCAAGCTGCAAAACACAACAAGCGAAATGGTGATTAACCATATTAAATCGCAATGTGCAAGACATGGTATTCCAGAAATACTTGTGACAAATAATGGCTCTCAATTTTCCTGCATTGAATTGAGAAGCTTTCAAAGAAAATGAGTTTAAACATGTAATGTCTTCGCCAAAATACCCCCAGAGTAATGGTATGATAGAGTGAGCCATTCAAACAATAAAGAGATTGTTAAAGAAAGCACAAGTGGACCGTCAGGACACGTACTTAGCACTTTTAGAGTTGAGAAATACCACACTGGAGGGGCTATGATCCCCAGCACAACTGCTTATGGGCCGCAGAACCAGAACTTTGATGCCTACCAGATCTAAGCTACTTAAACCAAAAGTGCCAGAAGTTGATGTGCGAGCTACACTGCGAGGAACTCAAGAAAAACAACAATCTTTTTACTATTTGCACGCCCAACTACTCCCAGCCTTACAGCCAGGACAGCCTGTTTATTTGCGAATACCTGCAGCCCAGCAATTTTGGAACGCTATGCTGAAGAGCCACGTCCTTATGTAACCCAAGCAAATGGGAAATTGTATCGAAGAAACGGGAGAGATCTTTTGTTAACCCCTGAGCCGTGCCGCTCCTGTGGCCCACAAAACCCGCACTTCCGAGGAGAAGAAGGGAGCCGGACGACATACATAGATACATACATAGATACATAGACAGTGTCGGCAGATAAGGGCCTATGGCCCACCCAGTCTGCCCATTTGAGCTTGTAAGTTCAGTTTGTTTTCCTAGAAGTCTGTTGCCCCTTACCCCTGACCTCCAGAATTCCTTTATGTCTATCCCATGCATTCTTAAATCCCGTGATTGTTTCAGCCCCACCACTTCCTCTGGCAGGGTGTTCCACTTGTCCACCACCCGCTCTGTGAAGAAATTCTTTCTCATGTTTCCCTGAATCGTCCCTCCCTCCAACTTCATCCTATGCCTCTAGTCCTGGAACATCTTTTTGCTTAAAATAGTGTTTTCCTGCACCCTGTTCCTCCCTGTAAGATACTTGTATGTCTCTATCATATCCCCTCTCCTCCTCTCTTCCAGGAGTACATTTTCAGTTCCTTCAACCTGTCTTCATAGGACTTGTGATGCAATCCATGCACCATCTTTGTTGCCCTCCTCTGAACCTTCTCTACCCTGTCTATGTCCTTACGTAGGTATGGTCTCCAGAACTGTACACTGTACTCCAGGTGGGGCCTCACTAGTGTCTTGTATAGCGGAATTATGACCTCCCTTTTCCTGCTGGTGATGTCCCTGCCTATACATCCCAGCATCCTATTTGCTTTACCTGCTGCCTTGTCACACTGTTTCCCTACCTTGAGTTCATCAGAGATGATAACAACAAGATCCCTTTCCTGCTTGGTGCATGCTATATCCTCACCCTCAACTGATATATTGTGCCAGGGTTTTTTGTGCCCCATATGCATTATCTTGCACTTTCTTTGCATTGAATTTCAACTGCCAAACCCCTGACCATTCTTCAAGTTTCTGCAGGTCACTTCTTATTCTGTCTACACCCTCTGGTGTGTCTACTCTGTTACAGAGCTTTGTGTCATCAGCGAACAGTGAAATTCTGCCTTCTAGGTCCTGCGCCATGTCACTGATGAAGATGTTGAATAGGATCGGTCCCAGCACTGACCCCTGTGGTACCCCACTGGTCACTCTTCCCTCTGTGGAGTGACAGCCATTTACCACCACCCTCTGTGTCCTGCCACCCAGCCAGTTACCTACCCACCACACTACTGTCCTGCCCACACCCATATTCCCCAGTTTGTGTAATAGTCTTCTATGTGGCACAGTGTCAAAGGCCTTGCTGAAGTCCAGATAGGCCATGTCCACTGCCCTCCCCCTGATCCACCTCCCTAGTCACCCAGTCAAAAAATTCAATGAGGTTGGTCTGACATGACCTCCCCCTGGTGAAACCATGCTGCCTTGGGTCCTGTAGTCCATTGACAACCAGATGTTCCACCAATCTCTCCTTCAGTAGTGCTTCCATGATCTTCCCCACTACCGAGGTGAGGCTGACTGGTCTGTAGTTCCCTGCTTCCTCTTTGTTCCCACTTTTGTATAAGGGGACTACATCTGCTGTCCTCCAGTCTTTGGGTACCGCCCCTGTTTCCAGTGATCGGCTAAACAGGATAGCCAGAGGTGACATGATGGAGGACAATGTGATCCCAGAGGTGCCTGCAATGGAGGACCCGCCACAAGTGATGCCAGGGCAGTCACAAAGCGAGCCGGTGGAGTCGGCCCCCCCCCGAGCAGACGGAACCAATTGACTGGCACCAGCTCCAGCCCGAGAATCAGCCGAGTCAGTGTACAGGTGATCCGAAGGGTCGCCTGGCATCATGACTATATAAACTCACAAACATTTTGAGCTACATAGCATTTTAAGCATTTTAATGTGTAACCCCTAGGTGGCGCTATCCCATGGGCTACTATCCCTACCTGCTTGGCTAGTAGGTTAAGGGGCCTGAGTTCTGAAATGGGTGCCTCCACCCGGAGGTCAGGGTTGGTAGTGGTCAAGCTATCCTGGGCACAGCCCTTCGGGACACACTAACCCCCCATCTTTCCTTATTAGTGGCTGGAACAATACACAATAATCACTTTCACAATACCCCTGATACACCACACAAGTAGCCTCACTGTTTGCACTTACCACCAGGGCTTTCCTCTGGCTCTGCTTTGGGGACCTCCTGTAAAACAAGCTTACATACAGCAAATAACAGCAGTACAGTACTCTTGCACAAACTGGAACCACAGTCGGGGTAAATGCAAAAAAGAGTTAGATCTGATTTATTTAACGGACTTGAACAAGGGAGGGGCGTAATCAGGTTAATTTGCTTAAAGGCTCTATCAAACAGTTATGCATGCACTTCAGGGTCCAAAAACAGTCACACACTCTGGGTACCCAGATGGAGAATGGTGGGCTAGCCAGGAAGGTTGCAGCTGGTTGGGTCCCTGTGATGGAAGGAAACAACATGCACAACACACACTATTTGTAATCCGGAGCCGGAGGGCTCAGTTCGTGAAAAGAAAACAAGACAATCAGATGACACTTTTAGATTAGGCTGTTGTTGCAGGGAGCTACCCTGATGATTACTCACGATACCCAAGACTGGACACAGGCTGGATGAAAATTGAGACACCAGGTGGTTAATCTGGAGTGCCAGGAGAAGCAGGGCTCACACGATTCACCGAGGTGTCATTCCTGTTCAAGTGTGGAGCAGGGGGCTGATCCCCAGGTAGGTCTCTCGTCTGTGGCTTTCTCTGTGCAGTGGGGTAATCTGGCAGGGCCAGCGGGGCACGGCCCAGGCCGAATGGAGATGAACGCGGATTCAGTCCGATTTAGGCTGGATAAAGCTTCCAGCAAGCAGAACACAGTTCACACAGTGGGGGACCAAATCACGACCCACTTTCAATACACAGTACATTTACATGTAAGGAAATTCTACTATACCAGGCAAACCGCTCTCCGGTCACGATCGCAAAGTCTCTGCACAAACCGGGGATTCAAAAGCATCTGGGAATCCTGACAGGCCGATCGCATTCAGCAAAATCTTCGGTGGTCTTCAGCTATGACCTGGTAAAAAAAAAAAAAATCAGTGGCTTACTTCGGTCTCACAAACTTGGATTTAGTCCGAAATAATTCTCTTCTCCCTCTCAGGAGCAGCATGCAGGCCAAAACTAAGGCCTTTCCACAGACACTGTATTGAGCTCTTGCTTCTTCAGCTCCCAACTTAGATCTGCCTCTAACAACAAGCATTCCAGTAAACTCCTCAGACGTGTGCTCATATAAACCCCGGTGCAGATCATGGGGTTGCTAACTACAACCAGCAACAGATCAAAATCCAAAAACGCTCTGCACTTGAGTGCCAGTGAAGTTCCAAATAAAAACCCCTGAGGAAGACCACACACGTGGTCGAAGCGCTGGGATATAGTGCTTATTGTTAGATGCACTTATATTGGCTGTAATTGAAACTGAAGGAGCAGAACGTGTAAATTGAGAATCCAGGCACCATACAAATGAAACTCATTGTTTATTGAATAAGAAAGATTGGTGTTTATTTGGAATTTCACTGGCACTCGAGTGCAGAGTGTTTTTTGGATTTTGGTCTAACAGCAAGCAGCTTGGGAATTTCCCCAAGATCCAAAAGGTTTGGTTGGCTGATCCTCCTGTCAGTCACAACATAGGCTCCCCCTTTAGGTGCAAAAAGGCGCAAAAAGCCTAAAACTACAATTCCTACAGATTTTGACTCCAGACATCTCCTGTAGTCCGGCTCCATTCTAGGTCCCACCAGTACTGAATGGTCCAATTTACAGTCCCGGGCCAAATGGTGGGGATAAAGAAAACTGTCCTTGCTGCAAAGAAGGCAGGTTAGACAAACTACATTATCATTATCACTCTGAATGATTTTCAGCAAATAGTCACATCTTTCAACAGAGCTCCCTCTCACATTACTTAGGACTGTAATCCAGGCAGTTCTTAGAGACAGTACACAGAGGCTATACAGGCACTTTCTGGCAATCACATTTAAACTGCTAAAATGCAGGACACCAGCCTGGCAGTGAGCATTTAGGCAAGCTTGAGGAAGACTTTTTGGGAACCCTCATTTGTAGGGTGGTTACAAATGGTTTTTTTTGGTGGGGGGAGTTCAGTTTGAGAGGGGAGATGTAAGGAAGTGAATTAGCATATGCGATTTGTGTATACTTTGTTACTGCACATGCGTTAACATTTATTTAAAAGCCCTTATCTGGTGGGCAGTAGCCCACGCACTTTTGCAGTTTGATCTCCGTGCTATACAGTACAGAAAAGTTACCAGAACACTCCACGTTGGTGTCTGTGTGATTATTATAGTTCTGTACCTAGCACTGTTGCATCTGGGTCTGGAAAATTGGACAGTTGTGGACTGCAGTCTCACATCAGAAACTTGGGTTATGCCCCTATTGACACTGTAGTGCAGCACCAAGGGCAGCAGCGCTGCACTGATGAAGGTGCTGTCCTTTGAGTGAGATGTTGCACTGAGATACCTTCTGCCTATCCCTGCTGGCTACCCAAGTGGAAATTAAAGAACCATAACACTTATCCTAAGTGTTGGGGAATTCTCCAAATGTCCAACTGACATTACTTTGTAAATAAAACAGATTTATGTAACGACCTCCCAAAACACCCAAGTCAATTACATTTTTAATTTACCTATTGGCCGTAGTACAGGACCTTGACGTGGTGGCACTGACTGTTGCCAACAATCTCTGTTAGTACCCACGCTAATGCAAGCAAGTGCTCTTGCTGTGAGCACTGTTTGAAGGGGAAATACAGTATGTAAAGGTTAGTCTGAATACCGGGGTATATGTGTATATACACACACACACACACACATATATATATACAGAGCCAACAGCTGTGTCTGCATTAGTTTGATATGTGTAAGGTTTTATTTTTGTCGTTATTGTGATTTAAGTGTGGAATTACTACATCATAAATACCAAGTAAGTTACAGTCCAACACACACATTAATTTTACATCAGGTTAATGCAGTAGCAGCTGGTTTGGCTTGGACCACAGCATGTTTCTTTTGCAGTGTTTTTTCTTCAGTGCTGAAGCTTGGGGACAGACTCTGTACAGCTTTTAAATGTGTTTTAAACTATAAAAAATATCCAGTATAAAATGAAATAATTTGCCTGAAGCAGTAATCCTTATCACATTGTTTGAAGTGTATCTGACTTTTGTTTTGAGAAACGGTCAACGTTGTGCAGAAAACTATATTCTACAGTATTTCTATCGGGACGTGCTATGAAGCTGGAAGGGGACAGGTACAGGGGAAATGTTAGAAAATATTTCTTCACGGAAAGGGTAGTGGATGCTTGGAACAGCCTCCCAGCAGAGGTAGTAGAAGCAAAAACTGTAACGGGATTTAAGAATGCTTGGGATAGTGTGTGTGTGTGTGTGTGTGTGTGTGTGTGTGTGTGTGTGTGTGTATAATGTATAAATTTAATTCGAGTTGGGAGGGCTAAAGTCTGAGATCAAGTAAGATCTGCAGTATAATTGTAGAGTGGGAAAATGGCCAGTCTAGGTGGGCTAAGTGGTCCTTATCTGTTGACCGTGTCTGTCTCTGTGTGTCTATCTGAATTAAGAAATCTGGTCAAATCTTTTTTTTTTTTTTTTTTTTTATTGAAATGTTTCACCAGGAAGGCACACTGAGCAACAAGTTGCTTGTCTCCTGGTGCGACCTGGGGGGAGAGGGTACAGGGAGTATACATACAAGAAATACAGAATGCACACTACAATTTTTTTATTTTTATATTATTTATTTATTTTTTTGCACATTCTTTTCCCCTCCAGATACCTGGGCATCTCTCGGACGTGGACCCACTGGCTCTCACCTCTGCTGTCCACCTGAACCCTAACCCCGTCTGAGGAACCAGGTGCTAGGGCCCCCTCCCTTCCGTTCGACTACAGGAGGAGCAGGAACCAGGGAGAGTCATGTCTGGCCAGGGCTGGCATTGGGCGTGGGGGCTTGAGTACTTGAGCCCTGTTGTCTCCTCCCCAGTAGCCAGGGTTTTTCCTCCTTAGGTTTCCTCCCGGATCACAGACGTGTAATGACGTCTGCACACCTATTGTGCTGACATCCGCTGTCGCTCCGCCCTGTAATGCGCCGCTCCTGCATCACCCCCATGCTCCACTGGGTGCCGCTGTGGAGCAAGGCAAGTTCCTCTATGCACCCAGGAGAGGAGAACAGTCCTCCGGATGCTCAATCCTCCCCCTCTCCTGCCAACCCCCGGCGTCCCGAGTCTGTTCCCAAACCTGGGTCACTGGCGTGGCGTGAGGTGTGGTGTCCAGTGCCTCAGCCCTCGGCACCACTGGGCCGGCTTACACACTACACTTACAGTCAAATAGTACAGTAAACACTGCAAAAAATACTACCATAGCATGGGTGCAGAATACAACTTACAACAGCTACAGGCAAATACACAATTATTTGAACACTGAAGTGCAAGCTATTTGAAAGAGAGTGCATCTGTCAGTATATTATTCAGGCCCAGAACTGGGGACAAGTGCGAGTGGAGAGATAGGTAGCATTAAGACCGAGGAAAGCAGATACTGTTTGAGGCAAGGTAGTTGTGAAGGGTAGAGGAGAGGAAATGAGGGGAGGAGGAGGAAAAGGAGTGGCAAATTTGTTGAGGGAGTGAGTTCCAGATTTTGAGGAAGCGATGTACGAATTCAGACCTGACCAGCGAGAGTGGAACAGCGGGGCACAACAAAGGTGTGTGAGCCAGAGGATATTAAGGAGTGAGCAGGAGGGGAGAGGTAGAGAGAGAGAGAGAGAGGAGGATAAATAATGAGGGAGCGAACCAAGCCAGTATGAGTTTGGCATGTTGGGAGAGGCGCCTGTTAGCAAGTGATGGGAATGACAGTGATAGAGGTCACAGTGGTGAGTACGTACAAGAGAGCTCAGGGAGAAGTGGCAGAAAGAGTTGAAAAGGAGGTCCAATCTGGATAAGGTGGAATTGGGAGCAGTATTGTAGACTACATCACAGTAGTCGAAAATGGGGAGAATCCTCTTTTGGATAATCTCACACCTAGCCGTAAGAGGGATGCAATTACGGTTCCTGTATATGGCGCCAAGCTTGGGGCGCAGTTTTTTCAGGATGACGTTGATGTGACCAGAGAAGTTGAGGTGTTTGTCCAGCCAAACCCCCTAGGTATCTAAATGAGAGGTGTCCTCCAGCATTGTTCCATTCAGGGTGTGGAAGGTGGGCAGAACGGGGAGCCTAGCAAGTCTCTGCCTAGTGCCAAAGATCATGGAGACTGTCTTCTTGGCATTTAGAAAGAGTTGATGGGAGGCAAGCTAGTGCTAGATTTTGTTGAAGTCGAGCTGTAGTCTGGCTTCCACATCAGAGGGAGATTGGCCAGAGGTGAACAAGACGGTATTGTCTGCATACATGTGGATGAAGGAGGAGGAGCATGCTGATGGAAGGTCATTTAGGAAAATGGATAAGAGTAGGGGGCCCAGCACTGAGTCCTGAGGTACTCCAGTGTGGATTTGGCGAGGGAGGGAGCTGGAGTTCACTATTCTTACTGATTGTGTTCTCCCTGTAAGGTAGGCCCTGAACCAGTTTGTTGCAGATGGCAAGAGTCTGGCTGAAGAGAGGGAGTGAAGAAGCAGGGTGTGGGAAACTGTGCATAAGGCCTTGGCGAGGCTGACAAAAATGGAGATGATTAGGCCATTGTCCTTTCTGGTGAGGACTGAATCGGTGAGCCTGAGTAGGGAGGTACAGTAGTGGTGGAGTGGTGTTTCCGAAACCCAGATTGGAAAGGGGTAAAGAAACTAGAATCAGAGGAAGGAGGAGATTTGGGAGAGGTCTAGGTGTTCCTGGAATTTTGCAAGGGTAGGGAGCAGGGAAATAGGGCGATAGTGCCCAGGGGAAGTGGAGTCACCACCCTTGGGGGGGGGGGGGGAGACGACAGCGTCCTTCCAGGACGAAAGAACAGCAGCTGTCGTGAAGGAGAGGTTTAAGATTTCAGAGAGTGGGTAGGCAATAGTAGGGGCAGAGAGGTAGAGCTCTTCGGGGGAGCTGCCTTTAGATGGGTTGATGGATAGCAAGGTAGTAAGGGTGCCTGCAGGTGAGACCAAGGAAAATGAGTAAAGATTGTGCTCTGGAGTTTGGCAGAGATCACATTTGGAGAGGGGTACAACAGGTGGCCGGGGGGAGGGAGGATAATAGAGCGGAAGCACATGATGTGAAGTGGGAGTTAAATTCCTTAGCCACTGTTGCGTGATCGGCTATCAGGGAGTTATTTATTTTAATGACAGGGTTTGGGGAGAGAGAAGTCAGCTTTCCAGTATTTGGAGGTTGTGTTTAGGTTGGTGTGGAAAGTTGTTGTGAAATACTCTGCCTTAGCCAACCTAGTTGCCTTAGTGCACGCATTGCGAAGTTTGCGGTAGGTTTCCAGTTCGAATAGCAGTTTAATAGCTTTATGCTTCCTCCAAGCTTGATCGCGCACTCTGAGACAGGCCAGACGTTCTGGAGTGACCCATGGAACATGGTTACCTCATACTCTGGTACGCTTGAATGGGGCATATTGATTCCAGAGGGAGAGAAATTTTTCTTTGACATAAACTAGGGCTGCGTCCACGTGGGGTGCGGAGGCTAGCGGAGTCCAGTCAGTGTTTACTGAATCTTGGAGGAGAGGGTCAATGTCAAAGGATTTATAGGAACGTGTTTGCAATATTTTATGAGGAGGTTTTGGTCTGTGAATCTTCTGAACCAGATGAATCAGGTGATGGTCGCTTAGAGTGTCCGGGAGGATTTTTGATTTGATGATGGGATGTGGGTGGGAGGTGAGGGCCCAGTCAAGCTGGGTGTGATTTTAGGTTTTATAGTTAAGGCGGGTTGGTTCTTGGACGAGTTGAGTTAAATTTTAAGAGGCTATGTTGTTTCATTCTTTACTTTGAGAGGGTGACAACCAGTTTAAGTTGAATTCCCCCATGATGAACAGCTCACCTTATTGGGACTGAGAAACAATAGTGGTAGTGAGGTCGGTGGAAGCAGGAAGGTTAGGGCGATAGCAGACTCCCGCAACAAAGATTGGCATGGAGAAGGGCAGGGATACCCATACGACGAGGGCATCGTAATTTGCAGGTAGGGAGGTTGAAAGGGTGATGGCGTATTGAAGGGAGGAAGAGATGAACACTGCCACGACTCCACATCTACCAGTTCTGTCTTGTCTGGCTAAGGTATAACTAGGGATAGAAATGGCATGATCAGGTATCTTGTTACTAAGCTAAGTTTCAGAGAGGATTAAGATATCTGGAGTTGGCGAGACAACCAGGGTTTGAAGATCATCTATTTTAGGCAATAAGCTACATATATTTAGGTGAAGTAGCTTAAGGGTGCTAGGTAGAGTTAAGGAATTTGCAGGGTTGAGCCCGAGGTTGTGTTGGGGGAAAAACCCAGGTACATTGTCAGCAGTTGGTCCAGGGTTGGGATGTATATTACCTGATGAGAGAAGCAGGAGTGCTAAAATTAGGTAATGTAACTTGGGATTTTTATATAATTGCCGGGGCTTAAAGGGTTTTTGGATATGGGGTAGAGGGTTTGGGGGTGCCGAGACGTTTAGTATGAGGTGAACAATGGCAGCTGAACAAGGTACCAATAATAGTGATGCTGCAGGGCGGTGACGGAAATGGCACCAGAGTTGGAGGAAGAGAGCAGGGGCGATAGCATGATTAAAAGTGGGGGAAATAGAGAGTCATGTGGGCTAGTGTTGGTAGAGGTGGGTGGGGCGAGGGTAGGGAGGAACATTAAGAGAAGGAGAGGAGAAAGTGATAGCGTGTGCATAGTGAAGCTGTGAACCGGAACAGGAACATGGAGTAGTGGAAAGATTATTAGGTTTGCTGTCTGACTTGGAGGCAGGCAGTTGTATAGAATCACAAGAGTGAGTCTAGGGGTGATAAAAACAGAAATGGGGCTTGGAGAGAGTGTGCAGACACTGAGTAGTGGAAACATTAATCTTACTCCTGCAGCAGGCTACACCTTGAAAACTATGCTGTCAGACACTAGGACTCCACGACAAACTTCTAGCCAACAGTACTCAGCTGGGGTCCTTACCGTCTGTCCGCCCACCGACGTCACCCTCTGTATAAAGGAGGCAGTCCCCAGCCCCACCTCAGTTGTTTTCCTGCCGTTGAACCGTGCGCTTCAGCTCCTTGGACACCTCGTTGCATCTGTTGACCGCCATCTTTAGTCTCCTAGATCAAGAAGTACCCATCTTTCTTCAAATATTTGGTCTTTTCAAATCAGTTTGTCATCTCTATCTTCTTCAACAAAGCGACGGAAATCTAAATGTCCGATGGGGCAGCAGATTCCGGCAAAAGACGATCACTCCCAGTGCCTCTTCTGCCTGGGACCTGATCACAGTGTGGACGCCTACCCGGACTGCGGAAAAGTAAACCACTGGATCCACATCCGTTGCCACAAGACACTCCAGTCCTACATCATGGAGCAGCAGCTTGCCACCATTCAACGTCCATAGAAGGCTGGCTCCTCAGCCTCCAGGTCGCCGATTTCCCATAAGGAGAAACACTCAGGAGGGAAGCACCAGCACAAGGAGCACAGTAGCTCGGAATCTCGCTCAAAATCTCCCCAACATAAGGACAAGCATTCTGGTTCGCACTCTGGCAAGAGAGTGGACTCTTTTCTCCCAAATCAGGCCTTATGTCCTCCAGCCTGCCATTGGTGAAGGCTCCGCCCTTACCCTCTCAGCGGGCGGCAGCTCTTTGGGGCAAGGGCCTTGAGTCCCTCCCTAAGTCTTGGGCCCTTCCAGCAACTATCGGGGCCTAAGGCCGGGACTCCAGCCAATAAGGCTCCAGCATCTTCTTCCTACTTCAGCTTGTCGTCGACGGCAGACAACAGGCGCAGACGCCAGGAACATTCCCGCCAAGGAACGCCCCCGAGACAGGTCAGCTGTAAAGCAATCACCGTGGACGCAGGTCTTGGATGACCAGCCTTTCCGACAGGCTGAAGGACCAGAGGCAGACATCACAGGATAAGGCGCCAAGCAGTCAGACGTCTGTGGCGACTGCTCTAACCCAGGCGCCCCTGGGTCCACCGCCTCAGAATCTGACACCAGGGCTGCCGTCTCCAGTGGATCTTCAGCCTGACGATCGGGTACCTGTTGATACAGCGACAGGCCATACGCCCTTTGTTTCAGTGCCGGACAACCAGGCATCAGGGGACCAGCCAGGCGACAGGTCTTAACACACCGGGTCCGGACGAACACCCGGAGGAGACACTAGGGCCCAGCAACATTCCAAAGGCTCCCGTGGAACCTAAGGGTACGCCACCCCCGCAAGTGCCCATGGTTCCCCTTGCAGACGTTGGACAGCAGTTCACATCCTGGTGGAACACAATTAAGGGGGATTTCCTCAAGAAAGATGACCCCCCCCACCTCCTCCACCACCACCAGCCTCCCACCCTGGTCCCGAACAAGGCACGGGTTTGGAACCCTCTGCCATCATCTGTGCTCTTACCAAGGAATCCAACTCCACCAGGTTCAGATCCGGAGCATCACAGGCACAGGGACAGGCGTTGCCACGACTCGTCTAGGTCGTCTTCTTCAGATGCGCAGACGCCAGCACAGGCGCAAGTGTTCAAGGTCAGCCTCCTCTTCCTCCTCTAGAGGCTGTCCTTACTCCTCGGATTCCTCTTCCAGGGGTTACTCTCTGGAGCCAGAAGGTCCCCGCAGTTCACCCAGGTCTCCCCCAGTTGACACAACCTTCATGGATGTTATGCGCCACATCCAATTCCTGAACCAATGGGATATGGAGGAACTGGATCCAGAGAGGAAGAGGCTTCACACCTTTCTGGGCGTGAGTGACCCAAAACCTTTGATCATTCCCCCCGGTTCCCCCTTTCCAGGACTTGACCAAGTTGGCATGGGAGCACCCTTCCTCTTGCTCAGCTGTCCCCAAGAAGGCAGACAGACTCTGTAAGCCCCCTAAGGCCGAGCTTTTCCTGGGAGAAAATCCGAAGGCCGATTCCATGGTCCTAACCACAGCACATGGTAGGCCTAAGCAGCCTAAACACATGAGCTCACAGCGTTCCGACAAGGAGTCTAAGAAATTGGACCAGTTTTGGCATAGAGTCTACGCTTCTTCCACCTGTTCCCATACGGTCTCTAAATTTTCTAGCATATGTGGTGCTTTACCAAAAGTCTCTGCGGAAAAAAGCCCTGGAGCTAGCCCAAAAGAAGCCTGCAGGCCCGTCCTGTACGGAACTTTTGGACATCCTTCAGTCCAGACTGGATGTAGGGAAGCATGTGCTGAGGGCATCTTATGACTTGGCGGACACAGCCGCTCGAGCCATGGCTAGCGGGATCTGCCTCCGTCGTCACTCTTGGCTGAGGGTATCCGGGTTTAGACAGGACCTCCAGGATTCCATCCTGGATGCTCCTTTCCATGGGTCCGTCCTCTTCGGAGAGGAAGTACAAAAAATCGTTACGGATCTGCAAGACTCAGGGAAGGCGATGCAGTCTGTCCACCATATATACCGGTCGGACCCTCAGCAGCTCAAGCGTAGGCCATTTCGGCACCTGGGAGCCAACAGACGAAGAGGCCAACTTCCCCGAGGTCCTTTCAAGTGAAGGGCTCCCTCACAACCATCTGGGAACAGTGGGCCTAGGAATGCCAAATCCTCCCAGCCCTCACTGCCAACCCCAGCCACCCATGCATGACTCCTTGCCAGCCCCCCTCCTCCAGCGGAGGTGATGGGGGAGGCAGTAGGGTGTCTGTTCTCCCTCTACCTAGACGGGTGGACTAACATGACAACAGACGTTTGGTTTCGGGACATCACAGAAAAGGGTTATACGCTGGAGTTGGCTGAACATCCCCTAGACAGTCCTCCAGCCCACTATCGATACTCCCAAGCCCACACAGCCCTGAAGTCCTGTCCTTGGCCCTGCCAACATCTGCAGTACATAGGGGCCATTCTGGACACACAGCAGGGAATGCCTTTCCTCCCACCCGACGGGGCCAGTCGGCTGAAAGACCTGGCCTCTGGAATAGCTGCATCCAACCGAGTTACAGCAAGGACTATGTTGCAGCTCCTACGGCACATGGCGGTGGCCATGCCCACGGTACCGCTGGCACACTTGCATATGAGAGTTCCTCAATGGAACCTAAGGGTTCAATGGGATCAGAGGTCCAACGACCTCGAACATCCCATAAGTGTATCGAGTGTTGTTCAACAAATGCTGTTACGGTGGCTGGCTTCTCCCAGTTTGGAAGTGGGAATCCCGTTCCAGTCGGCTTCAACGAGCCAGATCCTAACCACAGATGCATCGGGTCTAGGATGGGGAGCTCATTTTCAGAATCACCGTACTCTGGGCACATGGTCAGACATAGAAGTGTCCCTGCACATCAACATTTTAGAGATAAGAGCGATTCTGTACACCATGCAGGCCTTTCAGACTCTCTTATCCCAGGGTCCCCTGCTTCTTCAGACCGACAACATGTCGATGGTCTTTTATATCAACAAGCAGGGGGGAACGTAGCCCTACCCTCTGTGCAGAGAAGCCATGAGAGTGTAGTACTGGGCCCTGGAACATGGACTCGCGCTAACAGCGGTTTATGTCCCAGGCTTCCAAAACGTCCTGGCAGATGAGATCGGCCTCTCCCAGTCCAGGAACCACGAGTGGAAGCTGCTTTAAGAAGTGGTGGATGACCTCTTCGGAAGATGAGGACGTCCAGAGCTGGACCTCTTCGCGTCCCCGTGCAATGCAAAACTGCCCAATTTCTGCTTGCTAGATCCCGGGCCTGGTGTTTTCTGGCGAGACACGTTGTCCCTCTGTTGGACAGGGAAGTTCCTTTATGCATTCCCTCCCGTTCCCCTGTTACAGAGGGTGTTGCTCAAGCTACAGGACGAAAGAGCAACAATGATCCTGGTAGCTCTGCTTTGGCCGCGACAAATATGGAGCTTACTTCGAGAGGGTTCCTGCAGTAGGTCTTCATATAGGACTGCGCCCCCTGGCATCAGGACTGCACGGCAGACTTCTAGCTAGCAGTCATTAGCAGGGGACCGCCCCCCTTCGTCACCTAAACGAGCGTCAGCGTGACAGTATATAGAGGGCGGTCCCCACGCCTGCCCTCCAGTTCTTTCCTGCCGACGACCTGAACTCGTCAAAAACTCGTGGTGAACAAGCTCAGTCATCTGCCATTTCTTTTCCTAAAAGTGCACTTTTTTTGCCCCTTTTCATCTTAGTGTATGTCTTCACGTAAAATAAACAAAAAGTACTCACAGCGCGGCGCCCAAATCCCTCACAGGGACAACCACTCCCGCTGCATTCTTTGCCTGGGCCCCAAACACCGGGTGGCAGAATGTGAGATCTGCCAGCCTTTCAACCAGGCCACACACACCCGTTGCCAGAAGGCCCTTGATGCTCACCTTTCAAAGTGTCACCTTGCATCGATGGAAAAAAAGCTCCAGGAGCTGAGGGAACGTGCTTCTTCACCCACTCCCGAGAAAAAGTGAAAGAAGCAGCAGTGCTGGGAGCGGGATCATTCTCCATCCCATTGTCGTCAGACAGCCGACGCCACAGCGGGTGAAGCCTCCACGTCGGTGAATACTCTGCCTCAAGGGTCTCCATCCGTTCAGGTGGATCGGATGCCTTCTCCCCCCTCAGGCCTTGGTCAGTGGGCAGTTGGGGGATTCCTGTCTGGAGGACACTTCGGGTCCTGTTGAAGGCTCGGATGCTAAGTCTCCCCCCAGTTCTGTCGTCGGGAGCACGGCCTTGGGCGCTCTGCCTCACTCCAGCTCCCTGGCTGTTGTGGGCCAGACCGCCGCCTGTAAGTCTGACATCGGCTACCCTGACGACTGCCAGGTCTCCGCTGATAAGTCGGTTGCCAGCTTGTCCAACGACCGCTCGGTTGGTGCCCTCCCATCTGACACCCCTGTAATCTCAGACGTCGTGCAGGGCGAGCCTTCAGGCCCTCCTTCGTCCTGTGAGGGTTCCCCTCCATTGGACTCACTGACCCTGCTCGACTCCTCATTTTCCCCAGCTGGGGAATGGAGTTTCAATCTCATTCTCAATCTTTATTTATTTATATAAGGCGGCGCCTTTCTAAAACCAAGGCGCCTGTACAATACTAGATAAAACAATTACAAATAGAATAAACAACAATATTAAAAATCATTATATGCTTTACTAAAGAGGTGAGTCTTTAAAGATTCTTTAAAACTTTGGAGAGTCGGGCTGTCCCGCACCTGACGAGGTAGAGAATTCCACAGGGTTGGGGCCGTAAAACTAAAAGATCTGGCCCCTGAGGTTTTTAAACGAACCCTGGGAATCTCTAGCAGTCCCTCGTCAGTGGATCGGAGAGAGCGGGAGGGACGGTAGGGATGAAGGAGATCTTTCAGGTAAACAGGTCCCTGATCATGTAGGGCCTTATAGGTCAGCAAACCGACCTTGAAGGTGATTCGCCAGCAGACTGGCAACCAGTGCAGACCGCGGAGCACAGGCGTTATATGACTGGACCTAGATGAGCCCGTCAACAGCCTGGCTGCCGCATTCTGCACTAGCTGCAGGCGGCGAATCTCAACCCCAGGAAGCCCTAGGTAAAGCGAGTTGCAGTAGTCAAGGCGGGAGGTAACGAAGGCGTGGACCAAAGTAGGCAGATCGTCTGGGGGAACCAGGTGCTTCACCCGGGCGATATTCCTCAGATGGTAAAAAGAGGTTTTGACAACTGCGGACACCTGAAATTTAAATGTCAAGCGGTCATCAAATACAACGCCCAGATTCCGCACTCGGTCTGAGGTAATTAGCGGGATACCCCAGAGTCATAGACCCGAGGGTGATCCAACCAATAAACCCGCCTCCCGGCGATCCTGGCCCACAGCCAACACCTCAGTTTTATCAGGGTTCAACCTCAGCCAACTCACATTCATCCAGTCCTGGATTTCAGCGAGACAGTTATTAAAGCCGAAAGGCAGCATCTTGGCGAGGCGCAAGGACATGTACAGCTGAGTATCATCTGCATAGCAGTGAAAACTCAGACCATACCGCCTAATAATCGCTCCTAACGGCAGCATATATACTGCAAACAACATGGGTGCCAAAATGGAACCCTGCGGTACCCCACAGGATAGGGAGAATGATGTCGAGGAAAAAATCCCGGACACCACTCTCTGAGTCCTACCCTCGAGGTAAGATCGAAACCAACTGAGGACTGTACCAGACAGTCCACAGATAGACCGAAAGCGTTCCAATAGCACACCATGGTCTACAGTATCAAATGCTGCAGAGAGATCTAGAAGGACCAGAATGGAACGAGATCCTCGATCTCTCGCTATTAGGAGGTCATTTAGCACCCGATTCAGAACTGTCTCGATACTATGTCTTTTTCTAAATCCGGACTGGAGAGAATCGTAGAGATTGTGGCTGGTCAAATGATCATCTAACTGCAATGCAACCACCTTCTCAATAACTTTACCCACAAAGGGTAAGTTAGAGACAGGCCTGTAGTTTGCCAGGCAATCCGGGTCCAAGGAGGACTTCTTAAGGAGGGGCTGGACCACAGCCTCCTTTAGAGGATTTGGAAAAATCCTCCTCTCCAAGGACCTCCAGACTATCTCAGCAAGGACGGGGTCGATTTTATCCACACAACCCACTAAGAGACATGTGGGGCCCGGATCCAAACTACAGTTGGTCGGACGCAATAATTGTATGATCATCACAATTTCATCAATTGTGGGGAGGCCGAAGTCAGACCACACAAACTGGGTGTCCGACATCTCCTGCCGACCATCACTACTCCCATTAGAGAGGGTTAGATGGATATCCGATCTGATTGTGGCAACCTTATCTGAAAAGAATAGAGCAAACTCCTCACACCGTTCTTGAGAAAACGCTCTTCTGGGCTGCAGACAGATTGGATTGCACAATCTGTCCACAGTCCGGAAGAGCTGAGCTGGTCTATTCTGTGCAGCAGCAATCTCTCTGGACAGGAATTCTGCCTTCTTACGAGAGATTGCTGATTGATAGATCACATAGTGATCCATCAAGCTAAGTCTGTCACAGTCCTGACCCGACCTCCGCCGGCACCTCTCCAACCTTCGTCCAACTCTCCTCAACTCCCTCAGAGTCTCGTCAAACCAAGGAGACTTGGGTCGAAGAGTGAGAGGACGAACACGAACAGGAGCAATGGAATCCAGGGCCCCTGCCACCGCCTTATTATATGCAAGTGCCAGCTCTCCTGGATCCATGCAATCTCTTGGTAAGCCCGATAGGTCCAGCACCGCCATCAGGCCGTCAGGGGAAACACCCCTTAAAGGGCGATACCGGGCCATCTCCGTGAGGGGCGGCCTACAGGGGTGGCCACAAAACTGAACCAATGGAGTGATGGTCCGACCATCCGACTGGTTCCACCACCAAGTCGGATATCTCCATCCCAGAAGGAACACCAGATCCAGTGAATGACCACCAATATGGGTGGAGGAAATAACCTGTGTGAAGCCCAGTGAAATCATTAACTGGAGGAAGTCTTGACCAAACTACGAGACCTCATCGTCAAGCAGGCATTGAAATCCCCAGAACCAACCATCTGGGGGACCCCAATGTCAGGTCGACAACAAGGTCTGCGACTTCCCACAGGAAAACATTTCCATCACCTGGTGGACGGTATACGAGAAGTATCCTGCACCCCACACCCTCGCCCACAATACACTCAAAGGATTTGGTAATTCCCACCGGTACCTCCAGTAGGCCCAGTTCTGGTCTAAAACAGATGGCAACACCCCCGCCCCTACGATCCAACCTCGGGCGGTGTATCACCGAGTACCCGGCTGGAACTGCTGCCTCCAAAACTGGTCCAGCATTTTCATCCAGCCAGGTCTCAGTGATGCACGCCAGGTCTGATGTCCCAACAAAATCGGCTATAATAGCCGTTTTGTTTCTAATAGACCTGGCGTTGCACAACACCGCCCAAGTAGGATGAGCCACCGAGGATGACCGTGTTACCTGCTGACTACAGTCAGAACCCTTGGGTATGGGAACCAGGCAGGGAGGACCCCTTTCCTGGGCCCATTTCGCCCCAGGGCGTCTCCTTGTCCCCACTATCCCTATCCGCCCACTCCTTTCCATTCCCTCTCCAAACCCAGGCCCTGTCCTCCTCCTTCTTCTAACAATCCCTAAAGCCCTACATCGTCTATAAACTTCTATTGATAGGGGAGGACAGGAAAAAGGACGAAGGTCTCTGAGTTTGGAGGGGGAATAATGCCCAACTGTCCTTGTGCTATCCCAACACATATTTACTATTCTAATATGTATCAAAATAACTAATCCTAATTTTAAAAATTAACCCACCCCTTATTTCTAGATAAATACCGAATCCTAAATAATGATTTCACTAAAAACTCTCACCCTCCAAGCCTATACAAAACACAATCAAATAAAACAAACCACTAATTAACTTCCCCACCCAGTCCTCTCACCACTGGGAAAGAGAAATAAAATGTACCTAATATTGCTTACAATATGAACAAATAACTTTAAAATTAAATACTAAATAGATTAAAATCTAAAACGTCCAAACAGTCACAATTTCACCAAAATATCAACCAGTAAAGAGATCACTCCTCTCACAAGTGAAATAGTTCAACAGGATTAATGCTTATTAAAATAAATAAATCCAAAAGCTTGTCTCTCCAAAAGCTGATGACAGTATTCCAGTTCGGATGTACTCTCTCCCTCAATTAGAAACAGCAGGCCCAGAATAGGCTAGCAAAATAAAACTCACGATCAGACCAAAGATCAGGAGGTGAGGCAAAATTAATCCAAGAAACCAGGGACCAAAAGTTCAACTCCTCCACTCTAGTTTATTGTCGGCAGGCAGGCAGTAATGATTCCAGTGTTCCAACAATGGCTTCAGGAGAGTCCTCGCCCAGCTCCTGATACCTCTTTCCAACCCGCTCCCTGCTACGGTCACCCACCAGCTACCGAGCAGGGAAAACGGAAGAGCTGCATATACAGCCGCCCTACGGCAGCAGAACCACAGCACACCATTGGCTCAAGGTCAGGACCAGGAAAGGCTTTCTCCCGGTGAACCGCTCAGGTCTCTTCCGAGGTCAGGACCAGGAAAAGCTTTCTCCTGGCAAACCGGCCAAATCTCTTTCCGACCTCAGCCTCCAACCTCATCGCTGGCAGACTGCTCTCCACTGCTCACCCAAAATACTCACGTTACAAGGTATGTAACGCTTCAGCTCAATCCACAATCCACGGCCGACAGTTCAGTCCAAATACAAAAACTCAATCCAAACACTGAGACCAAATAAACGGAGACTCCAAAAGGCAAGGCTTCACTGAAATATCTCCAAGTCTCTATGTTAGAATGCCGAAGCTCTTCTCAATTCTCCCCAGTATTCTTGTAGCACACTAGGTCCCATTCTGTAAAACAGAAACAGACTGAGCCGAAAACGGAGAACAGAGACCGGAAACACAAACACACCAAATACGCTGGTGCAAAATGAAGGCAGGTAAACGATGGTGACAAAACAAAAAGCATAAAACCATACAAAATTACAAAAAACAGCAGAAAGTAAATGAAAAATAAAACTGCAAAAGGAGAGACATATACAAGGAACAAAGCAGAACGGAACAGAACGGCTAGCCCAGCGTGGCCGCCATCTTGCATATCAGTACAACAATTGCGGCTGCACACTCTATAGCACCCACTCAGAGTCTCCCACATCTATGGGAGCAAAATATGCCCTCCTGGAGTGTGGCTGTCCAGGAGACCTCTCCTGCGTCGGGCACTCTCTCTGAGTCTCCAGCCTTCAGGCTGGATCAGGCGATGGGGCTATCTATCCCTTTGCCTCCCTTGCCTTCCTCAGATCAGACGTCGGGTCACTTTCATACCCCGACGCTGGGCCATTCGCCGGTCCATATTCTTATTCCTGATATGGACCAGGGCTTTCCTGCTCTGACGCCAGAATCACCTTTTGGCCCTTCCAGGGTCCCAATAGAGACCCCAGGCCTGTTGATGGACCCTACCCCACCCAGTGGTCCCTTGGCACTGCCTATCCCTGGACCCCCTTCCCCTCCTCCATTGGGTCCTTCTGGTCATTATCCCAGATATCCGCTGCCCTAGTTTCCATATTACCCGACGCCAGGGGGGCTGTCGCCGGGGTACCTGCCACAAGCTCAGACTCTGGGGTACCCGATGCAGGGTCACAACTATCTGGGACACCAACTAGCACTATTGGTACCAGCCTCCTGGCTACCCTTCGTACTCTACAGGGTAGCAGCCTCCTCCACCCCCTTCCCAGCCGGAACCACCCACTACTATTCTGTCCTGGTGGCAGGATGCAAACTCCCAGCCCCTGCAGGAACTGGGACAACCCCAAATGGTCGCGGTTCCCAACGTGACCCATAGGATCATTACCAGGAGCCCTTCCCACCTGGGCCGGGCGTCTGATATGGGTTTGGGCGGGCATTCTTTGGAGTCTCCCTCAGGAGCAAGGGTGACAGAGACAGTCCTAGATGTTACACCTCTGCCCAGAAGGCTGGAGTCCTCCGACTCTGATTCAGACTCGGAGTCCATTGGTCACTCGGAACCTCAGTCCCTCATTGAACCCCAGCCTAAGGAGTCCCTGAAGTCCCCACCGGAGGATCTATCTTTCGCGGAACTCTTAAGGTCCATCAAAGAGGCCTGTGGCTAGGCGTCTCAGGAGTTGGACCCCAAGAGGAAACGTCTGGTAGAGCACCTAGACCTCACTAGTTCGGACCCCCCTCCCTATTTCTCCATGGACGGGGCTGCATGAGGATCTTACCTCAACAATTTGGCAACAGCCGTCTTCTATTCCGGCTGTCTCCAAAAAAGCTGATAGAACATATATCACCCCCTGGAAGGGGTTGGTCATCTGACCAGTCAACCAAAGGCCGACTCCTTGGTTCTCACTGTGACCCATGACAGGTCGGCACAGCCAAAACATCAGAGTGCTTCTCCTCCGGATAAGGAATCCAAACAAATGGATGAATAGGGACACAAAGTCTATGCTTCATCGACATGTGCCATCCGGTCATTAAACTATGTAGCCCATATGGTGTCCTTCCAGAATTCGGCATCATCCAACTTGGAGAAGGACTTGCAGGAGATTCTGGATGAGGACCTCAGAAATCGGCTCTTGGGGAAGGTAAGACTGAATAAGTCGTCTTGCCACCACGCCTTAAGGGCCACTTACCATATGGTCGATTCAGTGGCCCGTTGTACTGCTACAGGCGTTTGCTTTAGGCGCCTGGCTTGGCTTCGTCTTGCGGGACTGGCGCAGGACTTCCAGAGCACCCTATTGGATGCCCCCCTTCAGGGGCCCCATCCTCTTTGGGGGAGATGCAAAGGACATTATCACGGAGCTACAGGAGAGCAGTAGGTCACTTAAGGATGTCTGCTCTATGTACCGCTCTGGACAAAAACCCAGGCAGTCCTTTCATCACCCTCAGAAGAGGTGGAACAGGCAGAACCAAGGTAGGCGACAGGGTAAGCATCGTGCCACCGATTCTGGCTCCCAGACCCTTCGGGCAAAAGACCGCCAGAGGCGAAAAAGTGGCACTCCCGTCAGCGTCCTGACACGAGGGGGTCCTCCCCTCCTCCTCCTGTATCTCCCAAGGAACCGGGGGGTGGGGGGGAGGTTCGCCCTCCACCTGGAAGGGTGGAGGATGATAACTGAAGATGCTTGGGTCTTATAGCTAGTAGCAAGAGAACACTCAATCGAGTTCCTGGACAGACCCCCCGGACAACCCACCGGGCAAGTCTCATTACCCGTCAGGCCATCTAAGCCTTATCCATCAGGAGATCCAGGCTCTACTTCAAAAATCAGCCATAGAGCCAGTTCCGCTAGGGCAACTAGGAAGGGGATATTACTCCCATTTCTTCCTAGTCCCCAAGAAGACGGGAGATCTGAGACCAATTCTGGATCTCAGCCTACTCAATCTCTTTGTAGAATACATGAGATTCCATATGTTGATGCTCCAGGGATTCTTACTCTTGTTCCAACCGAACCAATGGCTGTGCTCCCTGGATATGCAGGATGCTTACCTGCATATCCCTATCCTCCAGACCCACTGCCGCTTTCTGAGATTCTTCTTTCAGGAGAACCATTATCAGTTCAAGGCTCTCCCATTTGGCCTCTCTTCGGCACAACAGGTTTTTACCAAGTCACTCGCGGTGGTGGCTGTGGCCTTGCACCGCAAGGGGAATTATGTGTTCCCTTACCTGGACGACTGGCTGCTGTCGGCACCGTCTCAGGACAGTCTGACAGATTGTCTTTCCTCCACCCTGGACCTATTCTTCAGGTTTGGCATCACTGTGAATGTTCCCAAGTCTCAGCTTTCACCCTCCCAGTGGCTCCAGTTTATCAGAGCAGTGCTGGACACGGTTCAGGGCAGGGCCTTCTTGCCTACGGACAGGGTGGAATCTCTGATGCAACAAGCGCCGTTGGTTTCCTCCTCTCAATGGACCAAGGCACGCTCTGTCCTCTGCCTGTTGGGTCTAATGGCGGCTGCCATACCCACAGTCCCTTTGGCCAGACTGCACATGAAGGTGACCCAGTGGTCCCTCCAGCTCCAGTGGGATCAACGTCAGGATGACATGGACCCACATGGTCTTAGTCTCCAGCGGCCTGAAGAGAGATCTCCTCTGGTGGCAGGCTCTTTCCAACCTTTCGTTGGGGATCCCCTTCCACCCCCCCACCCCCTCCATGACCCTTACGACGGATGCCTCAGGCCAGGGATGGGGTGCACACCTGGGAGACCCTCTAACTCGGGCGGGGGGGGGGAGGAATGTGGTCTCCACTAGAGAAACAGCTACATGTTAATATTCTAGAGATGAGATTGGTGTTATATGCTCTCCAAGCGTTCGAGTCCCTCTTGATACCGGGAGCACTATTGGTCCAGACCGACATCACTGCTACAGTCTGGTACATCAACCACCAGGGAGGCACCCGATCGTACCCCCTTTGCAGGGAGGCAATGCGGGTATGGTACTGGGCAGTCCAGCACGTCTTTGTCTTTTGATAACGGTCCACGTTCCAGGGATGAGCAACATCCTCGCGGACAGTCTCAGCCTCACTGTCACATGGGCTCACGAGTGGGAGCTAAAGTAGGAAGTAGTGGAAGACCTCTTCCTCCAGTGGGGTCGACCAGATATAGACCTCTTCACTTTCCCATTCAATGCAGAACTACCTAGCTTTTGCTCACTCGTTCCTGGGCGTGGTGCTCTCTGGCAAGACGAGCTCTCTCTATCCTGTACAGGAAAATTTCTGTACACTTTCCCTCCCTTTCCAATTCTGCAGAAGATTCTGCTGAAGCTACAGGCAGAGGGGGCTCACATAATCCTCATAGCCCCCTTTTGGCCTTGGCAGATCTGGTCCCCCCTGCTGCAACAGCTGACTGTGGAACCCCAGTACCTCTTCCTCTCTCCCACGACCTTCTGTCTCAGGAGCAGGGCAGCCTGGTGCACCCTAGCCTCAAGTCTCTCCACCTACATATGTGGCACCTTTGGACATAGCTGTCTCTTGTTATGGCGTCTCCTCTTGAGTCTCCCAGGTTCTAGTAGAGGCTAGGAAACCCTCTACCAGATCCATGTATGCTATGAAGTGGAAGAGATTCTCTATCTGGGCCATGGCCAAGAGCCTGGATCCATTCATTTGCTCAGCTCCCCAGGTCCTTGAGTACCTCTTGCACCTGTCTGATTCGGGCCTCAGTCATTCCTCTCTGAAGGTCCACTTATCTGCGGTTTCCACCTACCACCTTCCGGTGGGGGGCAAAACCCTTGTTCAGTTGAAGGTCTCCAGAACCTTTCTTAAGGGGATCCTCCACCTTAAGCCTCCGGTCCTGAATCCGGTTCCCCCCTGGGATTTAAATTTTATTTTAGAAAAACTTATTTTGCCCCCTTTTGAGCCGGCAGCAAGTTGCGACATGTGTTATTTGTCCTGGAAAATGCTTTTTTGGTCGCTATAACTTCAGCTTGAAGGATTTCAGAGCTTCAGGCCCTCATCTGCAAGGAGCCTTATTTGATTTTCCACAGAGACCAGATGGCTCTGCGGACTAACCCTTCCTTTCTTCTGAAAGTTATTTCGGAATTTACTTTGAACCAGAATGTTGAACTGCCAGTATTCTACCCACAGTATTCCAGCAGGGGGTAATACCTCTTGCACACTTTAGATGTGCACAAGATTCTGAGATATTACATCTCTAGGACGAGAGAGGCTCTGAAGTCTGACCAGTTGTTTGTGACCTTTGCTCCCAAATGTCAGGGCAAGGCCATCTCCAAACAGGGTTTATCAAAAATGGTTGGCTAACTGCATCTCGTACATTTACCACAAGTACGAGAAGCCTCTTCTGGGGGAGGTGAAAGGTCATTCTTCTCGGGACATGGCTGCTTCGATGGCCTTTCTCGGGAATGTGTCCACTGCAGATATCTGCGCAGCGGCCACTTGGTCCTCTATCCATACATTCACCAAGTATTACAGTTTGGACGTTGCCTCTAGGCGTACAGCCAGTTTCGGCCTCACCATTCTGCAAGGCCTTCTTTCCTAAGTAGGCTTCTAGTTGGCAGGCGCTCCTTCCTCCCGGAACTTGGTCTCTGACTCCTTCCTTATTTTTCACTGCTTGGTATTCAGTCCTGTATGAGAAGACCTACTGCAGGAACCTGTCTCGAAGATCTACTGTTACGGTAAGTTCTTGTGTAACTGTTATTCCCCCTCTTGCAGCGGTTCACGGTGGAACCACCTTTTCAACTACCTGTGTCATCGAACTTGCTATCCCAAGACCAGGACACATTAGTCCACCTGGATCTTCAGTCCTTGCACCTTCATGCATGGCTCCTGCGGACTTGGCTGTCTCCAGGCATGGAGTTTTGCAGAGGGTGGCTGAAGTCTTAGTAGAGGCAAGAAAGCCATCTACAAGAGCTATGTACGCTGTGAAGTGGAAACGCTTCTGCATCTGTGCAGCTGCACGTTCCCTGGACCATTTAACTTGCTTGGTGAAATCAGTGTTGGAATATCTTTTCAAACACCATGAAGTCTTGCTATATTATGACTAATGCAGTTAGCCACTGCACTTGAACTGCCCCGGAGAGGAAAGAGTTAACTCCAGGGAGTCTGGAGTTCTACAGCGCGAGAGCGCTTATGCCAAAGCTCTATCTGGGCAGTTTCAAATGAAACTGTCAGATTCTTTACTCCGCTTCACTGAACAGTCGCTCCGGAGATCCGCTCCTTCAGCTCGGTTCATTTCTCGGTTCAGCGAGTATTTTCGGTTCATTTGAACTGCAAAAGTATTTATTTTACGCATTTGGTTAAAAGCTCTATCTGGTAAACCGTAAGTACAAAATTAAAGTCTGTATAGGAAATTCAATTATCGGTTCGGTTTGAACCGATCGGTTCTGAAATTAACGTTTTAAAGTGTTGGTTGGGCTTTTAGAGTGCGGTTCGGTTCTAAAAACCTTGCTTTAAAATTAGGTTTTCAAATACCTGTGACACGGTTAGGAACCGATAAGGGTGTCTTGCCTGGCACTGCCATCAAAAGGGCAAGTTTTTGGTTAGGCTGGCATTATGTCTGAGAAACCAAAAGAAAAACCGGGCCCACTGGGTTTCAACACTGTGATGTCTGTGGGGAAGCCTTTGCCAAGGCTGACCCACACACCACTTGTGTTTATTGTCTGGGGGCTGACCACCTCCTGTCAGACTGCCAGGTGTGTAAAAAAAAAAAAAAAAAAAAAAAATTCCCTGCAGCCACCCTGGAAAAGAGATTGGGCCGGCTCAGGGAACGAGAGGCCAAAAAGTCCGCTGACCCGGATGGCCAGCCGGTCCAGCACCCACTGGACCAGAGGGAGTGCCCTCTGACCAGGGCGAGACTTCCTCGGGCTAAAGGAAGGCTGGTTCAGAGGAACCAGTCCCAGTGAAAAAGACAAAGAAATCAGTAGGTTTGGAGTCCAAAATTGTCTCTCCAACTGCTGCAGAAATAGCTAAAGCCATACAGATTGTCCAGTCACTGTCTCAGGGTCCTGTTGAACCACCAACAGTTGGTAAAGGGTTGGTTCGTTCAGTTCCAGTGGTTCAGGAGTATGATGTTGAGAATTTTATGAACCACAGGAGGGAGGAGATTTGATCAATATATGTGGCTGGGAGGGTCTGGGCGTGCCCATTGAACGGACATTTCTCCAGACAGACCTTTAGAATCTCCTCCTATTCTGTCTGAGTCCCTTCTCATTTTATGTTTTACAAAAGGTTGCAGAAACCCTCCAGCTTCCTTTAGAGGAGGTTGTGGATGAGCAAGAGGAGCCTGATTACGTAGAAATGATGGATATACCAGAGTCTAGAGGTTGTCTATTCCTTTGCATAAGTCATTTAGGAAGCAAACAACAAAGATTTTAAAAAATCCTCATTCTGTCCCTCCTGTAGATAAAAAAATGGACAGAAGGTATACTTTGTCAGGCTCTGATACAGACTTCCTCACTGAGTAGTGTAGTCATGTAGGTGTGGTTCAAGCTGCAGCCTGTGACAAGGCTAATATTCCCCTGGCCTCACATCCTCCTGATAAGGATTCCAGGAGGATTGATGCCATGGCGAAAAAACAGTATATGGCAGTTTCTTTGGGACTCAGGCAGGCAAATTATATGGCTTATGTAGCTAGATATCAGAAATCTAGATGGGACACAGTATTGCAGTTAGCCAAGCAGGCACATGGCCAGCTGGCTAGTAAGTTGGAACAGGTGGCTGCTGATGGCATTGAAGCCTCTAAAGTTCAATTTCATACTGCTGTTGATGTTAATGATGTTTCCTCTAGGGTCATGGCCACTTCTGTAGCTTTCCGTAGGTTGGCATGGCTCACATGCACTAATCTGTCCCAAGATACTCAGTCAAGGCTATGGATTTTCCTGTAGTGGGTAATTCTCTGTTTGGGGAACAAACAGAAAACTATATGAAAAGATGGATGAATACAGAACTACCTACAAAGTGCCCAGGCTGAGGCGGCATGCCACTCCACAGAGGCACGCTCCCAGAGGTAGGGCAGGCCTTTCCACAGGCCTTTTACCAATCTCAGGCCTCCTCTGCGTTTGCACAGAGGGGTTTCTTCAGAGGCGAGAGGTAGGCAGGGCACAAGTAAACCGTCCCCCTCCCCTCAGCCTAAGGCTACTGCCAAGCAGGCACGCTGATGGGGTGCCCAGGGCCGATTCTCCTGTACCAGTGGGGGCAGGTTGGTTTATTTCAGCCAGAACTGGGTGTCCCTAACTTCGGACAGATGGGTTCTGGAAGTAATGCCAGGGTCTGATTCTCAGCTTCAAACAGCTTCCAAAGATGAGAGCCAGACATTTTCCACCTGCAAATCCACAGAAGCCCTTGCTTTGGAAGCAGAGGTTTCTTCTCTCCTGGACTGCAAAGCAGTAGAAAGGTCCCTCCTTGCCATCAGGGCAAGGGCTGTACTCAAGATACTTTCTTACCCCAAAAGACAGGAGAATGGCGGCCCATCCTAGATTTAAGGTACCTGAACAAGCATCTTTTGAAACCAAAGTTCAAAATGTTAACTCTGGCAATGATTTTGCCTTCCCTGAGGCCAGGGGACTGGCTGGCTTCCCTGGACCTCAAGGATGCCTATTTTCATGTTCTGATCAGGCCTTCTCACCGAAAGTACCTCAGGTTCGAACTGCCCTCAGGCCACTACCAGTTCAGGGCAATGCCCTTGACCTTACCTCTGCACAAGGGTATTCACAAAATGTCTAGCTGTGGTAGTGGCTCATTTAAGAAGGCAAGGATTGCTGTGTTTCCCTACCTGGACGACTGGCTCATAGTGGGTCAGTCCCCAGATCAGGTAAAATCCCACAAGTCACCCAGCAGCTTCTCACTTCCTGGGATTCCTGCTGAATTTACCAAAGTCAGTTCTGGAACCAGTTCAGGTACTAACTTTCATAGGTGCAGAATTGAACACAAAGTTAGTCAGGGCATTTCTTCCCTCGGAAAGGGTAGACAGGCTCATTGCCTGGCATCCTCCTTTACCCTATGGGTTTCTCGACCAGCAAGGCATTTTCTGCAACTCCTAGGGCACATGGCTGCTTCCACAGCGGTAGTGCAAGGAGCAAGATTCCAGATGAGGACATTCCAGTTCCATTTGAGGGCCCTATTGGTCTCAAGGAGGACCCCCTTTCCAAATTGGTTCAGTAATGGCCAAACTGTGATCCTGGCTCTACACTGGTGGCAGGATCAAAGCAATCTAAAACAAGGGGTTCCTTTCATTCCCGTCTCCACTCCTCACCCTCACCACGGCTGCCTCCCTGTTAGGGTGGGGAGCTCACTAGGCGACCTGTCCACTCAGGAGTGTGGTCTCCTCAGGAATCTCTGCTCCACATCAACCTTTGGAACTCAGAGCTGTCTTTCAGCTCTTCAGGCGTTTTCAGCTTCTGTCCAGAACAAAGTAGTTCAAGTCAGGACAGACAACACCACAACAATGTGGTACATCAACAAACAAGGGGCACTCGGTCATCAGCCTTGTGCACCGAAGCAATGAAGTTGTGGTCTCTGGCTTACTCCTGAACACCTCCCTGATAGCAGTTCAACCTTCCAGGGAAGGACAATGTCCTGCGGATGCCCTCAGCAGGATTTCTCAGGGCCATCACGAATGGGCTCTGGATCCTCAGGTGCGGTCGGTCTTTGCCAGATGGGGCACCCATCAGATAGATCTTTCGCAGCCCCAGACAACCACCAACTTCCTCTGTTTTGTTGCAGGCCTCAGTGCTGGGCTCAGTCCCCTGGACACCTTTCAGTTGGATTGGAAAGGAAGTTCCTGTATGCCTTTCCCCTTTCCTCTTCTTTTCAGGGTACTAGTAAAAATCAGATCTCAGCCCTGCAAAGTGATTCTGATTGCCCAGATTGGGCCAGACAGCCCTGGTACCCTGCTTCTGTCCTGGACAGTCCACCCTGCCCTGAGCTTGCCCAGAGTCCACGACTTGCTGGCCTGTGCACAGGGGAGGTGTGGTATCCGGACCTCAAATCCCTCCATCTCAAGGCATGGCTCTTGAGGAGTTAGAATTGCTGACTTACACCTTTCTCAAGGTGTTCTGGATATTTAAAGGCTTCAGGAAACCTTCCACTAGGGCCACTTACAATTCTAAGTGGAAAAGGTTTTCCATCTGGTGCTCTGAGAAGCAGATTATCCCAGAATCTGCTGATTTGCCCATTTTACTGGACTATTTGGTCCATTTAAATCTCTTAGGCCTTAGGCCAGCTACCTTAAAGGTTCATCTGGCAGCTGTCTCTGTTTTTGTGTCAGCAGGGAAGCCTGCTTCCCTTTCTTCTCACCCTGTGTTTTCCAAGTTTTTTAAGGGGTTACTTCACACTAGCCCTCCTTTTCGAGAACCAGCTCCCGCTTGGGACCTGAATGTCTGCATTGCTCAGTTAATGCAACCTCCCTTTGAGCCTCTGTCCTCAGCAGAGCTCAAGTTTCTAACTTGGAAAACTGTTTTCCTAGTGGCTATCACTTCTGCCAGACGCATAAGTGAACTACAGGCCCTGTCAGCGGAAGAAGATTTTATCTCTTTCCACAGAGGTAAGGTAGTCCTCAGGACTAACAGAAAGTTTTTGCCTAAAGTGGTTTCAGATTTCCACCTGAACCAATCCATATCTCTTCCAGTATTTTTCACTGAGCATTCTTCCTCAGGTGAGAGGAGACTGCACAGCTTGGGCGTCAAAAGAGCCTTAAGCTACTATTTGGAGCAGCACAAGGGTCACAGGTTCGAATCCTCAACTCTTCCTTACCTATGGCGAGGTTGGCAAGAAACCTGCCACTAAGAGGACAATTGCAAGGTGGATTGTCTCTTGTATCCAATTTTGTTATCAAAAACTAGGTAGAGAACCCCTCGGGACTGAGGGCTCACTCCACCAGGGTACAGCTGCATCTCTAGCGGCTGCTAGAGATATTCCCATTCTGGAAATCTGTCAGCTGCTACTTGGAAAACAGTTCACACTTTTACCAAGCATTATTCCCTGGATATTCAGTCAGGAGAGATGCTCGTTTTGGCACAGCTGTGCTTCAGAGCCTATTTCCTAAGTAGGTTCTGACCCTCCTCCATGGAGAGTACTGCTATGTAATCTGCATTAGTCTCATAATATAGCAAGACTTCATGGTGTTTGAAAGAAAAATTACTCACCTTATTAATTGCTTTTCTTCTCATGGAGTCTTGCTATTATGACCACCCTCCTCCTGCCCTCTCAGAACTTCTACTTGGGTAGGGTGGCAAATTAAGTGCAAGCACTGTGTCATGCCATTGTAGTTTTTTCCCTTACCTTCTTTTATTTAGGGTTAGGGAACTCGGTTATTTATTTAGGTATATATTGGCCCCTTCCTGGACTTGAGTCTTTGGGGAAGGGGGTCCTAATAGTGCTTGTCAGGGGTAACTAATAATACTATTATTCATTGTTATTATTGTTATTATTGTTTATATATTTGTTATTTCTACTAGTAGGTAGCCATTTGGCTAGTGTAGAGCTTTCCACACAGACTTGTTGCTTAGTATTAGCTTCGTAAAGATCTGACAGTTTCATTTGAAACTGCCCAGATAGAGCTTTGGCATAAGCGCTCTCGGGCTGTAGAACTCCAGACTCCCTGGAGTTAACTCTTTCCTCTCCGGGGCAGTTCAAGTGCAGTGGCTAACTGCATTAGTCATAATACAGCAAGACTCCATGAGAAGAAAAGCAATTACTAAGGTGAGTAATTTTTTCTTATCGCTTTTGGACGTGGGGCTGCGATACTCTTCCATTAAGGTGCATCTCTGTGCCATTTCAGCATATCATGCACCTGTGGAGGGTAGGAATGTTGTTCAGTTGGACCTTGTCCATATATTCCTATGGGGCGTGCTTCATATGAAGCCTCCAATCAGGGATCCTGTCCCCCCCCATGGGACATTTTATACGTTCTAGAGAAGTTAACCTTGCCTCCCTTTAAACAGGCCATGGATTGCGACCTCCGCTTTCTGTCTTGGAAAGCGTTATTTTTAGTTGCCATCACTTCAGCTCGTAGGATTTTGGAGCTGTAAACCCTGATGTGTAAAGAACCTTATTTAATTTTTCACAGAGATCGGATGTCACTTTGAACTAATTCAAAGTTTCTTTCGAAGGTAGTGTCTGAGCTGACACTGAATCAAGATATCTGCCTTCTGGTTTACTATCCTGAGTTTTCGAATCGGGGGGAGGCCCTTCTTCACACTCTAGATGTTCATGGGATCCTTCATTATTGCCTGAGCAGTACTAAATCAGTCCAAACTTCGGATCAGTTGTTCATTTCCTTTGCTCACTGAACTCTGAGGAAACCTGTGGCAAAACAAACCATGTCGAAATGGTTAAAGAATTGCATTATTTTCATTTACAAGTATGAAAAGCCCTTACCAGGACCGGTCAAGGGACATTCCATAAGGGGGATGGCTGCATCTTTTGCAGCTATGAAAAACATTTAGATGGAAGACATCTGTGTTGCCGTAGCATGGAACTCTGTGCACTACACTCTGGACATTACTTACTTCCAGAAAAAGAGCAGGGTTCAGCCTAGCTGTGCTCCAAGGCCTAATTTCCTAAACATTTAATAGGGGTTTACCTAACATCCTGTATTTCCTTTTCTCTCCTTTTGGGACACTGCTTGGGACTCGGTCCTTAAGGTGTAGCCTGTTGCAGAAGCTCATTCTAGAAGTAAGATAGTACAGTTACATAACAACTTACTGTAACAGTGGAACTTCGAGAAGAGCTCCTGCATCAGGTGCTATTTTCCCTTCCTCCATCCCACTATTAGGTTTCTCCTGTTGGGAACTTTTGGCTCCTGCCTCAGCTTCCTTCCTGCTGAATAACCTCCGGGTCTCCGGCGAGTGAAGTGAGGTGGGGCTGAGGACTGCCTCCTTTATACAGAGGGTGACGTCAGTGTGCGGACCGACATAAGGGGCGGACCCCAGCTGTGTACTGCTGGCCAGAAGTTTGCCGTGGAGTCATAGTGCCTGACTGCATAGTCCTTAAGGTGTAGTCTGCTGCAGGAGCTCTTCTCGAAGATCTACTGTTATGGTAAGTTCTTATGTAACTGTACTTTAGGTTTGCTTTCTGACTTGTTCAGAGCAGGCAGTCATGTAGAATCACAAGAGTGAGTCTAGGGTTAATAAAACGGACTCCTGTAGTTTGGTCAGGTCCTCCTGCAACCCCCTCCACCCTTCTGTGTAATCTACCACCGCTCCCATCTTTGTGTCATCTGTGAAGAGACTGATATTACTCTGGACCCCATATGAGATATCGGCTATGTATATCCCGAATGACACCGGTCTCAATACAGATCCGTGCGGCACCTCACTCATCACATCCCTTGGTGTTGAGAGTCCCACCACCACCCTTTGCTGCCTTCCCCTCAGCCAATTGGTGATCCAATTAATCATCTTTGTTCCCACCCCTGTATATTCCAGTCTCCCATCCAGCACGGAATAAAAGGTCTTGCTGAAATCCAAATACAGGACATCCCCTGCATGGCCTTTGTCCAGTTCCCTTTTCACCCAGTCGTAGTACTCAATCAGGTTTGTCTGGCAGGATCTGCTCGAGACAAACCCGTGCTGCTGACTGTCCTAGAGACCATTGTTCTCCAAGAAGATCACCAACCTCTCTCTTAGGATTGTCTCCATAAGTTTTCCCACAGTTGATGTGAGGCCCACTGGTCTGTAGTTGCCTGGTTCGTCCTTAGGATCACTTTTGTGAATGGGCACCACATGGGTCATCCTCCAGTCCTGTGGTATGCATCCCATGTCCAGGGAGGTATTGAACAGGTCAGCTAGTGGTCCTGCCAGTGTCTCTGCTAGTTCCTTGAGTACCCTAGGGTGAATATTACCATCTGAGCATGGTGCCTTATCTCCCCTCAGTACCCTTAATCCCTTCAGCACCCTATCCTCTGTAATCCCTATATCAGTCACCCCTCCCCCGCCCTCCTTCTCTCCCAGGAGGTGTCTGGCCTCTTTCTCTTTTGTGAACACAGAGCAGAAGTACTCGTTAAGGGCCTCTGCCTGGTCTTCCCCCTTCTCCAACCAGCCCCCATCCTTCCAAATCCTCACAAACTGATCTTTGGTTTTCCGTTTTTCACAGATGTTTCTGAAGAAGCCCTTTTCTCCCTTGCCCTGCGCCAGTCTTAGTTCCCTGGAAGCCTCAGCCGCTCTGACCAGCCTGGTAACCTCCCTGGACTTCTTCATATACATCTCCCTGTTATCCTTCCATCCTCCCCCATTTCTTGAGTCTCTGAAATGCCTTTCTTATTGTCCTCACCCCTTCCATGACCTCCTGTGTCAGCCAGCTGGGTTTTTTTGCCCTACCCTTTTTACTCCTCGTTTTTGCACATGTCCCAGTAGCCTCCACCAACCCTTTCCTAATAATCTCCCATTTCTAACCCCAGGAATCGCTCATTATGATTAAACAGATGCAGTCAGCCTCCTGTGTTGGACTGCCCGGAGAGATGGAATTATATGCAAATGATGGAACTCTCAATTGGCTCATGCCACTTTCAAACTGCTGCCCTAGCGACTGCTGCACTCTGAGTGCTTCAGATTCTTTACTCTTCCTGCCTTGTGAAGACGTTCCGGAGAGCTCTCCTTCAACCTCCTCAAAACCTGATTATCTGTTTGATAAGTAGTGTTTTTACTTTATTTTTCAGATTGCTGCCTTAGTTTTAGTTTATTTTAAAGTGTGTGTAAAATTTATTATATTTAGCGGTTCCTTGGAACCGAGGGTTCCACTATTTCTAGTGAGGTTTTTACCTCAATCGTTTGTATTTATTTATTTATTTATTTTTGCGGTAGATTCCTAACCGCATGTAATTATTAAAAATTTTATACAGTATTTCTTAGTCTTGCTGTCAGGAACCGAGTAGTGCTCAGTTCCTGGAACCGTTAGGGGTTGTTTATATTTGGTGTATTCAGTTCCCAGGAACCGATAATTTGGCTTATTTTATTTAACGATTCCTGCTCAGTGTCAGAGGATCCTACTTTTAAGCCTAAAAAACGCACAGGACCCACTGGTTTTAAATTGTGTGAGTCTTGTGTTCAGATAATAGCCAAAGCAGACAGGCATTCTTTGTGCATTTTTTGCCTGGGTACTAGCCATATCTTTGCAAACTGTGACATTTGTAGAACTTTTTGCCCTAAGACTCTTAAGAAAAGGTAAAAAATATTAGAAGAAATGGCCTCTGCTTCTTCTGTTACTGGTGAAACTAGTTCCTCCACCTCTGGCATAAGAAAGGATGGAAGTAAAGCTAAGGATCCTGAGAAAGGATCAGATAAAGTTGAGTAGGGCAAGTCAAAAAGACCAGTGGACTCAGGCTCTGAACCTGTGCCAATGAAGAAAAAATGTAAAGAGAAGCATGTTGCTGCGCCTCCGGCCGAGAAGGCTAAGGAGCTCCCAGCTGGCAAAACTGGTATGCCCTCGGCTGAGGACATTGCCAAGGCCTTACAGGTCTTACAAGCACTGCAAGCTGCAGTCCCGGTTCCAGTACCAACTGCCCCGGTTCCTGTACCGGTACCACCCCCTCAGGAGCCACTGGCTTCCTTTCCTGAGGAGGAGGATGATGATTTTGAGGAGGAACAGATAGACCCTGAGGTTTCTCCAGGACAGGAGTTCGGTCCCCCCCCCCCCCCAAGGGTCTGGAGGATTATTCCTCACACTATGCTTTTGTGAAAAGCATGGTAGAAACACTTAACCTCCCTCTGCAGGAGACAGAGGAGGATGTGGAGGAAGCAGAATTCTTGGATATGATGGGGTTACCCCTATCAAAACGTTTATTACTGCCTATGCATAAGTCCTTAAAAAAGGCAGCAATGCAAGTGTTTCAAACTCCAAATTCTATTCCAGGAGTTGATAAGAAATATCAGCTTGATAGGACAACAGCTGATTTTCTGTTTAGCCACCCTGACCCTGAAGAGGTTGTGCAGGCTGCTGCTTGCGACAAAGCCGGAATTCTCTTGGCTACCCATCCCCCTGATAAGGATTCCCGGAAGATGGAACACAATGGGGAAGAAAAGTTTTATATGTCTGCTTCCCTCATTCCTAGACAGGCCAATTATATGGCTTATGCAGTGCAATACCAGAAGGCACTCTGGAATGCAGTGCTAGCTCTGGCAGACAGAGTGCCCAGTGAGGTGGCATTGGACTTGCAGGATACAGCAAGGGCTGCTTTAGATGCCACAAAATATCTGTTTCACATGGCTGTGGATACTAATGACTCCGCAGCCAGGTTGATGGCACTTTCTGTCTCCCTTAGAAGATTTGCCTGGCTCAGGACCACAAACCTGACCCTTGATACCCAGGCTAAAGCTATGGATTTTCCTTTTGAGAAAAATCCTCTGTTTGGAGATAAAACAGAGGCCTATATGAAGAAGGTAGAGAAATATAAAGCCACCTACAGAAGCAATTCTAAGGATAGGCCTTCCTCATCCTATAGGTCCCAGACCAGGGGAGGCAGGGGTAGGGGATACTACTCCAGACCTTTTTTTCCAAGCTCAGGTGTCTCAGCTGCAACAACAGCGTAGAGGGTACTTCTGAGGAAGGAGGAGAACTATGAGGAGAGTTTCTCCCTCCCCAGTGATTCAGGCACAGCCCACTCAGAACCCCTGACGGGCTAGTACAGGTCGCACCCCCTTCCAAAAATCCACCAGTGTGTGGCAGACTGGCTCATTTTCTCCAGTATTGGTATACCATCACCACAGACAAGTGGGTTCTGGAGGTGGTGAGCCAGGGTTTAGCACTCAGCTTCAAATCCCTTCCCAAGCTGAGAGCAAGAACATCTGCACCAGTCACATCTGCAGACAGGATACTACTGGATGCAGAAGTAAAACATCTGCTAGCCATCAAGGCAGCGGAGCCTGTGCCCCTAAACCAGTGGAGCAAAGGCTTCGACTCCAGATACTTCCTTACAAAGAAGAAAAATTGAGATTGGTGACCTATCCTGGATTTAAGACTTCTAAACAGACATATTCTGAAACCAAAATTCAAAATGGTCACTCTTGCTCTGATCATTCCCACTTGACAAAAGGGAGACTGGCTAGCCTTCCTGGACTTAAAGGACACCTATTTTCACATCCCCATCAGACCTTCTCACAGAAAGTTTCTGAGGTTCAGATTGGCCTCAGGCCATTATCGGTTTGCAGCCCTTCCTTTTGGCCTGACTTCTGCAACAAGGGCATTCACAAAGTGTGTGGCCGTGTTAATGGAGTTTCTGCGAAAACAAGGAGTATCAATCAGTCTTTCCTTACCTGGACGACTGTCCATCTCTACATCTGGCAGAGCAGACCTTGGCACTAACTAAGTCTACTCTAGAGTCCCTGGGTTTCCTCATAAACGAGCAGAAGTCTCAGCAAGCACCAGTTCAGGTGCTCAGGTTCATTGGAGCAGAACTGAACACCAGTCTGGGCAGTATTTTACGAATTGCAAACTCATATGTACCAGGAAAACCCAAACCAGACAGATTTCCTCAGGCTTTTGGGCCACATGGCAGCTGCCATCACAGTGGTACTAGGATCCAGATTCCAAATGAGGGACATTCAGTTCCACCTGAGACAGTGCTGGTCACATAGGACAGACCCTCTGTCCAAGTTGGTGCCAGTCACACACACACACACTTCTACAGGCACTGCAGTGGTGGCTGGACGAACAACACCTTCGGGTAGGGGTTCCTTTCACAGAGGATCAACCTTCCTTGGTTCTTACAACAGATGCATCCCTTCTGGGTTGGGGAGCACACATGTTGGATTATACAGCAAGTGGCACATGGTCTACTCAAAAATCCATGTTGCACATAAATCTTCTGGAGCTCAAAGCAGTGTACCTAGCCCTGCAGGCATTTGCTCCACATCTTCAAAACAAAGTGGTGCAGGTCAGAACAGACAACACCACTACTATGTATTACATAAACAAACAAGGAGGAACCAGGTCAGCCCCACTGTGCACAGAAGCAATGAGGCTGTGGTCCCTGGCCTACTCCATGAAGGTATCCCTTTCAGCCATACATCTTCCAGGAAAGGACAATGTACTGGCAGACTCCCTCAACAGGATGTCAGGATCACCACGAGTGGTGTCTGAATCCTCAGATTCTCAGTTCAATTTTCAGTCGTTGGGGCACTCCAGAGATAGATCTCTTCGCCTCTGCAGAAAATCACCAGCTGCCAGTTTATTGCTGCAGGCCTTCTCTCAGGGACACACTACCCCTGGATGCGTTGACACTGGATTGGACAGGGAAGTTTCTATATGCCTTTCCCACTGATATTCAGGACCCTACTGAAATTGAGATCCCAATCAGCAAGAATGATACTGGTGGAACCAGATTGGGCAAGGCAGCACTGGTATTTGCTTCTATCAGTGGTACCTCCAATTCATCTTCCCAGGAAGCACAACCTGCTGACTTCCTTTCAGGGCAGGATACTGTACTCCAGCCTGAAATCTCTAAGGCTCAAGGCTCGGCTCTTGAGGACTTAGAGTATGTGGATCTTAAAGTGTCAGAACAAGTTTTGACAGTACTTAGGGGTTCCAGGAAACCTTCCACTAAAAAGACATACTCTGCCAAGTGGAAGAGGTTCTCCATATGGTGTGCAGGTAAGGGTATCGACCCATCCAGGGCTGATTTAGCCATTCTCCTGGATTACCTGACACACCTGCATTCTTTAGCTCTGAAGCCTTCGACACTTAAGGTTCATTTGGCTTCAGTTTCAGCTTACCTGTCAGCAGGTAAAGAGAGGTCCATGGCTTCTCATCCAGTTTTCAGGAAATATTTTAAAGGCCCTAGCCTTTTTTACTCTCCCTTATAGGGAACCAGTTTCGGCCTGGAATCTGAATATCTGCATTGCCAAGCTCATGGATGCCCCATTTGAACCAATGGCAACAGCAGACCTGAAGTATATCACTTGGGAAACTGTGTTTTTGGTTGCTATTACTTCAGCCAGAAGAATCGGTGACTTACAAGCCCTGTGTACGGATGAAGGTTGCATCTCATTCCACAGGGATAAAGTGGTCCTCAGGACCAATAGAAAATTTATTCCCAAAGTGGTGTCTGATTTCCATTTAAACCAGTCCATCACTTTACCTGTCTTTTTCACAGAGAACTCCAGTTCTCCTGAAAGGAGGCTTCACTCCCTTGATGTCAAAACGGCACTTAGCCACTATATTGACAGAACTAAGTCTTATAGACCAGACCAGACACAGCTGTTTCTTACCTACGGAGAGGTAGGTAAGGGTAGACCTGACACAAAATGGACAATTGCTCGTTCGATAGTGGCATGTATTCAGTTTTGCTATAGTAGTGGGAAAACAGGTTTCCCGGGCCTCAGAGCACTTTCCACCAGGGGTAGAGCTGCTTCAGTGGCAGCTTCAAGGGATATCCCACTCTTGGAAGTCTGCAAAGCAGCTACATGGAAAACAGTACACACCTTCACAAAGCATTACAGCCTGGATCTGCAGTCCAGAAGTGATGCCAGGTTTAGTACAGCAGTGCTGCAGAACCTGTTTCCTAAATAGGTTGTCTGCCCAACCACCAAAGGTACTGCTTGGTGGTCTGCATTTGTTTAATCATAGTGAGTGATTCCTGGGGTTAGAAGAAAAAAATTACTCATCATAGTAATCTTGTTTCTTCAAAAGGGATCACTCATTATGATTAAAGCTCCATCCCTGCCTCCCTTACTAAAAAACCTATGATCTTTGTTCTGCATCCCGGTTTTGGGATATTTTTTCCATATAGGTTAGGTTACAGACTCACCTTTTTGTTAACCAGTTGGTTCCTTTGTGGTCTCAAGTTTTTTTCTTTTTAGGTTTATCTATTGGGATGTTTTTTTTTTGACCTGAGAGGACAAAATATTATTTATAGAAATAGTATCATAGTTAATGGGTCTTACACCCAGTTTAGGCTACGTAAGAATCTGAAGCACTCAGAGTGCAACAGTTGCTAGGGCAGCAGTTTGAAAGTGGCATGAGCCAATTGAGAGTTCCATCATTTGCATATAATTCCATCTCTCCAGGCAGTCCAACACAGGAGGCTGACTGCATTTGTTTAATCATAATGAGTGATCCCTTTGAATAAACAAGATTACTGTGGTATTTTTTTCTTTTGGCTGGCATTCATGTGTGGTTGTATTCCCCTCAGATGCCTGACCAAGATTTTCCCCATCCTTTTAAAGTCCACACCCTTAAAGTCAGTCACCCTGGTCCCTGTACCTCCCGTTTCAAACAACATGAAGTCTTGCTGTATTCTGACATATGCAGTGATCCCCAACTGTTGAACTGCCCCGGAGAACAAAGAGTTAACTTTCTATGCAGAGCATAGAATGCTGATCTCGAGCTCGGTTGGAGTCTTTGTCTGGAGTGTTTCAGACTCAAACTGTCAAATTCTTTACTCCGCCTCACTGAATGGTCGCTTCGGAGATTTCTCCTTCAGCTCGGTTCGAAAGTCGGTTAAAGTCTCAGTTTTCGTCGTTTTTTAAACCGAAAAAGTTATCCGCATAGTCGGTTCAGTCTCTGTCTGTGGTGCCATGAGTAGTAGGTAGGAATTGTTCTGTTTTCTGTGTGGAACTTGTAAAAAAGAAAGCGCAAAGAAAAATCGTCTGGTTTGGATCCAGAGGTTCATGTTCCGACCGACGAAGAAATAGCCAAAGCGATTCAGATTGTGGAATCGTTTCGCCCGGTTCCTACCGATCCGGCACCTTCTGGCAGGGGTTCGGTTCGGTTGGTTCCCCCAGTTCAAGATTATACCCTTGAAGATTTTTTATGAACCGGAGTTTGAAGAGGAAGGGGAATTTGAGGATGATGATGGTGAAATTGAGGGTCTGGATGTGCCTGTGGAACCGGACATCTCCCCAGATAGACCTTCAGGTGTTTCCCCTCCTAGGCTTTCTGAGTCCCCTTCTTACTTTATGTTCTATAGAAAGGTGGCTGAAACCCTCCAGCTTCCTATGGAGGAGGCATTGGAGGATCAAGAGGAGCCTGATTATGTAGAAATGATGGACATCCCAGAGTCCAGGGGACTGTCTATTCCCCCTCCACAAATCCTTTGGGAAGCAGACACAAAAAATTCTAAAGTCTCCTAACACTATACCTCCTGTGGATAGAAGAATGGACAAGAGGTATACACTTTCAGGCTCAGACACGGAGTTCTTATACCAGCAATGCAGCCATGTTGGGGTAGTGCAGGCTGCTGCCTGTGATAAGGCAAATGTTCCCTTGGCTTCACACCCCCCAGACAAGGACTCCAGGAGGATTGATGCCATGGCAAAGAAACAGTACATGGCATCTTCTTTGGGACTCAGGCAGGCGAATTACATGGCCTATACAGCTAGGTACCAGAAGTCCAGGTGGGACACTGTACTGGCACTGGCTAAACAGGCCTCCCCCCCCAGCTAGCCAAGGAGCTGGAGGAGGTGGCTGCAGATGGGATTGAGGCATCAAAAGTACAGTTTCATGCTGCTGTGGACTCCAATGATGTGTCATCAAGAGTCATGGCTACATCTGTGGCTCTTCGGAGAATGGCTTGGCTCAGCTGTACTAGCCTCTCACAGGATACTCAGGCTAAGGGTTTTCCTGTAGTGGGTAATTCTCTGTTTGGGGAGCAGACAGAGAATTACATGAAGAAGATGGACGAGTACAGGACCACTTGTAGGAGTGCTCAGGCCAAGGAAAGGCAGGCAACTCCTCAAAGGCAGCAGTCTAGGGGCAGGGGCAGGCCTTTTCAAAGGCCTTTTTACCAAGCACAGGCCTCTTCTCCTTTTTCGCAGAGGGGGTTCTTCAGAGGAGGCAGAGGGGATGAGTAGGACTGCATCCACTCCTCAGCCTAAGGCCCCTGCCAAGCAGACACCCTGATGTGTCTGCCGGTCGACTTTCCTATTCCAGTAGGGGGCAGGCTGGCTTACTTTGTCCAGGACTGGAGGTCTGTTACATCAGACAAGTGGGTCCTGGAAGTAGTAAGCCAGGGACTGGTTCTCAGCTTCAAAAAATTTCCGAAGATGAGAGCCAGATCTTTTCCACCTGCAGGTCTCTCAGAAACCCTTGCCCTAGAGGCAGAGGTTTCATCTCTTCTGGCCTTAAGAGCCATAGAGAGAGCTCCTGCCCTACACAGGGGCAAAGGTCTGTACTCCAGGTACTTCCTTACCCCAAAAAAGACAGGGGAGTGGCGACCCATCCTAGACCTAAGATACCTGAACAAACATCTTTTAAAACCAAAGTTCAAGATGGTAACTCTCGGAATAATTCTTCCCTCTCTAAGGCCAGGGGACTGGCTAGCCTCCCTGGACCTCAAAGATGCCTATTTTCACATTCCCATCAGGTGCTCCCACAGAAAGTACCTCAGGTTCGAGTTGCCCTCAGGCCATTATCAGTTCAAAGCAATGCCCTTTGGTCTAACATCAGCCCCAAGGATTTTCACAAAGTGCTTGGCAGTAGTCGTTGCCTTTCTAAGAAGGCAAAAGATTTCCAATTTTCCTATCTGGATGACTGGCTCATAGTGGGCCAGTCTCCAGACCAAGTCAAGTCAGACCTGCAAGTGACCCAGCAAGTGCTCACTTCTCTAGGATTTCTTCTCAACCTTCCCAAGTCAGTTCTCGAGCCAGTGCAGCTCCCTTACCTTTATAGGGGCAGAGCTGGATACTGTCAAAGCAAGAGCCTTTCTTCCCCTGGAAAGGGCAAGAGTTCTTATAGAACTGGCTTCTTCCTTCAGCCTTCAGGTGTCTCGACCAGCAAGGCATTTCCTCCAGCTCTTGGGCCACATGGCAGCTTCTACAGCAGTGGTCCAAGGGGCAAGATTCCAGATGAGGGATATTCAGTTCCATCTGAGGGCCTTTTGGTCCCAAAGGAAAGATTCCCTTACCAAACTAATTCCTGTGGCTCGGACCCTGATCCAAGCCCTTCAATGGTGGCAGGATCTGGACAGCTTAAGGCAAGGGATCCCATTTGCCACTCAGTCTCATTCTGTGGTCCTTGCCACGGATGCTTCTCTTCTGGGCTGGGGAGCCCCTCTGGGGGCCCTCACTACCCAGGGACTGTGGTCCCCTCAGGAATCCCTTCTCCATATCGATGATCTAGAACTCAGGGCAGTTTTTCTGGCCCTGAAAGCTTTCTCTCAGTCAGTGCAGAACAAGGTGGTTCAAGTCAGAACAGACAACACCACCGCCATATGGTACATCAACAAGCAGGGAGGCACCCCGGTCTACGGCCTTGTGCACAAAAGCCATGAAGTTGTGGTCTCTGGCTTATTCCCTGCAGGCCTCTCTGATAGCAGTTCACCTTCCAGGGAAGGACAATGTGCTAGCAGCTGCACTGAGCAGGATCTCTCAGTGCCATCACGAATGGTCTCTGGACCCTCAGGCGTTGAAAGTGATTTTTATCAAGGTGGGGCACTCCAGAGATGGATCTCTTTGCAGCCCCAGACAATCACCAACTTCCTCTCTTTTGTTGCAGACCCCCAGTCTTGGGCTCAGTCCCCCTGGATACTCTGATTCTGAATTGGGAAGGGAAATTTCTGTATGCCTTCCCTCCCTTCCCACTCCTGTTCAAGGTTCTAGTCAAGACAAGGTCTCAACCTTGCAAAGTGATTTTAATTGCTCCAGATTGGGCCAGACAGCCTTGGTACCCCCTGTTGTTGTCCCTAGCAGTCCATCTTCCCCTGTCTCTTCCCAGGAATTACAACCTGTTAACATCCTCTCGGGGGAGGATTTGGTACCCCAATCTTCAGTCTCTCAATCTCAAGGCATGGCTCTTGAAGAGTTAGAGTTTGCAGACTTGCATCTTTCTCAGGGGGTTCTGGATATTCTCAAAACTGCTCGAAAGCCCTCCACCAGAAAGACTTGTAACTCCAAATGGAAAAGATTCAGCATTTGGTGTTCCAAGAAGCATATTTCTCCAGACACTGCTGAATTGCCTACGGTTCTGGATTATATGGTCCATCTTAATGGCCTAGGCCTCAGACCAGCTACTCTCAAGGTACACTTGTCAGCTGTTTCTGCTTTTCTGTCAGTGGGAAAGTCTTCCTCACTATCATCTCATCTTGTGTTCTGCAAACTTTTTAAAGGATTGCTTCACACCAATCCTCCCTTTAGAGACCCTTCCCCTGCCTGGGATTTGAATGTTTGCATTGCTCAGCTTATGCAACCTCCTTTTGAGCCTATGTCCTCAGCAAAGCTTAAGTACTTGACTTGGAAAACTGTGTTCTTGGTAGCCATTACCTCTGCCAGGCGTATCATTGAATTGCAGGCCCTGTCAGTGGAACCTGATTTTATCTCCTTTCACAGGGATAAACTGGTCCTTAGAATCAATAGAAGGCTCTTGCCCAAAGTGGTTTCAGACTTCCATTTGAAACAGTCTGTGTCTCTCCCTGTTTTCTTCACTGATCATTCTTCCTCAGGTGAGAGGAGGCTACACAGTTTAGATGTTAAAAGAGCCCTTAGTTACTACATAGAGCGTATCAAGGGTCACAGGTTTGACTCCCTCCAGTTGTTCCTCACTTATGGAGAAGTGGGAAAGGGCAAATCTGCCACTAAGAGAACTGTTGCCAGGTGGATTGTATCTTGTATACAATTCTGCTATGAAAAACTGGGAAAGATTTCTCCCTCCATACCTCTCAACCTCTTGCCTCATGAATCGGGGACAAGGCTTAAAGAAATCAGGGACAAAGACCCCAAATCAGGGACACATCTTAAAATCTGGAACTATTCATTTAGAGAGCTGACAGAATAAAAGGATTTGTGTTAAGATGCATTTTCTGAAGAATAACAGGTCTGTTACCTTAATGTTTGACATTATTTTGTGCTTTTAATCCCCACTGTTCTGTCACAAGAACACAAATTTTACGAGGGACACAGGAAAAATCTGAGGCAAAATCAGGGACATCCCTGAAAATCAGGGACAGTTGAGAGGTATGTCTCTCTCAGGCCTGACTCCACCAGAGGTACAGCTGCTTCCCTGGCTGCTGCCAGGGATATTCCTCTCTTAGAAATTTGTCAAGCAGCCACCTGGAAAACAGTCCATACCTTTACCAAGCATTACTCTCTGGATATCCAGGCTAGGAGTGATGCTCGGTTTGTCACAGCAGTACTTCAGAGCCTATTCCCAAAGTAGGTTCTGTCCCTCCTCCATGGAGGTACTGCTTGGTATTCTGCATATGTCAGAATACAGCAAGACTTCATGTTGTTTGAAGAAAAAATTACTCACCTTAGTAACTGTGTTTCTAGGGACATGGATATGTTGTTCATCCACACTCATTGGCAGGTATCCTTGCCGCTTTAAATCTTGCCGGAAGGTCTTCAAGCTTGCTCCTCCCACCCACCCGGGTGGTATAACTCTCGGCTCCGCCCCATGACGCCAGATCTTCCTTACAGCTTGGAAGCTCAGGTTCCTCCTTAGCAGCTCTGCGTTTGTGACTGGTTCCTATTTCTCGTTTGCTGATTTAAAATAAATTTTGCAAAAGACTTCAGTCTTCTATCCCTCGCGGCTGCGATGGACCGATCGACTCCCCGGTTCGGAGATGCCCATGCGGGCAGAAAGATGTCTCGGGCGGATCCACTCCCACGTGTGTACTGCTTAGGCCTTGAGCACGACCCGCGAGCTTAGAGCCTGTGCTCATCTTTCTGACCTCGTCCTCGAGACCGTGCTGCCCGATTGCAGCTGGGCGTCCCGGCGTTCCCTCGGTGAAGTCCAAAGGAGGCCCGGTTGGCGGTGTCAGCGGCGGGCTGGCGGATCCTTTCGGCGGATGGTACGACCCTCGAAGAGGAGGCGGCGGCGGGCGTATCTTCCTCGGCGCGGCATTTATCCCGCTCTCTCGGGTTCTTCCTACGGCTTCTTTTAAGGAGCTTTGTCTGTCCCTCTCCACTAAAGGAAGGGCCTGCTGCTGGACCTTATTCTCGGTCCAAAAGAGGACAGAGGTAAGTCCCTCCGTCGGCGCTCTTGGGAGCGGGAAGGTCCCTCTCCCGGGCCGTCGACCGTCGGCTTGATGCGACCGCTCGGCTTGACCACTGGCCTCACGGTGTCCCGTCAGGTCAGTTGACGAGACTCCCACCGATGAAGTCGAGATTTTCTCGACCCATTGACCAGCTGTCGCCTTTAGCAGCCGAGATTCCTCTCCCGGTTCCCAGGAGGAGTTGAGGATCCCGATGGGCTCGCCTGTGCCTCGGTTCGGGCCCTCGGATGGACCATCCGAGCGAAGGAGTGCGGTTCCGGCCGACACCTCCCGCACCGACCTCGGAAATTCCGGGACTCTCGGTCTCGGACCTCTTGTGGTCAGCCCGATCCCACCGTCGCCGTGGTCTCGGTCTCGGCACCGTGGTAAGCGGCGTCGCCGCTCGTCCTCGTCCTCCTCCTCGGATGAGGAAGCTCAGCGTAAATTCGTCGGCATGCGAGACCTTATGTTACTAACAAGCTCCTCCTGGCGGGGAATAAGCCGACCCGTCGCCTTCCCGGCCATTAAGTGGCTGTCACGGGCAGCCGACACAACCCCTCGACTTATCCGAGGCCTATACCAGGCGGTTGTTGGCCAAAACCAGCTTCTCCACCGATTCCGGTGGAACCTCCGCCTCCACAGCCACCAATTGGGGCTCCGACCAGGATTCTCGATTCGACTGAAGGTCTACCATCGGCTGTCAGTTACCCTCACTCCCGACCGACCTCGGCGGGTGAAGGTGGCTCAGGCCAAGAGCAGCTCTTGAGGACTCTTCGAGTCGAAGATGATTCCTCCTTTTTCTCCAGCGACTGGACTTGGAGTCTTCAGGAGGTCAGTCAATGGGCCGATAGCCGTGCGTCCTTCCTAGGACTCTTGACTCATCTCGGAGTCTACGGGATGGGCTCGAACCCGTTCCAAGCAGGCCAGGTATCCCCTCACGGAGATTCTGGACCGAGGATTCTCCGGCGGAGGCCTTTCCGGTGGCGAGGCCATAGTGGGTCCGGCACTGGAGCTTTGGCAGCGCCTGCTTCCTGCCCTCGCTTGGCCAGGATGGCCAGGAAGTATCACGGTCCCTACCCGGTTCCTTGTCCGGTTTTGGAACACCCTCTGCTGAGGGTTGGTTACGACAGCGCGTTTTCCGGTAGCGCCCGGCTCAGCGCAGGGATGTGGACAAACCTCCTGACAAGAGTCCAAGAATTGGACTATGTCGGTGAAAAGTCTCGCTGCGTCCTCTCTCGGCCTTCGTCAGGCCAGTTAGGCGATCCTATGGCACATTTTTCTCATGCCCTGTTGGGCTCCCTGGATGAGGTCATCCCTCATCTTCCCGCCGATCTGCAGACTACGGTTAAGCAGGTGCGGGACCAGGGCAGGGCAGTGGCCAAACAGCAGCTCCAGACTGCTTTGGATATAGGGGACTCATGTGCCAGATCGGTGGCGGCCGCAGTGGCTATGCGTCGGCGGGCTTGGCTGAGGATATCCACCTTTACTGCGGATACCCAGCACAAGTTGGCGGATGTTCCCTTTTTGGGGACTGACCTCTTCGGCCCTGGGGTGGAAGGTCACCTGCAGAGGATCGAGAAGTCCAATGCCACCTTGGACTCGGTCTCTTCCGCTCAGAAGGACAAAGGCGACAAACCACAGCCAAGCCCTTTACGTCCTTCTGTGCCTTGGCCCTGCCAGCAACGTCAGGGCCAGCAGGCTCGGCCTTGGCATCCCAAACCCAAGCAGCGGCTCCCTCTAACAGGAGGCAGGAGAAAAGAGGCCCAGGAGGTCCCTCGGCGGTCCCTCCTCAAGCCTGCCCAGTGGCGGGCTGAGGGGGTCGCCCCATCCCGTCACCTTACCCTGGGTCCCCGTGGAGGCGGCTCCAGCACTTCCGTTCCGCCTGGTCCGCTGTTACCACGGACAGGTGGGTCTTGAAGGTGGTGGGAAGAGGCCTGCCTGGAATTGACAGGCACCACCCTTCCAGAGCCGTCGCCCTGAAACTGAATCCCAGCCTCACTGGCGGCTCGTCGAGCAAACGCCGGCTCTCCTTCTCCAGAAGGAGGTGGTAGAAGAGGTGGTGGACCCTCCTTCAGACCAGGGTTTGTGTCCAGGTACTTCCTGGTTCGAAGCGACGGGGCTGGCGCCCCATTCTCGACCTACGCCTAAACAAGTTCCTAAGGTCTCGAACCTTCAGGATGGTCACTCTGGCTCAGATAATACCATCCTTGGGCAGCGTGTGGTTCTGCTCTCTGGACTTGCACAGCGTTTTTCACGTCCCTATCCGTCCGTCTCTCCAGAGATTCCTTCGCTTCGGCGGAAGGATCTCTCTTGATTCAAGCCATGCCCTTGACTTGTCTCCAGCTCCCAGGGTCTTCTGCAAATGCATGGCAGTGGTGACAGCATTCCTCTTGACGCCGAGGGTCGGTGTACCCTTACCTGGGCGACTGGGTGATAGCAGCTCCCTCAGGAAGGAGGCGGGTGGTCAGAGATCTGGCCCTCAGGTCTGCTCTCAACTGGGCCTCCTTATCCAGCAGGCCAGAGTCGGAACTCGAGGCGAAGCAGGTGATTCTATTCATCGAGCGCAGCTCGACTCTCTTGACCAGGCGCGGCTCCGGCGGACAGGGCAGGTTCTTTCCTCCTTTGCCCGATCATTTCTGGTTGGGCAATTCGCCCTGCCGGGACTTCCTCGCCTCCTGGGTCTCATGGCGGCCTGCACCAGCGTGGTCCGTTGGGCCCGCTGGAACATCGTCCCCTTCAGTGGGGACTGGCCAGCCAGTGGTCCTGGCGCTGCGATCCTTGGACCAGCTTGTGTGGTGACACAGGGGATGTGGGCAGCTCTCAGTGGTGGACCCGTTCCAGATCATTTGCAGGAGGGCATCCCGTTAAATCCGCCCGAGCAGCGGTCTCTCTATCGACGATGCCTCTCTGATGGGTTGGGGTGCCCATCTGGGGAACACCGGGCTCATGGCCTCTGGTCCCAGCGGGAGTCCGATGCCACATCAACCTGCTGGAGCTCCGGCGGTCCGCCTAGCTCTCACCGCCTTTGCTCCGTTCCTCCGGGGTCAAGTGGTCCAGTCCAGGGACAATACCCGACCATGTACTATCTAAACCGCCAGAGGGCGGGCGCTCCATGCTTCTATGCAAGGCTCTCCGCATTTGGTCACTCGTCGCAGCCTGGGCGGATCTCCTAGCCATTCACGTGGCAGGAGCCTCCAACACCCTGGCCGATGCCCTGAGCGGATAGGGGCTGCATCCCGCAGTGGTCTCTCCTGCGAGGTAGTACAGCATCTGTTCTCCTTTGGGGCACACCTCAGGTGGACCTGTTTGCCTCCATGGAGAGCAGCGAGCTGAGTCTGTTCCATGCCGCCCCTCAGCAGGGCTCGCTGCAGGGATGCCTTCTCGAGGCAATGGACCCCGGGCCTCTTTTCGCCTTTCCCCATTTCCCTTGATCCACAAGGTGCTTCTCAAGGCGAGGAGGGACAAGGCGAGTGATTCTGATAGCCCCAGACTGGCCTCGCCAGTTCTGGTACCAGATCTCCTCAGTCTCAGCTCCAGGACTCGCGGCAGCTTCCAGCTCGCCGGACCTGCTCTCAGTCAATCAGGGAAGGTGTTCCATCCGGACCTTCAATCCCTGCACCTGGCGGCCTGGTTCCTGGCTAGAGTTCCAGGCCTTGGGTCTTTCCGGCGAGGTCCTCAATGTAGTTGAGGCGTCCCGTGGAGTCGACAGAAAATGCTATGCCTTCAAATGGAAAAGGTTTTCCATTTGGTGTCAGAAGCAGAGGCTTGGACCCTTCCTCCTGTTCCTTGGCAAGCATCTTGGACTATTTATGGTCCCTTTCTAGTCAAGGGCTTAGGTCGGCGACCCTAAGAGGTGCACCTGGCAGCCATCTCTGCTTACCGGCGCGGGCCGGGAAGCAGTCGGTGGCGCAGGAGAAGGTGGTCTGGCGCTTTTCAAGGCCTTGATCACATTTCCCTCAGTCGGGGAACCCCCACCTCGTGGGATCTACTGCTGGTACTGGCAAAGCTCATGGGCAAGCCATTGAACCTATGCACAGGTGTCTCTCTCACCTGTCGTGGAAGACCGCCTTCTTGGTGGCTATCACGTCAGCCAGAAGGATGGGAGAGCTCCAGGCGCTTTCCATGGAGTCTCCTTACCTGGTCTTCCACAGGACAAGGTTGTCCCTGCGCCCCCACCGAAATTCCTTCCGAAGGTGGTGTCCGAGTTCACCTTAACAGGTGTTGACTCTGCGGTGTTCTACCCCAATCACACCTCGGAGGCCCAGATATAAACTCCATACTCTGGACCCTAGAAGGCGCTCGCTTATTATAAGGAAGCGTACAGCTGAAATTCGAGGAGAGGTTGTCCAGCTGTTTGTCACCTACGCTGAAGCCGCATCTGGCAGACCTGCAGCCAAGCGGACGATAAGCAGGTGGGTAACCTCCTGCATAGATCTCTGCTATAAGTTGGCGGGCATGGAGCCTCCCAGAGGATAAGAGCTCATTCTACCGCATACTGCTACAGCAGTGGCTGCTTCGGGCGTCCCTATCCAGGAAATCTGCAGGGCTGCTACCTGGAAGTCAGCAAACACCTTCATTACCACTACCACATCGACCTTGAGTCACGCCCGGGATGCTGGTTTGGGGCCTCGGTTCTCAGTCTCTCTTTCCCAAGTAAGTATTGGGGTGTCGTCTTGCCTCCCTCCTCCGGAGAACTGCTGGGAGTCTGCCAATGAGTGTGGATGAACAACATATCCATGTCCTAGAAATACAGGTTACTCACCTGTAACAGGAGTTCTAGGAATGGTATATATTGTTCATCCCTGTTTTCCCTCGACCTCGGCTTGACAGCACAACCCTGAGCTTCGAGCGCCAGATCTGGCGTCATGGGGCGGAGCCGAGAGTTATACCACCCGGGTGGGTGGGAGGAGCAAGCTTGAAGACCTTCCGGCAAGATTTAAAGCGGCAAGGATACCTGCCAATGAGTGTGGATGAACAACATATACCATTCCTAGAACTCCTGTTACAGGTGAGTAACCTGTATTTCTTCTATTGGAGTCTTGCTGTATTCTGACCTCCCTTCCTGCCTCCCCTCTCAGAACCTGTTTTTGGGAAGTGGGTGGGCAGGTGCAGTGTTGCACCCCAGGGGTGCTCCTTGTTTACACCCTCTTCCTTTTGTTTGGGTGCTGATTTATTACTGTTATTTGTATTATATTGGTTTTTGGGTTTCCTGACTTGAGTCTTCCTTTGGGAATCCAAAACTTTTTACTGCCAGTTGGCTAGTAGGAATTTTACAATTTCCACATAGAATTTTTAGTTAGTGGGCTCGTAAGAATCTGACGGTTTGAGTTTGAAACACTCCAGACAGAGACTTCAACTGAGCTCGAGCTCAGCATTCTATGCTCTGCATAGAAAGTTAACTCTTTGTTCTCCAGGGTAGTTCAACGGTTGGGGATCACTGCATATGTCAGAATACAGCAAGACTCCAGTAGAAGAAACACAATTACTAAGGTGAGTTATTTTTTCTTACCTGCCCATGTTGAGCGTGAATCATACCGTGTGGTGGTCTCTCCCAGCCTGAGGGTCCTCCACCACCAGATCTCTTACAGCCTCCCCCGTTTGATAGAACCAAGTCCAGAGTCCTGTCCAGTCTAGTTGGCTGACCAGCTGCAACAGGAAGCTGTCTTGAAATGCCTCCAATATGACCTGCTCCTTTGCACTCGTGGTGGCTGGGGTGCTCCACTCCATCTCCGGTAGGTTGAAGTCTCCCACCATCACAGTGTTTCCTTTCCTGTAGACCCTCCTGATTTGATCAGCTAACTTCCTATCCAGATCATCCCCTTGGGCTGGTGGCCTGTACACCACCCCCAATCTCACTGTCCTACTTCTTGCATCCTGAAGCAGTATCCATAGGGCTTCTGTTCTGCCTCCCCCTCCCCATATGCACCTTATCCCCTCCCGTGCATACTGTATATGGCCACACCCCCTTTCCCCTTAGCTGTATCCTTCCTGAATAACTTGGACCCCAAGATCATCAGATCCCATTCCTGGTACTTGGTGGCCCACGTTTCCATGATGGCCACAATGTTCACCATCCCTAATGCCAAGAGCACCTGTAATTTCGCTGATTTGTTACCAAGGCTTCTCTCATTCAGTGAGACCACCCTCCAACCTGTCCTTGCCCCCTCCCCTCCCTGAAGCACTCCCCCCTCCTAATCCCCCCCTTTACCACTACTCCTAGGTCCTCACTACTAGCCTGTGGGGTAAGCACGTTTGGCTCCCCTCTTTAGGATCCCTGCCTACCATCTGTCCACTTGCCTCCCCCCCACCTAGTTTAAATCCACCTTCGCAGCTATGTATTCCCCTGTCCTCTGCTTTAATACCCCCTTGCTCACCCCACTCAAATGTAGTCTGTCCCCTGCATAAAGTTCAATGGCGTCCCAGTTACTGTCCCAGCCCCCCACCAGCCTGTATCCCCCTGGATCGACACCAATCCCTCAGACAGGTGTTAGATTCCCCAATCCTTACTTTCCTCACTGTACTAGCGCAGGATACTGGGAGCACCTCTGAGAAAGCCACCAAATCCCCCAGCTCAACACACAGCTTGCCTAGTTCCTTGAACCTCTCCTTCACTACTTCTACCATCCCCTGCCAGGTCATTTGTACCCATGTGCACCATGAGATGCAGTTTTCTTCTTCCCCTCCTTGCACACTTAAGAATTGAGTGCCCTGCCCTGCCTGCAGTTCGGCCAGGTATGGACTCCACCCAGATGCGACTATGCTGTTTCCCCCTTGCCGCCTCATCTTATCCCTTTAAGTATGGAATCACCCAGCACTAATACCCCTCCCTCTCCCCTCCTTGCCTCCTCTTATACCTCGGTATCTACTGCTAGAGTCCACCCCAGCTGTTTCCTTGCCCTTCCTCCTATGGATCTGGACCCCCACCCCAGTCTTATACAGTCCCCATCATTGCTTCCCTCCTCTCTTCCCTCCCCCCACCCTGGTGTCCTTCTTCCCAGACCTATCTCGAGACCTCCCTTTGTCGGAAGGTAATCGAAAAGTGGCGGCAGCCAGTTAGACAACCATCTTACCATCCATAATATCTACGATCCTCTTCAATCAGGTTTTCGTAAGAGACACAGCACAGAGACTGCGCTGGTTCGGGTCCTCAATGATCTCCTGATGGCGAGAGACCAGAAAAAACGGTCCATTTTTGTCCTTCTGGACCTGTCAGCAGCATTTGACACCGTAGACCATGGGGTGTTGCTGGCGTCTGAGGATACATCTGTGGGCTTCCGGGTTTGGTCCTCAGATGGTTTACCTCCTTCCTCACAAGTAGAACTCAGAGGGGTGGTATGAGGATTTTTCCTCCGATCCTACAGCTCTGACCTGTGGGGTGCCTCAGGGCTCTGTGCTATCGCCCATGTTGTTTGCGGTGTACATGCTTCCCCTTGGAGACATTGTAAGAAAATATGGGCTGGAGTTTTATTGTTATGCCGATGATACTCAGCTCTATCTATCTTTTGTACCTGACCAGAATAGAGCTCTCTCAGTGTTTAACAGCTGTCTCAGGGAGATCCAGGATTGGATGAGGTCCAGCTGGTTGATCTACCTGAAGAAATGGAAATAGTTGAACTCTGGGAAGGCGGAGGTGTTGTTGTGTGGATCCGGCACGAGTGAGGGTTGGAGGATGTCAATCCTCCGGTTTATTCCTGGGAGATGTGGAGCTTCCAATCTCTGAGCAGGTGCGAGGACCTGGGGTGATTCTGGATGATCAGCTGACATTGCGTGCGCAAGTGTCGGAGATCGTTGGCGATCCTTTTACCACCTTAGGAACATCGCCAGGATCAAGCACCTTGTTCCATCCGGCGACCTACCCACGCTGATCCACGCCTTTGTGACCTCGCGTCTGGACTACTGCAATTCCCTTTACTTTGGGCTGCCTGGGGTTGATATCCGCCGCTTGCAGCTAGTGCAGAACTCGGCAGCCCAGTTGTTAACGGGGACTTCTCGTTCCTTTCATATTACACCGGTGCTCCAAGATCTGCACTGGCTGCCGATTCAGTGGTGGATCACCTTTAAAGTCGGTCTTCTGACTTATAAAGTCCTACACGGGTTGGTCCCAGACTACCTGAAAGAGCTCCTGGTGTCTTACCGACCGACGCGTCCACTCCGCTCCACCAACGAGGGGTTGCTAGAGATCCCGAGGGTCATTTTAAAATCCTCTGGTGCCCGAGCTTTTATGTTCGTGGCACCCAGCCTCTGGAATTCTCTACCACGTTGGATTTGAGAGTGCAGGACGGTGGAGGGCCTTAAAAAGGGCCTAAAGTCTTTTTTATGGAACAAGGCATTTTTAGATAATGTTGATGCCTATTAATTGCCCTGCTGTTAATTCAGTTATATGAAGTCTTATATGGTTTTAGTACGGTTTAATCTGTAATTTATTGTAATGCACCTTGGTTTTAAGAAAGGCGTAGACAAATAAAGTTTATTATTATTCCCCTGTAAGTCCCTCCCTTTCTCCTCTGTTGCAGTGCTCTTTTCCCTTCTTCCACTTACACCCACTCCCTTCGTCCATCCTTCCAGTTGTGTCCCCTCTCCTATACCCTTACCACAATTCTTGGCCTGACAGTCCCCTGTGCAACCCCCCCCTCAGATTCCTCCTCCCCCTCATCCAGTGTCGCCAGCACCGCAAACTATTACCTGCCCCTCTGCTGTGCTTGGTGTGGGTTCCTTCCTCCTGCCTTTTCCCCTCATCCTGTTCTAGGCCACCCTATTGTAGTGCCCGCCTTCCCCCCATCCCACCCCAACTGTTGTTCCACCCTTGTGGTACCCTCCTGATGCTCTCTGCCTCAGCTGCCTTCCGCCCCTCCCCAAGTCTCTACCAAGCCACTGCACCACTTCCTCAAGACTCCTCAGTCCGTGACAGATCGGACACCCTCCTAGCTTTCATAATGCATTCATCCAGAGTGCTGCCCCACAACCATTGCAACCCACTATTCTTCCCCCAGTGGCCCCTCTAGCACCTTGCTGCCCCCTGCACCCTTCTCTCCTATGCCATCCCCTCACTTCCCTGCTAGTACCCCTCCATCCCCTAGTGTGTCCTACCCTAACACCCTCCATTTACCCTCCCCAGCATCGCTATAATCCCTGAATACCCCCAGTAGGGAAAGGGAACATTGTTTAACCAGGAGTAGCACACTAAGCTGAAGCTTGTTTCCAGATGCAACCTGGGAGCACTAGGAAGTTAAGTGACTTGCTCAGGATCATACAGTAGATAGACCTTCCAATCGAACGAGTTTTTAATAAACCTCTGCTTTGCTTCCTCGTAAGACCATATCCAACATTAAATAAATACCTATAGATACATCTTATTCTGCATACACCCTCTTCCCCTCTGAAACAGAAAGTGTCTGTCCCTACAAATGACAGGTATGCTTGGTTCACCTGAGAGGATGCAGCTGACCCGTGCTGTCTACCAATCCGATGCTGCACCTCCCAATAAAGGTGGAGGAGCATGGGGTGGGAGGGATGGGAGGTGGGTTGGGTCCAACCACTGACTCTGTCTCGAGACAATCGTTCCTCACACAATCGTGAGCCACAGCCCACTGAACACACACTGCTTCCTATTGCACGGCGTCTCCGTGCAGTCCTGCTCTCAGTTGTCCCTCTGGCATCCCCTCCCAGCCACACAGTCCCTGAAGTTTATTTTTTTTTTTTAAACATTTCAGTTCCCCACAAATAAAGCCCCAGTTAAACTTGTGCTAGCAAACACTTATCTCTCTGTTGCCAGACCTCAGGCTCCCGTATGTGTCCTCCTTAATATGAGCCTCCGTCAGGTCCCGGCCTAAAAAGTACCTGAGAGTCCTGGGCCCGACTGCCCCTTCCTACTGCATGGTGTCTTCGTGCAGTCCTGCCCTCAGCCCTCCTTCTGGTGTCCCCTTCCTTCCTCCCAGCCACACAGTACCCAAAGTACAAGTTTTTTATTTTTATAAACATTTCAGTTCCCCACAATAAAGCCCCAGTTACAAAACTTCTGCCAGCAAACACTTAGCTCTCTCTTGCTGGACCTCTGGCTCCCACTTGCGTCCTCCTCGATCCTCAATGTTGTGGAGGCCTCCCAAAAAGCATCGACTTGCAGATGCTATGCATTTAAATGGAAGATTTTCTCCATTTAGTGTCAGGGCAAGGAGCTTGATCCCTTTGCCTGTCCTGTGGTGAGCATCTTGGAATACCTCTGGTCCCTCTCTCTGGTAGGCTACAAACGGCAACCCTTGAGGTGCACTGGCGACCATCTCTGCTTACTGGATGCAGGGTGGTAAGCCGACCATAGCACAGGAGAAGGTGATCAGGTGCTTTTACAAAGGCTTGGAGCACCCGTCTCCTCTGGTGCATGAGCCACCACCATGGGACTTACTGCTGGTGCTGGCTATGCTCATGGGCAAGCCGTTCAAGCCTATGCACAGATATGAGATATCACACTTGTCATGGAAGGTGGGCTTCCTGATGGCAATTACGTCAGCCAGAAGGATCAGTGAGCTCCAGGTGCTATTGGTGAAATCTCCTTTCCTGTTCTTCCACAGGGACATAGTTCTTCGCCCCCACCCGGAGTTCCACATGAAGGTTGTCTTGGAGTTTCACCATAAACAGTTGACTAAGGTACTGGTATATTTTACCAGTCCTTCTTCGAGGGCCGACCTCAGGCTCCATACTCCCTGCAGAGGGTGCTCTCCTACTATAGGGAGAAATCTAGATTTAGTAGTTGCTGTATTGGTCCTTGCAAGAATAGATCCAGAAGCAAATGATTTGATACCTTTTAATGGACCAACATAGATGTAACAACAAGAACAAAGTGCTCTAGCTTTCGGACCAACCAGTCCTTCTTCAGAAGCTAATGGGGATTTTTTCTGTTTTTTCTGCATGATCTAGCTGTTAAAAGTATTGTATTTTCTAAACAACTGCCATTAGCTTCTGAAGAAGGACTGGTTGGTCTGAAAGCTAGAGCACTTTGTTCTTGTTACCTTTTAATGGACCAACATAGATGTATCAAATCATTTGCTTCTGGATCTACTATAGGGAGGGCACAGCTAGAGATGAAACTCGCCAGCTGTTTGTAACATACGCTGAAGCTGCGCCTGGCAGACTGGCAGCAAAGCAGAGGATTGGCAGGTGGTTCACATCCTACATCGACCTCTGCTATAGGTTGGCTGGTAGGGAAGAATGTACTGTAAATACTGGAGGCTCAGGCACCTACTGCAGACTTACAGAGCTTTCTGAATTCAAAAGAAATCCATCTTGTCAAATAAAAGAGCAAAGCCAAGTACCTTTTGTCTAGAGTGTACTTCATTTTATTATGTGTAGTCTTGTGATGCTGACTCAAGAAAGCTCCCGAGACAAAACCAGTGGAACCAAACGCTGTTTTACAAGGCACAGATTTTCACAATCCCCTCAGACTGGCATGGTGGAGCTCACATAAGAAGCACCGTTTTGTACTAACATACTCAAATGCCAGCAGAATAGGCCTAATGCTCTCTTGAGTCTGCTCGATTTTCAGCACCTGCACTGAGGGCCTATTTTGGTGTCCCCCCCCCCCCCCTTGGGTTATACTGTCCCCAGTCCCAGATGTTCCACCTGTATTGGGCCTGGTCAGATTTACCATCCCCCTGTACCTGTCCCATCCCCTCTTAAACCTGTCCACAGTCTCCGCCTCCACCAGCTCCTTGGGCAGTGCATTCCATGGCTCCATCACCCTTTCAGTGAAATAACATCTTCTCCTCACCCCTCTGAGCCTGCCCCCTTCCAGCTTACACCCGTGACCTCTTGTTGCCCCACCCTCCTTCCTTTGGAGCACCCTGACTGGGCCTCCTTTATTGATCCCTTTCATGTACTTAAAGACCTCCATTATGTCCCTCCTCTCCTCCAGGGTGTACATGTCGAGCTCCTTGAGCCTCTCCTCGTAGGTCCTCTCCCCCAGGCCCCAGATCATTTTGGTTACCCTCCTTTGGACCCTCTCCAGGAGTGTAATGTTCCTCTTTAAATGTGGTCTCCAAAACTGTACACAATACTCGAGGTGTGGCCTAACCAAGCAGTTGTACGGTGGAAGGATCACTTCCGCCTTTCTGGAGGTAATCCCCCTGGCGATGCATCCCAGCATCCTATTTGCCCTTGCCGCTGCCCTCCTACAGGTCTCTGAGTTGTTCATTTTGACATCTACCACTACTCCCAGGTCCCTCTTGAATCATGTCTCCTCCTAGGGTATACCCCTGGCCTGGATTTCTTACTCTCAGGTGCAGAACCTTGGACTTCCCTGCATTGAATTTTAATTTCCATTTTCCCGACCACCTTTCCAGAGCCTCCAGGTCCTCCTACAAGGCCACCCTTCCCTCCTCCCCATCCATCACTGCACCCAGCTTTGAGTCATCTGCAAAGAGACTCATCTCACTCCTGATCCCCCTCCTGATGTCTGAGATATAGGCGTTGAACAGGAATGGCCCCAGCACTGACCCCTGGGGAACCCCACTAGTAACGCACCTTGGGGATGAGGCTAACCCTCCAACCAACACCTTCTGAGTATGCTCAGAGAGCCAATTTCTTATCCATCTTAACAACTGTCTCCCTACCCCCATTTCCTTCAGCTTAGTCAGCAGACCAGTGTGGGGTACCGAATGAAACACCTTGCTAAAGTCCAGAAAGAGGACGTCCACTTGCCTACCCTGTTCCAGGGCCCTCGTCACCCAGTCATAAAACTCAACAAGGTTTGTCTGGCACGATCTTCCCGTGACAAAGCCATGCTGCCTATCGTTCAAGTAACCAGTTTGTTCCAGTAACCCCCCCCAGCCTTTCCTTGACAATACCCTCCATCACTTTGCCGACCACTGATGTCGGGCTAACGGGCCTGTAATTTCCCGGCTCCTCTCTTGATTACCCCCCTTGTGGATCGGCACGACATGGGCTACCCTCCAGTCTTGGGGCACCCACCCAGTCCTTAGAGAGATGTTGAAAAGCTCCGCTAGAGGGACTGCCAGGACATCCTCCGGTTTCCCTCAGCACCCCGGGATGTATCTCATCTGGCCCAGGTGCTTTCTCCGTCCGAGGGGAACCGAGGGCTTCCCTTACTGTCTACTGGGATTTCAGCCTCCAAATCCTTCCCCTTTTCACCCTGCACTGCTGGGCCCCCACCTGTCTGTGGTGGCCACTCCCTTTCCCCAGACCCATCAGGACCCCTGGTCGCTACTGGTCCCACCCCTTGCTCCGGTTTACCCCCGCTCCCCTCGCAAGACATGGCCCCTCCATCCCCCCTGATAAAAACTGAGGCAAAGTACTCATTTAGGACTTCTGCCTGTTCCCCCGCCTCCTGTGCCCAACTGTCCCCTACCCTTATCTTGCTGATCTGGCCCCTTACTTTCCTTTTTTCTCCTATGTATCTAAAGAACCCCTTGTCTCCCCCCACCTCCAGATCCCACTGGTCAAGGACTGATCCTTTTTTGCCTTAGCTGCTCTCACCACCCTGGTGACTCTCTTGGCTGTGCGCTCATATTCCTCCTGATCCCTTTCACTCCTTAAGCACCTGAAGCGCCTTCTTTTCCCTCACCGCCTCTTGTACCTCCCGGGTCCACTAGCAGGGTTTTCTGGCCTTACCAAACTTACACCTTTCCTTTGCGCAGGATCTGGTAATCTCCTATATTCCCCTCCTAATGATCCCCCACCTGCTGTCAGCGTCCATATCTGGCCTTATCCTGTCCAGACGATCTTTAAGGATCCTTCCCATCTCCCTGAAGTCTGCACCCCTAAAGTCGGTTACTACCACCCTTGTTTGGCTTTCCTCCCCCCCTAGGTCCAGGAAGTACCAGACTGTGGCATGATCACTCCCCGTCAACTGGTCCCTCACCTCTAGGCCCCTAATCTGATCACTGTCCGCCAGGACCACGTCCAGTGTCCAGGCCTCCCTAGTTGGCTCACCCACCTGTTGTGTCAGAAATGCATCCTGGAAGACATCCAGCAGCCTCTGCTCTCTGGCCACTGGTGATGTCATAGTCCCCCAGTCTGTTCCTGGCATGTTGAGGTCCCTCATTACCACTACCCTTCCCTTTCCCAATCTACAGTGTCCCTCGAGATTTGCCACCAAACTTTCTTCCAGGACCTCAGCCAGTGTTGGTGGTCTGTATACCACTCCGACCTTTACTCTGTTACCCCCCTTCGTCAGCAAGGTGACCCAAATAGCCTCCACATTCCCCTCTGCCTTCTCTTCCCCTCCCATACCCATGCCATTTCTGACTAACAGTGCTACACCACTCCTCTTCCCTCCCCCGTATCTTTTTTGAACATGGTGTAGCCCTCCAGATTTAGGTTCCACTTGTGCCCTTGAGTGGCCCAGGTCTCGGTGACTACTGCCACATCTACCTCCCCCTCAACTAGCATCGCCTGGAGCTCAGGCATTTTATTTCCTAAGCTCCTGGCATTTATCAGGTCCACTCTCCACCCCTTTTCCCTCCTCTCCTTTCTCCCCCTTGAGCTCTCATTTCTCAGCTCCTGCACCTCACCTGGTGACCCATTTCCATCTCTCCCTAGCCCCCTAGAGGAGTGGAGACCCTGTCCCTCAATTATTGTGCCTGCTGGTACTACCCCTTTTTTGATCCCTCCCCTCTTCACAAGTTTAAACCTCACCTTTCGCTGATGAACCCAGCTAGTTTGAGCTTAAGGATTTCCTTCCCCTCCAAATTAAGGTGGAGCCTGTTCCTAGCGTACAGCCCCTTATCCTCCCAGGTCTCCCCCAGTCCCCCACCAGGCCATACCCCAATTCCCCACACCACTCCTTAAACCACTGATTTATCTCCCTAATCTTCATCTTGTTTTCCCCACTAGCACTTGGCACTGGCAGGATTTCTGAAAAGGAGATCTTGCAGCCTATGGAAAGGCATACCCTGGTCAACTCGCGGAACCTTGCCTGAATTTCTAGTTTACTATTACCATTTATGTCGTTTGTCCACAAGTGCACTAGAATGTCTCGGGCCCCCCGCATTCTCTTGCCAGTGAATACAACTCATGCTTGGCCTTGTGCACCATCAGGCCTGGGTGGCATTTGGTTCTGATCAGACAGGTTTTACCCTCCTCCTGCCCTTCCCACTGGATGCCTCTGATCATGGAGTCCCCCAGTAGCAGTACTCTAACCTCCCCCTTGCCTCCCTGTTCACCCCTCAGGTTCCCCCTCCTTCCATGCCCCTCCTCATCTCTTCATTCGGATTCTCCGCTCAAACGGCTCCTCGCACCTCCCACAATCTGGGTGTTGAAGGTAGCCCCTTCCCTATTGTCCCTGGTCACCTCTTCTACCCATGTCCTGGCCTTCTTTATCCCCCCCACCTGAGTATCTTTCTCTGTATCTCTTTCCCCACGCCTTACTAATCCATCTGTCCTATCCATTTACCTACTGGCTTTCTGCTCGCTATCATCCCATTTACGTCCTGCGCCTTCCTGCCTGTCGTGCTCCCCTGTTCCATTCCATCAGCCTCCCTCTTGTTCCCCTGATCCTCCTTTTTCTTCTCCCCCCCAACCCCTCTTCCCCATCCTGTCCAGGACACCCTCTATTGTGCCCTTGCCTCTTGCCCCCTTCACCCTTTCTGTCCGTCCCTGCCCCAGCTTCACCAGCAGCAGCAGCATCATCATCCTCCCCCACACACCCTCTTCTACCAATGGGTGTAGAGGGTTAAAACAATTTGTGAGCCTTAGCCCATCCCCCAGTGGGCCCCGTCCCTACTGCCCCTCTTGGTTTCCTTTGGACACCCCCAGACTCCTGCCTACTGCTGTGGAAATTTCCACCTTTTGGGCCCCACCTGCCAGGGTCCCCTAGAGCCCCTGTGTACCCCTTCCCTAGTGTGAGCACCTCTTCACTCCTGCCCCAGCTTGGAGGCCCCAGCACCTAATGCTTCCATGTTGGTGACCGCTTGCCTCCTACCTCTCCAGTCCCCCAGCACCCCCAGCTGCCTTGAACCCTCAACCTCCTCCTTAAACTGAGCCAGCTGGTAGCACTGGCCATCCCCCAAACTTCCCAGTCCAGTATCATGGCCGCACCACACCCTGTGCATCCAACCACCCTCCCAAAGATACCTGCTCTAGTGATATGTGGTCCCTTCCCCATCACCACAGCAGTCTTTTCTAGGCCAAATAACCAACTAACCCTAGCCCAGCCTCTAACAGAAAGTTTACCTGATATATTCCAGTTGAAGGCCCTCCACAATATCCAACTATCACACTACGCAGCAATTCATTGTGGATGCTGCACTCCTATTTGAGACCTACCTATGCTTTTTTCCTGCCCCGTGGCTGCATTATTGGATAGAACTACATGAGCTGCACCTGAAGCCTCTTCCTCCAATTGCAGGGCAGGTATTCCCCTATAAATGAGCTATGCTCTGGGGAGAGAGGGATTAGGGCCCACACCCGACTCTCACGAGAGTGTATCAGCCCTGTGTCTGCCCCTCACTGCACCTCCAAGCACTGCAACCTCCTCCGGAGGAAGGTACCACACAAACACTGTATTAAACAAGTCAGCACTCCTGCCCGAAAGTCCACAGACTGATAAGAATGTAAATCTTATCCAGCAACTAAAATCCTTTCCCCATCTGCTCAGCAAAAGCAGGTTCACACAACCTCTGCCAGACCCCAACTGTTTCTGCATGTGTACTTTGACAAAGGAGAATTTCTTTTGCATTCAGAAAGCTCTGTAGGCTATAGTAGGTTCAGTTCCTCCACTATTTACATGTTTCTCATATTTAACTCTGCACTGCTAGCCCCAGGCTGCTACTCCACCCATGCTCTTGTGGCTGGTAGGGGAGCTTCCTGTAGGGATTAAAGCTCATTCTGCCAGACATACCACTGCCTGGGTATCTGCTTCCAGAGACATCCTAGTACAGGAAATCTATAGGGCTGCTGCCTGGAAGTCAGCACATACCTTCATTATGCATTACAGCATCAACCATAAGTTTTGTCGGGATGCTGCTTTTGGGGCCTCTGTTCTCCAGTGTGTTTACCAAGTAGCGGTATGCTTCTTGCTCCCTCCTCCCACAGAACTGCTAGGAGTCTGCCAGAGTGTGGCTGGTGAACTCTATCCCTACCCCTAGAAAAATAAATGTGCTCACCTGTAACTAGTTCTAGGAGTGGTATTTAGTTCACATCCACACAACCCACCTGGCCTCCCTGGCAAGTGGCACATGGTTCTCTGCTTCCAATGTGTAAAGATTTAAAGCTGTGGGGCAGAGTCGTGGGATATACTGCCTCAGTGATGGGAGGTGCTAAGCTTAACTACTTCCAACCAATTGACAATTCCACTGGAACTGCCAGACTGTGGATGTGGACTATATACCACTCCTAGAACTACGGTTTCAGTTAAGTAAACTATTTCCACTGCCCTCCAAAATGCATCTGGAAAGGAGCTGATACCAGCTCAGTATGATGTTCCAACGTTTGAAATCAGTCAAGTCAATGAACAAGACAAGACCAGGGGTCCAACAGCAAACCTACCTCAGTGGAATTGAGAGGGTGGGCTGGAATATATAAGGCCAGGAGATATTTCAGGCAGTCTGAACCTAAACCATGCAGGGCCTGGTAGGATAACGGGTCAGTCTTGCAGGGGATGTACCACTACACTAGCAGCACCAATGTAACCTACTTGGAAACCCTGTTCCGACTATCATGTAGGCTGCAGCACCATTTTGTACCAAGCAGGTGGTGCATCAACCCCTACTACCAATATAACCTTTGATAAAAAGCATTGCAGTAATCCAATTTGGACATCATGAAGGCGTGTACCAACATAACTAGTTCCCCATGCACAAGATAGGGTTTGATCCGGGCAATAAATAAGTAATCATCTTTCATTTGTTTTTCCTTCTAAGTTAAAATCTGATTAGGAAGAAAGTATTGGAGAATGGAGCAAACCAGCGCTCTAGGCAGAAGTATACAGTTATGCAGCAGTGAATCAAATAAATGCCAGTACAAAATCCAGGAAAGACACCGTGCAACAAACTGGAAAAAAGTCACAGTCCAAGTGGATAAAGTAGTATGCTGGGTGCAGATTTATTAGTCAAAGGTGGAGAGCCAAGGGCATAAAACGGTGTCTTTCTCTAGAAGCGCCCCAGACCTCAGTAGCAGAGGCCCTACGAATGGGGGCTATTCCCAAATGAGTAATCCAGCTGCCTATACAAAAACAAAACACAAAAGGACAAGGAGGGGAACACGAGCAGGCAAGAAAAGAAAGCAACAAAAATCAACCCCAGGGCAAGCACAACCTCAGGAAGAGACAGTAATTTAATATAGCCAAGGTACAGTTGAATCCAGCACATTTAAGTGTACTGTCCAAAGGATTGTCGTTTATTCCCACCCCCAAGATTGACTCTTTTCAAATTCAGGTAGACATAAGGAAGACCTTTAGAAAACTACATTTAACATTTTTTTTTTTAAAGTCAGGAATGGGTTGTCTGCTTAATGAACAACTAAATGGCAATAACCTGGGGGCTCCCCTTGTGGAGACTGGTTTACCTATGCTGACTCGATAACAGTGTTGTCTGTGTTCAGGATAGCAAGATCCTCTGTCGACAGGTGAAATTTCTCCTGTCAGACATCGGTGCTTTTTCTATCCGGGGTTGTGTCTCTTCCCGCACCCCACCCTTCTTAAAATAACTTGACCTCGAGTCAGAGTTGTCTAGAAGGTGGGGCGAAAAGGTGAAATTTCACCCTCTGGTCCCTCACAGGGACAATCTCGAATCCTGTCAAGATTGTCACTGTAAGGGATTTCATGGTCAGGGTTTTGGCATACGGTCAGCATACCGTGGATACTATTTCCCCCCTCACCTGACCATCTAACACAAGATGCAGACACTTTGGCTAATCCCCTTCTTTTTGAAGCAAGCACACAGTATGATCAGATGGAAATCCTCCCACCAGACTCAGATACAGAACTGGCCCTTGAATTTTTTTAGGAAGTGGAATTTGATTACGAAGGTCAGAACTTCACACAGGAAAGAAAACCTTTCCATCCTCGGTCAACCTTCTGCCCTAGTAAGATACAGCCGTCTGCCGTTTCAACTTTTGAATCCCTGGTTTTGAAAGAAACAAATAACATTCTTCAACAACATAAATCAGGACCAAATAATTCAACATCAGAAGAACAGCTGGCATTACAAGAACTTAGCGCTATGAAAGATATCATTATAAAGCCAGCAGATAAAGGGGATAAGGTGATGGTAATAGACAGGACATATTGCGAATCTGAAATATTCCAATAATTGAACAGTTCTAGTAATTATCGAGCCCTGCCTAACAGGGCTTGACAAATTTTAAAATTAGGTACTTGTCCACGGACAAGTGGCTTGTCCAAAAGTAGTTGTCCCAGTGCTTGAGTTGGTAGTCCCGGTATAAAATGGCATATTTTTAATGGAAAATATCAAACTACAGAAAACTCAATGGATTTATTGTAGTAGTTATTTAGTGTTGAAATAGACAATAAGGAGAATAAATAATATGATTTTATTTTTGTCAGCAGCATGGCGAGGCTGTGAGCATAGACAGAATTAGCATTAGCAGCGAGGAACTGACAGCAAGTGTGGTTGCAGCAGCAGCACAGAGTGCCAGCCAGCAGCACAGTGAGAACATCATTACAGCAGAGTAGCAGACAGTACAACATCAGCATTGGGAAAAGTTACAGGAAGCCTGAGCTTGCTCCAGCCGGAGCATCATATTCAGTCATGTCATCATCAAGACTTGTGACAGCCTCAGGGACATTTTCACGTGAATCAGCAGAACTAGTAGTTGAACTAGCATGACCATGATGACCATGAATGTGGCGTGTGCCAGGACCAGATAGTAGCCAGTGGTTGATAGCCTGATCTGGATCAAAGCTGTCTAATGCAGGGCCTTCAGCTGCTATATGCAGAAGTGAATGGAGCGTGTCATCAGCCAAACTTGTTATTTTTGTTTTTATAAGTTTCTGAATGGAGAATACTCTCTCACATTTAGCGGTAGACACACTCATAGCCAGTAACATTTCTATTAGGTCAAGGATGTGAGCAAGCTGGGCAGGTTTCTCTCGTAGTAGTCGTGAATACACTTGCAGATATGGCTTTGTCAACTGCAGACTTAAGCATTGCTTTTAATGCACAATACTCCCTTTTTATACTGGTTACATGATCTTCAGAAAAAAAAGTTGTGAAAGTAGTCTAATAAATTACTTAAATCAGTTGTGCCAAATTGTGCAAGTTCTTCTCGTGACAGATCGAAATTTTTGAAATCCAAACAACTGAACCATTTTAGAGGTTCTTCCGAGAAATTCTGAAAACGCTGATCAATGTAAGATACTGCTGCATCTATTAAACTGTGCAGCTGTGTATCAGTCGTAAAATTTACTTCTGGACAGTTCCCTTTGAAAGTAAAAGGAACAGTCTTGTCCTCACTGCCACGTTTTGAAATGAGATAGTTCATGCATTTCTCTGCAGGATTATATTGGTTCAGAAATGATGTCATAAACTTTCCAGGTCTTGTTTTTAGCTCAGTCAACTGGAGTAAGCATGTCTCAACGAGTTGGGGGACTTCTAATATTAGTAGCTCATCCTTCTGAAATTCAAGTGATACATTTTTCAATATTGGCAGAAAATCTTGAAGAATAAACAGTGATTTTACAAACTGTACTGCTTGCGCATCTCTTAGAAGTGCCTTTGCTTTGGCCCCATCGTCACCAGCAGAGTTTGAGACATGTTCAAGATGCTGAATTACTGTAGGTAGGTTGACTTGAACAGCATGAACTGAACGCGCTTTACTTGCAAGCCAACGACTTGCTTTATTGCACTGAAATGAGCCAACTCTGTGTATGACATCTGCTATTTCCTGCAGTTCCCAAGTTTCTTGGGGCTGTAGTGGTAAAATTTTAAATTCCTTTCAAGGTGTTTTCTACTTTTTGAACAAAGGGAATTTTTTTTCATGACGTCGAGAACTGCTAACTCCAGTTTGTGGGCTACGCAATGCATGGGTATTACAGTGGGGACATGTTCTCGGATTTTTGCTATGGTGCCACCTGTATGGCTCATCATCACACTGGCACCATCAAAGCTGGCACATACGAGAATTGGTCCAGGTCTGCTCACATCGTTAAGGTCCACAAAACAAAGATCAACAGACTCAAGTGCAGAGGTTATTGCTTTAAAAACTCCATCTGCCTGAGAATGTTCGAGGTACAGCTTTAATTAACACAGTTGTAAGTTTTTTTTCTGCGCCATCAACAAAACGAAGGAAGACATTTTCCCACTGTACAATGCTTGCATCTGTACTGCCATCTGCAAGAACGGTAACGAATTTTGTATTTTTGATAGTCTGGATCTGTGTTGTAGACATGACAGCTGGTATTGCGTTACAGAAATATGTGGCCTGTTTACCATTTGCGTAATTGCTGCCGAGTTTAACCCCATTTTTTTCTTGCAATGTGCAAAGCTACTCCATATCTGAGAAAGGATGTAAATTTTTAGCCAAGGAATATGCGGTGTTAAATAAATGCCTCATTTTATTTTTGGTGACTTCCTCCATCTGAGAAAATGCGTGATATATTGCAGTTACAGATATGTTAAAATTGACTGCATGTTGACCAGTTTCGTGACTATGCTGGTTTGCACAAATTATATGTGGATTTGATTTCTCATGGGCTTTCACGGACTCAATTCTGAAATTATTTGAACCAGTGGCAAACACGTTAGGTTTCTTTGAATAAGCAGGAGTCGCAAGAGTGGGATATTTCTCACAGGCAGAGCAGTACATGACGTATTTTTGGTCATCATACCTTAACCAGGTAAACTGATTTAGCCAGTGATGCTGAAATGTTCGAGCCCTTTTTTCAACATCATATTTTTTATCTTTGCTTCTTTTCTCAGTGTTTATTTCATCATAATCTAAAATGAAAGGTCGCTTTACCTGTACTGAACCAGAATGTGATGGCACTGAACTGCTGCTACTGTTATGCTCACTCGCTTCAGAAACTGGTACGGCTCGGGTTAGACTGATCGCCTGTTATGTCTACAAACAGAGACCCAGACCCGAGAACCTTGGTCGTTTTTTCCTGACTACTAGTAGGGCCAGGGCGCTGGTTGGGGCTGGCTTTCAGACTGTGAAGAAGGCTCAGGGTCAGGCTCTTTACTTTTGTTTCGACGAAGAAGATGTGGATTTTTTCCTGTCCAAAGGGAAAATAGAGTAGCTTGCTTTGGCTTATTTTGTTGCATTATTTTAACTGTCTTCTATGCTGCAATTGTGAAATAAACTAATAAAGATTGTTGTTGTATTATTGTACACAATAAATTTCTATTTTGTGTTATCTTTGTGTGTGTTGTGTTACTGTAATTTTTTACCTTAAGCTGTTGTGCTTATGCAGCACTACAAGAGGACAGGACAGAGTACTTAGGTGGGTAGGTGGGAGGGGGCTGGGTCCAGAGCCGGACGGAGTACTACTAGCAGGAAATTGCTTTTTCCCTTCTCAGGGCAGATTCGGTCTCACAGCCACACACAAACACTTCCACCAGTGTAGCTCGTACTGGTAGGTTTATTTTATTTTTTCGGTGTCACCAAAAATGCCTTTTCCCTTCTCAGGTCAGGTTTGGCCTCACAGCCGCACACACATACACCTCCACCAAAAGTACAAGCTAGGGTTTATTATTTTCTTCTGTATAGTGTGTCTGTCACACAAAAAATGTTTTTCCCTTTCCCCTTCCTATAGTATATTTCTAAGAAAGAAGTCCGCAGTTGTTCCCAAGTTCCTGTGCCCTCTCCTCTCAGGGCAGGTTAGGTCTCACTCACAGCCCACTGCCACACACACCTCCACCAAGTACTTGGTAGGACAAACAAAGTACTAGCTAAAAGATAAGTTTATTTAAGGTAGCTATCTTTTTGGGAGGGGGTATCAATCTCTTTTTATATTGCAACTGTTTATTTATTAAGCATTCAGTTCTTTCCCTTCCACAATTTCCTCTACTCTACCCTTAGGCTCTCAGGGCAGGTTCGGTGGTCTCACACTGACGGCCCCTGCCACACACTGCACACACACACCTCCTCCACCAATGTATGCAGCAGACTGCAGTAGCAGCTAGGTTAATTCAGGTTTTTCTGTAGCTCAGAAAAATGATGTTAGTTTTTTCCCTTTAGTTTACCTTTTATTCCTATAATTTCAGTTGTTCCCCAGGTTCCTCTCCCCTACCCAGTCTACAAGGTCTCAGGGACAGTGGGACTGGTCTAGGCTAGCTAGGAATAGGTGGTGTATATAAGGTTAGGTAAGGAGGGCTATGAGGTTTATAGTTTTCTTTAGTTCAGTTGTTGTGCACTTCCACATCACACACGCCTATTCAGTGGTCTTGCACCCACAGGAGGCACATTATTATCAGTCAGGTCCAAGTCCCTGATCTCTGCTCTCTCACGGAGGGCAGGCTTGTCTCACAAACACACACACACACACACCCACACACACACACACCCACACCCCCCCAACCCTTACCATACGATTATTATTGAAATGTTTAGTAGTCCCACAACTTAAGTTCAACACACAATCACTTCCCCCACTTAGTCTCATGTTTTTTTTGCTTTTTTTATTTGAGCTGTGTATCATTTCTATTTTTCTTCACTTCACATGAGTCCACACATGAGTCCAAACAACACACACAGCTCCCTGAATTCAGTGTGCAGTGTTTTTGCTTAGTTCTCCCTTCTTTTTTTTCTCTAAACAAACCTTTTTTTTAATATATAATCAGCAGATTGTTTTCAGACTTTCCACACTAAGCAAACGCCTTTGTGCTCCTTTTTTTTTTTTTTTTACAAAGATCTGTCTCTCTCTCATCCTCCTCCCCAAACTACAGATCCTCCCATTCTCTTACCGCTACGCCCAAACTCCAATATATATTTGTATTGTATTCTAACTTCTCCAGGTACTACTATTACTGATTTGTTAGTGACTCGCGGCATCGGCCCTAAATACATAGTATGCTCTGACTGTGCTCAAACAGAAATGATGTCCTCTCTGCCTTCTCCCGAAAGCAGCAAAATGGCGCTGTTTGCCAACGTGCACGGAGCTAGTAGAGCTAGTACTACTGCCACTCTGAGAGCTCCAGTCCACCCCCCAAACGCGATCACCAATAGCCAGGACTGACAGGACTGTACCATCAGCTATAGGCTGCCTAGCCTGTCAGTCTGGCTATTTTTGACCAGTCATGAGCGCGTTTCTTCTTGGCGCTGCCCTCGTGCCTCCCAGTGTCTGCTGGTGCCCGATCTCCGTGCCTGACTGCACAGTTAAGTCGGGGCATGGGCACGTGGCTGCTGGCTGCGCGTGAGCATGCATTCAACAATGCGCATAAAGGCCCGCGCCTAGCATGACTCTTTCCATCTAGTGGCCAGCAGGGGAAAAGCAGGTAAAAACCTGCAGATTTTAAACTGCAGCCTGGTAGTCTGTGGGACAAGCAGAACTCTGGCATCTGCTTGTCCCCACGTAAAAAATGGTAGTCCGGGACGTCTGGCTATAGGATTTGTCAAGCCCTGCTGCCTAATGACCACACCTTTGCCTTCAAATATAGAGTAGTGACCTTTTTGAATAAGTGTTTAAATCAGGGGTGTATTTCAAAGAGGGAATTTGACTTTTTGTGTCCAAGTTCCCCAATAGTACCAACATTTTACACCTTACCTAAGGTGCACAAGGACCCCCAGAAACCGCCAGGGAGACCCATTGTATCCTCTATAGGTTCTTTAACCGAGAATCTTTCTGAATTTTTGGATGTATTCCTCCAAACAATAGTTGTTACTATTCCGTTTGAATTGAGGGACCCAAGGTGGTCCTGGAACACTTAATATGGGATGCTGGTTACCTATGGCTCATGGTTGATGTGACTTCATTATACACCAGCATCCAACATCATTTGGGACTGAATGCTATTAAAATTTTTAAGGAAAAGCATGGTACTGAGGAAACTTTAAATACAGAATTTGTGATTCAAGCTCCAGAAATTATATCTGATGGTAAAATCTGGAATGTGGGACCGCCATGGGGTCGGCAGTGGCCCCCTCTTATGCAAATATTTTTCTTGCATTGTGGGAAGAAGTTAAGATTTATGACCATAGACAGCATCCATTTAAAGACCACATAGGATATAGAGGTTGTTTTATTGACGTTATCGTATATATCTGGGAGGCATGGAACAGGAGGCAGAGCAGTTTCTGAACATGTTAAACATACATGATTTCAATTTGAAATTCACATCATCTCGCAAAAAAGAATCCATTCCATTCTTGGATCTACTGCTCACAGGCCTGATTAACGGCTCGATACTGAAACAGCGTTATCGTAAACCAACAGCAGGCAATCCCCTGCTTAGAGTTGACCGTTGTCACCCCACACATTTCAAAAATAGTATTCCTTATTGACAGTTCCTTCGTATTCGCAGGAACTTTTCCAATTTTGAGGCTTCTGACCAACAGGCAGATTATTTAGAAATTAGATTAGAGGAACGGGGCTATGGCAGGGACTTGTCGGAAAGGCATATCACGCAGCCAGGACTAAGGATCGAAATAGCCTACTTGTACCCCAAATCACGAATACAAATAGTGACCAGTACATCAGTTTAATTACAAGATATAATCCTGTCACACGTAAAATAGTGGGAGTTTCAAAGAGATTTTGGCCAGTTCTGGAGCTGATGACCTTGAGACAGTGGCCCAAAGTGGACCCAGAACGTCTACAGGAAGGGCACTAGCGTTAGACAGAGTCGTACATAGTTATCATCAGCCAGAAAGAACACAGAAAGGAATATTAGGGGAACCACCTATTGGATTTTACAGATGTGGGAATTGCAACATTTGTAAATTCTCATCTCAAGGGAACAGATTTACTAGTCCCTCGATTCAGGTGTACCATGATATTAAACATTTTATTACATGTAGGATACCGTTTGTTATATATGCCTTGTGTTGCCCCTGCTCAAAACGATATATGGGCATGACAACCTGACCCCTTAAAGAACGCATACAGGAACATGTGCGTTCCATTGGGAATCTTGAAAGCAACATACCAGCAGGTAAACACTGGCAGGAGATCCATGGAGGTGATACACACACATTTCACTTCATAGGCATTGATCATATTCCAGTCCCCCCACGAGGCGGAGATAGGAAAGGCAAATTAGAGCAATTGGAGAGTAGGATTACCTGTAAACTGGATGCCTGTATTCCCTGAGATTTGAATGACGATTGGGACATTCATCCATTTCTAGGAAACAAACTAATAATAGTGCAGTATCTTTATATTATAGTAATCAATTCCAGCCTTCAGTATGGAAATATTTGAACATATGTTTGTTTAAACATGTAATTAAGCAATAATGCCCAACAGGGTGTGTGTTGTGCTGGGATAATATCACGCCTCAGGTGGTTGGGCACAAGGCTGCAGGCCGAGTGTGTCCAACGACTGAGGTGTGATGTTATCCCAAACGACACACACCCTGGAGGGCATTATTGCTATTATACAATGGCTCGTTGTTATACAGAATAAAAAAAATTATTTTAAAGATGTTTTTGTGTGGAAAAATATTTTTGTTTTTTAAGAGAAGATGAAACAATCAATCAAAAGCTCCATAAAATGCTCATCTGCAGGTTCACAGTGAGGCTGAGACTAGACCCGTGATGTTGTACTGGGATAACAGCATGGGTCCAGCCCAAGACTGACCAATCAGAGTCCAGGATTTTTTCTTGCCATTGTATAATCTGTGTTCTTTGATAATATATTTTTGTATTTGCATACACAATTTTTTTTTTTATGTATGTGTTGTTCTCTCTAATGCAGGGCTTTTTCTTTTGTCTCTTCTTTCATGTCCCCTTTTCTAGGTCCCTTAAAAAATATCTGGTGCCTCCCTACCTGGGGAATACATTTTGTGATCCAAACAGTTTGCACTGCATCTTTTTTATTGGGTCTTGCAAAAAATATGGTTCTAGGATCGTGGATATGTTGTTCTTCTACACTAATTGGCATGTCCTGTCCCCTTTAAGATTTGCCGGAAGGTCTTCAAACTGGCTCCTCCCACCCACCCGGGTGGTATAACCCTCGGCTGCACCCTGTGATGCCAGATCTTCCTTTCCGCTGGAAGATACAGGTTCTCTCTTTCTTCCTCCCACGTGTAGTATGCCCTGGCGCACCAAAACTCTGTTTTACTGATCAAGATTCACAGAATCTCTCCAAATTGTTTCGTTCTAGCAACCACGATGGAGGACAAGTCCTCGCCTGGATTTCTGCTAGTGTTCCTACGGGCAAAAAATGTCTTAAGACTGACCCGCATGTCACGTGCGTGTACTGCCTGGGTCTCGATCATGACACTCAGGCCTGTGACCTATGCCGCTCTTTTCATCCAGATGTTTTGGATGATCGCCTTGCGTGTCTCCAGCATGGACATCTGGAAAACGGCACCCGCCGGTCAAATCGAAGGATGCCCGTCATGCGATCTTCGTGGCCGCAGGGTTCGCGGAACAGTTGGAACAGATTAAGGCCTTCAAAGAAGAGGCGGCTCGTGCCGCTGAGTTCTCATCTTCGCCCTTGGTTTTTGTTCCTCTAAAGCCTGGCTCCTCTTTCTCGGGGTTCCTTCAAGGAGCTAGTCCAGTCCCTTCAAACAACATGAAGTCTTGCTATATTATGACAATTGCAGTATGACCGCAGGTTTGAACTGCTCTGGAGGTGAAATAGTTAACTTTCCATGAAGGCATGGAATCTTGTGCGCGAGCTCGGTTAAGGAAGCTCTGTCTGGTTGCTTTCAAACCTAAACCGTCAGATTCTTTACTCCGCCTCACTGAACAGTCGCTCCGGAGATTTCTCCTTTTGCTCGGTTCATTTTCGCGGTTTAAAAAGTTTAAAGTACTCAGTTTTCGTCTAATTTTAACCGCAACCGTTCGGTTCAAGCTCTGTCTGTGGTAACGTAAGTAATAGATAGTTTTACATACGAATTTCTATGTGGAACTTGTAAAACATTTATCGGTTCGGTTTGAACCGATCAGGTTGTGTTTTTGAACTACTAGTCCTTTTTTAGAGTGCGGTTCCCGGTTCCTATCGGTTCTAAAAAAAAAAGGGATTTCATTACGGTTTTTTCCACGGCCCGTGACACGGTTGGGAACCGATAGGAGAGTCTTGCTTGGCGGATTGCCATAAACGGGCAAGTTTTGGTTAGGCTGGCTTAATGTCTGAGAAACCCAAAAGAAAAACCGGGCCCACTGGGTTTCAGCACTGTGATGTCTGTGGGGAAGCCTTTGCCAAGGCTGACCCTCACACCACCTGTGTTTATTGCCTGGGGTTTGACCACCTCGATTCAGACTGCCAGATTTGCAAGAATTTCCCTGCTGCCACCGTTGAGAAGAGAGTTGGTAGGCTCAGGAAGGAGGCAAAAGTCCGGCTGACCTGGGTGGCGGCCGGTTGATTAACCGAACCGGAGGGAGTGCCCTCTGACCAGGGTGATACTTCCTCGGGCAAACGAAGAGCTGGCTCCTAGGAACCAGTTCCTGCAAAAAGGACTAGAAAGTCTGCTGCTGTAGAAAAAGTTCTTTCCCCAACAGCTGAAGAGATAGCTAAAGCAATCCAAATTGTCCAGTCTCTTTCCCTGGTTCCTGAACCGACACCATCTGGGAGACATTCGGTTCACCCGGTTCCTCCGGTTCAAGATTATGATTTTGAGGAATTTTATGAATCGTGGGAAGGGGAAGAGGAGTATGAGGAAGTGAATATGGTCTGGAAGATCTGGAGTCCTATTGAACCAGATACCTCCCCAGACAGACCTTTAGGGGTTTCCCCCCTAGGCTTTCTGAGTCCCCTTCTCACTTCATGTTTTATAAGAAGGTTGCTGAAACTCTTCAGCTTCCTCTTGAGGAAGCTGTTGATGACCAGGAAGAGCCTGATTATGTAGAAATGATGGATATTCCAGAGTCTAAGAGACTGTCTATTCCCCTTCATAAATCTTTCAGGAAGCAGACAGTAAAAGTTTTAAAAACTCCTCATACTATACCTCCTGTAGACAAAAGGATGGACAGAAGGTATACTTTATCAGGTTCTGACACAGAATTTTTACACAGCAATGCAGCCATGTGGGTGTAGTGCAGGCTGCAACCTGTGACAGGCAATATTCCTAGCTTCACATCCTCCTGAAAGGACTCAGGAAGATTGATGCTATGGCAAAAAACAGTACATGGCAGCATCCTTGGGACTCAGACAAGCAAATTATATGGCTTACGCTGCCAGATACCAGAAATCTAGATGGGATACTGTGCTGGCTCTAGCCAAACAAGTCCCTGACCACTGCCAGGGAGCTGGAACAGGTGGCTAAAGATGGTATCGAGGCATCAAAGGTGCAATTTCATACTTCGGTGGACTCTAATGATGTATCATCAAGAGTCATGGCTACTTCTGTGGCTCTTAGCAGAATGGCTGGCTCAGATACTGCCACCTTGTCACAGGATACCCAGTCTAAAGCCATGGATTTTCCTGTGGTTGGCAATTCTCTGTTTGGGGAGCAAACAGAGAATTACATGAAGAAAATGGATGAATACAGGACCACCTATCGGAGTGCACAGGCCAAGGAAAGGCAGGCCACTCCTCAGAAGCAGCTTCCCAAGGGCAGAGACAGGCCTTTCGAGGCCTTTCTACCAGACTCAAGCCTCCTCTTCCTCCTATGCCCAGAGGATTCTTTAGAGGAAGGGACAGAAGGGTTCAAGCAGGCCTGCTTCCCCCTCAGCCCAAAGCCCCTGCCAAGCAGGCACCCTGATGGGGTAGCCAGGGCCGCTTCTCCTCTACCGGTAGGGGGCAGGCTGGCTTACTTTGTCCAGGACTGGAAGTCTCTCACATCAGACAAGTGGGTCCTGGAAGTAGTAAGCCAGGGACTGGTTCTCAGCTTCAAAAAATTTCCGAAGATGAGACCCAGATCTTCAAACACCATGAAGTCTTGCTATATTATAACAAAAGCAGTCGGCCACTGCAGCTGAACTGCCCCGGAGAGGAAGGAGTTAACTCCAGAGGATCTGGAGTTCTACAGCGAGAGGGCGCTGTGCCAAAGCTCTATCTGGCAAGTTTCAAATGAAACTGTCAGATTCTTTACTCCGCTTCACTGAACAGTCGCTCCGGAGATCAGCTCCTTCAGCTCGGTTCATTCTCGGTTCAAGCGAGTATTTTTCGGTTCATTTGAACCGGCAAAAGTTATTATTTTACCGCATTTCGGTTAAAAAGCTCTATCTGGTAAACCGTAAGTACGAATTTAAAGTCTGTGTGGAAAGTTAATTATCGGTTCGGTTTTGAACCGGTTTGCTTATTTCAACATTTTAAAGTGTTGGTTGGTTTTTTTTTTTTTTTTTTTAGAGTGCGGTTCCCGGTTCTTATCGGTTCTAAAAAAACCTGAATTTTAATAGTTTTTTTCAAATACCCGTGACACGGTTAGGAACCGATAAGGGTGTCTTGCCTGGCACTGCCATCAAAAGGGCAAGTTTTGGATAGGCTGGCATTATGTCTGAAAACCCAAAAGAAAAACCGGCCACTGGGTTTCAACACTGAGATGTCTGTGGGAAGCCTTTGCCAAGGCTGACCCACACACCACTGTGTCTATTGTCTGGGGCTGACCACCTCCTGTCAGACTGCCAGGTGTGTAAAATTTCCTGCAGCCACCCTGGAGAAGAGATTGGGCGGCTCAGGGACGAGAAGCCAAAAAGTCCGCTGACCGGATGGCCAGCCGGTCCAGCACCCACTGGACCAGAGAGTGCCCTCTGACCAGGGCGAGACCTCTTCGGGCAAAGGAAGGCTGGTTCAGAGGAACCAGTCCCAGTTAGAAAGACAAGGAAATCAGTAGGTTTGGAGTCCAAAACTGTGTCTCCAACTGCTGCAGAGATAGCTAAAGCCATTCAGATTGTCCAGTCACTGTCTCAGGGACCTGTCCAGACCACCAACAGTTGGTAAAGGTTGGTTCATTCAGTTCCAGTGGTTCAGGAGTATGATGTTGAGGATTTTTATGAACCACAGGAGGGAGGAGGAATTTGATCAATATGTGCGGCTGGGAGGGTCTGGGCGTGCCCATTGAACGGACATTTCTCCAGACAGACCTTTAGAATCTCCTCCTATTCTGTCTGAGGTCCCTTCTCATTTTATGTTTACAAAAGGTTGCAGAAACCCTCCAGCTTCCTTTAGAGAGGCTGTGGATGAGCAAGAGGAGCCTGATTATGTAGAAATGATGGATATACCAGAGTCTAGGAGGTTGTCTATTCCTTTGCATAAGTCATTTAGGAAGCAAACAACAAAGATTTTAAAAATCCTCATTCTGTCCCTCCTGTAGATAAAAAATGGACAGAAGGTATACTTTGTCAGGCTCTGATACAGACTTCCTCACTGAACAGTGTAGTCATGTAGGTGTGGTACAAGCTGCAGCCTGTGACAGGTACATATTCCCCATGCCTCACATCCTCCTGATAAAGATTCCAGGAAGATTGATGCCATGGCAAAAACAGTATATGGCAGCTTCTTTGGGACTCAGGCAGGCAAATTATATGGCTTATGTGAGCTAGATATCAGAAATCTAGGTGGGACACAATATTGCAGTTATCCAAGCAGGCCCATGGCCAGCTGGCTAGTGAATTGGAACAGGTGGCTGCTGATGGCATTGAAGCCTCTAAAGTTCAATTTCATACTGCTGTTGATGTTAATGATGTCTCCTCTAGGGTCATGGCCACTTCTGTAGCTTTCCGTGGAGTTGGCATGGCTCAGATGCACTAATCTGTCCCAAGATACTCAGTCAAAGGCTATGGATTTTCCTGTAGTGGGAAACTCTCTGTTTGGGGAACAAACAGAAAACTATATGAAAAAGATGGATGAATACAGAACTACCTACAAAAGTGCCCAGGCTAAGGAGAGGCATGCCACGCCACAAAGGCATGCTCCCAGAGGTAGGGGCAGGCCTTTTCACAGGCCTTTTTACCAATTTCAAGCCTCCTCTGCTGTTGCAAGAGGGGTTTCTTCAGAGGCAGGGGTAGACGAGGCACAATGGTAACCGTCCCTCCCTCAGCCTAAGGCTGCTGCTAAGCAGGCACCCTGATGGGGTGCCCAGGGCCGATTCTCCTGTACCAGTGGGGGCAGGTTGGCTTATTTCAGCCAGAACTGGCTGTCCTTAACTCCGGACAGATGGGTTCTGGAGGTAATAAGCCAGGTCTGTTCTCAGCTTCAAACACTTTCCAAAGATGAGAGCCAGACATTTTCCACCTGCAAATCCTTCAGAAGCCCTTGCTTTGGAAGCAGAGGTTTCTTCTCTTCTGGACTGCAAAGCAGTGGAAAGGGTTCCTCCTTGCCATCAGGGCAAGGGGCTTTATTCAAGATACTTTCTTACCCCAAAAAAGACAGGAGAATGGCGTCCCATTCTAGATTTAAGGTACCTGAACAAGCATCTTTTGAAACCAAAGTTCAGAATGTTGACTCTGGCAATGATATTGCCTTCTCTAAGGCCAGGGGACTGGCTAGCTTCCCTGGACCTCAAGGATGCCTATTTTCATGTCCTGATCAGGCCTTCTCACTGAAAGTACCTCAGGTTCGAACTGCCCTCAGGCCATTGCCTTTCGGCCTTACCTCTGCGCTAAGGGTATTCACAAAATGTCTCGCTGTGGTAGTGGCTCACTTAAGAAGGCAAGGGGTTGCTGTGTTTCCCTACCTGGACGACTGGCTCATTGTGGGTCAGTCTCCAGGTCAGGTAAAATCCCACTTGCAAGTCACCCAGCTGCTTCTTACTTCCCTGGGATTCCTGCTAAATTTACCAAAGTCAGTTCTGGAACCAGTTCAGGTCCTAACTTTCATAGGTGCAGAATTGAACACAAAGTTAGCCAGGGCATTTCTTCCCTCGGAAAGGGTAGACAGACTCATGGCCCTGGCATCCTCCTTTACCCTGCGAGTCTCTCGACCAGCAAGGCATTTTCTGCAACTCCTGGGGCACATGGCTGCTTCCACAGCTGTAGTGCAAGGAGCAAGATTCCAGATGAGGGACATTCAGTTCCATTTGAGGGCCTATTGGTCTCAAAGGAAGGACCCCCTTACCAAATTGGTCCCAGTGACTCAAACTCTGATCCTGGCCCTCCACTGGTGGCAGGACCAAAGCAATCTAAGACAAGGGGTTCCCTTCATTCCCATTTCCCACTCCCTCACCCTCACCACGGATGCCTCCCTGTTAGGTGGGAGCTCACTAGGCGACCTGTCCACTCAGGGAGTGTGGTCTCCTCAGGAATCTCTGCTCCACATCAATCTTTGGAACTCAGAGCTGTCTTTTTAGCTCTTGGGTGTTTTCAGTTTCCGTCCAGAACAAAGTGGTTCAAGTCAGGACAGACAACACCACCACAATGTGGCCATCAACAAGCAAGGGGCACTCGGTCTTCAGCCTTGTGCACAAGCAATGAAGTTGTGGTCTCTGGATTACTCCTGAACACCTCCCTGATAGCAGTTCATCTCCCAGGAAGGACAATATCCTGGCGGATGCCCTCAGCAGAATTTCTCAGGGCCATCACAGATGGCTCTGAATCCACAGGTGCTGGGGTCTGTCTTTTGCCAGATGGGGCACCCCTCAGATAGATCTTTCGCAGCCCCAGACAACCACCAACTTCCTCTATTTTGTTGCAGGCCTCCAGTGCTGGGCTCAGTCCCTCTGGACGCCTTTCTGTTGGACTGGAAGGGGAAGTTCCTGTATGCCTTTCTCCCCTTTCCTCTTCTTTTCAGGGTGCTAGTGAAAATCAGATCTCAGCCCTGCAAAGTGATTCTGATTGCCCCAGATTGGGCCAGACAGCCCTGGTACCCTCTGCTTCTGTCCTTGACAGTCCACCCTGCCCTGAGCCTGCCCAGAGTCCACGACTTGCTGGCCTGTGCACAGGGGAGAGTGTGGTATCCGGACCTCAAATCCCTCCATCTCAAGGCCTGGCTCTTGAGGAGTTAGAATTTGCTGATTTACACCTTTCTCAAGGTGTCATGGATATTTTAAAGGCTTCAAGGAAGCCTTCCACTAGAGCCACTTATAATTCTAAGTGGAAGAGTTTTCCATCTGGTGCTCTGAGGCAGATTATTCCAGAATCTGCTGATCTTCCCATTCTACTGGACTATTTGGTCCATTTAAATTCCCTAGGCCTTAGGCCAGCTACCTTGAAGGGTTCATCTGGCAGCTGTCTCTGCTTTTGTGTCAGCAGGAAGCCTGCCTCCCTTTCTTCTCACCTGTGTTCTCCAAGTTTTTAAAGGGGTTACTTCATACTAACCCCCTTTTGGAACCAGCTCCTGTCTGGGACCTGAATGTTTGTATTGCTCAGTTAATGCAACCTCCTTTGAGCCTCTGTCCTCAGCAGAGCTCAAGTATCTAACGGAAAACTGTTTTCCTAGTGGCTATCACTTCTGCCAGGCAGCATAGAGTGAATTACAGGCCCTGTCAGTGGAAGAAGATTTTATCTCTTTCCACAGAGATAAGGTAGTCCTCAGGACTAATAGAAAGTTTTGCCTAAGGTGGCTCAGATTTCCACCTGAATCAATCCATCTCTCTCCCAGTATTTTTCACTGAGCATTCTTCCTCAGGTGAGAGGAGACTGCACAAGCAGGCGTCAAAAGAGCCTTAAGCTACTATTTGGAGGCACCAAAGGTCACAGGTTCGAATCCTCCAACTCTTTCTTACTTATGGCGAGTTGGCAAAGGGAAACCTGCCACTAAGAGGACAATTGCAAGGTGGATTGTCTCTTGTATCCAATTTTGTTACCAAAACTAGATAGCGAACCCCTCAGGACTGAGGGCCCACTCCACCAGGGTAGCAGCTGCTCTCTAGCGGCTGCTAGAGACATTCCCATTCTGGAGATTTGTCAAGCTGCTACCTGGAAGACAGTTCACACTTTTACAAGCATTATTCCTGGATGTCCAGTCCAGGAGATGCTTCGGTTTAGCACAGCTGTGCTTCAGAGCCTATTTCCTAAGTAGGTTCTGACCCTCCTCCATGGAGGTACTGCTGTGTAATCTGCTTTTGTTATAATATAGCAAGACTTAATGGTGTTTGAAGAAAAATTACTCACCTTAGTAATTGCTTTTCTTCTCATGGAGTCTTGCTATATTATCTAACCACCCTCCCTCCTGCCCCTCCAAAACTTCTACTTGGGTAGGGTGGCAAATTAGTGCAAGCACTGTGTCATGCCATTGTAGTTGTTTCCTTTACCTCTTCCTTTAGGGTTAGGGAACTAGGTTGTTTCGTTTAGGTTATATATATTGACCCCTTCCTGGACTTGAGTCTTGGGGGAAGGGGGTTCCAATGGTGCTTGTCAAGGGTGGTAAAACTAACTATAATACCATTATTCATTGTTATTATGGCTATTGGTGTTTCTTTTGTTGTTTATATTGTTGTTATTACTACTAGTAGGTAGCCATTTGGCTAGTGTAGAGTTTCCACACAGACTTGTTGTTTAAGGTTAGCTTCGTAAAGATCTGACAGTTTCATTTGAAACTTGCCAGATAGAAGCTTTGGCACAGCCTCGCTGTAGAACTCAGATCCTCTGAGTTAACTCCTCCTCTCCGGGGCAGTTCAGCTGCAGTGGCTGACTGCTTTTGTTATAATATAGCAAGACTCCATGAGAAGAAAAGCAATTACTAAGGTGAGTAATTTTTCTTTCCTCCTGCATCTCCATCGGAGGCACTCGCCTTAGAGTCAGAGGTCTCTACCCTCCCGCCTCTCAGAGCTGTGGAAAGGGTTCCAATCTCTACATCGGGCAAAGGTTTGTACCCAGGTACTTCCTTACCCCCAAAAAAGACAGGAGAATGGCGGCCCATCCTGGATCTCAGATACCTAAACAAGCACCTTTAAAACCAAAGTTCAAAATGGTGACTCTGGGATCATTTTACCTTCCCTAAGGCCAGGGGACTGGCTAGCATCCCTGGACCTCAAGGATGCCTACTTCCATATTCTCATCAGAAGCTCCCATCGAAAGTACCTCAGGTTCGAGCTGCCCTCAGGCCATTACCAGTTCAGAGCAATGCCCTTGGACTCACCTCGGCTCAAGGGTATTTACCAAATGCCTGGCAGTAGCAGTAGCTTGCCTAGAAGGCAAAGATTGCCATCTTTCCTTACCTGGATGATTGGCTCATAGTAGGCCAATCCCCAGATCAGGTCAACCTACATCTTCAGATAACTCAGCAACTGCTTGCTTCCCTAGGTTTTCTCCTGAATCTCTCAAAGTCAGTGCTGGAGCCTGTCCAGCTCCTAACCTTCATAGGCGCAGAACTGAATGCCCAGGAAGCCAGGGCCTTCCTCCCCTTAGACAGGGCAAACACCCTAGTCTTCCTGGCCTCCTCATTCACCCTGCAGATCTCTCAACCAGCAAGACATTTTCTGCAGCTCCTGGGACACATGGCTGCTTCCACAGCAGTAGTGCAAGGAGCAAGATTTCAGGTGAGAGACATTCAGTTCCATTTGAGGGCCTTTTGGTCTCAAAGAAAGGATCCTCTTTCCAAATTGATCCCAGTATCTCGAACCCTGATCCAAGCCCTGCAGTGGTGGCAGGATCGAAGCAATCTGAGACAAGGAGTTCCCTTCGTCACTCAGCCTCACTCGTTAATCCTTACTACGGATGCATCCCTCTTGGGGTGGGGGGCCCACATGGGCGACCTCACCACCCAGGGACTGTGGTCCCCTCAGGAATCTCTGGTCCACATCAACCTGTTGGAGCTCAGAGCAGTTTTCTAGCACTTCAGCTTTCTCCAAATCTGTTCAGAACAAAATTGTACAGGTCAGAACAGACAACACCACCACAATGTGGTACATCAACAGACAGGGGGCACTGGGTCTACGGCCTTGCGCACGAAGCCATGAAGTTGTGGTCTCTGGCTTCTCCTGAACACCTCCCTTCGACAGTTCACCTCCCAGGCAAAGACAATGTCCTGGGATGCTCTCAGCAGGATCTCTCAGGGCCATCACGAGTGGTCCCTGGATCCCTGGTTCTGGGAGTGGTATTTGCCAAATGGGGCACCCCACAAATAGATCTCTTTGCAGCTCCAGACAATCATCAACTTCCTCTCTTTTGCTGCAGGCCCCCAGTCTTGGGCTCAGTCCCTCTGGACGCCTTAGCCCTCAGTTGGGAAGGGAAGTTTCTCTATGCCTTTCCCCCCTTCCCTCTCCTGTTCAAAGTGCTAGTCAAAACCAGATCCCAATCCTGCAAGGTAATTCTGATTGTCCCGGATTGGGCCAGGCAACCCTGGTACCCTCTCCCCCTGTCCTTAGCAGTCCATCCTCCCCTGTGCCTTCCCAAGAATCACAATCTGTTAACCTGTGCCCAGGGAAGGGTTTGGTACCCGAACCTCAAGTCTCTCAATCTCAAGGCCTGGTTCTTGAAGAGCTAGAGTTTGCTGGCCTACACCTCTCTCAAGGTGTAATGGATATACTCAAGGCTTCAAGGAAGCCTTCTACCAGGGCTACTCACAACTCCAAATGGAAAAGATTTTCCATATGGTGTTCGGAAAAGAATATTTCCCCAGACTCTGCTGATTTACCCACAGTTCTAGATTACATGGTCCATCTAAACACTTTGGGGCTGAGACCAGCTACTCTGAAGGTACATTTGGCAGCAGTCTCTGCCTTTATTTCAGCAGGTAAGTCCTCTCCTCTGTCATCTCACCCTGTGTTTTCCAAGTTTTTTAAGGGATTGCTTCACACCAACCCTCCATTCAGGGATCCTGCTCCTGCCTGGGATCTCAATGTTTGCATTGCTCAGCTCATGCAACCTCCCTTTGAGCCCTTGTGTTCAACTGAGCTTAAGTTCTTGACTTGGAAAACTGTGTTTCTGGTAGCTATCACCTCTGCCAGACGCACAAGTGAATTACAAGCATTGCCAGTGGAGCCAGACTTTATCTTCTTTCACAGAGATAAGGTAGTCCTTCGGACTAATAGAAAGTTCCTGCCTCAGGTGGTTTCAGATTTCCACCTTAATCAATCTGTCTCTCTCCCTGTTTACTTCACTGACCATTCCTCCTTTGGTGAGAGGAGGCTGCACAGCTTAGATGTGAAGAGGGCCCTTAGTTACTACATAGAGCGTACCAAGGGTCACAGGTTTGACTCCCTCCAACTGTTCCTCACTTATGGTGAGGTTGGCAAGGGGAAACCTGCCACTAAAAGATCCATTGCCAGGTGGATTGTCTCTTGTATCCAATTCTGTTATGAAAAGCTGGGTAAGGTTCCCCCCTCAGGCCTGAGGGCTCACTCTACCAGAGGTACAGCTGCTTCTCTGGCTGCGGCCAGGAGACATCCCCATTTTAGAGATATGTCAAGCAGCTACCTGGAAAACAGTTCACACTTTACCAAGCATTATTCCTGGACATCCAGGCTCGGAGTGATGCTCGGTTTGGCACAGCTGTCCTTCAGAGCCTATTCCTAGGTAGGTTCTGTCCCTCCTCCATGGGGTACTGCTCTGTAGTCTGCAGTTGTCATAATATAGCAAGACTTCATGTTGTTTGAAGAAAAAATTACTCACCTTAGTAATGTTGTTTCTTCTAATGGAGTCTTTATATTATGATCTCCTCCCCTGCCCTCTCAGAACCTTGTTTGGGCTCTGGGTGGGCACCACAGTGTTGGCACTCTATTTTTGCCACTTTGTTGTTTTTGTCTCACCCTTCCTTCGGGTGAACTTGTGTTTTATTTAGTCTTTTGGGTCTCTTGACTTGAGTCTTTTTTTCGAGACCAAGAAGTGTGTTTGCTATGTTAGTAGCCAGTTGGCTAGTGTAGGTTTACAGCCTCCACACAGAACCTTAGTTTGCGCGTAAAGATCTGACGGTTTAGGTTTGAAAGCAACCAGACAGAGCTTCCTTAACCGAGCTTGCGCTCAAGATTCCATGCCTTCATGGAAAGTTAACTATTTCACCTCCGGAGCAGTTCAAACCTGCGGTCATACTGCAATTGTCATAATATAGCAAGACTCCGTTAGAAGAAACAACATTACTAAGGTGAGTAATTTTTTCTTCCCACTCGTGGGGAAGGCTCCGGCTCGCATATCTCCAGATCCTGCAAAAAGGAATCGAAGGAACCGAGAGAAATCACGTCTCGTTGACGTCGGTCTTGAGACAGAGAGAGATCTCAGTCCCAGGAGTCTTCTCTTTCAGCTTTGGTCGAGGTTGTGGCCTCTGCCGCCGACCTCACGGTGCCCCCAACAGGTCAGCCGGCCCAAACGCTGGACGACGATCCGGTTGAGATCATCCTCAACCTGTTGTTGACTGAGGAGGCCGACAACTCCTTATTTAGGACTCCAGTCCTTTTGGACCTCATTGAAGAGGCGACCCAGCCAGCTGGGAAGCCTCGGGCAGTGGTCATCCCTGACCCAGAGGAACCGGGGTTCTCCCCGCCTTCTACCAAGCGTCGCCGTCAGTCGTCCCGGACGGTTGACGTCAAGGCCTGGGACTTCCTCGAAAGGCCAAGGAAGTCTTATAAGCGGCACTCTAAGAAGCGGTGCCACTGCCATTCATCCTTGTCCTCCTTAAATGAGGGGAGGCTCCGACACAAGTTGTGTTGGCGCTACAAGGACATACTGTGGCAGCAGCTTGTTCTGGCTGGGCCAAAGGTGGTCCCTTCCACCCCAGCCATTACCTGGCTGTCACCGTCCAGGCCGAAGTCAACCACTCCGGAGTCCGTCGTCGTCACTCCTGACTCTGCCAAAGCTGGTCTCTCCACCTATCCTGGTGGAACTGCTGCCGAAACAGCTGTCCTCTGGGCTCCCCCCCTCCTCAAGGAGTCTCTGCATGCCTCAGGCCTCCCACACAGGCTGCCTGTTACTCTGACTCCCGACTGCCCGTGGCAGGTTCACAGTGACTCTGGCAGCAGACCCCTGTATCTGGACTCCTCGAAGTCCGACGACTTGGATTTGGCATCTCGTTCTTGTGACAACAATGCCATGAGTCTGTCTGCCGAGGAGGGGCCCACCTCCTTTATGGACATCCTCCGCCTCATCTCTGAATCTATGGGGATGAAGCTGGAGCCCATTGAGAAACGGGTGGAATACCCCCAAACTGACATTCTCAGAAGAGGGGATTCCCTGACCGAGGCCTTCCCAGTAGCTGAAGCCATTGTTGGCCCAGCCCTGGAGCTTTGGCAACACCCAGCCTCCTGTCCCGCACCATCCTCCAGGATGGCCTGCAAATACGCGGTACCTCCTGGCTCCCTTTTGGGATTTTCACAGCATCCCTTGGCTGAGGGAGTGGTGACAGAGTCTGTGTTCAGATGGGTTGGGAAGTCTGGAGACTCTGACAGACTGCTGGACAAAGAATCCAAAAAGCTGGATGATTCCGCCCAAAAGGTCTGTGCTGCCTCGTCGCTGGGTCTCCGTCAGGCGAGCTTAGCTGTAATCATGGCACACTTCTCCCACGCCCTGCTGAACTCCTTGGATGAGTTGCTTCCTCACCTTCCCACGGACCTTCAGACCACAGTCAAGCAGGTCTGGGACCAGGGCCGGGCTGTTGTCAGACAGCAGCTCCAAACAACTTTGGACATTGAGAATTCCTGTGTCCGTTCTGTTGCAGCCATGGTTGCCATGTGCCGCAGGGCTTGGTTGCGGGTCTCTACCTTCGTGACCGACACCCAGCACAAGTTGTCAGATGTCCCGTTCCTAGGCACTGACTTGTTCAGTCCAGGAGTAGACGGTCATCTTGAACGTATTGAGAAGTCCAGTACCACGTTGGATTCCGCTACGTCTGCCTAAAAGGAATCCCAAGGTTCCAAGAAGAAGAAGAAGAAGCCATTTCACCCTTCTGCCCCTGAGGCCAAGGAGCCCCAGTTTCAATCTGGGCAACAGCAGAAGACCCAGTCTTGGCACCCTCGGCCCAAGTCAGGTGCTCAGTCGCACAAACAAGGGCGGGAAAGGTCCCGGCGGTCCTGCTTCTGGATCCTCCTCTTTCAGGCCTGCTTAGTGACAGGATGGGGGTGACCAGCCCCATACCCGTCACGACCATTCTGGGTCCTCCTGTGTGGGGCCAGCTCTGCCACTTCCTTTCCGCCTGGTCCACTGTTACCACAGACAGGTGGGTGTTGAAAGTGGTTGGTCAGGGACTGCCTCTAGAGTTCGAGCAGTACCTGCCAAGCCGAGCCTGCTCCTCATGTGAGGAAAGGGTATTAGTCCACACTCTGTTGGCTCTGAGGGAAGACCTAGTCCTACTCCTCCTCAAGGAGGTAGTGGCCCGAGTGACAGATCCCCCAGTCGACCCAGGGTTCGTTTCCAGGTACTTCCTGGTCCCAAAATGGGGAGGGCTGGCTGGCACCCCATTCTGGATCTGTACAACCTGAACCAGTATCTTAGATTACGCACCTTTCGGAGACTAACTCTGTCCCAGATCATACCATCCCTGGAGCAAAATGTCCAGTTCTGCTCCCTGGATCTTCAGGACACGTTCTTCCACATCCCGATCCGTCAGTCACACCGAATGTTCCACTGCTTCCGAGTGGAGGGAACCCTCTCGGCTCCCTGTGTCTTCACCAAATGCATTGCAGTGGTGGCAGCCCATCTTCGGCGTCGAGAGGTCAGGGTGTACCCTTACCTCGACGACTGGCTCATAGTGGGTCCCTCCAGATTGGAGGACAGGTCCAGGGACCTGGCCCTCAAGACCTGTCTCGAACTTGGCCTCCTAATCAATGAAGCCAAGTCGGAACACGTGCCCTTGCAGGTGATTTGCTTCATTGGGGCAGAGCTCGACTCTTGTCGAGCCAGAGCCCGGCTCCCAGCGGGCAGGGCAGAGGTTCTCTCCTCCCTTGCCCAATCATTTCTGATCGGGCAGTTGTGCCCTGCCTGGGACTTCATGCGTGTCCTGGGTTACATGGCAGCCTGTACCACCATGGTCCGATGGGCCCGGTGGTGAATGTGTCCCATTCAATAGGACTTGGCCAGCGAGTGGTCCCAGCGTCTAGGTAATTTCGACCAGCTGGTCACGGTAACCCAGAGGCTTTAGGAAGCCCTCCAGTGGTGGACCATCCTGTAACATCTGCAGGGAGGGATCCTGTTTGTCCGCCCTGAGCCGACAGTCATTCTCATGACTGATGCCTCTCTCTTGGGCTGGGGATCCCACATGGGGAACCACAGGGTCCAGGGGCTGTGGAACCCCGAGGAGTCCTGATGCCACATCAACCTGCTGGAGCTCCGAGCAGTCCGGCTGGCGCTGTCTGCATTAGCTCCGTTTCTGCGGGGTCAAGTGGTCCAGGTCCAGACGGACAATACCACGACCATACACTGTCTCAACAAACAAGGCAGCATGCACTCCCAGCCTTTGTGCAGGGAAGTGCTCCGCATCTGGACCCTCGTTAGACTGGAGGCAGATCTCCTAGCCATCCATGTGGCAGGAGCCTCGAACCAACTGGCGGATGCCCTCAGCCATGTAGGTGAGTCATCCCACGAGTGGTCTCTTCACCCAGAGGTAGTTCGCAGCCTGTTCTCCCTGTGGGGCACCCCTCAGGTGGACCTGTTCACCCCCAGGGAGAACACAAAGCTGAGGCTGATCTGACTTCGAGGTGGAGCTCTTGCAGCAGGTAGTACACATAGGACTAAAGCCGCCAGGCGTTAGGACCCCTCGGAAAAATTTTCTAGCTAGCAGTCTGCAGCGGGGGACTGCCCCCGATGCTGGGCATGCCCGACATCAGATGTGTTATAAAGGGGGTGGTCTCCCGGCGCCATTCCAGTTATTTTCCCGCCATCGACCCGCTTAGTTTGGCTCTTCTGACACCTCGCTTCAGCAGTCGACTGCAGTTAAGTCGCTTTTTTTACAAATATTCGGTTAGTTTCATCAAGTTTAGTTCTGTCTTCATGTTTTCTTGCATGTCTTCGCCCTCTCCGCCTTGGCGAAAGTCGAAGTGCCAGTGTGGCAAGCAGATCCCAGCAAAGGACAGCCACGTGGCCTGCCTGATCTGCCTAGGCCCCGACCATCGGCCTGACGACTGCCAGCATTGCAAGAAATTCAACAATAGAACAAGAATTAGAAGGGCTAAAGCTTTGAAGGCTTATCTCCTCGAGCAGAAAGTAACAGCCATGCAAAAGTCCCCGTTGGGTCCTAGTTCCTCTTCACCCACGAAGGAGTCTCCCCAGGGAGAGAAGCCCTCAGGGAAGCACCACTCCCGGGATAAAGATAGGCCCAGATAGGAATCCATACAAGTCTCCTCAGGCCTTCCTCTTTGCGACCTCCGGCAGGTGATCAGGTTGGTTCCTCCGACTCCGCAGGAACCAACGCCCAGAAGACATCCTCTTCCTCTGCTCAGAGGCCTAAGGACCATTCGTCGACCTCAGGGCATCAGCTTGCCCAAGTTCTTCTGGCTCACCGTCCCCACAACTCCTCCCACGGGTTGGTGTGGGAGGGGCAGTGGCTCGCTGCTAAGCCTAAGGAAGGCCGCAGTTCTACCGGGCCATCCAACAAACACAAAAAGTCAGACAAACTCCACAGGTGACAGGAGGCCGTTCGCCTGCAGACACCTCCACCTAAAGGGACGCCACAGAAGGCAGACAAACGTCCCTCAGCACCGGATGTCAAGGCCCATTTGCCTGACAAAAGGCAGTCGCCAGACAGGCGGTCGATAGAAGGCGACCAAGCGTCCAACCTCCCACCAGACGACCGGTCGCCTGATCAGGCGCAAGCCACCCCGGACGTCGGGTTGGACGACCGTTCACCCACTCACAAGGAACCAAGCCCCCAGCCGGATGCAACAGGGGTAGGCTTCCCAGAAGGGACTCTGTTACCAGACGACACACAGACACCCGCTCCGTCAGCCCCGACACCGCCTCCTGCAGTTGTCCCCTTGGTGGACGTCTGAGCATTATTCCATTCCTGGTAGAATACCATAAAAGGGGATCTCCTGTACAGACCGTCTGAGCCATCCCCGACAGACATTCCGCTGCCCCCTCCTCCGACCCCAGACAAGGGGGCAGGTGAAGGGTCCCACCCATCCGCAAGTCCCAAAGCCAAAAGAAAAAGGAGACCGTCTATGGTTCCCGACTCCAGTGGTTGTTCCACACCCACCTCTGGGGACGACGCAGGAGATTCATCTCCTGTGTCGTCGAAAGATGAGGACCTCTGCCCACCCTCTCCAGATGCTAAGGATACCCCGGACGGTCCTTCATTTCTGGATATCATGAGGCATATACAAAATATATACCAATGGGACACTGAAGAATTGGACCCTGAACGCAAAAGGCTGGCAAAGTTCTTGAGTGCCAAGGACCGAAAGCCTCTGGTGATCCCACCGCTTATTGAACCCTTCTAAGATGTATCCAGACTAACTTGGAAGAGACCCTCCTCTACTCCAGCTGTGCCTCGAAAGGTGGACCACCTGTATAAGCCCCCAAAAGAACCACCCTTTTTGCGGGAAACAGCCAAAGGCAGACTCCATGGTCCTGACAGCTGCCCACGGCAGGCAGTCCCAACCTAAACACCTCAGCTACCAGCCTCCGGATCCAGAGTCCAAGAAACTGGATCATTGGGGAAGGAAGGTATACTCATCGTCCACAGGGGCCATCAGATCTCTAAATTTCTTGGCCCACATGGTCACTTATCAAAAATCTTAATGGGAGAAGACCATGGAGCTAATTAAGACACAATCGGACTCTGACACCAAAAATGAATTGATGGCCTACGCACAATCCAGCTTGGATGTCGACAAGCATGTGCTTCACTGCTCATACAATTCTGCTGACAGGGCAGCGCGAGCAGCGGCATCAGTCGTCTGTGTACGCAGGCATGTGTGTCTCAGAGCAACATCCTTTAGACAGGACCTCCAAGATGCCATCTTGGACGTCCCTTTCCAGGGCCTGGTCCTTTTTGGCCCAGAAGTGGAAGGAATCATAAAGGGCCTTCAAGATTCTGGAAAAGCATTTGCAAATGTGCATAAGATGTACAATCCTGAACTGCAGCAGGCTCGAAAGCGCCCTTTTCGTCGGCAAGGCCAACAAGGAGGCCTTCAGTTCCACGGCAAGGGTTTCAAGTGCCGTGGCCAGCCCATATAGCCTGGAGGCCAGGGTCCTAAAACAGCCTAAGTCCTCCAGACATCCAGCTACCCCCAAGAGCACTGCATGACTCCGGCCGCCTCCCCCAGGTCATCAGTCCTCAGGGGAACAGGTGAGGGGAGTTTTCCACATGCCAGAATGGAGCAGCATTACCTCTGACCAGTGGTTGCTGCAGGTAATTCAGAGGGGCTACACCATAGAGTTTCTCAGCGTGTCCCCAGACAACCCTCTGGTGTCATCTCACTGCTTACCCAGCCACGCTCTTCTTCTGGAACAAGAAATTCTCTCTCTCCTCCAGAAGACCATTCAGCCAGTCCCAATACCTCAACAAGGAAAAGGCTATTACTCCCATTTTTTCTTGGTCTCCAAGAAAACGGTAAATCTTCACCCCATTCTAGACCTAAGCCACCTCAACAAATTCATCCTGTACAAGAGATTTCAGATGCTCACTCTAGCAAGCCTCTTCCCCCTTCTACATCAAGGGGATTGGCTATGCTCCCTGGACATGCAGGATGCTTATATGCACATAAAGATCCTGCCTTCACACAGGAAGTTCTCCCACTTCCGGTTCCAGGACAGACATTACCATATCAGGGTGCTCCCCTTCGGCCTGTCTTCGGCACCAAGTGCCTCACAGTGGTAGCTGCAGCGTTGAGGAGAAGGGGCCACTTAATATACCACTACCTCGATGACTGGCTGCTCTCTGCCCCTATGGAAGACCAGTTAATGGGCACTCTTCGGGCGATGGAGCAACTGTTCCTTTCTCTGGGTGTTGCTCTGAATTGGCAGAAATCCCAACCCTGGCCCTCCCAATGGCTACAATATATTGGGGCAGTGCTCGGCACTCTACAAGGCAGAGCTTTTCTACCTACGGACGGAGCACATCGAATTCATGCTCTAGCCCGGAGAGTCCAGGCCGCAGACCAAGTCTGCCAGAGTGGTCTTGCAGCTGTTGGGACATATGGCAGCCACCATAGCCACAGTTCCCCTGTCACGGCTCAACATGAGAACTCTCCAGTGGCAGCTCAGGGTCCAGTGGGATCAGGGTTCGGACGATTTAGACCATCCCATCAGAATTTCGGAAGCGGTTTGCCGCACCCTGCAATGGTGGCAGGATCCAGCTCCTCTAGAGCAGGGTGTCCCCTTTCAGAGGCAAAGTCCGATTCAGACTATAACCACAGACGCCTCTGGACTCGGCTGGGGTGCTCACCTCAAAGAGCATCAGACACGAGGATCATGGTCTGCCATCGAAAGGTCCCTCCATATCAATGTCCTGGAGATGAGGGCCGGTTTATACACCCTCCAGACCTTTCAGGATCAGCTCTCCCTGGGTCTTCTGTTAATTCCGTCGGACAATACCCAGATAGTGTTTTACTTTTACCTGAACAAGCAAGGGGGAACAAAGTCATACCCCCTTTGAACGGAGGCCATGAGAATCTGGGGCTGGGCAGTAGAACGCCGTTCTACAGGGACTGCTGTCTTAGGAGAGTGGAATTTCTTCCCTATTTCAGTCAGTCCTCCTCCTTTCTGATCTGGGCCTATTTGGGTTACTGCTTGGGACTCAGTCCTATGAGAATTACCTGCTGCAAGAGCTGCACCTCAAAGTCAGATAGTACAGTTATGTAAGAACTTACCGTAACAGTAGATCTTCAAGAGGAGTTTCTTGCAGCAGGTGGCTTTCCCACCCTCCATCCCACAGTTCAGTTATTTTGGCATAATACCTCTCTCTCCAGGAGGGGAGTTCCTTCTCGGTTCTCCATTATTTACCAAGATCGTCTCCGTCAGGGAACTGAAATGGCGCCGGGGGACTGCCCCTTTTATACCATGCCTGATGTCGGGGGCGGTCCCCCGCTACAGACTGCTAGCTAGAATATTTTTCCGAGGGGTCCTAATGCCTGGCGTCTTTAGTCCTATGTGTATTACCTGCTGCAAGAGCTCCTCTCGAAGATCTACTGTTATGGTAAGTTCTTAAATAATTGTACTTTTCATGCCCGCCCCCCTCAGCAGGGCTCGCTGCAGGGGGATACCTTTTTTGAGGCCATGGACAGGCCTCTTCTATGCCTTCCCTCCATTTCCCTTAATCCACAGGGTGCTTCTCAAAGCTAGGAGGGACAAGGTGAAGGTGATTCTGGTAGCCCCAGATTGGCCACGCCAGTTCTGGTATCCAGATCTCCTCAGCAACAGGCTCCCAAGGCGTCTTCCAGCACGCCCGGACCTGATATCGGTCAAGTCAGGGGAAGGTATTTCATCCAGACCTTCAATCCCTGCACCTGACAGCCTGGTACCTGAGCAGCTAGAGTCCCAAGCTTTGGGTCTTTCCAGCGATGTCCTCAGCGTAGTTGAAGCATCTAGGAAAGAGTCGACTAGGAGGTGCTATGCCTTCAAATGGAAAAGGTTTTCCATTTGGTGTCAGGGCAAGGGCCTAAACTCTAGTTCCTGTCCTGTGGCCAGTATCCTCGACTACCTTTGGTCCCTCTCCAAAGGAGGTCTCTGGACGACTACCCTTAAGGTGCACCTGGCAGCCATCTCTGCTTACCGGGCATGGGCCAGTCAGCAGACAGTGGCACAGGAGATGGTGTTCTGGCGCTTTTTCAAGGGCCTCGATCACATATCCCCTCCGGTGCATGAACCTCCACCTCCATGGGAGCTACTGCTGGTTTTTGCAAAACTCATGGGCAAGCTATTTGAACTGATGCACAGGTGTGCGATGTCACATCTGTCATGGAAGACCGCTTTCCTGGTGTCTATCATGTCAGCCAGAAGGACTGGGGAGCTCCACGCGTTCTCGGTGGAGTCTCCTTACCTGATCTTCCACAGGGACAAGGTTGTCCTGTGCCCCAACCTGAAGTTCCTTCCGAAGGTGGTGTCGGAGTCTCACCTTAACCAGGTGTTAACTCTGCCTGTGTTCTACCCGAACTGCACCTCGGAGGCGGAGTACAGACTCCGTACTCGACCTGAGATGAGCACTCCCTTATTATAAGGAGCGGACGGCTGAAGTTCGGGGAGAAGTTCGCCAGCTGTTTGTCACCTACACCGAAGCCGCACCTGACAGACCTGCAGCGAAGCAGACGATTGACAGATGGATTACATCTTACATTGATTTCTGCTATAGGTTGGCGGGTAAGGAGCCACCCGTAGAGCTAAGGGCTCACTCTACCTGCCATACTGCTGCGTCGGTGGCTGCTTCTAGGGACGTCCCTATCCGTGATATCTGCAGGGCTGCTACCTGGAAGACAGCAAACACCTTCATTACCCATTACCACATCGACCTTGAGTCATGCCGGGATGCTGGTTTTGGAGCCTCAGTTCTCCAGTCTCTATTCTTGAAGTAGGGGGTGTGCGCCTTGCCTCCCTCCTCCCGGAGAACTGCTAGATGTCTGCCAACTAGTTTGGATGAACAACATATCCATGATCCTAGAAAAACAGCTTACTCACCTGTAACAGTAGTTCTAAGAATGGTATATGCTGTTCATCCACACTGAACCACCCGACCTCCCCGGCTTCGATGCACACACCTAGCTTCCAGTGGGCAAGATCTGGCATCATGGGGTGGAGCCGAGGGTTATACCACCAGAGTGGGTGGGAGGAGCCTACTTGTAGACCTTCCAGCAAATCTTAAAGGGGAGAGGACACGCCAATTAGTGTGGATAAACAACATATACCACTCCTAGAACTACTATTACAGATGAGTAACCCGTTTCTAAAATCCACTGGTCCTTGAGAGAGAAAAAATAATTTTTGGACTTTTCATTTGATGTCTAATCAGTGCTTTGTACCAAACATCTTAGACTATTTCTTGCTTGGAGAACCCCCACTCTTAAATATGCATTTTTGCGCTTACTGGGTTTACATGGATTTTTAAGCATACATGTCTACCTAAAAGTACTTTTTACATTTAATGTACAGTGTCTCACTTTGCACTCTGTTTTACACTGGGGTTTTGTATATAAGAGTATGTATATGTATATAGTTTTGATGAGATGTTTGTATATAGTTATTATTGCGCATTCTAATGGAGGTCAGCAATGCTGCTCAAGGTCTCTTAACATTTATCAACTAGTTTATTTCAGCAGCTTTTAGACCTATTTAAAGCTACCTGTGACTTGGCAACACTGCCCCCCTGAGAAAGAATCTAAGTGATTCGATGCACTGGGGAGTTTTTTTCATTCTGTGAAACCCTTAGCTCTCCACCTTTGCACTAATCTGCACCTAGCATACTACTTAATCCAGTTGGACTGTGACCTTTTTTCAGTTTTTTGCACAGTCTCTTTCCTGAATTTTGTACTAGAATGAAAGTATTCCCTGCTAAATCCCAACAAAAGCTCTGAGTATCAAAAATCCCATATTTAAGGGCTGGCTCCATGGCACTGAACTATGAAGGACTGCTCTAGCATTCTTGCCTATCTGGGTTTGTACCAGAGTTGGCAGTAGAGGAAGCTGCAGGGAAGGCGATCTAGGATCTGCATGAACACCCTTCTCCCAACGAGACAGTCAAGCTGCACTCCACTTTTGAAATGGCTCCTCCTGGTGGCAGCATGGTGGTGGTAAACTTGTCCGTGTGCTGGGTGACCATATGCAGCAACACAAACCCCAGGACACTGCAATATATGGATGCTATGAAAAATGAGGAAAAATAAGCACCCAGGGGAGCCCATCCTTCGATGTTGCACAACTTGGTCATGGAATACACATGCTCCTGTAGGCAGTGATGATACATGCAAACTATTGTGTGCCTTCAAGCACTCCAGCACTTTGTATGCTGCTGAAGTAAATTGAAGGTTTGATTGCAGACATCTTTGTGCTGCTTAATCTTTGAGTATATACTGTATTTCTGTCTTCGGGAGTGGTGAGGCACCTCATATAATGGAGACAACTTTAGGAGACTTACATAAACGTATTTTAATGTATAGGGATGGAAAGTAAACCATCAGCCAATTGGGTTCCTCCCTACCACCAGCTCAGTGGGAATACCCTGTGTCACAGTTTTCTGCAAAGTACTCGTGGAGTCCTGAGATTGTAGGGTATTACAGTATTGGTTGATACAATGACAGGCTTTTCTAAATGTTCAGTACTTGTTCTGTAAATACTGCCATTCTTCCTGATGTTTCTTTTGAATTTTCCTCCCTTGAGTGAAACTGAGTGTCCCCCTGTTTTTTCATCCTTGTGCATCTTGAAGATCTGCATTTGGTTTTGTTTGATAAGAACAAAAGTAGAATGGGCAGGAGGATAGGTGGTCTCATAAGTGTATGTATGGAGTACTAGAGTTGCACCTGTCCCACCTGTCGTTGAGGGCAGTTGGTGGGATGGGAAGGTTAAGTAGTGGGTGCTGCAAAAAAGGGACAGTGGAATGTACAGTTTGGGGTAAAAACAAAATGTATAACTATGCTTGTCAAAAATGTATCTGCAGCAAATGATCCAGCAATGAATACAATCCTGAAGAAGATCAGACTGGAACTGGCTGCTTTAAACGAACTCCTAAATAAATTTGAAGCTGAAGTAGAACAGCAAGAAAGCATGTTGAATTCCCTCAAGGTAATTACTGGTCTATCTTTCTGTTTAATATTCAGCTTGCTTGGCAGTTCATAAATAATGCACTCTCTGCCTAGTATTTTTTATGCTTTTTAAAATAATATGAAGAAGCTCCTTTTTTTTTTTTTTTGTTGTCTCATCACAAACGAACTTCAAAGTCGTTATCAAATGCCACATTTAAATAATTAGCAATCCTTACTTGCTCTGCATTTTTTGTCCCTGTAGGGCTTACCTTTGTGAATTATAGCTGAAGAGCGCTCCCAATGAAATGGAGCACTCCTTTCCTGTATGTGTGAGACACTGTTATTCTGGGAAGAGTGCCTCATGCACAGCTGTCCTGAAAATGGGCACATTTGGGATGCCTTTTTTTGTTTGTTTAATTTTATTATTCTAGGGACATGGATATGTTGTTCAATCCACACTTCTTGGCAGGTACCTTGCTGCTTTAAATCTTGCCGGAAGGTCTTCAAGCTGGCTCCTCCCACCCACCCGAGTGGTAAAACTCTCGGCTCCACCCCATGACGCCAGATCTTCCTTACCAGTTGGAAGCTCAGGTTCCCTCTTTAGCGCTCTGCGTTTAGACTGGATCCAAACTCTTCGGTTAACCCGAAAATAATTTTAAAGTTTACAAGACTTCGGTCTGTTTCTTCCCTCGCGGCTGCGATGGATAAATCGACTCACGGTTTTCGGCGGTGCCCATGTGGGCAGAAAATGTCTCAAACGGATCCGCACTCCACGTGCGTATATTGCCTCGGGCTGGACCATGATCCACAGGCCTGCGAGTTGTGCAAGTCCTTCTCTGCCAATGTCCTCGAAGACTGTGCTGCCAGACTCCAACTTAGGTGCCCCGAGAGACTAATTCAACCGGTGAAGTCAAAGGAGGCCCGTTGGGCGGTGTCCGGCGGCGGGCTTGAGCAGATGATCGTCCTCGAGGAGGAGGTGGCCCAGGCTGCATCTTCGTCCTCCTCGGTCACGGCATTTATTCCGCTCTGCTTGGGCTCCTCCTACACAGCTTCTTTTAAGGAGCTTTGTCAATCCCTCTCCACGAAAGGTGAGGGTCCATTGGGACATTCCTCTCGGTCCAAGAAGAAGGACTCGAAGGGTAAGTCCCACCGTCGGCGTTCGTGGGAGCGGGAGAGGTCCCCTTCCCCGGACAGTCGACATTTGACTTCGGTCGAGGTTGCAGCTAGGGCCGCTGGCTTCATGGTGTCCCCGTCAGGTCAGCCGGCCGAGACACCCATCAACGCGGTAGAGATTTTTCTCGACCCCGTCGGACGGGTTGTCGACTGGAGAAGCCGACAACCCTTCTTCACTGGTTCCCCCAGTGGAAACCGAGGACTTGCCTGTGCCTCCTGTGCCAGAGTCCCCCGGTTAAGGTTCCCGAGCCGAGAGAGGAACGTGTTTCCCCCGCTCCATTCCAAACCCACCCTCAGAAACACCGACGGTCTTGGTCTCAGACCGCCTCTCGGTCCAGCCAATCCCGCCGACACCGGCGGTCTCGGCACCGAGGGAAGCGGTGGTGCCGCTCATCTTCGTCTTCTTCCTCCTCGGAGGAAAGGCTTTGGCGCAAGTTACGTCGACGCCACGAGGACTTAATGTGGCAGCAGCTCCTTCTGACCGGGAACAAGCCGACCCTGTCGCCTTCCCCGGCCATTAAGTGGCTGTCACCTGAAAGGCCGAAACAACCCCTCGTAGTTGTCGAGGAGCCCAAACCGGTGCCAGTTGTTCGGCCTAAACCAGCTGCACCACCTGCTGTGGTGGAACCCCCGCCTCCACAACCTAAATCTGGGGCTCCGACCAAGGATTCTCAGTCGAGTCAAGGGTTGCCCCATCGGTTGTCGGTCACCCTCACTCCCGACCGTCCTCGGCAGGTGGAGGGTGGCTCAGGCCCTAGGCAGCTGTTCGCAGACTCCTCGGAATCTGATGACGACTCTTCCCTGTTCTCCAGGCCCCTTGACCTTGTGTCCACTGGGGGACAGTCGGTGGACGAGAGCCCATCCTCGTTCATGGGTCTGCTTCAGCTCATCTCAGAGTCTACTGCGATGCAGCTCGAACCCGTATCCAAGTGGGCTAGGTATTCCCTCATGGAGATACTGGACCGAGGGGATTCTCCCACGGAGGCCTTTCCGGTGGCTGAAGCCATTGTTGGCCCAGCCTTGGAGTTATGGCAGCGGCCGGCTTCTTGTCCTGCTCCTTTGGCCAGGATGGCCAGGAAGTACGAAGTCCCAACCGGGTTACTGTCCGGTTTTTCGGAGAACCCCTCTGTGGAGGGGCTTGGTACCGATAGTGTTTTCCGACATTCCGGGAACACCAGGGACGTGGAAAAGCCTCCCGACAAAGAGTCCAAAAAGCTGGACTATGCCGGGCGTAAGGTGTACGCTGCGTCCTCTCTAGGCCTCCGTCAGGCCAGTTTGGCCATACTGATGGCGCACTTCTCCCATGCCCTTATGGGCTCCCTGGATGAGGTGATCCCTCATCTCTCGGCTGACCTCCAGACTACGGTCAAGCATGTACGGGTTCAGGGAAGGGCGGTGGCGAAACAGCAGCTCCAAACTGCTCTGGATATTGGAGACTCTTGTGCCCGGTCAGTAGTGGCCACAGTGGCCATGCGCCGCAGAGCTTGGCTGCGGATCTCCACTTTCACGGCGAAGACCCAGCACAAGCTGGCAGATGTCCCCTTCCTGGGTACCGACTTGTTCGGGCCCAGGGTGGAAGGCCATCTCCAGAGGATCGAGAAGTCCAATGCCACCTTGGGACTCGGTCACGTCTGCCCAGAAGGACAAAGGCCGCCAGCAGCAGCGTAAGCCCTTTCACCCTTCTGCCCCTACGGCACGTCTGGCCCAGCAACACCAGCATCAGGGCCAGCAGGCTCGCACTTGGCACCCCAAAGCCAAGCCTGCAGCTTCCTCCAGCAGGAAGCCGGGAGGAAAAGGCCCGGGGAGGCCCCTTGGCCAGTCCCTCCTCTAAGCCTGCCCAGTGACGGGTTGAGGGGTGTCGCCCCCAGCCTCGTCGCTTCCGCCTGGGTTCCCCCCGTGGGGGTACGGCTCCGCCACTTTCTTTCCGCTTGGTCCGCTATCACCACGGACCGCTGGGTGTTGGAAGCGGTAGGAAAGGGTCTGCCTCTGGAGTTCGAGCAGGCCCCGCCCTTCCGAGCTGTCGCCGCACGGGGGGCTGCTGGGTCCGCAGCCTCTTTGTCGGCCCATCGAGCCGACATTGCCCTGTTCCTCCAGAAGGAGGTGATCAGGGAGGTGGTGGATCCTCCACCAGACCCAGGGTTCGTATCCAGGTATTTCCTGGTCCCAAAACGGACGGGGGGCTGGCGCCCCCATTCTAGACATGCACGACCAGAACAGGTTCCTAAGGTCTCGAACCTTCAGGATGGTCACTCTGGCTCAGATCATTCCATCCTTGGAATGAGGCGTGTGGTTCTGTTCTCTGGACCTCCAGGATGCGTTCTTTCACGTCCCAATCCGTCCGTCCCATCAGTGATTCCTCTGCTTCAGAGCAGAGGGGTCCCTTTACGAGTTCCGGGCCATGCCCTTCGGCCTCTCTCCAGCTCCCAGGGTCTTCACCAAATGCATGGCAGTGGAGACAGCATTCCTGCGATGCCGAAGTGTCAGGGTGTACCCTTACCTGGACGACTGGCTGATTGCGGCCCCCTCCAGACTGGAGGTGGAGCAGTCCAGGGATCTGGCCCTCCAGGTTTGCTCTCAGATTGGCCTCCTCATCAACGAGGCCAAGTCGGAACTCGTGCCAAAGCAGGTGATTCAGTTCATCGGGGCAGAGCTAGACTCTCTTCGAGCCAGAGCACGTCTCCCGGCGGACAGGGCCGAGGTTCTTTCCTCCTTTGCCGAATCATTTCAGGCTGGGCAATTGCGCCCTGCCCGGGACTTCCTGGGCCTCATGGAGGCCTGCACCAGCATGGTCCGTTGGGTCCGTTGGCACATGCGTCCCCTACAGCTGGGACTGGCCAGCCAATGGTCATAGCGTTCCGGTCCCTTGGATCAGCCAGTGGCAGTGACTAAGGAGATGTGGAACGCTCTCCAGTGGTGGATCATTCCAGCTCATTTGCAGGAGGGCATCCCGTTTGTCCGCCCTGAGCCGACGGTCTCTCTATTGACCGACGCCTCTCTGATGGGCTGGGGTGCCCATCTGGGGGAGCACAGACAGCATGGCCTCTGGTCCCCTCAGGAGTCCCGATGCCACATCAACCTGCTGGAGCTTCGGGCAGTCTGTCTAGCCCTCACCACCTTCGCTCCATTTGTACGGGGTCAAGTGGTCCAGGTCCAGACGAACAATACTACGACCATGTACTACCTAAACCGCCAGGGCGGGACACGCTCCTTGCTCTTGTGCAAGGAAGCTCTCCGCACTTGGTCCCTTGTGCGCAGTCTGGAGGCTGATCTCCTAGCCATCCATGTGGCAGGAGCCTCCAACACTCTGGCCGATGCCCTAAGCTGGATAGGGGCTGCCTCTCACAAGTGGTCTCTCCTGCCGGAGGTAGTACAAGATCTGTTCTCCCACTGGGGCACGCCTCAGGTGGACCTGTTTGCCTCCAGGGAGAATGCGAAGCTGAGGCTGTTTCATGCCCGCCCCCCTCAGCAGGGCTCGCTGCAGGGGGATGCCTTCTCGAGGCCATGGACCCCGGGCCTCTTCTACGCCTTTCCCCCATTTCCCTTGATCCACAAGGTGCTTCTCAAGGCGAGGAGGGACACGGCGCAGGTGATTCTGGTAGCCCCAGACTGGCCCCGACAGTTCTGGTATCCAGATCTCCTCAGCCTCAGTTCCAGGCTCCCGAGGCGGCTCCCAGCCTGCCCGGACCTGATCTCAGTCAACCAGGGGAATGTTCTCCACCCGGACCTTCAATCCCTGCACCTGACGGCCTGGTTCCTGAGTGGCTAGAGTTCCAGGCCTTGGGTCTTTCCGACGAGGTCCTCAACGTTGTTGAGGCTTCCCGTAAGAAGTCGACCAGGAAATGCTATGCCTTCAAATGGAAGAGATTCTTCATTTGGTGTCAGGGCAAGGGGTTGGACCCTTCCTCCTGTTCCTTGGCAAGCATTCTGGACTACCTGTGGTCCCTTTCTCAGCTAGGGCTTTGGTCGACGACCCTTAAGGTGCACCTGGCAGCCATCTCTGTTTACCAGGCACGGGCCGGGAAGCAGTTGGTGGCACAGGAGAAGGTGGTCGGGCGCTTTTTCAAAGGCCTTGATCACATATCCCCTCCAGTGCGAGAACCTCCACCTCCGTGGGATCTACTGCTGGTATTGGCTAAACTCATGGGCAGGCCATTCGAACTGATGCACAGGTGTGACATCTTTCACCTGTCGTGGAAGACCGCCTTCTTGGTGGCTATCACGTTAGCCAGAAGGATGGGAGAGCTCCAGGCGCTTTCCATCGAGTCTCCCTATCTGGTCTTCCACAGGGACAAGGTTGTCCTGCGCCCCCATCTGAAATTCCTTCCGAAGGTGGTGTTGGAGTTTCACCTTAACCAGGTGTTGACTCTACGGTGTTCTACCCCAGTCACACCTTGGAGGCCGAATATAGGCTCCATACTTTGGACCCTAGAAGAGCGCTCTTTTACTATAAGGAGCGGACCGCTGAAGTTCGGGGAGAGGTTCTCCAGCTGTTTGTCACCTACTCTGAAGCCGCACCTGGCAGACCTGCAGCCAAGCGGACGATAGGCAGGTGGGTCACCTCCTGCATAATCTCTGCTACAGGTTGGTGGGCATGGAGCCTCCCAAAGGGATAAGAGCTCATTCTGCCTGCCATACCGCTGCTTCGGTGGCTGCTTCCAGGGACGTCCCTATCCAGGAAATCTGCAGGGCTGCTACCTGGAAGTCAGCACACACCTTATTACCCACTACCACATCGACCTTGAGTCACGCCGGGATGCTGGTTTTGGGACCTCGGTTCTCCAGTCCTTGTTTCCTAAGTAGGGGGTGTGCCTTGCCTCCCTCCTCCCGGAGAACTGCTAGGAGTCTGCCAAGAAGTGTGGATTGAACAACATATCCATGTCCCTAGAAATACAGGTTACTCACCTGTAACAGGAGTTCTAGGAATGGTATATGTTGTTCATCCACACAACCCACCCGGCCTCCCCGGCCTCGACGCACAACCTGGCTTCCAGTGGGCTAGATCTGGCGTCATGGGGCGGAGCCAAGAGTTTTACCACCTGGGTGGGTGGGAGGAGCCAGCTTGAAGACCTTCCGGCAAGATTTAAAGCAGCAAGGTACCTGCCAAGAAGTGTGGATGAACAACATATACCATTCCTAGAACTCCTGTTACAGGTGAATAACCTGTATTTAATGATCATTCTCAAAAATATTAAAGGAGACCTATGCTGAATCTGCAAGTCATTTTTCACAGTAGACGCCACTTTTTAAATGTTGATTCAAATTCTGTTATTTCTCTAGCAGTACAGGCTTTTTAGTTATCCTGGTGGTAGTTTCTGATTTCTATGCTGCTGGAAAGACCCATTTTAGAACCGTATGATGTAGTTTATGTCCCTGTTCTACTCTTCTATTGTTGGCACAATGCACCTATGTTCTATTTCAGAACTCTATGGTTGTTTGGGACATAAACTACATCATACAGTTCCAAAATGGCATTTACCAACAGACTGCAAAGCAGAAACCAGCACTGAGGTTATTAAAAGGCATGTGTAGATGGAACAGTAATGGAATTTGAACCAGTACTTACAAACTTGCCTTTACTGGGGAAAAATGACTTCCAGGTTCAGCGCAGTTCTCCTTTAATGTAGCAGTGGCAGTAAAAATGTTATTCTGATTTCAGAAAAGGATAGCCAAATTGAGCAGAAGCTGATTTGCAGTGGGGTCCCATGGTACATAAAATGTTTCACAAAACATTATTTACAAAATACATAGTAAGGCAACTATACCATACATTACACAGTGAGTTAATATCACTGCCATGAGCACTGTTCAGGTTGTAAGAGTGGTTTCATTTACATCCTTAAGGTATCCGAATTGGCTCACCTTGGATTCACAGTTCTCATACCCTAAGAATGCTCTTGAGACCACTGTTACAGCCGCAAGGGTAATCTTGGGGGCTGTATTTACATACAAATGAAATTTTCTGTCTGTTTCTCAAAATAAATGTTATTTTGCAACTTTTGCTGCACATTTGTATTTGCTGAAACCAGTATCCTCCACCTTTTGGGAAAGCATAGATTCTTATTGCAGTCGTTTAACACAGAAACAAAATGTTCTGATCTGGATTTATGAATCGCATGTTCCAGTTTTTTGTGCTCTGTTTTAAAATTCCGAACACTATAGACTATAGGCTATAGTCTAGAATTCTGCATAGTATAGCGTAAGAATCTGCAACATAGTTTTTCAATGTTTACACTTTAATTTTATATTATTTACACCAGCTATTTTGCTTTAAGGTAAGATATTTTACTATGCATCGCAAAATGGATGATGTGAAACAGCACTGGAATATTTCTAAATAACATGGGAGGTTTCTGATCTCCTCACTCTGGGCCTTATGCACGATACCTACATGCCGCGGAAACCTGATGTGTAGGCATTGCTACATGTAACTGCCACAGAGTGGGGGGAGCCACGGCATGCTCAAAGGGGCGCAGTTGGTAACACGCCGGATCCCCTGGTTGCGCAGACAACAATGCGCGGGGGGCGTCCCAGCACTACGCGCCATTCACTAAGGTATGTAATGCTGTGCACAGGGGGGCGGGTACAGGTTACGCCAGGTGGGACCTTGCTGTAACCGCACTATGCGTCCAGCCCTGCCCACAGAACAGCTCAAGCAGCAGTAAGTCAGTCCATCACACACACACACACACGGCTGCCTCCTCCCTGATGTGTGGACAGCACACACAAACACGGTGTCCCCATATGTGATGCCCCCCCGGCAGCCACCCTGGAGCCATGCCCCTGCCCACCCCATAGAGTGCAGCTGTGCCCGTCCCAGGAACATCACCAACACCACTAGCCCCCACCAGAGCATCCACATATCTGAGTCGTCCTGGTTCCTGCAACACCGCCCCGAGCCTGATCCCACCCCCACCCCAGCATCGGTGGACAGTGGTTCCCTCCACCTCCCTTGGCCTTACATTGCCCCGATCCCTCGTACCTGCCCGTCATTGCTGCGGCTAGGAATGTAGCGAGCACAGCCCTCCACACATCCTCGACCGCTAGCCGCCCAGGAGATAATGGGAGCACTTTTATAGGCGATGTGCTCCCTAGCATCACTTGGATGGATGGCGGCCGTGGTGGTGTGAGAGGCTCTGCTGCTGGCCATCCCGAGCCATGGGCATCAACAGGAAGGGTATGGGCATGGGGTGGGTGTCCCCGGTGCTGGGGGGGCCGCCTGGCTCCCAGAGGTTCAGCGGTGATACCTGGATGGGGTTGGGTTCCTGACACAGGGAAATCTGTGTGCGGTGGGTCATGTACATCACTGGGGCACGTGTGGTGGTGGGATTGCATGTACCCCGGACCAGGCGGGCAAGTGTTGAGGTGGGGGAGATCACGGTTGCCAAACTGGGACAGGAATGCGGATGTGGGGGGTCGAAGCTGAGTACTTGGCACAGCAGTGTGTGGGTGGGGTGACTGTACCCTGCCGGGCCCTGGCCTTGCTGTGTGGCGGGGGGCATTGTGCACACTGCAGGACATGGGGCATGGGCGTGGGTCTGGGTGCTACAGGTGCTCTTCACTTACCGGACCCATCCTTATAGCGCAAGGGATCCACTGTGGGACCCAGGACAGGCATCCCATTGGATGCCCACAGCTCTGACCCGCCCTACATTGTCCTGCGTGTTGGGGGGCAGAGCCGTGGACAGGTGGTGAGCATTAGTGAATACCGGCCGGTGCTCACCTGTCCACAGGTGCGGAGCTATGTGGGCGGGGTATGCACCTTTGGCACATACCTTACAGCCCTTTGTGCATAGCGCCCACTGTGTTGATATGCCTTTTCAATGCTGCATTATGTCAGCGGCATGGGTTCTTAAACCAGCCCAGGCTGCTGAAGGGCCTGTGCAGAACGGAGGATTGGCATTCCAGAGGATTTGGGCGTTCCAGAGGATGCTCTCCTTTTGGGAGGGAGAGTTGCTGTCTCCACTGCAACACTGCTACCTTGGTTTCCATGAGTAGCAATGCACATGCTTGGAACTGTTAGCATGCTGGCGTCCTGAGGGATAAGCTTATGGTAAATATCCACCATGATTCAGGATGAGGCTGGGCATGCTCGAGCCCCAACACGAGGACCATTCTCCCACCAAGTAGTTCTTCTAGAAGTGGTCCTTCTCCCAAGCCTGGAAGGCCCCGCCACAGGGGTGCGTGTTGAACTGGTGGTCATGGTAAGCGTTGAGTTCCAGGGGCTGAGAGGTTGCGTGGTGGATGGGGCAGCACTGTACACGAAGGGAGCGTAAAGTGTAAGTGGAAAAAAGAGAAATACAAGATCATGCAGTATAACAAGGTAGAGTAAACCAGATCAGTATAATGGAGATCTTACTTCGAGATACAGCTCTTGCAGCAGGTTACACCTTTAGGACTGAAGCCGGCAGGCGCCAGGACCCCATGGAAATTTTCTAGCTAGCAGTCTTCAGCGTGGACCGCCTCCGACGTGGTCCGCCTGGCGATCAGGCGTAGTACATAAGGCGATTTCCCCATAATCCTCAGTTCTTTTCCGATGTCGACACCGCCAGTATCAGCCTCTCGGTCCTTTTTCTAGCGTGCGACGACCTTTAGAGCTACGAAGATTTCGTCTTTCTTCACGACTTTGGATTCAACTGATGTCTTCTCCAACTACCTCTCTGGAGGGTCACCAATCGGTGTGCCTGCGGCAAACAGATCCCCTTCAAGGATCCACATTCGGCCTGCGTGCGCTGCCTAAGCCCGGAACACGACACCAAGGCCTGCTACTTCTGCCAGGGCTTCAACAGTCGCACCAGGATCCGCTGCCAGAAGGCCCTTCAAGCGTTTCTCTTAGAGGAGAAACTGAAGACCATGGATAAAGAGCCCTCCTCCAGGGGGAAGTCGTCGGGTAAAACCCACAAGCACTGGGATAAACACTGGGAGAAGGAAAGGCCCAGGTCCCCTGCGAGGGCCTTGGACTCCCGAAGCTCTGGCTCGCGATCGGACCGCTCTCCTTCCAGGGCTCAATCGCAACCTCCCCCGGCTCAGGTCAGATCCTCCAGCGGTTCCTCTTCTTTGCAGCCCCTGAAGACTTCCAGGCCGTCGGCCTCTTCCACTCCATCTAAGGCCTCGTCGAAGACCGGGGAGCGCCATAAGTCTTCCTCCCGCCGGCGGAACTCTGACGCCAAGTCGGTTTCCCAGCCTCCGCGTGGGTCGGATCCGGTTCCTCGCAAGACCAAGGACCTGACGTCCCTCAAACGGACGTCTGACCCGACATCGGCCCACCCGACGTCGGCCAAGCATCACCGGCACTCCAGGGCGGCGACACCCCAAACACCCGTCGCCCGGCCAGGCATTACCGTCTCGAGGGCGTCGGCCAGTGGACCGACGTCTGCTACCCCAGAGAAGAGGACCGCACCACCGTCGCCGGCTGATTCCGGTCGGAAGAGGATGCCACACAGCCTGAGGACCAGGCGGGTGACACCAGGCTCCCATGGGAACCTTCCCCGGAGCGGGAGACCCCCGGGGACCTGACGCCCGACCCCGGCGACAGGCCACCGGTGCCGGGCCCGTCGTTGGGCATGAACTTGGCAGAGGTAAAGGAGCTCTTTACCTTCTGGTGGGACACCATCAGAAAAGATGTGGTCACCACACGTCCTACTCCGACTCCGCCTCCTCCTACTCCTTCACCGCCTACGCCCCCTCCTCTGCCCAAGGGGCCCGTAGGACGGTTGCCAACCCCCAAGGAGCAAACACCACCTCCTCGAGGCAGATCCTTAGAAAGGAGAAGTCCTCCCTCCAGATCCACCTCAGGGTCACCCAGTCCCAAGAGACCCAGATGACGCTGGTACACCCCGTCTGGGGAGAATTCTAGATCTGACACCTCCAGGCGCTCCAGATCTCCTTCTCCCATCAGCATCCCTTCTCCTGACCCACACAACCTACCCAGGTCTCTTCCGGATGATCCCTCCTTAGTGGAGATCATGAGGCACATCCAGGAGAATATGGGGTGGGATGCTGAAGAGCTTGACCCCGAGAGACAACGCCTTGCCCGCTACCTTTGGCAGAAAGACCCGAAACCTCTGGTAGTGCCGCCCTTGGTGGATACCTTTGCGGACGTCACCAAGGCCGCCTGGAAACGTCCGCATTCCACTCCAGCAGTGCCAAAGAAGGCTGACCACCTATACAAGGCCCCTAGGGAGGACCAGTATCTGGCGAACCATCCTCTGGCTGACTTCCTGGTCATCACTGCCTCGCATGACCGGTCTCAGAGACCTCAGCATTTGAGCACACAGCCACCGGACCAGGAGTCCAAGCAATTGGATGTCCTGGGTAGGCCCACGTACGCACCTGCGACTTGCGCCATCAGGTCACTGAATTACCTCACCCACATGGTTCAATTCCAGAACGTACTGTGGGAACAGGGACAGGACCTGGTCGAGAAGATGCCAATGGCGACCAAAAGGAGGAGCTCTTGAACATGGGTTCGGATGTGGGGACCCAGGTGCTCAGAGCCACATATGATTCTGCGGACTCTTCAGCAAGAGCTGCAGCCTCAGGTGTGTGTCTCCGGAGACCCTCTTGGCTCCGTGTCTCCAGTTTTACCCAGGACGTCCAGAAGAACATCTTGGGTGTCCCTTATAACGGTGAGGTCCTATTTGGTGAAGCCTCCGAGAAAATAATCACCAAACTTCAGGACGCAGGGAAGGCAGTCCGATCTGTACAAGTCTCGGCATTTGTAGGAACCAGAACCATTTCCGTGGCCGGCTACAAAGGCAACAGCCACGTTCCGGCCAACAGCAGAGGGGCACTTTCACCCGCAAAGCCCAGGCCAAGTCATCCCCAGGCAGAGGTCAACGATTTGCAAAGTCAGCACAGCCTGCCGGATCAAACGCTGCCACAGCATGACTCCTTCCTGGCCCCTGCCCCTCCTCAGGATCAACGGGAAAAGAAAGTCGGGGGTCACATCGCACGCCACTTGCCAGGGTGGCAGTCAATCACAGCCGACAGGTGGGTTCTGCAACTGATCAAAAAAGGCCACTATATAGAATTTGTAGGCAGTCCACCTACAAGACCTCTCCTGCTTTCCCGATATTCGGGTCAGCATGCCCCGCTCATACAGCAGGAGGTGCTCGCGCTTCTGGAAAAAGAAGCCTTAGAGCACGTTCCAGAGAACCAGAGAGGACTTGGGGTACTATTCTCACTTCTTCCTGGTTCCAAAGAAAACAGGGGACCTCCGTCCAATACTGGACCTCGGCGACCTCAAACTGTCGGTAGTTTTCAAACGCTTCCGCATGGTGACCCTTCCGGGCTTAATTCCTATGCTGAAGCAAGACGCCTTTCTGGCGTCTTTGGACATGCAGGATGCCTACCTGCATATTCCGATTGCTCAAGCGCACCGGAGGTTCCTGTGCTTCGAGTTTCAGAGACGCCATTATCAGTTCCGAGCTCTTCCCTTCGGGCTGTCATCGGCACCTCGCGTATTTACGAAGTGCATGGCAGTCGTAGCGGCGTCTCTGAGGAGGCAAGGCCACTACGTGTTCCCATACCTGGATGACTGGCTTCTCATGGTGCCCTCCAGGAGGCACTGATGACGGCCATTCACTGCACCCAGTCCCTTTTTCAATCACTGGGTATTCTCATCAACTATGAGAAGTCACTCCTGGTGCCGTCCCAGAAACTGCAGTTTATAGGAGCAGTTCTGGACACCGTCAGAGGGAAAGCTTTTCTTCCCTCGGACAGAGTGGAACACATCAGATCCCTCATCAGGGACTTGTCGGTGAAGAAGACCGTCCCGGCCAGACCGGTCCTTCGCCTGCTCGGATACATGGCTGCGGCCATTGCAACAGTCCCGCTGGTACATCTCCACATGCGGGTAACCCAGTGGATGCTAAGGGTGCAATGGGACCAAAGGCAAGACCATCTGCAGCAGCTGATCCGAATCACAAATGCCATAATTCGGGATTGGCAATGGTGGCTAAATCCGGGGAACCTCTCCGCGTGGGTTCCCTTCACAGCGCCGTCTCCGACTGTGACACTCTCCACGAATGCCTCAGGGCTCGGGTGGGGAGCACACCTGGACAGTGTTTGGTCTCAGGGCCTGTGGACAGCCCAGGAGTCTCATCTCCACATCAACATTTTGGAAATGAGGGCAGTCCTTTACGCTCTGCAAGCCTTCCAGTCGGAGATTAAACCGGGTACACTCCTGTTACAAACAGACAATACCGCGGTGATGTATTACCTCAGCAAATGAGGCACTCACTCCTACCCGCTTTGCAGGGAGGCCATGAGAGTGTGGGAGTGGATATTACAACACGGCGCAAACCTAATTGCAGTATACGTCCCGGGTGTGGACGACACCGTCGCAGACAGTCTGAGCCGCTCTCAGGCCAGAGTCCACGAGTGGGAACATCTACAGGAGGTGGCAGAGGATCTGTTTCACAGATGGGGCACTCCAGAGTTGGACCTTTTCGCGTCCCCATCCAACGCAAAACTGCCCAATTTTTGCTTGCTAGATCCAGGGCCTGGTGTTTTCTGGCGAGACGAGTTGTCCCTCTCCTGGGTGGGCAGATTCCTCTATGCCTTCCCTCCTTTCCCGTTGATCCAGAGAGTTCTCTTAAAATTTCGCAGGGAGCAAGCGACGCTCATTTTGATCGTGCCTTTCTGGCCCAGACAGATTTGGTTCCCTCTTCTGCACCAGCTATCCCGGGAACCTCCAGTTCCTTTGCCTATCAACTCCCATCTATTGTCTCAGGAGGCGGGTTCATTGGTCCACCCAGACTTACGTTAATTGAACCTGCACGCTTGGCTCCTAGAGACATAGCCATAATGCGATAGGGGGTCTCGCAAGAAGTGGCAGACATACTCTCTGCCGCCAGAAAACCGGCAACCCACGTAACGTACTCCATAAAATGGCGTAGATTCTGTTTGTGGGCTCAAGCGCACGGTTTTTCGCCGTTAGACTGTCCCGAGAAGCTGGTTCTGGACTACCTGCTTTCCCTTTTCCACTCCGGACTGGCTTGCTCCTTGATTAAAGTGCACATTTGTGCAATTTTTGCTTACCATGCCCCAGTAGGCCACCGGACGGTGGCCCAGCTGGACACTACTCGTGCATTCTTAAGGGGAGTCCTCCACCGTAGGCCGCCCATCAAGGACCCAATTCCTCCTTGGGACTTACGTTTGTCCTGGAGCAGCTTATGCTGCCACCTTTTGAACCAGCCACGGATTGCGAGCTACGTTTTCTCTCTTGGAAAACGTTATTTTTAGTTGCTGTTACTTCGGCGAGAAGGATCTCGGAGTTGCGTGCTTTTATATGCAAAGAGCCTTATTTGGTTTTCCATCAGGACAGGGTATCCCTAAGGACAAACCCAAAGTTTTTACCTAAGGTGGTTTCAGCCCTCACCCTTAACCAGGATATTGATTTACCAGTGTATTTCCCAAGGTACACTAATCGAGGAGTAGCCCTTCTGCACACCCTTGACGTGCATCGGTGCCTCAGATACTATCTGACCAGAACCAAACAGTTTAGAAAGGTGGACCAACTTTTCGTCTCCTTTGCTCACAGGGTGAAAGGAGCTCCTGTCTCCAAACAGCCACTCTCGAGGTGGCTCATCCAGTGCATCACTTTCTGTTATGACAAGCGCAATAAACCCTTACCGGGCATGGTCAAGGGTCATTCCACAAGAGGGGTGGCTACTTCTTTTGCGGCGTTAAAGAACGTCTCCACCTCAGCTATTTACGCTACAGCTACTTGGAGCTCTGTGCATACCTTTATCAGGCATTACAGTCTGGACATTGCATCGAGGCGAAGAGCGGGGTTCGGTCTAGCTGTCCTTCAGGGACTTCTGTCCTAGGCTCGAGTAATATTGAGATCTCTACCTTTCCTCCTCCCAGTGGCGCATGATTGCCACTATTGCTTGGAAATCGGTCCTAATGGTGTAACCTGCTGCAAGAGCTGTATCTCGAAGTAAGATAGTACAGTTACGTAAGAACTTACTGTAACAGTAGATCTTCTAGAACTGCTCTTGCAGCAGGTACCTTCCTGCCCACCATCCCCCTCTGTGGAGGTAGGTTGTAGTCAAACATCCATTTTATGGGATGGGACATTCCTATTCAATACTTTTTGCCATCTGGTGGCAGATCCTCGGTCTCCTCTTCTGATGTCATCCAGTGGCCGGGAGTCTCCGGTGGAAGAAGTGAGGATTATGGGGGGACCGACTCCTTATGTACTACGCCTGACGGGGCGGGACCGACGTTGGAGGCGGTCCCCGCTGAAGACTACTAGCTAGAAAATTTCCATGGGGTCCTGGAGCCTGCCGGCTTCAGTCCTAATGGTGTAGCCTGCTGCAAAAGCTGTTCTCGAAGATCTACTGTTACGGTAAGTTCTTACGTAACTGTACTTTACCACATCTCTCAGATGTTCCGCAAGGAGGTCAGTCCTTCTGTTTTTCCACTATGTGGTTTACTGTACTTTTGAGCAACAAAAAATATTATAGATTGAGGGAGCGTTCCCAACCAGAGTGTTCCTTGCCCCTGCTTGTGAGACACTCTTTTTCTGTGACGAGCATCTCATGCGCAGATGCCCTGGAAACGGGCATGTTCCAGGAACATTTTTTTTATTTAAATATGTTATTGATCACTCTCAATCAATAATGTATTACTACATCCCTTGTCGCCACTCATTCCTGTATTAGAGTGGTTTCACTTGCCTTCAACTTGAGCCAGAACAGCTCGGCTTCACTTTGCTGTTCTTGTTCCAGCCGAAGGCGCGTGAAACCACTCTCCTACAGCAACAAGTGGCTCTGGGGGACGTATTGACATATAGAATAGTTTGGTTTTATATAAACCCTGTCATAAGAATTGTATCCCAACGTGCTTTACAATGCAATCAGTTAGGTACTTGGTAGTCTGGTAGTGCAGGGAGTGTAAGCATTATGTATACATGCAGCAGCCATTAAGTGAGCAAATCTCATGCATACAGCTATACTGCTTTAGTACCAATGTTATTAAAGGAGAATTCACAGCTGGCCCAGTGGCGCTGAGAGTTGAGGCGCTGGACACCTTACCTCATGTTGCGTCAGCGACCTGGGTTTGGGAACGACCTTGGGTCGTCGGGTGCCAGCATGGGGGGGGATGGGGCGGGAGGGTGACACTGAGCAAGCAGCCAGGCTGCTTTCCTCTCCCGGGGGTGGTGGTGGTGGTGGGGGGTTGTCGTTCCTTCCGTAGTTCCGTTCCCACTAGGTGGAGGTCCGTTGAGGTAATGCAGTGTGGGTGGGAGGAAGGGACTGAGCTGGCTTCCGGTGTGCGTGCGTGTGTGCCTCCACGCACATGTATGGCCGTGTGCTGGGGAGGGGAGGGAGGTAGGTTAACAGAAGAAAACCCAGGGAAAAACCCATAAAAATCTAAAATAAAAAGGGGGCAGGGAATTCACTAGGTGCCCCACACCCAAGTGTGGGACTGGTCCCAATTTACACACTGTGTGCAGAAACTGTTTTTCTTGCTGTTTACTGCAGCATAGTGGTTTGTATGAGATTGGTTTTACTGACATCCAAGCTGACTTTTGTTTTTGCCAGAATTCCCCGCAGCTGACATCGGAACAGGCCTGCAGCAATGGGAGATACAGTAGTCTGATGTGTATGTTACAGACTTTATAAGCTCAGATTAGATGTTTGCCGGTCCCGAGGTTCTCTCAGGGCTAAGTACAGTCCTGTGTGACCGTACATATTGCCAGCAGGACAGTGCAACCAACAAACAAAAGATCGAGACTTATAAAAACTCTAACATGAACTGCAGGCTATTGAATCACTGCTGCAGCCCTGATCTGTCTGCTGCAAGGGCTTGTGGGATTTCTGGTTAAAGAAAATGTTAGCTTGGAAGTCAACATCAGTCTGATATAATCTGCTATACTACAATAAACAATAAGATAAAAAAAGGTGTTTTTTGCAGAAAGTGCAAATTGAGGCCAGTCTCGCAGTTGGGTGTGAGACTCTTGGTGTTGACTGTTCCCCTTTAAGAGAGAGAGTGTTGGTCAGGATACCAGCAGGGTATCTGTGCTCTTTGATTCTAGGTACTTAAGCACAAAAAAGATCACATCCTGGCTACTGCTGACAGCAGCACCCCAGTTGAATGTGTTGAAAGTGCTAAATATCTTTGGGGAAACAAGTTAAGGCAATTTTGTTTTCTAGTTCTGTTTTTTCCTCCATCCAGATGCCATTCACCCTATCAGGCACCGACCCTCCCAGCCCCAACACCCCATTATCTTATGTACTTACCAACTCTTTCTTTCCATTGTCAAGCCCCAATATCGGAGGTGGCCAAGAGGCTGCAAAACAGATCCTCAGGTGGGAGGCTTGCCATGTCGCGGATGTGAGGCCTGTACAGGATCAGGTCCTTCATTCTGGTAATTAGTGTTTTTTTTCCCCCTCCAGTATGTTCCTCAGGGAGGGCAGATGTGCAGAGCCACCCAGACGGCCCTGCGCGTGTTCTGCATGTTGCTGTTCCTTCCACCCCCAGTGTTGTCCCTGGGCTACCTACCCCATGCATCTGCTAGGGGCTGAAGTGCATCTGGCACTGCATACTGCATCTCTCCCTTCCTCGGGGAGAGCACTCAAACCACCCCCTGCCGACCCTCTTTCCCCAGTTCACTCCCAAGCACAGGTCGTTAGCGCTGCAAGCAGTAGCACTACTGCTGCGCCGGTGGGCCGACATGGCAATTTTAATTTTAGGCATCCAGCCTCTGAGACTTTTGGGGGGGAGGGGTAGTACAAAAACCAACACACACTGAAAAATAAATGCAGAATTCAGAACACATAAACAGGAAGACTAATATTTAATAAATGGCTCCAATGAAGCAAACCATCCAGTCAGCTAACTGCAGTTCAGTAAATTAGATTAAATTAGTGAAATCCGCTCAGTCAGTAAGCTAACTCAAACAGGTAGGTGGGATTCCTCCCTCTCCTACGCTGCACACTTTAATGTTACAGCATGCCAAGGTTCTGGTGAACCTTTTTAGTAGTATCAAAAGGTCGTCTTCAAGGATTTCTCCTACATTAGGCCACACCTTTGGAACGATAGCCGCCAGGCACTAGGACCACATGGAAATGTTTGCTATCCAGAGGCTGCCCATGACGACGTCTGTGCCTATATAAATGTGCGTGACACCATCACGCCTCAGATTTTCTTTGAGGATTTATTTTTTCTTTATTTTATTAAGTCTAGGATTACAAATACCTTTGAGCCTTGGCTCTTTTACAAAGGTTCCACGTCGGAGAAATACAAATTATGGGGAACATCAAGACAGACATTACAACAATGTGGACATTGCAAACAGAGTACAGATTAATACAATTCAAGGGTAGCATTGTAACAAGGCAGCCAGCGGCATTTGTCAGAGAAAACAGACAACAGATAAGAAGTGCCAGAGTCATGGGGAGAGGGAAGAGGGGAGGGGAGGGGGCGGAAGGAATGTAGGATGGGTGGGGAGAGGGTGAAAAGTGCAGCACTGGGTATACCAAGATGTGAGGGTAGAATCCAGTGAGGGAGGGGGGGACCACTAGAGCAGGAAGGGAAGTGCAGAAACAAGGTTAAGTTGGGCAGTCACAGGAGCTGTTGGTAGTGAGATAGTCCCGGAGCCTAGTTTTAAACATACCAGTTGTTGGGGCAGAGGAGATGGTGGGGCTGAGGCCATTGAACCAGAGTGGCGCTCGACAAGCAAAAGAGCGTTGTCCCTGTGAAGTGTGACAGTGGGGGACTTTAAGTAGCTGTAGCGTGGATCTCCTAAGGCACCATTTGTTAATTCGGTGTTGTAACAGAGTTGAGACCCCAGAAGGTGCAAGGCCAAGGTAGATTTTTTTCGCCATGGAGCAGGTGAGAAACTTAATGAGGTTTGATAGTTGGAGCCAGCCGGTCTGAGTGTACAGGTCACATGTGTGGGTGAGACGGTGAGCACCAGTGATGAGCCGACATGCCTTATTTAAGGCAGTTGAGAGGCGTCTAAGGGTTGTGGTTGTGGCTGAGCCATAAATGATGAGACCATAGTCTATTACAGAGATCACAGAGCTTAGGAGTACAACCTTCAAAGCTTCTGGCTTGAGGTGTGGTCTGTGTTTGAAGAGGAGACCAAGCCGTATATTAGCAGCTCTAGCTACATTATCTACATGAAGTCCATAGGAGAGATTAGGGTCAAGCTGTATCCCTAAGTATTTGAAGGACTCCACCTGATCTAGAGGGTTCCCCTGGGTGGTGGAGATAGCGAAGTGGTGTAGCTTGTGTGGGTTATGAGAGCTGCAGAAGAGCATAGATTTGGTTTTCTTGTCATTGAGGGCCAGTTTATGATTAAGAAACCATGTCTCTACAGAACTGAAACCAAGTTGAAGGTTGTGTTGAAGAGTTGCAGGATCTTTGTGAGTGGAGACTACAACAGCATCATCGGCATATAGTATGATCTGCTCAGAGCAGTGGTAAGGGAGGGAGTTTAAGAAAAGGCTAAAAAGGAGGGGGCCCAGTATGGATCCCTGTGGGACACCCGAGTGAACAGGCAGGGTGTCAGAAAGAGCGTTCGCAATTTTTACTCTCTGCGACCAGTTTCCTAAGTAGCTTTTAAACCAGAGAGAAGAGTCAGGTGATAGCCCGGCATTCAGTAGTTGGTGAATTAGTAGTCCATGGTGTACTGTATCGAAGGCCTTGGAGAGGTCGATGAAAACGGCCCCTGTGAGAAGGCTGTTAAGGGATTTGTGCAAAGCTCCAGTGAACTCAAGAAGGGCTGTGGTGGTGCTGTGACCTTTCCGGAAGCCATGTTGTTGTGGACAAGGTATATTGTATTTATCCAAGTGGTTGGTAAGTTGATCAGCCACGATGCGCTCGAGTGCCTTAGAGAGTGGGGGCAGTATGGAGATAGGGCGATAATTTGAGTGGTTTGTCTTATCCCCACTTTTATGGACGGGTGTCACGGTGGCTGTTTTCCATAGGTCCGGGAATTTTCCACAGCTGAGAGAGAGAGGTTTAGGATTTTTGTTAATGGATGAATTACCTCATCGAGGGTGAGCAACAGAAGCTTGGTCCAGGGTGTCGCTACAAGATCTAGATTTAGAGATAGCTGCAGTAATATAGCTGGAGCTTAATTCAGCCTTACCCCTGAAGTAGAAGGGGATGGTTAGACTGAGGGCTGAGGTATTTGGGAGTAGGCCCTGTTTTCCAAAAAGTCATGGGGTAGAACAGCACTAAGGTCTGAAAAAGCTGTGTTAAAGATGTTTGCGATCACCTTGGGGTCGAGGGTTGAGGATCCATCAACCATTAACATGGCCGGAGGGGTTTGGCTGCTTCCCTGTGACATCCTTGATATTGTCCCAGAAAGCATGACCATTTCCCCATGTATTGGTGAGAGCGTCTTTGTAATAGGTGGATTTCATTAGCCGTATGGCTTTTGTGCAGGCATTTCGTGCTTGTTTGTAATTTTGGATGTCTAGTTGTTTGCCAGTGGCCCTGGCAACTGCCCAGAGGTGATCCCTTAGTTTCAGCTGTGAGAGAAGAGCCACGGTGACCCATGGGTTAGAGAGAGATTTTGTTTTGTGCCTTTTAGCAGGGGAAAAGAGGTCGCAGGCTTTGTTGAAAATTGAGATGAAGTGATCAAGAGCCAAGTTAACATCTGTTGCTTCTTAGATGGGTAGCCAGTCTTGTAGAAGCAGGTATTGTTGAGATATGTGGAAGTTTTCCATGAGGAAGGACTCTGCTAGTGATAATTTTGGGAGGGGCTTAAGGAATTTGTTAGACCATGCACACATGACTGGGAGTGGTCACTGGAGAGTCTGGGAGACACGGTCAGAAATCCTTGTGGGGTGAGTGGTGAGGACCCAATCCAAGAGGGTACTGGTGCCAGTCTTGTAGTTAATCCTAGTAGGGGAGTTTACCATTTGCGTGAGGTTAGCAGCTGAGATGGAGTCTTTATAGGTACTGGCGCTTGATGCTAACCAGTTTATGTTGAAATCCCCTAGTAGAATAAGTTCAGCTTCAGGAGGATGAGAGTTGATAAAGTTTAGGACGTCGTTGAAGCCATGTTTAGGGTCCCTGGGCGGGATGTATACGGAGAAAATAGTCGGGGCTTTATGGTTGGGACCTAGGACGATTTTTATTGGCAGAATCTGGGCCGAGGCAGAAAGTGATGGAGTTGCTACAGGGTGCCAAGACAGGGAGTCTTTGATATAGATTGAGCAACCACGGCCTTTTTTTGGACATCCGGTCCAGTCTGTGGACATTGTAGCCCTGTATTGTTACTGCTGAGTCAGGAACTTTAGGTGTCAGCCAAGTTTCCACCACTGCAAGGATGTCAGGGTTGTGTTGGCATATGAAGGCTTGGAGTGCATCCAGGATATCCTTCATCAGGCCACACCATTGGAACTAATACTACATCAGCACTAGGACCACATGGAAACTTTGCCAGCTGGGGCCGCTTACGTCAATGTCATTCGTCTAGCGTCTATATAAAGCATGAGGGGGAACCCCTCTCTCCTTAGTTCTTTTCCTGCTGTTGATTAAGCTCATCAGACCTGCCATTGAAAACGCAACCAGTTGCCGCCTTTTCTTCATTACTTTTTATTTTTGTCTCGCTGTATGCCACCAAAAGACCGGTCAACTGTTTTTCAATTTTGTGTCTGCAGAGATAAAATTTTTAAAACAGACACACATGAAGTGTGTGTTCATTGTGTGGGCCATTCTCACAATGTTCCCACCTGTGAGATCTGCCAAGGATTCAACTCCGCTACACGGCAACACCAAAAAGCTGCATTAGGCATATTCTACAGTGCACTGTTGTGGCTGTGGAGCAGCAGAAGCTGGACAAGACTGCATCGCCTACCCAGTCAACTGACTCACAGTTGTCAAAATCTAAAGAGAAGTCATTGTCCTGGAGCCACAAACCCAAACATGGAGACAAAAACGGGGCATCCCTGATGCAATCCAGGTCACCGCTGTGGCCTTCTGGCATTTCTAATACTTTGTTGCCTTTCTCTGGCAGCAACAATCGCCCCAACGACTGTTGATCAGATGCCAGGGTTGGGGCTTACGCCAGACGCTGCCAGGCCTTCTTCAGTTGGAGAATCATCATCGTCATAGGACTTCCTGCCAACGATATCGTCAATCGTGACCCCTTCCTCCAGGTCCGTTAACCATCAGGCAATTACAGTATTATTTTTTCAGATGATACAGTGGCTGTTGCCAGGTTTGCCTTTGCAGCCTGCTAAGCCATCTATGGTGATGGCCACTCTCCCTACCCTGCAATCAAACATACTGCCTTTCAGACCTCCTCTGCTGCCGCCTGTTTCCCTGGTGCAGTCTTCCTCTCTCGCCGTGGACAGGGATGTCAACGATGAACCTGAATACAATCCAGACCTCATCTTGGAGAAGGATGAGGCTGAAGAATATGAGGAAGGTGACTAGTGCCTCCTTAGCACTAGTTCTACCTTTTCCTTAGGCAGCGAAGACTCACTGGTGAACACTCTGACGTTATACCTGGCTCAGGTTGGTAGGCTTAGCCACTGATGTCCAGTGTACTATTCTCAGTGCCCTCTTCAGAGGGCATAGATTATTTGGCCCAGGCATAAAAGCATCCTTAAAGGCCTACAAGGCTCTGGTGTGACTCTCCGATCTGTCAGATCGCTTTACTACCCCCTTGGCAGAGGCATAAGTTGCTGTTTCTTTCACCTCCCTGCCCAAGATAACTGGCACACTACAAACAGAAAGGCAGAGGTAGAGCGGCTAGAGCCCCCACTGGTGTGAAGCCCGAGGTGGCAGAGCAGGGTCCGCAGCCCCTGCTGGATCAGTATGACTCGCAGTACACCCCACCGACCACCATTCACCTGGGGGTGGTTGTAGGGAGTAGACTGTCCCTTAAGATCAATGGAAGGAGATCACCACAGACGAATGGGTGTTAGAGATCATAGCTTAAGACCATGCTCTGGAGCTCCTGAAGGCCCCTTCAGCTCATCTGCCACTAGTCTGTACATATCTCCCCATCCCACCCCCACGATCATCTTCCTGTGCTTCGGAATAGTTCCAGGCCCTGCTCCAGAAACATGCCATAGAACTGGTTTCCCCCAAACCAAAAGAGGCACTGGGGCTTCTATTTCAGATTTTCTCGTCACCAAAAGACCAGGAGACCTGTGGCCTATTCTGGACCTCAGCTTCACATAGAGTACAACAAGTTTTGCACGGTGTCCCTGCTGGGTCTCATTCCCCTTTTGCAAACGGGAGACTGGCTCTTCTCACTGGATATGAGGGATGCCTACCTCCATATCAAAGTCAGAAAACCTCATGGGAAGTTATCTGAGTTCTGAGAGGGAGAGCATTATTAATTCAGAGTATTGCCCTTTGGCTTGTCCTTTGCAAGGAAGGCTTCTGTGTTTTCCTGTATCTGGACGATTGGCTCTTGATGGCCTGTTCCTGGGAAAACCACCTTCACACACTGTCCAGAACCAGACAGTTGTTCGTTAGTCTGGAGGTGATAGTCATCCTGCCCAGATCAGATTTGACTCCTTCCCATAGACTGCAGCACAGAAGAGCAGTCTTGGACACCACTCGAGGCCGGGCTTTTCTGCCCCACAATGGGACAAAACACTTCATAAAGCAGCTACGTATGTTTTGCAGCAGCCAATGTCTTTCCAGCCAGGTCCTTTCTGTATTTGCTAGGCCACACAACAGCAGTGGCCATTATCACCATGCCATTGGCCTGGTTACATAAGCAGATTCCAGAGTGGACTCTCAGAGTCCAGTGGGACCAACTTCTGGAAGACTTGGACCAACCGGTCCTGGTCACGTCCTTTCTGTGCTGAGCTTTGTAGTGGTAGATGGACCGTGACAATCTCCCGAAGGGCATTCCATTTCTTCTCCCATCCGGACACAGATCCTCATCCCAAATGCCTCTGGCTTGAGATGTAGGGGCCCACCTAGGGTCCCTCCAGGCTCAAGGTACCTGGACTCAGGTGGAAGATGTGCAGCACACTAATGTCCTGGAAATGAGGGCTGTCTTATACAGCCTCCAAGCCATCAGGAACGTCTGGCTTGGGGTCCTCTAGTAATACAGATGGAAACACTAGTGTGATGCACTGCATCAGCAAATAAGGGGAGGCTGATTCCTACCCGCTATGCAGGGAAGCAATGAGAGTCTGGAATTGGGCCCTGGAACATGGTCTAGACCTATCAGCAGTCCATGTTCCTTGTGTTCAAAATGTCTTGGCAGTCAGTTGGTTGCAATCCATGGTCTGCAAACGGGAACTGCTGACCTTAGTAGTGGACAACCTCTTCACAAGATGGGGGTCCTTCAGAGTTTGACCTTTTTGTGCACCCATGTATCACAAAACTACCACGTTTCTGCTCGCTCCAGGGCCTGAAGTTTTCTGGCGAGCGAGTTGTCCTCCTGGAAAGGGAGGTTCAAACAACATGAAATCTTGCTATATTATAGACATTAGCAGTTTGTTCCAGCTCTAGAACTGCCCCGGAGTGAAATGGTTAAAACCATTCCAAAATAGAATTTTGGCACCAGAGCAGCTCTATCTGTGTCCTTTCAAACTTGAATGTCAGATTCTTTACTCCGCCTCAGTGAACAGTCGCTCCGGAGATTTCTCCTTCTGCTCGGTTCATTTCTCGGTTTAAAAAGTGTTTTCTCGGTTGGATTCAACCGAGAATAGTTTTATTTTAACCGCAAAACCGTTCGGTTCAAGCTCTATCTGTGGTAACCGTAAGTAAATGAAGGTTTTGTCTGTGTGGAACTTGTAAGTTATCGGTTCGGTTTTGAACCGATCAGTGGGTTTAAAACTCATTTAAAACTAAAAGTTACTATTTTAGAGTGCAGTTCCAGTTCTTATCGGTTCTAAAAAAAAAGCAGTTTAATGCGTTTTTCCAATACCTGACACGGTTAGAACCGATAAGGGTGTCTTGCCTTGGCACTGCCGCTAAAAGGGCAAGTTTTTGTTAGGCTGGCATTATGTCTGAGAAACCCAAAGAAAAACCGGGCCCACTGGGTTTCAACACTGTGATGTTTGTGGGAAGTCTTTGCCAAGGCTGACCCACATACCATGTGTTTATTGTCTGGGGTTTGACCACCTCCAGTCAGACTGCCAGGTATGTAAGAATTTCCTGCAGCCACCCTGGAAAAAGATTGGGCAGGCTCAGGGACGAGAGGCCAAAGTCCGCTGACCCGGATGGCCAGCCCGGTTCGGTGCCAACCAAACCAGAGAGGTGCCCTCTGACCAGGGCCAGACTTCCTCGGGCAAAAGAAAAGCTGGTTCTGAGAACCAATTCCAGTAAAGAAAACAAGAAAATCAGCAGGTCTGGAGTCCAAAATTCCTTCTCCAACTGCTGCAGAGATAACAAAAGCCATACAGATTGTCCAGTCACTGTCTCAGGGTCCGTCCGAACCACCACTATCTGGTAAAGGTCGGTTCGTCCGGTCCCAGTGGTTCAGGATTATGATATTGAGGAATTTTATGAACCAGAGGAGGGGAGGAGGATTATGAAAGTATGAATGTGGCTGGAAGGTCTGGGTGTGCCCATTGAACTGGACATCTCCCCAGACAGACCTTTAGAATCTCCCCTATGCTGTCTGAGTCCCATCTCATTTTATGTTTTATAAAAAGTTGCTGAAACCCTCCAGCTTCCTTTAGAAGAGGCTGTGGATGAGCAAGAGGAGCCTGATTTTGTAGAAATGATGGATATTCCAGAGTCTAGAGATTGTCTATTCCTTTACATAAGTCTTTTAGAAACAAACAATTAAAATTTTAAAAGCTCCTAATTCTGTGCCTCCTGTAGATAAAAAGATGGACAGAAGGTATACATTGTCAGGCCTTGATACAGAATTCCTTTCTCAGCAATGCAGTCATGTTGGGGTAGTTCAGGCTGCTGCCTGTGATAAAGCTAATATTCCTTGGCTTCACATCCTCCTGACAAGGATTCCAGGAAGATTGATGCCATGGCAAAAAAACAGTATATGGCAGCCTCTCTGGGACACAGGCAAGCAAAATATATGGCTTATGTAGCTAGGTATCAGAAATCTAGATGGGATACTGTTATGCAATTGGCCAAGCAGGCCCATGGCCAGCTGGCTAGTGAACTAGAACAGGTGGCTGCTGATGGCATTGAAGCCTCTAAGGTTCAGTTTCATGCTGCTGTGGATGTTAATGATGTTTCCTCTAGGGTCATGGCCACATCTGTAGCTTTTAAATGGTTGGCCTGGCTCAGGTGTACTAGTTTGTCACAGGATACCCAGACTAAGGCTATGGATTTTCCTGTGGTGGGAAATTCTCTGTTTGGAGAGCAGACGAGAATTACATGAAGAAAGATGGATGAATATAGGACTACTTACAAGAGTGCCCAGGCTAAAGAGCGGCAAGCCACTCCTCAAAGGCATGCCCCAGGGGTAGGGGTAGGCCTTTCACAGGCCTTCTACCAGACTCAGGCCTCCTCTGCCTTTGCTCAGAGGGGCTTCTACCAGAGAACAGGGGCAGGCGAGGGGTGGGCAGACCTGCTCCCACCCCCAGCCTAAGCTCCTGCGAAACAGGCACCCAGATGGGTGCCCTGGGCCAATCTCCTGTACCAGTGGGGGCAGGCTGGCTTACTTCAGTCAGGTTGGGCTTCTTTAACCTCAGACAAGTGGGTTCTGAAGTAGTAAGCGGTCTGGTTCTCAGCTCAAAAGTTTCCCATGTTGAGAAGCAGACTTTTCTACCTGCAAGTGCTTCAGAGACCCTTGCTCTGGAAACAGAGGTCTCATCCTATTAGCTCTCAGAGCAGTAGAAAGGGTTCCTCCCTGCATCAGGGCAGGGGTCTATATTCAGATACTTCCTTACCCCAAAAAGACAGGAGAATGGCCCATTTTAGATCTCAGATATCTGAACAAGCATCTTTTGAAACCAAAGTTCAAAATGGTAACTCTGGCAATGATTTTACCTTCCCTAAGGCCAGGGGACTGGCTAGCCTCCCTGGACCTCAAGGATGCCTATTTCCATGTCCTAATCAGAAGATCCCATCGAAAGTACCTCAGATTCGAACTGCCCTCAGGTCATTACCAGTTCAGAGCAATGCCCTTCGGCCTTACCTCTGCTCCAAGGGTATTCACAAAGTGTCTAGCAGTGGCAGTGGCCCACTTAAGGAGGCAGAGGATTGCTGTTTTTCCCTATCTAGACGACTGGCTCATTGTAGGTCAGTCCCCAGAACAGGTAAAATCTCACCTGCAGGTCACCCAGCAGCTTCTCACCTCCTGGATTTTCTGCTAAACCTACCAAAGTCGGTTCTGGAACCAGTCCAGGTACTCACCTTTATAGGGGCAGAACTGGACACAAAGCTAGCTAGAGCCTTTCTTCCCCAGAAAGGGTAAGGAATTTAGTGGCTCTGGCCTCTTCCTTCACTCTGCAGGTCTCGACCAGCAAGACACTCCTCTGCAGCTCCTGGGGCACATGGCTGCATCCACAGCTGTTGTGCAGGAGCCAGATTTCAGATGAGACATTCAGTTTCACTTGAGAACCTTTTGGTCTCAGAGAAGAGACCCTTTCCAAGTTGGTCCCAGTGACTCGAACCTTGATCCTAGCTCTCCAGTGGTGGCAGGATCAGAGCAATTAAGCGGGGTCCCTTCATTTCCCCTTCTCACGACTTGACTCTCACTACAGATGCTTCCCTTCTGGGTTGGGGAGCCCACATGGCGACCTTTCCACTCAGGGAGTTTGGTCCCCAGGAATCTCTGCTCCACATCAATTTGCTGGAACTCAGAGCTGTCTTTTTAGCTCTTCAAGCTTTTCTGCATCTGTCACGACAAGGTGATACAAATCAGAAAAGACAACACCACAACAATGTGGTACATCAACAAACAGGGGCACTCGGTCTTCGGTCTTGTGCACCGAGGCAATGAAGTTGTGGTCTCTGGCCTATTCCGAACACTTCTCCTCATAGCAGTTCATCTTCCAGGGAAGGACAATGTCCTAGCGGATGCCCTCAGCAGGATTTCCCAGGGCCATCACGAATGGTCCCTGGATCCTCAAGTGCTGGGGATAGTTTTTGCCAGGTGGGGCATCCCTCAGATAGATCTTTTGCAGCCCCAGACAATCACAAACTTCCTCTGTTCTGTTGCAGGCCTCAGTGCTGGGCTCAGTTCCCTGGATGCCCTTCTTCTGGATTGGGAGGGAAGTTCCTATGCTTCCCTTTCCTCTCCTATTCAAGTACTAGTCAAAATCAGATCTCGGCCTTGCAGGGTGATTCTGATTGCCCCGGATTAGGCCAGGCAGCCCTGGTACCCTCCTTCTGTCTCTGACAGTCCATCTTCCCTGTGCCTCCCCAGGAATCACAATCTGTTGACTTGTGCCCAGGGAAGGGTTTGGTATCCGGACCTCAATCCTCAACCTCAAGGCCTGGCTCTTGAGGTTAGAGTTTGCTGATTTACACCTCTCCAGGGTGTTCTTGAGATCCTAAAGGCTTCCAGAAAGCCTTCCACTAGGCTACTTATAGTTCTAAATGGAAAAGGTTTTCCATTTGGTGTGCTTGGAAAATATTCCCCAGATTCTGCTGAATTGCCCTTTTGTTAGATTACATGGTACATCTTAATTCCTTGGGTCTCAGACCAGCTACCCTGAGAGTTCATTTGGCAGCTGTGTCTGCTTTTGTGTCAGCAGGAAAGTCATCCCTCTTTCCTCTCATCCTGTGTTTTCCAAGTTTTTTAAGGGTTACTCATACTAATCCTCCCTTTCGGGAACCGGCCCTGCTTGGGACCTTAATGTTTGCATTGCTCAGTTAATGCAAACCTCTTTGAACCCTCTGTCTTCTGCAGAGCTTAAGTACCTAACTTGGAAAACTGTTTTTCTAGTGGCTATCACTTCTGCCAGACGATAAGTGAATTGCAAGCCTTGTCAGTGGAGACTGACTTTATTTCTTCCACAGGGATAAGGTAGTCCTTAGGACTAATAGAAGTTTTTGCCTAAGGTGGTTTCAGATTTCCATCTTAATCAATCTATCTCCTTCCAGTATTTTTCACTGATCACCCTCTGGGTGAGAGGAGGTTGCACAGCCTGGATGTTAAGAGAGCTCTTAGTTATTATATAGAGCGTACTAAAGGTCACAGGTTCGAATCCTCCAACTTTTCCTTACCTATGGTGAAGTTGGGATAGGCAAACCTGCCACTAAGAGATCAGTAGCCAGGTGGATTGTCTCTGTATCCAGTTTTGTTATCAGAAAGTGGGCAGAGCTCCCCGGTTTGAGGGCTCATTCTACCAGGGGTACAGCTGCGTCTCTAGCTGCTGTCAGAGATATCCCTTTATTAGAGATTTGCCAGGCTGCTACTTGGAAAACGGTACACACTTTTACCAAGCATTACTCCCTGGATGTCCAGGCCAGGAGAGATGCTCGGTTTGGCACAGCTGTTCTTCAGAGCCTATTCCCTAAGTAGGTTCTGCCCCATCTCCATGGAGGTACTGCTGTGTATTCTGCTAATGTCTATAATATAGCAAGACTTCATGTTGTTTGAAGAAAAAATTACTCACCTTAGTAATGTTGTTTCTTCTAATGGAGTCTTGCTATATTATAGACCTCCCCCCCAACCTGCCCCTCTCAGAACCTCTACTTGGTGGGTGCGGCAACTTAGTGTGGCACTACCTATGTCCTGTTAGCATTTTGTCCCTTTGGGACTTTGAGGGTGTGTATGTGTAGCAGCGTGTGTGTTTTATTATACTTATGTTCCATTTTCATATTATTAGAATGGTGTAAGTATTTCTGGTCCCCTGACTTGAGTCTTCGTGTTGGGACCATCAATGGTTGTTATTATTTAGGTAGCCATTTGGCTAGTGTAGGTTACAGCTTCCACACAGACCTTAGTGAGTTTGGCTCCAAAGATCTGACAGTTCAAGTTTGAAAGGACACAGATAGAGCTGCTCTCGTGCCAAAATTCTATTTTGGAATGGTTTTAACCATTTCACTCCGGGGCAGTTCTAGAGCTGGAACAAACTGCTAATGTCTATAATATAGCAAGACTCCATTAGAAGAAACAACATTACTAAGGTGAGTAATTTTTTCTTTCTGTATGCCTTCCCTCCCTTACCCTTGTACAGAGAGTACTTTTTTGCATTCTGTATTCAAGTTTTTCAATAAAAGGACAGACAAACCAATTAAAGTACAGACAAGACAAAAACATACATGAACAATTCATTACTTATATACAGGAAGATCCAGTTCCTTGAATATAATAACTTAAGAGATATAATAATATATTAACCAATCTCGAGCGTGATTTTTTTTTTTTAAGTTACTTACAACAAATTAGTTTGATTTAAATCAATCCAGTTGAGCACCATCAGCGACCCTCTCCTCACCTTTCATATCCACCCCTCTCCTAATGTCAGGTTCTCTGCAGGCGACAGGGCAGTTAAATATGGTTGGCAGGTATTATAAAATTGCTCCCCTCTGTCCTGCAATACATATGTGAGTCCTTCTAAGGCAAGAGCTTGCAGCACCAATGTCTTCCATTGTTGTATGGTTGGCCTAACTGCAGACACCCACGTGTTAAGAATGCAGTGCCTGGCCATAACAAGTATGACCCTGAGCCATCTGGGGAGAGGGGCCCAATCTGCTTCTCCTACTTCCTCTACCCCAAACAGCATTACTATGGGTAGCTGTGGAATCTGTCTACCTGAGAGTGCCTGTACCTCCATCAGCACTTCCCTCCAAAATTCCTGCAGGACAGGACAAGACCAAAAATAGTGATAATAGGAAGCTAAGCCAGTATTGCAGCGGAGGCACACCGGGGAAACTGAAGGGTTAAACTTATTGACAATCAGGGGCGGGCAATATAGTCTATGACAGAATTTATAGAAAGATTATTTTTACTTATTACAAATCAGGATGCCCTGGTGAAGCTGAGTCATCACCTTCCAGGTGTCCTCTGCAATGGGGGTCCCCATGTCCCTTTCCCTTAACTGTCTAGTTTTTTGTGTCCTATCCGAAAGCAGGTGCCTACCTGCTTTAGCAACTCTGCGTATGGTACCCTTAGGTTTTCTCCACCCATCTTGTATCAGTTGTTCAATTTGTCCCAGTGTGGATTCCGTACCTAACTTTCTCCCCAGGATTCTGCAGTATGCTCTTGTAACCTCCCCCCACCGGCCCCCCTTGTTCAACTAGCAGGGCTGCTCCTCTCACTCATGGCGCCAACGAGAGGGATGGGGGTTATCACTACAACAGTTCAGTTTACCAGTACTTCTACTTTGGAGCCTGCTATCCCCAGACAGACAAACTAAGTGTGGCAACTACCTGGTTCACACCTGGGGGGACCATTTACCATGGCCATCAACCTGGGTCCCTGGGAGAAAACATTTGCTCACACAGGCGTGGAGACATCACAAGGACTCTGCTCTGCCAGTACATCTACACCCTCTTCCTTTGTGCCACCCTCTGCTGGGCCTCCCCCAACAGGTTCAACCTGGCGCGGTGTGCTGCTGCTTGCAGGATCTTGAAGCTTTGTCCACATGGGAGCCAAACGAATCTTAGGTGCACTAGTTAGGCCTTGCTTCTCTAAGTACCCTGAACAGTGAGGAATCATGAAAACGTCCCTTCCAGCCTTGAGGCACATTATGCATACTCTCACAGGGTATCTGGGAATCGCAACATGAGGAGGCAAACTTCCACCGTAGAAACATTTCTGTATTTCTTTCAGCTTGGTAACCTCTTCAACTATCATAGCTCAGGCATGATCCGGGTAGCGGGATGATCCCAAAGCCATGATTATAGAAAAACACACTAAAGTTCACTGTTATCACTGAGTTCACTCTACTTGGAACAATCTCACAAAATGGCTCCCTGCTGCTATGTTTACATTACTACCCCACCCTGTAATGGCGGCGGCAGCACTCCTGATGCATCAACATTCTGCATCTGACTCAAGCCACTGTACATCTGATTTACTGCACACTGATGAATTTTACTCAAACTGCACAGACTGCACTGTTTTGCTTCCTCAGCACATCTATATGATTTTCTAGGACTTTACCATTAACTTTCAATCAGTTTTACTTGCTTAAAGTCACTAAAGCCACAGTATTTCTTGAACAGGATTGCCTGTTTGCAGCCTCTCATGCAACTCACAGTCTCTCTGTTTGCTCAGAAAATTACACTGTTGCTGAATCCATAATACATGCTGACAGTCTAATGCTCAGAATTCTTGCTTAGGTTTGATTACTTTACACAGTCCTTTGCAAAAACAATCACACTGTTTACACACAGATCCAGCTGTCTTTCGAAAAATCGCACACAGTTTGAGCTCAGTTTTGCTGAATGGTACTCACTGAATCAGTAGCTGGCTTTTCGATGGAAATTCTTGGCCTACAGTCGATCCTGGAAGGCCTCTAGGTTGAAACAGGCTGGCAACCCTGCTATTGTCCCTATGAAAGCAACGCTTTCTCCCCAGTCGATCAGAATATGGGTTGAGCCCGATTTAGCACAGAAAGGTCTGTAGTTTAACTTTTAGAACATTTACATTCACTGCGACGATCCTCCTGGCTAACCAGTTGCACACCACTTTCATTCTCCCTCTCGAACACTGGGCAGCACTCTGAAGCTGGCTTGGGGCAGGACTGACTGCAATCTCACCAATCACTCAACGCCATGCAAATGAGCCTCTGTCTCTTCTCATGCTCTTCTCCTCCACGGCGCTTGTCGAGTAGGCAAAATTTAAACTGCAAAACAACTTTATTTCTTTTCAACTGTAACTCCATGGTGGTAGCACCATTTTGAACCATTTCTCATCGCTATTTCTCTAGCAACTCCCCCAATTCATACAGCAAGCATTTGATACTTTCAGGGCACAAATGTCTCTTTGTTTCCCACAGTTCACAATACTTTTTCTTGTCACAACTTGAAAATTAAAGCTGGCAAACGTTCTTTTTGATGCAAGACAAGGGGCACACACAGTCTGGCTTTACATCTCCTTGGTAAATGTTGGCACAATCACAGCAGCACGTGAACAGCAGGCATACAGTGGCACATACAGATGGCACTACTCTGGTCAAATTCCTTATGCACAAAGCTTCCAATTTTGGACTACCAACTGCCAGACAGACAAAAAGCTAGCCACAACCTGAGCAAACATCTCTTGTTTTCTCCCAAATTCAAAACACATCCTCGGCGGTGCCTCCATTTTTGTAACCTTCCCCCACCGGCCCCCCTTTGTTCAACTAGCAGGGCTGCTCCTCTCACTCATGGTGCCAACGAGAGGGATGGGGGTTGTCACTACAACAGTTCAGTTTACCAATACTTCTACTTCGGAGCCTGCCATCCTCAGACAGACAAACCAAGTGTGGCAACTACCTGGCTTACACCTGGTGGAACCATTTACCATGGCCATCAACCTGGGTCTCTGGGAGAAAACATTTGCTCACATTTATGCTAGGTTTGCACTTCTGGTCAGGGGCACCCAAGTAAATCCAGACGCAGTGGAAGCAATAACAGTACTGTCCAAACCAGGTTGGGATTCTAGAGTGTGGCTTTTATTCACATACACAGAGAATAATCACAAAGCGAAGATGGACCCCCACAGGGCTACTCCTACTGGTAATGCAGATTACTGAGGTACAGAGCACACACACAGAGCGAACCCTCAGGTTCTGAATTACACAGCAAACTCTCTGGTTCTGAATGGAGATTGGCACACACGGCCAGATATGGTACACTTCCCTTGACTAGGCACCCTCGGCCAGTACTAGGAGACTTTCCCATATTTCATAAGGAATTACTGGTGGCACCTTCAACCACCAAAGAGCACATACAGACTCACAGAAAATCCAAACCCACGTCTGGGTAAACTATTTTCTTCAGGCACTGGCCAAATGCACTGAGAGAAAACAAAGGTGTCCAAAGTGAACCCGGAGAGGTAAACATGGTTACTCCAGATTGGGGGGGTCTCCCAACTTTTGCTTCCAAATTTATACTCGGCCATTCATCTGGTTAATAACACCCTCACATAAAACTAGTAGATGTTATCTTGAAACGTCTTTCACATTTAACATACTACGTTACAGACCTCTGAGGTGGCCTGAAGTTAAAAGTTCTGTAATTGGCAATGCCTCTTCGCTAGACCCCAACTTTAGCAGACACTTTTAAATCTGACACAAACTAAAAGTTCTGTACTTGGCATGTCTCTCCCTGGACCCCATTAAAGGCAGACACTTTTAAACAGAAAACAGTCTAGGTGACAGAGTCCCTTTGTCAGAGAAATACTCACCACATGAATGCAGGTGCCCCAGGGCTTTTCCACACAAAAGTCTCGGGTACTCACAGAGCAGATGAATCTCAGGCAGCTTCAGTACAGGCATGGACCCAGGGGATTGCCCCTGAATCCTGGAATCCCCCCCCCCCATCTCTCTGGGGATGGGGCACTGGAAAACCCACTTGGAATGGTTTCTACCACTTCACTCTCTGTCTTCCATGTTCTTCTTCTAGGGTGAGAACAAACTACCCAAACTACAGAGGTAGCTGTCTGCCAGAGCTAGAAACTGAGGAGCTGCCCAGGCAGCAGCCTCCTCCTGGCACTCTCCTCTACAGACTACTCAACTCTAACTAACTCTACAGCTAACTCCCCAGCTAGCATTCCATTGTGGCTTATGCTGCTGCGACAGTTCTAAAGTGACATCATCACTCCAGCTCAGCTGAGACTGAAAAACAGAGTGGGATACTGTGAAATCCATTTAACTGGCATTTCACTAGCTGCCTCTTCCTGCCTGCCACGGATTGTAAGTGGGATTCTAGTAACCCCTGGGAACAAGGGGGTTGCACTCTAATCTGCAAATACTGGTAGAAGTGTTGGTGTCCCAGCCCTGTCCTGGTCCGTATGCCTTCAAAGGAGTCTAGCCCTTCTTTGGTATACAGATCTCGCAGGTACATTGTGCCACCCGTCTCCCACTCTTTAAAGCCCAGGTCTGCCAGACCGGGAACAAAAAAGGGGGGTTTCGCTACTGGAAGGAGCAGGGTTTCCTCCTGTTCCGCTCTCCCCCAATGAGTCAGGTGTCCCCAGCTGTCCAGGACTGACCTAACCAATGGGTTCGGTCTAGGCAAGCCTGTGTATACTCTACAGCCGCTCCCTGACAGATAAGCTGACACCTGGCCAGGACAACCCCTCTCCTCAAGGTCCAACCAACCTGCTTCCTGGGGTCTGCCCACCCAATCCTGTAGATGCTGACATTGTATAGCAAGGTGATAAATAACTAGATCAGGAAACTGCAAGCCCCCTCTATCGGTCGGAGCCTTTAAGCAGGCGAGGCTCACCCATGGCCGTTTACCCTGCCATACAAAATCCGAAAATGTCCTTTCTAATCGTTTAGGGTCTGCCCTCGTTAGCCCCACATGAAGCATTTGCATTCCATACAAAAGTCTATGGGGGGGGTAATGATTTTAAGCAGGTTGATTCTCCCTAGCCATATGATAGGTAATATACCCCATCTCCCTAAGTCAGCCACAATCACCCGCCACAGTGGGGTGTAATTTAACTCATAAAGGGGCTTTATATCCTTCCCTGTTCTATTGCCCAGGTAGACCAAAGAGTCTTGAACTTTCTGGAACCCCCAGTCTGGGGCCTGCTCATCCTCCCCAGCTCTGGACTCCCCTATTCTGAGCTCCTCTGACTGACTTAAATTCGATTTATATCCTGGAAATTTAGCAACCTGATCTATCAGGTTTAGTAACATATAGTAACATGTCGTCGGCATACAAGGAAAGTTTGCATGCTCGTCCCAACTGACCCAGAACACCTGAAATCTCGGGGTGCTTCCTAATTGCAGCAGCGAGGGGTGACAAAGGGCACCCCTGCCTGGTCTCCCTTTGCAGCACAAAACTATCTGTGAGGGTGCCATTGACCAATACCCAGGCCGTAGGGGCACTATACATCAGTTGGACCATCCCTATAAAGTCATCACCCAGACCAAACTGGGTCAGAACCTCCATTAAATATGGCCATTCGACCCGATCAAACGCTTTTTCTGCATCCATCGACAAAATATAGACTGGTTCATACCCATTCGATGCTCCCCAGATCACCTTCAGGAGGGTTCTCATGTTATGATAAGAGTACCTGTTCCGGATAAACCCGGTTTGGTCTGGGTGAATCGGCCCCAGTAAAAGTTTATCTAGGCGGCTCGCCAAGACGTTAGCGAGGATTTTGGAGTCACAATTTAAAAGAGAGAGAGGCCTGAAAGATGCATACTCAAGCAAGTTTTTACCTTCCTTGGGGATCAAGCAGATCACCGCTTCCCTCCATGTTCGGGGTAGTGCCCCTTCCTCTTCCCTGGCTTCATTAAGTACTGCCCCAGATGACTAAGTATGTGGGCTTTCATGGCCTTATAGTATTCTGTGGAGAAACTGTCTGGGTCACTAGCTTTGCCTCTTTTTAACCCTGCAATGGCCACGGCTATTTCCTTCCCTGTTATTTTAAAATTTAAGCAGTCTCGTTGTGGGATAGATAATTTAGGTAGGTCCAGATCATTTAAAAAAACTTGCATATTGTCCCTCACATCCCCAGCCTGTGTTTGATAGGTTTAAACGGTTCTATCAAAAACTCTATCTCATATAAGATTTCTGTCCTTCTGCAGCGTACCATCTGGTCCTTTAATTAAAGAGATCAAATGTAAACTCTGCTCCCCCTGTATCAAATTTGCCACCATAATGCTGGGCTTGTTCCCACATTCATAGAAATGTTTTCAAACAAATAAGCATATTTTCCTGGCCTCTCCCAATAGCCAATTATTTAAAGCCTCTCTTGTCACTAGGAGCATATGAGGGGCAGCATCCCCCCTCCCCCTGAGCCACCTGCCTCTCCAGTACCTTGAGACGCTGTTCAAGATTTTCCCTTCACTCTCTGACCTTTTGTTTGTGGTGTGCCACATAACTAATAATAGAGCAGCCCCTCATATACGCCTTCCCGGCATCCCAAAATGTGGCCCTGGATGGAGCCGTATCAGGGTTAGCTTGTACATACTGTTTCCACTGATCTTGAAAGTATTCCCTAAATGCTTTATTAGCCAGTAAATAGTTGGGGAACTTCCACGCCGGGGGCCCTACCCTGTCCTCCCGCAATGTTAAGGACCTGAGCACCATGGCATGATCGGAGACATGAATTGGGCTATGTTTGACCTGGACCAGCCTAAAGTACCAGGCCCTTGGAATATAGAGATAATCTAACCTCGACCACATTCTGTGGGGATGTGAGAAAAAAGTATACTCACGCAGTGTAGGGTTGGCCACCCTCCACCCATCGATCAGGTCTAAATCTGCCATCCCCCGTCATCCTGCTGCGAATGGCCCCCCCAGTGATGCCCTTCCCTCAGAGTGGTCCAGTAGGGAGTTCATCAGGCAGTTCAGATCGCCACCCAGGATTAGTCCTGGGAATTGTTCCGCCATAAGGAGCGCAAGGAGGTACTAATAAAATGTGGGGCCATGCACTGCAGGCGCATACACACTCCCAAAAGTTGCCTTCTCCCCAAAGAGTTCTCCTACAACAAATACATAGCGGCCATTCTCAGGGTTAGCTACTACTCTGTCTAGCTTGAATGGCAGGCGTTTGTGCAGGAGAACTGCTACCCCTCGTTTATGGGAGGTGAAGAATGCTGCATAATATTCCCTAACCCATCCCCTTTTTAATTTGGCATGCTCCTTATCAGTAAGGTGGGTCTCCTGTAAGAGGGCAACAGTCATATTCTGTCATTTGAGGGCAGTTAGCAGCATGGTGCGTTTAAATGGGGTAAAAATCCCCCGAGCATTCCATGAGGCTATAGTTAACTCCATAGAGTTAGCCATGATCCCTGAGCCAGCTCCTGTCCAGAGCCTGGACCTCCCAGGTCCAAACCCCCCTTCAGCATTAGATAATGCTTACATAACAATCTTAAATCATGTCTGGATCTTATCGATAACATAGAACAAAACAACAAACAATAAACAGCAACTATATACTGTACATCCCCAGTATCCCCTTGCCCTCCCCCCATCTTGTTCAAACCATTGTGTGTGATGAGTTTCCCTCTCCCTTGTAACTAGAATTGCGTATAGCAAACATTTTACACTCCCAACCCTCAGTTTAGCAAGGATGCTTCCTTCACCCCCTGCCCCACCAAGAATATCATTTGAGGTTTGCGTTACCATAAATTTAGGCATTTAGAATTAATAATACAATTTCCCATGCCCCAACCTCCTTCCCAAACACATTTCACTCCCCTTTAAGCTCCTCAGAAACATCCATTAGCACTTAAAATATATCCTCCCGCCCAGCAATGTCAGCAGAATAATAGAGGCTCCAGTAAGATCCATGGTTCAAGTCCCCCACTAGTTGCGAGTCTTTTGGTCGAGATGTAGATGCAGTGTGATCCATGCCCTAGCGGTGGGCGTGCAGCGCCATTGGAATCCGAGACACTGCTGCCCCCTCCCTCCCACTGGGCGTCTCACCACGAAGTTGTACTATGGCGCAGATCCCCTTTCAGACAGTCCCTGTCCAGATATTCAGTAAGTCGGGGGGGGGGGGAGAGACCCCCACAGCCATGCGGGATGAGACAGCATCTAGAACAGAGACATCAATTACCCCTTGCAGGCAAGGGGAACCACCCAAAAAGAAAAGGCCTCTCATGTCCCATATTTTAAGTGAGGCGAGCAAAACAGTCATTCCACGTACTAATTGCCAAGCGGAGCCAAAACAAATCCCTTGTGGAAAGAAGAGAAGGGGGGAAAACAGATCATCCCCAAATCCCAACAGTATGTAAAGCAGGCAAAAACAGTTCGCAACAAGTTCCGAAAAAGCAAATGGAGAATTTTCCAATGTCTGAAGAAGCTTTACAGTACCTTTAAATGCAACAAAACATGAACTTGGCCCCAGTGGCAGGTCTGATCCCTCCATCCTTTACAGCAAATGCAGCGCGATGTTGAGAAGCAGCCTCACCCCACTTTCTTCTTTAAATCCCTCACAAAAGCCTCTGCCTTCTGCACTTTCCAAAGGAATAGGTGGCCCCTTCGTGTTTAATGTTGAGGGTTGCAGGATAAAACATAAAGCATTTGATCTGGGCTTCTCATAGTTGTGCCATCACCGAATTAAAGGCGTGGTGCCGTTTCAGGAGGTGAGCAGAGTAGTCTTGAAAGAGGTAGAGCTTGTGGCCTTCATACTGTGTAGGGAAGATGTGTTTCTATAGGCTTTCAAGACCAATTCCCTATCTTGGAAGTTGTGGAACCACATCACTATTTGTCGTGGCAGTTGGTCCGGAGGGGGTCTGGGAAACACAGCCCTGTGGGCCCTCTCGAGCTTAAACCGGCCATTTTTGGGAGAAAGTCCCAGGATCTCAGGTAGGATCCATGCACAGAACTCTAAAACGTCAGTGCCCTCCAATCCCTCTGGGAGCCCACGGAGCTGCAGGTTCAACCTCCTCTGACAATTTTCTTGGTAATCGAATTGGTCTTTAAAATCTGCCAATTCTTTTTGTAGGGCTGCAGTCTGGTCGGGGACCAATGCCGTGGCATTCTCGACGTCAGATATACGTTGCTGCATGTCGGTCAGCCGAGTCGCACAAGATGCATGCAAATCCATGAGTTCTTGAAGCTTGTGGTCGAAATTAGATGCCAGACTAGTGAGGCGTGGCTCAAGGGCAGCCAGGACCTGCTGCATTACCTCGCGGCCTAGGGCGCACACTTCAGCAGCAGAGAGCGAGATGGGCCCAGCATTCTCCACCTGCGAGGCCGGCAGCTGCTTTTTCTGTTTTTTTTTTTTTTCTTGCTGCAGCACCAGAGCTCTTTGCTGTGTTTATTTAGCTTTTGTTGACCGGGTAAGTACACTAGACAAGTATTATGCCTATTTTCAGGAACAACCCGGGAGAATACAAACAGTGATACAAGATAGGGCAGGGAAAAATGCAAGTACATCACACGGTGATACAAACTAGTGCAGAGAACAATGCAAGTACATCATGACAGCGTAACAACATATAGGAGTAGTAACATTATACAGGGGAGCAGTAAGTTGGATGTAGGATATTCGTCCATAGTCTCTCCAAACAGGTTAGATCGCTTTTTAGCATTTTTAAGCGAAGTAGAGATGAAATAAAAACTTTTAAATCTTGGTAGTTTGTGGAGCGAGGGAGAGAAGCGTCCTTACTCTACCGTGCTCATTAACACCCCCCCCCCCAAGAGAGTACTTTTAAACTGAGGTAAGAGGTGACGACTCTAATACTCGGTGCTTCTCTCTCGCCATGACAGATTTGGTTCCCACTATCCAGCAACTACTGTAGCTGTGGAACTGCAAGTCCCTCTTCCCTTGGGCAAGGGTCTGCTGTCTCAGGAACAGGGTTCCCTGCTTCATCTGGACCTAAAGTCCCTGCATGCATGGCTCCTAAGGACGTCGTCATAGCACGTTTTGGGGTATCCCACCCAGGTGGCAGATAGCCTCGTGACTGCCAGGAAACCTTCTACAAGGCATGCCTATTCGTTGAAGTGGAAGCTGTTTCTTCTGTGGGCCGCTTACAAATAATTGGATCAGTTTACCTGCCCAGTCAATGCAGTGCTGGAATACTCGCTGTCTGTGTCAGACTCAGATTTGCAGTATTCCTCACTGAAGGTGCATCTGGCTGCTATTTCTGCCTTCCATGCACCTGTGGACAAGCACACAGTCATCCAGCTGGAGGTGTCACGTACCTTTCTGAGAGACATTTTACGTGTAAAGTCTACCATTAGAAATCCAGTTCAGGCCTGCAACCTGAATTTTGTGGTATTAAAAAGGTTTCTTTGGCTGTGTTTGAGCCAGCCACGAGCTATGGCTTAGGCTTTCTTTCATAGAAAGTGTTATTTCTGTTTAATCACTTCTTCTCGAAGGATTTCAGAGCTGCAGAGTTTCATGTGTGAGCCGTCTTACTTGATTTTCCACAAAGTCAGGGTGTCTTTGCATACCAGTCCTAAGTCTTTGCCAAAGGTGGTGTCAGAATTTGCTTTGAATCAAGCCATCCGCCTTCCAGTGCATTTCCCTGAGCCTGCTAATCCACAGGAAGCATTGTTCCACACCATCAATCTACATAGTTCTCTGGTACTGTCGTGCATCAAGGAATGCTGAATGTCCTCTCAGCTTTTTTTGTTTAGTTCCCCCTGGAAAAGAGGGCATTCTAGTGTCAAAACAGTACCTGTCCAAATAGTTGGCCAACTGTATTACCTTTTGTTACAGGCAGTATGGTAAGACACTTCCTGGATTGGTTTGTGGCCACTCTACTAGGGGGTATGCCACTTCAGTTGCTTGTTTTCACAGTGTTTCTGCCGCAGAGATCTGCACAGCAGCCACTTGGTGTATTGTCCACACTTTCAGCATGCATTACAGTCTGGACATTGCCTCTTGTAGAAGAGCAGGGTTTGGCCTGGCAGTTCCGCAGGACCTGCTCTCCTGAGCATTTTGCTTCCATCCGCCCAGACTGTTCACTTTTCGTACTGCTTGGGTCTTGTTCCAAAGTGTGGCCTGATGATCTTCAAGAGCATCTCTTTCATCAAGCCATGCTGTCCCACCCTCCATCCCCCTTGGGGTTTAGGGGCCTGGCCTTTCTGTTCTGCTGTATTCCATAGCTCTTTTGCGCAGCACCCTTTGTTGCCTGGTTAGCCGGGTGCTGGCATGACCTCCTGACTCCCCAGAGGGAGGTCCTCTTAGCATAATCTCCAGTGAGGAACTAAGGAGAGAGAGGGGGAACATACACTGAGAACTAAGGAGAGAAGGAACATAGACATTAGATGCATGACGTGGACGTGGACGGCCCCAGCTGGCAAAGTTTTCATGTGACCCTAGTGCTGATGTGGTATTGTTTCCAAAGGTGTGGCCTGATAAGAGATCCTCTCGAAGATTTACTGTTATGGTAAATGCGAATCTGTTCTTTCTAGGGACGTGGATATGTTGTTCAATCCACACTTTGTGACAGGTTCCTTGCCGCTTTAAATCTTGCCAGAAGGTGTTCAAGCTGGCTCCTCCTTCCCACCCGGGTGGTAAAACCCTCGGCTCCGCCCCCATGACGTCAGATCTTCCTTACTGCTTGGAAGCTCAGGTTCCCTCCTTAGCGCTCTGCGTTTTAGGCCTGGATCCTAAATCGGAAGTTCCGAAAATACTTTTAAAATTCTCTAGACTTGCATCTTCATCTTCCCTCACGGCTGCGATGGATAAATCCACTCCCGACTTCCGTCGGTGTCCTTGCGGGCAGAAAATGTCCCGGACCAACCCGCACTCCACGTGCATCTATTGCCTGGGTCTTGCTCACGATCTGCAGGCCTGTGATCTCTGCAAGTCTTCCACGGCTTCAGTTGTGGAAGACCGGGCTGCCCGACTCCAACTGGGGCGCCCGGCGGTACCACCGGTGAAGTCGAAGGAGGCCCGTTGGGCAGTGTCCGTGGCTGCGGGCTCCGTGGAGCAGCTGGAGCAGTAGATCGCCCTCGAGGAGGAGGCGGCTCAGGTCGCATCATCTTCCTCCTCTGTGTTTATCCCGCTCTCCTTGGGCTCCTCCTACACTGCTTCTTTCAAGGAGCTTTGTCAGTCCCTCTCCACCAAGGGAGAAGGACCCCGAGGACACTCGAGTAGGTCAAAGAAAAAGGAACCGAAAGGTAAGTCCCACCATTGACGTTCATGGGAGCGGGAGAGATCCCCTTCACCAGACCATCAGCTCTCGACTTCGGTCAAGGTTGCGGCTAAGGCTAATGGCTTCACAGTGTCCCGGTCAGGTCAGCCTGCTGAGAGACCCTTCGATGTGGTCGAGATTTTTCTTGACCCATTGGACGGGTTGTCGACTGGAGAAGCCCGACAACCCTTCTTCACCGGTTCCCCTGGTGGTAACTGAGGACTTGCCCGTGCCTCCTGTGCCGAAGTCCCTGGCCAAGGACCCTGAACCGAGGGATGAGCGGGTTTCCCCCGCCCCCTCTTTGACCCACCCTCGGCGAACCCGAAGGTCTTGGTCTTGGTCCTCTTCCATGTCGGGTAGATCTCGCCGACATCTGCGGTCTCGGCATCCTGGAAAGTGGTGTCACCGCTCGTCCTCTTCGGAGAATAGGCTCCGACGCAAGTTACCCCGGCGCTACGAGAACATGATGTGGCAACAACTCTTGTTGGTCGGTAATAAGCCGACTCCATCGCCTTCTCCGGCCATTATGTGGTTGTCGCCTGAACGACCAAAGCAACCCCTTGTTGTAGTCGAGGAGCTGCCTCCGGAACCGGTTGCTTGGCCAAAACCGGCTGCTCCACCCCTTGTGGTGGAACCACAGCCTCAACCTAAGACTGGGGCCCTGACCAAGGATTCTCTGTCAGGTCAGGGCTTGCCCCACAGGTTGTCAGTCACCCTCACTCCCGATAGGCCTCGGCAGGTGGAGGGTGGCTCAGGCGCTCGGCAGCTGTTTGTGGATTCCTCGGAGTCTGACGACGACTCCCTTGTACTCCAGGCCCCTTGACCTGGAATCTGCAGAAGGTCAGTCGGTGGACGAGAGCCCATCCTTGTTCTTGAGAATCCTTCGGCTCATCTCAGAGTCCACTGGGATGCAGCTCGAACTCGTACAGAAACGGGCCAGGTATCCCCTCACGGAGATAGTGGACCAAGGGGATTCCCCTGTGGAGGCCTTCCCTGTGGCTGCGGAGGGGCTGGTGACCGATAGCGTTTTCCAGCATTCCGGGAACGCTCGGGACGTGGACAAACAGCCCGATAAGGAGTCCGCAAAGCTGGACTACTCGGGGCAGAAGGTTTATGCTGCTTCCTCCTAGGTCTTTGACAGGCTAGCTCGGCTGTATTGATGGCGCATTTTTCACACGCCCTTATGGGTTCCCTGGATAAGGTGATTCCTCATCTCCCGGCTGACCTTCAGACGATGGTCAAGCAGGTGCGGGATCAGGGTAGGTCGGTGGCCAAACAGCTCCAAACTTCTTTGGATATCGGTGACTCTTGTGCCCGGTCAGTAGCGGCCGCAGTAGCCATGCGCCGCAGAGCTTGGCTGCGGATCTCCACCTTCATGGACACCCAGCACAAGCTGGCAGACGTTCCCTTCAAACAACTTGAAGTCTTGCTGTATTCTGACAAGTGCAGTTAGCCCCAGCCTTTAAACTGCCCTGGAGAACAAAGGGTTAACATTTCTATGCAGAGCATAGAATGCTGAGCTCGAGCTCGGTTGATGTCTCTGTCTGTTTCTCTTTGAATGCTAACCGTCAGATTCTTTACTCCGCCTCACTGAACAGTCGCTCCGGAGATTTCTCCTGCAGCTCGGTTCGAAAGTCGGTTTAAGTGTTGTTTTTTCGTCGGTTTCTAACCGAAAAAAGTTTCCCGCATAACTCGGTTCAGTCTCTGTCTGTGGTATCGTGAGTACTAGATAGTTTTGTACTGTGTTTCTGTGTGGAACTTGTAAAAGTGTGGATCGGTTCGGCCAAACCGATCATTTGTTTAATTCTTGTGTAAATTTTAATGTGTGGTTACCGGTTCTTATCGGTTCTAAAAAAAAAAAAAAAAGTGTTTTGAAACGTTTTTTTTCAATACCCCTGACACGGTTAGGAACAGATAAGGGAGTCTTGCCTGGCGGTTGCCGGAAAAAGGGTAAGTTTGGTTAGGTTGGCCATGTCTGAGAAACCCAAGAAAAAAAATGGGCCCACTGGGTTTCAACAATGCAGTGAGTGTGGGGAGGTCTTTACTAAGGCCGATCCCCACACCACCTGTGTTTAGTGTCTGGGGTTTGACCACCTTAATTCAGACTGCCAAATTTGAAAGAATTTTCCCAAATCCACCCTGGAAAAGAGATTAGGTAGACTGAGGGAAAAGGATGCCAAGAAGTCCGCTGACCCAGATGGCCAGCCCGGTTTGGTTCCGACCGAACGAGAAGGTGTGCCCTCTGACCAAGGCGATACTCCTTAGGGCAAAAGGAGAGCCAATCCTGAGGGGTTGGTTCAGACAAAAAGAAAGCGAAAAGAAAAATCGTCCAGTTCGGATCCAGAAGTCCATGTTCCAACCGCCAAAGAAATAGCCAGAGTGATTAGGATTGTGGAATCGCTTCGCCCGGTTCCGACCGATCCAGCACCTTTTGGCAGGGGCTCGGTTCGGTCGGTTTCCCCAGTTCACGGTTATACTTTGGAAGAATTTTATGAACCAGAGTTTGAGGAGGAAGGGGAATTTGGTGGTGATGATGGTGAAAGTCTAGCTGTGCAGGTGGAACCAGACATCTCCCCAGACAGACCTTCAGGTCTGTCCCATCCTAGGCTTTCTGAGTCCCCTTCCCACTTTATGTTCTACAGAAAGGTGGCTGAGACCCTCCAACTTCCAGTGAAAGAGGCAATGGAGGATCAGCAGGAGCCTGATTATGTAGAAATGATGGACATCCCAGAGTCCAGGAGACTGTCTATTCCCCTCACAAATCTTTTGGGAAACAGACACAAAAAATTCTGAAGTCTCCCAATTCTATACCTCCTGTGGACAGAAGAATGGACAACAGGTATACACTCTCAGGCTCAGAAACAGAATTTTTATACCACCAGTGCAGCCATGTTGGTTGTGCAGGCTGCTGCCTGTGATAAGGCAAGCATTCCCTTGGCTTCACCCCCCCCCCCCCCAAAAAAAAAAGACTCTAGGAATGTTGATGCCATGGCAAAAAAGCTGTACATAGCATCTTCCCTGGGACTCAGACAGGCGAATTACATGGCCTATACAGCCAGGTACCAGAAGTCCAGGTGGGACACTGTACTGGCACTGGCGAAATAGGCCTCCCCCAGCTAGCCAAGGAGCTGGAGGCGGTGGCTGCAGATGGGATTGAGGCATCCAAAGTTCAGTTTCGTGCTGCTGTATACTCTAATGATGTGCCATCAAGAGTCATGGCTACATCTGTGGCTCTTCGGAGAATGGCTTGGCTCAGATGTACTAGCCTCTCGCAGGATACCCAGGCTAAAGCCATGGATTTTCCTGTAGTGGGTTATTCTCTGGGGAGCAGACAGAGAATTATATGAAGAAAATGGATGAGTACAGGACCACATACAGGAGTGCTCAGGCCAAGGAGAGGCAGGCAACTCCTCAAAGGCAGCAGTCTAGGGGCAGGGGCAGGCCTTTTCAAAGGCCTTTTTACCAAGCACAGGCCTCTTCTTCCTTTTCCCAGAGGGGGTTCTTCAGAGGGGGAGGCAGAAGGGGGATGAGCAGGGCTACATCCACCCCTCAGCCTAAAGCCTCTGCCAAGCAGACACCCTGATGGGCCTGCCCGGGTCGACTTTCCTATTCCAGTAGGGGGCAGACTGGCTTACTTTGTCCAGGACTGGATGTCTATTACATCAGACAAGTGGGTCCTGGAAGTAGTAAGCCAGGGACTGGTTCTCAGCTTCAAGAAATTTCCAAAGATGAAAGTCAGATCTTTTCCACCTGCAAATCTCTCAGAAACCCTTGCCCTAGAGGCAGAGGTTTCTTCTCTTCTGGCCTTAAGAGCCATAGAGAGAGTACCTATCCTACACTGGGGCAAAGGGCTGTACTCCAGGTACTTCCTGACCCCAAAAAAAACAGGGGAGTGGCGACCCATCCTAGACCTAAGATATCTAAACAAACATCTTTTAAAACCAAAGTTCAAGATGGTAGCTCTGGGAATAATCCTTCCCTCTCTAAGGCCAGGGGACTGGCTAGCCTCCCTGGACCTCAAAGATGCCTACTTTCACATTCCCATCAGGTGCTCCCACAGAAAGTACCTCTGGTTCGAGTTGCCCTCAGGCCACTATCAGTTCAGAGCAATGCCCTTTGGCCTAACCTCAGCCCCAAGGGTTTTCACAAAGTGCCTGGCAGTAGTAGTTGCCTTTCTAAAAGGCAAAAGATTTCCAATTTTCCATATCTGGATGATTGGCTAATAGTGGGCCAGTCTCCAGACCAAGTCAAGTATCACCTGCAAGTGACCCAGCAAGTGCTCACTTCTCTAGGATTTCTTCTCAACCTTCCCAAGTCAGTTCTTGAACCAGTCCAGCTTCTTACTTTTATAGGGGCAGAACTGGACACAGTCAGGGCAAGAGCCTTTCTCCCTCTAGAAAGGAAAAGGGCTCTTATGGAACCAGCCTCTTCCTTCAGCCTTCGGGTATCTCGACCAGCAAGGCACTTCCTCCAGCTCTTGGGCCACATCAATCAATCAGTCAATCACTTTATTTAACCAGGCATAAACACCATTGAGCAATCTCATTTTCAAGGTAGTCCTGGGCATAAATACAATACAGTACACTTCAAAAGATTACAATTACGGTGGACAACGGTGCAAAAAAAAGGAAAAACATTGTGAAGGTGCCGGTCAATATGGGCCTATACATACCGGTCAACATAATTAACATTCAAAGGTACATAATGATAAGCTTTAGTGAAATGAGAAGAGACAACAATCCCATATAGTCTCCGCTGAGTAAGAGCTCATACCTAAATGATAAAAAATAAGGAGGTATTAAGGAATAGGGTAGAAATTGGGGTGAAAGAGCAGGCAGCCAAAACGGGGGCCAGAATAGGTAAAAGGTAGAGAATAGGCAGGGTCATCTTGGATTAATGGAACTAGGCTTATAGGTCCTAGGTTTCTGTTGTTAGGAATGTGGGGTGGATGAGATACTTAGGCATAGGATTTGAGAGTGGCACCCAAGGCTTAGGGGTCATCGGCATCTGAAACAGTTGCATGATTCCTTCAGATAATCCGTTAATAGAGCTTTGAATGTGAAAATGCTTGGAAGTGAGGATAATTTTAATGAGTCTTGCATAGTGTTCCAAAGTGATGGAAGTGAGAAGTTGATTGCTGCTGAGCTAAGGGTAGTTTTCACTCTAGGAATCTGGAAGCAGATTAAGAAGTGTCTCAGGCCATAGGAACCTTTAGGCCTTTTGAAGATGTTCGAGATGTATGCGGGGAGGTTATCAGATAATGCTCTAAAAAACCAGAGGAGAGCATTCCTTTTTCCTTCTAGTTGAGAGTGAGGTCCATCCCGAAACCTGGTATAGACGACAGTGATGTGTACTACGGGGTAGATTTAAGATAAATCTTAAAGCCCGGTGGTAAAGGGTGTCCAGTTTGTTTAGCATCGTTGATGGGCAGTGACTGTAAAGGAAGTCAGCGTAGTCCAGTATAGGCAGGAATGTAGTTTGTACTAGTCTCATTCTGGCTTCTAACGTGAGTAGGTGTTTAATGCGATAGAATGAACCTAATCGCTGTCTTAGTTTCTTCAAGGTTTCATTAAGTGGCACAGAAGGTTGAGCTTGTTATCCAGCCAGAACCCTAGGTATTTAAAGGTATCAACTACTTCAAGGGGTTCATCTAAGAGTGTTTGGATCTGTGTGATATGTGGACATCCGGAAGTAGACTTTGGTGAGAGAATCATTGCTTTAGTCTTTTTGGCGTTGAGGAGGAGCTTATGAGTGAGAAGGTTGTATTGGAGGGTGACGAAGTCTTTCTGTAAGTACTCATGGGCCAGATCCAAGGATGAATTTGTGGTATAGAGTACAGTATCATCTGCGAATAAGTGCACATTTGCTGTGCCCAGCTGCGAGTCCAGATTATTGATGTATGTTGCAGAGAGGATAGGGCCCAGGATGGAGCCTTGTGGGACTCCTTGTAACAAGGATTTTTGTGGGGACAGATCTCCTATGGCTTTGACTTGTAGCCTATTGGTTAGGTAGCTGGTGAACCATTTAATGGCAGAACTATCAAGTCCGATGTTACTCAGTGCAGTAAGCATGATGGTATGATCCACAGTATCGAAGGCCTTACTTAGATCAAGGAAGAGGGCAAATGCATGCTTCTTAGAGTCCAAGGCCATTTGCCAGTCTGTAGTTACTTTGGCAAGAGCCGATATTGAACTGTGTTTGGCTCTGAAGCCGGACTTTCTCACATGGCAGCTTCAGCAGCAGTGGTCCAAGAGGCGCAAGATTCCAGATGAGGGATATTCAGTTCCATCTCAGAGCTTTTTGGTCTCAGAGGAAAGATTCTGTTATCAAACTGATCCCAGTGACTCTGACCTTGATCCAAGGCCTCCAATGGTGGCAGGATCAGGACAATTTAAGACAAGGTGTTCCTTTTGCCACTCAGCCTTGTTCAGTGGTCCTTACCACGGATGCTTCTCTACTGGGCTGGGGAGCCCATCTGGGGGCCCTCACTGCCCAGGGGTTGTGGTCTCCCCAAGAATCCCTTCTCCATATCAATCTCCTAGAGCTTAAGGCAGTTTTTCTGGCCCTGAAAGCTTTCTCTCAGTCAGTACAGAACAAGGTGGTTCAGGTCAGAACGGACAACACCACCACCATGTGGTACATCAACAAGCAGGGAGGCACTCGGTCCATGGCCTTGTGCACGGAAGCCATGAAGTTGTGGTCTCTGGCTTATTCCCTGCAGACCCCTCTGGTAACAGATCACCTTCCAGGGAAGGACAAAGTGCTAGCAGATGCACTGAGCAGGATCTCTCAGGGCCATCACGAATGGTCCCTGGACCCTCAAGTGTTGAAAGTGATTTTCTCAAGGTGGGGCACTCCAGAGATAGATCTCTTTGCAGCTCAAGACAGTCACCAACTCCCTCTCTTTTGTTGCAGACCTCCAGTCTTGGGCTCAGTCCCCTTGGATGCCCTGATTTTGAATTGGGAAGGGACGTTTTTGTATGCCTTCTCTCCCTTCCCACTCCTGTTCAATGTTTTAGTCAAAATAAGGTCTCAACCTTGCAAAGTGATTCTGATTGCTCCAGATTGGGCCAGACTGCCCTGGTACCCCCTGTTGCTATCCTAGCAGTCCATCTTCCCCTGTCTCTTCCCAGGAATTACAACCTGTTAACATCCTCTCGGGAGGATTTGGTACCCCAGTCTCCAGTCTATCAATCTCAAGGTGTGGCTCTTGAAGAGTTAGAGTTTGCAGATCTGCATCTTTCCCAAGGGGTTCTGGATATTCTCAAAGCTTCAAAGCTTCCACTAAAGACTTATAACCCAAATGGAAGAGATTCAGCATTTGGTGTTCTAAGAAGATATTTTCCAGATACTGCTGGATTGCCTACTGTTCTGGATTATATGGTCCATCTTAATGGGCTAGGCCTCAGACCAGCTACTCTTAAGGTACACTTGTCAGCTGTTTCTGCGTTTCTCTCTGTGGGGAAGTCTTCCTCACTATCCTCTCACCCTGTGCTCTGTAAATTTTTTAAAGGATTGCTTCACACCAATCCTCCTTTTAGAGACCCTGCCCCAGCCTGGGATTTGAATGCTTGCATTGCTCAAGTTATGTAACCACCTTGTGAGCCTATGTCCTCAGCAGAGCTTAAGTACTTGACTTGGAAAACTGTGTTCTTGATAACCATTACCTCTGCCAGGCATATCAGTGAATTGCAAGCCCTGTCAGTGGAACCTGATGTTATTTCCTTTCACAGGGATAAAGTAGTCCTTAGAAGCAATAGAAGGTTCTTGCCCAAAGTGGTTTCAGACTTCCATTTAAACCAGTCTGTGTCTCGTCCTGTTTTCTTCACTGATCATTTTTCCTCAGGAGAGAGGAGGCTACACAGTTTAAATGTTAAAAGAGCCCTTAGTTACTACATAGAGTGTACCAAGGGTCACAGGTTTGACTCCCTCCAGTTGTTTCTCACTTATGAGAAGTAGGAAAGACAACCTGCCACCAAGAGCTATTGCCAGGTGGATTGTGCCTTGTATACAATTCTGCTATGAAAACTGGGAAAACTCCACCCTCAGGCCTGTGGGCTCATTCCACAAGAGGTTAGCTGCTTCCTGGCTGCCGCCAGGGATATCCTCTAGAAATTTGTCAAGCAGTCACCTGGAAACAGTCCATACCTTTACCAAGCATTACTCTCTGGATATCCAGGCTAGGAGTGATGCTCAGTTTAACACAGCAGTAGTTCAGAGCCTATTCTCAAAGTGGGTTCTGTCCCTCCTCCATGGAGGTACTGCTTGTAGTCTGCACTTCTCAGAATACAGCAAGACTTCAAGTTGTTTGAAGAAAAATTACTCACCTTAGTAATTATGTTTCTTATTGGAGTCTTGTCTGTATTCTGACCTCCCTCCTGCCTCCCTCTCAGAACCTGTTTTTGGAAGTGGGTGCAGGTGTGTTGCACCTCAGGGTGTTTTTTTTCACACCCTCTTCTTGTATGGGTGTTTATTTTATTATATTCCTGTTTGGGTTTTGAGTTTTGGGTTTCTGACTTGAGTCTTCTTTGGTAGTCCAAACTTTTGTTGCCAGTTGGCTATTAAAATTTTGCTTTTAATTTCCACATAGAACACTATTAGAGTGTTGCTCGTGAAGAATCTGACGTTAACGCTCAAAGGGAAACAGACAGAGACATTAATCGAGCTCGAGCTCAGCATTCTATGCTCTGCATAGAAATGTTAACCTTTGTTCTCCGGGGCAGTTTAAAGCCTGGGGCTAACTGCACTTGTCAGAATACAGCAAGACTTCAATAGAAGAAACATAATTACTAAGGTGAGTAATTTTTTCTTCCTGGGCACCAACTTGTTCGGGCTGGGGGTGGAAGGCTATCTCCAGAGGATAAAGTCCAGTGCTACCTTTGACTCTGTCACGTCTGCCCAGAAGGACAAAGGCCGCCAGCAGCAGCGTAAGCCCTTTCTCCCTTCTGCCCCTGTGGCACGTGCGGCCCAGCAGCACCAGCAACAAGGCCAGCAGGCTCACACTTGGCGCCCCAAGGCCAGGTCTGCTGCTTCCTCCAGTAGGAAGCCTGGAGGTAAGGGTCCAGGCAGCCCCTCGGCCGGCCCTTCCTCCAAGCCTGCCCAGTGACGGGTTGAGGGGTGTCGCCCCCAACCTCGTCACTCCTCCCCAGGTTCCCCCCATAGGGGGACGTCCCCACCACTTCCTTTCTGCCTGGTCCGCTATCACCACGGACCGCTTACGAGTGGTCGGCAGGGTCTGCCTCTGGAATTTGAGCAGTTCTCTCCCTATTGAGCCATCTTCCCATCGGGGCTACGGCCTGCGAGTTCTCTCGGCTCATCGAGCCGACATTGCTCTGCTCCTGCAGAAGGAGGTGATCAGCAGGCGGGCGATCCTCCTCCAGACCCGGGTTTGTGTCCAGGTACTTGGTGGTCCTAAAGCGGACAGAGGCTGGCGCCCATTCTTGACCTGCACGACCTGAACAAGTTCCTAAGGCAGCGCACCTTCAGGATGGTCACTCTGGCTCAGATCATTCCATCCTCGGAACTATGCGTGTGTTTCTGCTCTCTGGATCTCCAGGACACATTCTCTCACGTCCCAATCCATCCGTCTCATCAGTGATTCCTCCACTTCAGACCAGAGGGATCTCTTTATGAGTTCCGGGCCATGCCCTTCGGCCTTTCTCCAGCTCCCAAGGTCTTCACCAAATGCATGGCAATGGTGACAGCATTTCTGCTGCACCGAGGGGTCTGCGCGTACCCTTACCTGGATGACTGGCTGATTGCAGCCCTCCAGGTTGGAGGTGGAGTGTCCAGGGATCTTGCCTCCAGGTTCTGCTTCATGATTGTGCCTCCTGATCAACGAGGCCAAATCAGAACTCGTGCCATTGCAGGCGATTCACTTCATCCCGGCAGAGCTAGACCTCTCGAGCCAGCTCCCCATGACAGGCCGAGGTCCTTCCTCCTTTGCCCAATAATTTCTGGTTGGGCAATTGCACCTTGCCCAGGACTTCCTCCGCATTCTGGGCCTCATGGCAGCCTGCGCCAGCATGGTCTGTTGGGCCCGCTGGCATATGCGCCCACTGCAATGGGGGCTGGCCCACCAGTGGTCACAGCGCTCCGGTCCTTTGGACCAACTGGTGACCGTGACCCAGATTATGTGGGACAGCCTGCAGTGGTGGCTCGTCCCAGCTCATCTGCAGGAGGGTATCCCATTTGTCCGCCCTGAGCTGATGGTCACTCCAACGACCGACGCGCCTCTGATGGGTTGGGGTGCCCATCTGGGGGATCTCTGGGCCCACTGCCTCTGGTCCCCTCAGGAGTCTCGATGCCACATCAACCTGCTGGAACTTTGAGCAGTTTGACTAGCCCTCACCGCCGTCGCTCCGTTTGTACGGGGACAGGTGGTTTAGATCCAGATGGACAACACTAAGACGATGTGCTATCTCAACCTTCAGGGCTGGACGCACTCCTTGCCTCTGTGCAAGGAAGCTCTCTGCATTTGGTCTCTCGTGATCAGCCTGGAGGCGGATCTCCTAGCCATCCATGTGGCAGGAGCTTCCAACAATCTGGCTGATGCCCTCAGCCGGATAGGCGCTGCATCTCACGAGTGGTCTCTCCTGCCGGAGGTAGTGCAAGACCTGTTCTCCCATTGGGGCACCCCTCAGGTGACCTATTCGCCTCCAGAGAGAATGCGAAGCTGAGGCTGTTTCACGCCTGCCCCCCTCAGCAGGGCTCGCTGCAGGGGGATGGCTTCTCAAGGCTGTGGACCCCGGGCCTCTTGTACGCCTTCCCTCCATTTCCCCTTGATCCACAGGGTGCTTCTCAAGGTGAAGAGGGACAAGGCGCAGGTGATTCTGGTAGCCCCAGACTGGCCTCGCCAGTTCTGGTGCCCAGATCTCCTCAGCCTCAGCTCCAGGCTCACGAGGCGGCTTCCAGCCCGCCCGGACCTGATCTCAGTGGACAAGGAGAAGGTTCTCCACCCAGACCATCAATCCCTGCACCTGACAGCCTGGTTCCTGAGCAGCTAGAGTTCCAGGCCTTGGTCTTTCCGACGAGGTCCTCAGCCTTGTTGAGGCATCCTGTAAGGAGTCTACCAGAAAATGCTACGCCTTCAAATGGAAGAGATTCTCCATTTAGTGTCAGGACAAGGGGTTGGACCCCTCCTGTCCATTGGCTAGTATTTTGGACTACCTGTGGTCCCTTTCTCAGCTAGGGCTTCGGTCGATGACCCTTGAGGTGCACCTGGCAGCCATCTCTGCTTACCGGGCGTGGGCCAGCAAGCAGTCGGTGGCACAGGAGAAGGTGGTCGGGTGCTTTTTCAAAGGCCTTGATCACATATCCCCTCTGGTGTGAGAACCTCCACTTCCATGGGATCTACTGCTGGTATTGCCTAAGCTCATGGGCAAGCCATTCAAACCGATGCACGTGTGACATCTCTCACCTGTCATGGAAGACCGCCTTCTTGGTGGCTATTACGTCAGCCAGAAGGATGGGAGAGCTTCAGGTGCTTTCCATCGAGCCTCCCTACCTGGTCTTCCACAGGGACAAGGTTGTCCTTTGTCCCCACCCGAAGTTCCTTCCGAAGGTGGTGTCGGAGTTTCACCTTAACCAGGTGTTGACTCTGCTGGTGTTCTACCCCAATCACACCTCGGAGGCCAAATATAGGCTCCATTCATTGGACCCTAGAAGGGCGCTTGCTTATTATAAGGAGCGGACGACTGAAGTTTGGGGAGAGGTTCGCCAGCTGTTTGTCACCTACGCTGAAGCCGCACCTGGCAGACCTGCAGCCAAGCGGACGATTAGCAAGTGGGTCACCTCCTGCATAGATCTCTGCTATAGGTCGGCGGGCATGGAACCTCCCAAAGAGATGAGAGCTCATTCTACCTGCCATATTGCTGCTTCGGTGGCTGTTTCTAGGAACGTTCTAATCCAGGAAATCTGCAGGGCTGCTACCTGGAAGTCAGCATACACCTTTAGTTCTCATTACCACATTGACCTAGAGTCACGCCAGGATGCTGGCTTTGGGACCTCGGTTCTCCAGTCCTTATTTCCCAAGTAGGGGGTGCGCGCCTTGCCGTCCTCCTCCTCCCGGAGAACTGCTAGGAGTCTGCCACAAGTGTGAATTGAACAACATATCCACGTCCCAGAAATACAGGTTACTACCTGTAACAGGAGTTCTAGGAATGGTATATGTTGTTCATCCTACGACTCTCGACCTCCCGACGGCCTTTGGCCTGAGCTTCCAGCGGGCAGATCTGACGTCATGGGCGGAGCCGAGGGTTTTACCACCTGGGTGGGTGGGAGGAGCCAGCTTGAAGACCTTCTGGCAATATTTAAAGCGGCAAGGAACCTGCCACAAAGTGTGGATGAACAACATATACCACTCCTAGAACTCCTGTTACAGGTGAGTAACCTGTATTTCTTTTCCCGCCGTTGATCATCCTTGTCAAACCTACTGCAGGAAATGTCATCAGCTAGCCACTGCTGTTTGTTCTTTATTATTTATACAGTGTTTTCCATTATCTGTATGCTGCTAATGTTGAAAGCTTTATTTCGGTACTGTAAGTGCGATGATAAAATTTGAAAAGACACACACACACCATCTGTGTGTGTTGTTTGGGCTTGCCTCACAACATGAGGGCATGTGAGATCTGCCAGAGCTTCACCCAGGCTACAAGACAACATCGCAAGAAAGTCTGGAAGAGTTTCTTCTCTTTAAAACATTAGCAGCCATTGAGTAGGAGCAAGACCCAAAATTTGTGTCACCATTGGCCGAGAAACAGCTACCTAAGTTGAAGGACTGGGACAGAGAAGAGTTGTCGTCACAACCCTCATCATCGTTGGGCCATAAGTGTAAACCTCGAGAAAAAGAGAAATCTGCCTTGATGGCATGGTCCCAGTTGCCATTGAGACTAGGTAATTCATTTGTGTCATTCACCACGACAGCCCTCCATTGACCATCAATGAAACACCAAGGCCAGAGTCTGGTTTGGGCGCTGCCGTAACTATTATGTATGGTACAATGCCACTGTCGTTGGGCCAAGGCCTGTAGTCAACCCAGGTAATCGGGGACCCTAGCCTGAGTGTTGTCGATTCTCAGGCTGAGCTAGTGTTTATTTTCAGAGATGATATGACACATTCTGCCTGGCTTTTCTGTGCAGGCAGTAATCTTGTTGATAGGGCCTACAAGAATACAAACCCTGTTGACAACTGTTTTTGGCACACTGCAGATTCGTTGGAGTACTGTCCACACCTTCACTAAACACTACATTGTAGACATTGCATCGAGGAGAAGTGCAGGCTTCGGCCTGGCTGCTCTTCACGGTCTTCTCTCTTAGGTCTATAGTCTCCAGCCACCCAGACTGTCTCTCTGTCAGAACTGCTTGGGAATTGCTCCATAGGTGTGGCCTAATGAAAGAGATATCTCCAAAGAAAATAGAACAGTTACATAAGAACTTACTATAACGGAAGATCTTCAAGGGAATCTTTCATCAGGTCATGCCGACCTGCCCTCCGTCCCCATTGGATGCCCGGTTCTTCAGTCCCTGCCTTCCTCTTATGGGCAGGCCATTTGGTGTGTCAGACCTTCTTAGTGGATGGGCCTCTCTCTTCTGTACTGGCCAGTTGGCACCTTGTGTTCTTTTCCTGGTTCCCTGAGTTGACTCACCTCGGGGCTCCTCGGGTATTCTAGCATGGCCTTCTTTTTCCTTTTAGAGACGTCTGCTGTTTTCTGCTCTCCTGTTTGGCAGTACTTCTTTCCTTTTCTCCTAGCCACCTGCTGGGCAGTCCTCTGCACATGATCCCTCTCGGAATAGTGCAGCTATTTTTTTCTTGTCGTCCTTTTTTTTCTTGGGGCTTTTCTGCTGCTTTCTGCCTTTCCTTATGGGCAGACCCATAGTTCTCTCTCGATTCCCTATGGGGAGGTCCTCTGAGCATTAACTCTGTTGGGGAACTGAGGAGTGTTGGGGCCGCCCACGCTTATGTAGGGAGAGTGACGTTGGACGTCACCATAGGCAGCCCCTAGTGGTACTGCTTGGAAAAGTTTCTGTGTGGTCCTGGAGACTGACGGCTAATGTTCCATAGGTGTGACCTGATGAGAGTTTCCCTCAAAGATCTATTCTTACGGTTAGTTCTTACGTAACTGTTCTTTCCTTCTGAGCCTCAGCCCACAGTACTACCTTACTTGCCTCTCTAGCCATCTTTAGGTAACACTCCCTGTCCTCCTCTCTCTTGGGCTTTCTGAATTTCCTGAAGGCTAACCTCTTGTCCCTTACTGCCTGGGTGACCTCAGTACTGAACCAGCTGGGTGCCTTGGCCCTTGAGCCTAACACACTCCTCTGTGGCAACCATTATTCCCTCCTTAATGGTGGACCACCCCATATCCACTCTGATGCCCGCCAGGTGCCTCCTTAGCACTTTGCCCATCTTTCTGAAGTCCGCCCTCCTAAAATCCAGGATTTTGGTCTTAGTGGGTATGTTTTCCTTACCCACATGCAACCAAATCTACACTGTGTGAAGGTCACTTCCACTCATGGGCTCCTTGACCATATACGCATGTCAAACTATTATATCACAACTGGAAACTACAGTGATGCTCACCAGGGTGAAACCCAATTCTGCAGCAGAGTTACTGTAGGAAACAATGCAGTTTCAACGGGAGTTGATCCCATTTGTCATGCTGGAAACTATGATACTGCATGTCATCCTGGCTGGCTTCTCTGTATATATTGATATCATTATTACAAGAAAAATATTGTGTGATCTCAAGAATAATATTGCATGGTCACAAAAGCTTTATACAGCGTTGATCATATAGCAGAACACAGATCCCAGGGTATATGTCCAAAAAGTCTCAGTGTAACACTGATGCACTAACATCTTCCCCTCTCGGGGATATTGGACATTGACCCTGTGCATTAGCAATCCGGGGCAACCCCTTGTTTATTGGTTTGATTTAAATAGCTATATGAGCCGACAATACTTCTAGTAGTTGATCTTTTTTTCTTTTCCAAGACTGGCCCCTTTGGACCCCAGCTTTGTCACTCTCCATCCCCAGATACTTACCCCAATGTGCTTTGTGCTACTGTGTCTGACTCCTCGTGTGAAGATCCCTGGGGAGCATCACTTCCCTCAATGGTTGTAGGATCTGGTCTGGGAGGTGGGTGCCTGGTAGGTGGTGCAGAGCCTGTAGGGGGCCGGTTACCGTGCTGCTGTTTCAATGGTTTTTCCGCCATTTTCTCCCGAGGTGGCTGGCAACATGCAGCAATGCCATGTCACTCATGTACAGTTGTGTACGAGCACGCATTGGCATCTGCAGCAGCCCCCAACCCTGAGACAGCCTCTACATTCACTGCCATCCAGCCACCGCTGGGTGGCAGTCAGACAGTGGACAACTGGATCCACCACTCCGAAGGGAGAGAGCTGTCCAGTGGGACGCTAATCACTCTTTTATCCCCCCCTGCCAGCTCCCTGCAGTCTGAGTCATTTCCGAATTCAGATTGCCAGATTAGCGAGTGGATGCTGTGACAAACATTTCACTTGGGGTGTTTTTTGTCTTGCTGATCTCTTCATTACAAGGAATCTGTAGTGTAGGCATGCTTGAGGAATTTTAAAGATGTTCCTTGATGTTTAAGCAATCCCATGTCAAAAATTCATAATTATTTGCCCGGTACATGATGGTCATCTGACATTTAAAATCCACAACAAAAAAACATGGGTTGCCATGCTTGTTTTTATAGAGCACCTTTTCTCGTGCTCACACCAAAAAACATGGAAGACCCTTTCCTGTTCCCAATTTGAATGGTGCTGGAATAAGAATTTTTATATGCTCCTATTTTAGAAAGTAAGGGATTGTATTTTGGCTCAGTGGAGCCAATCTGCCGATCCCTTCCACTTCCTGATCCTGAGAGCCATCCCTGTGCTAGCATGTTTTGTAATGTCAGTATATGAAGAGTGGGGGGACGCGCTCCATATACACTAATTAGGACAATTTTAACTTTGTTTTTCATATTTTAGATTGCCATTCAGAACAAATGAAGGCCACCACTTTACTAACAAGAACCTTGTTGGTTGAGCAATGACCTTGATTTGTTCACCATGGCCATCTAAAGTATAAAAAACTAAGTTAAAATGGCCCCATTAATGTCTGTGGAGGGTGCCCGCACGCTCTGCATATTTTCAATTCAGCTCAGTTTTTTCAATTTAATTTTTATTTGACCAGGAATAACACCATTGAGCAGACTCATTTACAAGGTGGTCCTGGAAGGATGCAACTGGATGAGGCAATACAACTATCACAGTATAAATACGATACTAAGGACATTGCGCTTATACAAGTGAAAATGGCTATACAAATACATTCATTGATTCTAACAATGTAGAACTAAATATACAATAAGGGAGCAGATACAGTGGGATAAAATATCAATACAATTACAAATGCATTAATTGATTGTTTCTAACAATGTAGGACTGAATGCACAATAAGGAAGCAGGTACAGTGGGATAGGACATTAAAGTTCTGAAGTGCAGTTTTTGGAAACAGGAGGGACGGGGAGAAAGGAAAAAGTCATGAAATTCATCAGGCTGTAAGGGGACAATAAGTGCAGTAAAGACAACAATCGACTAAAAGAAGGCAGTAAGTGCTGTATGGGTGGTACAACAAATGTTCCTGAGGGAGGTTTTGGTTCGGATTAAGAATAACAGTTGCAAGTTTCCTGCAACGAGTGTCTCAGCAAGGATTTAAAAGTGTGCAACCCAACAATTTGTGAGAGTTTTAAAGACTTTTGGATGGTATTCCACACAGTAGGGAGAGCATGACTCTGGGATGATGCGCCATAGTGAGTTCTTATCCTAGGTATGTTGAGCAGAGTATAAGAATATGCACCGGAGTTTCAGCGTTCGCTCCTCCCAGGGAGCCTGGTGAAGCCAGCGGCTGCACGGAGGAATTAAACCACCTCACAGCAGCAGCAGCGGCCCCGCCCGCCCCACCCACCCACCGCCGGCATTTCCTTTATAGGCACTGGTTACTGACATCACTTCCTGTCTGCCTTATTTCTAACTCCCCACTTTCTCATTTGCAGATTATATCGGCACACCACTAGAGGGACCCCACCGCTGTAGCTCTTCCTGTAGCCTGCCTACCCTCCCGGGATTCCTCCTTTCGCCTCTCCTGGTCCACTCCTCCAATACTCCCTCCTCTGCCCTATCCCCATCCTCACTTTCCCCCTTTAGTCCTCCAAATACCCTTCCACCCTTAGACCCACCCCTCCTCCCCTGTACCTACACCCAGTGACCACTAGGAGTCGCTATATACCACCCCAGCGGAGGCCCATTTTCCCAGCCCACGTTGACCCCTAGACTACGGCTCTCTGCCCTCTCCCTAGCATTTTTTGTACTGCCCTGGCTGGGATTTGAACCCCGTACCCTGTCCACCAGAGTCCGTGCCACTGCCACTAATCTAAAGTGGCAGCCACACTCTCTAGGAGGCAGTACTGCTATCTTAACTCCCTACACCTCTGCCACTTGCTTTACCATGCTAGTTCACCTACCATTATACCCCTCCTGTCATCCTCCTCCTGGTTCCCCCTCCCTCCAGCGGTTATCCCTAAGTTACAGGCAATCTCACCCTTAATTCCCACCAACTTAGTTCCTACTCACCCTACTATGTCCATGCACTGACTACAACTCCCATCTCCTTGCCACTCCCCCTCCTCCCTCCCTGCCGTTAAATCCCTACCTATCCCCTGCTTCTCTACGATCACACTCCCAACTCCTCCTAGCCGCAGGCTTAACCTGTACCGCCATGCCCTGGCCAGAATTGTCCTCCTGCTACTCTTATCTGGCAATATCCACCCTAACCCTGGACCCACCAGGACCACCTCAACTGGAGGGTGTCCCGGACTGTTGATTGCCTCCATGAATATATGCAGCGTCCTGAAAAAATTCGACTCCCTCCAATGTTGGGTCGCACTAGCTCAATCCACACATCATTGCGCTGGTGGAAGCGTGGCTATCTAATTCCACCCTGACTCCCTTATTTACCCTCCTGGCTCACCTATATGATGAGATCGCGTAACCAAGCGTGGGGAGGCTGCGCTATCTACCAGGAGCTCCCTCACGGTCTCGCCCTCCCTGCACGGTCCTTGTCAATGGGGCCAAGCCCTCACCATGCTTCCCTGGACCCGCCAGATCCCCCTTTACCTCACTTCTGCCTACATACACACGGGTTCAAAACCCAGCTCTACTATCCCTCACACGACTACCTTGCCACCCTTCCCCACAACGCATGACAAAATCATAGTTGGGGACCACAATGTGAACTGGCTTGTCCTCCTCCTCCCCCACTCAGGACTCCTTCACAGCTCTGGATCTAACCCAACTAGTCTCCCAACCCACTCGTGTGAACCCCAAGAGGTACCTGCACCCTCCTTGATGTCATCATCACTAACCGCCCCCTAAAATCCTGGACATCCAAGTCCTCCTGATTCCTCAGTGACCACTCCTGTACTCTTCCTGGTTGGCCACACTGCCCGACCCACTTCACAGCCGCCTCCCGGCGCTCAGACCCTATGGCCTAAAAAACCTTAAACTTTTCCTTGAACAGCAAGACTGGTCCCTGATTCTCCATGCACCTGATATAGATACTGCTCTTGCCTTCTTTACCTCCGCCTTTAATAAAGCCTGCGATCTCTTTGCTCCCCTCTCTGCCGTCCGCTCCAAAAGACCTAACCTGCCCTGGATTACCCCTGCACTCTCACAGCTGCTCAGACACAGGGACAACCTTTGGTACCGTGCCGTAGAAACAAGGCGCCCAGCTGACAGACAGGCCTACAATGCTGCGCGAATAAGTGTACATGGGCTATCAGGAAGGCCAAAGCCGACCACTATCAGGCCACCCTCACCGCCTCCTGGGGGTGCGCCCGTACCTTCTGGGACAAGGTCAAACAACTGAATGGGAACTCTCGCTCCCCTCCCCCATCCCAGATTACCACCAACAACACCGCCATCACAGACCCCACCGACATTGCAAACCTCCTCAACACCGCCTTTACAGATCTTAGCCCTATCCTCCCCAGTAACTTCTTTGATCAACATCCCTCCCATCCTTCCCCTGCCCTCCACCGCCCTTGCTTCCACCTTCGCAGGGTAACTACCCAGGAAGCCAGACAGCACTTGACCCGTGCACTAAAAGGCAATAGTCCCAGTGACCTCTCCCTGGATCACAAAATTCTCCGGTTGGTCCTGGATCAAGTCCTCACCCCTCTCACCTGCCTTTTTAACAAATCCCTCTGCCTGGGACAATTTCCCTCCTCTTGGAAAACTGCAACGGTTACTCCAATCCATAAAGGGGGTGACAGGTCCTTAGCTGGGAACTATCGACCGATCTCCATTCTCCCACCCCTTTCCAAGGCGCTGGAAAACTAGTAGCTGCACAAATAACTGAATACCTGACCAAATACAACATCCTCTGCCCTGAACAACACGGCTTCCAGCGCGGAATCACTACACTAGCACTTCCCTTATAGAATTAGCTTCCTTCCTTCTCCTCTTTGGATGCTGGCACCCTGGCCGGGCCGTGTTTCCTTGACCTATCAAAGGCCTTTGACAGGTCTCCCTCTCTCCTACTGAAGCCCTCTGTCACATGGTTTTGCCCATGGACCACTTGCTTGGTGCTCCAGCTACCTTTCCCCGCTCCCAGCGTGTTAAAATTGGTGGGACACTCTCTGACCCATGCTCGATCCTCCTGAGGTTCCTCAGGGCTCCATCCTGGGCCCCTTCTCTCTCCTTTACCTTAACACCCTGCCCAGTCGTGCCCTGGGAAAATTCTTCTTCACGCAGATGATACCGTCCTCTTTTGCCACTGCCCGCCATCCAGCTTCCTCCAGGTTTCCTACAAAGGGGCCTATGGCAGCGCTGAAACCTGGCTTAAGGAGCATAGACTGATCATAAATCTTAAAAATCTAAAACCATGCTCTTTGCCCACCCCCAAAACAAATCTTCCAACTCCCTCTCGTATCCTTTCAGCTCTAAACTACAACTGGAGCAAGTCCACTCCTATAAGTATCTAGGTATCTTATTTGACTCAGCCCTCTCCTACCATACCCACATCGATTCACTCGCTTCTGTAGCCAACATACAAATTGGTATCCTGTACCGCTAAAAAAATTGTCTCCCCGGATGCCCTCCGGCTTGCAGTTACATCCTCATTCTATCCCTGGTGGACTATGGGCTACCTGTCTATGGTGCTGCCAGCATGGCGGCCCTCAACAAAATCCGCCTCCTCCTAGATAAGGCATGCAGGCTAATCACTAGACCCTAGGCTCACCCATACCTGCCAACTCTACGACCTTGCTACAATGCTTGACCTCGACGAACGCCTGCTATACCAAACGTGCCTCATCTCAAAAAAAAACCTTACTAGGACTCTCCCCTCCCGGGCTGTCTTCCTCCCTCCTCCCTGCCCAGCCCCTAGTCAGCACCCGGACCTCCTGCAAAGCCACCTTCCTGGTTCCCCGTGCTAGGACCTCACTTGTGCAGAGATCTTTCTGCCATAGAGCCCCTGCTTGGTACAACACTCTTCCTCGGGCCATCACTGAAATCCCATCCATCTCCACCTTCAAAAATGCCCTCAAAAGTGAGCTATTCAGCAAGCGCTGCTGCTCCTGTGCCTAACGGATGCTCAATCCCTCCTCTGTACTGACAATGCCCACTGGGCAGCTCCGTCTCCTCACTTCCTAACTTCTTACTTCTACACTACTGCTACGACCCCGCTGCCAACTGTATCTCTACTGACTTGAGCGTTCCATGTGATACTGCTTATGCTTAACTTATATTCAGCCCTGTTCCGTACAGATCATACCCCTGTCTGTAATATCTTCCTCCCCACTGCCCCACGCTCCTTGTAATCTGTTGGTCATGTGACCTGTTTTGACTGCATTATCGATTTACCTGTACTATTCCTGTATCATGCCCTATGTTCCTTGTAACCTGACATAGTAGATCTGTTTGGCTGTTATCATTCTACAATGACATACCGTTATGCTCCTAAACCATGTAATCCCCCTGTTGTCGACTATACCTGAATGTTCTGTGTATTATACTACCTATGTTTGCTGTAGCCATGTTGCCATTTATGTGTTCCTGTTTATACACATGCTCTTCTTTTGTATGTACCCTGCTTCCTGTATTATCTGTACCACCTATCTTTGTTGACGAGGTACTTTTGGAAATGAGCCCCTGGCTCAAAGGTTGTAAACTGATTGCAATATAAATAAATAAATATGTTCAGAGTGAATATACGCCTGGAGTATACTTGAGTAGACCAGAGATATAGAGGAGGAGTTTATTGATGATGGCTCTATAGGTCCAAACAGAGGCATTTTTTAACTTCCTTGTGTGAAGCGAAGGCCAGCCAAGTTGTGCATAGGAGGAGCAGTGGTCTGTTTTAAAAGGGGCGTTGGTAATGAATTTTAACGCTCTATGGTACAGTGTAGCTAAGGCGGCATTGGAACAATGGCTATAGAGAAAGTCTGCATAGTCAACAAGCGGGAGACATGTGGTCTGTACCAGCCTTATTTTTGCCTCCTGTTTAAGCAGATGTTTGATTCGGAATAATAGACCTAGCCTTTGTCTTAGCTTTTTGGACAGTTCCTCGATATGTGCAGCGAATGAGAGCCTGCAATCAAGCCCAAAACCCAAATATTTGAATTGATCCACTACCTCAAGTGGTTCCCCCAGAAGGGCCATGATCTGGAGCTTGGCTCCCGGGGGAGTTTGTTTACTGAATGGGCTCGGTGGGAGAGAAACATGATTTTAGTCTTCTTTGCATTAAGCAACAGTTTCAGGTGAAGAAGCTTTTGTTGTAGCAGGTTAAATTCCTGCTGCAGCTCTGCGCATGCAAGCTCAAGGGTTGGCCTAGCAACATAAAGTACTGTGTCATCAGCAAAAAGGTGGGCATTTGCTGTCTTGATTTTAGAATTGATGTCGTTGATATAAATCACAAATAATGGAGGCCCCAGGATCGATCTGTGGAACTCCCCTCTGCAAGGTTTTAAGTGGGGAGAGGTCACCTTGGGCTTTGACCTGTTATCTACCTGTGAGGTAGCAGGAGAACCATTACAAGGCGATGGCGTCTGAGACCAATGTCGTGCAACTTATACAATAATAAATCGTGGTCTACAGTATCAAATTCCTTGCTCAGGTACAAAATGACTGCACTGACATGGTTTTTAGAGTCGAGCGCAATTTGCCAATCATTTGTCACCAAAGCCAAGGTGGATACCGTACAATGTTTTGGTCTAAAACCAGATTGTAAAGGATTGAAAATGTTGGAGGTTTCCAGCTGTTCTCTTTGTTGTAAGGTAACCAGCTTTTCAAGTAATTTCGATAAGATGGGTAGCGGTGATATGGGCTGGTAGTTATTAAGGTCGCATGGGTCACCAGACTTAAAAAGAGGGACACTATGCGCTATTTTCCAAACGGAAGGAAGACCCCCCTGTGAACGGGACAAGTTGAAAAGATGGGTGATAGAGATGTCAGAAAGTGGTGTCCTAGCTTTAGAAAGAAGGGTCCAAGCTGATCAGCTCCAGTGCTTTTTTTTTTAGTGTCCAGAGAAATTAAGAGGTCCTCGACCTGCTTGAAGGATATTGGGCTAAAGCTGAACTTGATTGTTTGTTGGGAAACCATGGGGGTGGGCGGGATGGGTCTGAGTTGCAGGGCTGGGTGAGAATTTTGCTTGTTGGAGAGGTGTCAAAGGCTAATCCAGCAGTACCAAAATGATTAACTGTTATAGGATGCATTGGGTGCTTGTAAAAGTATTATGACTGGTAACTATCTTAGAAGGCAGAGATGACGATGAGCTATGCGGTTATATTTCCCTTAGAATTTGGCAGCATTATTTTTGGAGGAATCCAAGGCTGACTGAAAATACTTTGCTTTTTCTGTCCTTATCAGTTTAGTGCATTGGTTCCTGGCAGCTCTAAAGGCCACCCAGTCAGCTGCTAATTTGGTTTTACGTGCCCTTTTTCCATAGTACATCTCTGGCCGGAAAGACTGATTTTAATGCACTAGTAAACCAAGGACAGGACCTTTTCCTTGTTCTGAGTTTTGCTAGAGGTGCATGTTTGTTGATCACTTTCAGGACAAGGTTCTGAAACAGGTTATACGCCTCTGTGATTGTAGGTACATTATAAAAATCTTGCCATCTCATCTGACTTAAATCAGCCAGAAAATCGGTGCAGTTGACTTTGCGGTGACTCCTTTATATAGGAAACTGGAGGTGGATGTAAGCTATGGTATAGACCTCACACATGCTATAGCCCTGTGGTCACTGATGTCATTGTGGAATACCCTGGTATGTGAGATTTTGTGAAGTTTGTTAACAAAGATAAAATTAAAAAGGGGTGCTATCAGCAGGATTTTTAGTATGTGGGCGAGTAATTTTAGGAACAAGCTGAGTGAGGCCATAGGCGTCGCATAATTCTTATAAGGGTTTGGAGCAAGGGGAATCCCAGTCAAGGTTAAAGTCTCCCATGATGATCGATTCTATACTAGGTGCTTCCAGCAATTTGCGGAGATGTGATAACAACCTGAGGCCCCCTGACGGGGGGTTTATAACATCATTTGATGAGTCTATATTCATTATAGGCTGAGACATTTAAAGTGAGGCTTTTGAACTCTTTTGGTACAGTAGATGATTCAATGACTGATGCCATGAATTTATCTGATACATTGAGCCCCCCCCGATGGCCCATCAGTCCAATAAAGGCTGTATGAAGGGATATTAATTTCATGATCGGAGGTTGAGCCTTTTAGCCAGGATTCTGAAATCACCAGCATGTCAGGCTTGGTGTGACAGACCCATGCCTGATTTATATATGTGACGTCGTATACTGACGTCACAAAACGTGGTAGCACAGCAGCGGCTCTCAGGAATAGGAAATGGAAGGGATTGGCGACTTGGCTCCACAGTCAAAATACAATCCCTTTCCTTTCTAAAATAGGCACGGAGAAATACATATATTTTTTTGTATTGGCACTTGTAACAAAAGATCAAGAAAAAAAGATTGTTTGACACCTTTTATTTGATCAGCATAGATGTTACAAAAAACAAACAGGTGTTTAGCTTCTGATGAAGGGTTGTGTGTAATTCGAAAGCTTAAGCACCTGTTTTCTTTGGTAACATCTGTGTTGGTCCAGTAAAATATCAAATCATCTTTTTTTCTAAAATGAGGGCACATAATTCTGATTCTGGCACCAGTTGACTTGGGGACGTGAGGGTCCTTCATGGTTCTTGTGGGGCTATTTCAAAAAGAACAGGACAGATGCTTTCATTTGCATGGTGAGACTTGATCTCTCTTTATGGAAAGAAATCTGTGAGGGGTCAGATTGTTTTACGTAGTTAGAACATCAGTGTTTTAGGTGTCAACATGAGTGTGAATGAAAAGGTAAAACAAGGACACACCATTTCTCATGTTCACTTCATTCTTTCCCCCAGATGCAGCAATGAAAGGTAAATTACCAATACTATGACACCTTGTTACACGAACATTCCCAAAAATCACTCCCATGTCATTTTCATAAAACTTACTTGATAGATTCAGAATATGTTGTGACTAAAGCAAAAGAAAGAAATGTAGGAGCTACCATCCTTTTTTGCTTATATCTGCTTTCAGAGTTGCAGTTTCAGTGCTGCTCAGCTCAGGACAAAAATAATTGAAAAATCTCAATATAAAACTCACAAGAAAGCTATTCAAAACATTCAAATACACATGCAGAATGACTAGGACTTTAATATTCAGGAGCATCAGAAAAATGGGAATTTGAAACACAGAGAACAGCTATAACAGACATATGAGATTCTACGCTGCTGTACCACCGTAGTTGCGTAACTACTGTGGAACAGCAGCATCTGGAAGTGTATGAATTTCCACACACAACACTGAACCATATGCTACATAAATGCTGGTATGGAATTTTGTGTGCTTCTCTTAACCAGTTTAGTTGGTTCTCTCAACATCCACATCCATATATTAGCCCTGGACCAGCTGTCAAGAAATGTTTTTCTTCAAACATGAAGTCTTGCTACATTATAGACATTAGCAGTTTGATCCAGCTCTAGAACTGCCCCGGAGTGAAATGGTTAAAACCATTCCAAAATAGAATTTTGGCACCAGAGCAGCTCTATCTGTGTCATTTCAAACTTGAACTGTCAGATTCTTTACTCCGCCTCAGTGAACAGTCGCTCTGGAGATTTCTCCTTCTGCTCGGTTCATTTCTCGGTTTAAAAAGTGTTTTCTGGATTGGATTTAACCGAGAATAGTTTTATTTTTAACCGCAAAACCGCTCGTTCAAGCTCTATCTGTGGTAACCGTAAGTAAATGAAGGTTTTGTCTGTGTGGAACTTGAAGTTATCGTTCGGTTTGAACCGATCAGTGGGTTAAAACTCATTTAAAACTAAAAGATACTATTTTAGAGTGCGGTTCCCGTTCTTATCGGTTCTAAAAAACGGATTTTATTACGGTTTTTTCCAATACCGTGACACGTTAGGAACCCATAAGGGTGTTCTCCCTGGCACTGCCGCTAAAAGGGCAAGTTTTTGGTTAGGCTGGCATTATGTCTGAGAAAACCCAAAGAAAACCGGGCCTGATTGGTTTCAACACTGTGATGTTTGTGGGAAGTCTTTGCCAAGGCTGACCCACACACCATGTGTTTATTGTCTGAGGTTTGACCACCTCAGTCAGACTGCCTGGCATGTAAGAATTTCCCTGCAGCCACCCTGGAAAAAGATTGAGCAGGCTCAGGAACCCAGGAGGCCAAAAGTCCGCTGACCCGATGGCCAGCCCGTTCGGTGCCAACTGAACCAGAGGGAGTGCCCTCTGACCAGGGCCAGACCTCCTCTGGAAAAGAAAAGCTGGTTCTGAGGAACCAATTCCAGTAAAGAAAACAAGAAAATCAGCAGGTCTGAGTCCAAAATTCTTTTCTCCAACTGCTGCAGAGATAACAAAAGCCATACAAATTGTCCAGTCACTGTCTCAGGGTCCGTCAGACCACCACTATCTGGTAAAGGTCGGTTCGTCCGGTCCCAGTGGTTCAGGATTATGATATTGAGGAATTTTATGAACCAGAGGAGGGAGGAGGATTATGAACAGTATGAATGTGGCTGGGAAGGTCTGTGTGTGCCATTGAACGGACATCTCCCCAGACAGACTTTTTAGAATCTCCCCCTATGCTGTCTGAGTCCCCATCTCATTTTATGTTTTATAAAAAGTTGCTGAAACCCTCCAGCTTCCTTTAGAAGAGGCTGTGGATGACAAGAGGGCCTGATTTTGTAGAAATGATGGATATTCCAGAGTCTAGGAGATTGTCTATTCCTTTACATAAGTCTTTTAGAAACAAACAATTAAAATTTAAAGCTCCTAATTCTGTGCCTCCTGTAGATAAAAAGATGGACAGAAGGTATACATTGTCAGGCCTGATACAGAATTCCTTTCTCAGCAATGCAGTCATGTTGGGATAGTTCAGGCTGCTGCCTGTGATAAACTAATATTCCCTTGGCTTCACATCCTCTGATGAGGATTCAGGAAGATTGATGCCATGGCAAAAAAACAGTATATGGCAGCCTCTCTGGGACTCAGGCAAGCAAATTATATGGCTTATGTAGCTAGGTATCGAAATCTAGATGGGATACTGTTATGCAATTGGCCAAGCAGGCCCATGGCCAGCTGGCTAGTGAACTAGAACAGGTGGCTGCTGATGGTATTGAAGCCTCTAAGGTTCAGTTTCATGCTGCTGTGGATGTTAATGATGTTTCCTCTAGGGTCATGGCCACATCTGTAGCTTTTAAGTAGGGTTGGCCTGGCTCAGGTGTACTAGTTTGTCACAGGATACCCAGACTAAGGCTATGGATTTTCCTGTGTGGGAAATTCTCTGTTTGGAGAGCAGACAGAGAACTACATGAAGAAGATGGATGAATATAGGACTACTTACAAGGTGCCCAGGCTGAGGGAAGCAGCACTCCTCAAAGGCATGCCCCCAGGGGTAGGGTGAGCCTTTTCACAGGCCTTTCTGCCAGACTCAGGCCTCCTCTGCCTGTGCTCAGAGGGGGCTTCTTCAGAGGCAGGGCAGCAGGCGAGGGGTGGGTAGACCTGCTCCCACCCCAGCCTAAGCTCCCTGCAGAGCAGGCACCCTGATGGGGTGCCAGGGCATTCTCCTGTACCAGTGGGGGGCAGGCTGGCTTACTTCAGTCAGAATTGGGCTTCTTTAACCTCAGACAAGTGGGTTCTGGAAGTAGTAAGCCAGGGTCTGGTTCTCAGCTTCAAAAGTTTCCCAAGTTGAGAAGCAGACTTTTCTACCTGCAAGTGCTTAGACCCTCGCTCTGGAAACAGAGGTCTCATCCTATTAGCTCTCAGAGCAGTGAAGGTTCCTCCCTGCATCAGGGCAGGGGTCTGTATTCAGATGCTTCCTTACCTCAAAAGGCGGAGAATGGCGGCCCATTTTAGATCTCAGATATCTGAACAAGCATCTTTTGAAACCAAAGTTCAAAATGGTAACTCTGGCAATGATTTTACCTTCCCTAAGGCCAGGGACTGGCTAGCCTCCCTGGACCTCAAGGATGCCTATTTCCATGTCCTAATCAGAAGATCCCATGAAAGTACCTCAGATTGAACTGCCCTCAGGTCATTACCAGTTCAGAGCAATGCCCTTGACCTTACCTCTGCTCCAAGGGTATTCAAAGTGTCTAGCAGTGGCAGTGGCCCACTGAGGAGGCAGAGGGATTGCTGTTTTCCTATCTAGGCGACTGGCTCATTGTAGGCCAGTCCCCAGAACAGGTAAAATCTCACCTGCAGGTCACACAGCAGCTTCTCACCTCCCTGGTTTTCTGCTAAACCTACCAAAGTCGGTTCTGGAACCAGTCCAGGTACTCACCTTTATAGGGCAGAATTGGACACAAAGCTAGCCAGAGCCTTTCTTCCCCAGAAAGGGTAAGAATTTAGTGGCTCTGGCCTCTTCCTTCACTCTGCAGGTCTCTCGACCAGCAAGACACTTTCTGCAGCTCCTGGGGCACATGGCTGCATCCACAGCTGTTGTGCAGGGAGCCATATTTCAGATGAGACATTCAGTTTCACTTGAGAACCTTTTGGTCTCAGAGAAGAGACCCCCTTTCCAAGTTGGTCCCAGTGACTCGAACCTTGATCCTAGCTCTCTAGTGGTGGCAGGATCAGAGCAATTTAAGAGCGGGGGTCCCCTTCATTTCCCTCTCTCACGACTTGACTCTCCTACAGATGCTTCCCTTCTGGGTTGGGGAGCCCACATGGGCGACCTTTCCACTCAGGAGTTTGGTCCCCCAGGAATCTCTGCTCCACATCAATTTGCAGGAACTCAGAGCTGTCTTTTAGCTCTTCAAGCTTTTCTGCATCTGTCCGACAAGGTGATACAAGTCAGAACAGACAACACCACAACAATGTGGTACATCAACAAACAGGGGGCACTCGGTCTTGACCTTGTGCACGAGGCAATGAAGTTGTGGTCTCTGGCCTATTCCTGAACACTTCCCTCATAGGTTCATCTTCCAGGAAGGACAATGTCCTAGCGGATGCCCTCAGCAGGATTTCCCAGGGCCATCACGAATGGTCCCTGGATCCTCAAGTGCTGGGGATAGTTTTTGCCAGGTGGGCATCCCTCAGATAGATCTTTTGCAGCCCCAGACAATCACAAACTTCCTCTGTTCTGTTGCAGGCCTCCAGTGCTGGGCTCAGTTCCCTGGATGCCCTTCTTCTGGATTGGGAGGGAAGTTCTTCTATGCTTTCCCCTTTCTCTCCTATTCAAAGTACTAGTCAAAATCAGATCTCAGCCTTGCAGGGGTGATTCTGATTGCCCCGGATTGGGCCAGGCAGCCCTGGTACCCTCCTTCTGTCTCTGACAGTCCATCTTCCCTGTGCCTCCCAGGAATCACAATCTGTTGACTTGTGCCCAGGGAAGGGTTTGGTATCGGACCTCAAATCCCTCAACCTCAAGGCCTGGCTCTTGAGGTTAGAGTTGCTGATTTACACCCCTCTCAGGGTGTTCTTGAGATCCTAAAGGCTTCCAGAAAGCCTTCCACTAGAACTACTTATAGTTCCTAATTGGAAAAGGTTTTCCATTTGGTGTGCTGGGAAAATATTTCCCAGAATCTGCTGAATTGCCCATTTTGTTAGATTACATGGTACATCTTAATTCCTTGGGTCTCAGACCAGCTACCCTGAGAGTTCATTTGGCAGCTGTGTCTGCTTTTGTTCAGCAGGAAAGTCATCCCTCTTTCCTCTCATCCTGTGTTTCCAAGTTTTTAAAGGATTACTCCATACTAATCCTCCCTTTAGGAACCGGCCCTGCTTGGGACCTTAATGTTTGCATTGCCCAGTTAATGCAACCCCCTTTGAACCTCTGTCTTCTGCAGAGCTTAAGTACCTAACTTGGAAAACTGTTTTCTAGTGGCTATCACTTCTGCCAGACGCATAAGTGAGATTAAAGCCTTGTCAGTGGAGACTGACTTTATTTCTTTCCACAGGGATAAGGTAGTCCTTAGGACTAGTAGGAAGTTTTGCCTAAGGTGGTTTCAGATTTCCATCTTAATCAATCTATCTCCTTCCAGTATTTTCACTGATCACTCCTCTTGGGGTGAGAGGAGGTTGCACAGCCTGGATGTTAAGAGAGCTCTTAGTTATTATATAGACGCACAAAGGTCACAGGTTGAATCCTCAACTTTCCTTACCTATGGTGAAGTTGGAAAGGCAAACCTGCCACTAAGAGATCAATAGCCAGGTGGATTGTCTCTTGTATCCAATTTTGTTATCAGAAAGTGGGCAGAGCCCCCCTCGATTTGAGGGCTCATTCTAGGGAGTACAGCTGCGTCTCTAGCTGCTGCCAGAATATCCCTGTATTAGAGATTTGCCAGGCTGCTACTTGGAAAAGCAGTACACGTTTACCAAGCATTACTCTCCCTGGATGTCCAGGCCAGGAGATGCTTTCGCTTGCTCAGCTGTTCTTCAGAGCCTATTCCCTAAGTAGGTTCTGCCCCCTCCATGGAGGTACTGCTGTGTATTCTGCTAATGTCTATATAATATAGCAAGACTTCATGTTGTTTGAAGAAAAATTACTCACCTTAGTAATGTTGTTTCTTCTAATGAGTCTATATATTATAGACCTCCCAACCTGCCCCTCTCAGAACCTCTACTTGGTGGGGTGCGGGCAACTTAGTGTAGGCACTACTTATGTCCTGTTAGCATTTTGTCCCCTTTGGGACTTTGGGGGTGTGTAGTATGCAGCGTGTGTGTGTTTTATTATACTTATGTTCCATTTTCATATTATTAGAATGGTGTTAGTATTTCTGGTCCCTGACTTGAGTCTTGGGTGTTGGGACCATCAATGGTTGTTATTATTTAGGTAGCCATTTGGCTAGTGTGAGTTACAGTTCCACACAGACCTTAGTGAGTTTGGCTCATAAAGATCTGACAGTTCAAGTTTGAAATGACACAGATAGAGCTGCTCTCGTGCCAAAATTCTATTTTGGAATGGTTTTAACCATTTCACTCCGGGGCAGTTCTAGAGCTGGATCAAACTGCTAATGTTATAATATAGCAAGACTCCATTAGAAGAAACAACATTACTAAGGTGAGTAATTTTTTCTTCATCTCTGAACAGGGACTCAAGATGTTTGACAGGTAGACTTATAATATGTATTATGAACCGAGGATCGTAAATAGAGGAATCTGATTGGCTGAGAGCTCTTTGAAGCTGTGATGATATTGGGCTACATCATCACGGCTTCAGAAAAGTTCCAGTGCCACCAGCCTCCTTGCTCTCTACTGTCTGAGAACTATTTTTTTCAAAATGTACTCCTACACCACCCTAAAAGTTTTTAAAACCTGTTTCTTTTAATTTTTTTTTATTTAAAAAACTTGAAACTCAGTTCATAACAGCAGTAAGTCACTCCAGGGTATGGTATATCATGGGATATTGTCACGTCTTGGGTGGTTGGGCCTTTCGGCCCTGTATTCATTTAACCACCCAGGCGTGATGTTATCTCTGATATACCACTAACAAATGTATATTAGCTTAATTCAACATTCTACTATTAGTAATTCATAAAATCAGTTTAGTAAGTAGTTTCTAGGACTGGTTAACTATTCTGAACTTTTTTATTATGTTACTTGGAGAATGCTTAGGCCCTTTATGAATATGTCTGATTTTATTTATTTTTTGTTTCAGGCAAGGATTGGAATCCTTGTATTACATTTTAATTTATGTATGCATTTATTCAAATGTTATTTCTGTAAACAACTTTTTCTCGTCTGATTCATAACGAGACTAATAAAGGGTGTGTGGCATCTAACTGAACTGTTGAAACCCACATGCTCAGCCAACTATACTAAACCTTCTATGACAGTAATTGTTTTAAAAATAGTCTGCATCTATAGGCACTCGAGCCCCCTTATCTGTTAACATACTGTACAGTAACACGTATCTATAAACATTTCTAGGATCAAAAGGTAACCCTGGAGGAAGATCTAAAAGATGCCCTGCACCTTAACCAAAACATCCCTCATCATCTGCCCAGAAAAGCAGTAGCCAGGTAAGCAGCAAACCTTAATTGATCTGCTAACTAATGATTAGATCAGCAGCAGTTTCTAGAACTAATTTGTCAGCTGCATTTCTGTGAAATCCTTAGTCAAGGAATTGTGGTTTACAGGAGGTGTGCAGTATTTTTGATAGAAACAAGGCAAACACAACTCTGCCTTTGCAAAATGAATTAATTGCATTATTGATGTAGTTATTTTACTACTTAGTGTGGCAGTCTTTACATTAATCAGCAAGTTGTGCAGTTCTGATTTATACATACCAATGCAGTACGTTGATTAGCTGTGTTCTAGTTGTAAATTACGTAATTCTGTGTTAGTGTGGGTATAGTTCATTCTTCACAGGTACTGTACCGTGATACAGAGGTCATTGAGGTCTGTTCACCTAGACTAAACAATTAAAGTAACCTTTTAGCTTCCTGTACCACAAGACAAGAGTGTTCTGGTCTGTGTTGGGTTGTGATTTAAAGCTGACTTTTTCCAGTGAATTCACTGGGTCCCAACAGTGTGTACTGCTTAAAGAGCTAGTAGCACCGAACTGTAGTAGGCAGGAAATGCTAGTAATGTTTAAAAGTCGTCCCTTATTATTTTTTATTTCTGAAATGTTTTTTTCCTTTTCTATGTGTTCATTAGATGGTTTTATACTCAGTAGTACTGGGTGTGATGTGAAAACCAATGCTTCACATGGAAGCAGACATATAGTATCATTAGCTTGGACCTCAGTCATTGTTGCATCACAAGCCCTGCAGCCTGATTGGTAATATGTGTGTAACCCCCAGGTGGCGCTATCCCAAGGGCTACTACCCCTGCCTGACTGACTACTGACAGGTTGAAGGGCCTGGGTCCAATGGCGAGTGCCTCCACCCAGAGGTCAGGGTTTGCAGTAGTTAAACTAACTTGGTCAAAGCCCTCTGGGACACTGTAACCCTCCTTTCTTCCCACTAGTGGCCCACACAGTGCATCAGGAATATCTTCACAATGTACACTTACCCCCAGGACTGGCTCTGTCGACTGGATGCTGGGGACCCCCTGTAAAACAAGATACAATGCAAAAGCCACAGTACAATACTTTAACATAAACGAATACCTCAGACAGTGTAACTTTGCTGAAACAAACAGATCTGATTTATTTAAGGAGCTGTAACAAGGAAGGGGGAAATCAGGTTAATTAGGTTAAACACATTAATAAGCACAGTATTGTGCGCATAGTCATAGTCCCAATTTGTCACTTTCACTGGGTACCCAGGATGCGGGGAGGGCTAGCCAGGATCGGTGCAGCTGGTTGGGGCCCTGTAATGGAAAAATACTGGCACAATACCCAAATTGTAATCCGGAGCCGGTTGGCTCAGTTTGTGAAGAAATGAAAAAAAAAAACCAACAATTAGATGACACACTTGCAATTCAATAAACAGATGGCAGGGAGCTACCCTGCTTTGTACTCACAAACTCAGTGCTGGGAACTGGAAGGAAGGCAGATTGTCCTGGATTGCCAGGAGGAGCAGACCCTGTGGACAAGGTCCTTGTAACTGGACCCCACTACAGTTTAGAGCAAATGGATGTAGTCTGGATTAAGCTGGGGTTTACTTCCAGCTTCATGCACTCAATTCACTGTACAGGGGATTTGAAACGCGATTCCCCACAAGCACTACACACATTTATATGTAAAAGGAAAGTACTATACCAGGCAGGCTGCTTCTCTATCCCAATCGCAATTACTGCACAGTACCCGGGAGAACACACAGCAGATTCAGTTCCTGACAGACCGAGCGTGATTCAGCAATTTCTCCAGTCTTCTACAGGGTGAGCCTAGTTTCTACTCTTCAGATCTCCTTGATTCTCTTCACAGGCTGGATTCAGTCCGAACAGGCGCTTGCACAAGCTGCAGACTGAAACTTAGGGCCTTATACACGATTCCCGTGCTAAAACTATACACCGAAGAAGCACACAGCTCCCTGTCTCTTCACTGCCCAAACTGATCTGATCTTTCCAGTAGACAGAGCCGGGCATTTCCTTTGAGTTCCTCCCAGTTCAGTTGGCTGTTTTGCTGTCACCACAGTCAGACTTCCTGTTGGTGCAAAAACGCAGAAGTCCAAACTACAATTCCCAGAGGCATCTGCCATACAGTCCCATTGTGGCTGGCTCAGCTTAAGAGTCCAAGTTCTGATTTGCCAGCAGCAGGCTCTATTTTAATGGTCCCCCACGCTGATTGGTCCAGTTCAGCAGTTCAATTCCAACAAAGAGGGGAAACACACACAGAGAGTCCCAGCTTCAATAAAACAGGTTAGATAAACTGCAATCTCACAAATGCTGCTAAATGATTACAGGCAAACAGTTACAGCTTTCAGATGGGCTCCCTTTGCACTCTTAGCGACTGCAAAATGGAGCGAATTGGCAGCAACCAGGCGGATTTGGGTATTAGAACACAATCCCCCCATCAATTAATTATGGTCACAAGCAGCAGCTCTTAAAGAGACAGTACCAGAGGCTCTAAAAGCACTCACACTCAAGCAGCTTAAACGCTGAACACCTCCAGACTTGGAGCATTCAAGCAAGCTTCTGAAGACTTTGGGAACCCCCATTTGCAAGGGTTACACCTTTCCGGCCTGGAAAGCTTGACGTCCGCGATCAAGCAAGTACCCCCGTAAGTTTCAATTGCAACCATATACATTTGCATCAGTATCACATTAGGCTCATACATGTAATCATCAGTCAATATATCACTTTATCAGAAACACATTTCTGAAACTTTGCAGTATGTCACTCTTTACACAGTATTACACACACATTGTACCATAACTCAGGTTATTACCTCTTGTACATGAAACCTGAAGAGAGGGGGGGCCCTTCCCTATCAGCTGCATTGGGGGCTGGATGGGGCAGGGCACCATACCTAGAGGGCAACACAAGTAACTTGAGTTAGCACTGATGTTCAATTTGGGCAATGAGCCGGGACACATACTCTCCTTTATGGACAACATTAAGAGGCAAGTCCAAGGCCTCCAGGGAATCATAACTGAGGTGCACCACAGGCTTTACAGCTCGACCAGTCTTTCTAGGGAGAACTGTTACAGTCTCTGCACTCTGAGCCTCATTTTCAGCATTGTCTTTACTTGCCAGGGGAGTCTTCATTGGGATAGAGGGGCTAGAACTTGGGGCACTTTCAGCTCCAGGAGTTACAGTCTCTGAGTCCACAACACTTGGCTCACGTGGAGAGCTTTCTGACATTGACAGTGAATTATCAGGGCACTCAACACTCTCTTCTTATTCTGGTATGTCACCAGTCTGTTCCAGTCCATCATTTTTCTCCTCTGAAAGCTCAAACAGTTGAACCATACACAATGATTCCATATCATCTGACTTAATGCTTTGCATTTCACTTTCTGGAAGCCTTGGCTCCAGGGACAAAGCTGGGGGCTTAGACAGTCCAGAAGGCCCAGCTTCATCTCCAGGATTGACTAGGGGATTTCCCCGAAACAATTGACTCAGTTCGTAAGAAGGGTAGTATTCAAAACCACACTAACTTTCCTCTGACATGGACTGACAGTCATGTTCAACTGGGACTTGTGGAGGGGAACACTTTAACTCAGCTTCTGTAGGTGCAGGCTTTCTTAATTTTTTGCTTAGCAGCAGCTCTAGTCACTGGTCCAGAGGGGCACCTCTTGAGGGCTCAGACTCAATCAAGATTTGTCCAATGTGTGCAAATTATTTCTATGCATTGTTTTATCATCTTTTGAATTATTCCCGGCCTTACTTTGTACACAGGAAGATCATCTAGTTTGCCTAACTACAATGTGAGGTGGGAGATGGTGCCATCTGTCAGCATTCTTATGTTTGCCATGTAGTCCCAGATTTCTTGTAATACCCCAAGGTCTCCTTCCTGAGTTCCTGTGCTTTCACCTTTATCATACCTTTCTTTGTTGGCCAGATTTCTTTGGCAGCCATGGTTTGAGCCAGTTAGTACGCATGATTTAGCTGGGCCTTTAACTTCCTGCACATGCTGTAAATAGTTGTCAGCTTGAACTCCCATCAGGAGAGACCCCAAAACACACATCTACTGGCAGTCGAGCTTCTCTTCCAAACATCAGGCGGTAGGGGAGAACCCAGTGGCATCACTTTTGCAGTTGTAGGCATGTACCAGGATGCTAATTTGTTGGTTCGATTCCAGGCTTGTCCTTTGGGTGGAGGGAACAACAGTATATCTAGCAAGGTGCGTGCTGAAACGCTCAGAGCTGTGGGTCCCCTGGGGTGGTAAGGGGTGGTTCTGGACTTTCGCACTCCCCACAGAGAAGCATCTCTTTGATCAGGCGACTCTCAAAGTCTCTCCCTTGATCAGAATGGATTCTTTTGGAGCTCCATAGTGAACAAAAAGTTTTCTACAAGTAGTTTTGCCACAGTGGATGCCTTCTGGTCCTTGGGGAAAGCTTGGACTGTGAGTTCTCCTCCACTCCTTCTTCTCCTTGGTAACACCAAAAGGTGCACATAGTGTGTTCATATAACCCCTACCGGGGGTCTGCAAGGATTGTCGTCACTACTGGGTTACTTCAGGAGAAGGTGGGCTCAGGCGAGCTTCTCCTACTAGGTGACCTAACCTTAACTGGTTGGGACCTCATACCGTTGTATAAACCATTACTCTCTGGCCTCCTCCTCAGTCAGTCATTATGGAACCCACCCGCTCTCCAGTCGTGGGGATAAAGGGTCACTATTGACTGGATCCTGTGCAACCGGCTGGACAAAATTGTTAAGTCAGGACTCCTTCCTGACTCCATCTCGGACCACTCACCGGTATACTGCATCTGGGGCTCAGACCCGCCCAGGGTCCCCTGACGAGTTGTAACTATGAGGGACTACTCGAAATTCTCGATCCCCACCTACCTCAAGGACCTGCAGGGAGTGTCTTGGAACCACATCATGGCTATGCCAGACCCCGTTACAGCCATTGACCTCTTCCTTGCGGCATTTGCGCCGATCCAAAACAGGAACGCTCCCCTTTCCAAGAGACGTGTCCGAGGATCGGTGACCAAATGGCTTCACAACGAGTTCCTATCTCTCATGAAGCAGTGGGATAAGGCCTGGTCAAAATATAGGGCATCGAGCAACCAAATGGACCTCCAGGTGTACCGTCAACTTAGAAACTCCTGCAAGAGGGCTATCGTTCTCATGATAGCCAATACTGTAGCTTTGCACTTATTGCCACTGCACGCAACACCCCAGACATTTCTGGGTGAACATAAAAGCCTAGTCAGTGGCTCACTCAAACTCAAGTTACTACTTGATATGACAATTGGTGAGGCAAACTGCAATAACCCTCTAACCATTGCCTCCTCCTTCAACCGCCTCTTCACTGACCTGCGTCCGCCCCTTCCCACTGCCAGCTGCCCCAGTCCTCAGCTCCGCCCCCAGTCTCGCCCACCCTTCTACCTCAAGAAGATCACTGTGAGGGAGACCCATTCTCTCCTTATCGGTCTCTCCCACCATGCGGGGGCGGGTCACGATGGCCTCAAACCCAGGCTTCTCAGCCTGGGGGCTCCCCTCATTGCCAGGCCACTCGCCCACATCTTCAACACCTCGCTCATAACAGGGGTCATCCCCGACTTATGGAAAATTGCCAGGGTTGTCCCTGTACTGAAAAATGGTGACCCCAAGGACATTAACAATTATCGTCCTATCGCCATACTCTCAGCTGCAAGCAAACTGCTGGAAAAAGCAGTTGTGTCACAGATTCTACACTACATCCAGGAATATAATGTCCTTTCCCCATGTCAGCATGGCTTCCGTAAAAACCACAGCACCTCTACGGCACTAGCCGAAGTCACAACAAGGATCAGGACCGCAACCGATCAGGGAAAACTCACGGGGGCCATATTTGTGGACCTGTCCAAAGCCTTTGACCATGTAGATCGTCCCCTCCTCCTCGGCACACTCCACACCCTCGGCTTCTCCCGCCGTTCCCTCGACTGGTTCTCCAGCTACCTTGGGGACAGGAAGCAACTCACCTGCTTCAATCGTACCCTCTAGCCCCTCCTGCCCGTATCCAGTGGAGTAGCCCAAGGATCTGTCCTTGGACCGAACCTGTTCTCTCTGTTTGTCAATGGCTTACCCTCCACTGCTACCGAAGGGCACCTTACCATGTATGCGGATGACCTCGTCCTGTTAGCTCCCACGAGATCACCAACATCAATGCCCAACTCAACTCTGACTTCTCCCAAATCTGTAAATGGATGGAAGGGCACAAACTCGTAGTCAACCTTAAGAAAACCCAGGCAATGCTATTCGGCACTGCGGTCAAAATCTCCTTCTGCACGACGCCCCTTAAAATCCTTGGTACCTGTAACTCCCTACTGGCTACAACAGACTCTGCTAAGTACCCCGGACTCACCCTTGACCCCCAGCTGGACCTCTCTGGGCACATCAGGAACATCTGCCATGCCACTAATGGTAAACTTGGCCTTGCTTATAGGGCCAAGGACTGTCTCACCCCCGACGCCCGGCTGGCTTTAGCGAGGGGGGGTACTTCTGCCCACCCTCTCCTATGGTCTCGTCGCCTTTGCCTCTGCTCCCTCCTCATGCCTTGCAAAGTGGGATACCACGTACAACAACATATGCCGCTTTGCGCTCTCGGCCCCCACGACTTACCCACGATGTGAGCCTCTACCCCGCCTGATTGGCTCTCCCTGATAAATTCGGACATACTCCATGGGCAACTTCGACAACATTATCCGTATTCCACCCCTGCCTCGCCTGCCTCCCCTGAAACATGCCTCCCCGTCTACCACCTTAGGTCCTGTGTGTCCCAGACCCGCCTGGTCCCCAGGACCCGCTCCCTCACTGGTGATAGGGCATTTGCCTCTCACACACCCAAGCTGTGGAACTCCCTTCCCCCCAGGTCCAAGTCTCCCCCTCCCACTCCACCTTTAAAACCTCCCTCTGGAACTTCCTGAAGCCTGCTGCTACCTGCCTGTGTGCGGCCTAATCGTCCCGCCCCACGACCTTTTCTGCTATGATTCCCCAACCTAGCTCTGCCCCCCTCCTTGCTGCTGGCTCAGTGCAGCACTCTACTAGTTAAGTTTGCCGTTTAGTGTCTTTTACCCTGGGGGGGAATCTCACACCACCCTGTAGCCCCTGTGTCAGTATGTTTTGTAACCTGTGGTTGTCTACATGCAATTCCATTGCTTCTTCTCACAACCCCTTGTTGTTCACCCCACCTTGTTGGTGTACGTGCTGCTTCCCTATTGTTAGGTTACTCTGTACCGTATGCACCTGACAAAATGTTTCTGCTCCTGATTGCAATGCTGTCTATGTATCTATCGATAAGTTATTCTGTACTGTATGCACCTGACAAAATGTTATCTCTGTAACTACTGCTCTGTCTCATTGTTGGAGTATGCCTGCTCCTGATTGTAATTGTCATCAATGCTCCTGATTGTAATTGTTGTCAATGTATCTTCTCCTATTTAATTACCCTGTGATTCTCCCGGGTCGCACCTGAAAATAGGCACTGGCTGTCTAGTGTGCTTACCTGGTTACCAAAAGCAAATAAATAAATATCTAGTAAAATGGTCAGTGACCACCAGCACATTACTAATATTTCTTTGATCTGACTCCAAACTCAGGAAATCAATACAGACCAGCTCCATGGGTGCACTGGTGGTGATGTTAACAAGGGGGGCAGCCCTCTGGGGCAAAGCTTTCCTCTGTGAGCATCGACTACAAGTTTGAATGTGTTGCTCCACATCAGCCCCCATCTTAGGCCAATAGAATCTGGATCTCACCAAGTCAAGTGTTCTGTCTATACCAAGGTGCCCCATGTGGTTGTGTAAGGACCTCAGTACTGAGTCTCGAAAGGCAGTGGGCAGCACTAGTTGTTGTTTGTCTACTTGTCCCCCTCTGTGTACTGTTTCTCAGTATAACAGTCTATTGATCAGTTTCAACTTAGGACCTTCTTTGTATAACAATGCATTTCTCAGATCAGTGGAACGTAATTTGGACACATCTTTCCCTGCATAGAGGGCTTCTAAAGCTGATTTGATCTTGGGATCGTGGGATTGAGCCCGCCGAATACTGTCATTGTCCAGCTGAGGCAGTGCACCAATGTCTATTGCAGAAAAGTGGCAATAAGCAGCAGGTATGCAATTCTCAGAGGGTCCCAAACAATCCACCATACAGTCCACTGCGTCCGTGGACATTTGTTCCTCCCTGTCAAACTTCTGGCAGAGTGCTCGAATATCAAGATCTTACTTCGAGATACAGCTCTTGCAGCAGGTTACACCATTAGGACTGAAGCCAGCAGGCGCCAGGACCCCGGAGATCTTTTCTAGCTAGCTATCTTCAGCGGGGACCGCCCCCGACGTCGGCCCGCCTCCGACGTTAGGCGTGGTATAAGAGGGGGCGGTCCAGCAGAATCCCCAGTTCTTTCCCCGTCGAAAGTGCATGCCTCGACCCTACGGGTTAGTTCTAGCGACTAAGCGTGGTTTTCAAATTGTGAGATTTGCTGGGAAGATTTCTACAATCAAGAGTTACCTGTCTGATGTCCTCCCGACGCCATTCTTCCAAGTACACGTGCGGCAAACAAATTCCGTTTGAAACCCGCACTCAGCGTCGTCCGGTGCCTGGGCCCAGACCACGATACTAAGGCCTGCTCCTGTGCCAGGGGTTCAATAGCCCGCACTAGATCCACGGCAGAAGGCCCTTCAAGCCTACCTCCTGGAAGAGCAACTTCAGGCGATGTCCTCCAAGGATTCGCGCATCAACGCCGAGAAGAAGAAGAAGTCCAGGATCCTGCCCGGTCGCCGGTTTGGGCCTCCGAGTCCCGGAGCTCCGGGTCTCTGTCGGACCGCTCGCCTTCCAGGGCCTCTTCGCTCCCCCCTGCTGCGGTTCCTGCTACTAAGCCCGCTCAGGCCTCTGCCGCCAGGCCGTCATCTTCTTCATCTGCCCAGAAGGCCTTGGCGAAGTCAGGGGAACGCCACCACCACAAGTCGGGCTCCGGCCTCGCCCTTACGCGCCGGGTCTTCCTCTCTCCCGGAAGACCTTGGAGCTCACTCCGCTGAGGAAGCCGGGGATCCGCGCTGCCAGACCGCTGGCCGCCATTCGCCACCGAAAGCCGGACTGCTGGTGCCGCCCTTTCATGCGATCGGACGCCGTGGAGGGGACCGACGCCCCGCGCCACCTGAGCCGAGGGCTCCTGCGCCCGGCGCCCGGTCGGACAGGAGTCCCCACCGAGGAGGATCTCGCCCAGCCCTGATGACCAGGCGGGCGTTCCCGGCCGCGAGGAGTCTCCCCGGGGTCCCTCGCCACCGCCCGAGGCCCCCGTGGAGCCGTCGCCGGGACCCGATGTCCAGCCCTCGACCTCGGAGCCGACGTCGGGACTGTCCTTGGCTGAGGTGAAGGACCTCTTTACATACTGGTGGGATACTATCAGGAAGGATGTGGTACCCCCAGTCCTTCCTCCTCCTCCTCCTCTTCCTGTTACTGCAGCTCCGGCCCCACCTTCACCTGTGAGGTCAGCTGGCCATTCTGTCCCCAGGGAGCCTGAGACTCCTCCCAGGGCCGACCTCCTAAAGGGAGACCTCCTCTAAATCTTCGTCCTCGGGCCCAGCCCCAAGAGGTCCAGGAGGCGTCGCTGTCGCCGTCAGCGGAGGAAACAGGATCATCTTGCTCATCGTCCAGATCCCCATCTCAGTCTCGCCCCTCGCCGGGACCCACGTGAGACTCCAAGGTCTCCTCCGGACGATCCATCCGTCATGGATATACTCAGACATATCCAGGAGAATATGGGTTGGGAAGCAGAGAACTCGACCCGAGAGCTCGCCTGGCGAGTACCTTGACAGAAAGACCCTAAGCCTGTGGTGGTGCCACCCTTGGTAGAACACTTTCGTGGATGTCACTCCAAGGCTGCGTGAAGCGTCCACATTCGCTCCCGGCGGTGCCGAAGAAGGCTGACAGGCTGTACCAGGGCCCCTAAGGGGGACCAGTACCTGTCACAGCACCCTCTGGCTGACTCCCTGGTGATCACTGCCTCACATGATCGGTCCCAGAGACAGCAACATTTGAGCACCCTACCACCGGACCCAGAGTCCAAACAGCTGGACTCTCTGGGGAGACGCACTTACGCTTCCGCGACTTGCGCCCTTAGGTCCCTGAACTACCTCACCCACGTGGTGCAGTTTCAGAACGCCCTGTGGGAGCAGGGCCTAGGGGTGGCCGAGAGGCTGCCGGAAGGTGAGCAGAAGGAGGGAGATGCTTCAGCTCCTCCGGACCGGAGATTCAGGCGATTAGGAACCCATTTTTAAGAGCCGCATATGATTCAGCGGACTCGTCAGCCAGGGCGGCTGCTTCAGGTGTTTGCCTCCGGAGGCACTCTTGGCTTCGTGTCTCCGGTTTCACCCCAGACGTCCAGAAAAATATTTTGGACGCTACTTTTGAAGGTGAGGTATTGTTTGGTAACCCGTCAGAGCGCATTATTACCAAACTCCAAGAGGCTGGAAAGGCGGTCCGGACAGTCCAGGCGATGTACCGGCCGAGGCTTGGCTCCTTTCGTAGGAGCCAAGGCCGTTTCCGTGGGCGGACTCAGAGGCAACAGCCCCGTTCCGCCACACAACACAGGGGCTCTGGCTTCCGAAGGACCCAGGGGAAGCAGCCCGCCAGCAGGGGTCAGCGCCCTTCCAAGGCCACCCAGCCGGCGGGTCCTTCAGCCGCCACAGCATGACTCCTTTCCGGCCCCCGCCCCTCAGGATCAACGGGACTTTTCGGTCGGGGGTCGCATTGCGAACTTCCTGTCGGGTTGGCAGGCAGTAACCGCAGCAGGTGGAGTTCTTCAACTGGTCAGCATAGGCCACTTTTTAGAGTTCGCAGAACAGCCACCCTTGAGGCCTCCTCTGCTCTCCCGGTACTCGGGTCAGCACCGCGACTTGATTTGGCAAGAGGTGATCGCTCTCTTGGACAAGGGAGCAATTTAACCTGTCCCAGGAAACCAGAGAGGACTAGGGTATTATTCTCACTTCTTCCTGGTTCCCAAAAAGACAAGGGACCTCCGTCCAATTCTGGACTTAAGCGACCTCAACCTGTCGGTCGCTTACAAAAGGTTTCGCATGGTGACCCTTCCGGGTCTCATTCCCATGCTAAAACAAGGTGCCTATTTAGCGTCCTTAGACATGCAGGATGCCTACCTGCACATCCCCATAGCTCAGGCGCATCAGAGGTTCCTGCGCTTCGAGTTCTTAGGCCACCATTTCCAATTCGAGCTCTTCCCTTCGGACTGTCATCCGCCAAGGTTTTCACCAAGTGCATGGCGGTCGTGGCAGCTGCTCTAGGGAGGAAGGCCACTATGTGTCTCCTGCACTCGATCATTGGCTTCATGGCCGCCTCCAGAGAGGTGCTTCTGCAGGCGATCCAGGACACTCAGATCCTGTTTAGATCAGCCGGATTTTGATAAACCAGGAGAAGTCGGTCTTGGTACCGTCGCAGAACCTGCAGTTCATAGGCGCAGTGCTGGACACGGTCCAGGGGAGGGCCTTCCTCCCAGGCGACAGGGCGGAATGCATCAGGTCCCTCATAGAGGACCTATCAGCGAATCAGACCGCTCCGGCCAGGTTGGTCCTTCGCTTGCTCGGGTCACTATGGCTGCGACCATTCCCACGGTCCCTCTCGCGGCTCCACATGCGGCGAACGCAGTGGATGCTCAAGGCGCGAGTGGGACCAGAGGCAAGATCATCTAGCACACCGGTCAGAATCACAAACCGGTGATTCAGGACTGGCAATATTGGTATAGCCCCGGGTCGCTCTCCGCGGGCGCCCTCGCAGCGCCGCCCCAGAGATTACCCTCACCACGGACGCTTCAGGTCTTGGGTGGGGAGCTCACCTGGATGGGGTGAAGTCTCAGGGCGATGGAGTCCGCTGGAGCTCATCTGCACATCAATGTTCTGGAGATGAGGCGTACTCTACGCTCTCCAGGCTTTCCAGTCCATAATCCCACCGTGTACCATCCTGCTTCAGACGGACAACACGGCGGTGATGTACTACCTCAACAAACAAGGAGGCGCACACTCTTACCCCCTTTGCAGGGAGGCCATGAGAGTGTGGGATTGGGTAATCGGACACTGCGCAAGTCTAGTCGCGGTACACGTTCCCGGCGTGGACAACACGATCGCGGACGGCCTGAGTCGCTCCCAGGCCAGAGTCCACGAGTGGGAACTTCTTCAGGAGGCTCAGGATCTGTTCCTTCGATGGGGAACTCCAGAGTTAGACTTATTCGCATCCCCATCCAGCGCCAAAACTGCCCAATTTCTGCTCGCTAGATCCAGGGCCTGGAGTTTTCTGGCGGGACGCTGTTGTCCATCTCCTGGGAGAACAGGTTCCTCTGCGCTTTCCCTCCTTTCCGTTGATCCAGAGTTCTGCTCAAACTGCCTTGGGGAGCGGGCAGCGTTTGATTCTGAGTGGCCCCATTCTGGCCCAGACAAATCTAGTTCCCATTGCTGGCCGAGCTGTCTAGGAACCTCCACTCCCACTACGCCGCAGTTCTCACCTTCTGTCTCCAGGAGCAAGGTTCAGTTATGCATCCGGATCTGCGGTCTTTGAACCTGCAGCTTGGCTCCTAGAGGCGTAGCCATCATGCGACACGGGGTCTACCAAGGAGGTTGCAGAGGTACTCTCTGCAGCCAGAAAACCAGCTACTTCGCCATGAAATGGCTCGATTCTGTCTTTGGTCACGGGCTCGTGACCTTTCTCCTTTAGGTTGCCCTGGAGCAGTCTTGGACTACCTCCTCTCCCTTTTCACTCGGGGTTCTACTCCTCTATTCAGTACACCTTTGTGCTATTTGACCTATCACCATTCGTGACAACAAGACCATTGCTCAACTGGGCGCTCGGGAGTTTCTGAGAGGGGTGCTGCACCATAGGCCTCCTATTAAAGATCCCGATTCTCCATGGATCTCCCTTTGTTTTGGAGCAACTCACGCCCCTCCCTTTGAACCAGCCATGATCGATTCACGCTTTTCTGTCTTGGAAGGCGTTGTTTTTAGTTGCAGTTACTTCAGCCAGAAGGATTTGAGCTTCATGCCCTGATGTTATGGGAGCCTTATTTGGTTTTTTCACGAGACAGAGTGTCTCTGAGAACGAATCCTAAGTTTTTGCCTAGGTGGTTTCAGCTCTGACCTTAAATCAGGATATTGACCTTCCGGTCTACTTCGAACTATTCCAATAGAGGAGAGGCTTTGCTCCATACTCTTGATGTTCACACTTAGCCTGAGGTATTACCTCAATAGAACTAAGTCCTTTCGGCCTGGAGCAACTTTTTGTGTCCTTCGCACAGAGAATGAGAGGTCGGCCAGTGTCTAGCAATCCTTATCCCGCTGGCTTGTGCAATGCATCTCATTGCTACCAATCCAACATAAAGCCCCTCCCGGTTCCGTCCGGGCCATATTCTACTAGGGTGTAGCCACTTCTTTGCAGCTCTCAAGAATGTCTCAACCTCATCTATTTTTGCGCAGCTACTTGGAACTCTGTGCATACCTTTATCAGGCATTACAGTCTGGATATCGCCTCTAGGCAAAGGGCTGGTTTCGTCCAGGCACGTGCTGCAGGGCCTCCTGTCCTGAATCGAGGTTGGCCGGCTGCTCACCGGTTTCTTCTTTTCCTCCTCCCGATGTGAGGGGTCAAGCTTTGCTGTTGGGAATCAGTCCTAATGGGTGGCAACCTGCTGCAAGAGCTGTATCTCAAGTAGATAGTACAGTCACATAAGAACTACCGTAACAGTAGATCTTCGAGATCAGCCTGTGCAGCAGGTACCTTCCGCCACCGCATCCCCCCTTGAGTAGGTCTTCATGGTGTTGCTCCTCTAGGACGGAGGATGAGGGAAGAAAGGATGGTGAGTATTTCAGCCAGCCAGTCTGAATGATCAGACAGCAGGATGTTGCTTTCTTCCGCGATGGCTGGTGGCGCTGAGTCAGTTTTTTTCACTTGTAAGGGAAATCCCCTTTTTCTACTCAGGGTTTTCGTACTCTTTTTGTTGCCTTGTCGGTGGATCCCTTGGTCTCCTCAGCTGTTGCAACCTCTGGCGGGAGTCTCGGCAGGAGAACTGGGGATTCTGGTGGACCGCCCCTCTTATACCACGCCTGATGTCGGAGGCGGGCCGACGTCGGGGGCGGTCCCCGCTGAAGATAGCTAGCTAGAAAAGATCTCCGGGGTCCTCGCGCCTGCCGGCTTCAGTCCTAATGGTGTAACCTGCTGCAAGAGCTGTTCTCGAAGATCTACTGTTACTGTAAGTTCTTACGTAACTGTACTTTCTGACAGTCTGACCCAGTCATTCTGGGGAACAGGCCTCTGGGAGAGAGCATCAGCATCTATGTGGTTCAGGCCTGCTCTGTATTCAACAGCATAGTCGTATGTAGATAATGCAGAAAGCCACCTATGGCCAGTGGCATCCAGCTTAGCTGAAGTCTGCACATAGGTCAAAGGATTATTGTCAGTCTTTACTAGTATCTCCAGCTCCCATACAAGTACTGGTGGAATTGGTCAACAATAGCCCACTTCAAAGCTAGGAACTCTAACTTATGTACAGGATGGTTTTTTTGGATGGGGTCAGGCTTCTACTGGCAAAGGCCACTGGTCTCGGCCATTCTAGTGCTCTTGGTACAACATAGCCCCAACCCTTGCTAGCTAGCATCAGTGTGCAGGACATTAAGGTTTTGTTGGATCAGCATGAGCCAACACTGAGGCGTGGGTAAGTTGATATATGATCTCATGAAAAGCAGTCTGACAATCTGGGTCCAGCGGCCCCAAATACTTCACCTGGGCGAGAAATACACTCTTTTCAGTCTCGAGGACTGACTTTTGCTTTCTTTTTTAGGTTGGGGATACCTTGAGTAAGGATAAGTAAAGGGTGGATCACTCTTTGAATAGTCCTTAATGAAACGCTGATAATAACTATAGAATCCCAGGAATCTTTGTAGTTCTTTTAGATTTTTGGGCTGTGGCGAGGTGGTCAAGGCCTCAGTTTTACTTGGGTCGGTCTCTATTCCCTCGGTGGATACTGTGTGTCCCACATACTTTACTGATGTTTGAAAGAATTGACACTTATCAATGGACAGTTTAAGGCCAAAGTCTTCCAGTCAGTCCAACACCTTGAATAATCTGCTTTCCTGTTCCTCCAGTGAGCTGCCAAACACAATAACATCATCTAGTTATACCAGGCACTGTAGTAAGTTCATGTCCCTCACTGCACACTCCATCAATCGTTGAAAAGTGGTTGGGGCACCTGAAATCCCTGCATGCATCCCCTCATGAATTCATAGAAGTCATGCCGGACAGATAAAGGCATGTCTCTCTCACTGTCCTCTGGGGCCACCGGGATCTGGTAGTACTCACTGTGAGATCCAGCACAGAGAACCACTCTTGGTTCGGTTTAGGCAGTCCAAAGCATCCTGAATGCGGGCATTGTGTACTGATCAGGATAGTCCGCCAGTTTAAAGTGCGATCAATCCACGCACATCCTTACTGTCCCATTCTTTTTCTCTACTACCACAATGGGGAAGCATAGGGCTTCTGGATTCTTGTATTACCCCAACAGCTAGCATCTCTTGCAGGTGCCGTCTCACATCATCTATCGCTTGGGGGCCGAAGCGTGAGACCTCTCACGAAATGGCCTTTCATCATGCAACCCCGGATATGGTGCTCAGCTCCTGCATGCATCCTGCATCCCATTCCTTTAAAGAAAACACCTGTCTCTCTGGGCAAGCTTCTCACTGATCCTCACTTTCCATTCAGCTGGCAGCGAGGTCACGAATCAAACAAGTCAAGCGTTAGCTTTGTCATTCTTCCGTGAACTCTCTGTTGCTGGGTAGCACTGCAGTGTCTGCACAATGCACATTAGCCAGGTGCAACCTCTATTTCCTCGAATCTCTCTGTCAGACACATTATGAACTTGAACCATTACCCTTCTGGCATAAGCATGGGCTCTAGCAGGCAGAATACTTACTGAAGCTTGACCCAGCAGTCCCCTCCAGCAATTTTCCGTAAGCCTGTGCATCCAGCATTAATATTTTATTCTTGACTTCCTTTCTGATCCCCGGACCTGCCTCTCCTGTAAGGTACACTGGGCATTGGCGCCCAGGATCAGAGGATTCTGGATCCTTTCAGACAACTCCAACGGTTCCTCTGGTTCCACTTTTCAGCATCTCAGTGCCTCATAGGCCTTCTTGACCAAAGCCAGAATTCTTAAAAGCTCTACTAGTCCACTTGACCCCTGTTTTCCTTAACTTACAGCCTGTTGCCAGCCATCCAAACATATGTGCATTGGTCCCCAGTTAGTAAATGAACCCATCATACAGTCCAGTAGGGGGACACACTAAGGCCAGGGTCTCTACTTGCTCTGCCACCCCAGCCACGGAGGTGGAGAAGACAGCCAAGTCGGATATATCCTAGTAGGGTAGGCCTTGTCACTTAACCCCCAGACATGCAGCCCCTCCCTCGGTTGTAAGGTACGTCAGACAAATGCTTCTGATACCAGTCTTGCAACATAATTGTCGCCAGGAGCCACTGTCTAATACAGCTCTTGAAGAGACCTTACATTTACCTTTACAGTGGTCTCCATCAGGAGGACCCCCGCTATCCTGGACCAGTCTGGAGGCGGTGGCGGGGGCCTGGGCAGCTGACCTTGTTACAAAGGGGCGTGGGTTAACATTTTGGGACCTTCAGCTGTGGTCATTTTAGGTGCACCTCTTAACCACTGTTTTGTGCTCCAAAGCTCTCCCTTGTAGCTGGCTCTCCAAGTCTTTCCAAGACCAGCATTTTCTCTTCATGTGCCTATCCTTCCTACAATTATGGCAAAATATGTCAGCTGAAGTTTGGGGTGACGAAGCATCACACTTGAGGGTCATGCATTAGTACTGTCAATAGAAAACCTTGGTGCCACCTCAGCTGGTGTGGTGGGGTGGACATTTGGAGACATCTTCAGTTCCCTCACTTCCCATGGTCAAGGATCAAGTTTTGAACTGTTGTCAACATGAGGTGCCTGGGTGGCACCCCCATAGCAGAAGCAGTCGGGCAAGTGTGCCGTGCCTGCACTGCAGGGAGCGGCCTCTATGATGAGACTGTCTGTTGCTTTCCCATCTCCTCAGCAGTTCACCCCATGGTGGCACACCCTTTTCTTCTCAGAGCACACATTAACTGTCAGCCTTTGCCCCTGAACTTCACTTGATGGGTCACCCTCAGTCACTCGGGTTGTAGCAGCAGCTATTGGTGCAAGTCCCTCCCGGGGTCGCCTTTTCTCAACTTCTCGAATTTCTCTCATTAGCTCATCATAGGAGGGTGGGGATTCCAGTCGATTGGCCAGGCGTAACTGAAGCAACAGCAGTTCTGAGAAGGGGGCAGACTTAAGGATCCTGTCCAGCCTGGTTCGGTTCAATTCAGTCTCTGGCAAACTACCCTTTCTGAGGCATTCTTGCAACAATTTTTCCAGCCGAGATAGATACACAGACGACAACTCCCCTTGATACTGTTGTGCATTTCTTACTCTCCACCACAGGTCCTCATCGGAATCTGGGCAACTGTACACATTCTCCAAGACCTCAAGATAGTCCTGTGCAGTCGCTTCAGGGTTACTGGCCCGTTTGGCACAGATGGTAGCCAGGGCAGGACCTCTGAGTCTCTCACTTACCCTCTTTTGCTTTTGGGTTTCTGAGCATTGCCATTCTAGCACTTGAGGGGCAACATAGTCTATCCAGGTCTCCCAGTCATCCTCCCCTTGTGGGGTGGGGAAGGTGCCAGAGAAAATTTTCAACCTGCGGTAAGAGTCATGACTATTGGCAGGTACAGACATAGGGGCTTGCACTGGCACAGAGGAGGGGCAATAGCGGGTGCTGGAGGGGGAGAGGGTGTTGGTGGAGGAACGTTCTCAGGTGGCAGTAATAGTTTCTTTAAATCCTCCACAGTTTTCCCTTCCTCCAGCAACAATTTAGCAAATTTCTCCTCAAAAGTTTCAGATGGTGGGGAGGGGCTCGTTCTCCCCGGGGTCTTTACTGTCTCTAGTCATCACTTTCCAGGCAGTGAGGGCTTCTTCTGGGGTAATGGTCTGTGGCACTTTAGAACTGTCTATAGGATCCCTACACTCTATTAGAGCCATGAAAGTTTGGGCGAGCAGATCAGCAAGCCGCCCCACCACCACGGGGTTTCGTAAACATTCGACCTTGGAAAGTATTCCCTCTACAGTGTTCGTACTGGTACCCAGCGGGATATCCAAGACAAGTATAGCATTTTGGGGGTCGATCTCCTGACCAGTACACCACTTCACCAACTGGTATACAGCCGCTTCTGTTGGGGTACCCATTTATTTTTAACAGTAATTCTTAAATGTGGCCACTAGAGGACGCTTATCCCAGCGGTGCCTCCAAGATGTAACCCCCAGGTGATGCTATCCCAAGGGCTACTACTCCTGCCTGACTGACTACTGACAGGTTGAGGGGCCTGGGTCCAATGGCAAGTTCCTCCTCCCAGAGGTCAGGGTTTGCAGTAGGTAAACTAACTTGGTCACAGCCCTCTGGGACACTGTAACCCCCCCTTTCTTCCCACTAGTGGCCCACACAATACATCAGGAATATCTTCATAATGTACACTTACCCCCAGGACTGGCTCTGTCGACTGAACGCTGGGGACCCCCTGTAAAACAAGATGATACAATGCAAAAGCCACAGTACAATACTTTAACATAAACGAATACCTCAGACAGTGTAACTTTGCGGAAACAAACATCTGATTTATTTAAGGAGCTGTAACAAGGAAGGGGGAAATCAGGTTAATTAGGTTAAACACATTAATAATCACAGTACTGTGCGCATAGTAAAAGTCCCAAATTGTCATTTTCACTGGGTACCCAGGATGGGGGGGGGGGGCTAGCCAGGATCGTGCAGCTGGTTGGGGCCCTGTGATGGAAAAACACTGGCACAATACCCAAATTGTAATCCGGAGCCGCTTGACTCAGTTCGTGAAGAAATGAAAAAAAAAAAACAATTAGATGACGCACTTGCAGTTCGATAAACAGATGGCAGGGAGCTACCCTGCTTTGTACTCACACACTCAATGCTGGGAACTGGATGGAAGGCAGATTGTCCTGGATTGCCAGGAGGAGCAGACCCTGTGGACAAGGTCCTTGTAACTGGACCCCACTGCAGTTTAGAGCAAATGGATGTAGTCTGGATTAAGCTGGGGTTTGATTCCAGCTTCATGCACTCAGTTCACTGTACAGGGGATTTGAAACACGATTACCCACAAGCACTACACGCATTTATATGTAAAAGGAAAGTACTATACCAGGCAGGCTGCGTCTCTATCCCGATCGCAATTACTGCGCAATACCCGGGAGAACACACAGCAGCTTCAGTTCCTGACAGACTGAGCGTGATTCAGCAATTTCTCCAGTCTTCTACAGGGTGAGCCTGGTTTTTACTCTTCAGATCTCCTTGATTCTCTTCACAGGTCGGATTCAGTCCGAACAGGCGCTTGCACAAGCTGCAGACCGAAACTTAGGGCCTTACACGCGATTCCCATGCTAAAACTATACACCGGAGGAGCACACAGCTCCCTGTCTCTTCACTGCCCAGACTGATCTGATCTTTCCAGTAGACAGAGCCGGGCATTTCCTTTGAGTTCCTCCCAGTTCAGTTGGCTGGTTTGGCTGTCACTCACAATCAGACTCCCCTTGTTGGTGCAAAAAGGCGCCGAAGTCCAAGCTACAATTCCCAGAGGCATCTACCATACAGTACCATTGTGGCTGGCTCAATTTAAGAGTCCAAGTTGTGATTTGCCAGCAGCAGGCTCCATTTTAAAGGTCCCCCCACGGTCCCCCACGGTGATTGGTCCAGTTCAGCAGTTCAGTTCCAACATAGAGGGGAAACGCACACAGAGTCCCAGCTGCAATAAAACAGGTTAGATAAACTGCAATCTCACAGATGCTGCTAAATGATTACAGGCAAACAGTTATAGCTTTCAGATGGGCTCCCTTTGCACTTTTAGCGACTGCAAAAACGGAGCGAATTGACAGCATCCCGGGCGGGATTTGGGCATTAGAACACAGTCAGCTCTTAAAGAGACAGTACCAGAGGCTCTAAAAGCACTCACACTCAAGCAGCTTAAACGCTGAACACCTCCAGACCTGGAGCATTCAAGCAAGCTCCTGGAAGACTTTTGGGAACCCCCATTTGCAGGGGGGTTACATGTGCCACAAGTTACCAATCAAGCATAAGGAGAATAGCTCTTCTTGGTTACTAGTGATGTCATAGTCCATGAATTTACAATGGTGATGATGTTTAGGGAGGAACAGAACTGAATATGTCAGCCTCCAGGTAGTGTTGTCACACACATCACACACAGTACTGTCAGGTATAAAATCTCCTAAACAGCAAAACAGAAAAGAAAAAAATTACTTCAGATATAAGAAGTGATTGCTGACTTTCTGAATGTTACTGTTAATTCCAGTTAGTACACTAGCTTTTTAAATCTAAGTATAGTCTAGCCTGTGTAGGCTTATTAGGTTTAATTTACTAAGTTTCGGTGGTGAGGCTTTTTAAAGAGCCGATGAAATGAATAGGAAATCCTCTGGGCATGAAGGCGTAAATGTGAGTTGCTGTTATTCATATACTAGGGATGTTTATTTTCTGTCCATAAGCCTCCCTCTTTTTTTGGAAATTACATTTATTCTGTGCTCATCAGCACCAGTTTTAATAAATATTCTATGCATTGACTACACATAGAATATTCTTAACCTGAACGGAGGGGGTTATTTATCAACAGACACAGCATAAATGTGATTTTTGAACAATGGCAGGCTGTCTTGCAGGAATTAAATTGGATTAGCTTATCTTTTTTTCACATTCTCTCTTCCACCCCCATCATGCCTCAGTCAGCCCAGGAGGCACCAACCAGCCCCAGCTGGTGAACTTGGCTGTAGTTTGAGGGAGAGCATCCCACGGGCACACCTTCAGCCACTTCACTTTAATATTAGTAATATTAGCAATCTCCACCTGGGAGCCCTTGTTCATCAAATCCTTGTGGCTGGCTCCCCTCCCCTGCAGGTTCCTCTGAGTCAAGCAATGCACCAGGGAGATGAAGTCCTTTTCTCAACAACTGCTAGGAGTCCCTTGCTCGAACACTAACATGGGCCAGAGAGCATTCTCTGTAGGGGTTCCTAAGCTCTGGAACTGTCTCCCCTCCTCCGTCCTTAATATAGGCTCTCCTCGGACCTTCAAATCAAACCTATCAACAGCTCTCCTATCAAAATCTGTCTGCAACTGTGTACGCCTTGACTCTGTCATATGGTTGTTGTATTTAAAATGTCAAATTCTTGATAATTTTTTTATGTGTGCATCTAAAACTGTTACATTCTAGTATCTCTCTTGATGTATTTATTTCTTATGTATCTTTGTATTGTGCCATTTCTGTGGCCCGGGTCATGCCTCAAAATGGTCCCTTGGACCAGTGTACCCACCCAGTTAACAGATAAATGAAAAATGAGTGCCTTTCTCCAGTCCTAGACTAGGAAGCCAGCTAGCAATCCAAACCCGAAGAAGGATGTTGTCTTTGCATAGCTAGTAGGGGTTGCCTAATAGCAAAATTGCCCCTTCACTTTAACTTCCTACTATCACAAAGTGGAACTCTCAAGCACTCTCCCAAACCCAAATCTCCTACATGGCAGCTTTACGACAGTTGCAGTGCCAGGTGCAGTTATCTTCATTTGATGAGATGGGGACTCCTGATACTGAGTCCAGATCATGTCAGCAGTTCTTAAAAGCTTGCTTTTTCCTAACTACTTAGATTCAGTTCACTATCCACGTTTTAACTGATCATGCGTAGCCATCAGAACAGTTTTCAAATTCGACTCCAACCATCCATGTAGGTGGTCCTCGGGCTCTTCCCCACTGCACTCATGTCTTTTTCTTATTTTTTTCTGTTGGAAATAACTGGTCTCCTTCAGAGTTCTTGTTTGTGAATTTGTATTCTTCTTAATCCTTCAGGCTGGATGGTGATTTTTTTTTTTTAAATATTTCTTTTTTCGCCTTGTCATGTGCAACCTGTCCTTAACTCATTGCTCCATTAAAGTTGGTCATGGATCAGAGAAGGAAGCTGGGGCTTAACAGCTGCATTACATGCAGTTGCCAATTCCGTCACTGACAGCAGTGATGCTTGTGTGTACTGAATGGGCATTGCCCATGATAGGGAACACTGTGACTGATGCCAAGCTATGCACCCACAGGCAACGGGTGTTGCTGGGCAAGCCAGGTACCACATATGGTCTGACAGTGGCATTGGTGGCACAGTTTCAGGCCCTGGAGGTGGACTCTCAGGCTGAGGAGGATGCATTGGTCCTGCATCCCCTGATGATGAAGGATGAGTACACAGTGGATTTCAACACACACACTGAGCAATGTGGCCTTCCTAGCACCTGCAGTATGAGCAAAACACCAGGAGGGATCTTGCGCCATAGACCCTCAAGTACATCCGGTCATGAACATGGAGAAACTGACCCACTCACTCGTATGTTTAAGTATTTTATTTAAACCAGTTCTCCAGCAACTCCATCCTAGATCAACATTTTGTAGTTTGCTCACTACTTCAGGATCTACAATCATAATTAATTTACATTTTTTACAGTTTACACACACTCTCCCAATAAAGCTTATACCACCACCTAGTGCATATTCAACCATTTTAGAGTGACTAATACATTAACAGTCGCATTCAATTTCAGTTCATCTTTTTAAACCCCAATGATTCCTAACCTGACATTATCCAGGCATCATACAAGTCCCTATAAGTGCCCACATCTCTCCTCTCTCTCCCTCCTCTCTACCCAACTACACTTGTTCCCCACCTACTTACCCTTGAACCCCCATACCCCTCCCTCCACCTCCACACCTGCTTATCTCCCCTGACCCCACTACTATCATCTACTGTTGTTTCTCTTCCATACCCACTTAGACTGCTGCATACTTTACGCTAACAGCAGTACTGACTCCAGTGAATGGTCCTTCATTGTCCCCACTAGGAACTGACAAGGCTATATAGCTGAAACCTGGGAGTACCCAAAGCTTGCCCATAGTTTGACTTTGCACTTTAATTACTTGTGTTGGCATGGGACTATCTTCCCCCATGTTTTCTGCACCTAGGCAATGGCCTAAGCTATGTTTCTGTCTGTCCCATTACTGTATTTGTAATATTCAGTATATAATATATACTCTAATTGTTGTGTTGCGTCTATCCTCATCCCATTAATTGTATTACGCAATATATATCATGTAATATGTCATCTAATTATGTCACTGACGATGCCTTTCAGCTGCTACTGTCTTCCCATCAGTCCTGTAACCTTGTTTGTTCCCCCACCCCATGTCTGACAAGGATCCTTTGTAAACAAGCTTTTAGCGCAAAGGTTTGTAATTCCACTTTTTACAATAAATAAATACATTTCATCATTTAAAAGGTTTCACTCTTGTAATATAAAAAAAAAAATTAAAATCACACCTTAAGGTGCATAATATTCTCCTTGCATCCTGGCTGAACTATGCCTTGTCTCTCTCTCGCTCTCTCTCTCTCATGAGATGCCAATATCTAAATAAATCCCCCTCCCAACACTTTTCCTGTTTCCTAGAAAATCATTCGAAGAAGTTCTGTCGACCCACAGTGCACTGCACTGTTGTGTCTTGTAAATTGCAGTGTTTATGATGCTTGGACAATTTTAGTTTAGGAATCATGGAGAAGTGTGTGTAAATTGTGACAAAAAAGTACATTTATTAAGATTGTAGATCCTGAAGAAGTAGTGAGCAAACTATGAAACGTCATTCTAGGATTATGTTGTTGAACTGGTTTAGTGCATGTGTATATATACCAGTGAATGGGTCTAAATAAAATAAGTATATACCAGTGAATGGGTCAGTTTCTCAATGTTTGTGTCTAGCTGTGCAACGTGGATCTCCCCACTCCAGAAGAAGATATAGAGTTCTATGACTTCTTACTGTCCCTTCTGTTTATTTGAAGATGAGTTTATGCCTCGCCACCACAAGCACAAGAAGAGAAGTCGATGCCGGTTGTAGGAACGCTGTCTATCACGGCACTGTTCGCACTGCCCCCTTTTGGAGGTTGGTCATCCTTTAAGGAAGCCAAACTACTGTTTAAACCTGTCATTCTGCCTGCAAAACTTTGTCCAGGCAGAGGTTTCAACATCTGTTGAACCTGCTCGATCTTGGAGCTCAGTCAGTTGAGGGGATGGTTCCTCTCTTTCCAGCTTCAGTGCTAACTGGGACTAAACTGAGACCAGATAGGGTGGGTGTGACCGAACTCCTTGTCGGTTCTTCACCTGTTATCCTGTTCCTGGCACAACTGCCTCTCCTTCCACTGCCTAGAAGACAGGGGTCGACAAATCCCATAGCCCGACGTCCCGTACTATCAGTTTTGTGTCCTGGACAAGAATCTCATCTGTTTCTAGGTGTCCGACGGACAACCAGCACAGCAGTAATTAACCAGGCAGCTCAGGGCTGAGATAAGGGAAGACGCTGCAACAGGAGCGAGCGATCGGAAGAAAAAAGAAAACGGCTTTTTTTTTTCTCTTCAATCCAGGGAGCAGGACAGTCATGTGGCATAAGGCAGATTAACACTTGCTGTGCTGTGGACAGCCGTATCTGTTCAAAATCCCTGTTTAACCGTATTCTACATCTGTCAGCAGTCCAAGGGTTAATGAAGCACGGAGTCTTTAGGTGTCCGGAATCTTACCGCAAAACAGAAGAAGATTGGCTATTAGGAGCAGGAAGAGAAAGTGGGTGGAGAAATCTCTGAATAAGGCAGTTTAACCAGAGGGCCCCCACAGCTACAGTAAGTAGCAGTGACTGCAGCGTTTCTAAGAACAAATCTCTGGAGCTGTCGATCGGAGCCAGATCTGAATTAAAAAAAAATATATATGTTGGGGAAAATAGTTCAGCACTCCCGCTCCCTGCTGTCAGGCTGTACTCCACAACAGCAACAGATAAGGTTGCATGCACACTGCACAGCACAGCACAGTCCAACAGCACATGGTAGAACTGAAAAGGTAGGCTATAGAAACAAAAGTAGAGCACCAGGGAAAGACCACTCTGACTAGCAACTGCAGCTTGTCTTAGGCTGTTGGTATTTTGCTGACTGGTTAATTAGAGAAGGCAAACTCTCAGGATTTATGAGGAGAGAAAGAGTAACACAAGAAAACTAAAGGGTTCAAAGTGATAGTGATGAGACTGCATGGTAGCATTCAGCTTTTGCAGTCATATAACAGCTAGTTCTTCTGGCTATTCTCTAAACAAAATTAAAAGTACACTTTGGTCTTGAGAGATTAGCAGGTTAATTGGAAAAAATGAGAAGGAAAGGGAAGGGCAGGAAAACTGCACATCCACTCAGAATCACTGCAAATTGCAGATTATAAAATATCCATTTAAGTGAGTACTCCCAGGTCACCCATGAATAAGAACATTAAAGGATGTACACTGCTGCAAGTGGTACAGTCTTTTAGTTCATGCTATAAATTGCTTATCTACTTATACAATCTTTTAGAAAATGTTAAGACTTTTACAGCATACCAATATAGCATGGGTTCAGTGTGTGTCCACATATGCTGTACTATGAGGCAGTGTCCCTGTGTGTGCTACTCAGCATACCCCCTTCCCCATTAATAATCAACTAAGCCAGTAAAGTGTCTGTTAAGCTTGCTCTGTGATTACATGCAATCTGCAAAACCACTACTTTTATTCCTGTTAGTTTTTGCTATTGCCATTTCTACTTCCTGATTTTGTCCTGCAACAAAGAGGTTGTACAGAAAAAAAATTCAGATGGTTAATTTTCTCTAAATGACTATTTATGATGGGACTACCAACATGAACACTGGGACTACTACTTTTGATACAACCACTTGTCCTGGACAAGCACTTAATTTTAAGATTTGTCGATCCCTGCTAGAAGAACTCTGCAAAGGAATCTGACCAAATGACAGCTATGCCTAGTGTTGACGGCCATATTCTCGATCTCACTCCTGGCATCCTCATAAGTTGTCATCAAGTCTTTTTTTCTTGAATCGAGCTCCAACCATCAACGTTGAGCCCATTTCAGGTGGGAGAAGGTTGTTTGACAGTAATGGGCAGTTGGAACCTTTGCCCAGTGTTGAGGTAGACTGCCAACTCTGGCAGACAGACTCTGCTCCTAGCAGTGAATCTGGTTGTGCACCCCTCGGCTCCTTCTTTGTCTTTGCTGGTGTGCTGCAGTGACCCCTGCTAGTGGAACCCAAATCACCACAACCGCCAGTGGGCATGCCAAGTAAAGAATCTAGGCCAGAGTTCAGACTTCCCTATCACCTATCAATAGTGGTTGCCCTGATGGAGATTGTCATCCACGTCTCATGTCAGTGGTCGACCTTGCTGTGTCAGCCCTCCGATTTATACACCTTGTCCTTTTCTGAACCTCATGTCAATTGGAGAGCAGCCTACTGATTGACAGTTCCTCTTCAGGGGACTATCCCTGATTTGCCACATTTTTTAACAGAATCTTGCCCCAGTTCTCCCTAACTCGACTGCATGCATCTCTGGGTGGACTCTAAACCTCCACTTTTACTTAGCCCTTGCACTTTTGTCCCGCACAGTGTAGAATTTGTATTTGTACTGTATTGTCATCACCCATGGATCTTCTCGTAGACTGCAATCTCTGGAATTGTGCTGTAGCTTGTATGTATTTCATTTTTTGTTATTGTTGGTGCTGAACGCATGTTACAGCTTGCATGCTTCACTTCTACTGTAATGTACTTGTATCCTGTAGTTTATTTTCTGTGCCACTTCTCTGGCCTGGGTCGTGCCTGAAAATGGTCCATTGGATCAGTACATTTACCCGGTTACCAAAGACTTAAATAAATATATGTCCCGCTGATTCACACTGTCTTATTTTCATTATGTCCTTAGTTTCTAGGGACATGGATATGTTGTTCTAGCTACACGTTCTGACAGTGTCCTTTCCCTTTAAGAGTTGCCGGAAAGTCTTCAAGCTGGCTCCTCCCACCCACCCGGGTGGTATATCCCTGAGCTCCAACTCATGATGCCAGATCTTCTCTTCTCCTGGAAGAAGCAGGTTCCCTCCTTACCACTCACGTATTGAGTAGGTCCTGGCCCTCAAATTTTCGGATTTGCTTCCAAAACTTAAACTCGTTAGAGTTTCATCTTCAGTGAGATCTTTGATCGCGACAGCGATGGAGGAAAGGTCCTCGCCTGGAATTCACTGGTGCCCATGCGGGCAGAAGATGTTGTGTACCGACCCCTACACCATATGCGTTTACTGCCTGGGTCATAAGCGTGCTCCCCAGGCCTGTGACTTTTGCCGGTCATTTCCCGCATTGGTTATTGAGAACCGTCTTGCCCGCCTGAAGTTGGGCAGCTCAGAAAAAAGGAATTCACCGGTCAAATGCAGGGAAGCCCATTGGACATTCTCCGCGGCTGTGGGGTCTGTCGAGCAGTTGGAGCAGCTTAAGGCCTTCGAGGAGGAGGTGGCTCAGGCCGCATAGCAGTCCTTTTTGGTTTCTGCCTTTGTTCCTCTGAATCTAGGCTCCACCTAGTCAGGCTGCTTCAAAGAAATGTGCTAGTCTCTCCCAAATAAGGGAGAGGGTCCTTCGGGTTTGCGCAGCTCACACTCCCGTAAGAAGAAGGAGTCGAGAGATAAAGAGAAGACTCATCGTCGATGTTCTTGGGATTGAGAGCGGTTTTGGTCCCAGGAATTTCCGGCTTTCACTATGGTCCAAACCGCAGCCTTAACCACTGGCTTCACGGTACACCCGTCTGGTCTGATGGCCGAGACGTGGGCAGACGATCTGACCGAGATTTTTCTCAACCCAGTCGACCCGTTGTCTCTTGATGAGGCCAACAGTTCTCTGTTTAGGACTCTGGTCCTACCAGTGACCACCGATGAGTTGACCCAGCACACTGAGTCAAACCCTGTGGTGACCGACCAAGAACAGGAGGACCCGCGGCATTCCCTGGCTCCCTCCAAGCGCCCCCAGCGGTAGAGGTCTCAGTCTTCTTCATCCAGCAGGTCAAGCAGATCCCACTGGTGCCATAAGAAGCGGCACCGCCGCTATTCGTCCTCATCTTCCTCAACTGAGGAGAGGCTTCGACGCAAGTTGTGTCGACGCTACGAGGACCGCATGGCAACAGTTATTGTTGGTCGTTCCGAAGCCGACCTCGGCCTCCACACCGACCATCGCATGGCCCGACAGTCTGCTGATGTCTCTGGTGCCGGTCAATGGCACTCCTCCGCCTGCGGAGCCAGTGAAGACCATCTCAGCTGGGCCAAAGCTGACCTCTCCACCAATCATGGTGGAGCCGCCATCCCCCTCAGCCACCGACTGGGGCCCCGACTAAGGAGTCTTGACCAGCTAAGGGACTTCCTCATAGGCTGTCGGTAACTCTCATGACCGACAGTCCGCGGCGGGTCGAGAGCGACTTGGGTGATTGGCCACTTTATGAGGACTCTTCGGAGTCCGAGGGCTCCTTCCTTTACTCTCGTCCAGTTGACGAGGAGTCGGTGGGGGGTCTCTCGGCGGAGGAGGGACCCACATCCTTAATGGGCATTCTCCGTCTTATCTCTGAATCTACGGGGATGCCACTAAAGTCCATTAAGAAGCAGGTTTGCTATCCCATCACAGACATTCTGGATGGAGGGGATTCTCTGACAGAGGCCTTCCCAGTGGTCGATGCCATTGTTGGCCCGGCCCTGGCACTCTGGCAGCACCCTGCCTCCTGCCCTTTGCCTTCTGCCCAGATGGACCGTAAATACATGGTTCCCATCGATTTTCTCTCGGGATTTACTGAACACCCCTCGGCCGAGGGGCTGCTGACTGATTCCATATTTCGGGCTCGGGCCACAAAGGAGACATTGATAAGCTGCTGGACAAGGAGTCCAAGAAATTGGACCACTCGGCCAAAAAGGTCTATGCTGCCTCCTCGCTCGGTCTCTGTCAGGCGAGTTCGGCCGTCATTATGGCACACTTCTCCCAAGTCCTCTTGGGCTTTCTGGATGAAATGATTCCTCCTCCTCCTACGGACCTCCAGACCACAGTCAAGCAGGTTCGAGACCAGGGTTGGGCGGTGTGCAAACAGCAACTTTAGACTGCTCTGGACTTGGGGGACTCTTGTGCCCGCTCGGTGGTGGCCGCAGTTGCCATGCGCCGTAGGGCTTGGCTGACGATCTTGACCTTCACGGCAGACACTCAGCATAAATTTACAGACGTACCCTTTTTGGGCACCGACCTGTTCGGGCCGGTGTAGACGGTCACCTCCAGCATATCGAGAAGTCCAGTGCCACCTTGAACCCTGTTACGTCTGTCCAGAAGGATCCTAAGGGCTCCAAGCAGAAGAACTGCAAGTCCTTTTGGCCTTCGCCCCTGTGGCTAAAGCAGCCCAACACCAGTCTGGGCAGCATGCTCACTCTTGGTGCCCTCGGACCAAGTCAGGGGCTTCGGTGCCCCGAAAGCCTGGAGGAAAGGGACCCGGAGGCTTCTCTGCTGGCTCTTCCTCCTTCAAGCCTGCCCAGTGACGGGATGGGGGCTGCCACCTCCATGCCCGTCACACCACCCTGGGACCTCCTGTGGTGGGGGGGGGGTCAGCTCCACCACTTCCTTTCTGCCTGGTCCACTGTTATCACGGACAAGTGGGTTCTGGAAGTGGTCGGATAGGGTCTTCCTCTGGAGTTCGAGCAGTACCATCCAAGCCGATCCCACATCCTGCGGGAGGACTCGGTATCCGCAGACACTCTGTCGGCTCTTCGAGACGACGTAGCCCAACTCCTCCACAAGGAGATGGTGAACAGGGTAGCGGATCCTCCGGTACACCCAGGGTTTGTCTGCTGGTACTTCCTGGTACCGAAATGAACAAACGAGGGGCTGGTGCCCCATTCTAGATCTGCATGACCTGAACAAATTCCTTGGGTCTTGCACCTTCCGGATGGTAACTCTGTCCCAGATCATACCATCCTTAGAGCAGAACATGTGGTTTTGCTCTCTGACTCTACAGGACATGTTCTTTCACATCCTGACCCATCCGACGGTTCCTCCGCTTTCGAGCTGAGGGAACCCTCTACGAGTTCCAGGCCTCTCCTTGGCCCCTGGAGTCTTCACCAAATGCATTGCAGTGATGGCAGCTTGCCTGCGGTGTCAAGGGGTTTGGGTATACCCCTGCCTGGACAACTGGCTGATAACAGGTTTCTCCAGGCAGGGGTTGGAGAGAGGTCCAGGGTTCTGGCCCTTCAGACCTGCATCAACCTTGGTCTCCTAGTCAGTGAGGCCAAGTCAGAACTCGTGCTGTTGTAGGTAATCAGCTTCATTGGGGCAGAGCTCGACTCTTGCCGAGCCAGAGCCAGGCTCCCAGTGGACAGGGCGGAGGGTCTCTTCTCCTTTGCCCGATCATTTCTTGTTGGGCACTTGTGCCCTGCCCGGGACTTCTGCACCTCCTGGGTCACATGGTGACCTGCACCACCATGGTCCAATAAGTCTGGTGGCATATGCACTTCCTGCAGTGGGAACTGGTCAGCCAGAGGTCTGAGCGCAAAGGTCATTTTGACCAGCTTTTCACTGTGACCCAGAGGATGTGGGATGCTCTCCAATGGTGGATCATCCCAGAGCATCTTCGGGAAGGTATCCCGTTTGTTCGACCCGAGCCGATGGTCATCCTGACGACTGACATCTCTTTCATGGACTTGGGTGCCCAATTGGGGGAACACAGAGTCTGCGGGCTCTGGACCCCCAAGGAGTTCTGATGCCACATCAACCTGCTGGAGCTTAAGGCAGTCTGGCTACCACTGGCTGCATTTGCTCCGTTTGTTTGGGGTCAAGTGGCTCAAGTCCAGATGGACAACACCACGACCATGTACTACCTCAACAAATGGGGCAGGACGCACTTCCTGCCCTTGTGCAAGGAAGGCTCTCCGCACTTGGACTCTCGTGCACAGCCTGGAGGTGGAGCTTCTAACCATCCATGTTGCAGGAGCCTCCAGCCAGCTGGTGGAGACCCTCAGCTGGGTGGGCAAGGCGTCTCATGAGTGGTCTCTCCATCCGGAGGTAGTTCACAGTCTGTTCTCCCAGTGGGGCACCCCTCAGGTGGACCTGTTCGCCTCCAGGGAGACTGCAAAGCTGAGGCTGTTTTGCACCCGCCCCTCTCAGCATGGCTCGCTGCAGGGGGATGCCTTCTCGAGGCCATGGACCCCAGGCCTCTTCTGTGCCTTCCCTCCACGTCTCTTGATCCACAAAATGCTGCTCAAGGTCAGGAGGGACAAGACACAGGTGATCCTGGTGGCTCCAGACTGGCCACGCCAGTTTTGGTACCAAGATCTCCTCAGCCTCTGCATAGGCTCCTGAGGCATCTTTCAGCACGCCCGGACCTGCTCTCCATCATTCAATGGTAGGTACTCCATCTGGACCTTCAGTCCCTGCACCTGATAGCCTGGTTCCTGAATGGCTAGAGTTCCAGACTTTGGGTCTTTCTTCGAAGATGTCTTCACTGTACTGGAGGCATCTAGAAAGGAATAGACCAGAAAAGGTTATGCCTTCAAATGGAAGAGATTCTCCATTTGGTGTCAGGGCAAGGGGCTGGACCCATTGACCTGTCCAGTGGCTAGCATTTTGGACTGTCTGTGGTCTCTCTCCAAAGGGCGACATCAGTCGACGACCCTTAAGGAGCACGTGGCAGCCATCTCTGCTTACCGGACATGGGCCGGTCAGTGGTCGGTGGCACAGGAGACAGTGGTCCGGCGCTGCTTCAAAGGCTTAGATCACATATCCCCTTTGGTGCGTAAACCACCACCACCATGTGATCTGCTGGTATTGGCAAAGCTCATGGGCAAGCTATACAAACTGATGCACAGGTGTGAAATGTCATATCTGTCATGGAAGATCACCTTCTTGGTGGCCATTATGTTAGCCAGAAGGATTGGGGAGCTCCATGCGCTGTCAGTAGAGTCTCCTTACCTGGTCTTCCACAGGGACAAGGTTGTCCTGCATCCCAACCTGAAGTTCCTCCCGAAGGTTGTGTCGGAGTTTCACCTGAACCAGGTAATGACTCTACTGGTGTTCTTTCTGAATCACACCTCGGAGGCTGAACACAGGCTCCATACTTTGGACTTGAGGTGAGCGCTCGCTTACTACAAAGAGCGCACAGCTGGAGTTCGGGGAGAGGTTTGCCAGCTGTTTGTCACCTACATTGAAGCCGCACCTGGCAGATCTGCAACCAAGCGGACGATTGGCAGGTGGATAATTTCCTGCATTGATGTCCGCCATAGATTGGTGGGGTAGGGAGCACCTGTAGGGCTACAGACTCATTCCACCCACCATACTGCTGCGTCGGTGGCTGCTTCTAGGGACGTCCCTATCCAGGAAATTTGCAGGGCTGCTCCCTGAAGTCAGCACATGCCTTCATTTCCCATTACCACAGTGACTTAGTCACACTGGGATGCTGGTTTTGGGGCCTCAGTTCTCCAGTTTTTATTCCCTAAATAGGGGGTGTGTACCTTGCCTCCCTCCTCCCAGAGAACTGCTAGGAGTCTGCCAGAACATGAGGATAGAACAACATATCCACCTCCCTAGAAAAACAGGTTACTCATCTGTAACAGTAGTTCTAGGAGTGATATATGTTGTTCATCAACACAGACCCACCCGACCTCCCCAGCTTCAATGCACACATTCTGCTGTCAGTGGGCAAGATCTGGTGTCATGGGTCGGAGCCAGGGGATATACCACCTGGGTGGGTGGGAGGAGCCAGCTTGAAGACTTTCCAGCAACTTTTAAATGGAAAGGACACTGCCAGAACGTGTGGGTGAACACATATACCACTCCTAGAACTACTGCTACAGGTGAGTAACCTGTTTATTCATGCCTGTATGTATAACCACATTGTGAGTAATGTTATTGATTGTAATGTCATCTAATGGCCCTGTATTGTCCCCCCCCCCCGGTTACACGTGGAAGTGAGCTTCATCTCAGTGTGCCTTTTGCAGGTACCAGTTTTTAAATAAATAAAAAAAATCTCCATATCTCTGGACACTTTGCTGTAGAGTTCCAGAAAGAGACCTACCTGTTGGACATTGCGTAATGGGATTCTTTACCAGGTATGGCCTTTCCCATCACCCTAGCAGTATTGAGTCCCATGCTCAGTATCAGGCAACACCCACCCTCTTGCCAGGCCCCACTGCATTGTATGGATGCAAAGTATGTGGTTTCCATGGATGGGTTGTCTGAGTTTTCGGAACACCTGTCTCCATAGAGCCTAGTAGCAGATGTGGCGTTACATCAGACTAACCCTGTGGAATTCTCTACCTCATTGGTTGAGAGAATGCCCAACCGTCGATAGTTTTAAAGTTGGTTTAAAGACATATTTATTTAGTTTAGCGCTTATTTAGTTATGGTTGATACATTTTAATGTTGTTTTAAATTTTTATTATTATGTATATGTCTTTATGTACAGCACCTTGGCTCTGAAATGCGCTATAAAAATAAAGTTGATTTGATTTAAGGTACAAAGCATGTCAAACAAGCTGCTGGACAAGGAGTTCAGGAAGCAGGACCACCTTAGCCATGAGGCGTATACAGCTGCTTCCCTGAGCATCTGCAACAGCATGTGTGGAGAACTGATGCTTACTGCAACCATGAGCATCTGAGCGTCTCTCCAACCTGATGCCCCTTCTTCTTGAGGAAAGCCAATGAGATCTTGTGAATGTAAGGGATCTGGGATTAGTGGTAACCAAGCACCAGTTTCAGGTTGCCCTGAATTCAACCTATATAAAACATAGACTGACGGCAGATGAGGACCGCTTGGCCCACCTAGTCTGCCCATTTCCCTACCTATTGGATAAGCTGCAGATCCTAGTTAATCAACAGCCTACTTCTTCCTACCCCCCCCCCCACAATAATTGCCTCATGTCTGTCCTGCATTCTTGAATTCCCCGGCTGGTTTTTGACCTGACCTCCTCAGGAGCCCATTCCATGAGTCCACCACCTCTCTGTGAAAAATACTTCCTCACATTGCCACTGAGCTGTCCCCTCTATCTTCTGTGTCCCCTTGTGCATCTCTTTTTCTGAAAGATGCTATCCTCTTGAACTTTGTTGATTCCCTTGAGGTACTTAAAAGTTTCTATTATGCCCCCCCTTTCCTCAGGGGTATACATATTAAGCTACTTTAGTCTCTCTTTGTATGGCTTCTGTTGCAGACCCTGCACCATTTTAGTTGTCCTCCTCTGGACTGCCTCTATCCTGTCTGTGTCCTTGCGTAGATGGGGTCTCCAGAACTGCACTCAGTACTCCAGATGGGGTCTCACCAACTGTCTATACAGAGGTATAACAACTTCCTGTTTTCTACTGTTGATGCCTCTCCCTATACATCTCCGTATCCCCCCAGCCATCCCTACCACCTTCTCACATTGCTTGCTTACCTTTAGGTCATCTGATATGACTACCCTCCGGTCCCTTTACATTTTTGTTGTTACTACCTCCGCATGTCTGCTCAAGCAGTGGCTGCAGTGGTGTTCATGCACTGCCATGCCTAGCCACGGCTTTCAACCTCCATGCAAGAGACTCTGCAGAGGTTGATGGACCTTCTCTTTACTGGGACAGATTTCTTTGGCCCAAGTGTGGAAGAACACCTGACTCATATTGAGAAGTCCAGTGTCCCTCTGGATTCAGTTACTTTACTCACATGCCCTAAGCAGCAACTGAAATCATGACCACAAAGCACTGGTTCAATCCATGGCTTCTTCTTGGGGCTCACAGAGTCTACAGTAATGTAGGCCGCAGTTCCAGCAGCACCACCAGGCCAAATCCTTCAATAAAAATGCAAGTAAAAGCCAGTGTAAATATGAAAGTGGCAGTTCCCCCCAGAGGCCAGTCCTTCGGGGCAGATCCTAAAGGCAAAAAGTAACAGGATGAGGGGCCTTATCACCTCCCAGCCATGACCTTTTCTTCAGCTTCTGGTCAAGGGCCGACTCGACCACGTTTACAGCAGTAAGTTATTTCTTTGGACAGGTGGGTCCTGAAGGTGGTGGGATCATGGTTGTTTTTGTAGTTTGAGACCTTACCCTGTTGTCATTCTCGCATATCGCTGAAGAACATGCTCTTATTTGGGCCTCTTTTCATGCCTTGGAGTGAGGTTCTTCAGATCATAGAGCAGCACGCAGTAGAGTCTGTCCCAGAAATTCGAGTGAGAAGTTGTTGGGGACTTCTGGTGATGTTCCCAGTGGGTGAGGGCGTGTGTTGAAGAGCTCTGAAGTCTCCATGGTCAAACTGCTGTGAATTTGGTAATTCTATTACATTGCCCTTGCCCCTTATATTTTATTGATATTTAACTTCTACTCTATCCCATTGTGGTTTTTATTATAATTTTTTCTTTGTGCCTGCCAGTATGGAAGTTTCACAGTGTCTTCAACCGGCTGACTCTCCTTCATTGCCGACCTTATCGTCCCATTCCCCAGCTTCTAAACGCCCTAAGGCCGACTCTCCCTTTGCCGACTCTCTGGGACACTTGGCAGATGCGACTTTGTTGGACATATTTTTAGTGCGTTGACTTCCATAAAATTAATTGTTTTGGAGAATGCCTTGGATCTTAAAGAGGTAAAGTTTTCACTTGACACTTTTGCAAGACAGATGGGGGAATGTGGAGATTCAGGATCTGCTTCATTGAAGACTGCCAGCAAACCCAGGAGACTGAGCTGATCTTGATACACAGATGAATGATGAGGTTGGAAGTAAAACTAGATGACTTAGAAAATAGGAGCCGAAGGAATAATTTGCTCTTGATCTGCATTTCAGAATTGGTGGTGGGAACTAATGCTGTGGCTTTTGTGAATGCCTTATTTACTTCAGTTGCAGACTCCCCAGGGGATGGGCAACAATATGCTATAGAACTGAGAAGAGCAACCCAGATGATACCTTACTTAGCACATTTTTCATATAATGAATGACTTCAGAGACTAAAGCTTCAGTCACTACAAACAAGGTGACATAGAGGTGCTCTTTTGTTCCTCTATAAAACTCTAGGAAATCCAATGCTTATGCAATTATGTGGAATTAGGTACACTGACAGAAAACTAGTCCCCAGATTGCATTCTAGACAACTTGCTATTGACAAAGCAAATACTAACAAAAGGCTTAACTATTTCACACTTAGGGCTCCAAGAGCTTGGAATAAACTACCGGGGGATCTGGTTAATAGTCCTAACTTTGAAATATTCAAAAGCAACTTGGACCGTTGGATGGGAACCAATCAATATAACTGATCCACAGTGTTGTGGGGGGCATTCTCGATGGGCTTCGGCCTTCTTATGCCCCATACTACCAAGTAATACCAAGTAACTGGCCCATCAGGTGCTACGCCCTGTGCCTCAGAAGGGCGAGTATCCCTGGGCAATTATCTGTAAACTGTTTAATTTCCAAGATAAGCTACAAATTCCATAGGTTGCTCGAGCACGGGGAGCATTTTATTGGTAGGAACATCGTTTCTTCAAAACTGGTCACAATCCCGTGCAGTAATTTCAGTTACTGCACAGCACAAATATTACTATATTTTTTCCTACTTTAACTCTTAGAACCATTTTATAAGCACAGTAACATTCCAGGGTGTGTGGTAATGCCATCAATTTATACACATCCCGGGTGGTTAAAGGCACTTGGCTGTGCTGTACACGTCACACAACCCACCTGCAATGTGTGGTAATGTAGCATTACCGCACACCCTGTCATGTGTTATTGCTTACTTAATTACCTTAGCCAGGTGGTTCGAGGAAAAACTGTTTGCCTGTATGGACATTAAGTAAACCTTGCATAAGGTCAACATTAAATTTCACCTTATGTTTCCTGCCTCACTAAACAGCTTCCTACTGGTACTCACCATTTTGATTTGGCAGCTGTAGCCAAACAACTCCCAGACTCGCTGCCTCAGTTATTTCCCCGGACCTCTCCACTGCCCAGAGGTACAGTATAAAGGTTCCCTGATTGTTCACAGCCTAGGGAATGGACTTACTTAAGCTTTTCGGACACTACGCTGTGCTTACATGTGGCGGGAACCGGGTCAGTATTGTTTTGTGATGCTTGTTATGCTTTGGACATTAACCTTCAGTAGATTAGTGTGAAAGATAGTTCTTTTATGTTTATTTCTGTGACATAACTAGCATTTTGAACATGGTGTTCCCCAAGAGCCTGGTTTATGTATGTGGCAGGGCATTGGCCTTATAGTATTGCCGGACATTTTCTTTGCTGTGGCAGGCTGTGAAATGGCGGCTTTGTGACTGGAAATTGACCCTCTTTGCTTCTGTACCTTGCCCTCCCCCACTGCTGTAGTTTTCTTTGGTGTCATCAGCAAACTCAGGATTTCTCAGTGCCAGTTTTGGGAACACTTCTGACCTCTCCAAAGGAGTTGCAGTAGCCGAGAGTGTTCTGTTTCATACAAAGGGTGCCTGTGGTATTCTTTAACTTAACTTTTTTGGTTTGACCCTTGTTCAGACATATTCTGGTTGCATTTCATTTTTGTTTTGCCAAGAGACCTTTATTCATGCCATTATTTTGATTGTACTTGGGCTACCTTTGTGGGGGACACTGCAGGCATTGTAAAGCCTGTTTGTTGTTCGAGCTGGACATACACTGTTTTCATTCATGCTGCAGAGGCTTTGGGTATGTTTGAACTGTTCTTGGACTCACTGAACATGGAGATTACCTACTGTTTATGGTTTCATGGGACACTACGGTTTTTAGGCCTCTATTTAGATAATGCTGGTGGACTCATTAAGTTATGTTAGTGAGGGAACTGGGTTTGTTTCAGTATTTCTTAACTTGTTAGAATTTATGTTGGGAACAGAGTTTATCGTTGGAGTGGGGGGTTAGTTTGTTTTATGCCTTCCTTCTGGCTCTGTATGGTTTAAGGCAGTAACAGGGATGGTAATTTGCCTCATATTTATTTCTGTACCTGGTATTCATGGGGGGGTGTTATTTATTCTACACTTTTGCACTCGGCGGTGGCTATGGTGACTGGGCATGGATCACGTGTTCCTTTCTTAGGCTGCCCATCCTAGTCGCAACTCTTTATTGGGTACAGATGGGTCCATCTGGGCCACTTGGGGTAGAGCACTTCCTAATGCCTTAATGGGGTAGCCTGCAGGAAGTGGGGCTGAGATTTTTCTTTTCCCCATGTTTTTTGACGTTTCCTATATCGCTTTATTAGGGGATCTCTGCCATGGGGTAGGGGATGGGTGGAGGGGTTGTTTTTTGCTTTGTTTCTCTTGGCTCTTTGCCACCATTCTTACCATTTGCTGGGGATTTAATTTGATTGGGGGTATAGTTGTGGGACAGAGGATTTGTTTCCTTTTTTGGAGGGCAGTGGGTGGGGTTTTGGGGGGGCCTCACAGGTGCAGATATCCTTATGCAATATTTTTGCATTGTCTACTTCTGAAAATATATGGTCTCATTGTTCATTACATGGAGCTGGCCATGTTCATGTTTTAGTCTTTTCTTCCCTATGGCTAAGACTTGCTTAACTTTTATTACCTGGAATATTAGGGTGGCTAATTTCCCCTCAAAACCATTGTAAGGTTCTTGCTCATCTTAAAAAGTATGCCTCAGACTTGTATTTCCTACAGGAGACGCATTTAATTGACTGTCATGTTCACTTGTTACAGCGTACTTGGTTGGGTCATGTTTACAACATGGGTATTAACTCTAGGTGGGCAGGGGTAGTGAGCCGACGAAGCACAAGTCACAAGCCAGCCATCGGAGCAGCAGGGAGGAGCAGAAGCATGGTCATGCTGCCAGTCATATCAGGTATGCACAGGAAAGGGAACCTACTGGCTGCGGCAGGGACTTCTGGATGGTCAGTAATAACATCAAAGGATTGGAAAGTCCACTTTTCACTCAGTTCCAAGGGGAAAGGATGTGGGTGGCTCTCTGTCTTGTGAGAGACCTGGAATGGTTATGGCGTATCTCTTTTATTTTGGCTTGCAGCTTCTTGTTGCCATTTACCACAGTCCTGAGCTCTGCAAAATTTTAGTGGGCACCGGCCAAAACTAATTAAATAAAAAAGCAGAAGGCAAGGGAAGATGAGGGTGATTGATTGGTGTTTGGGGGGAGGGGCACGAGACATGCTCAACGAGGTCAGGTGTGCCGACTCCTCACACTCAGACATTGATCAAAAAGCTGGACAGGAAAAAATAGAACGTGTGTGTGTGTCAGGTCATGAGGCTTTAAGAACACAGAACTTGCAGCTGGAACCATCCTGACTTATGGAGCTCTCCCTGAAAATGGGTAGCTGTCTTTTTAATGGCAACTGCTCTTTCAAACAACATGAAGTCTTGCTATATTATGACATATGCAGTGAGTCCCAACCTTCGAACTGCTCCGGAGGTGAAAGAGTTAACTTTCCATGCCAGGCATGGAACGTTGAGCACGAGCTCGGTTGAAAGCTCTGTCTGTTGTTCTTCAAACTCAAACTGTCAGATTTTTTACTCCGTCTCACTGAACAGTTGCTCCGGAGATTTCTCCTTCTGCTCGGTTCATTTTGTTGGTTAAAGTATTAATTTTTTGGTTTTTAACCGAATTTAAACCGCAACCGGTCGGTTCAAGCTCTGTCTGTGGTACCGTAAGTACTAGATAGGTTTTACATTTATTTCTGTGTGGAACTTGTAAACGGTATTATCGGTTCAGTTTGAACCGATCAGGTTGTTGAAAATTCATTGAATTCTTTTTTTTAGAGTGCGGTTCCCGGTTCTTATCGGTTCTAAAAAAAACGGATTTCATTACGGTTTTTTCCACGACCCGTGACACGGTTGGGAACTGATAAAAGGGTCTTGCTTGGCGGATTGCCATAAACGGGCAAGTTTTGGTTAGGCTGGCACTATGTCTGAGAAACCTAAAGAAAAACCGGCCCACTGGGTTTCAACACTGCAGTGTTTGTGGGAAGCCTTTGCCAAGGCTGACTCCACACCACCTGTGTTTATTGTCTGGGGTTTGACCACCCCAATGCAGACTGCCAGATTTGCAAAAATTTTCCTGCAGCTACCCTGGATAAAGAGTTGGTAGGCTCAGGGAAAGAGAGGCCAAAGTCCATGACCGGATGGCCAGCCGGTTGGTTGTAATAACTGAACCGGAGGGAATCTCCCTCTCTGACCGAGGCGAGACTTCCTCGGGCAAAGGAGAGCCGACTCTGAGGTCGGTTCCAGCAAGGACTAGAAAATCAGCAGGTGTGGAGCCAAATTTCCATCTCCAACCGCTGAAGAAATAGCCAAAGCGATTAAATTGTCCAGTCGCTTTCTCGGTTCCAACCAAACCGGCACCATCAGGTAAGCGCGTTCACGGTGTGGGTTCCACCGTTCAAGAATATGTTTTAGAGGAATTTTATGAACCGGAGGAGGGGAAGAGGAGTATGAGGAGAGTGAATGTGATTTGAAAGTCTGGATGTGCCCATTGAACGGACATCTCCCAGACAGACCTTCAGGAGTGTCTCCCCTAGGCTTTCTGAGTCCCTCTCATTTTATGTTTTATAACAAAGTGGTTGAAACCCTCCATCTCCCTGTGGAGGAAGCTGTGGATGATCAAGAGGAGCCTGACTATGTAGAAATTATGGATATCCCAGAGTCTAGGAGACTGTCTATTCCTTTGCATAAATCTTTTGGGAAACAGACAGTAAAATTCTAAAACTCCTCACACTATACCTCCTGTGGATAAAAGAATGGACAAGAGGTACACATTGTCAGGCTGTAATATGGAGTTCCTTACACAACAATGCAGCCATGTTGGGGTACTGCAGACTGCAGCCTGTGACAAGGCTAATATTCCCTTGGCTTCACACCCCCCTGACAAGGACTCCAGGAGGATTGATGCTATGGCAAAGAAACAGTACATGGCAGCATCCTTGGGACTCAGAAAGGCAAATTATATGGCTTATGTTGCTAGATATCAGAAATCAGATGGAATACTGTTATGGCTCTAGCAAAACAGGTCCCTAGCCAGCTTGCCAAGGGCTGAAGCAGGTGGCTGCTGATGGTATTGATGCATCAAGTGCAGTTCCATGCTGCAGTGGACTCTAATGATGTGTCATCAAGAATCATGGCTACATCTGTGGCACTCGCAGAATGGCTTGGCTCAGATGTACTAGCCTGTCACAGGATACCCAGACTAAGGCCATGGATTTTCCTGTTGTGGGTAATTCTCTTTGGGGAGCAGACAGAGAATTACATGAAGAAAATGGATGAGTATAGGACCACCTATAGGAGTGCACAGGCCTAAGGAAAGGCAGGCCACCCTCAAAGGCAGCCTTCCAGGGCAGGGCAGACCTTTCATAGGCCTTTTACCAATCCAGGCCTCCTCTTCAGCTTATGCCCAGAGGAGGTTCTTTAGAGGGAGAGGCAGACTGGGTACAAGCAGACCTGCTTCCACCCCTCAGCCTAAAGCCTCTGCCAAGCAGGCACCCTGATGGGGTGTACACGTCAGATTCTCCACTACCTAGGCAGGCTGGTTTACTTTGTCCAGGACTGGAAGTCTTTAACATCAGACAAGTGGGTCCTGGAAGAAGTAAGCTCAGGGACTGGTTCTCAGCTTCAAAAATTTCCAAAGATGAGAACCAGGTCCTTTCCACCTGCAAATCCATCAGAGGCACTTGCCCTAGAAACAGAAGTTTCTACCCTCCTGGCTCTCAGAGCTGTGGAAAGGGTTCCACCCCTACACCAGGGCAAAGGGTTGTACTCCAGGTACTTCCTCACCACAAAAAAGACAGGAGAATGGCGGCCCATCCTGGATCTCAGATACCTAAACAAGCACCTTTTAAAACCAAAATTCAAAATGGTGACTCTGGGAATTATTTTACCCTCTCTAAGGCCAGGGGACTGGCTAGCATCCCTGGACCTCAAGGATGCCTACTTCCATGTTCTTATCAGAAGCTCCCATCGAAAGTACCTCAGATTCGAACTGCCCTCAGGCCATTACCAGTTCAGAGCAATGCCCTTCGGCCTTACCTCAGCCCCGAGGGTATTCACAAAATGCCTGGCAGTAGCAGTTGCCCACTTAAGAAGGCAAAAGATTGCCATCTTTCCTTACCTGGACGACTGGCTCATAGTAGGCCAGTCTCCAGACCAGGTCAGACTACACCTTCAGGTAACTCAACAACTGCTCACATCTCTAGGTTTCCTTCTCAATCTTCCAAAGTCAGTTCTAGAGCCTGTCCAGCTTCTCACCTTCATAGGTGCAGAACTGAACACAAAAAGGCCAGAGCCTTCCTTCCTCTGGAAAGAGCAAGGACCCTGGTCTCTCTGGCCTCCTCCTTCACCCTGCAGGTCTCTCGACCAGAAAGGCATTTTCTGCAGCTCCTGGGGCACATGGCTGCTTCTACAGCAGTGGTGCAGGGAGCAAGATTTCAGATGAGGGACATCCAGTTCCATTTGAGAGCCTTTTGGTCTCAAAGGAGAGACCCTCTAATCAGATTGATCCCAGTGACTCGAACCCTGATCCAAGTCCTTCAGTGGTGGTAGGACCAGAACAATCTGAGACAAGGGGTCCCCTTCACCCCTCAGTCTCACTCTTTAATCCTTACTACAGATGCATCCCTCTTGGGGTGGGGAGCTCACATGGGCGACCTCACTACCCAGGGATTGTGGTCCCTTCAGGAATCTCTGCTCCACATCAACCTGTTGGAACTCAGAGCAGTTTTTCTAGCACTTCAAGTTTTTTCCACATCTGTTCAGAACAAAGTTGTACAGGTCAGAACAGACAACACCACTACAATGTGGTACATCAACAAGCAAGGAGGCACTCGGTCTACGGCCTTGTGCACCGAAGCAATGAAGTTGTGGTCTCTGGCTTATTCCTTGAACACCTCCCTTACAGCAGTTCACCTCCCAGGCAAGGACAATGTCCTGGCAGATGCTCTCAGCAGGATTTTCCAGGGCCATCACGAATGGTCACTGGATCCCCTAGTACTGGAGGTAGTATTTGCCAGATGGGGCACCCCGCAGATAGATCTTTTTGCAGCCCCAGACAATCACCAACTTCTCCTTTTTTGTTGCAGGCCCCCAGTGTTGGGCTCAGTCCCTCTGGATGCCTTCCTTCTCAGTTGGGAAGGGAAGTTTCTCTATGCTTTTCCCCCCTTCCCTCTTCTGTTCAAGGTGCTAGTAAAAATCAGATCTCAACCCTGCAAGATGATCCTGATTGCTCCAGATTGGGCCAGACAGCCCTGGTACCCTTCCCTTATGTCATCAGCAGTCCACCTTCCCTGTGTCTTCCCAGGAATCACAACCTGTTAACCTGTGCTCAGGGGAGAGTTTGGTACCCGAATCTCAAATCTCTCAACCTCAAGGCCTGGCTCTTGAAGAGTTAGAGTTTGCTGACCTACACCTTTCCCAAGGTGTATTGGATATCTTGAAGGCTTCTAGGAAGCCTTCCACCAGGGCTACTTATAATTCCAAATGGAAGAGGTTTTCCATATGGTGCTCTGGCAAGCACATTTCCCCAGAATCTGCTGACTTACCCACAGTCCTGGATTATATGGTGCATTTGAATACTTTGGGGCTGAGACCAGCTACCCTAAAGGTGCACCTGGCTGCCGTGTCTGCTTTCTTATCAGCAGGTAAACCTTCTTCTCTTTCAGCTCATCCTGTATTCTCCAAGTTTTTCAAGAGGTTGCTTCACACCAACCCTCCATTCAGGGACCCTGCCCCTGCCTGGGATCTTAATATTTGCATTGCCCAGCTTATGCAACCCCCTTTTGAGCCCTTGTCTTCAGCAGAGCTTAAGTACTTGACTTGGAAAACTGTGTTTTTGGTAGCTATCACTTCTGTCAGGCACATAAGTGAATTACAAGCATTGTCAGTGGAGCCTGATTTTATCTCCTTTCATAGAGATAAGGTGGTCCTCAGGACTAACAGAAAGTTCTTGCCTAAGGTGGTTTCAGACTTCCACCTTAATCAATCTGTGTCTCTCCCTGTGTACTTCACTGACCATTCCTCCTCTGGCGAGAGGAGACTGCACAGTTTAGATGTCAAAAGAGCTCTTAGTTACTACATAGAACGTACCAAGGGTCACAGGTTTGACTCCCTCCAACTGTTCCTCACTTATGGTGAGGTTGGTAAAGGAAACCTGCCACTAAAAGATCCATTGCCAGGTGGATTGTCTCTTGTATCCAATTTTGCTATGAAAAACTGGGTAAGGTTCCTCCCTCAGGCTTGAGGGGCTCGCTCACCAGAGGTACAGCTAAGGCTCTGGCTGCTGCCAGGGACATCCCTATCCTAGAGATATGTCAAGCAGCTACCTGGAAAACAGTTCACACTTTTACCAAGCATTACCCCTGGACATCCAGGCTAGGAGTGATGCTCAGTTTGGCACAGCTGTGCTTCAGAGCCTATTTCCTAAGTAGGTTCTGTCCTCCTCCATGGAGGTACTGCTGTGTAGTCTGTATATGTCATAATATAGCAAGACTTCATGTTTGAAGAAAAAATTACTCACCTTAGTGAATGTTTCTTCTAATGGAGTCTTGTTATATTATGACCCCGCCTGCCCCTCTCAGAACCTCTGCTTTTGGGATGTGGGTGGGCAGTGCAGTGTTGGCACTTAGTAGATGCCCACCTTGTTTTTTCACCCCTCCTTTTTGGGGTGTTTGGGTGTTGTGTTCTTATTTTTTTGGATCCCCTTACTTGAGTCTTTGTTTTGGGACCAAAAAATGTGTTCTTATATTTAGTAGCCAGTTGGCTAGTGTAGATTTACAGCTTCCACACAGAACCTTAGTGAGTTTTGCTCGTGAAGATCTGACAGTTTGAGTTTGAAGAACAACAGACAGAGCTTTCAACCGAGCTCGTGCTCAAAGTTCCATGCCTGGCATGGAAAGTTAACTCTTTCACCTCCGGAGCAGTTCGAAGGTTGGGACTCACTGCATATGTCATAATATAGCAAGACTCTATTAGAAGAAACAACATTACTAAGGTGAGTAATTTTTTCTTTCTGCACTTCCCAAACCTGCTACAGAATTCCTGTTTTCTGGGGACTGCGACAACCAGGGTCAGTCCTCAGGGAAAAGTTGGTGGTAAATCTTTGTTAAAAAATGCCATACAAAAAAACCTGAGAGATGCTGGCTGGGGAAAAATTGAAGAGGGGGTTGATTGGAGCCTTGGCTCTTCACCCATTCACTGTAGACCTGCACATATCCTTATGCCTCTGTCTGTTAATCTGAAGTGGTTCTGTTAAACCAGTAGGCTCCACTGTGCCATATTTTGATGCAGACTCCCAACATGATGGAACAACAGTTGCCTCAGTCTTGTACTATGATTTCATAGGTTGTACCTTTGCAGCAGGACCTTGACGTGGAGAATCGGGACAAATCCACCTCTGCTGCTTCACAGGTCTTCACCCTTGAAGTTCCCGATTCCTGCAGGTTTGCCACAAACCAGGAGTGAATGGTACCTCTGGCCCCTGTGGCTGTTGATGTGTCACAGGGCCCTGCTGGAGCTGTGTCTGCCCCACAGCCTGACGTAGCCCACCATCCCAGCCTACCACCCAGTGAAGGACACACACCACACAATGACATGTAATAAAGTAAATTTTATTAGCATCCATGTAATATTTCTCTTATTCTGGCACTTGACTTAGACACCTGTATTAATTTAACAGAAAAATGAAAAAAACATTATTTTTCCTGTTTTCTGATGGCCTACATCTACATAGTGTTAATGTAACCCCCACACCTTGTACTTAGTTGCTACATAAGTTTTTTTAAATTTTCCCTTGAAATAGCCTTCTGACCATGCACTACCACTTTTGGCAAGGCCAGTTGTCCTTGGACTAGTATGTAATTTTGAAATTTATCGATCCCTGATTTATATACACTACAAAATCCTCACTGCAAAAGGATACATTGGAGCTGGAACGTGGAGCATATTGTTCCACTCTATATCCCTTCTACTCTTTGCAATCCTCTTCCATTATGAGATCTGGATTATATACTTCGTCATTGTCTGTGTCCCTTTGATGGCGGGAGTTGAAGACCACATTGGCGACATCGGAGGCTGCTTCTCAGGTGGTACTTGCTGTGTATCAGCCAATGATGTCAATGGGGCCTGCGACACAGGAACCCTCGTCTTTGGCAGTACAGGTTGCATAGGCGAGCCAGGACGTCTGTGTCATATCATGTCTGAAAATAATGCCAGTACTGACTGCACGTCGACTGTGCTCTGGTTGAGGACAGTGACTGCTGGAGTCGACGATGGGCCAAGAGCCATCGACTATGGCGACATACCATCTGTAGTAGGTATAGTAGGGCATAAACCAAGCCCTGACCTTGGTGTCTGGTTGATAGTCGGGGGGGGGGGCCGCTGAAGTCACTGTTGCTAGGACGGACAGTGACTATGCAGATTGAGTTCATGCAGGCCACAACGGTGACCTAGATTTCACTTGGGAAGCGGATTTGTACTTATTATGTTTGTGCTTATGTCCCAGTGACAGCTAGTCTTTTTCATGCTCTTTTGACGTCTACTGTGAATCAGTTGATGGGGCTGTCAATGCTGCTTTGTGACACTGGGTTTTTTCAATGGCCGCTAGAGTTTTTTTTTACAATCAGAACTTCTCCAGCACATTTCTTCAGCGTCACCTGGTTGCTTGACTGATGCCCTGGCAAATCTCACAAGTCCTGACATGAGAGAGGCTTAAATAGCAGACACACACTTCTATGTGTTGTCTTTGTAGGTTTTTTTCTCTGCACTTGCAGAACCAGAGCGTCGTTGGTTTTGGCGGCATACAGAGGTGGCAATATCACTAAATTATTAGTGATTATTTAAGAAGAAAATAGTAAATGACAGCGGCTAGTTGTATTTGTTTCCACAGGAGGTTGAGGAGTGCATTCGATGGCGGGAAAAGAACTGAGGATAGACAAGGCCACCCACATTTATGTAGATGCTGACACATGACGTCATGGGTGGCCCCCAACTAGCAAAACTTTCTGGGTGGTCCAACCACTGACATGGGTATAGTTACAAAGGTGGGGCCTAAAGGAAGTGATGTCCTCAAAGAAGATCTATTAAAATTGGCAATCTTTTAGATTATTGCTAACTTGAAATTGATATTGATGTGGTGCTTCTGTGATGTCGTCCATATGGCAATCTTTCATTAAAAAAAAAAAAAAAAAAAGTTTCCAGCCCTAATGGTTCCAGATTGGTCTCTCTTAATGATGATGTCTTTGAAAAAGGCAATCTTTGGAACAGTTAGGCTGTCAGAACTCCACTCAGCAGGTCAGGCCTCTACTCCCAAAGTGCCAACTCTGAGCGCAGTCTTGTGAACAGTGTAACAGACAAGGTAACCTCTTGTCTGTTTTTGTGAGTTCGATCAACCTTGGTCTCAAGTTCTGGAGGGATTCAAACTGTGAACCTCTTGCTAGCGTACCCAATGCACAGGCTCAGATATGTCTGTCTTCGGGGCAGATATCTTTGCCTATGGGCACCTAACCAGGTATACAGAGATGAACCCTTAAAAACTTTAATACAGACCTCAGATTTAAAACGCTTCTCTTTCCAGTTTGGTACCACCATTCAAGCTTATGTTTAGTATCTGCAATAACCATATACTTTTCTTACAACTAAAAAAAGAAGTCAAAGACAGAACAAGTAAGTTCTAAAAATAATTTTACTAAAATAGTTAAAAATATGTAAAATGCAAAATACAGAACTCTTCTATCACCAGACATGCAAATCTTTTACAAGAAACAAGGTTTAAACAGTGCAAATTCCTACTTACAGTACTTAGATTTGAAATCTTTCTAAATATCTGTTTGCAAGTGCTCCAAAGATCTTTCCTCAGTCAGAGTCTAGGTAAAAGTGTGTAAGTAAAACAGAGTATTCCTTAAACAACTGTATGGAACAAAGCATTTTTGTGAGAGGTCAGCTAGCTCCTCCTCTGTCAGATTATGTATAAAAATATATATGTCTTATACAAAAGTATTACACTCTGCAACTTCAGCATAACTCATGTCCTTCAAATGATGCTTCTTTTGATCTCATAATAAGCTTCCTCCTTCCAGGACATGAAAGCATCTTTATGATTTTGCACTTCTATGTAATAGCCTGGGTTTTCCTTCCAACGTCCTAAAATGGATACGTTATAGCAACTATGGTTGTAATTAACTCAGACAGACAGGATCCTTAATTAAGGCCTCACATGTAACACATGGTCTCTAAAAACTGTGTGTGTGAACTCACATACTGTCAGCATTTTTCTTATGGCTTTCATCTTTTAGCTGAAACCTGGGGGGGTTGATGAGTGAGCTCATTCTAAGAGCATTAGATTTTTTTTTTTTTTTTTAGCAGAGACAGTCAGTCATACATTTTATATAAAAAAAAATAATGATACAGCACTCAGAGCTGGCTGTCTATGTCACACTCCTCCCCACCTAGACTGAATTTAGGGGATCTATCCCCTACATGGGATGAGCTTCCCAAATCAGTTCACTCCTCATAGACCCTAGACAGCCCATCTGAGCTCTGGTTCTTCACTCCAGCCCTATGTACGATTTTTAGATCATACGCTTGTAAAGCAAGACTCCATCTTAGTAGTCTGCCATTGTCTTTCCCCATCTGCGTCAGCCAAACCAGGGGGTTGTGGTCAGTCTGCACCACAAAATGCTGCCCATACAAGTATGGCTCTAGCTTCTTTAGGGCCCACACTATGGCAAGACATTCCTTTTCCACTGTGGAGTACGCTTGCTCCCTGGAAAGCAGCTTCTTTCTCAGGTGCACTACTGGGTGATCTGTCCCTTGACTGGATGTCTGGCTCAATACTGCCCCAATACCCACGTCTGAGGCATCCGTCTGAACTATAAAGGTTTTGCTATAGTCAGGGCTTGTCAAAACAGGAGTACTGCACAGTGCCTCCTTTAGTCTGGTAAAGGCTTCTTCACAGGCTGGGCCCCAGGTAATTTTCTTTGGCATCTTTTTCTTTGTCAGGTCTGATAGGGGAGCAGCCAGGGTAATGTAATTGCATACAAATTTCCTGTAGTACCTTGCTGTCCCTGGAAAGCTCCTGATCTGCTTTAGGGTTTCTCGTCTGGGCCATGCCTGGATCACCTCTATCTTTATTTGGTTAGGACGGAGCTGTCCCCAGCCTACCATATGCCCGAGGTATGCCACTTCTCCCATGGCCACCTGGCACTTCTCAGCTTTGACAGTGAGCCCGGCCCTCTGTATCCTGCCCAGCACTTCCCTAAGGTGGGATAGGTGTTCCTCCCAGCTGGTACTAAAGATGGCAGTGTCATCCAGGTACGCCACGGGCGTACTCCTCAGCACGATTTAACACCTGATTCACCAACCTTTGGAAAGTGGCTGGGGTGTTCTTCATTCCGAAAGGCATTACTTTAAACTCAAATAAGCCTATCGGAGTGATGAAGGCCGAACTCTCCCTAGCTCTGTCTGTCAATTCTACCTGCCAATACCCCTTGGTCATGTCAGTCGCTGTAAGGTAGGTCGCCCCTCCCAACTTGTCCAGGAGTTTGTCCGTCCAGGGCATCGGGTGGGCGTCGAACTTTGTGACTGCATTCAGTCCACGATAGTCCACACAGAAACGATTAAAGCCATCTAGCTTGGGCACAAGGACTATGGGTGAGGCCCAGGGGCTGTGGGATCTCTGTATTAACCCTAAATACAGCATCTCCTCCACTTCCCACTAAGGTCCTTTTAGACAGCCTCTGATACCCGATATGCTGTTCGCCGTATGGGCGTCTGTGTCCCTGACTCCACATCATGTGTCGCTAAGGGGGTTAGTCCAGGCTTGGTGCTAAACAAGGGAGCAAAGTCTGCTAAAACCTCCCTTACTTTCTGGACCTGGTCCGGGGCCAGCTGGGGAGACAATTTTACTGCCTCCACAAAGGACTCCTACTTACTTTCTTCCAGCAAATCCAGAAGGGGGTTTCCTTTGTCCGTCCCCCTCCCCATGACTACACACTGCAAACACCATGTCAGCCCTATTTGCATATGGCTTCATCATGTTGACGTGGTACATCCTTTCAGTCCGTCTTCTGTCAGGTAACTCCACAATGTAGTTCAGATCATTTACCTTCCTAACCACTTTGTACAGTCCTGCCCACTCAGCTTGCAGCTTGTCTTTCCGGACCGGAATAAGGACCATGACTTCCTGACCCACCATGGACGAGTGAGCTCTGGCTATGCTGTGTACCATACCTTTTGTTTCTGTTGGGCAGCTGCCAGGTTGCTCTGGGCTGTCCCAATAAACTCCTTCAGCCTTTCCCTAAACCTATGGACATAATCCACAATGGGAGTTCCCTGGGTGGTGTGCTTGCCTTCGCAGTCCTCCCCGGATCAAGTCTAGGGGCCCACGCACTCGGCGTCCATATAAGTGTTCGAAGGGGGAAAATCCTGTCGACTCTTGGGGCACCTCCCTGTATGCAAACAGGTGGGGAAGGTATTTCTCCCAGTCCCTCCCATGCTGTTCAGCAAACACCCGGAGCATTGACTTTAGGGTACCATTGAATCGTTCCGTAAGTCCATTGGCTTGTGGATGATACGGTGTCGTGCATCTCTGCACACCCCCTCTTCTCCCATTAACATTTCATCAGGTCCGACATGATGGAATCCCCTCGATCGGTGATTGCCTCCTGCGGAAACCCAACACGGGAGAAAATCTCAAGTAAGGCATCTGCCACTTTGTCCGTCCTCAGTGAGGATAGGGCGACTGCCTCTGGGTACCGGGTGGTATAATCCACCACAGGCAGGATGAATCTCTTCCCTGAGGAGCCTGGGGGTATTTAAAGACCCCACAATATCCATTCCCACCCTCTGGAATGGCTCCTCCACTATGAGCAATGGAATCAGGGCTGCTTTGGTTTTCTTGCCCGCTTTCCCTATTTCTTGGCACCGGTGACAAGACCTGTAGTACTCCTTCACCTGCTGGGTGAAGTTAGGCCAGTAGAAATGCTGGGCTAACTGCTGCAATGTGCATGCAATTCCCAGATGATCAGACAAGGGAATATCATGTGCAGTTTTGAGCAGCTGCTCACGATACCCCTGGGGAACGACAAGCTGCCTGCCTAGCATCCCTCCCTCTGTCTGTACTGCCTGAGTATACACAAGTCCATTTTCCCAATAAACCTTATGTCTGCCGTCACCTCCCTGTGTGCCGTCCGAGTCTGCCCAAGCCCTCAGCTTCTCTAAACTAGTGTCACTCCTCTGAGCAGCTGCAAACCCCTCACACATTCCCATGGTATGGGACAGATCCCCTTCTGTTGCTGAACTAGGGTCCCTAGCACTAGCGCCGGGAAACTCAGGATCACTGTCAATCCCAACCCTCGTACAATGGGTCACCCCTTCCACTTTGGAGTAACCTTTTGTAGCTGTGTGGTCACTTACTACCGGGGAAATTTCTACCCTTTTTTAATCAATCTCCATATCAGGAGACACAGGCTGGGGAACCAGCCTCTCAGCGGTTTCCACAATGGCTTCTGTGAGGTTCAGGGAACTACAATTTTCCCTTGCCGCTTGGCTACGGGTAACTGCACATACCATCCCCTGTTGGAGATTGTTACCCAGGATCACATCCACTGCTAATGTTTTGGCTACAGCCACCTGTTGCACAGTTCCCCCTGTTTCACCCCAGTCTAAGAGAACATTGGTGACAGGCAATGTTTTCTCTTCACTGGTGAACCCTTGGACAGTAACGTATTTATTGGGTATAAGCTGACCAGGTTGTACCAGATCCCCTTTCGCCAATGTCAGTGATGCCCCTGTGTCCCTTAACCCCTGCATCTGTACACCATTCACCATGACTGGGTGCATGTGTTCCCTCATGTTCACTGGCATGCTCCCAGGGACACACAAACAACCCACTTCTTTTCTAGCACCCTGTTGTGTATAATTGCTCGCCTTTTGGGGACACTGTCTGGCAATATGCCCAGTTTCTTTACACAACAACAGGCATTTTCTTACTTCAGAGAAATATTTTCTTTGAAACCTGGGCTAACTGGTTTCGGTGGAGGCAGTGAGGGTTTTAGCTGCCCTGAAGGCGCTTTCCTTCAAACGACATGAAGTCTTGCTATATTATAGACATTAGCAGTTTGTTCCAGCTCTAGAACTGCCCCGAGTGAAATGGTTAAAACCATTCCAAAATAGAATTTTGCACGAGAGCAGCTCTATCTGTGTCATTTCAAACTTGAACTGTCAGATTCTTTATCCGTCTCAGTGAACAGTCGCTCCGGAGATTTCTCCTTCTGCTCGGTTCATTTCTCGGTTTAAAAAGTGTTTTCTCGTTGGATTTAACCGAGAATAGTTTTATTTTAACATAAAACCGTTCGTTCAAGCTCTATCTGTGGTAACCGTAAGTAAATGAAGGTTTTGTCTGTGTGGAACTTGTAGGTTATCGGTTCGGTTTTGAACCGATCAGTGGGTTAAAACTCATTTAAAACTAAAGTTACTATTTTAGAGTCGGTTCCCGGTTCTTATCGGTTCTAAAAGCGGATTTATTACGTTTTTCCAATACCCGTGACACGGTTGGAACCGATAAGGGTGTCTTTCTGACACTGCGTTAAAGGGCAAGTTTTTGGTTAGGCTGGCATTATGTCTGAGAAACCCAAAGAAAACGGGCCCACTGTTTCAACACTGTGATGTTTGTGGGGAAGTCTTTGCCAAGGCTGACCCACACACCACATGTGTTTATTGTCTGGGGTTTGACCACCTCCAGTCAGACTGCCTGGCATGTAAGAATTTCCCTGCAGCCACCCTGGAAAAAAGATTGGGCAGGCTCAGGGAACGAGAGGCCAAAAAGTCCGCTGACCCGGATAGCCAGCCCGGTTCGGTGCCAACTGAACCAGAGGGAGTGCCCTCTGACCAGGGCCAGACTTCCTCTGGCAAAAGAAAAGCTGGTTCTGAGGAACCAATTCCAGTAAAGAAAACAAGAAAATCAGCAGGTCTGGAGTCCAAAATTCTTTCTCCAACTGCTGCAGAGATAGCAAAAGCCATACAAATTGTCCAGTCATGTCTCAGGGTCCATCCGAACCACCACTATCTGGTAAAAGGTCGGTTCGTCGCGTCCCAGTGGTTCAGGATTATGATATTGAGGAATTTATGAACCAGAGGAGGGGAGGAGGATTATGAACAGAATGAATGTGGATGGGAAGGTCTGGTGTGCCCATTGAACCGGACATCTCCCCAGACAGACCTTTAGAATCTCCCTATGCTGTCTGAGTCCCCATCTCATTTTATGTTTTATAAAAAGTTGCTGAAACCCTCCAGCTTCCTTTAGAAGAGGCTGTGGATGAGCAAGAGGAGCCTGATTTTGTAGAAATGATGGATATTCCAGAGTCTAGGAGATTGTCTATTCCTTTACATAAGTCTTTTAGGAAACAAACAATTAAAATTTTAAAGCTCCTAATTCTGTGCCTCCTGTAGATAAAAGATGGACAGAAGGTATACATTGTCAGGCCTGATACAGAATTCCTTCTCAGCAATGCAGTTATGTTAGTAGTTCAGGCTGCTGCCTGTGATAAAGCTAATATTCCCTTGGCTTCACATCCTCCTGACAAGGATTCCAGGAAGATTGATGCCATGGCAAAAAAACAGTATATGGCAGCCTCTCTGGGACTCAGGCAAGCAAATTATATGGCTTATGTAGCTAGGTATCAGAAATCTAGATGGGATATGGTTATGCACTGGCCAAGCAGGCCCATGGCCAGCTGGCTAGTGAACTAGAACAGGTGGCTGCTGATGGCATTGAAGCCTCTAGGTTCAGTTTCATGCTGCTGTGGATGTTAATGATGTTTCCTCTAGGGTCATGGCCACATCTGTAGCTTTTACGTAGGTTGGCCTGGCTCAGGTGCACTAGTTTGTCACAGGATACCCAGACTAAGGCTATGGATTTTCCTGGGTAGGGAAATTCTCTGTTTGGAGAGCAGACAGAGAATTACATGAAGAAGATGGATGAATATAGGACTACTTTACAAGAGTGCCCAGGCTAAGGAGCAGCAAGCCACTCCTCAAAGGCATGCCCTCAGGGTAGGGGTAGGCCTTTCACAGGCCTTTCTACCAGACTCAGGCCTCCTCTGCCTATGTTCAGAGGGGCTTCTTCAGGAGGCAGGGCAGACGAGGGTGGGCAGACCTGCCCCACCCCCAACCTAAAGCTCCTCATAAACAGGCACCCTGATGGGGTGCCCAGGGCCGATTCCTCCTGTACCAGTGGAGGGCAGGCTGGCTTACTCAGTCAGAATTGGGCTTCTTTAACCTCAGACAAGTGGGTTCTGGAAGTAGTAAGCTAGGGTCTGGTTCTCAGCTTCAAAAGTTTCCCATGTTGAGAAGCAGACTTTTTCTACCTGCAGTGCTTCAGAGACCCTCGCTCTGGAAACAGAGGTCTCATCCCTGTTAGCTCTCAGAGCAGTAGAAAGGGTTCCTCCCCTGCATCAGGGCAGGGGTCTGTATTCCAGATACTTCCTTACCCCAAAAAAGACGGAGAATGGCGGCCCATTTTAGATCTCAGATATCTGAACAAGCATCTTTTGAAACCAAAGTTCAAAATGGTAACTCTGGCAATGATTTTACCTTCCCTAAGGCCAGGGGACTGGCTAGCCTCCCTGGACCTCAAGGATGCCTATTTCCATGTCCTAATCAGAAGGTCCCATCGAAAGTACCTCAGATTCGAACTGCCCTCAGGTCATTACCAGTTCAGAGCAATGCCCTTCGGCCTTACCTCTGCTCCAAGAGTATTCACAAAGTGTCTAGCAGTGGCAGTGGCCCACTTAAGGAGGCAGAGGATTGCTGTTTTTCCCTATCTAGACGACTGGCTCACTAGGCCAGTCCCCAGAACAGGTAAAATCTCACCTGCAGGTCACCCAGCAGCCTCACCTCCTGGGTTTTCTAAAACCTACCAAAGTCGGTTCTGGAACCAGTCCAGGTACTCACCTTATAGGGCAGAATTGGACACAAAGCTAGCCAGAGCCTTTCTTCCCCAGAAAGGGTAAGAATTTAGTGGCTCTGGCCTCTTCCTTCACTCTGCAGGTCTCTCGACCAGCAAGACACTTTCTGCAGCTCCTGGAACACATGGCTGCATCCACAGCTGTTGTGCAGGGAGCCAGATTTCAGATGAGAGACAATCAGTTTCACTTGAGAACCTTTTGGTCTGAGAAGAGACCCCCTTTCCAAGTTGGTCCCAGTGACTCGAACCTTGATTCTAGCTCTCCAGTGGTGGCAGGATCAGAGCAATTAAGAGCTGGGGTCCCTTCATTTCCCCTCTCACGACTTGACTCTCACCACAGATGCTTCCTTCTGGGTTGAGAGCCCACATAAGCAATCTTTCCACTCAGGGAGTTTGGTCCCCCCAGGAATCTCTGCTCCACATCAATTTGCTTGAACTCACAGCTGTCTTTTTAGCTCTTCAAGCTTTTTCTGCATCTGTCCACGACAAGGTGACACAACACCACAACAATGTGGTACATCAACAAACAGGGGGGCACTCGGTCTTCGGCCTTGTGCACCGAGGCAATGAAGTTGTGGTCTCTGGCCTATTCCCTGAACACTTCCCTCATAGCAGTTCATCTTCCAGGGAAGGACAATGTCCTAGTGGATGCCCTCAGCAGGATTTCCCAGGGCTATCACAAATGGTCCCTGGATCCTCAAGTGCTGGGGATAGTTTTTGCCAGGTGGGGCATCCCTCAGATAGATCTTTTTGCAGCCCCAGACAATCACAAACTTCCTGTGTTCTGTTGCAGGCCTCCAGTGCTGGGCTCAGTTCCCTGGATGCCCTTCTTCTGGATTGGGAGGAAGTTCCTCTATGCTTTCCTCCCTTTCCTCCTATTCAGAGTACTAGTCAAAATCAGATCTCAGCCTTGCAGGGTGATTTCTGATTGCCCGGATTGGCCAGGCAGCCCTGGTACCCACTCCTTCTGTCTCTGACAGTCCATCTCTCCCTGTGCCTCCCAGGAATCACAATCTGTTGACTTGTGCCCAGGGAAGGGTTTGGTATCCGACCTCAATCCTCAACCTCAAGGCCTGGCTCTTGAGGAGTTAGAGTTTGCTGATTTACACCTCTCTCAGGGTGTTCTTGAGATCCTAAAGGCTTCCAGAAAGCCTTCCACTAGGGCTACCTATAGTTCTAAATGGAAAAGGTTTTCCATTTGGTGTGCTGGAAAAATATTTCCCAGAATCTGCTGAATTGCCCATTTTGTTAGATTACATGGTACATCTTAATTCTTGGGTCTCAGACCAGCTACCCTGAGAGTTCATTTGACAGCTGTGTCTGCTTCTGTGTCAGCAGGAAAGTCATCCCTCTTCCTCTCATCCTGTGTTTTCCAAGTTTAAGGGATTACCCATACTAATCCTCCTTTCGGGAACCGCCCCTGCTTGGGACCTTAATGTTTGCATTGCCCAGTTAATGCAACCCCTTTGAACCTCTGTCTTCTGCAGAGCTAAGTACCTAACTTGGAAAACTGTTTTCTAGTGGCTATCACTTCTGCCAGACGCATAAGTGAATTGCAAGCCTTGTCAGTGGAGACTGACTTTATTTCTTTCCACAGAGATAAGGTAGTCCTTAGGACTAATAGGAAGTTTTTGCCTAAGGTGGTTTCAGATTTCCATCTTAATTAATCTATCTCCCTTCCAGTACTTTTCACTGATCACCCTCTTCGGTGAGAGAAGGTTGCACAGCCTGGATGTTAAGAGAGCTCTTAGTTATTATATAGAGTTGCACAAAGGTCACAGGTTCGAATCCCTCCAACTTTTCCTTACCTATGGTGAAGTTGGGAAAGGCAAACCTGCCACTAAGAGATCAATAGCCAGGTGGATTGTCTCTTGTATCCAATTTTATCAGAAAGTGGGCAGAGCCCCCCCCCGGTTTGAGGGCTCATTCTACCAGGGGTACAGCTGCGTCTCTAGCTGCTGCCAGAGATATCCCTTTATTAGAGATTTGCCAGGCTGCTACTTGGAAAACGGTACACACTTTACCAAGCATTACTCCTGGATGTCCAGGCCAGGAGAGATGCTCGCTGGCACAGCTGTTCTTCAGAGCCTATTCCCTAAGTAGGTTCTGCCCTCCTCCATGGAGGTACTGCTGTGTATTTGCTAATGTCTATAATATAGCAAGACTTCATGTTGTTTGAAGAAAAATTACTCACCTTAGTAATGTTGTTTCTTCTAATGGAGTCTTGCTATTATAGACTCCCCAACCTGCCTCTCAGAACCTCTACTTGGTGGGGTGCGGGCAGCTTACTGTGGGCACTACTTATGTCCTGTTAGCATTTTGTCCCCTTTGGGACTTTGGGGTGTGTATGTATGCACGTGTGTGTGTTTTATTATACTTATGTTCCATTTTCATATTATTAGAATGGTGTTAGTATTTCTGGTCCCCTGACTTGAGTCTTGGGTGTTGGGACCATCAATGGTTGTTATTATTTAGGTAGCCATTTGGCTAGTGTTGGTTACAGCTTCCACACAGACCTTAGTGAGTCTGGCTCGTAAGATCTGAGATTTCAAGTTTGAAATGACACAGATAGAGCTGCTCTCGTGCCAAAATTCTATTTTGGAATGGTTTTAACCATTTCACCCGGGCAGTTCTAGAGCTGGAACAAACTGCTAATGTCTATAATATAGCAAGACTCCATTAGAAGAAACAACATTACTAAGGTGAGTAATTTTTTCTTTCTGCACTGCCACGCCCGCCTCATTCACTCTCAGAGCAGGTCTGCTCTTGGCATAGCGGTCCGAGAGTTCAGCAGCCTCTTGAACTGTTTTTGGATCTCGGTCCTTTAGCCAGGTTTTTAGCTCGGCTGGGCAAGCCCAATAAAACTGTACTAATAAAATCACATTTTCAATTTTATCAACAGGGTTTGCCTCGATTCCTTCCCACCAACATTTTAAAAACTAATGTTTCGTATCTAGCTCCTCGTAGCTCATATCAGGGCTTCTCCTGAGCTTACGGAATTTAGCTCTGTATGATTCAGCAGTTAAATCAAACTTTTTTAACAGTGCAGCTTTTAGCTTACTGTAATCATTGCTGCCCTCATTGTCCATTTGACCCAGTGCATCCTGAGCTTTCCCAATAAGTAGCGGGGAAAGCTGGAAGCTCCAGGACTCTCTTGGAATTTTATCCTGAATACAAACTTTTTCAAAAGAATTTAAAAAGGCATCCATGTCCTCCCCTTCCTTAAACTCCGCTATTAATTTGGAGTTCAATTTGTAACCCAGTCCTGCAGTCCCAGTTAAACCCAAGCCACTTACCTGCTCTGGTGCCACTGGTCGGAGTCGTATCTTCTCCAGTTCGTGTTGCCTCTGGCACTCCTTCTCCTCATGGTCTGCATCTCTCTGTTCTCGCTCTGCCTCTCTGCGTTCACATTCTCTCTTCTCCTCTGCAGCTCGCTGGCGATCACGCTCCTCACGGTCTGCCTCCCTCTGTTCTCATTGTGCCTCCAGTTACATCCTGCACAACTCAGTTTGCAGTTTGAGTACCTCTGGATTCAGGATACTGGTGACCATCCCCTGGTGCTGTGGCCCTTCACTGACAGTTGCCCTGCTGTCCTTTTCAGTCACGGTCGGTGACTCGCTGCTCTGGGTATCTACTACAATCGGGGTCTCTGTGAGGTTCTGCTTTTTCGGCTGTCACCTCGAACGGGACTCCCCTGTTCCCGCTTAACTTCTTCAAGTAATCTGCAGTGTGCCTGCTGTAATCGAAAGCCATCTTCTTCTTCCCTGACTACAGCTACTCTGACTTGCACTTCAGAGAAAAAAAATCAAATGCGTAAGAACTGGACTGTACACCAAGTGATACATAGTTCTTTTTCCTTTTAAAAATAAAACTCTGCCTTTTTTTTTTTTGTTCTTTGCAAGAGAGCTTGCAGTCTCAGCTGACACAGAACAGTACAAACTTGTGATACCAAAATTATGCCACCGCTGCCAACCAATCTGTCACAAACCCACTCAGCAGGTCAGGCCCTCTACTCCCAAAGTGCAAACCTCTGAGCGCAGTTTTGTGAACAGTGTAACAGACAAGGTAACCCTCTTGCCTGTTTTTTGTGAGTTTGCATCAACCTTTGGTCTCAAGTTCTGGAGGGATTCAAACTGTGAATGTCTTGCTAGCGTACCCAATGCACAGGCTCAGATATTTCTGTCTTTGGGTGGGGGGGCCAGATATCTTTGTCTACGGGTACCTAACCAGGTATACAGAGATGAACCCTTAAAAACTTTAATAAAGACCTTAGATTTAAAACGCTTCTCTTTCCAGTTTGGTACCACCGTTCAAGCTTATGTTTAGTATCTGCAATAACCATATACTTTTTTTTACAACTAAAAAAAGAAGTCTAAGACAGACCAAGTAAGTTCTAAAAATATGTAAAACGCAAAATACAGAACTCTCATATCACCAGACATACAAGTCTTTTAAAAGAAACAAGGTTTAAACAGTGCAAATTCCTACTTACAGTGCTTAGATTTGAAATCTTTCTAAATATCTGTTTACAAGTGCTCTAAAGATCTTTCCTCGGTCAGAGTCTAGGTAAAAGTGTGTAAGTAAAACTGAGTATTCCTTAAACAACGGTATGGGGCAAAGCATTTTTGTGAGAGGTCAGCTAGCTCGTCCTCTGTCAGATTATGTATAAAAAAAATATATATTTTATACAAAAGTATTGCATTCTGCAACTTCAGCGTAATTCATGTCCTTCAAATGACACTTCTTTTGATCTCATAATAAGCTTCCTCCTTCCAGGACATGAAAGCATCTTTATGATTTCGCACTTCTATGTAATAACCTGGGTTTTCTTTCCACCGTCCTAAAATGGATATGTTATAGCAACTATGGTTGTAATTAACTCAGACAGACAGGATCCTTAATTAAGGCCTTACATGTAACACATGGTCTCTAAAAACTGTGTGTGTGAACTCACATACTGTCAGCATTTTTCTTATGGCTTTCATCTTTTAGCTGAAACCTGTGGGGGGGGGGGTTGATGAGTGAGGTCATTCTAAGAGCATCAAATTTTTTTTTTAGCAGAGACGGTCAGTCATACATTTAATATATAAAAAAAATGATACAGCACTCAGAGCTGGCTGTCTACGTCACAAGGGCTGTAGTAGATAACTCAGTTTTTTTTAAATAAAAGCTTGGAGCCATGTGAACAATTTTTCTCCTGTCATTACAGTTTGATATGTCAGTATGTATCAATGCACTTTTAAGGTTAAGCTGTACTGATGTACAGTATATGGACACATTGTAACAGGGTTGAATAGGACCCTGTCCTAGTTGTTATGGAGAGTTTGAATGCAGGGATCTGTTCTGTCCTTTCCTGTCTTTTGTTTGTCTGGTAGCGCAACCAGTTTTTCCTGTGAGACCTAGGATTTGATCACCCCGACGGTCTCGCAATTCTTTGCCTCGTACTGTCTCTGTCTTCCCTTGCTGTTCTGTCTTTTTCCTCCCTTGCATATCTGCTGGTATAAAATATATGTAAATCATTATGTGGAAATGTAACTAATATTGGGATCCCTTTGTTTAGAAGTTATATAGTGTTACTGTTGAAATGTATATAATCATAGTTTAAGATGATTGCAAAAAGCTATTGGAAACTTAAAGGGTTAACCTGAAATGCAATTTTTAAGCCTTTTGTGGAAGTTGTGGAAAAAGGACCTCAGTTCTGGGAGATTGTGTTCCTGTCTGAAATATACAAGAGCATTTTAGAAAAAAACAGGATGCTTGTTAAGAAGGGGGCTTGCAAAGACTTCTAAGAGAGAGAGAGCTACAATGTTTTAAAAGACTCAGAGATTGAAGGAAAACTCAGATGGATCTTCTCTATTTACTCTGCCTTTGTAAATAGTTATACGGAACGCGTTTATTTTTTTTATGTTATGTTACTGCTAGTGCAAATAAATACTTTTTGTGAATTCTGCAAGTGCTCCTACTTTTCCTATGCTTCCTGACCTGTGCCTCAATGACAGATGGTTTTAGAAGTGGGATTACGCTGAGCATACTCTAAGCCCGGAGTTTTGGGCATGGATACTGGACGTAGTACCAGGGAAGCATAGAGAAAGGTATGGATTCTGCAGCAGCAAGTTCAGGAGTGGTTACCAGGAGAATGGCAAGCCAAACTGAGTCAGAAGTCCAAGCTGAGACCATACAGCCAGCACAAGTTATGGAAAAAGAACAGGCAGTGACAGAACCTGAAAGCGTGATGGACTTTTTCAAATGGTGGGCTGTACAACAAAAAGAGACGGAGAAGCAGAGAGAAAAAGAAATTCAATGTTTAGAAGCACTGAGGAGAGATGCAGCGACAGGTGCAGCAGAGGAGAGAAAAAAGCAGCAGATGAGAGAAGAGATGCAGCAACAGGAGCAACGATGGCTGGATGCCTTGCAAACTATCAAAGGCAGATGATCTGGCACAGATCCAGACGAGCAACAAAACACAAGCAACTTGAAAGCCATTAAACTTACAAAGTTGTGTCCCTCTGATGATATCGAGGCATGCCTGACAACTTTTGAAAGAGTTGCCACAGCCTGCTGATGGCCAAAGCAGCAATGGACAATCAGACTGGTACCCTACCTGACAGGGAAAGCCCAACTTGCCTACAGCAATATGGACACTGCACAGTCAGAAAACTATGACCTGGTGAAAAGCAAAATCCTGAAAAGGTATAACCTCTCAGGAGAGACCTACAGGCAGGCAGAGATTTTGATCTGTGAAGTACAACTTGGTTGACAATCCTCAAGAAGCCTTCACCCGACTCAGAGAACTCCTGATAAATTGGCTCCAACCAGAGGGCAAAACAGTCCCACAGATTATTGACACATTTGCAATGGAGCAATTCATCAATATCCTGCCTACAGAAGTGCAGCTTTGGGTAAAGGAACACCGACCAGAAAGTGAGAAAAAAGCTGTTTCTTTGGCTGAGGACTACCAAATGGCCAGACAGATGCCACAGCAGTGAGGTAACAGCCAAGCATCAGTAAGACGCACTTTTTTTCCAATTTAAACTCCAAATCTGATAAGAACTCTGGTTGGGGTAACAAATCTGTACCCAAAAACATTATTTGCTATAACTGTAATAAGCCAGGTCATAGTGCAAGAAATTGCCATAAGAAGAGTGACACTGGAGCAGATTTGTCCTTGGCAAATTGGGGCAAGTACTTAACACACGTGAAGATGGGGGATAAGACTGTAAAGGGACTCATTGATTCGGGAAGCAGACAGACCCTAGTGCATGTTGAAGAGCTGGGAAAACACTGCAAAAGGACCAGGTACTGGTGTTGTCTGCATCCACGGGGACACTCGATACTATCCCACCATCCAAGTGATTGACCATTAAGGGTGTGTCTCACCAAATGAAAGTAGGGGTAGTACCTACGTTACCTGTTCCCGCGATTATTGAAAATGACCATCCAGGATTTACTGAGTTAATCTCAGGAACTGAACCCTGCAGTTTCAGCAGCAGTGGTAACAAGAGCTCAGGCAAAGAAAATTTCAAATGGTGGGGACACTTTTCCTTTCGCTGATTTTGATTGACTTGTTTGAGCACAGCTCCAAGATCTGGAAATCCAGGAAAGAAAGACGATGTCTGAAGAAACTGTGGCAAAGAATGACTGATGGACATAAAGGGTTAAAGTATGAAAATGTTGAAGCTAAACTGATAACTGATTGATTGTGATTTTGTTTCAAAGCAAGTTAGCGATGTTTCTCTCCAGGGTTATTTTAAGCAGCTGGGGGTGAAACCAAAACAGGGTGGACCAATGTTTAAAAAATGTGATGGGTTACTGTACAGAGTTTGGGTTAGACCTCAGACACAGGAACAGACAGAATAATTGATTATACCACAGAAGTATAGAACATAGTTGTTACAGATAGCACATGATAGCCCTATGGCTGGTCACTCAGGGAGGGATCGCACCCTTGCCAGATTGCTGTACAGATTTTACTGGCCTGGAATTCATGAAGATGTTGCTATCTATTGTAATTCCTGTGCTGAGTGTCAAAAAGTAGCCCCAGTCACTAGGAAAGACAAGGTGTCCTTGGTGCCCCTACCCTTGACAGATGTGCCTTTTGAGAGAATTGCAATGGATGTGGTTAGTCCTTTAGACGAAAGTAAAAAGGATAATAGATTTCTCCTGGTAGTCTGCGACTATGCCACTCGATACCCAGAAGCAGTTCCAATGCGTACCGTCATAGCTTCAAAAGTTGCTGCAGAGCTTGCAAAAATTTTCAGAGTGGGGATACCTAAAGAAATTATTACTAATCAGGGTAGTAATTTTGGTGCTGCATTACTGAAGGAGCTGTACAGACTACTAGGTATCACTACCATAAGAACCTCCCCCTATCATCCTCAGACAGATGGTCTTGTTGAGCGTTTTAACCAAACCCTAAAACGCATGTTAAAAAGGTTTGTAAAAGGGGAAGGGAAAGACTGGGACCAATATTGGCCTTACCTACTTTTTGCTTACAGAGAAGTGCTACAGGCATCAACAGGATTTTCACCATTTAAAATGCTGTATGGTAGGCAGCCGGGAGGGCCACTGGATGCGATTAAAAGTAGTATGGGAAGATAAACTGTAAAAAAACAAAGACAAGGCGCTGCGTCAGCATGTGGTCTAAAAGCAAAACAAAATGGTTATATTAAATGCACGCTGAAAATAGAAAATAGAGTTAAAAATCTACGTTCTAGGGACATGGATATGTTGTTCATCCACACTCATTGGCAGTATCCTTGCCGCTTTAAATCTTGCCGGAAGGTCTTCAAGCTTGCTCCTCCCACCCACCGGGTGGTATAACTCTCAGCTCCATGCATGATCTTCCTTACCGCTTGGAAGCTCAGGTTCCCTCATAAGCAGCTCTCGTTTCGGCTAGTTCTATTTCTCCGTTTGCGGTTTAAAATAATATTTTGCAAAAGACTCTAGCTTCGATCCTCGCGCTGCGATGGACAAATCGACTCCTCGATTTCGGAGATGCCCATGCGGGCAGAAGATGTCTCGACGGATCCACACTCCACGTGTGTCTACTGTTAGGCCTTGAGCACGACCCGCAGGCTTGCGACCTGTGCTCATCTTTCTCGGCCCACGTCCCTCGAAGACCGTGCTGCCCGATTGCAACTGGGCGTCCCGAAGCGTTCTCGGTGAAGTCAAGGAGGCCGGTTGGCGGTGTCCGCGGGCGGCGGGTCGGCGGATCAGCCTCGGCGGATGGTCGCTCGCGAGGAGGCGGCGCGGCCGTGATCTTCCTCGGCCGCGGCATTTATCCCGCTCTTCTGGGTTCTTCCTACACGGCTTCCTTTAAGGAGCTTTGTCTGTCCCTCTCCACTAAAGGAGAAGGGCCTCGCCTGCTGGACCTTATTCTCGGTCCAAAAGAGGACAAGGGTAAGTCCCTCCGTCGACGCTCTTGGGAGCGGGAAAGGTCCCTCTCCCCGGGCCGTCGACCGTCGGCTTCGGTCGACCGCTCGGCTTCGGCCACTGGCCTCACGGTGTCCCCGTCAGGTCAGTTGACCGAGACTCCCACTGATGAAGTCGAGATTTTTCTCGACCCATTAGACGGGCTGTCGCCTTTAGCAGCCGAGATTCCCCTCTCCCCGGTTCCCCCGGGAGGAGTTGAGGATCCCGTGGGCTCGCCTGTGCCTCCGGTTCCGGAGCCCTCGGATGGACCTTCCGAGCCGAAGGGAGTGCCGGTTCCGGCCGACACCTCCCGCACCGACCCGGAAATTCGGGACTCTCGGTCTCGGTCTCGGACCTTCGCGGTCCAGCCGCTCCCACCGTCATAGGCGGTCTCGGCTCGGCACGCGTAAGCGGCGTCGCGTGGTCCTCGCCCTCCTCCTCGATGAGGGAGGCTTCGGGCGAATTACGCCGACGGTACGAGGGACCTTATGTTGCAACAGCTCCTCCTGGCCGGAATAAGCCGACCGGCGCCTTCCGCCATTAATGGCTGTCACCGGACAGCCGACACAACCCTCGACTTGTCCGAGGCCTATACCAGGCGGTTGTTCGGCCAAAACCAGCTGCTCCACCGATTCCGTGGAACCTCCGCCTCCACAGCCACCAATTGGGGCTCCGACCAAGGATTCTCGGTCGGCTAAGGGTTTACCCATCGGCTGTCAGTTACCCTCACTCCCGACCGACCTCGGCAGGTGAAGGGTGGCTCAGGCCAGAGGCAGCTCTTCGAGGACTCTTCCGAGTCCGAAGATGATTCCTCCTTCTTCTCCAAGCGACTGGACTTGGAGTCTTCAGGAGGTCAGTCAATGGACGATAGCCCGTCGTCCTTCCTAGGACTGCTTCGGCTCATCTCAGAGTCTACCGGGATGGAGCTCGAACCCGTTTCCAAACGGGCCAGGTATCCCCTCACGGAGATTCTGGACCGAGGGGATTCTCCGACGGAGGCCTTTCCGTGGCCGAGGCCATAGTGGGTCCGCACTGGAACTTTGGCAGCGCCTGCTTCCTGCCCTGCGCCTTCGGCCAGGATGGCCAGGAAGTCACGGTCCCTACGGTTCCTTGTCCGTTTTGAACACCCTCTGCTGAGGGTTGGTTACCGACAGCGTTTCTGCCAGCGGCAACGCCAGGATGTGGACAAACCTCCTGACAAGGAGTCCAAGAAATTGGACTATGTCGGGCAAAAGTCTACGACGTGCCTTCTCGGCCTTCGCCAGGCCAGTTCGGCCGTCCTCATGGCACATTTTTCTCATGCCCTGTTGGGCTCCCTGGATGAGGTCATCCTCATCTTCCCGCCCGATCTGCAGACTACGGTTAAGCAGGTGCGGGACCAGGGCAGGGCAGTGGCCAAACAGCAGCTCCAGACTGCTTTGGATATAGGGGACTCATGTGCCAGATCGGTGGCGGCCGCAGTGGCTATGCGTCGGCGGGCTTGGCTGAGGATATCCACCTTTACTTCGGATACCCAGCACAAGTTGGCGGATGTTCCCTTTTTGGGGACTGACCTCTTCGGCCCTGGGGTGGAAGGTCACCTGCAGAGGATCGAGAAGTCCAATGCCACCTTGGACTCGGTCTCTTCCGCTCAGAAGGACAAAGGCCGCAAACCACAGCCTAAGCCCTTTCGTCCTTCTGTGCCCCCGGCGCGCCCGGCCCAGCAACGTCAGGGCCAGCAGGCTCGGCCTTGGCATCCCAAACCCAAGTCGCCGGCTTCCTCTAACAGGAGGCAGGGAGGAAAGGGCCAGGAGGTCCTCGGCGGTCCCTCCTCCAGCCTGCCCAGTGGCGGGCTGAGGGTGTCCCCATCCCCGTCACCTTACCCTGGGTCCCCGTTGGGGCGGCTCCGGCACTTCCTTCCACCTGGTCGCTGTTACCCACGGACAGGTGGGTCTTGGAGGTGGTGGGAAGAGGCCTGCCTCTGGAATTGAGCAGGCACCACCCTTCAGAGCCGCCGCCTCGGGGCTTCGGGATCCCCAGCTCACTGGCGGCTCGTCGAGCCGACATCACTCTCCTCCTCCAGAAGGAGGTGGTAAGAGGTGGTGGACCCTCCTTCAGACCCAGGGTTTGTGTCCAGGTACTTCCTGGTTCCGAAGCGGACGGGGCTGGCGCCCATTCTCGACCCACACGACCTAAACAAGTTCCTAAGGTCTCGAACCTTCAGGATGGTCACTCTGGCTCAGATAATACCATCCTTGGAGCGGCGTGTGGTTCTGCTCTCTGGACTTGCAGGACGCGTTTTCACGTCCCTATCCGTCCGTCTCACCAGAGATTCCTTCGCTTCGGCGGAAGGATCTCTCTTCAGTTCCAAGCCATGCCCTTCGGCTTGTCTCCAGCTCCCAGGGTCTTCACCAAATGCATGGCAGTGGTGACAGCATTCCTGCGGCGCCGAGGGTCCGGTGTACCCTTACCTGGACGACTGGCTGATAGCAGCTCCCTCCAGGAAGGAGGCGGAGTGGTCCAGAGATCTGGCCTCCAGGTCTGGTCTCAACTGGGCCTCCTTATCAACGAGGCCAAGTCGAACTCGAGCGAAGCAGGTGATTTTATTCATCGGGCCAGCTCGACTCTCTTCGAGCCAGAGCTGCTCCCGCGGACAGGGCCGAGGTTCTTTCCTCCTTTGCCCGATCATTTCTGGTTGGGCATTAGCCCTGCCGGGACTTCCTGCGCCTCCTGGGTCTCATGGCGGCCTGTACCAGCGTGGTCCGTTGGGCCCGCTGGAACATGCGTCCCCTTCAGTGGGGACTGGCCAGCCAGTGGTCACAACGCTGCGATCCCTTGGACCAGCTTGTGTCGGTGACACAGGGGATGTGGAATGCTCTCCAGTGGTGGACCGTTCCAGATCATTTGCAGGAGGGCATCCCGTTCAATCCGCCGGCAGCGGTCTCTCTGTCGACCGATGCCTCTCTGATGGGTTGGGGTGCCCATCTGGGGAACACTGGGCTCATGGCCTCTGGTCCCCATGGAGTCCCGATGCCACATCAACCTGCTGGAGCTCCGAGCGGTCCGCCTAGCTCTCACCGCCTTTGCTCCGTTCCTCCGGGGTCAAGTGGTCCGAGTCCAGACGGACAATACCACGACCATGTACTATCTAAACCGCCAGGGCGGGACGCGCCCCATGCTTCTATGCAAGGAAGCTCTCCGCATTTGGTCACTCGTGCGCAGCCTGGAGGCGGATCTCCTAGCCATTCACGTGGCAGGAGCCTCCAACACCCTGGCCGATGCCCTGAGCCGGATAGGGGCTGCATCCCACGAGTGGTCTCTCCTGCCGGAGGTAGTACAGCATCTGTTCTCCCTTTGGGGCACACCTCAGGTGGACCTGTTTGCCTCCATGGAGCGCAGGCTGAGTCTGTTCCATGCCCGCCCCTCAGCAGGGCTCGCTGCAGGGGATGCCTTCTCGAGGCAATGGACCCGGGCCTCTTTACGCCTTTCCCCATTTCCTTGATCCACAAGGTGCTTCTCAGGGAGGAGGGACAAGGCGCAGGTGATTCTGATAGCCCCAGACTGGCCTCGCCAGTTCTGGTACCAGATCTCCTCAGTCTCAGCTCCAGGACTCAGGCAGCTTCCAGCTCGCCCGACCTGCTCTCAGTCAATCAGGGAAGGTGTTCCATCCGGACCTTCAATCCCTGCACCTGACGGCCTGGTTCCTGAGCGGCTAGAGTTCCAGGCTTTGGGTCTTTCCGACGAGGTCCTCAATGTAGTTGAGGCATCCCGTAGGAGTCGACCAGAAAATGTTATGCCTTCAAATGGAAAAGGTTTTCCATTTGGTGTCAGGGCAAGGGCTTGGACCCTTCCTCCTGTTCCTTGGCAAGCATCTTGGACTATTTATGGTCCCTTTCTAGTCAAGGGCTTAGGTCGACGACCCTAAGGGTGCACCTGGCAGCCATCTCTGCTTACCGGGCGCGGGCCGGGAAGCAGTCGGTGGCGCAGGAGAAGGTGGTCTGGCGCTTTTTCAAAGGCCTTGATCACATTTCCTCCAGTGCGGGAACCCCACCTCCGTGGGATCTACTGCTGGTACTGGCAAAGCTCATGGGCAAGCTTATTCGAACCTATGCACAGGTGTGCTCTCTCACCTGTCGTGGAAGACCGCCTTCTTGGTGGCTATCACGTCAGCCAGAAGGATGGGAGAGCTCCAGGCGCTTTCATAGTCTCCTTACCTGGTCTTCCACAGGGACAAGGTTGTCTCTCGCCCCCACCGAAATTCCTTCCGAAGGTGGTGTGGAGTTTCACCTTAACCAGGTGTTGACTCTGCGGTGTTCTACCCCAATCACACCTCGGAGGCGAATATAGGCTCCATACTCTGGACCCTAGAAGGGCGCTCGCTTATTATAAGGAGCGCACGGCTGAAATTCGGGAGAGGTTCGCCAGCTGTTTGTCACCCTACGCTGAAGCCGCATCTGGCAGACCTGCAGCCAAGCGGACGATAAGCAGGTGGGTAACCTCCTGCATAGATCTCTGCTATAAGTTGGCGGGCATGGAGCCTCCCAGAGGATAAGGCTCATTCTACCCGCCATACTGCTGCAGCGGTGGCTGCTTCCAGGGGCGTCCCTATCCAGGAAATCTGCAGGGCTGCTACCTGGAAGTCAGCAACACCTTCATTACCCACTACCACATCGACCTTGAGTCGCCGGATGCTGGTTTTGGGGCCTCGGTTCTCCAGTCTCTCTTTCCCAAGTAAGTATATGGGGGTGTGCGTCTTGCCTCCCTCCTCCCGGAGAACTGCTAGGAGTCTGCCAATGAGTGTGGATGAACAACATATCCATGTCCCTAAAATACAGGTTACTCACCTGTAACAGGAGTTCTAGGAATGGTATATGTTGTTCATCCTACATTCCTAGACCTCCCGGCTTGACGCACAACCTGAGCTTCCAGCGGGCCAGATCTAGCGCCATGGGCGGAGCCGAGTTATACCACCCGGTGGGTGGGAGGAGCAAGCTTGAAGACCTTCCGGCAAGATTTAAAGCGGCAAGGATACTGCCAATGAGTGTGGATGAACAACATATACCATTCCTAGAACTCCTGTTACAGGTGAGTAACCTGTATTTTCGACCTTAGGTCTTCTTCAGGAAGTATCTAAAAGAGAAAAAAAACAAACAAAAAAAAAAAACAAGTTAGTGTAGAGGAGAGGTAAAATGAGAGAGATATATATGTGGAGAAAGAAGAAGAGGGAGGCTAAGGGAGAAGAAGTGATAAATAGTAAGATTAAGAGAGAATCTGTGAAACAAAAAGGTGATGATGGGAAAGATAAAACATAATGGGAGAGAAAGAGCTGGGGAAGTTCCCAGGTAGAGAGTGATTAACAGGGCCTTGTAAGAAGGCTGAAAGGTGACAAATGTGTGAGAAGGAGACAGAAATGGAGACATATGGTGAAAATGAAAAATAAATCAGTACAAAAACAAATTGACTTTAGGGGAAAAAAGGGGAGGCTGAAAGACGTTAGTGGAAAATAAGTCTATCATTTAAACCAGAGGGCTGCTGGGAGCCAAGGCGATGATCAGCTTGGCTTCCATGTTTTTCTATGGTTAGGATCCCGGAAGCCCTGCTGAAGGACACAAACAGAAAGGTCATTGACATTGTGGTCCCTGGAGATAAAGTGGGATACAATGGGTTTAGCAGTTTCACCATTCCTGACCGCTCTGTAATGTTCCCTGAAACGGTCAGCAAGACGCCTACCAGTTTCTCCAATGTACATAGCTGAACACCTCCTGCAAAGAATACAGTACACTACATTAGTGGAGGTGCATGAGAACTCCTTGGTGATGTGAAAAACACCTGTAGGCCCCGAATCTCAGTTACACTGGAAATAAATTTGCAGGTGTAGCAGCGAGCCCTGTTGCAAGGTTTGGTACCTGGGGGGGAGGAACTGTTAGGAGTGGGTAGGCTGCTTTTTACCAGGAGATTGCGCAGGTTAGGTGGCCGGCGGTAGGAGGCAATAGGTGGTTCTGTAAAGGAAGCACCAATGTTAGGGTCAGTTTGCAAAATGGGAAAGTTACTAGTGATGATCCTGTGAAGAGAAGGTGTGCTCTGATGGAAAGGAAGATAACCTCACTCAGAATCAATCTATAACGTCTTACATGTGTGCCCTAAGAAAGAAGCTGGCAAAATATGTTGAAATTGCCCATAGTAATCGGGAAGAGGCCCAAAACCAGCAGAAGGTATATTATGACCATGGGGTAAAAGAAACTTTTTGAGCCAGGTGAAAAGGTTTTGCTAATGTTACCCACAACAGAAAATAAACTGTTAATGAAGTGACAAGGGCCTTAGAGTGCTTAGATGTACTGGCACCGTTAACTACGCGATTGAGACCCCTGACAGGAAAAATCCTACTGAGATATACTGTACCAGGGTATTACAAAGCATTTTCGATTGCATAAAAGTGCTAATCAAGTTCAAGTTTATTACAGGAAGACTTCATTGTGCAAAATCAATTTAGCAAATGTGTAGTATTTAGAACAAATTGACTAGCACATTTACATTATCATACTATTTTTATGACGATAAAACTGCTTTTTTTTCTCACCTAAATGAGCACTTTTATGACTTCCTTTGGTGTGTGGTGCATAAAAAAAAAAGTACTCAGTTTGCCTGTTTACCCCAGGTTTGTTTATTCACACAGTTCAACCTCAGTGCACTTTTTACTGACTACAAGATTCAGTTGCCTAGAGTTAAAAGAACAAACATGGATTCAATGATAGCTATATGTATATGTTACGAGGTCAAGAACTTGTTTTCAGTACATTAGCAACCCTTAATATTTAGTAACTGTTATCACACGTTACCAGGCAGTCACCTAGAAGTAAACTTATAAACTTTACAAACGAGCCAGCAGAAGATCTGTGTGTGTGTGTCGATAATAGATATTGACTGACTGTCCCAGCCACCCATGCAAAAGTGAACATTTTAGAGTTTAACAAACATATGAGGCTGGGCACCATGAGGCCTGGATGCCAGTTTAACTTAGGTCCAGGTTTTACACTGACTTAGTGTTCCTGGCCAGCCACTCATGCAAAAGTGAACATTTAAAGTTTTACAAACATCAGAGGTACAGTGAGGCCTGCTGCATGACACATTAACTTAAAGTTAATGGGTTCTGTGCAGGGAGGCGTAAGGGATGAAATGGCGTTCAGCTCCAGATATGATCCTGCTTCTCGCCTGCACAGGATCTGATAAAAATACTGTCTGCCAGCAAAAGGCTAGCACTGACTTAGAAATTCTCTTTAATAAGTTATTTCCCTCATTTTACAGGGGCTCGCTGTCATCATCACTGTTTGAGGATGAGGGAGATGACAAAATAACTCTAGTATCTGCTGAACAAACATTACTTGTTCTGACTGTGTGTGACGTGTTTGGTGTTGTACACTGTGGTCTTGGTTCAGAGCTAGGTCTTCCTGGAGTGCTGAAGAATCTATCTACAACTGGGACAGCATCAAAAGATTCAGGACTGTCGCCCTCGATGGAAATCCTCACCAGGTGTTCCAACGTGACGTCACTAAGTCTGTTTCTCCAATCAGTTTTTACACACTGCATTGTAAAAAATAACCGTTCCAGCTTTGCATTGGATACTGGAATGAACTTACAAATAACCGCATGATAGAAGTTAGAGAACTGTTCTTTATAGGACTTCAGGATACAGTTCCAAAAATCATCCCTGTTTAAGTGACCTAAAAACTTCTTGTGTAATGTTTTAAGTTCAGCCCATTCTCCTGACATAGCAGCAGTGTCAACATTGTGTTTTATAAGTAACTGTTCATAGTGTTTAACAAAGTCATCCAACTCTACGTTTCCAAAAATTTCAATTTCCTTAGCACTCCTTGGCTACTGTTTTACATCTAATAATTTCAAAGTTCTAAAAATTGGATGTTGGTCCTGAGACTGACAGTCAGTTATATCTCCAAATCTATCAGAAATACATCTTTGTACCTTACTAACATAATTTTGCACCTCATTTCTAAGGTACCTGATGCCGGCAGTAGCATTTGAAAGCGTCACATTTTTGAACTTGCAAGGAACTGAATCCTCACCATCTTCCTGTTGCAGTAAGTTCAGGGTTGCAAGTTACAAGAAGATTATCACTAAGATGCTGCAGTTGCCATAATGTTGTTTCAACACGACAGCGCTAATATCATGTGCACTGAGGACCCCTGCAAACTGAGTGAGAGTCGAGAGAGTGGCCTTAGAAGGTCAAGATAGAAAAGCAAATGAGTGACAAATGTGGCTGATTTTAGCTTGGTCAGCACACCCTTAACTCTAGCTTTTTCTGCTGCTTGAGTTGTAGGCATTTCTGCAAGATTTTCTAGATGCTGAACTGTAACTGCGTATGATTTAACTAACGCTTTAGAAGCACAAAGTTTGTGGTCTATCCACCTTGTACCAAATGCTCTCTCTGGTTTGCTGACTTCACTTCCTAAAATTTTGGCCAATTTTCTCAGCTCTCACAGTTTCTTAGGACTGTTTTCATAAATGTAGTACAGTGTGATGAGGTAGTCATTTAGCTGTTTGAAAAATTTCGGTTTCAGTGCATCTTTGATGACTAATTCAAGTCTGTGTTTCAGACAATGAATAGACAACAACTGTGGTATTTCTGCTTTTAGCGATGATAATAAACCTTCCCCCAGATTTACAGCAGCCCCACCTGCACACATGGCAACCATGCTGTTGTTAGTCAGAAATGCCTAACTCTACAAAGGATTCCCGAACTGTTTGTAATAATCCTTCAGCAGTGGCATGCTGCACATCTTTTAATCTGAAAAAGCTCATCTCCGTACAAGAAGAACTTTCATTGTAGTACATAATATAGAGCAATTCTTATTCTATACAGCTTTCATCTGTTGCTCCATCTATCCGGATTACTAAATATTGGCTTTTAGTAAGAGCACAGAGCAGATTTTTCTTTAACAAGTCACCAATAAGTGAGGTGAACATATGACCACCATTAAGGTTTGAATAAGCAGTTCCTAGTTCAACATCATGTCTTTTTTCAAGTGTAACAAATGCTTCAAATTTGGCAAATGAAGGTTCTTCTTTTCAATCAGATAAGCTATTTCAATTAGGCGTTGAACTACAGCTCTCTCTTTTACTCCTCTTACTACACGTCCAATTGGTGCCATTTTGTATAGCGAGGCAGTTGTTTTTGTTTTTTTATCGAGTGTAACAGCTCGCTTATGAGCGTCACATTGGCTGTGTTTAGCAACATTACCTTTTTTCAGAGCTGTACCTTTGATACCAATGATAAAACTATCACTAAAATTTCTTGAATATTTTAACTGGTCTGCCCATTTAGTACACAATTAACATCTTATTTTGTCAACAAATTCACCGTTGTCTGATTCATACAGTAACCAGTTGTTATGTGGATCTGCTTCCCTTTTCCATTTTTCTACTGTGTGCTTTCTTACTCTTTTGGTAGCAAATGAGGCAACATCAAATGGAAAGTTTTAACAATAAAAAATGAATACAGCAATTAAGTCTGGTGTCTGTTTTTTGTGTGTGTTTACAAGAGGTAAAGGTAAAACATGTCCAACAGAGACGGTCACTTGGCTTAGTTTATGTGCTCTAGGCCCTTTGATTTCACAACCACATTTCTCATCTTCAGCCCACTGTCGTCCTCCTCTCTTCTACAGCCTGCTGTCCGTCTTTGTCTCCTCTCCAGGTTACTTTACGTCTCCTACTCTTCTGCAGTCCACTTTTTCTGCTCCTTCTCCTCTCCAGCCCACTTTATCACCTCTCCTGCCTGCTCGCTCCTGTTCTTCTAGTCAACCCAGTCTGTCAAAAGAAATTGTCAGATCCTGCCTGATCTGACTCCTCTGTCGACTTCATGACCACCACCAGCTCTTTGTTCAGTGACTTGTTTTTTTCCCCTGTGATCCAGGACTTAATTACAGAAAGGAGATGTCAGTGCTTCTACTATGATCCTTAGCCACATAGAAACACAAAATCTGGTGGCAGAGAAGACCCACCTAGTCTGTCCATTTTACCAGCGTCCTTCTTCCCAACACGTCCTGCAGTTTTTCCAACCCCCCTCTACAATTGGAGGCAATATAGCGCAGTGGTTTACGGCTCTGAGCTGCAAACCTGGAGACCTGGTTTGAATCCCACAGCCCCCACTTGCATACTGTGTGATCCTGAGCAAGTCACTTAACTTCCTTTTGCTCCCATGTTGCACCTGTCCTGTAAACAAGCTTTCAGCTTATTGTGTTTCACTGGTAAAAAAAAAAGATGTTTAAAAAAAAAAAAAAAAAGTTCCCTTGTGCCTGTCCAAGGCATTTTTGGAATTCACCACTGTTTTTGGCCCTGCCATCTGCATTAGAAAGCTCTAGGAATCCATCACTATCTCTCTGTGAAGAAGTACTTCCTTACATTTTCCCCTTGAATCTCCCCCATTCCGGCCTTGTCATTGGATGCCCACTTAAAAGCACTGCTTTTTCTGCAAAATATCCCCTCCTGTATTTACCTGATGGGGTATTTAAAGGTCTATATCAGATCCTCCCTCCTATCTGTCAAGCAACTTTAGGCTCTGTCCTCATAAGGTTGCTGATGCAGACCCTGCACCATTCTACTTGCCATCCTCTGGACCACCTCCACTCTGTTTGTGTCCTTCCTGAGACATGGTCTCCAGAACTCGACACAGTACTCAAGGTGGGGTCTTACCAGATCAGACTGTACAGGGCCGATACCACCTCCCTCTTTCTGGTGCTCTCCATGCCGTCCTCATTATATTCCGCTGACCTACCAATAGCCTTATTCCACTGCCTAGTCACCTTTAGGTCATCTGATACGATTTCCCCCAGTCTCTTTCCTGCTTGGTCATTGTCATTGTCATTAATCCACACATTTTATAGTTCGCCACTGGTTTTTGGATCACAGAAGTACATAATTATGCATTCACTGCGAGCATCCATACCCCTGACCACCCCTTAGTTATCTGAGTCTCTCAGCTGATCCGTTCCATCCCCGAGTGTCCACCATGTTGCACATCTTGGTGTCATCCTCCAAGAGGTTGACCTTCCTGTACAACTCCTCTGCTATAAAGACATCACAGAGGATCAGTCCCAGTATTGAACCCTGAGGTACCGACTGGTCACCTTCCTTTTCTGAGAGTAAATTGTGTTTACCAGCACTACTGTCAGTCTTGTATCCCCCAACCAATTCTTACCAAGTCTTCACCAGTTCTTACACAGTATTGTCCACCTCCATCTACCTGGCTTGCATTTGTCCTATGTGAAATGTTGAAAGTCTTAATGAAATCTAGGTAGGCCACAGGATGGTCATGCCAGTCAATCTAAATGATTACTTTAACTGGGTGACTGAGGAATTAAAGGAGAAGACTACTGTATATTTCTGATTTGGATATGTCTGGTGTATTTATTATACATTCCATCAGTTACTGTACATATGTCAATAAGAGATCAGTCATTTCTGCTGTTGCAACACATATCTAGAGTCTGAGGCTCTGACACAAGGTAGTAAAATGTCAAGTAAGCCTCCATTTACATGCAAATAGGTCACTTGTAATACAGCCCCTTCCATTCCCTGATGTCACTGCAGCAACAGTGCAGAAGTACACATAAGGGTATCAGTGCTGCCTATCCTGATTTTAGTTTGTTTGCAATGGCTTAAAACAGTACTGTCATGCAACTCACACAGGGAGTGGTACTTGTAGGCTTAATACTGCATGTGTAGAGCAAATAATACATCTAATAGTGTTTCATTCACAGGAAACAGAGTGTTTCTTTGTACTGCTCATTTCTCTCTGAGAGACAGTTGCAACATGTTGTGGAAAGCAGTAGAAAGAATCAATCAGACAACCAAACAGTCAATCTAGCAGTCAATGTGTCAATCAGTATTGAACCAGGTGAACACCCTTGAAAGGATTAATTTACAAGGTAGGCCTGAGCAGTTTCCCAAAGGATCACACAAGACTGAATTCCTCCTTTGCACAAATTATATACTCCCCTTTCAGCAACCTGAAAGTGGAGAGCAAGATCACCTATTTTATAAAGTGTATTGTTTTGCATTTCAAATGCTCCTTACATCTGGGTTTCTGACTGGAAATACCAAGACACAGAATGCATATGACCTGGGAGGAATGAGCTAAGCAAATACAGAGTACTACAAACACTGACTGATTAGTTTCTTTACCTACAACAGCTGAAGTGTAGCATCTAATTTGTGAGGGACATCCTCCTTCAAATGCTGGCATTACAAAAAGGGGGGGGAGCTGCCACAGCTTGTCTTCAGTACCTTCAAAGTGAAGTGCTGTAGCTCTCACATCACTGCCAATGATTTATAATGGGAATGGGGGCATTTTTAAAGTCATGGGCCTAAGGGGCCATCGCAGTTCCCAAGGAGATTAGGGGAACTTGTTAAGGCTTAGAAAGTAAGGGAGTTTAGTAGGATTTGAACCAGAGTTTCCCAGTTTGTGCATGTGCTTTAACCACTATATTACTCTTCTTCCTTAGCTGATGTTGTCCTGGTAACCTATTCCTTGTTATAGCTGAACTCTTTGCCTTACATCAGCCATCCAATCACTGACTGCCTAGTTACAAAGGGAAAGGGGCATTTTTGCAAGATTGTCTCTCACTGCTGGTGTCAAAACAGAGAATGCGAACACACACAGAACATAATGTGTCCCTCATTTATAATGGGAATGGGGGCACTTTTAAAGTCATGGACCTGAGGGGCCATCACAGTTCCTAAGGAGGTTAGGGGAACTTGTTAAGGGTTAAAGAGTAAGGGACTTTAGTAGGATTTGAACCAGAGTTTCCCAGTTCTTGTGCCTAATACCTTCACCGGTTAACTAAGTTCAAGCCTGGACTGCTCTGTCAATACTGATACTGTAAATACTGCCTGTTTGTGTACGTCTTTTTCTGTACTTGTTTACCCTCCACCCCTTGTAACCGACGTGGAGCCTTTGCAAAAGAGTCTGTGACTCAAAGGATTGTAATTCCGATTGTATTCAATAAATAAAATAAATAAATAAATAATAATATAACAGCTGTATAATACCACTTAAGACTCTTGTTGTACCCAGAGTAATTTGTTGGGTAAACCGTTTTTGCTAACAGAAACATTAACACAACACATAACAGGCACTTCCTTATTGGCATACTGTATATACATGTCAAATCAGTGCTGCATCACACTCATATGGCCCTAGTTCCTATTAGACCTGTACTTCAGGATGTGCACAACACTTGGAGTTCCCCCATTACTCAAGTGGGGGACCAAACATTGTGGGTTCTGTTTACTGGTGGAACAGCATTTAGTGCAGCACCACTATCTGTTGCTCTGATGACATCATCATCCAGCAGCATTGATGGTAAAATGGAGGACAAACACATTGATAACTTCTGGGGGCTGTATATTTTTATTTATAATATAGATTTGGACAGCAATAGGACTGCTGGCAACTAGAAGAGGAACACAACAGTTACACATAAGGAGTTGGGAAAATATGGGTGTGAAACTATGGGAGACTTTAGATTTATTTATTGAAATGTTTCACCAGGAAAGGCACACTGAGCAACAAGATGCTCGTCTCACGGTGCGTCCTTTGGGGGGGGGGGGTACATGATACATAGCATAATTTAATGGGGCAATGGGGTGGAGGAGAAAAATGGTAGCAGGGTTGAAGATGGCAGGTATAGGCCTCTTTCAGAAATACAGCTGCACTACAAGGGATTGGACTGAGGTGCTCTTATGGGTGGTAACCCCTAATTTCATAAGCCATTCGAAAACACAGGATCACTCCATATTAGTGAGCACAAAAGGACGTGATTTATTTGATTTTAAGCTTTAAAAGAAGTTCACATGTCCAAACAAAAAAAACCATCAGAATCCCCAGGTAGCAGAAGCACCTCAGGATGGCTCTGGCCAAGCCTGCAAGGTGAGCAGCAGGTGCTACTGTCCTGGTGATGTGATTTTTGAGGGTGGGGGTGGGGCTTCTGAAATTTTATTAAAGCTTAAAATTGAATTTCAATTAATCCAGTCCTTTTGTGTTCATTTGTGTGGAGTGCTCCATTGTTTTGGAACAGACAGTTGTAGGCCTCACAACCTGACATCGATGTTAGATAAAATAAGTGCACTTAGCAAGGGACTGCAGAATTATCCACTCCAGTAGCACGGGTTGCGGTCGGACAACACTTATTCAATGAGCAGAGCTTCACACTTCAGAAGAGGTACAGCGACGCCCATTTCTGATAAGCTTTGACCGAGAGAAGTGGAGAGATATTAGAGCTAACCCAACAAGTCCCTGTGAAATGGATTGCATTTTTTTTGCGATCCATTGTGAAGATTGATTCACATGAGCTATCGGATTGCATCACAAAGTGCGATGCGATACCGACTATTTAATACACTGTATACCATGCTAACCTCCTCAATAAATGGGTTGAAAAAACACCAAAAGCTGTTTTGCTAGTTTTACCAGAAACTGATAAAGAAGATATTGTTCAAACAACATGAAGTCTTGCTGTATTCTGACATACGCAGCTAAGTCCTGCCTTTCAACTGCCCCGGAGAACAAAGGGTTAAACTTTCCATGGCCAGCATGGAATGTTCACCACGAGCTCGGTTGAAACCTCTGTCTGCTGTTGTTTAAACTGCAACCATCAGATTCTTTACTCTGCCTCACTGAAGAGTCGCTCCGGAGATTTCTCCTTTGCTTGGTTCAAAAAAGTCGGTTGAAGTGTTGTTTTTTTCGGTCGCTTTCTACCGAATTCCTGTTACCGCTCAGTCGGTTCAAGTCTCTGTCTGTGGTACCATGAGTACTAGATAGGTTTCTGTGTAGTTTCTGTGTGGAACTTGTAAATTGTGGATCGGTTCAGCTGAACCGATCAGTTTGACGTAAAAAAAGCTTGTAATTCATTAGAGTGTGGTAACCGGTCCGTATCGGTTCTAAAAAAAAAAAACAGGATTTTATTACGCTTGTTTTCCAAGACCCGTGACACGGTCAGAAACCGATAGAGGAGTCTTGCCTGGTGGATTGCCGAAAAAAGGGTAAGTTTTGGATAGGATTGGCCATGTCTGAGAAACCCAAAAAGAAAACCGTGCCCACTGGGTTTCAACACTGCAGTGTGTGTGGGGAAGTCTTTGCCAAGGCTGATCCCCACACCACCTGTGTTTATTATCTGGGGTTTGACCACCTCGATTCAGACTGCCAAATTTGTAAGATTTTCCCAAATCTACCCTGGAAAGAGATTAGGTAGACTGAGAAAGGGAGGCCGAGAAGTCCGCTGACCGGATGGCCAGCCGGTTCGGTTCCGACCGACCCAGGAGTGCCCTTTGACCAGGGCGATACTTCTTCAGACAAAAGGAGAGCCGATTCTGAGGAGTCAGTTCCAGTGAAAAGGAAAAGAAAAGATAAATCGTCCGGTTCGGACCCAGAAATTCATACTCCGACCGCCGATGAGATAGCCAAAGCGATAAGGATAGTGCAATCGCTTACTTCGGTTCCGACCGAACCGGCACCATCTGGCAGGGGTTCGGTCGGTTCCCCCGGTTCCGGATTACACTTTGGAAGAATTTTATGAACCGGAGGAGGAGGAGGAGGAAGGAGAGTATGAGGATGATTATGGTGATAATGAAACTCTGGATGTGCCTATTGACCCAGACGTCTCCCCAGACAGACCTTCAGGGGTTTCTCCTCCTAGGCTTTCTGAGTCCCCTTTCCACTATATGTTTTACAAAAAAGTGGCTGAGACCCTCCAGCTCCCTGTGGAGGAAGCACTAGAGGATCATGAGGAGCCTGATTTTATCGAGATGATGGACATCCCAGAGTCCAGGAGACTGTCTATTCCCCTTCAAAAATCCTTTGGGAAACAGACACATAAAATTCTTAAGTCTCCTAATTCTATACCTCCTGTGGACATACGAATGGACAAGAGGTGCACTCTCTCAGGCTCAGACATGGAGTTCCTTTTCCAGCAATGCAGCCATGTTGGGGTAGTGCAGGCTGCTGCCTGTGATAAGGCAAATATCCCCTTGGCATCACACCACCCCCAGACAAGGAATCCAGGAAGATTGATGCCATGGCAAAGAAACAATACATGGCAGCATCTTTGGGACTCAGGCAGGCTAACTATATGGCCTGTACAGTTAGATACCAGAAGTCCAAGTGGGACACTGTGCTGGCTCTGGCTAAACAGGCCCCTGACCAGCTTGCCAAGGAGCTGGAGCAAGTGGCTGCAGATGGGATTGAGGCATCTAAAGTACAATTTCATGCTGCTCTAGACTCCAGTGATGTTTCATCAAGAGTCATGGCTACATCTGTGGCTCTTCGGAGGATGGCTTGGCTCAGATGTACTAGCCTCTCACAGGATACCCAGGCTAAGGCCATGGATTTTCCTGTAATTGGTAATTCTCTGTTTGGGGAGCAGACAGAGAACTACATGAAAAAGATGGATGCGTACAGGACAACTTACAGGAGTGCTCAGGCCAAAGAAAGGCAAGCAACTCCTCAAAGGCAGCAGTCCAGGGGCAGGGGCAGGCCTTTTCAAAGGCCTTTTTACCAAGCTCAGGTCTCCTCTTCTTTCTCTCAGAGGGGGTTCTTTAGAGGAAGAGGCAGACGGGGGATGAGCAGGCCTGCATCTACCCCTCAGCCTAAAGCCCCTGCCAAGCAGACACACCCTGATGGGTCTGCCCGGGCCGATTCTCCCATACCAGTAGGGGGCAGGCTGGCTTACTTTGTCCAGGACTGGAAGTCTGTAACATCAGACAAGTGGGTCCTGGAAGTAGTAAGCCAGGGGCTGGTTCTCAGCTTCAAAAAATTTCCCAAGATGAGAACCAGATCCTTTCCACCTGCGAATCTATCAGTGACCCTTGCCTTAGAGGCAGAGGTTTCTTCTCTCCTAGCTCTCAGAGCTACAGAGAGGGTTCCCACCCTACAGAAGGGCAAGGGATTGTACTCCAGGTACTTCCTAACCCCCAAAAAGACAGGAGAATGGTGGCCCATTCTGGACCTAAGATATCTGAACAAACACCTTTTAAAGCCAAAGTTCAAAATGGTGACTCTGGGAATTATCCTTCTCTCTCTAAGGTCAGGGGACTGGCTAGTCTCCCTGGACCTCAAAGATGCCTATTTTCACATTCCCATCAGGTGCTCCCGAAGAAAGTACCTCAGCTTCAAGTTGCCCTCAGGCCACTATCAATTCAGAGCAATGCCCTTTGGCCTAACATCAGTCCCAAGGGTTTTCACAAAGTGCCTGGCAGTAGTGGTTGCTTCCCTAAGGAGAAAAAAGATCTCCATCTTCCCCTACTTGGATGACTGGCTCATAGTAGGTCAGTCTCCAGACCAAGTCAAGTCACATTTGCAAGTGACCCAGCAAGTGCTCACTTCCTTAGGATTCCTTCTCAACCTTTCAAAGTCCATTCTCGAACCAGTACAGCTCCTCACCTTCATAGGGGCAGAGCTGGATACAATAAAGGCAAGAGCCTTCCTTCCCCTGGAAAGGGCAAGGACCCTCATGGAACTGGCCTCTTCATTCACCCTTCAGGTGTCTCGACCAGCAAGGCATTTCCTTCAGCTTCTGGGCCACATGGCAGCTTCCACAGCAGTGGTCCAAGGAACAGGATTCCAGATGAGGGACATTCAGTTCCATTTAAGAACCTTCTGGTCCCAAGAAAGGATTCCCTTACTAAACTAGTCCCAGTGACTCAAACCCTGATCCAGGCCTTGCAGTGGTGGCAGGACCAGGACAATTTGAGACAAGGGGTTCTTTTTGTCACTCAGTCTCATTCAGTGATACTCACCACAGATGCTTCCCTGCTGGGCTGGGGAGCCCATCTGGGGGACCGTACCACCCAGGGACTGTGGTCACCTCAGGAATCTCTGCTTCACATCAATCTCTTGGAACTCAGAGCAGTGTTTCTAGCACTGCAAGCTTTTTCCAAATTTGTACGGAACAAGGTGGTCCAAGTCGGAACAGGCAACACCACCATGTGGTACATCAACAAGCAGGGAGGCACTCTGTCTACAGCCTTGTGCACAGAAGCAATGAAGTTGTGGTCCCTGGCCTATTCCCTGCAAACCTCTCTAATAGCAGTTCACCTCCCAGGGAAGGACAATGTCCTAGCAGATGCTCTGAGCAGAATATCCCAGTGCCATCACGAATGGAGCCTAGATCCTCTAGTTTTGGAAGTGATTTTCTTGAGATGGGGCACTCCAGAGATAGATCTTTTTGCAGCCCCAGACAATCACCAACTTCCTCTCTTTTGTTGCAGACCTCCAGTCTTGGGCTCAGTCTCACTGGATGCTCTGATTCTGAAATGGGAAGGGAAATTTCTGTATGCTTCCCCCCTTCCCTCTCCTGTTCAAAGTGTTAGTCAAGATAAGGTCACAACCATGCAAAGTGATTCTGATTGCTCCAGACTGGGCCAGACAGCCCTGGTATCCCCTGTTGCTGTCTCCAGCAGTCCACCTTCCCCTGTCTCTTCTCAGGAATTACAATCTGTTGATATCCTTTCAGGGGAGGATTTGGTACCCGAATCTTTGGTCTCTCAATCTCAAGGCATGGCTCTTGAAGAGTTAAGAGTTTGAAGATTTGCATCTTTCCCAGGGGGTTCTGGACATCCTTAAGGCTTCTCGAAAGTCTTCCACCTGAAAGATTTACAATTCCAAATGGAAAAGATTCAGCATTTGGTGTTCTAATAAGAATATTTCTCCAGACTCTGCTGAGTTGCCTACGGTTCTGGATTATATGGTCCATCTCAATGGCATAGGCCTCAGACCAGCTACCCTTAAAGTACACTTGGCAGCTGTTTCTGCTTTCTTGTCAGTTGGCAAGCCTTCCTCTCTATCATCCCATCCTGTGTTTTGTAAGTTTTTCAAGGGATTGCTTCACACCAATCCCCCCTTAGGGATCCTACTCCTGCTTGGGACTTTAATGTTTGCATTGCTCAGCTTATGCAACTCCCCTTTGAGCCTTTGTCCTCTGCAGAGCTTAAGTACTTGACTTGGAAAACTGTGTTTTTGGTAGCCATTACTTCTGCCAGGTGTATCAGTGAATTGCAAGCCCTGTCAGTGGAATCTGATTTCATCTCTTTCCATAGAGATAAAGTGGTCCTAAGAACTAACAAAGTTTTTGCCTAGAGTGGTTTCAGACTTCCATCTCAACCAGTCTGTATCTCTCCCTGTTTTCTTAACCGACCATTTCTCCTCTGGAGAGAGGAGGCTACACAGCTTGGATGTTAAAAGAGCCCTTAGCTACTACATAGAGTGTACCGAGGGTCACAGGTTTGAATCCCTCCAGTTGTTCCTCACGTATGGGGAAGTTGGTAATGGCAAACCTGCCACTAAGAGATCTGTTGCCAAGTGGATTGTTTCTTGTATACAGTTCTGCTGTGAAAAACTGGGTAGAACTCCACCCTCAGGCCTGAGGGCTCACTCCACTAGAGGTACAGCTGCTTCCCTGGCTGCTGCCAGGGATATTCCTCTTTTAGAAATTTGTCAAGCAGCCACCTGGAAAACAGTCCATACATTCACCAAGCATTACTCTCTGGATATCCAGGCTAGGAGTGATGCTCGGTTTGGCACAGCAGTACTTCAGAGCCTGTTTCCAAAGTAGGTTCTGTCCCTCCTCCATGGAGGTACTGCTTGGTAGTCTGCATATGTCAGAATACAGCAAGACTTCATGTTGTTTGAAGAAAAAATTACTCACCTTAGTGATGTCGTTTCTTCTAATGGAGTCTTGCTGTATTCTGACCTCCCCTTTCAGAACCTAGTTTTTGGGATGTGGGTGGGCAGGAGCAGTGTTGGCACCCTAGAGGTGTCCTTTCTTTCACCTTCTTTTAGTTTGGGTGAGTGGTTGTGTTTTTAGATGTGTTTTGTTTTTGGGTTTCCTGACTTGAGTCTTCCTTTTGAAACCAAAAACCCTTTATATAGATATAGTTGCCAGTTGGCTAGTGTGAGTTTTACAGTTTCCACACAGAACTTCTAGTGAGTATTGCTCGTAAAGATCTGACGGTTGCAGTTTAAACAGCAGCAGACAGGGGCTTCAACCGAGCTTGTGGTGAACAGTCCATGCTGGCCATGGAAAGTTTAACTCTTTGTTCTCCGGGGCAGTTGAAAGGCAGGACCTAACTGCGTATGTCAGAATACAGCAAGACTCCATTAGAAGAAACAACATTACTAAGGTGAGTAATTTTTCTTGTAGCTTATGATAGACTGGAACACACTGTAACTGCTTATGCTGTAAACGGGAATGTTTCCTTAACTTCAGAACAAACTGCAGAAATTCATAATGTGCTAAAGATATTTAACAGTACTTTTACCACAGTACCAGGCTGAGCAAAATGGGTCGAGCACGTAATTGTGCCAAGGAATGCTTGCCCTATTAGGCAAAAGACATACAGGTTACCAGAGCAATTAAGAGCTGATGTGGTTAAGGAAATACAAAAAATGAAAGAATTGGGTATCATAGAAGAGTTGAGTGCTTGGTCATCTCCAATGGTAATTGTAAACAAAAAAGAAGGGGGTGTTAAAATCTGCCATGATTTTAGAAAACTTAATCAAGTGTCAGAATTTGACAGTTATCCTATGCCCAGAATAGATGATTTGGTGGACAGACTGGGGAGTGCAAAGTATATCAGTACCCTCGATCTCACCAAGGGTTACTGGCAAATCCCTTTAGCTAAAGAATCCAGAGACAAAACTGCATTTGCCACTCCTGTTGGATTCTAGCAGTTCACCACCATGTCATTTGGTTTATATGGTGCGCCAGCTTCATTCCAGCAGTACATGGATGTAATTTTATCCCCTCACACTGGTTATTGTGCTGCATACCTGGATGATGGTGTGGTGTACAGTCCAGACTGGGACAAGCCACCTGGAACCCTACGAGCAGTTGTCCAAGCTATCAGAAATGCAGGTCTGACTATTAATCCTACCAAATGTGCACTGGGCATGCAGAAAACCAGATATTTGGGCTATGTGTTGGGAAATGGAGACGTTAAGCCAGAAATTTCTAAAATAGAAGCTGTAGCTAACAGCACTGTCCCTAAAACAAAGAAACTTGTCCGGTCATTTTTAGGGCTTGCTAGTTATTATGGGAGATGTGTTCCAAATTTTGCTGAGTTAGCTACTCCCCTCACTAAACTCATGAAAAAACGGTACCCAAATAATGTGAAATGGACCCCACAGTGTGATGAAGCTTTTCGGGCCATTAAGGCTGCATAATGTTCAGCACCTGTTTTAAGAAGCCCAGACTTTGAGTCCTGAATCAAAATATAGATGGAGACGGAGCATCCTATTCTGTAGATAAGTAGGAAGTTGCATGACAGAGAGAAAATGTACTCTGCCATTGAAAAGGAATGTTTAGCAGCAAAGTGGGCCATGGAGTCCCTTAAGTTTTATTTGCAAGGAACTGACTTTGTACTTGTAACAGATCACAATCCTCTCTTTTGGCTTAACCAAATGAAAGATAAAAATTCCAGAATCACAAGGTGGTACCTGGCACTGCAGCCATTTAAATTCAAGGTGATACACAAATCTGGTAAAGAGAATAGCAATGCTGATCATCTATCAAGATATGGATCAGGAATTGAGGGTTTTGAAGGTTGAAAAACAAATGTATAAGTTTAAACTTTACTGTTTGCTGTACTGTTATAGAAAAAAGGATACTGCACATGTGCTTAATGTCTGAAAGTTAGAAGGTAATACTAGTACAGAAATAACAGAAAGTTTTGGAAACCTGTTTAATAAAACAGGTTCCCTCTTAAGGAGGGGGGGATATGTGACAGGGTTGAATAGGACCTTGTCCCAGTTGTTACAGAGAGTTTGAATGCAGGGATCTGTTCTGTCCTTTCCTGTCTTGTCTGTCTGGTTGCGCAACCAAATTTTCTTGTGAGATCTAGGATTTGATCACCTCAACAGTCTCGCAGTTCTTTGCCTCTCACTGTCTCTTTTCCTTGCTGGTCTGTCTTTTTCTTCCCTTGCATATCTGCTGGTATAAAAATATATGTAAATCATTATGTGGAAATGTAACCGATATTGGAATCACTTTGTTTAGAAATTATATAGTGTTACTGTTGAAATGTATATAATTATAGTTTAAGATGATTGCAAAAAGCTATTGGAAACTTAAAGGGTTACCCTAAAATGCAATTAAGTCTTTTGCAGATGCTGTAGAAAAGGGGCCTCGGTTCTGGGACATTGTGTTCCTGCCTGCACCTGCCTGAAATATACAAAAACATTTTGGAAAAAAACAGGATGCTTGTTAAGAAGGGGGGGGTTGCAAAGATTTATAAGAAAAAGTGAGAGAGAGAGCTACAATGTTTAAACCCTTGCAGGGCTGCGGACTGATATATCAGTCCAGAATTCCTATACAATCTAATTCTGTCAGCAACCTAAGGGTTAAAAGACTCGGATTGAAGGAAAGTTCCGATGGATCTTCTCTATTTATTCTGCCTTTGTAAATGGTTATACGGAACAAGTTTATTTTTTGTTATTGTTAGTACAAATAAATACTTTTTGCGAATTCTACAACTGCTCCTGGTTTTCCTATGCTTCCTGACCTGTGCCTTGATGACACACATATTAACACATGTATCCTTAAGAAGTTGATCTTGTGGCTATGCTGCTTCATACCCTTTATCATCCTTTTCCAAAAATGACAATCCTGTAAATACTGTAGCTGGGGTTACATATGCAGAAGATTCTGGTGGTACTCCGTTAAAGGAGAATCATACCCTTTTCTTAGTTTTTATATAGTATCTTTTATGCAAAAGTATATCAAGACAGTTCACAATATACACGTCATGATGTCGTCATGGCATAGATCAGGAAGCATATTCAAACCAGGAGAAGTTATAACATTTGCAAGTAACGTTTTATTCTTATCACTAATAATAAAATAAAAATAAAATTGTGCAGAATAGCTCTTGATACAGGCAGTTTAAGCAAACAGAAGTCCTTCAGCCGAGAGTCTCTTTAAAATCTCCAGTACTAAGTCAGGAGTCAGCACTCGGCAGCATTCACAAAAGCAATTCTCAAGATGAAGAACAACGTACCACACTGGTTTTGTTGAAAAATGTTTTCTTTAATAAGATCCATAAAAAATCCAAAGAAATGCTGAAAGCATGCAGAATGCCACCATGGAATGTGGCTGACCCCTCCCCAACGGAGTCTCACTGAGATTTCCAGTCGAACGTTTTCGTGCTAAAGTGTGCTTTCTCAACACTCTTGAGAAAGTGCTCTTTAGCGCAAAAACGTTCGACTGGAAATCTCAGAGTGAGACTCCCTTGGGGAGGGGTCAGCCACACTCCGTGGTTGCGTTCTGCCTGCTTTCAGCATTTCTTCGGATTTTTTATGGATCTTATTGAATTGTTCTTTGGCAAAACCAGTGTGGTACATTGTTCTCAATCTTGATAACTGCATTTGTGAATGCCGCTGAGTGCCAACTCCTGACTATGAGTACTGTACATACTTTGTGTTGGCACTGGCCTTGATACGTTGGAGCCACCCATTTTGTTTTTCATTAAAATCTCCAGCTCTCTTTATCTCCAAACAAAACATTGCGCTTTTTATTAGATATTTTCCCCTGGCAATTAAATTCTGCATCCTGTTGTAAATTACACCAGCTGTGTTCCACAAAATGTGTTAAGACTTTTGTCAATTTCTTCCCTGTGAGCAGCCTAAAGATTACATTAGCCTTCTTAACATATACAATCAATTAAGACATCCTGTCCCAAAGCTGATTTCCTGCTGATAATTCTGCAAATAAGCTTGTGGAGGTCAAAATGCACCTCAAGGTTAACTCCTTGTGTTCCAGATAAACCCAGTTCTCACCACAGGGAATCCCTCAGTATGCTTAACTTATGCAGTAGTGCCAGCTGGGTTCAGCTGCCCCAGAGGTGGTGTCTGTGCTAATGATGGCTGGGCATTAGCCAATCAGAAAGCGGTAGAAGAGTGCTGCCTTTAGGTGCTGCTGCTAGTGAGTCAGATTAATTTCTCCTCCCTCTGGAACAAGTTAGCTTATATTTTTCTATTATATTTTGGTAGTTTCTCACAGTTCCATTGCTCTTGGAAACCGACCACGATTTTATGTATTTTCCCTATTGGGAACCAAATATTCAGTCTTCTGACGTTTTTGGTATGTCAGATGGACCTTAAAAGAGAACTGGACTTGCAGGTTTTAAAAATTACATCAATTTTTTTAAAATCGTGGCCAAGCAGGCGGTCACACTGTTTAAGTTGTCTGGGTCCAGATCATAATTGTGAACTTTGTGCTAGATTTTGCTTTAAAACAGTTTAAAAAAAAAAAAAAAAAGGCAAAAAGACTAGAAATTATGACTTCTCAGTCTGCCTCCCCCTGTAATAAGCCTGTTGAAGAGGGATCCTCTTCTCAGCATAAATCTAAAGATGGGTCCTCCAGGGACCCCCTAGAAAATAAGTATGACAAAAATAATACAGACCAAGCCAAACAAGAAAGACATTCTGAGCAGGTTTCTGATTCAAGCTGTGGGAAATTTATTTGGTGTCCCAGGTGGTCCTTCTAAGCCTTGTCCCACAGACCCTGACCAAGGCCAGGGTTGTTGTTATGAGGAAGGCAGTGATGAGGGAGGGCATAGAACTTGATGTGTCTCCTGACCAGGAATTTGACTGTTCTTCACATGCTCAGGAGGATTTTTCCTCCCATTACACATTTGTCCAGCAGATAGTGGACACTAGACCTCTCCATACAGGAGACTGCTGAGGCGGATGAGGAGGCAGACTTTCTGGATGGGTCCCCCTCCCCCTCCTCCCAAGATGCTGCTACTTCCTCTAGTTCACAAGTCCCTTCACAGGGCAACCTTCAAACTACTCCAGAATCCCACCTCCATTCCTGAGGTGGATAAGAAAATAGAGAAGTACCAGCTAGAGAAAACTAATGCTGAGTACCTTTATACTCATCCTGACCAAGAAGGAGTGGTACAGGCTGCAGCCTGTGACAAGGCTAAAGTGCCTCTTTCCTCTCAGCCTCCTGATAAAGGGTCCAGAAAACTGGACACCATGGGTAAGAAATCTTGCACCACAACCTCTTTGCTGTTACGCCTCTCTATGTACATGGCATATACAGCACAGTACCAAAAGGCTTTGGTGAACTCCCTTCTGGATATTAGCCAGAAGGCTCCTGACAACATTGCTCAGGACTTGGGGGAAACTTATAACCACCTTGGAAGACAATGTACCAGTTTCATATGGCAGTGGATGCTAATGACACTGCCTCCAGATCTATAGCACAAGCCTTTTCCCTCAGAAGGTTTGCTTGGTTGAGAACTACTAACCTCTTTCTCAGACTGAAGCTATGGATTTCCGCTATGAGAACAACCCTCTCTCTGAGGACAAAAAAGAGGCATATATGAAAAAGGTGGAGGAATACAAAACCACCTACAAGAGTAATGCAGCTAAAGAGAAAGTCTCCACTTCTTACAAGCCCCAGGGAAGAGGAGGCAGGGGTTACTATCCCAGAGCCTTCTATCCCATGCCAATGGACTACTACGAAATGAGAGACTACTTTAGAGGAAGATGTAGAAGGGTTCAAAAGCATCCTGACCCTGCCCCCTTGCCTAAGGCCCAGTCCAAACAAAACCCCTGGTGGGAATGCTCGGGTTGCCTTCCTTCCCAGTAGGAGGAAGTCTGACCCATTACCTCCACCAGTGGCAGCTCATCACCACAGACAAGTGGGTTCTAGAGGTAGTGGATCAGGGGCTTACCCTGCAGTTTCAGGAACCCCACACACACACACAGCAGGGAAGCAGGAGTTTCAAGCCTCTAACCCACTCAGAAAGGATTCTGTTGGAGGCAAAATCTCTCCTGCTAGCAAATGCAATAGAAAGAGTGCCTCCCTTCCAGTGGGGAAAAGGCCTCTACTCAAGATACTTTCTCACCCAAAAGAAAAATGGGGGCTGGTGCCCATTCTAGACCTCAGGTATATAAACAAACAACTGCTAAACCCCAAGTTCAAGTCGATAGTCTTGTCAGTGGCGATCTCCTCCTTACAACAGGGAAACTGGCTAGCCTCCCTACGTCTTGGAGACACTTAATTTCACATCCCAATCAGGTTCTTTCACAGAAAGTATCAAATCAAGTTTATTTGTATGGCGCCTTTCGAGGTACCAAGGCGCCTCACATAACAATAAAACAGCTAAAGCGCATAGTTACAGCGTTCTAAACAGTATAAAATACAGATAATCTCGGATTCAGACTGTCTTCAGGTCATTACCAGTTTGCCTTACTACCATTCTGCCTGTCCTCGGCCCCCAGGGTTTTCACAAAGTGCCTTGCAGTGGTTGCAGCCCACTTAAGAAGAGAGGAGGTCTCTGTCTTTCCTTATCTGGATGACTGACTCATAGTACACAAGTCTCCTCAGAAGCTCAGAGACTCTACGACTCACTCAGCCCACCCTGGAGTTAATGGGTTTCCTGATCAACACAGAAAAGTCTCACATGGAGCCAGTCCAACTTCTGGAATTCATAGGAGCAGAGCTGGACACCCAGCGAGGGAAAGATCTGCTTCCTCTAGATGGAGTAGAAAACTTCCAGACTCTAGCAAACTCATTTGTCCTCTGCCAACCAAGGCCAGCCAGGCACTTTCTCAGGCTCCTAGGCCACATGGCCTCCACTACAGCTGTAGTCCCAGGTGCCAGGTTTCAGATGAGGTACATTCAGTACCATCTGAGGGCTCATTGGTCTCAGAAAAGAGACTCGCTGTCAAAACTGGTTCCAGTCACCAAGACTCTTCTACAAGCCTTGGACTGGTGGAAAGACGGTCTCAATCTCAGGGAAGGAATTCCCTTCCAACAAAAGGAACCCTCCAGAGTGCTCACTACAGACGCCTCCCTGTTAGGGTTGGGGGGGGGGCACACCTGGCAAAGCAATCAATAAGTGGCGTATGGTCTCCCAAGGAGTCCATATGTCACATAAACCTTCTCAAATTCAGAGCTGTCTACCTAGCTGTAAAGGCCTTTGCCCCCCAGCTCAAGGGCCACTCTGTCCAAGTCAGCACAGACACCACCATGATTTACATCAACAAGCAAGGGGGCACAGTATCCTCAAAGCTTTGCACAGAAGCCATGAAGATCTGGTTGCTGGCTTACTCCTTGGACATGCAGCTAACTGCAGTTCTCCTGCCAAGCAAGGACAATGTGATGGCAGACTCTCTGAGCCTCATCAACCATGGCCATCATGAATGGACCCTGAACAGACAAGTATTGTCCACAGTATTGAGGAGGTGGGTCATTCCAGAGATGGGGATCTCTTTGCATCCGCGCACAGTCACCATATCCCCCTGTACTGCTGCAGGCCTCCAGTACTGGGCACAGTGCCAGTGGATGCCCTGTCCCTCAACTGGACAGGAAGGTTTCTCTATCCTTTCCCGCCTTTTCCCCCTCATTCTCAGAGTGCTCCTCAGGCTCAGGAGATGGCCAGCAACAATGATCCTGGTGGCACCAGACTGGGCAAGGCAGCCATGGTACTCTCTGATCCTCACCCAGTCAGCCAAATGGCCCAGCCACCTGCCTTCGAGCCACAGTCTTCTGTCCTTGCCTCAGACGGGGGTAACATACCCCAACCCAGAATCACTTTGCCTCAAAGCTTGGTGCTTGAGGAGTTAGAATTCTCCTGACTCTCATTATTCATAACAGGTCCTCAGAACCTTTAGACTAGCAAAAAAAGAAAAATTGAGTACCAAAAAGACCTATGCTTCCAAATGGAAGAAGTTCTCTTTCTGGTGTAAAGACAGACAGATTGGCTCCTTGCAGTCCAGCCTGCCCTCCATCCTAGATTACTTCATTCATCTACAGGCCTCATCCCTGAAAATCTGGCAGCCATTTCAACTTACATTTCTGCAGTCAAAGAGAAATCTATTATTTCTTGTCCCATTTTCAAGAAATTCTTTAAGGGTCTGCTGCACCTTCAACCCCCACTTAGTAATCTGTTGCCCCCCCGGGACTTGAACCTGTGTAGGATGAGACATTAAACCGAGGTCCCATCTGCCTGGACTGGTGGTAGTTCAGGTGGATGTTAAAGATCCCATGGCACTTATCGAAAAGAGTAGGGGTTTTCCCGGTGTCACGGCCAAATTTCCCTCATTCACTATAAATACCACCAACAGCTTAATCTGGTTCAAGGTCAGTTGGCATTCATCTGTATCCACCTCCCCCGGGTCGTGCCTAAAAATAGGCAAGATTTATCTAGTGCACTTACCCGGTCAACAACAAATAAATCAGTCAATAGCCAAGTTGATGGATGCCCTATTCGAACTTATGGCTACAGCAGACCTAAAGTATGTCACTTGGAAAACAGTAATCCTAGTGGCCATCACTTATGCCAGGAGGATTTCAGAACTGCAAGCTTTCTGCACTGAACCTAACTACATCATCTCCCACAGGGATAAAGTAGTTCTTATTTATTTATTTGAGTTTGGGATTAATACCTTTGAGTCAAGGACCCATTTTCAAAGGTTCCATGTCAGTGTTGAACAAACATTACAAAAATACAAGGTTTGCAAAGAAGAAAAAAGAGGAAAAACATTGAAGCATATACATAGGCAGTAATAGTAAAATTTTAACTTCTACACATCAAATTAGTAAATATTAACAGATAGACTGATTAGATAAGGGGGGGGGGGGGGGGGCAGCCGAAGGTGGCATCGTCTGAGGTGAGAGAGAGAGAGAGAGATGGAACTTTCAACCAAGTGAGGCCTTCGTCAGGTAATTGGGGTAGGGGAGCAGGTTAAGAAAAAAGTGATATATAACAGAAAGATGTAGAGGGGATAGGTAAATGGAAAACTGGGGGCAAGGTACTAGCACGTTAGCGCAGGCAGGTGGCATCGTCTGAGGTGGGAGAGAGGTGGAGCTTTCAACCAAATGAGGCCATCATCAGGTAATTGGGGGTAGGGGAGTGGTTAAGAACAAAAGTGGTATATAGCTGAAAGATGTTGGGGGGGGTAGGTAAATGGAAAACTGGGGGTGAGGTACTATCACGTTAGCGCAGGCAGGTACAATTCATTTTAGAGTCAAGTAGAGATTGGAGCCCAGCTCTGAAGGTACTAATCTTGGTAGTATCAGTGAGTACAGCAGGTAGTTCATTGTACCTTGGACCTTGATACAGGATGGAGTTCGGGGCAAATTTTGTCCTTTTGAAGGGAATCACCATCTTGTCAGCGACTGCACTATGAGTAGATTTTGTTGGGACGGCCAGCTTAAAGTTCTGCCCAGTGTGGGGGATGTCAGTCCAAGTAGTACTTTTTCAAGAAGTAGGCAGGTTTGGTATTGCCCTCTAAGATGGCGTGAGAGCCACCCAATTTCAGTGTACAGTGAGCAGGTGTGGATGTCAAGAGTAGCCCCCAAAGTAAGACAGCAGGCCTTATTGAGGAATGTGTTGATCCTGCTAAGAGCAGTTTTTGTGCCCGCCCCATATATAGACGACCCATAGTCAATGGTAGGCAGCATTGAGCTACTGGTGGCTAGTTTGAGTGCATCCGGTATCATTGAATGTCTGTGATAAAGTACACCAAGTTTTATATTTGCAGTCTTGATGACAGAGTCAATGTGGTTTGAAAAGGTGAGCATGTCGTTAAAGGTAATGCCGAGATATTTGAAGCTTGGTCTAGGATTTCACCCTTTTGGTTATGAATACGTAGGGGCAGGTATTTCTTTTTGCTTTGGGAGGTGGTGAAGAGCATACTCTTTGTTTTTTTTGACATTTAGTTGTAGCTTGTTTTCCATAAACCAAGATTCAAGTTTATGGAAGCTGCTTTGGAGTTCAGTTGTGATGGATTGTTGGTCTTTGCCAGTGACTGAGATCACTGCATCAATTCTCAGAACTAATAGAAAATTCCTTCCCACTGTGGTCTTAGAATTTCACCATAACCAATCTATAACTCTTCCTGTCTCTTTCACAGACAAATCCACTCCTAGTGAGCGCAGGCTCCATAGCCTGGATGTTAAAAGGGTGCTGACCTACTACCTGGAGAATGCTAAGCAGCTCCGAGCCTCTCATACCCAGCTGTTCCTCACCTATGGCGAGGTGGGCAAGGGCACTAGCCTCTGAGAACTGTCTCTTAATGGATAGTCTCTTGCATCCAGTTCTGCCACAGTAAGGCTGGCAGACACCCACCACAAGGCCTCCGGACCCACTCCACTAGGGGCACTGCAACCTCAGTGGCAGCATAAAGGAACATACCCTTACTCGATATCTGCAGAACAGCTACTTGGAAGACTGTACACACCTTCACAAAGCACTACTGCTTAGATATACAGTCCAGATCCGATGCCAAATTTGCCACTGCAGAACTTGTTTCCAAAGTAGATTCAGTGTCCTCCCAGCTGTACTGCTTTGTAGTCTGTATAAGTCAAGCATACTGAGGGATCCCTGCAGTGAGAAGAAAAAATTACCACAGTAATATTGTTTCTTCCATGGGATCCCTCAGTATGCTTGACCTCCTACCCATCCTCCCCTTACGTAGCCTGATCATTAACAGTTCTGCAGTCCTTATCATGGGCCACATTTTTACTGATGGGCATATTTGGTGTGATGTTTCACAGTTAAACATATTGTATATAGTTCGCCTTAAGGTGTCTTGTTTTTCATGGAACAAGGTTAGGGATTGGGGCCTTTTGCCCCATAGGCTTCGAAATCTGACTCACCAGCAGCAGCACCTACAGGCAGCAGTCTTCTACCGCTTTCTGATTGGCTAATGCCCAGCCATCTTTGGCAATGGCACCACCTCTAGGACAGCTGAACCCAGCTGGCAATACTGCGTAAGTCAAGCATACTGAGGGATTCCTTGGAAGAAACAATATTACTATAAGTAATTTTTTTCTCAGCTGTTCATAATCATTTCAACAATAACATAGTATTATAGTAACGTGTCAGCAGAAAAGGACCATCTTGGCCCATCCAGTATGCCCATCTCTCCCCTTCCCTACTTGTCATCAGTGCACAAGGAGCCTATACTCTGTCTTCCAACCAACCCCAAATGTCTATCCCATGCAGTCTTGAATCACTCAACCATTTTGACACCTACAACCTCCTCAGGTAATCTGTTGCAGGGTTCAACCAGCCTCTCAGTGAAATAACACCCCCTTACATTACCTTTAAATCTTCCTCCTTCCAATCTTAAAGTATGACCTCTTGTTTTAACTCCGATTTTCCTTTTAAATAGACTTCCTTCCCTCACTTTATTTATCCCCTTCATGTACATAAATGTCTCTATCATGTCTCCTCTGTCTTCTAAACTCCAGTGGATACAGATTTAATTCTCTCAATCTTGTCTCAGATGGTTTCTCTTGCATACCCTGCACCATCTTTGTTGCCCTTCTTTGAACCTTTTCTATTACGTACTATGTCCTTTTTTAAATGAGACCTCCAGAACTGTACCCCGTACTCCAGGTGTGGTGTAACCATGGTGTTATATAATGGCATCAGCACCTCCTTCTTCCTACTAGTTATGCCCCTTCCTATGCACGCCATCATTCTGTTTGCTTTGCCAACCACCTTACTACATTGATCACTTACCCTAAGGTTGTTTGATATTATAATCCCCAGATCCCTTTCCTGTTTGCTTTATCTGCGCGTGCCCCACCTCCCACCCCACCCCACCCCCAACAAACTGAGTGCCTGGCCAGTTGATTTTACGCCTATATGCATCACCGCACACTTCTTTGTATTGAACTTCAGCTGTCATGTTTCTGACCATTTCTCTAGTATACTCAAATCCCTCCTCATGGCCTCAACCCCTCCTTCAGTGTCGACCTTATTCCATAACTTTGCATCATCTGCAAACAGACACATTTTCCTTTCAATTCCCTCTAATATATAAGTTAACAAGCATTTGTCGATGCTGAATGTTGTCTTGCTGGCATTGGCATTGGTAGTGAAGGAGTTAAAGATGCATAATAGGAATGGCAGTGAAGTATTGAACTGACGCCATCCTTACCCCCACCCTGCAGAGATTGACAGGCGGGATGTGCCTTTAGGTCGTCCGCTATAACTCTCATGCCATTTTACCTCACCCTATCCTGTAGAAACTGACAAGTGTTGTGGTGTGCTTTGGGGTCTTTGGGCCTTATACTTACCCCATTCCATAAGGAAATACGCTGAGATGGGTGCAGTATAGGAGAATGGGGTGAACTTTAGGGCAGAACACTCCAAGGCACACCTCGATGCCTGTTACTGGCTGCAGGGTGGGGATGGAATGACGTGAGCATTACAGCCAATGAGCCCAAGTCACACTCCTGACGCCTGTCAGTCTCTACAGGGTGGGGTGTTACATTTGGAAACCCTAACGCTGTAGGCGTTTGGTATTTTCACTCCAAATTTTCAACATGGGCTTTTTGTGACCCCACCTCATGAAGAGCGGCACTATCAGTTTGTTAGCTGAAGGTGGTTTTGCACAACGACTATGCCATTTGGCGCCACAGGCACGAAAACACATTTTGGGCAGGATGTGAAAAATGACAACTGTATTGTTCATGAGGAGGTGTAAAAAAAAAAAAAATGGCAATGTTGAAAATCTGAAGTGAAGATATGAAAAATTGATGAAGTCATGAGCAGGCATAGAAACTGCGCAACACTCGTCCGAAACCCTATTATTTTGGGGATTTTTCTAACCACATTTTCTACGTAGGCATTTTGGGACCTCTCCTCATGAACAGTGGCACTGTGATTTTGTTAATCTGTCCCAAAAGTTAATTTCCCACAGTGACCACGCCATTGTGCGCCACAGGTGCGAAAACACATTTTGGGCAGGATGTGAAAAATGACAGCTGTCGTCTTCATAAGGAGGTGTGAAAAAATGACAGTGTTGAAAATCTGGCATGAAAATATTGCAATTTTGAGAAGTTACAAGGATGCGCAACACATGCTTGTAACACAGTCATTTTTATGGACTTTCACCACCAAATTTTCAACATAAGCATTTTAGGACCTCTGCTCATGAACAGTGTCACTGTCATTTTCTTAATCTGTCCTTAAAACTGATTTCCCACAACGACCGTGCTATTCTGCGCCGGAAGTGCGAAAACACATTTTGGCCAGGATATGTAAAATGACAGCTGTACTGTTCATAATGAGGTGTGGAAAATGCCAGTGTTGAAAATCTGGTGAAAATATTACAAATTCATGAAGTGCGTGCATGGAAGTTTGCAATGCACGCTCAGAAAAGTCATTTTTGGATTTTTTTCACCAAATTTACAACATAGGCTTTTTGAGAGCCCAACTCTTGATCGGTCCCGAAAGGTGATTTTATGCAGTGACCGCGAAATCACCTTTCGGGACGGAATAACACCATGACAGTGACTGAATTCATGAGGAGGGGTCCCAATAACCCCATGTTGAAAATTTGGTGCCATGATTCCCAAAAATGCCCGAGATATGCACCCAAGTTGAAAAAACCCTATTTATGCCATTATACAGCTTACCAGCATTTCTTCAGTTCGCGATCGGCTTTGAAGAGCGCAGACGTGTTCACTGTCCACCAAGATCGTCGTGCTGGGCTCCGGAGGTAAGTATGGGGTGAGGGGTGCGGAGGCAGGGTATGCAGAGGGTGGCGCGGGTTGGGGATGGGGCAGGAGAGAATGTGAGGACCGCTTTCTTGTTTTACAGGGGGAAAAAGACGAGGTCATTTTCTTCTTTTACAGGTGTTGCTTGATATACTGGGGTGGGCTCCCAGAGTACCACCTCATTACGGGAGGGAACACAGCCATGGGGATTGGGCCCCGTCAGCACAGAAATGGTGGGAGGTTTACGATGCCAAGGATTGGGCACCGCACACAGCACAAATCGAGGGGTTGTGATGATGGCGATGGGGAGTGGGCCCCCGCCAGCAAATTGAACTGGGCAGGGGGGACTGAAGCCGATGGGGATTGGGCCCCTCATTGGCAAAGAAAGACTGTTGGGGAGGCGCACATGATGCCAAGGGGGATTGTGCACCGCCTCAGCACACAATTGGAAAGGGAGGTGGTGCAATATGCTGACGGGGAGTGGGCTCCCCCGTCGGCAAATGAAGTGGGTCGGGGCATGCCGACAGGGGAATTGGGCACCTCTGAAGTCGGCATTGTGCGCGGCGGCACTCCGTGCCACCATGTTTATTAGACAGATTTACCAGTAAAGGCACGTTGGGAGGCGTGTTATTGTGCTGCTGCATGACGAGCTTGGCTCTCATTGCAGTGGCACTTTTGTTAGATGTGGTGACCACTTTACATATTGCTGGTGTCAGCGCCTGCATGCTGGCTTATTGGAGAATGAAGGGTGCACCTACTGATGTGTGCCCTGCATTCGCCTACAGCGACCACACCTCCAAATCTGCTACTACTGCAGTATGTTGGCTGGCACGCTAGCCGACATAAAAAGGATTGGTCCTAGTACAGACCCTTGAGGAACCCCGCTTGTAATCTTCCTTACCCCAGAATGTACACCATTTACCACCACATTCTGACTTCTATCCTTCAGCCAGTTTTCCACCCAGCTAGTTATTTTCTATCCCACCCCCAGTCTCTCTGTCTTATTTACCAGCCTGCAGTGAGGGACAGAGTCAAGGCCTTACTGAAGACCAGGTAGGCAACATCAATTGCTCTTCCTTGATCAACCACCTTCGTTACCTCATCAGAATATTCCATCAGATTTGTTGGTAAGATCTCCTACTGGTGAATCCATGTTGCTTTTCATCTAATAGTTTGTTGTCCATTAAGTATTTTACCACTCTTTCCTTTATTAGCACCTCCATCACCTTGCCCTCCACTGATGATGTAACTATATATTTGCAAGCCAAGGGATCTCGGTTTCACATAAAGATTCACATATGTTTTTAACCGCAGAGAAGCTAGGGGAGAAAGAAAACAGAAACAGCAGTGAAGGAAGGACGGGAGAAGAGAGGAAGAAATTGTTGGGACTGTTGGAGTGGCCAGTTCCTAGGTGCCACAAGGAAAATTTGATTGTGCAGTTAGACGGGCAAGAGACAGACAAATGGCAGAATGAGAAGACAGACTAGATCCTTGCTTTTAACTCTCTCGGATAACAAATAGGACTGGGTCTTACCCAGCCCCATCTCGCATGGAAAATAAAAATGGAGGATCTTGCTTCGAGAGGGCTTTCGCAGTAAGTAATCACCTTGGGAACTGTGCCCCTGGCATCAGGACCACACGGAAAACTTTAGCTAGCAGTGTCTGATGGGGGACCACCCACCCAACGTCACATGACTCAGCGTGACACTGTATGGTGGGCGGTCCCAAAGCCTGCCTTTCCAGTTCTTTCTTGCTGTCAACCTGAGCACGTCTGACATCGCAGAGATCGTCGCTGCAGTTCAACCGCCTTTTTCAGATGAGTATCCATTTTTTCTCGTTTTTCTGTAAAAACTCCCTTCTTTGTGCAAGTCTTCGCTGTCTTCTGTCAAGTCATGTAAAAATAGGTGCAATTCTTGCAGCGTGCAGCTACTGCACAAAGACTCATTCCCTGTGCCTCTTCTGTTTAGGTCTGGAGCACAAGGTTGAGGAATGTGAGGCCTGTTCCAGCTTCAACCAGACCACACCAAAGCGGCACCAGCAGGCCCTCGAAGCACATCTCCTGAAAAAGAAAATGGCATATATGGAGAAAGAGCTGAAAAAATTAAGGAGCACCACTTCCTCACCAGCTGACTCCCACAAACATAAGAGGGACAAAGAGAAGCACCGGGACCAGGATAGGTCCCCCTATCACCCGTGGTCGCCCATGGGTGAACAGCGCCCCTCTTCCTCTGTGAAGACTGCTGCTACCTCCAAGTCTACCCCACCTTTCCAGGAGCAGCCCTTGGTTCAAACAACATGAAGTCTTGTTGTATTCTGACATATGCAGTTAGCCCTAGCACTTGAACTGCTCCAGAGGAGAAAGAGTTAAATCTATGCAGGAAGCATAGAACGTTGAGCTTGAGCTCAGTTTCAGACCTTTGTCTGCAGTACTTCAAAGTGTGACCGTCAGATTCTTTACTCCACCTAACTGTTCAGTCACTCCGGAGATTGCTCCTTCGCTGCGGTCAGTTCGGTTTGGAATCCGTTGGTTTAATCACCAATTTTGTTGCATTTTCCGCTTCAGATCCCTGTCTGCGGTACAGTAAGTGTTGTAGGTAGTGGACTGTAGGTTTAGAATTGTTGTATTCTGTGGAAATTGTAAAAACCTGTGAATCGGTCCAGTTCGGAACCAATTTTTTAGGTTTTTTTTCTTCTTCTTTCTGTTTAGTGTGAGGTACCGGTTCCTATCGGTTTCAAAAAACCGTGATTTTATACGTTTTTTTCCACGACCCGTAACATGGTTGGTAACCGGTAGGAGGTCTTACCAGGCTAATAAGCTGTAAAGGGTAAGTTTGTAGCCTGGCCATGTCTGAGAAACCCCAAGAAAAAAACCGGGCCCACTGGGTTTCAATACTGTGGTGAGTGTGGGGATGCCTTTGCTAAGGCAGACCCTCATACCACTTGTGTTTATTGTCTGGGGTTTGACCGCCTCGATTCAGACTGCCAAATTTGCAAAAATGTTCTGAAGGCCACCCTAGAAAAGAGGTTGGGTAGGCTTAGGGAAAAGGAGGCAGAGAAGTCCGCTAACCCGGATGGCCAGCCCAGTTCGGTTCCTACCGAACCTGAGGGAGTGCCCACTGACCTGGGCGATACTCCCTCGGGCAAGAGGAGATCCGACCCTGAGGGGTCGGTTCCATCGAAGTGCAAAAGGAAATTGGCCGGTGTGGATCCAGAACCGCATAATCCAACTGCCGAAGAAATAGCCAGGGCGATAAATATTGTGGAATCGCTCCGTCCGGTTCCGTCCGATCCGGCGCCTCTCGGTAGGCGCTCGGTTCAGTCGGTTTCCCCGGTTCCGGAATATGTTCCGGATGAATTTTATGAACCGAAGTGGGAAGGGGAGGAAGAGCAAGACGATGGTGATGAAGGTCTGGATGAGCCCATTAAACCGGACATCTCCCCAGACAGGCCTTCTAATGTTTCCCCTCCCAAGCTTTGAGTCCCCATCCCACTATTTGTTCTACAAGAAAGTGGCTGACATCCTCCAGCTTCCCTTGGATGAAGCTGTCAAGGAACAAGAGGAGCCTGATTTTGTGGAAATCATGGACATCCCAGAGTCCAAGAGATTGTCTGTTCCCCTCCATAAATCCTTTGGGAAACAGACAGAAAAAATTATTCAAACCCCAAATTCTTTACCTCCTGTAGATAAAAGATTGGACAGGATGTGTATGCTTTCAGGCTCAGGTACAGAGTTCTTGTTCCACCAATGCAACCATGTTGGGGTAGTGCAGGCTGCAGCCTGTGACAAGGCTAATATACCCTTGGCTTCACCCCCCAAGATAAAGACGCTAGGAAGGTGGATGCTATGGCCAAAAAACAGTACTTAGCATCCTCCTTGGGACTCAGGCAGGCGAATTATATGGCCTACACAGCCAGATACTAGAAGTCTAGATGGGATACTGTTCTGGAGCTGGCTAAACAGGCCTCCCCCCAGCTAGCCAAGAAGCTGGAGAAGGTGGCTGCTGATGGGATTGAGGCATCCAAAATACCATTTTATGCTGCTGTGGCATCCCCAGTCATGGCTACATCTGTGTCTCTTAGGAGGTTTGCTTGGCTCAGATGTACTAGCCTCTCACAGGACACCCAGGCTAAGGCCATGGATTTCCCCTGTGGTGGGTAATTCTCTGTTTCGGAAGCAGACAGAGAATTACGTGAAGAAAATGGACGAGTATCAGACCACCTACAGGAGTGCACAGGCCAAGGAAAGGCAGGCAACCCCCTCAGAGGCAGCAGTCTAGGGGCAGTGATAGGCCTTTTCACAGGCCCTTCTACCAAGCGCAGGCCTCCTTTTCCTTTCCACAGAGGGGGTTCTTCAGAGGGAGAGGTAGAAGGGGGATGAGCAGGGCTGCATCCTCCTCTCAGTTCAAGGCTCCTGCCAAGCAGACACTTTGATGTGTCAGCCCGGGTCGACTCCCCAACCCCAGTAGGAGGCAGACTGGTTTACTACTTCTAGGCCTGGAAGTCTGTTACCTCAGACAGGTGGGTCCTGGACTCAGACTCTGGTCCAAGCTCTCCAATGGTGGTTGGATCAGAACAATCTTAGACAAGGAGTCCCATTCATCAGTCAGACTCATTCAGTGGTACTAACCAGAGATGCCTCTCTCCTGGGCTGGGGAACCCACCTGGGAGCCCTTACAGCACAAGGTGTCTGATCTCCTCAGGAGTCTGTACTTCATATCAATCTTATGGAACTCAGGGCAGTATTTCTGGCTCTCCAAGCTTTCTCAGACTCAGTGAGGAACAAAGTGGTTCAGGTCAGGACAGACAACACCACTACCATGTGGTACATCAACAAGCAGGGAGACTCTTTGTCTATGGCCTTGTGCATGGAAGCCATGAAAATATGGTCTCTGGCTTATGCCATGCAAGCATCCCTAGTAGCAGTCCATCTACCAGGGAAGGACAGTGTACTAGCAGATGCTCTGAGCAGACTATCTCAGTGCCACCACGAATGGGCCCTGGACCCCTTCATACTGAAAGTAGTCTTCTCCAGGTGGGGCACTCCAGAGATAGATCTCTTTGCAGCACCAGACGATCATCAACTTCCTCTCTTCTGTTGCAGGCCTCCAGTCATGGGCACAATTCCCCTGGATGCTCTGGTTCTGGATTGGGGGGTGGCAAATTCCTTTATGCCTTTCCTCCCTTTCCCCTGTTATTCAAGGTCCTGGTCAAGATCAGGTCACAACCATGCAGGGTGATCCTGATTGAGGCAGACTGGGCCAGACAGCTTTGGTATCCTCTGTTGTTGTCCCTAGCAGCCCATCTTCCCCCTTCTCTCCCCAAGAGGCACAATCTGCTAACCTCCTCTCAGGTACCCTAACCTTCAGTCTCTCAACCTCAGGGCTTGGCTCTTGATGAGTTAGAGTATGCAGGTCTGCACCTGTCTCAGGGGGTGCTGGATATTCTCAAAGCCTCTCGAAAACCTGCCACCAGAAAAACTTATAATTCCAAATGGAAGAGATTCAGTATTTGGTGTTCCAATAAGGATATTTTACGGGATACTGCTGTTCTGGCTACGGTTCTGGATTACATGGTTCATCCTAATGGCCTAGGCCTCAGGCCAGCCACTTTAGAAGTTCATTTAGCAGCTGTATCTGCATTCCTGTCAGCAGGAAAGGCTCCTTCTCTGGCATCTCATCCTGTCTTCTGTAAGTTCTTTAAAAGTTTGGTTCATACCAACCCTCCCTTTAGGGACCCTACCCCTGCTTGGGATCTTAAAGTTTGCATTGCTGAGCTCATGCAACCCCCTTTTGAGCCTCTGGCTTCAGCCAAATGCAAGTATTTGACTTGGAAAACTGTGTTCCTGGTAGCTATCACTTCTGCCAGGCATATTAGTGAATTACAAGCTCTGTCAGTGGAGCCAAATTTATCTCATTCCATAGTGATAAGGTGGTCCTTAGAACCAGTAGGAGGTTCTTACCCAAAGTGGTCTCAGATTTTCATCTGAACCAGTCCATGTCTCTTTCTGTGTTTTTCACTGATCATCATTCTTCAGGAGAAAGAAGATTACACAGTTTGGATGTTAAGAGGGCACTTAGCTACTACATTGAGCATACTTACATACATAGGTATGAATGTCCCCAATTGTTTCTCACTTATGGTGAAGTGGGGAAAGGTAAGCCTGCTACCAAGAGAACTATTGCCAGGTGGATTGTCTCTTGTATACAATTCTGCTATGAAAAGCTAGGCAAAATACCCCCCCTCAGGCCTGAGGGCTCATTTGACTAAGGGTGTACAGCTGCTTCCCTGGCTGGTGCCAGGGTTATACCTTTACTAAAGATATGCAAAGCAGCCACTTGGAAAACTGTCCATACTTTCACCAAGCATTACTCTGGATATCCAGGCTAGGAGTGATGCTTGGTTTAGAACAGCAGTACTGCAGAGCCTATTCCCAAAATGGGTTCAGTAGCCCCCCTCCATGGCGGTACTGCTTGACAGTCTGCATATGTAGAATACAGCAAGACTTCATGTTGTTTGAAGAAAAAATTACTCACCTTAGTAATTGTGTTTCTTCTAATGGAGTCTTGCTGTATTCTGACGTCCATCCCTGTTTACCCTCTCAGAACCTGTTTTTGGGAAGTGGTCTGGCAGGTACAGTGTTGCACCTCAGGGGTGTACTTGGCACCCCTCCTTTCTAGAAGGGGAAGTGGGTTATTATGGTTTTTTTTTTTGTAGTTATATGTTGGTTCACTACCTGGTTATTAGTTTGGGTTCTCGGCTTGAGTCTTTTGGGGAACCCAATTTGTTGCCTGTTGGCTTATGTTCCTTTACAATTTCCACTAAAGAAGTATAGTTAGTTAGTAATAGCTCGTAAGAATCTGATGGTTACACTTTGAAGTGCTGCAGACTGAGGTTTGAAACGGAGCTCGAGCTCAACGTTCTATGCTTCTTGCATAGAGTTAACTCTTTCCTCTAGGGAGCAGTCCAAGTGCAGGGGCTAACTGCATATGTCAGAATACAGCAAGACTCCATTAGAAGAAACACAATTACTAAGGTGAGTAATTTTTTTCTTCACCGACGCCACTGGTTACGGTGGCGGCGCATGCCTCGGTCGAGTTCAAGGCTTTCGCCTCCCTTAGACCCATCTCCACCTCCGGGTCTAAGCAGGCTGGCGGAGCCAATAAGCCGCTTGTTGGACCCTCTGGGCCCAGGCTGATAAGTTGGGCTCTATGGACTCCAGTGCCCGCTCAGTCAAGGTTAATAAGCCAGTCGTCGGACCATCCGACTGCCCGACCAGTCTGCTCATATCAGTCTCCATCGCAAGCCCTGCCGATGTCCGACCAGACATGAGCCAGCTGCCGGTCTCCAGGCAGCATTCTCCGGTGGGTTCTACCCATGGAGATAGCCCCTCTTCTCCCATTGTGGAGCTTCCTCCGCCCTCCCCATACCAGAAGGAGCCGGAGAACAAGGGTTGCCCAGGTACCGTAGTTCCTGGTTCACACCCGTACCTAACATTGGAGCCTCCGAAGGCCTCTGCCCCGGTTCTTCCAGCAGGGCCGGCGGCACCGTCGCCAGTCTTGCTTCCTGCCAGCCCCATGCCTGACTCTGCTCCTTCGGCCCTTCCGGTCTGATTTTCAGGCACTGGGGGCTCACGTTGGCCCCTGCAGTTCCTCCATTGGGCTACCCGCTGCCTCGTTACCTGTCCTTTCATCAAGTTCCGTGGTACCTTCCGCCAGGGTACCAGATGTCAGGCTTCCTGACTGGGTTCGCTCCTTCATACCCTTCGGTGGGTTACCCTGTGCACGGGTTTCACACGCCGGGATATCTGATGACGGGGTACCCCTTGGGGTTCCAGCCAATCTACTAGCCACCTCTGACAACTCCGCCTCCTCCCCAACCATAGGTGGATTTTAAGGCCATTCTCCAATCTTGGTGGTCTGAGCACAAGTCTCTGCTTGTCTCGGAGCTGGATAGCCGGCACCAGGCAACCCCCCCCAACCCCCGGTTCACCTGGCTCAATCTCCCTGGTCTGCTTCCCCACTGGAACTGTGCCAGTCTACGTCAGGCCTAACGAAAGCTCCGCCATCAGCCCAGATGTCAGGTGATGTTCCTCCTAGGACTCAAGGGCTCTCACCCGGACGCTGGACTTTCAGACTCTTCAAACTCAGAATCAGAGTCCGGGTCTTCCTCCTTGGCTTCGGGGTTTGAGACTCCCCCTCCGAAGAAACCTACTTCAAAGGAGTCCCCCAAATCTCCTCTGGAGGACCCTTCTTTTGCAGACCTTCTGAAACAGATTGCGGTGGTCAACGAATTTAAATCCGATGCTCAGGACCCCAAATGTCAGAGACTTACCAAGCACCTGGACATTCAGGAGACGGCACCTGTCCTCACACCCCCGTGGCTGGAGCCTCACGAGGATTTGGCCTCCACTATATGGATTATGCCTTCTTCCATTCCGGCTGTGGCGAAGAAGGCTGATAGGACCTACAGGACTCCTGAGGGAAAGGATGAGCTCAGTGTCCATCCTAAGGCTGACTCGGTAATGATCACGGCGGCCCACGATAGGTCCACCAAGCCCAGACACATAAGCACCTCTCCTCCTGACAGGGAGTTGAGGCAGCTCGATCAGTTTGGGAGAAAGTTTTATTCTTTCTCTACTCTTGCGTGCCCTTAACTATGTGGCACACATGCTGGTGTATCAGAATTCGCTGTTCCACCGGTTGGAGCCCATCATTGAGGCTTTGCCAGACTCTGAATCCAAGACTGTTTTGGCTGACACTGTTAGGTCAGCCAAAGCCTGTCACCACTCTCTGAGGGCCACCTATGATGCGGTGAATTCCTCAGCCAGGGGCACTGCTATGGCTAGATGTCTCAGGAGTTTTTCCTGGCTCAGGGTGTCTGGCTTTGGCACCCGAAGTCCAGGTGGCTATCCAGGATGCCCTTTTGAGGGGTTCTGTCCTGTTCGGGGGGATGCCCAGGATATTACTAGTCTCCAGGATAACGGCAAGGCCTTGAGGTCAGTTCACACCATGCACCACCCTAGATCCAAGGCCAAACAACCATTTTGTTGCCAGGCCAAGCGGCAGACAAGACAGCAGCATACTGCCAATCCAAGCGCCGGACTCCTTCAACCGCAGCCACCCCACCAGCCAAAAGCTCAGAGGGCCTCAGGGGTGGCTCTTTCCAACCCTCCTTCTGTCTCTTGACTCGCGGCCTCCCCCCCCTCCCTTTCCGTTGGGGAAGCCGGTGAGTGGAAGGTTCGCCAGTCACCTGCCAGGGTGGGAGGCATTCATCACAAACTCATTGGTCCTTCGGTTGATCAGACAGGGCCACACTCTGGAGTTTCTCGAGATACTCCCAGACAAAGCCTCCAGGGATGTCTCATTATCCAAAGGCGCACATTCCCCTCTTAAGGGAAGAAATCGAAGCTCTTCTGCAAAAGGAGGCAATAGAGCTTGTTCCGTCACGTCAGATAGGAAAGGGGTATCACTCCCACTTCTTCCTGTTCCCAAAAAAGACGGGAGATTTGCATCCCATTTTGGACCTGAGTGCTCTAAACTTGTACTTAGAGTACAAAGGGTTTCGAATGCTGACCCTCCTGGGTCTGCTGCTGCTCCTGCCCAAGGGACAGTGGCTTTGTGCCCTGGATATGCAGGATGCCTACCTGCATATCCCAGTTTTTCAGTCCCATCGCCACTACCTCAGGTTCACCTTTCAGGAGGAGCATTACCAGTTCAGGGCCCTCCCCTTTGGCCTGTCCTTGGCACCCCGGGTTTTTACCAAGTGTCTTGCCGTAGTGGCGGTGTCCCTGAATCACCAGGGCCACTTTGTGTTCCCCTGCCTCGACAACTGGCTTCTGTCAGCCCCAGCAAGGGAGCAGTTGGAACTTTCCCTCTCGGCTACCCTGGCCCTTTTTGCGCAAGTGGGGATTACTGTCAGCCATCCCAAATCCCAACTTGCCCCTTCCCAGCACCTCCAGTTTATTGGAGCAGTGCTAGATACTTCCCAGATTATGGCCTTCCTCCCTTTGGACAGGGCAGAGACCTTGCAGAAACTGACTCCTCTAGTAGCCTCCAGCAGGCGGGTCACAGCCAGGTCAGTTCTCAGACTTCTTGACCTTATGGCAGTGGCCATCCCCACTGTCCCTCTGGCCAGGCTGCACATGCGAATTTCTCAGTGGATAGTCAGAACGCAGAGGGATCAGAGATTGGACAACTTAGACCACATGGTCATGGTCTCCAGTTAGATGCAGCAGGATCTTCTATGGTGGCAGGATCTCAACAACCTTACCAAGGGGGTTCCCTTCCAGTCCCCTCCTCCCACCCAGACCCTAAATACAGATGTGACGTGGATGGGCTGGGGTGCTTACTTGGAGAACCACAGGACTTGAGGACTGTGGTCTCAGTCGAAGCTCTCCTTGCATGTAAACATGCTGAAGATAAGGGCAGTGCTGTATGCTCTTCAAGCCTTTCAGCATTTGCTTTGCCAGGGCCCACTATTAGTCCAGTCGGACAATATGTGTGTAGTTTGATACCCCAACAAGCAAGGGGGCACTCGCTCATATTCCCTCTGCAGGGAGGCAATGCGGTTGTGGAATTGGGCAGTTATGCATCGAGTTCACCACATAGCTGTTCACGTTCTGTGCGTGCAAAATATCCTAGCGGGGACAGTCTCAGCCACACCAGAGTAAGGGCCCACAAATGGGAGCTCAAGCAAGAGGTGGTAGATCACATTTTTGACCTGTGGGATCATTCAGACCTGGATCTGTTCGCCTCCCCATAGAAAGCAAAACTACCCAGGTTTTGCTTGCTTGCTCCCGGCACGGTGCTTTCTGGCGAGATGCGCTATCTCTGTGCTGGACAGGGAAGTTTTTGGATGCCTTCGCTCCCTTTCCAGCTCTGCAGAGGGTGCTGCTCAAGCTTCAAGCGGAGGGGGCTTACATGGTTCTGATTGCCTCATTTTGGCCTCGCCAAATATGGTTTCCGCTTCTTCAGCAGCTTGCAGTGGAACATCTGGCCCCTCTGCTTCTCTGTCACGATCTCCTGACTCAGGAGAGGGGCACACTGATCCATCCAGGGCTGACGTCCCTTCACCTTCACGCATGGCACCTCATGACATGTATCGTAGAAGCTTGACGGCAGAAAAGGACCATACCGGCCCATCTAGTCTGCCCTTCTTCCCCCTTCCTGCCAGCCCCCGCCCTATCACCTGTACTCAGCCCCATATGCTTGTCCCGTGCCCTCTTGAATTCTTCCACTGATTTAGCCCCCACCACTCTGTCTGGTTGTCTGTTCCAGGGCTCCACCACCCTCTCCATGAAGAAATGCCCTCTCATGTTGCCCCTGTATCTTTTTCCTTGCAGTCTGAGGTTGTGCCCTCTAGTTCTGATCCCCTTCTTCCTCTTAAGAAAAACTCTCTTCTCCCACTTTCTTGAGCCCCTTTACATATTATAAAGTTTCAATCATGTCTCACGCTATGGAGTCTCCTCCAGAGAGGCTCTGGTCCTTGTAGAGGCCAGAAAGCCTTCTACAAGGATGACATATGCCATGAAATGGAAGAGTTTCTCCATTTGGGCCACCACAAAGGGTTGGGACCCTTTTTCATGCACCGTTCCTCAGGTCATGGAGTATCTACTACACCTCTCTGACCTAGGCCTGAGTTGCTCTTCTTTGAAGGTTCACCTGTCTGCTATTTCTGCCTACCACACCTTAGTAGAAGGCAAAGCTGTGGCTCAGCTGGAGGTTTCCAAAACCTTCCTGAAAGGGATCATCCACCTGAAACCCCTGGTGAGCCATCCCGCGCCACCTTGGGATCTCAATTTTATTTTGAAGAAACTGACCTTGCCGCCTTTTGAACTGACTGGTAGTTGTGATATGAGCTATTTATCATGGAAAGTGCTCTTTTTAGTTGCAGTCACTTCTGCTCGAAGGATTTCCGAGCTTTAGGCCCTGATGTGTAAGGAGCCTTGTTTAATTTTTCAAAGAGACCAGGTGGCTCTGCGTACCACTCCTCAGTTCTTACCGAGGTGATTTCTGAGTTCACATTGAATCAGTCCATTCAACTCCCAGTGTATTGCCTTGAGCATTCCAATCAGGGGGAGGCGATTCTGCATTCCTTAGACGTTGACAGAATCTTGTGTTGTTGCACCAACAGAACCAAGTCTGTCCAGAAAATGGATCAAGTTTTTGTTCCTTTTGCACCCAAGACAGAGGGGATGGCAGTTTCCAAACAGTGTCTATCCAAATGGTTGGCAAGCTGTATTGTGTTCTGTTACCAGAAGTATGGTAAAACCCTCTCGGGGGAGGTTATGGGGCATTCTACCAAGAGTCTGGTTGCTTCTACTGCTTGAGACAGGAATGTGTCAGCTACTGACATTTGTTCAGCGGCCACTTGGAGCTCCGTCCACACTTTCACCAAGCATTACAGTCTGGACATTGCCTCTAGGCGCAGGGCTGGCTTCAGGTTAGCTGTCCTCCAAAGCCTCCTGTCCTAAACTATCTGCTTTACTGCAGACCTTTCCTGCCTCCCGTGTTTCTGTTCCTTCTGATTCGCACTGCTTGGGACTCCACCCTCAAGGTGATTACCTACTGCAAGAGCCCTCTTGAAGTAAGATAGTACAGTTACATAAGAACTTACCATAACAGTAGATCTTAGAGAGGCTCTTGCAGTAGGTAACCTTTTTCCCTCCCTTCCTCCTTCCTCTGAGTTTCTTTGCTGCTCTTTCTGTATGAGCTCATTTTGGACTCCAGGAGCCTTTTTTTCTGTTCTCCTGTCATTCCTTCTCGGAGGTCTCCAGCGGGAGAACTGGAAGGCAGGCATGGGGACTGCCCACTATTTAGTGTCACGCTGACATCGGTCACGTGACGTCAGGTAGGCGGTCCCCTGTCAGATATTGCTAGCTAAAATTTTCCATGTGGTCCTGACGCCAGGGGGCACAGTCCTCAAGGTGATTAACTACTGCAATAGCCTCTGTTGAAGATCTACTGTTACAGTAAGTTCTTATGTAACTTTACTTCATGTAGTGTAGGTACCAAACAGTTGAAAAACTAAGAAAGAGTAGGATACGTCTTTAAGGCAGTGGAGAATAAATAGATTCTTAGTAGTCATTTAAAAGAGTGGGGGAGAGAGTCAAGCAAACATGTATAGGGAGGAAGGCTATTCCAGATTGTAATTGCAATAGGAGAAAAGATCTGGCTGTGGGGAGACTAGTGTCAGAAACAAAGTTAAGTGTTGTACAAATGAATGAGTTCAGAAAGATAGTGTGCACTAGTTGATGGGGAGCAACTGTAGGTCTTTAAGAATGGGAGTCGTATATTCAGATTTTCTAAAATGAGTTGGGCAGTGAGCAGCAGCAGTTTGTACTTGCTGAAATTTAGCAAGCAGAGTTTGAGAGGCCGTAAAGAAGAGAATACTAATAATGTTGCGATCATGAACACGATCACTTTAGTTGGACTGACTAGCACTACTCCAAGAAATAAGACCCAACTGTTGGTCTGAACATTTTGCATACCATTTTCTACCATAATGCACTAAAGTGAACAGACGTTGCCTGTGTTTCACTAGAGGGGTCTGTCATCCTCTGAGAACTAAAGTATTGTATCTAGGGGGATAATCTGAGTTTAGCAATAATCCATAATCATTCAGTATTTAAAAAGCCAGTCAATAACTTGCATGCAAGAGCCAGGGTTATGAAGTCTACTAGTATGTTTCAAACAACATGAAGTCTTGCTATATTATGACTATTGCAGTTTGTCCCACCATTAGAACTGCTCTGGAGGGGAAAGAGTTAACTCCATTCTAAGAATGGAACTTAGAACTCGAGCTCTATTAGAGAAGCTCTGTCTTGGTTATTTCAAACTCAAACTGTCAGATTCTTTACTCCGCCTCACTGAACAGTCGCTCCGGAGATTTCTCCTACTGCTCGGTTCATTTCTTGGTTTAAACAGTATTTTCTCGGTTAAATTCAACCGAGAGTATTATTATTTTAACCGAAAACCGATCGGTTCAAGCTCTGTCTGTGGTATTGTAAGTAATAGACAGGTTTTATTTCTGTGTGGAACTTGTAAATGTTTCAGGTTGGTTAAAACTTTAAAGAGTAAGCATTTTAAAGCTTTTAGAGTGTGGTTCCCGGTTCTTATCGGTTCTAAAAAAAACAGATTTCATTACGGTTTTTTCCATGACCCGTGACACGGTTGGGAACCGATAAGGGTGTCTTGCCTGGCACTGCCGTTAAAAGGGCAAGTTTCTTGGTTAGGCTGGCATCATGTCTGAGAAACCCAAAAGAAAAAACCGGGCCCACTGGGTTTCAACACTGTAGTGTCTGTGGGGAAGCCTTTGCCAAGGCTGACCCACACACTACATGTGTTTTTTTGTCTGGGGTTGACCACCTCAATTCAGACTGCCAGATTGGTAAAAATTTCCCTGCAGCCACCCTGGATAAGAGAGTGGGCAGGCTCAGGGAACGAGAGGCCAAAAAGTCTGCTGACCCAGATGGCCAGCCCGGTTCGGTGCCAACCGAACCGGAGGGAGTGCCCTCTGACCAGGGCGAGACTTCCTCGGGCCAACGTAAAGCTGGCTCTGAGGAGCCAGTTCCAGCTAAGAAAACTAAAAATCAGCAGGTAGGAGTCCAAAATTCCTTCCCCAACTGCTGCAGAAATAACAAAAGCTATACAAATTGTACAGTCACTTTCTCGGTTCCGTCCAGACAGCCTCTGTCTGGTAAAAGGTTGGTTCGGCCGGTTCCACCGGTTCAAGAATATGATATTGGAGATTTTTATGAACCAGAGGAGGGGGAGGAGGATTATGAACAGTGTGAATGTGACTTTGAGCGTCTGGATGTGCCCATTGAACTGGACATCTCCCAAGACTGACCCTTAGAATCTCCCCCTATGCTTTCTGAGTCCCCTTCTCTTTTTTTTGTTTTCTAAAAAGGTTGCTGAATCCCTCCAGCTCCCATTGGAGGAAGCTGTGGATGAGCAAGAGGAACCTGATTTTGTAGAAAGGATGGATATTCCAGAGTCTAGAAGATTGTCTATTCCCTTGCATAATTCATTTAGGAAACAATAAAAAATTTTAAAAGCTCCTAATTCTGTGCCTCCTGTGGACAAAAAGATGGACAGGAGGTACACTCTGTCAGGTCCTGATACAGAATTCCTTTCACAGCATTGCAGTCATGTTGGTGTGGTTCAGGCTGCAGCCTGTGATAAAGCTAATATTCCCTTGGCTTCACATCCTCCTGACAAGGATTCCAGGAGGATTGATGCCATGGCAAAAAACAATACATGGCAGTGTCCTTGGGACTCAGGCAAGCAAATTACATGGCTTATGTAGCAAGGTTTCAAAAATCTAGATGGGACACTGTCATGGCTTTGGCCCAAACAGGCCTCTGGCCAGCTTGCTAATGAGCTGGAGCAGGTGGCTGCTGTTGACGGCATTAGAAGCATCCAATGCTGCTGTGGATTTTAATGATGTATCCTCTAGAGTCATGGCTACATCTGTAGCTGCAGGTTGGCCTGGCTCAGGTGTACTAGCTTGTCACAGGATACCCAGACTAAGGCTATGGATTTTCCTGTGGTAGGGAATTCTCTGTTTGGGGAGCAGACAGAGAATTATATGAAGGAAATGGATGAATATAGGACTACCTATAAGAGTGCTCAGGCCAAGGAGCGGCAAGCCACTCCTCAGAGGCAGACCCCCAGGGGTAGGGGTAGGCCTTTTCACAGGCCTTTTTACCAAACCCAGGCCTCCTCTGCTTATGTTCAGAGGGGGTTCTTCAGAGGGAGAGGCAGGCGGGGTGTGACAGGCCTGCTCCCACCCCTCAGCCTAAGCACCTGCCAAACAGGCACCCTGTTGGGGTGCCCAGGGCCGAGTCTCCTTTACCTGTAGAGGGCAGGTTGGCTTACTTCGCTCGAACTGGGAGTCTCTAACTTCAGACAAGTGGGTCCTGGAAGTAGTAGGTCAGGGTCTGGTTCTCAGCTTCAAAAATTTCCAAAGGTGAGAATCAGATCTTTCCCACCTGCAAACCCTTTAGAGACCTTTTCTTTAGAAACAGAAGTCTCATCCCTTCTGGCTCTCAGAGCTGTAGAAAGGGTTTCTCCCCTACATCAGGGCAAGGGTCTGTACTCCAGATATTTCCTTACCCCAAAAAAGACAGGAGAATGGCGACCATTTTAGGCCTGAGATATCTGAACAAGCACCTTTTGAAACCAAAGTTCAAAATGGTAACTCTGGCAATGATTTTACCCTTTCTAGGCCAGGGGACTGGCTAGCCTCCCTGGACCTCAAGGATGCCTATTTTTCATGTCCTAATCAGAAGCTCCCACCGGAAGTACCTCAGATTCGAACTGCGCTCAGGTCACTACCGGTTCAGAGCAATGCCCTTCGGCCTCTCCTCTGCCTCAAGGGTATTCACAAAATGTCTGGCAGTAGCAGTTGCTCATTTAAGAAGGCAAAGGATTGCTGTCTTTCCCTACCTGGACGGCTGGCTCATTGTAGGCCAGTCCCCAGAACAGGTCAAATCTCACCTGCAAGTTACCCAGCAGCTGCTCACCTCTCTGGGCTTATTGCTCAATCTTCCAAAGTCAGTTCTGGAACCTGTTCAGGTGCTCACCTTCATAGGTGCAGAATTGGACACAAAGCAGGCCAGAGCCTTCCTACCCTTAGAGAGGTAAGGAACCTGGTGGCTCTGGCCTCCTCCTTCACTCTGCAGGTCTCTCGACCAGCAAGATACTCTTGCAGCTCCTGGGGCACATGGCTCGTCCACAGCTGTATTGCAAGGAGCAAGATTTCAGATGAGGGACATTCAGTTTCACTTGAGAGCCTTTTGGTCTCAGAAGAGACCCCCTTCCAAGTTGGTCCCAGTGACCGAACCCTGATCCAGGCCCTCCAGTGGTGGCAGGATCAGAGCAATTTAAGGCTGGGGGCCCTTTCATTCCTCTGTCTCACTCTTGACCCTCACTACGGATGCATCCCTCCTGGGGTGGGGAGCCCACATGGCGACCTCTCCCTCCAGGGAGTGTGGTCCCCTCAGGAATCTCTGCTCCACATCAATTTGCTGGAGCTCAGAGCTGTCTTTCTAGCACTTTAAGTGTTTTCTGTGTCTGTTCAGAACAAAGTGGTACAAGTCAGAACAGACAACACCACAACAATGTGGTACATCAACAAGCAAGGGGGCACTCTGTCTTCGGCCTTGTGCACCGAGGCACTGAAGTTGTGGTCTCTGGCCTGTTCCCTGAACACTTCCTGCATAGCAGTTCACCTTCCAGGAAAGGACAATGTCCTGGCAGATGCTCTCAGCAGGATTTCCCAGGGCCATCACGAATGGTCTCTGGATCCTCAAATACTGGGGATAGTTTCTGCCAGATGGGGCACCCCTCAGATAGATCTTTTTGCAGCCCCAGACAATCACCAACTTCCACTGTTCTGTTGCAGGCCCCCAGTGTTGGGCTTAGTCCCCTGGATGCCTTTCTCCTAGATTGGGAAGGAAGTTTCTTTCGCCTTTCCCCTTCCCTCTCCTATTCAAGGTGCTAGTCAAAATCAGATCCCAGCCTTGCAGGGTGATTCTGATTGCCCCAGATTGGGCCAGGCAGCCCTGGTACCCCTCCTTCTGTCTAGCAGTCCATCTTCCCTGTGTCTCCCAGGAATCACAACCTGTTAACCTGTGCCCAGGAGAGTTTGGTATCGAACCTCAAATCCCTCAACCTCAAGGCCCGGCTCTTGAGGAGCTAGAATTGCTGACCTACACCTTTCTCAAGGTGTTCTTGAAATCCTAAAGGCTTCTGGAAGCCTTCCACTAGGACTACTTGTAATTCTAAGTGGAAAGGTTTTTCCATCTGGTGTTCTGGAAACATATTTCCCCAGAATCTGCTGATTTGCCCATTGTTTTGGACTATATGGTCCATCTTAATTCTTTGGGCCCTGAGACCAGCTACCCTGAAAGTACATTTGGCAGCTGTCTCTGTTTTTTGTTTCAGCAGGAAAGCCCTCCTCTCTTTCCGCTCACTGTATTTCCAAGTTTTTAAAGGATTACTTCATACTAATCCACCTTTTGAGGATCCGGCCCTGCCTGAATCTTAATGTTTGCATTGCTCAGTTAATGCAACCCCTTTTGAACCTCTGTCTTCTGCAGAGCTTAAGTACTTAACTTGGAAAACTGTTTTCCTAGTGGCTATCACTTCTGCCAGGCGCATAAGTGAGTTACAAGCCTTGTCAGTAGAAACTGACTTTATTTCTTTCCACAAGGATAAGGTAGTCCTCAGGACTAACAGGAAGTTTTTGCCTAAGGTGGTTTCAGATTTCCATCTTAACCAATCTATCTCCCTTCCAGCGTTTTCACTGATCCATTTCTCCTCTGGCGAGAGGAGATTGCACAGTTTAGATGTTAAGAGGGCCCTAAGTTACTATATAGAATGTACCAAGGGTCACAGGTTCGAATCCCTCCAACTTTTTCTCATTTATGGTGAGGTCGGGAAAGGGAAACCTGCCACTAAGAGATCAATTGCCAGGGCATATTCCCTAAGTAGGTTCTGTCCCTCCTCCATGGAGGTACTGCTGTGTAGTCTGCAATAGTCATAATATAGCAAGACTTCATGTTGTTTGAAGAAAAAATTACTCACCTTAGTAATGTTGTTTCTTCTAATGGAGTCTTGCTATATTATGACCTCCCCCCAGCCTGCCCCTCTCAGAACTTCTACTTGGGTATGGGGTGGGCAGGCTAGTGTGGGCACTAGTTATAGCCCATTATATTTTCCACCCCTTCTTGGGGTTTTGGGGTGTGGTGTTTTTATTTTTTTTATATTACTTCTCATATTATTATATTATACTATTACTTTTGGTCCCTTGACTTGAGTCTTTGTGTTGGGACCAGCATTGGAGTCATTAATATTTAGGTAGCCAGTTGGCTAGTGTAGGTTACAGCTTCTCACAGACCTTAGTGAGTTTTTGTCAGTAAAGATCTGACAGTTTGAGTTTGAAATAACCAAGACAGAGCTTCTCTAATAGAGCTCAAGTTCTAAGTTCCATTCTTAGAATGGAGTTAACTCTTTCACCTCCGGAGCAGTTCTAATGGTGGGACAAACTGCAATAGTCATAATATAGCAAGACTCCATTAGAAGAAACAACATTACTAAGGTGAGTAATTTTTTCTTATTGCATCAGCTAGTTGATGGTTATGTTTTTTTCTTCCCTGCAACAAAAAATTTTCAGCAGAGCACCAGAGGTGAATGGAAAGTCTGAAGAATACTCTAAAAGTGCCTCGCTACATGATCCTGTAAAGAAATCTTCCAAATCAAATGCAGATATTAAAGAGATGGCGTACATCACTATACAAGAATTTGAGTCTGTTCCTCCGTAAGTAAACGACAAGCTGGGTGGTGGCAATAATTGTGCCATTGTATTGACAATGAATATTTTGGCTCCTAGGACCCCAGTCTAAGAGGCAGTATCTGGCATTTGAGAAACAGCATGAGAGGAGAAACTACAGGGGACACTGTCAAAGTGTTGTCATATAGTGTAGCACAAAGTGGGGAGGTACTGCTCTTTAAGTTCTATGGGTCCACAACAATTAGTTTTAACAATATTCATCTGTAGCCACACATCTTGTGTCTCCCTGGCTCGGAGAGCTGGTACTGTGATTTCAGCAACTGGCTGACCAGAAAAATAGATCATGGAAGGGCAATGGTTGTAGCCTACTTGAGTTCAGCAAGGCCTTTGACACTGTGCCATATAGAAGACTGATAATGATATTGGACAGTTTAGGGGTGGGATCCCAAATGGTGAACTGGGTAAAATTCTGGTTAATGAATAGGCAACATAAGAGTGGTAGTAAATAGCACTATGTAATGCAGGTAGAGTGACCAGCAGGGTGCCACATGGCTCAGTACTGGGACCAGTCTTCTTAAGTGGCATCACAGAAGAGCTGGAAGGGAAGGCATGCCTTTTTGCTAATGACATCAAGATCTGTAATAGGGCAGATACTCAGAAGCAGGGTGGGATAAATGGGGTAGCCAGTAATCGCTAAAAAAAATTGGTTTGGCTACAAGATTTTGAAAGTTATTGGCCAACTGACTACCTGCCCACAAATTGATTTTTGAGCCCTTAAAAAGAATCTCCACTAATATATTGATTTTGTCTAACAGATTTTGAAAGTTAGTGGCGAAATTGACCACCAGTTTCAAAACCAATTTGTCCCACCCTGCACAGGAGAGGGTGAAGAGTGGAGAGGGACCTTTAGAAAACTTGGAGTAGTCAAGGGAAGGGCAGCTGGAGTTTAATACTAAAAAGTGCAAAATCATGTACCATGGGCATAGAAACCCAGGAGCTCAGCAAGCAGTAATACCAGACAGGGTGGGCGGTAGGCAGCGCCGGGCCTTATAGCCCCTGGAAGGTCCGGTAGTGCCCATACCGCCCACCCTAGAGGGTAATATTGTGCTTAGAAAATGGGCACAGTAAAAAGAAATGGCAGAGAAAATTGTTGATAAAATAATTAAGTGACATTAAGTTTTATAATTAAATAGTTCCTCTGCCTGTACTGGAACAGAGAACTTTTGTTCTAATGGAGATGCTGTACTTAAGGAAATGAAAGCATAGCTGGTTGAATGCTTTTGGTGCCCCTACAGCAGAGTTTCTGTTTCTACAGTCCACCACCCTTTCTTATGGAACAGTTTCATTTGCAGGCCTGCCTTTTGTCGTTTCTGTTTTTAGATTGGGGAGGAGGAGAGGTGTAAAAGAGAGAAGTCTTTATTTTTTTATCAGTGATCCAGTGTAACGGGAGAATGTAGCCCTCTGATATGCGACAGGTACCTTTCAGGTCATTCAGATGTAGCAGATGTCTGCAGTTATTTTTAAAAGCCCGCTGTTGTCACAGAGCGTGACCGCATTACAGATTCATTTTAAAGCACATCAAAGTCAGTGTACTGCTTTTTTTTTTTCATCACGGGCAGATAATGCAGCAGAATGTGTGAATAGCGCTACCTAAGAAAGAGTAGCACTGCCAGGAAACACCAGTGGCATCTTGGAGTATACAAGGCAGGATTTTGGGGAAGGGGTTAAAGTTTCTGCTTTTCTGGAGGTGTGCGGGTGGTAACCTATTCTCAGATGAAGGGGGCCTTTTTAGTTTGCCATCATGCTTGGTTGCCAGTTAGCCGTTGGCAGTGAAACTCTCAGACTGCTGGAGAAAGGAGGAGCGAGACGAGCGTGGTCTGCTGTTTAAGGTATGGAGAAAGCCACGGGGCATGGTAGAAGACGGCACTGTAACTGGGGAAAAAAAAAAAAGTATCCAAAAATATACCAAGTGAAGGATTGTGTGTGGTTTCCTTTCACAGTTGACACTGAAGCACGGAGTGCTGGGGCTAACATCTCTCTCTAAGCGAGAAATAAAAATGGCGGCAATTTCAAATCCAGTGGGGTGGTTTTGGCCAGTCATTAAGCAGGGTGGGCACAAGGATTCGTGTGTGGGTGAAGGGGTACTTGGGCTGGCACTTTTTATTTCCTGGGCATCTATTGAAAGTTAATGTACCTCCTTGGAAGGGGTACCAGCCGATCAGATGCCAGGAAATAAAAACCCATTTTCTAAGTATAAAGTGTGTGTGTGTGTGTGTGTGTGTGTGTGTACTGTTGTTCACTAAGCAAGAAAGAGGTGTTGGATTAAATATCTTATGATCTCGGCGTCGCAGGGCAGTGTGAAAGCCAGTGGGCTGGGGTGCATAGGGAGAGGTATCACCCACAGGAGGAGTGAGGTGATATTACCAATCTGTAGGTTGTTGATGTGACCCCACCTGGAGTACTGTGTCAAGTTCTGGAGGCCTCGTCTCACAAAAGACACAGACAGGGTGAAGGCAACCCAAAATGGTGCTGGGGTTATACAAGTAACCCTGCAAGGAGAGACTGAGGGATCTCAACATGGTCACCCTGGAGTGAAGGAGGGAGAGGAGGGGACATGATAGAGACCTACAAGTACCTCATGTGGGTGTATAGTGTACACAATGGAAGCCTGTTTAAAATTAGGAAGTGCACTAGAACAAGAGGGCATGCAGTGATGCTGGAAGGGGGAAGTTTAGGAGGGATGTGAGGAAATACTTCACTGAAAGAGTGGTGGGTGCTTGAAGTGCCCTGTCATCCAAAGTAGTGGGGATGAGAACAGTGTCAGGCTTCAAGCATGCATGGGTTAGGCATAGAGGGTGCTGGTAAATAAGTGGGGAGGAGTTGCCGGAGACCAGTTAGTCTGAGTAGGCAGGGAACATCTGAGCAGACTGGGTGAGCCAATTGGTCCTTTTTCTGTGTATTCTGGAACTGTGCAGTGGGATTCAGACCACAACCTTATGCACACCTGCACATGCCCACCTCGTGAGCTGCCCCCACTCTGTTGTCGGGTCTTGATTCTTTTCCGCAAAGAGATCAGCCAGATCTCAGTCCTGCTCTGTATTTCTTAGTTTCTTTACCTGTTTGCTGCCGTGGCTCCTACTAGGTTCCAGCACCCCTCACCTCTGAAGATTTTAATTTTTGAGAGGTTTTTATCTGTTCTCCACTTTTAGCATGACAGCTTTCTGTTTCCTCCAAAATCTTGGCTCTCCACATATATACATTTCAGGTGGGTTTAAAACAATGTGTTAAGCAGGGGTCAAAACTGGTACTGGCCCACTAGCCAAATGCTGCTAGATTTAAAATCAGGCTAGTAAAAAAATTCCTTCAACTAGCCCTGCAGGCTTGTACTGGAGAAGGTAACATTTCAATAAGTATACTAGCTAGGTCAGTGGAAGTCTGTGGGGCTAGTGCACTTTAACAGTCACTAGCCATACTGGCTAATTGCTGCAAAACTTAATTTTGATCTCTGTTAAGTGCTATAGACACATGCCATCTTGTGATAGCCATAATAAATGTCTTAAGTGTCTGGACTCTGATTAGGCCAAGAACTTTTCCAGACAGTCCTCCCTGCAGGAAGATGTCCAGGAAGTTCCAGGAATGTTGGGCCAAAAATTTGGAAGAATATCCAAACAGGCAAGTCCATCCCCAGCAGTTCTGGTAAAATCAGGTTCCAATCAGTTGGTACCTGTCCTTCAAGCATCAGTCCCGCCGAGTCTGATTGGATAGAAAGCACTGCAGTTAGGTTGCTGAGGAGTTGTCATAGCATTAGGATCCCTTCTATTCCGTAACTAGGTGACCCAACAGCACTAGCTCCTGTTATGCACCAGAGACAGGCGCCAAGCTATTGTTTAACACCAAATTCAACTCTGGGTCTCCGCTGGACCCGGTCTGTCTGTTCTTGGTCTCATAGACAGTTCTGTGGCAGAGATGAAGGCTAGCCTAAGCTGTTCTCTTGAAGAAGGGCCAATTCACGTCTCCTCTCTCATGGCTAGAGGTATGTGAAGCAGCAAAAATTTGCTTCATGGAAAAACATTTCAACAAATTTTCTCCACCGTCGACTGCAGTTTGCACAATTATTGTTTGAGCATATTTGCCAGATTTGTGTGGTGAATCTGTGTATTGCCAATTTGTCTGTGAATTAAACATAGAATCTGTCAGCAAATAAGGATCATACGACCCACCTAGTCTGCCCATTTCCCCCACTCACTGCTGCAGCCACAGATCCTATTTGATCTGCGGCTCTCCTGCTGTGCACATCTCCAGGGTACCTTACGTCTATCCCATGCACTCTTGAACCCACATATTGTTTTTGCACCCACCACTTCTGCTGGAAGGCTATTCCATGGCTCCACTGCCTTCTCAGTGAAAAAGTGCTTCCTAACATTACCCCTGAGCCTTCAGCCCTTCAGCCTCATATCATGGCCCCTTGTTCTTGTGCAGAGTTTTCTCTGAAATATGTTTTCCATCTGTACCCTGTTTATTCTCCTAAGGTACTTAAAAGTCTCTATCATCTCACCCCTCTTTCCTCCAGTGAACTGATATTAAGATTACGTTTTTCCACGTTGGACTTCTGGAGCAGTCCATGTACCATCTTCGTTGCCGTTCTTTTGACTGCCTCTATTTTGTCAATTTCCTTCTGGAGATGTGGTCCCCAGAACAGGGCACAGTACTCTTTTTTTTGTTATACTTGTAGGCTGGATGAGCAGAGCTGCCCTTTTTCGCCAGCGACAAGTTAAGACATATACAAATAAAGACAACAACACAAACAGACCATCAAAAATACAATAACTACAGTAAATACAAAATACAGGTATACAAGATACAAGATAAGGAGGCAGTATAGCGCAGTGGTCTAAGGCTCTGAGCTGCAAATTTGGTGACATCCAGCAGACCAGACCTGGGTTTGAATCCCACAGCTTCCACTTGCATACTGTGTGACCCTGAGCAAGTCACTTAACCTCCTTGTGCTCCCAGGTCGCTCCTGTAAAAAAGCTTTCAGCTTAGTGTGCTATACCTGGTTAAATAACTAAATAAATAAAATAAATAAAAAAGATACACAAAACAAGCAGAGCATTTGCATGCATCATTGTCCATCAACCAGTGCTTTAACCTTGTTTTAAAACATCAGACAGTTCTGCTTTCAGAAATATCAGTAGGCATACATAGACAGTGTCGGCAGATAAGGGCCTATGGCCCACCTAGTCTGCCCATTTGAGCTTGTAAGTTCAGTTTGTTTTCCTAGAAGTCTATTTCCCCTTACCCCTGACCTCTAGAATTCCTTTATGTCTATCCCATGCATTCCTAAATCCCGTGATTGTTTCAGCTCCCACCACTTCCTCTGGCAGGGTGTTCCACTTGTCCACCACTCTGCTCTGTGAAGAAATTCTTTCTCATGTTTCCTCTGAATCGTCCTCCTCCAACTTCATCCCATGCCCTCTAGTCCTGAAACATCTTTTTCGCTTAAAATAGTGTTTTCCTGCACCCTGTTCCTCCCTGTAAGATACTTGTATGTCTCTATCATATCCTCTCCTCCTCTCCTCCAGGGAGTACATGTTCAGTTCCTTCAACCTGTCTTCATAGGACTTGTGATGCAACCCATGCACAATCTTTGTTGCCCTCCTCTGAACCTTCTCTACCCTGTCTATGTCTACGTAGGTATGGTCTCCAGAACTGTACACTGTACTCCAGGTGGGGCCTCACTAGTGTCTTGTATAGCGGAATTATGACCTCCCTTTCCCGCTGGTGATGCCCTGCCTATACATCCCATCATCCTATTTGCTTTACCTGATGCCTTGTCACACTGTTTCCCTACCTTGAGGTCATCAGAGATGACAACCCCAAGATCCCTTTCCTGCTTGGTGCATGCTATATCCTCACCCCCCAACTGATATATTGTGCCAGGGTTTTTGTGCCCCATATGCATTATCTTGCACTTTGCATTGAATTTCAACTGCCAAACCCTTGACCATTCTTCAAGTTTCTGCAGGTCCCTTCTCATTCTGTCTACACCCTCTGGTGTGTCTACTCTGTTACAGAGCTTTGTGTCATCAGCGAACAGTGAAATTCTGCCTTCTAGATCTGTGCAATGTCACTGATGAAGATGTTGAATAGGACCGGTCCCAGCACTGATCCTTGTGGTACCCCACTGGTCACTCTTCCCTCTGTGGAGTGACAGCCATTTACACCACCCTCTGTGTCCTGCCACCCAGCCAGTTACCTACCCACCACACTGCTGTCCTGCCCACACCTATTCCCCAGTTTGTGTATGTAGTCTTCTATGTGGCACAGTGTCAAAGTCTTGCTTATGTCCACAGATAGCCATGTCCACTGCCCTCCCTGATCCACCTCCCTAGACACCCAGTCAAAAAATTCAATGAGGTTGGTCTGACATGACCTCCCCTGGTGAAACCATGCTGCCTTGGGTCCTGTAGTCCATTGACAACCAGATGTTCCACCAATTCTCCTTCAGTAGTGCTTCCATGATCTTCCCACTACCCGGTGAGGCTGACTGGTCTGTAGTTCTCTGCTTCCTCTTTGTTCCCACTTTTGTATAAGGGACTACATCTGCTGTCCTCCAGTCTTTGGGTACTCCCTGTTTCCAGTGATTGGCTGAACAGGATAGCCAGAGGTTCAGCCACCACCTCTCTTAGTTCTTTAAGGACCCTGGGGTGCACCCCATCTGGCCCCATTGCTTTATCAGCTCTATTACTTCCAGTTCCTTCAGGACCCTTTCTGTGTAAAGGGACTTGTGTCCATTTCTGCACCATTCTCACCCTTGTACTCCCTTCAGACCCATTACCCCCTCTTCCTTAGTAAGACTGAGCAGAAATACCTGTTCAGTATGTCAGCTTTACTGTTGTCATCCTCCACGCTGCTCCCATCCTCCCCTTCAGTCTCACTATCCCTCCTTTGTCCTTCTTTTTCACTTATGTACCTGTAAAAGGTTTTGTCCCTTTAACCACTGATTTTGCAATGTGTTCTTCTGTCTGAGCTTTGGCTTCCTTACTGACTTCCTGCCTCCCTTTGTTTCTCCTGGTACTTCTCCCTATCCCCTTCTGCTTGTGCCTTTTGTATTGCCTGAATGCAATCTTTTGGCTTTCACTTTCTTTTGCTACCTCTTTGAAACCATAATGGTCTCCTCTTTCTTTTCCTCTGCTAACCTGCTTAATGCATAATTCTGTTGTTCAGATAATCCCCATTTTAAATACTGCCCACTGTTCCTCAATCCCTGATTCCTGTCCCATTCCCCTTAATGCCTCTTTTCAAGCATCTCCCATTTTCCCAAAGTCTGCCCCCTAAAATCCAGGATACATGTTTTTGTGTGGTTTGGTTCTGCTCTTTCTGTGATTTCAAACCACAATGACTGGTGGTCACTGTTACCCAGGTGCTCCCCACTGTTACCCCCATCCACACTGTCCCTGTTTGTGAGCACAGGGTCCAGTATTGCCTTCTGCCGGGTTGGTTCCATGACCAGTTGCTTGAGTAAGGCACCCTGAAGGAGTCCAGGATAAATCTACTCCCTAGTTGATGCTGCTGCTGGGATGCTCCAGTCCACGTCTGGTATATTGAAGTCTCAACCAGTACTACCTCACCCTTGTCTGCCATCCTTTGGATGGCTAGCATCAACTCCCTATCTGTTTCTTCCTCCTGGGCTGGTGGTCTATAGACCACACCTGTGCGGATGAGCTGGCCCCATTTTCCTTTCCAGCTTAACCCACAGTATCTCTCTCCCCATTTTGTTCCTCCTGGATCTGTGTGGCCTTTATGTCATTTTTCACATACAGTGCCACTCTCCTCCCTTCCTGCCTGCTCTGTCTCTTCTGAATATGTTGTAGCCAGGTATGGCCATCTCCCAGTCATGGTTATCATTACACCAGGTTTCAGTGATGGCCACAATGTCCAGGTCTGACTGTACCATGACAGCTTCCAGATCTTCCATCTTGTTGCTATTAAGTATTAAAAAAATAAAGGCACCCTGTATAAAGTAGATCTCTGTCCAAGAACTCCTTTAAACAAAGGAAGTTTGAAGGTAAACTTGGACTGAGACCTAGTGCCACAGGAATTAAGGAACCTGGGGGATAAAATAGAGACTGCAGGGGAAATAAGGCCTTTCATCAATATCAGAGTACCCAGTTTGTGAGATATCCTGTTTTCAAGGGACAGGCTATTAGAGCTTGAATACAAAAGGCAATGATGGGTTCAAAAAGGAACAGCAAGAGGCCTCACCAGTGATCTGTACAGTGGCATTGCCACTTCTTTCCTCCTGCTTGTTATACCCCTCCCTATGCACCCCAACATTCTGTTTGCACTCCTCACCACTTTTTGGTCACCTGGTCATCAGCTATGATAACCCCCAGGTCTCTGTCCTGACTTGTGGTGGCCAAACTTTCCCCACCCATCCTGTACTCCTCCCTTGGATTCCTGTGACCCAGGTGCATGATTTTGCACTTTTTAGCATTGAAACTCAACTGCCAGACACCTGACCACTCCTCTAATAGGCTTAGGTTCTTTCTCATTTTTTCCACCCCCTCCAGTGTGTCCACTCTGTTGTAGATCTTGGTGTCATCTGCGAAGAGGCACACCTTTCCCTCCAGATGCTCTGCAATGTTGCTAATGAAGACATTGAATAGGACTGGCCCCAGCACCAACCACTGTGGCAACCCACTGGTCACCTCCCTCTCCTCAGATTTCATGCCATTTACCAACACTCTCTGAGTCCTGTCCCTTAGCCAGTTCCCAACCCACTTTACCACCGTAGGACCCACTCCCAGGCTACCTAATTTATTTAGCAATCTCCTGTGCCGGGACGGTGTCGAAGGCCTTGCTGAAATCCAGGTACGCTACATCCACCACTCCTCCCTGGTCTACCACCCTAGTTACCCAGTCAAAGAAATCTATATCATTCGTCTGATAGGACCTTCCCGCAGAGAATCCATGCTGCCTTGGATCCTGTGCCCTGCTATCCTCCAGAAAACTTCACAATCCTCTCCTTAAGTAAGGACTCCATTAGTTTCCCTACTACTGAGGTCAGGCTTACAGGCCTACAATTGCCTGCCTCCTCTCTGCTTCCACTCTTGTGGAGAGGGACCACACATCTGCCCTCCTCCAGTCCTCAGGTACTGCTGCTGTCTCTAGTGATGCATTGAAAAGTGCAGCCAGATTTCAAAGAGTGTGGGGGCAAGGGGGGCTGACCACGCCATTTCGTTGCTGTATAATAATTATGTGGCAGATATGGCCAGCACGTCCCAGCACATAAAGAAAAAATGGGAACAGGACTTAGTAATTCACATAACAGATAAACACTGGTCTCTGATGTGGAGAAGTACATGGTCAACTTCTAGTTCTTTGGTGTGGAGGGACTTCTGTTGGAAGTTGAGAACCAGATATTTCTTAGTACCAACACAAATGGTTCATGTGAAGGAGGGGCCACGGCTGGGTGTTGAGGGTTGTGGAGAACAACATGCCTCAGGCACATGTCTTTTGGTCATGTCCAGGTATCACTGTTTATTGAGGGAGGTTACTAAACATCTAGAACAGATATTTGCAATTGAGACGAGTTAGACCTGAACACTTGGTTCAAACCATGAAGTCTTGCTATATTATGACATATAGCAGTTAGCCACAGCACTTGAACTGCCCGGAGAGGAAGGAGTTAACTCCAGGCTGACTGGAGTTCCAAGCGAGCGCCTTGCTTGAAAGCTCTATCTGGCTAGTTTCAAATTGAAACTGTCAGATTCTTTACTCCGCTTCACTGAACAGTCGCTCTGGAGAATCTCTCCTTCAGCTCGGTTCATTTCTCAAGTTCAAACAGGTGTTTCTCGGTTCATTTTAACCGGCAAAAGTAATTATTTTACCGCATTTCGGTTCAAAGCTCTATCTGGTAAACCGTAAGTACAGAATTTTAAAGTCTGTGTGGAAATTCATTATCGGTTCGGTTTTGAACCGATCGGTTTGCAAAAATACTAATTTTAAACAATAATTTCGGCTTTTAGAGTGCGGTTCCCGGTTCTTATCGGTTCTAAAAAAACCTAACTTTTAAATTGGGTTTTTTCAAATACCCGTGACACGGTTAGGAACCGATAAGGGTGTCTTGCCTGGCACTGCCATAAAAAAGGGCAAGTTTTTGGATAGGCTGGCATTATGTCTGAGAAACCCAAAAGAAAAACCGGGCCCACTGGGTTTCAACACTGTGATGTTTGTGGGGAAGCCTTTGCCAAGGCTGACCCACACACCATATGTGTTTATTGTCTGGGGGCTGACCACCTCCTGTCAGACTGCCAGGTGTGTAAGAATTTCCCTGCAGCCACCCTGGAGAAAAGATTGGGCCGGCTTAGGGAACAAGAGGCCAAAAAGTCCGCTGACCCGGATGGCCAGCCTGGTCCAGCACTCACTGGACCAGAGGGAGTGCCCTCTGACCAGGGCCAGACTTCCTCGGGCAAAAGGAAGGCTGGTTCTGAGGAACCGGTCCCAGTAAAAAAATCTAAGAAATCAGCAGGTCTGGAGTGCAAGATTGCCTCCAACTGCTGCAGAGATAGCTAAAGCCATACAGATTGTCCAGTCACTGTCTCAGGGACCGCCGAACCACCAACAGCTGGCAAAAGTTGGTTCGCTCGTTCCAGTGGTTCAAGAGTATGATGTTGAGGAATTTTATGAACCACAGGAGGGGAGGAAGATTTTGATCATTATGTATGTGGCTGGGAGGGTCTGACGTGCTCATTGAACCGACATTTCTCCAGACAGACCATTAGAATCTCCCTATGCTGTCTGAGTCCCTTCTCATTTTATGTTTTACAAAAAGGTTGCAGAAACCTCCAGCTTCCTTGGAAGAGGCTGTGGATGAGCAAGAGGAGCCTGATTATGTTGAGATGATGGCTATCCCAGAGTCTAGGAGGTTGTCTATCTTGCATAAGTCATTTAGGAAGCAAACAACAAAAATTTTAAAAATCCTCATTCTGTCCCTCCTGTAGATAAAAATGGACAGAAGGTATACTTTATCAGGCCCTGATACAGACTTCCTCACTGAGCAGTGTAGTCATGTAGTGTGGTACAAGCTGCAGCCTGTGACAAGGTTATATCCCTGGCCTCACATCCTCCTGATAAGGATTCCAGGAAGATTGATGCCATGGCGAAAAAACAGTATATGGCAGCTTCTTTGGGACTCAGGCAGGCAAATTATATGGCTTATGTGGCTAGATATCAGAAATCTAGATGGGATACAGTGTTGCAGTTAGCCAGGAGGCCCATGGCCAGCTGGCTAGTGAATTGGAACAGGTGGCTGCTGATGGCATTGAAGCCTCTAAAGTTCAATTTCATACTGCTGTAGATGTTAATGATGTTTTCTCTAGGGTCATGGCCACTTCTGTAGCTTTCCGTAGGTTGGCATGGCTCAGGTGCACTAATCTGTCACAGGATACTCAGTCAAAGGCTATGGATTTTCCTGTGGGAAATTCTCTTTTGGAGAGCAAACGGAAAATTATATGAAAAAGATGGATGAATACAGAACTACCTACAAAAGTGCCCAGGCCAAGGAGCGGCATGCCACTCCACAGAGGCACACTCCCAGAGGTAGGGGCAGGCCTTTCCATAGGCCTTTTTATCAATCCCAAGCTTCCTCTGCTTTTGCACAGAGGGTTTTCAGAGAGCAGAGGTAGGCAGGCGCAGGTAAACCGTCCCCCACCCCTCAGCCTAAGGCTGCTGCCAAGCAGGCACCCTGATGGGATGCCCAGGGCCGATTCTCCTGTACTAGTTGGAGGCAGGTTGGCTTATTTCAGCCAGAACTGGGTGTCCCTAACTCGGACAAATGGGTTCTGGAGGTAGTAAGCAGGGTCTGTTCTCAGCTTCAAACAGTTTCCAAAGATGAGAACCAGACATTTTCCACCTGCAAGCCCTTTAGAGGCCATTGCTTTGGAAGCAGAGGTCTCTTCCTCCTAGACTGCAAAGCAGTGGAAAGGGTTCCTCCTTGTCACCAGGGCAAGGGCTGTACTCCAGATACTTCCTTACCCCAAAAGACAGGAGAACGGCCCATTCTAGACTTAAGGTACCTGAACAAGCATCTTTTGAAACCAAAGTTCAAAATGTTAACTCTGACAATGATTTTGCTCTCCCTCAGGCCAGGGGACTGGCTAGCCTCCCTGGACCTCAAGGATGCCTATTTTCATGTCCTGATCAGGCCTTCTCACGAAAATACCTCGTCTGAACTGCCCTCAGGTCACTACCAGTTCAGAGCAATGCCCTTCGGTCTTACCTCTGCTCCAAGGGTATTCACAAAATGTCTAGCTGTGGTAGTGGCTCACTTAAGAAGGCAAGGGTTGCTGTGTTTCCCTACCTGGACGACTGGCTCATTGTGGGTCAGTCCCCAGATCAGGTAAAATCCCACTTGCAAGTCACCCAGCTGCTTCTCACTTCCTGGGATTCCTGCAATTTACCAAAGTCAGTTCTAGAACCAGTTCAGGTACTAACTTTCATAGATGGAATTGACACAAAGTTGGCCAGGCATTTCTCCCCTCGGAAAGGGTAGAGAGCTGATTGCCCTGGCATCCTCTTTCACCCTGCGGGTCTCTCGACCAGCAAGGCACTTTCTGCAACTTCTAGGGCACATGGCTGCCTCCACAGCTGTAGTGCAAGGAGCAAGATTCCAGATGAGAGACATTCAGTTTCATTTGAGGGCCTATTGGTCCCAAAGGAGGGACCCCCTTACCAAATTGGTCCCAGTGACCCAAACTCTGATTCAAACGCCATGAAGTCTTGCTATATTATGACTATATGCAGTCAGCCACTGCAGCTGAACTGCCCCGGAGAGGAAAGAGTTAACTCCAGAGAGTCTGGAGTTCCACAGCGCGAAGGCGCTATACCAAAGCTCTATCTGGCCAGTTTCAAATGAAACTGTCAGATTCTTTACTCCGCTTCACTGAACAGTCGCTCCGGAGATCAGCTCCTTCACATCGGTTCATTTCTCGGTTCAGCTTGGTATTTTCGGTTCATTTGAACGGCAAAAGTATTTATTTTACCGTATTTCAGTTAAAAGCTCTATCTGGTAAACCATAAGTAGAAAATGTAAAGTCTGTGTGGAAATTCAATTATCGGTTCGGTTTTGAACCGATCGTTTGCTTAATTTAACGTTTTAAAGTGTGGTTGGCTTTTAGAGTGCGGTTCCCGGTTCTTATCGGTTCTAAAAACCTTGCTTTTAAAATAGGTTTTTCAAATACCGTGACACGGTTAGGAACCGATAAGGTGTCTTGCCTGGCACTGCCATCAAAGGGCAAGTTTTTGGTTAGCTGGCATTATCTCTGAGAAACCCAAAAGAAACACCGGGCCACTGGGTTTCAACACTGTGATGTCTGTGGGAAGCCTTTGCCAAGGCTGACCCACACCACTGTGTTTATTGTCTGGGGCTGACCACCTCCTGTCAGACTGCCAGGTGTAAAAATTTCCCTGCAGCCACCCTGGAAAAGAGATTGGGCCGGCTCAGGGAACGAGAAGCCAAGAAGTCCGCTGACCCGGATGGCCAGCCCGGTCCAGTACCCATTGGACCAGAGGGAGTGCCCTCTGACCAGGGCGAGACTTCCTCGGGCAAAAGGAAGGCTGGTTCATGGGAACCAGTCTCAGTGAAAAAGACAAAGAAATCAGTAGGTTTGAGTCCAAAATTGTCTCTCCAACTGCTGCAGAAATAGCTAAAGCCATATAGATTGTCCAGTCACTGTCTCAGGGTCTGCCGAACCACCTACAGTTGGTAAAAGGTTGGTTCGTTCAGTGCCAGTGGTTCAGGAGTATGATGTTGAGGAATTTTATGAACCACAGGAGAGGAGGACAATTTGATCATTACATGTGTGGCTGGGAGGGTCTGGGCGTGCCCATTGAACCGGACATTTCTCCAGACAGACCTTTAGAATCTCCTCCTATTCTGTCTGAGTCCCTTCTCATTTTATGTTTTACAAAAGGTTGCAGAACCCTCCAGCTTCCTTTAGAGGAAGCTGTGGATGAGCAAGAGGAGCCTGATTATGTAGAAATGATGGATATACCAGAGTTAGGAGGTTGTTATTCCTTTGCATAAGTCATTTAGGAAGCAAACAACAAAGATTTTAAAAATCCTCATTCTGTCCCTCCTGTAGATAAAAAATGGACAGAAGATATACCTTGTCAGGCTCTGATACAGACTTCCTCACTGAGCAGTGTAGTCTTGTAGGTGTGGTACAAGCTGCAGCCTGTGACAAGGCTATTATTCCTCTGGCCTCACATCCTCCTGATAAGGATTCCAGGAAGATTGATGCCATGGCAAAAAACAGTATATGGCAGCTTCTTTGGGACTCAGGCAGGCAAATTATATGGCTATGTGGCTAGATATCAGAAATCTAGGTGGGACACAGTATTGCAGTTAGCCAAGCAGGCCCATGGCCAGCTGGCTAGTGAGTTGGAACAGGTGGCTGCTGATGGCATTGAAGCCTCTAAAGTTCAATTTCATACTGCTGTTGCTGTTAATGATGTTTCCTGTAGGGTCATGGCCACTTCTGTAGCTTTCCGTAGGTTGGCATGGCTCAGATGCACTAATCTGTCCCAAGATACTCAGTCAAAGGCTATGGATTTTCCTGTTGTGGGTAATTCTCTGTTTGGGGAACAAACAGAAAACTATATGAAAAGATGGATGAATACAGAACTACCTACAAAAGTGCTCAGGCTAAGGAGGCATGCCACTCCACAGAGGCACGCTCCCAGAGGTAGGGCAGGCCTTTCCACAGGCCTTTTACCAATTCAGGCCTCCTCTGCATTTGCACAGAGGGTTTCTTTAGAGCAGAGGTAGACGGGGCACAAGTAAACCGTCCCCTCCCTCAGCCTAAGGCTACTGCAAGCAGGCACCCTGATGGGGTGCCCAGGGCCATCCTCCTGTACCAGTGGGGGCAGGTTGGTTTATTTCAGCCAGAACTGGGTGTCTCTAACCGGACAGGTGGGTTCTGGAGGTAATAGGCCAGGGTCTGGTTCTCAGCTTCAAACAGTTTCCAAGATGAGAGCCAGACATTTTCCACCTCAAATCCTTGAAGCCCTTGCTTTGGAAGCAGAGGTTTCTTCTCTTTTGGACTGCAAAGCAGTAGAAGGGTCCCTCCTTGCCATCAAGGCAAGGGCTGTACTCAAGATACTTTCTTACCCCAAAAGACAGGAGAATGGCGGCCCATTTTAGATTTAAGGTACCTGAACAAGCATCTTTTGAAACCAAAGTTCAAAATGTTAACTCTGACAATGATTTTGCCCTCCCTGAGGCCAGGGGACTGGTTGGCTTCCCTGGACCTCAAGGATGCCTATTTTCATGTTCTGATCAGGCCTTCTCACCGAAAGTACCTCAGGTTCGAACTACCCTCAGGCCACTACCAGTTCAGGGCAATGCCCTTCGGCCTTACCTCTGCGCCAAGGGTATTCACGAAATGTCTAGCTGTGGTAGTGGCTCATTTAAGAAGGCAAGGGATTGCTGTGTTTCCCTACCTGGACGACTGGCTCATAGTGGGTCAGTCCCCAGATCAGGTAGAATCCCACTTGCAAGTCACCCAGCAGCTTCTCGCTTCCCTGGGATTCCTGCTGAATTTACCAAAGTCAGTTCTCGAACCAGTTCAGGTACTAACTTTCATAGGTGCAGAATTGAACACAAAGTTAGCCAGGGCATTTCTCCCCTCGGAAAGGGTAGACAGACTCATTGCCCTGGCATCCTCCTTCCCCTGCGGGTCTCTCGACCAGCAAGGCATTTTCTGCAACTCCTAGGGCACATGGCTGCTTCCACAGCTGTAGTGCAAGGAGCAAGATTCCAGATGAGGGACATTCAATTCCATTTGAGGCCTATTGGTCTCAAAGGAGGGACCCCTTTCAAATTGGTTCCAGTGACCCAAACCCTGATCCTGGCCTTACACTGGTGGCAGGATCAAAGCAATCTAAAACAAGGGGTTCCTTTCATTCTCATTTCACTCCCTCACCCTCACCACGGATGCTTCCCTGTTAGGGTGGGGAGCTCACTTGGGCGACCTGTCCACTCAGGGAGTGTGGTCTCCCCAGGAATCTCTGCTCCACATCAATCTTTTGGAGCTCAGAGCTGTCCTTTTAGCTCTTCAGGTGTTTTCAGCTTCTGTCCAGAACAAGGTAGTTCAAGTCAGGACAGACAACACCACAACAATGTTGTACATCAACAAGCAAGGGGGCACTCGGTCATCAGCCTTGTGCACCGAAGCAATGAAGTTGTGGTGTCTGGCTTACTCCCTGAACACCTCTCTGATAGCAGTTCACCTTCCAGGGAAGGACAATGTCCTGGCGGATGCCCTCAGCAGGATTTCTCAGGGCCATCATGAATGGGCTCTGAATCCTCAGGTGCTGGGGTCAGTCTTGCCAGATGGGGCACCCTCAGATAGATCTTTTCGCAGCCCCAGACAACCACCAACTTCCTCTGTTTTGTTACAGGCCTCCAGTGCTGGGATCAGTCCCCTGGGCCTTTCAGTTGGATTGAAAGGGAACTTCCTGTATGCCTTTCCCCCTTCCCTTCTTTTCAGGGTACTAGTAAAAATCAGTTCTCAGCCCTGTAGGTGATTCTGATTGCTCCAGATTGGGCCAGACAGCCCTGGTACCCACTGCTTCTGTCCTTGACAGTCCACCCTGCCCTGAGCTTGCCCAGAGTCCACAACTTACTGGCCTGTGCACAGGGGAGAGTGTGGTATCCGGACCTCAAATCCCTCCATCTCAAGGCATGGCTCTTGAGGAGTTAGAATTTGCTGACTTACACCTTTCTCAAGGTGTTTTGGGTATTTTAAAGGCTTGAAGGAAGCATTCCACTAGGGCCACTTACAATTCTAAGTGGAAAAGGTTTTCCATCTGGTGCTCTGAGAAGCAGATTATCCCAGAATCTGCTGATCTGCCCATTTTACTGGACTATTTGGTCCATTTAAATTCCTTAGGCCTTGGCCAGCTACCTTAAAGGTTCATCTGGCAGCTGTCTCTGCTTTTCTGTCAGCAGGAAGCCTGCTTCCTTTTCTTCTCACCCTGTGCTTTCCAAGTTTTTAAAGGGTTACTTCACACCAACCCTCCTTTTCGAGAACCAGCTCCCACTTGGGACCTGAATGTTTGCATTGCTCAGTTAATGCAACCCCCCTTTGAGCCTCTGTCTTCAGCAGAGCTCAAGTTTCTGACTTGGAAAACTGTTTTCCTAGTGGCTATCACTTCTGCCAGACGCATAAGTGAACTACAGGCCCTGTCAGTGGAAGAATATTTTATCTCTTTCCAGAGATAAGGTAGTCCTCAGGACTAACAGAAAGTTTTGCTCTAAAGTGGTTTCAGATTTCCACCTGAACCAATCCATCTCTTCAGTATTTTCACTGAGCATTCTTCCTCAGGTGAGAGGAGTCTGCACAGCTTGGACGTCAAAAGAGCCTTAAGCTACTATTTGGAGCGCACCTGAGGTCACAGGTTCGAATCCCTCCAACTCTTCCTTACCTATGGCGAGGTTGGCAAGGAAACCTGCCACTAAGAGGACAATTGCAAGGTGGATTGTCTCTTGTATCCAATTTTATCAAAAACTAGGTAGAGAACCCCTCAGGACTGAGGGCTCACTCCTGGGGTACAGCTGCATCTCTAGCGGCTGCTGAGATATTCCATTTGGAAATCTGTCAAGCTGCTACCTGGAAAACAGTTCACACCTTTATGACATTACTCCCTGGATGTCCAGTCGAGGAGAGATGCTTTCGGTTTAACACAACCGTGCTTCAGAGCCTATTTCTAAGTGGTTCTGGCCCTCCTCCATGGAGGTACTGCTGTGTAATCTGCTATATGTCATAATATAGCAAGACTTCATAGTGTTTGAAGAAAAATTACTCACCTTAGTAATTGCTTTTCTTCTCATGGAATCTTGCTATATTTCTAACCTGCCCCTCTCAGAACTTCTACTTGGGTAAGGGTTTGGCAAATTAGTTCAAGCACTGTGTCATGCCATTATAGCTCTTTTTCCTTTTTTCCCTTTCTTTAGGATTAGGAAAACTAGGTATTTCTGTTTTACTTGTAGGTTTGGCCCTCCTGGACTTGAGTCTTTTGGGAGGGGGGACTAATAGTGCTTGTCAGGGTGATGTTGTTGTTGTTTCTGTTATTGTTATTTCTACTAGTAGGTAGCCATTTGGCTAGTGTGAGTTTTTCCACACAGACTTTTGCTTAGTGTTGGCTCCGTAAAGATCTGACAGTTTCAATTTGAAACTAGCCAGATAGAGCTTTCAGCAAGGCGCTCGCGCTTGGAACTCCAGTCAGCCTGGAGTTAACTCCTTCCTCTCCGGGGCAGTTCAAGTGCTGTGGCTAACTGCTATATGTCATAATATAGCAAGACTCCATGAGAAGAAAAGCAATTACTAAGGTGAGTAATTTTTTCTTTTGGGACTAATCCCAAGGGAAGTTAAAGATAAGGATGCCAGATGCCTATGGAAGATCCTGGTTGCGGCAGCCCTAAAAATTATTACAAAGAATTGGTTGCGGTCGCGGGGGTAGGGGAATGGAAGGATATGGTTGAATCCATACATTTGATGAAAAGGTTAACGATCAATCTTAAGCAAAAGCCACAGATATATCAACAGAAATGGACCAGATGGTTACATCATGACAGTGGTTAAGAGTGAGATGCCTGAACTGTACTAAAGAGAGATTTATCTTTTACACCGGAGATAGAGAATGTCCCCCAATAGACTCCTGTTATGGGTATTCTCTGAATGCCAGACAACTAGTTATAGATAGTGAAAGGACGGAACACATTCCAGACAGTAGCACCTACTGTTACTGTTCTAGTTAGATTGTAGTAAAGTTGACTACTATGTACCAGAAGTGCTGTAATATATCTGCAATGTTGTCAGTGCTAGGGGTTTTTACCCCAAAGAACAACATGTGATTCATGAAAATGATGTAACAAATGCTGACAAATGAAAGATAATAAACTAAGTATAAAAAAAAAAAGTGCAGCCAGAGATTCTGCCAGCACTTCCCTGAGTTCCCTTAGTACTCTAGGGTGGATCCCATCTGGCCCCATTGCCTTATCTGCTTTTATTTTCCAGAGTTCTTCTAGAACTCTTTCCGCTGTGAATGGTCTGGCGTCTACCTCCCTCCCCTGAATACCTCTCTTACTGAGCCTCGGTCCCTCACCCTCCCCTTCTGCAGTGAATATTGAGCCAAAGTACTTGTTCAGTATCTCAGCCTTTTCTAGGTCATCCTCCACCCCTTCTCCTCTTTCCTTCTTCAGCCTAACAATTCCATTTCTTGTCTTTTTCCTCTTGCTAATGTACCTGAAGAAGGATTTGTCGTGTTTCTTAATAGCTTGGGTTATACCTTCCTCTGTTTGTGCTTTAGCCCTTCTAATTATTTTCCCAGATTCCCTCTGCTTCTCCAGATACTGTTCTCTGTCCTCTTCCTTTTGTGTTTCCTTGTATTTTTCTGAAGGCTCTTTTCTTTTTCCTTACTTTCTCTCCCACTACCTTCAAGAACCACAATGGCCTTTTCTTTATTTTACTCTTGCTATGCATTTTGACACAGTGACCTGTTACTTCTGTTATGACTCGATTGAGTCTAGACCAGTGTTTTTCAACATCTCCCCCTGTACCTTCCACTGCTAGGGCTCTTTTGAGATTTCTACCCATCTCCTTAATGTCAGCCTTCCTAAAATCCACTGGGGTGGATCCCATCTGGCCCCTTGCAGCTCCTGCCCTGATTGGACTGCTGGCTTCTCCCTGCTCTGGATTGCCATTTGCTCTGCTTTTTTTTTTTTTTCTGCTCGCTCTCCTGCTGCCTAGTCTTCTGTTTGAATTTTCTCCTGCCCACCCAGCCTCCCCCACGCCTGGCCTCAATTAAATGCGCAAGTGCTCCGCTCCTAAAACTGGGCTGCTCTGTCATTGGCTACATCCAGAAGCTGCCCACCAGACTATTTAGGACAAAGCTGTCCCCTACACCCTTTTCATGCCTACTTTATATTGCATTACTGCTTCCTGCCTGTACTGGAATTTTCTTACCTTTCCAATTTTCCTCATAGCACTCCTCTGCACCTTACCTATATTCCGGGCACAACATCATCACTATCTTCTGTATCTTCTAGTCTGCGTTAACATGGCAAAATCCACAAATCTGCTAATTTCTTCATGCTTATTGATCCTGCACGCTGCTATTTCGTAACCATGTCCTTAACTCACCCACCTATGCTCATTGATGTGGTCCCACCATAGCATCTCAATCCTGAACCCCTGCCACTATTTTTCAGTGTCCCTTGCCTGACAAAACGTAGAATAGTTTACCTTGGTAGCTGGTTCACCAGAAGGCTGAGAATGTCCACGCCTTCTGCAAATAATATTAAGCAGCTACTTAATTAATATGGAGCACCTTTGCTGCAGCCACATCCAAGAGCTGGGCCATTCTCGATGCCCTACAGGTGGCATGCCTCAGACAGCTAATTTTGGAACCCACTTGTGAGGGAGCAATTTTAGACCTCATACTCTCAAATGGGGACAGTGAGAGGATCTCTGATCTGGAAGTGGGTAGCCATCTGGGAACAAGTGACCACCAAACAGTGTGGTTCACGATAAACTCAGCTACAGAGTCAAGCCATACAAAAGTGAGGGTATTGGACTTCAGGAGGCTGACTTTGGCAAGATGGGAGAGTGCCTTAGAAAAGCACTAGCAAACGGGCTAGAAGGAGGGGTGGAGCAACAATGGGGAAACATCAAAACTGCCATCACAGAGGCAACAAGCCTTTGTGTGAAGCAAATAAATCAAAACGAAAGAAAAAGCCACTATAGTTCTCAAAAGAGGTGGTGGGGAATGTTAGGGAGAAAAAGATAGCATTTAGGAAGTATAAGGAAACACAGAAGGAGCAGGACAGAGAACTGTACCAGTTAAGGCAGAAGGAAGCAGGCAGGAAAGTCAGAATAGCAAAGGCCCAAACTGAGGAAAAGATAGCCAACTTGGTTAAGAAGGGGGATAAAACCTTTTTTAGGTACATCAGGGAGCGTAGAAAGACAAAAGGAGGAATAGTGAGGCTGAATAGAAAGGACGGTGGGTGGGCAGAGAGGGACAGTGTGAAAAAGCAGGGATACTGAATGAATACTTCTGCTCAGTATTCACAAAAGAGGAGGAGGGGGGAGGTGCCTAATCCAGTTAACAGAAGCACTCTGGATAGGGGGTCGATCCTAGTCCTTTCACAGAAGAAAGGGTTCTGAAAGAACTCCTGAAACTGAAGGTGGACAAAGCAATGGGCCCTGATGAAATTCACCCCAGAATTCTAAAAGAACTAAGGGAAGAACTAGTGACACCACTGACTACCCTTTTTGACAAATCGGTGGAGGATGGTGTGGTACCTGACGACTGGAGGAAGGCGCATGTGATTCCCCTTCACAAAAGTGGGAGCAAGACTGAGGCAGAAAACTACAGACATGTCAGTTTGACCTCTGTGATAGGGAAACATAGACTTTGACGGCAGATAAGGACCGCTTGGCCCACCCAGTCTGCCCATTTCCCTACCTACAGGATAAGCTGCAGATCCTAGTTAACCAACAGCCTGTTTCTCCCCAACAAGAATTGCCTTATGTCTGTCCCATGCATTCTTGAATTCTCCACAGTTTTAGACCCCACAACCTCCTCAGGAAGGCTGTTCCATCGTCCACCACCCTCTCTGTGAAAAATACTTCCTCACATTGCCCCTGAGCCATCCCCCTCTATCTTCAAATTGTGTCCCTTGTTCTTGCACATCTTTTTCTGAAAGATGCTACCCTCTTGGACTTTGTCGATTCCACTGAGGTACTTAAAAGTTTCTATCATGTCCCCCTCCTCATATGGCTTCTCTTGCAGACCCTGCACCATTTTAGTTGCCCTCCTCTGGACTGTCTCCATCCTGTCTATGTCCTTGCGGAGATGGGGTCTCCAGAACTGGACGAGTACTCCAGATGGGGTCTCACCAACTGTCTGTACAGAGGGATAAAACTTCCTGTTTTCTGCTGGTGATGCCTCTCCTGTACATCCCAGTATCCCCCAGCCCTCCCAACTGCCTTCTCACATTGCTTGCTAGCCATAAGGTCATTTGATATGATTACCCCAGGTCCCTTTCAATTTTTGTTGTTACTACCCCCCAAATTGTGTAATCTTCCCTGGGTTTTTATTTCCCAGGTGCATTATTTTGCACGTCTTTGCATTGAATCCAAGCTGCCATACTTCTGGCCATTCCTCCAACCTTGCCAAGCCCCTTCTCATCCGTTCCATGCCTCCTTGTGTATCAACCCTGTTGCAGATCTTTGTATTATCTGCAAAGAGGCATACTTTTCCTTCCAGTCTCTCTGCAATGTCACTCATAAAGACGTTGAAAAGGACTGAACCCTGCGATACCCCACTAGCAACCCCTCTTTCTTCAGAGTGGACTCCATTTACAATTAACTTCTGTGTCCTGTTGTCCAGCCAATGTTTTACCCAGGCTACCACCTTGGGACCCACTCCCAGGCTGGTTAATTTGATTATTAACCTTTTGTGTGGGACTGTGTCAAATGCCTTGCTAAAGTCTAGGTAGGCCATGTCCACAGCCCCTCCCTGGTCTACTACTTTGGTCACCCAGTCAAAGAAATCAATTAGAGTCATCTGACATAACCTTCCCACTGTGAACCCATGCTGCCTTGGGTCCTGCGCCCCACTGGCCTCTAGGTACTCAACAATTCTTTCCTTCAGAAGTGATTCCATCACTTTCACTTGATGGAAGAGGGATGCCTGGATATTGTAGCAGTCACAGAAACATGGTACACAGAGAACCATGACTGGGATGTTAACATACCAGGGTACACAACCTACAGGAGAGACAGGGAGGGTCTCCAAACTGACTGCTGCCCTGGCTAACTTCAACCTGGTTCAATTGATTGGGGACCCTACTTGTATCAACACGAAGACTGGCAACTACACTCTACTTGACTGGGTGGTCACAAATCGTGCCTCGAAGATTAAATCAGTTGATGTATTCCCTGACAGCATAAATGACCACTCGCCGATACTCTGCATTTGGCATAACAATTTCCCTAACCCCCCCCCCCCAAAAAAAAACACCTAAAATCATTATGGTGCAGGACATGTCCAAATTTGACGCCAGCAGCTTTGTGGATTCCATCAGGGAAACTGATTGGGATCCTGTCAACACCTTAACGGATGTTAACTTGGCACTAGACTATTTTGTGGCTAAACTCACTAACATTGTTGACCAGCATGCCCCTTTAAAGTGATGCCGGGCCAAAGGTGTTAAAATGCAGTGGCTCTCCAAGGAATTAAGACAGCTCATGTCATCTCGCGATAAGGCATGGAGGACTTATAAGATTACTGGGCTACATACTGACTGGCTAACTTATAGGCAGCTAAGGAATAACTGCAAGAACTCGATCCTAAAAGCAAAACGACTCCACTTCCAGTGCCTCCAGACTGACTATCTCAATAATCTGAAGGAATTTTGGAGACAGATTAATTCCCTCCTAAAGAGCAACACCTCTGAGGCCCCCAGTTCCCTCGTAGCCCAGGGTGTCACTCTCTCTGACCCCTCCTCCATCGCCAGTGGCTTAAATGAGTTCTTTACCAATCTGGATGGGTATACATCACAATTCTCTGGTAATTCCACTCCCCTTCCAGCCTGACCCCTAGTAGACATCTGCCTCAATGTAACACCCTGCCTTCTGTCTAACGCTTGCAACACTTGATAAGGTTCGACGGCTACTCAAGAATCTTAAGGCCGACAGCTCACCTAACCATGACACTCTGGAATCTAAATTCCTCAAGATAGGAGCCGATACCCTAGCCCACCCTGTTCAAGACTTGTTTTATCGATCCTTCATTACTGGAACTGTCCCTGATAAATGGAAAGTTGCAGTGGTCATCCCTGTCCATAAGGGAGGTTCCAACTTGCCTGTGGAAAATTTCCGGCCCATCTTATTACTGTGTTCCTTCGCTAAAATACAAGAGTGTATAACTTATGACAACCTGCAGGATTACCTTGATCTTCACCATCTGCTCTCACTCTTCCAAAACACGGATTTAGGAAAAACCACAATACACTCACAGCTCTGGTTAAGGTCACCTCTGACATTTTCTCTGAAATGGACTCCGGCCATGACACTGGAGCAATCTTTGTAGACCTGACCAAGGCTTTTGACTTGGGCAGTCATGACCTTCTTCTACAACAGCTGCATGTTCTTGACCTAGATGCCCATGCCCTGGTTTGGACACAGTTACCTCTACGGCCATACCCAAACAGTAAATTGGGCAGGCTCCCTATCCGTCCTGAGGCCCATCATACATGGTGTCCCCCAGGGCTCCATACTGGGCCCATTACTTTTTTCTCTGTATATTAATGACCTCCCTAATAACTGTGGTGGGGCCTCTGTCCAACTATATGCAGGTGATGTTATCTTCTACTGAGCTTCCTCCGATGTAGGGCAGCTTAATTAAGCACTTGCCTCCGACTTCCACACCCTCGAAGACTGGTTCCTTCAGAACCAGCTTTTCCTCAGTGCTAAGAAAACTAAGTGCATGCAGTTCACCAACTCAGCCAAACACCCCCCCCATATCCTCATGCTTGGGAGATGCACTCGAAACTGTAAAGTACTTTAAATACCTAGAAGTCACCTTAGATCCCTCACTTACACTTGAAAAGCATACTACAGCCCTCACTAAAATCATAAACCAAAAAATTGGTGTCCTCTACCGCATCCGACCATTCCTTACCTTATAATCCTGCCAGAAGATTGCGAATGCTACCCTCCTGCCTCTCCTCATGTATGGGGCTCCCTTACTACTCTCTACTACTGCATCTGTTCAATCCTGTCTCTCTGGAGCCTACGATAGAGTCGGTAGATTTGCACTATGGACCAGTACTTGACATCACCATTGTGATGTCCTGTCAGCCCTGAGTTGGCTGCCCTACGAATCAAAGCTACGTTATGCTGCACTGAGCTTTATCCATAAGCTTGTCCATTGCAACACTCCTCCCTGCCTTGTTGGTATCGTTCAACATAGTCTCTCTCCCCCCCACCCCCATGTTCCCTTAGATCTGCCTCCCTTTCCTTGCTAGCTGTGCCAAACCTGCGTCTCTCTGTGGCCCGGAGATCGTTTGCGTACTTGGATGTGTCTGGTTGGAATTCTCTACCTTCTCCTATTCTGGCCTGCTCCTCCTCTCTCAATTCCAAAGCTCATTGTAATCTCACCTAACTGACCCACCTTGCTCCTGCTTCCGTTGATCCCTGACTCCTGATTACCCCAGTGCGATTCTTCTGTCATACCCTTCAACTCTCCTGTTATACCCTTCCACTCTCTATATTTCCGCGTAATAAAAAATATATCTGCCTGTATGTAAGCTTCTGTAGACTGAGTATTACATTGCTGATTTTCTTTTCATGCATTGCTGTATGTAAATGTTATACTCTGTTATGTATTTCTCCTCATCGTACTTGTACCAATGAATCACGCCCTCAGTGTACTGCACATTTCCCTTGTCGCCCCTGAAAAAGGGACTGTCTAGTCTCAGTTGGCCTACCTGGTAACCAAAATTCAATAAATAAATAAATAAAATCTAGGACCTTTATCCTTGCATGGCTTGCCTCCTCCACTGTGGTTACCTTAAACCACACTTTTCTGTGGTCACTGTGATCTGCCCACATTGGTCAGGACCAAATCCAGTATAGCCTTCTCGAGGGTTTGTTCTGCTACAAGCTGACTTAAGTTTGCTCCATTCAGGGCAGTCATGAAGTCCCTGCCCCTTGTACTCACAGTCTGAGTGCTCCTATCTACCTCAGGCAGGTTGAAGTCACCCATTAGTAGCAGTTCCCTTTTGGCTGCCATTTTGTGGATGGTTTCCCACAAGAGCTTCATCCGATTCCTCTCCCTTTGCCGGAGGCCTGTAAATCACTCCAGTGCGAATGACTGTCCTTTTTCCCACCTCCAGAGTGACCCACAGTACCTCTGCTCCTTGTGACCCTTGAGCTCTGTTGCTTTAATCCCCTCCTTCACATGTATAGCAATGCCCCCTTCCCCTTCTCTATCCTTCCTAGAAAGTGTGAATCCTGGTATGACTATATCCCAGTCATTGTTCCCTGTGTACCATGTTTCTGTAATGGCTACTATGTCCAGATTTACGTCTTGCATTAATGCCATTAGGTCTGGGATTTTTTTTCCCCAGACTGCAGGCATTTGTGCACATAATTTTCCAGCTTGTGTGCCCACCCTCCTTTTCCGTTTTTTCAGCCCTGTGATGTTTTTGGGTTCCATCCTCTGTCCTCCCCACAATTGTATCTAATTTATTTATCAGGTTTGATAGTGCCCTTGTACTAATTGGATTCTCCCTTATTTCCGATATGTTATGTGGGGGGGCTACATTTATCCCCTGACTGATTTTGCCTCTCTCTTGGCTTGTTTAAATGCTTGTGGAGGAAGCATTTGAACTTTTCAGTGAGGATATCTTTGCACCCCCCGATAGATGTAGGTAGTCTGTTGAATACAGTCCTTCATCCCTCCAGGTGAGATCCCAATCCCCAGTGAAGCCATACCCTTCCTCTCCACACCATTTCTTCAGCCATGTGTTGAATTCCATGGTGCGGATGTCTCGACCATCTCCCTTGCCATGAACAGGTAGAACCTCCGAAAAGGTAACTGAGTGCTCTACTTGCGTAAGACTCTGCCCCAGTTCCCTAAATTCCTCTTGCACTTTTCCTACATCTGTACCCTCACGTGCCAGGTCATTTGTCCCCATGTGGACAATGACGTCCGGCTCCCCCCTCCTTGCCACCACCCTAGCAATCCCTAGGATCTGCACATTTTCCCTCTGAACTTTGCCACCAGGCAGGCATACCACCTTCCTCTCCCTGTTGCTGACCACTCCCAGCTCTATCCCTCTAACGATGGAGTCTCCAAACAGGAAATGCTTCCTCCTCCTGTGCGTTCTCCTTCCCTTTGCCCTCGGGGCTCTGTCACGGATGACCTGCTCATGCCTCTTAATGTCCACTTCTGGAGATGCAGTGCGATCATCCTGCTCTGCCAAGATGGCGTATGAGTTTTGAAGTGGTACTGGCTGGGGGATGTGCCTCTGTCCCACCTCTCTCACCCTCTCTGAGCCCACCGTAGTCCATACATCCCTCCTTACTGGCATCCTCTGAGGGAATTGGGCAATCTGTGTAGATTCGCTACATGGATTTGTCCAATTTGCCAGTGGAAAAACGATGCACATTGTCTAATTTAAAAAAAAAAAAAAAATCTCCCACCCATTGTGCTGTAATTCCGCTCACCTCCCAAAAATGTTGTAGTCCTAAATACCCCCTACCTTTCTCCGCTGGCACCCTCTTCCTCCTGCCCCACCCTGGTGAATTTCAACTAAAAGTGATACAAGTAAAGCACATGACATAAGCTTACTATACCTTTCTCCCCATCCACACTCCTCCCCCAACCCAAGTCCTGCCACAAGGTCCATTAGTCATAATACCCCCTTCCCCCACCCAACTACCACCCTTTTACCCTCACTGGCACCCAGAAAAAATACATGTAATAAAGAAAACAGTCCCCCATTGCAGTATAAATGCTGTTCAGTGCCCATCTTGGTAACGGGTCCCACATGAATGAATGATTGTTGACATAGCTTGCTCTGAATAAAACCTGATCAGCTGAACATTCAGCTAAAGCCTGTGCCACTGTCATCACCTAGATGTACATTGAACAGAGCAGACGCTGTGCACAAGGGGAACATTTTCTTTATTGCAGGTCACATTTTTTCTGTGTGCTTGTGGGGGAGGAGGATGGTAAGGATCAGAGAGGAATTGGTTGTGGGTGTGTTATGACTGTCTGACCTGGTGGTGGAAGTATGAAGCTGGTGGGGGGGGTGGGGATGTGTTTGGTGCTTGGCGGTGTGACGATATATTGAACTAGTGTCATGTGCTTTGCTTGTATTACTTTTAGTTGTAATTCACCTGGGGAGGAGGGTGCCAGCGGGGGATGGGAGGGGAGTATTTATGACTACAAAAGTTTTTGGGAGGTGGGGAGCAGTAATACAGCACAGTGGGTGTTGGGGAGGTTTTGTATAATATTTTGCTTTTTTTTTTTTTTTTGTTGAAGTAATTCGCCCCTGGAAGTTGGAGTGGCAGCCAGAAAAGTTGCAAAGTGCAAATTGGCGCAAACTTTGCTTGCGAATTAAAACTTTGCTGCCTCTTTACTTGTTGCTAGCCCTACCATGAATTGTGTAACCCCATTCCACGGTATTGTTAACAGTTCTGCTCTGGCTCCAGCTCATTGGGTCCTGGTTCCAAGTATTGGATTAACCCTCCACTCCTACTGCGGCTGATCATGGTGGGGTGGGGGCGCAGAATCCTGCCCTCTTGTGGCCTTTTTCCTCAGGGCCAAATCCTGCCTGGTTTGCCAGCAGGTGTGCCTCTGGGGATTCCTCAGGTTGCCTCTACTTCTGTGGGGGTATCTGGACAGCCATTGGCGTCTCCTGGTTCTGGTTCACAGGGTCACCCTGCTAACTGGGATTACGAATCCGAGAAGGCCCGAGTCTGAATTGAACACCAACCTAGATATATCTAGGGCTAAAGATACAGGGAGCACTTTCCATATATCCCCATTGGTAGACATTTCATCATACCGCTTTTTCTGAGGCATAGCAAGAAATCTGGGCATCAATATTTAGGACTCAGAATTTGAAAGGGATCAGTTTCTGAACTTCCTGGGCAGAACCCCCTCTGGTAACTCCAGTTGCTTCCATTCAGACTATCTAGTCCCAAGCTAACAGTATATTTTATTTTTATTTGAATCTAGGATTACAAGTACCTTTGAGCCAAGACTCTCTTACAAAGGTTCCATGTTAGTTGAGGTACAATTCAAACAAGACATTGAATAACAGTATAATAGTGGGTTACATGCAGTTACATACAGTTTTATACATTCAATACAGTGGCAAAAATGCCAGAAGGCGGTCTGGTAACAGGGTTGACACAGTATAGAGGAGACACACACTAGTTGGGTGCGGCCATAGGCACTCGTCCAATATCAATTAAAGTGCTACAGGTGGGTAGGGAAGGAGGAGGGGAGGATGAATGGGTGTATGGGAGAGGGAGTTGAGGGGGGAGAGGGTTAAGTGCTAGGTGGAAAGAGCAAAGAGGAGAGGGGAGAACAATAAATAGGATAGGGAAGCATCCGGTACAAGCCTGTTCTGTGGACAAAACATTTGATGGAATATATGCTGCCCCTAAGGATGGTTAGCAGTTCCTGCATGCTCAAGCAGCAGCTAAGGTTCTGGTTCAAGCAGCAGTCTCTGAGAGGTTATGCAGTCCAATTTTTCCCTACCCCATGTCACCAGTAGTTGTAGGACTGATGGTTTGGGAAAGGGAGTCAATTTCAGACTGCTTACTTGGCATTTGCTATACTACATGTCTGTGTTACCCGGGTAAATGTCAGCATAACCTGTGGTCATCTCTTTAACCCATGATTGAGAGTCTCCCTTAGGACCTTCTAGAGATTTTTCAACATACAGTTGTAGTAGGTGAGGCGGCCATGGCCTCCAACCTGTCAGATTCTCCCCTCAAAGTGCCCTCATTTCCTGTGGAGAAGGCTCTGCTGCTGAAGCCAAGCTTATTCGGATCCCATAGTCTACAAACAGTAATAAGAAGAATAGCAGACCTTGTGAGTGAGTGAGTGAGTGTGTGTGTGCGTGTGTGCGCCTGTGTGTATAGCTGAATGCCAGCCCAAATCTAAGAGCCCGCGGGGAGGAGAAGGTCATGCTCTGATGTAGAAAAAAAGGATTTGGACATCTAGTGATGACACTTCCTGGCGATTCATTTTTCATCACGGGATCCAGGCAGGTTTGTTTAAAAAAGATAAGTGGAGTGCCAGCCCGTCGGCGCAGCGGTTGGATTTCCATCTGTGATGGAGTGGCCGGGGACAGCGCTCCTTCTCTGGGGGGAAGGGATGCGCACTGGCACCTGCTGGCCCCTGTTGGAGGCTAGGAGCACAACAGGATGTCTGGCTCAGTGCTCAAGGGGAGTGGCAGACAACGTTAGCCCTGACGTCAGGACATCACTCTTCAAAGAAAACCAGGAAATAATGCTCCTTGGCTGCCCGGATGACTGTCTCCAGCCCTCTGCTGCTGCCAAACCCATGACTGACACACCTCAGTGACACCCCGGGCCAAATTACAGAGTGTGCTGGCCAGCCCCAACGGTGCCTTCCCCCTCGTAGGAGAGGGACCCGTCAGCGAGGTTGCTGGGTTACCGAGAGGGGCGCGGTATGAGTGTAAGGACTGCTAGGACGGTAGGCAGGCAGTCGGGGAAGGGCCTAGGAGGCCTGAAGGAGTGGGCAGCCAGGGAGGAGGGGAGGTGCAAAAAAAAAAAAAAAAGATAAGTGGGAGAGAAAGAAGGTTGTGCTCCAGAGAAAGAACTCTTTTTCTCGCAGCCAGACTATGTGGCTACCATACATAGAGACCCACAGAATATACTTCACTGGTAGAAGATGGATGACCAGTTGAGATTTTTTAGAATAAGGGACTAAGGACAGCTATGGTGGGCTTGTGACTTCTGAAGCCCAAAAATGAGATATGTAGTAAGAAGCCGCTTAGGTGTCTAGTTAGGGACTCAACAGATGTACAGTTTGAGCCCACCAGAAGTGGCAGAGTGACCAGAGGACCAGGAGTAGCTGAGTGCCTGGAAAACGAGAAGTAGTAGAGCAATTGGATAACCAGGCGTGGCGGAACAACCAGATGATCGGGGAGCACAAGATCACTGTGTAGCAGAGGGTCAAGGGGTCAGACAGCTACAGCAAAGCTGTAAGCACCAGAGCAGCTAGTCCAGCCTACCTATGCTGGACACCAGGTACCACACCTCAATGAAGGTGCCAGAGGTCACTTTTTTGTAGTCTTCTAAACTGTTGTACCCCCTTTCTGCTAGATAGAAACATAGACGTTGTCAGCAGATAAGGACCTCTTGGCCCACACAGTCTGCCATATTTTCCTACCTATTGTGCCACCGCAGACCCTACTTGCTCTCCGGTCTCTTCCCACCCACCCCACCCCTTACCTTATTTCTAAGGTCACCTTGTGTCTGTCCCATGCAAGCTTGAAACCTGTTTCTATTTGCACTCCACCACGTCCGCTGAGAGGCTGTTCCAGGTGTCCACCACCCTTTCCATAAAGAAGTATTTCCTCACATCTCCTCTGAGTCTCTGCCCTCCAGTCCTGCTTTATAGTGTGACCCCTTGTCCTTGAGCATTTTTTCCAAGTAAAATGCTACCCTCGTGTACCTTATTAATACCTGTGAGGTATTTGAACGTTTGTCATGTCCCCCCCACCCTTTCCTCTAGTCGTACCTATTTAATTCCTTGAGTCTTTTTTTGTAGGGCCTTTGATGCAGACCCTGCACCATTTTGGTTGCCCTCTTCTGTAGCACCTCCACTCTATCTATGCCCTTCCAGAGATGAGGCCTCCAGAACTGGAAACAGTACTCGAGGTGGGGCCTCACCATTGATCTATACAGGGGTAGCACTTACCTCCCTCTTTCTGCTGGTGATAACCCTCCCTGTGCACCCGAGCATCCTGCTAGCTTTCCCCACTGCCTTGTCACACTGCTTTGCTACCTTCAGGTTATCAGAAATTATTACTCCCAGGTCCCTTTCCTGTTTTGTGGTTGCCAGTATCTCCCCGCACAAGTGGTATATTGCCCCAGGGTTTCTGTGCCCCAAGTGCATAGTTTTACACTTTTTTGCATTGAAACCCAGTTGCCAAACCCTTGACCAGTCGTCTAGCTTTTTCAGATAGTGTCTCATTTTTTCCATACCCCCCCCCCCCACATGTCCACTCTGTTGCCAATTTTTGTGTTGTCCACAAACAGGAACTTTCCCTTCCAACCCTCCTTCAATGTCGCTAATGAAGTAATTGAAGAGGACGTGCCTAGGACTGACTCCTGTGGCACCTCGCCTTCTTCAGAGTGAACCCCATTTATCACCACCCTCTGAGTTCTGTTGCTTAACCAACTTCTTACCCATTTTACTACTTTTCGACCTACTCCTAGACTGCCTAGCTTGCTCACCAGTCTTCTGTGGGAACAGTATTTTTATTGCTTTCTCTTAAATGCTGCTAGGGTGTGGGGGAAGGGCCGGTGGGTGGGACTTTGGACTCTGTATGATTCCCCCTGCTGAAGATCCCACCATTGTAAAAGGAACTCTTTTTCTAGGACTTGTGTGTTCAAAACTGAACCGAACTGGTGTATGTTGTTTGCATATTGTCCATTGTGAAAGTTAACATGCCTGTAGGGTGCTCATCACCCCACAAGATTCTAACCCAGCATTTTCCTTCTCTATTTACTACAAGGCAATTAATTTGTTTCTATTCGTGTACCACATATTTGTGAAAGGTTAAGATTATTTAGTGGACAGGGGAAGATTTAGGGGCTACGACCATAGGGTGCAGTTGCAGGTTCCTTATTGCCCACTTACATTTGGTGTAATCGTCTGGACCACTGCCAGTTTTCTGCACTGGGTGGGTCAGGCAGGAGGGGGGACACCGGCGACAGCATTGACCACCCACTGCTGGTTTTGTGTAGTTGCTTAGTTGGGTGGGTGATACTGCCGGTGGGATTGAGAACCCGCTGCCAGTTTTGTTGAAGCACCGATTGCTGTTGACATGGTGAACACAGAAAGGAAAAGGCTGTGGCCATTGTGCAACATCTTTGCCATTCTCCAAAAACTAAAGTACTGTACAGCAGCACATCTGACAGTAGTAAATAGTAGCACATATGGAACTCAAAGCAGGGGAAAGGTTTCAAGCATGAATTAAAACTTGCACAAGAAAACCCATTTCCTCCTTGCATTCTCCAGCCTTGTGAGTGGGCACGGACTGCATAGGGAAAAGGAGAAGAAAGGCAGAAAGTGGGCAGAATTAAGGAGATGATTAAATATTCTGAAACTTTGATAGGTATAGGAGGGGCACTACCCCAAAAGCCCTCTTACCGCTCAGACCGATACCAGTATATTCTCAAGCTTTGCAAGTGAACACATCCTATACTCCTAGGAGAGGAGAGGAGAACAAGACCATTCCTGTAAGAAATGGGCTAAACTGGTGTGTATTAGCTGTGTCTTGTTTATTTATATTGGAAGGACCAAAACGCTTTACTTTAAATGTTCGAAACACATGCAAGCAGAGCACTACATCTCCTTCACTAAACTGATCGGAGTGTAGGAATGTTAGAACATCTGTTTTACTTGCTGCTTACCACAGTATGAGAATACATTAATTCCATGAGTTGCAAGCACTGCAGCATGAGTTTGCAAAATATATGGGTTGCACAACGTCTCTGCCATTCCCTGTGAAATAAAATACTAAACAGTAGCACATATGTGGAATGGAACGAAAAGCAGGGAATTAGGAGTTGCACATGAAATCTCACTTCCGCCTCAAATTTTCCAGCCTTGTTGTTGAGCAAGGACTTCAAAAGGAAAAGGAGGAGAAAGGGCGTAATTAGGGAGGAGATTCAGTGTTCTGAATGTGGGGTAGGTGGAGGAGGGTTGTGCCCCAAAAGCCCTCTTTCAACTCAGACTGATACCAGTATGCTGGCATGTGTTGCAAGTGAACTTAAAATGCAGGCTGCCCTAGACTGTTAGCTTACAGCATGTTCATTCCTGGTATCTTCTTAATTGTATCTTAGGTACATGAAAGGACGTCTTACTTATGAGCAGATTAATGCTACTATTCGAGATATTAATAAAGCTGTGGTGTGCAAGTACAAGATTCTTCGTCAGCCTCTCAAATCTATGAGCAATGTCAGCCGCAACCTCTACCACAGATTCCTGGAGGATGAAACTAAGGAAACAAAAGGTATGCTACAGAGCAAAAGCTTAAAGCTCTCCCTTGAACAAGGGCCTTATTCAGAAGGGGAAGGGAAAAGCATCATTCCTATTTCGTATTTGCTTTTCCCTGTTCTCTTTCGGTTGCTTTCTATCCCTCTGGTCATTTAAGTGCCCCTGAAGTCTTAAGGGGAAGTATCAAATCTGATTTCTAGATGCATTTCAGGTTACAGTTCTCGTATTTTGTGTATTTAGCTTCCTTTTTTCATGATGCACACTAGTGTCGTGAAAGTAGGACTCTGACAATGAGGATTGATCCATAACTGTACACTTAGCAACATTCTGGCTCAAGGAGGCAGAACCAGAACTGCCCTGACCAGTTGAAACTGCAACTGCATAATCAGCCTGGTAGCATAGCGGTTGCACTACCGCTTGCCACACCGGTGACCAGGGTTTGGGAATGAACCAGGGTCACTCGGTGCCTGACTGGGGAAGGGAGGGAGGATCAAGAATCCTGATCAGCTGCCACCTGGAGGAATCTGGGTGGCAGGGCTGCATGGAAAGGGTTCCCACACCTAGACGCCAGAGTCATGTTCGCAGAGGCAGTGCACACGCATGGCATCATTGCACGCATGTGGCCCCTTGGGAGCAAATGGAGGAATTGCCATCAGTCAGTACTAGGTGATGGTCTTGTCCTTGCAGGCCCTGCACTGGCGACTGGGCAACTCTGACTAGATCCTATGGCAGATAACACCTGAAGCAAGGTGAGACCCAGAAATGTCAGGTGACTGGGTTGGGGTGGACTAGTCCAAATAGGGACCAGTTGGCTGATAAGAAGTAGAAAGTACTGATAAAAAAAAAAAAAATACTGCAACTACACCATCTCCACTTCTCAAGAGCAAGTCATTCCCATCTGTCAGATGTTTTGCTTCTCTGTCAAGACCAGTCATACATGGATCAACTCTATGTATCTTTGCTTTTTTAATTTAATCTACTGCCCCATTTTGGTTGAAAGGCCATTTTCAGTTCAGCATCATCTCCACACCAAATAAAAATATTTCTTGTAAGTGGTCACCTATTTCTGTCTGCTTGTGTCAAATTTTTTTCTAGAAGGTTCAACAATCATGACTCGCCCATGAGCATAACAAACCCATGCCATGCTATCGACTGATGGCCGTGGCCATTGTCTTGGATGTCTGGGACCAGACCCCACCAGGAAATTTCCTGATGTTCAGAAGCTCTGAGATATCAAAGAAATCCAAGGAACAGAACATCAGATTGGGTTTTTTTGGTTGAGTAATACACTCAGCATTTCTGGGGTCTCCGTAGTGAGAGCTGTACTGACATATTGCGATCAGAGGAGGAGAGGGAGCATGGTCAAGAAGCACATAACCAGATCTGACAGAGATTACCTTTTGCAGAAATGTAAGCCAGGCAAAACAACAAAGGCACTGGATAGATATCTTCTGTATGTTCCTAAGTTAAATGAACTGTTGGTACTGTTTACTGAGAAGGTGTTCAAATGCAGTGCCTTTATTTTCATAGCTGACCATTTCCTCCAGGTAAAATGGACCGCTATAGGAGCAGTATTAGCTCCCAACCATGCAAATGCAACTGCCTTCAATTAACTAAAAACTGCCTTCAATTAACTAGAAACTGCCTTCAATTAACTAGAAACTGCCTTCAATTAACTAAAAATTGCTTTCAATTAACTAGAAGCCTCTCCACTGCACACATCAGCTTAGCTGTTGATCTTCCTTGTGTCAGTCTTCACCATTCATCACAGGCTGGTGTATGCCGTAATGCAGCACCCCGTGGGAGCTTCTCTCTCCCAAGGGGGAGGCACCGGTGGCACTGCCCATGAGTCCAATGCACTGTGTGGCGCTTGCGGGTTGGCCAGTAATGGCCATTGGCTCTCCTCCGCCTCAGTTCTGCTTCTCCAGCCATCGAGACAGCATCTTGCCAGCTCAGGAGCAAATAATAACTGCGTCAGCATTCCTAGTTTTTGGCACGGCACCACACCTCAGTTTCCGGAGCTGTTTTTCGACGCCGTCTCAGTTATCTTCGATGCCTCGGTTCTGCTGTTCGGTACTCTGCACCATTTATTGAAGACCGGTAAGATCTTTCCATTTTCTTATTTTTAAACGGCGTCAAGTCTTGACTGTTTATTGTTTTAGTTTTCCATTAGCATCATGCCAGGTTCAGGGGACAAGAAGCGCTCTTCTAAAGCGGGCCGGCCTCCTATGCGTCTGTGTCCCTGCGGCCGGCAGTTTTCTGTGATGGATTGGCATGATGTCTGCCTAACCTGCCTTGGACCTCAGCATGATGTGGACAACTGCGATGCCTGCTTCTCAGTGGACCGCCACGTTCTTGAGTGCAGCGCATTTGAAGTTGGCAGGGCTCTGCCGACTTTTGAAGGGCGTCGTTGTTCGTGAGGATCCAAGTGCAGGTCGCTGTGCCCTTCCTCCGGGTCCCCTCACGGGCCTATACGGTCAAGTGAGGAGGAGACCTCCTCTTTTAGCCTTGCCGCAGAGGAGGCCTCTTCCGGTCTGGTTCCACCCGGAGCCAGGCCGGGAGCACTGCTCTGGCAGTCTCCTCCTTGGAGGTGCAGGCTACCCCGGTGTCAGAGCCCATGGTTGCTGGATCCGGCACAGGACATTCCTAGATGCCCTTCCACCGGTGCTGTCTCGGATCCTGGAGCTGTTCGCAGCTCCAGTGATTGAGATGGTGCTGCGCTGGGTACTGGGCCTGCCCGCAGCGCCGAGAGCGGGATGGCCCCCGGGGTCGCCAGTTTGGAGATCTTTTGGATCTCCTCCTCTCCTGAGCCGGATGATCTAGAGTCTGATCCGGACTGGCAGTCTGACTCCTCTGAATCAGTGGGCTCTTTGGGGCCCAGGACCCTTGCGCCTTCCCAGGTGCCCCTCCCTGCGGCCCTGGCTCCTGCACCAGAGGCGGGACATGGGACAGCAGTCCCGGAGCCGAGGGATCAGTGGTCTGGGTGTTGGGGGTGGAGTAGGCTGCTGTCCCTGGTGCCGTCCCTTCTCCTGGCACTAGGACTGGAACCCCCTCTTTTATGGCTCTCCTTGGGGAGCCTGTGGAATTGGGTGGGTCCAAGGCACAGGATGTGAGGAAGAGGTCTTCCTCTGAGTCGACGGGGTTATGGGGCTGGGGCGAGGGGCTGTGGCTGTCCTCTACAGTCCTTCGGGACACGGGGAGGAGCCGCAGTGCTGAGCCAAAGTTCTCTCCCTCGATCCCTTCAAGGGAGTCCTTGCTGGGTGGGGTTGGGGACCGCCCTTTTGGACACATGTGGTCCTGGTCTCCTCATAGGGGTGCTTCCTCTACAAGACTCAGTCCTGACCACGTTGGGCTGGTTGAGTGGCCTTTGACTGACCCCACCTACGGATCCCCTCATAGTCTGGGATTGCCTGCTAAGTCTCCTAGCCCTGGCAGAGGTGTTTCACTTGTTGTGAAAGGTTTCTCCCCCTTGCCTCTGCATCCATACCCTCTTCACCTAGTCCATGTGGGTCCTTTTGGGCCCTTGACCTGGGAACAGTTCAGATCTCAGGCTGTGGACTTCCCAAGATCCGTCAGGGACATGGACAAGCAGGTCTTTCGCCTGTCTTCCCCACCACAGTCAGAGTCTGAGTATACAGGTTCTTCGGCCTCCTCGTCTTCCTCCTTTGAGGGATAGGAAACGTCTGTCCACCTGTCCTTCGATGCTGATCAGATGGAGTATCAGCGCTTCCTCACGAGGCTGGTCGAGGACCTGCACATTTCCTACATGATAAGATGCAACATCGAGCGTACGACGCGTACCTTTCTAGGCGAATACAGTGCAGACCATTTGGTGGTCCCTTCCTGGCCTATACTCTTCCAGGAGGTATTGTACAGCACTTGGCAGCTTCCGTCCACCTCTGCTTTAGCCCCTTCGAGCCACCAGCATCGATAGTGTGCACCCCAAGGGTCTCCAGGTACATTGTCTCTCCCTCTGTGGGACACACGACTGGACACCCCCACTGGGCACAGGCGCCCAGTCTGCAACCGGCCCCCGGATCAGGTCTCTGCAGAGTTCGACTGCCTGGGGCAGAGAGTTTTCTCCTCGGCGCGGGTTACCCTTTCTATTGTATCTCATCAGACACACCGCTGCCTATAACAGGCATCTGTGGGTGATGCTAGGCCAGGTGTTGGCATCGTTGCCTGATTTCGGAGGCAGCCAGGAAGGCCACAGCCCTCTCCGTGATAGGCCTGGAGTTAGCAAGGCACCAAACAAGGGCATCTTATGATGCCAGTGAGATCGCCTCAAGACTAGTGAGGACAGCGATCTGCATCAGTTGGATGGCGTGGCTTCGCCTATCCAGGCTATCACCCCTGGCCTGGCGTGGGGTGATTGCCGCCACGTTCTGGGGGACCCACCTTTTCTCCTGCAGAGTGAGGCAGGATCTGCAGGGGTGCCTTCCTTCCCCCAGGGAACAGGGGGCCCCACCTCGCCCTGACCAGTCACAGACCTAACTGGTCTGGTATGGGTCTCCTCCTCCCGTATTTTTCACCAGGAGCTGAGAGACATCATCTCAGGGAAGTGCTGACCCTTGGGGCCTGCGTTGTTCAATTAGTGATGAATGGTGAAGATTGACGGGGAAGAAATGAAAATTACGTACCTACTGTAATTCTTGATCTTCCTTTGTATCTTCACCATTCATCACTGAAACCTCCCACCTTCCTCAGAGGCCTCAGTCCCTGGGCGATGCCTGCTTCCTGCCCAGGGAATCAGTAAAGCTTTCCATGTACAGTTTAAGCTTCCTTTTGCTCATAGAAGGTGGCAGAGGGACTCAGTTGGTAGGAGGTCAGTAGGGCCTCTTAATTAAGAGCCTTGTGGGACTCTGAGGCCTCTTTCTCTGTCCTCGAGGCAGGACGGTAATCCGCAGATGTGCCAGCTCCCTCCAGGGTCCCCTGGGATAGGGAGAGGGGATTGGGACGGCAGGAACTCTCTCTCTTCCCCCTTTTTTCCTCTATATCTCTTTTTGCTACCTCTTCAGTCTCCCTTCTTTTCGGAGGGAGGTGTTTGAATGGCTGGGATCTTCACTCCCCCACCCCCCTTGGAAGTAGCTGAGGGGGGATGTGCCGACTCCCGACTGGGGTTGGTTTTCAGTCTGGTTTTGGGGTGTAGAGAGAGGGGAGGAACCTTCTCTGCTGCCCGATCGCACACTTTTACCCTAGAGGGGAACTCTTAGCCCAGGTTCCTAAACTTACAGCAATGTCTGCTGGTCAACTGGCTGCCCACCTCTGGAGAGTGTTTCCCGGTCTTTGTAGTGCTCTGAACCGATCGAGGGATAGGAGTATTCGGGTCCTTTCCCATTCTCATTCTCATTTCTTCTCTCTCTCTTCCTCTTCTTAGTCTTTCCTTCTGTCCTGATTTTCGGCCGTCCAGGGGCTGGGGTCTTACGGCCCATATCCTTCCAGGTCATCCTCCTACTCTGTCCTCTGGCTGGCCTATTCCTTTTTCAGTTTATATCCTTTCCTTTTACTGTTCCTCGGGCTCCCTTGCCCCATCCTCGTTTTCTCTATCCTTGTGTTCCCTCTGTCTCTCCAGCATGCAGAACTGAGGCGGAGGAGAAGCCAACAAACGTTACTGGCCAACCTGCGAGCGCCACGAAGTGCGTCAACCTCGTGGGCAGCACCGCCGGCTCCTCCCACTAGGGGGAAAAAAGCTCCCACAGGGTGCTGCGCTGTGGCATACACCCACCAGTGAAGAATGGTGAAGATGCACAGGAAGAGCAAGAATTACTGTAGGTACGTAATTTTCATTTTTCCCTACTCACCCAGTTCTTTAGCTTTCACCTTCATTAGATGCATCCTGTTTCTTGAGACTGTCTGTGAGGTATTTGTTCAAATCGGCTACCTTCCCTTACTGAATATTATGGCCCTTCTACTCCTATGTGGTATCTTTGCCTTAACATCACCCCAATCCCTGAGGACTGGACACATGACCCATTCTATGAAGTATTACCCTGATTCTAGCCTAATGTCTCCTGGTAGTACTTGTGGTCGTTGGATAATATTCGGCAGGCAATCCTCTTGACAAGCTGCTACTTCCTCTCCTATAAGCCTGTTTTATTAGCTGTTGCCAACTCGCTAGCTCAGTGGAGTAATTTTTGCATGTCACACATCTGCACACCACCCTGTTGGCACCAAGCACATCAAGCAAAGCATTTGAATACTATCCCCCGAAGCAAATGCCTTCTGAATTCTGAATATGATTTTTTGTTTATTTATGTTTAAGATTCTGGATTTTAATGTTTGTTTTAAATTGTTTTAATCTGTAAGGCACCTTGGAAATAGAAAGGTGCTGTACAAATAAAATTATTATTCTTCTTCTTATGTTGTTGCTACTGTGTTCAGGAAACATAGAACTGAACCCTGGTCCTCCTTCCCAGCCACAACACCTGACTTTGCCAGGTTAAAAGGACTTGTGTTCATGGCCATCAATATCTTTAGCATGCTAAACAAACTAGATTCTTTAAAAACTTGGGTTGCCCACTCTAACTCTGATTTACTGCTATTAACTGAGACATGTGGCTCAGTGCAACCATTGCTGATAGCACAACATCCATACAGGATTATGATGATCTGACTTCTAGGTGGAGCTCTTGCAGCAGGTATTACCAATAGGACTAATGCCGCCAGGCATTAGGACCCCATGCAAAAATGTAGCTAGCAGTCAGTGGCAGGGGCCCGCCCCCCGACGTCAGCTCCGCCCGACATCAGATGTGGTATAAACGGGCCGGTCCTCCGGTGCCATCTCAGTTCTTTTCTCGCCGTCGACCTGCTTAGTTTGGCTCCACGGACGCCTTTCATCGCAGTCGACTGCGCTTTTTGCCATTTTCCAGTTTTTTTCTTCCGATTTAATAGTGTTTTATTCTCTTGCATGTCTTCGCCCCTCTCTACCGCGGCACAAGTCTAAGTGTGTGTACGGGAAGCAGATATTGGTCAAGGAAGGCCACGTGGCATGCCTCATCTGCCTAGGCCTTGACCGTCAGGCTACCGACTGCCCGCACTGCAAGAAATTTAACCAGAAGACGAGAGCCAACGCTCTTAGGGCTTATCTTCTCAAGCAGAAGGTGGCAGCTATGCAGAAGACCTCAGAGCGCAGCTCTTCTCCCGCCAAGGATTCCTCCCCCCTCCCCAAAAGAGAAGGCTTCAGGAGGGAAACTCCATCATAGGGAGAAGGATAGGGCCAGGTCTGAGTCCCGCCAAAAGTCTCCTTTCAGGGCATCGTCGGCCTCCGGCGGGAGGTTGGGTTCAGTCCCTCTGATGGCCGCAGGGACATTTTCGAAGTCTGCTCCCTCCTCTTCTCAAGGTAAGCACAGGGAGCTGTCTTCCTCCAGGCATTCACCCGCCCAGACTTCCCTGACCCACCGACCCCACAAATCTTCGACTAGGTTGACCCAGGCAGGTCAGTCACCTTCCAGCAGGCCTAAGGACTCTGGCCATAAGCCCGATGGGTCGTCCGAGAAACGCAAACAACTGGGCGACTCAGGTGACAGGAGGTCATTCGCCATCGGACACCTCCTCCTCATCCTACGGCCAAGGTACGCCCACTCCTAGCCGACACACGCCCCTTGAGCTGGTCACCCTCCCTGGCGATTTGGGCCCAGACGCCAGATCAGAGGCAGTCGCTGGATGATACTGTGACGCCTGCTCTAACTTCTGAAGGTTGGTCGCCAGAGAGACCTCCTCCTACTCTGGACGCGGGTCCCCTAGGGACACAGACATCAAGCAGCAGCCTGACAAAGCCAAAGAGGGGGCCCCCCGACTGGATGCCAGATCCTCAGGATCCTCCGATGCCCGCCCCATGTGTGGTTCCTTTGGCAGACTTTGGGTCTCTTTTTTTCCACTTGGTGGAATACGGTCAACAGGAATCCTGTTATACAGACCCTCTGACCCTCCTCCTAGGGAGCCTCCTATGGGGCCCCCCTCTGGCTGCTGACAAACCTGATGGGGGTGACCAACCCCAGCCAGATCGTAAAGGCAAGCGGAGGAGAAGATACTCATCCCCGGTCCCCTCCTCCATCGGGCGCCCAGCCTCTTCGGATGAAGGTGCTGCGAGCTCCTCTTCCTCGGACTCTTCGGACGAGGAAGGGTTTGCTCCCTTATCCCCAGGTCCCAGGAACTCACTCAGGTCCCCGGATGACTTCTCATTCCTGGACATCATGCACCATATACAGTCCATTTATGAGTGGGACACTGAGGAGCTTGACCCAGAACGGAAACGGCTAGCCAAGTATCTGGGATCCAAAACCTCTGGTTATCCCACCACTGGTGCAGCCCTTCCAGGACGTCACCAGGCTTACGTGGTAGAGACCGTCGTCCACCTCGGCTGTTCCTAGGAAGGTGGACAGACTATAAACCCCCCAAAGAGGTACCTTTCTTGGGGGAGCACCCTAAGGCAGACTCTTTGGTGCTGACAGCTGCTCACGGCCATGTCAGTCAACCCAGCCCCCTGATCCGGAGTCCAGAAAGTTGGATCACTGGGGTAGAAAAGTATATTCATCAGCCACCGGATCGATCCACTCGATGAACTTTCTTGCCCACATGGTCACCTACCAACAGTCCCTGTGGGAGAAGACTATGGAGCTGGTCAAAACTCGACCAGATTCTGACAGTACGAATGAGATCCTAGCTTACGTCCAATCTGGAATAGACATGGACAAGCACGTCCTCCATTGTTCTTACTACTCTGTGGACATGGCTTCCCATGCGGCCGCAACGGGAATCTGTCTGAGGAGGCACTCCTGACTTAGGGTGTCTGGCTTTCACCCTGACCTTCAGGACTCCATACTGGATGCCCCCTACCAGGGACTAGTATTGTTTGGCCAGGAGGTAGAGTCGCTCATTAAAAGCCTGCAAGACTCTGGCAAGGCTGTCACCAAAGTCCATAAGATGTACAAGTCGGAGCCTCAAGGTACATGTCGCCCCTTTCGTAAAGGTCAGGGAAAAGGGGCCAAGCAACCTCAAGAAAAAGGGCTCAAGAGGCGCAGCCACCCTGTCCCTCAAGGTGCCCAGGGCCTCAAGCAACCCAAAGCTCCTAGGGCCCCAGGCCCAAACCCCTCCTTTACAGCCTGACTCACTGCAAACCCCTCCTCATCCTCTGGTCATGCAGAACGAGACAGTAGGAGGGAGATTTTCCCTTTACCTCGCAGAATGGTCCAGTATCACCTCGGACCAATGAATGCTAGTAACCATTCAGAGAGGTTACTTCCTCGAGTTTCTCAGCATACCCCTGGACAATCCACCCCCAACCCCCATTGTTCACCTGACCTTGCCTGGCTTCTGGCGGACGAGATACAGACCCTCCTCCAGAAGAAGGCTATTCAGCCGGTTCCTCCTGCCCAGTGGGGCACAGGCTGATACTTCCATTTTTTTTTCTGGTTCCAAAGAAAATGGGGGATCTCCGTTGAATTCTGGATCTCAGCCAACTCAGTCTGTTTATCAAGTACCAGAGATTCTGGATGGTGACATTGGTAAGCCTGTTGCCCCTCCTCCATCAGGGAGACTGGTTATACTCTCCTCGATATGCAGGACGCCTACATGCACATCAAGGTCCTGCCCTCGCACAGGAGGTTTCTGTGCTTCCGCTATCAAGACCAGCACTACCAGTTCAGGGTCTTGCTCTTCGGACTTTCGTCGGCACCCAGGGTTTTCACCAAGTGCCTGACGTCGGTCTTGAGGAGGAAAGGCCACTTTGTCTACCCCTACGACTGGCTTATAGAAACAGAATTTGACGGCAGATAAGGACCGTTTGGCCCACCCAGTCTGCCCATTTCTCTACCTGATGGATAAGCTGCAGATTCTAGTTAATCAACAGCTTACTTCCTCCTGCCCCCCACTAGAATTGCCTTATGCCTGTCCCATGCATTCTTGAATTCTCCCACTATTCCTGACTCCACAACCTCCTCAGGAAGGCTGTTCCATGCATCCACAACTCTCTCTGTGAAAAAATACTTTCTAACATTACCTCTGAGCCGTCCCCCCTCTATCTTTAAATTGTGCCCCCTTGTTCTTGCACATCTCTTCTGAAAGATACTACCCTCTTGTACCTTGTTAATTCCCTTGAGATACTTGAAAGTTTCTATCATGCCCCCCCTTTCCCTCCTTTCCTCAAGGGTATACATATTAAGCTGCTTTAGTCTCTCCTCGTGTGCCTTCTGGTGCAGACCTTGCACCATTTTGGTTGCCCTCCTCTGAACAACCTCCACTCCTATGTCTTTGCGGAGATGGGGTCTCCAGAATTGCACGCAGTACTCCAGATGGGGTCTCACTAACTGTCTGTAGAGAGGAATAACAACTTCCTGTTTTCTACTGTTGATGCCTCTTCCTATGCATCCCAGTATTCCCCCAGCCCTCCTTACTGCCTTCTCACATTGCTTGCCCACCTTTAGGTCATCTGATATAATTGCTCCTAGGTTTCTTTCGATTTTTGTTGTTGCTGTTAACTTACCCCTCATTGTGTACTCTTCCCCTGGGTTTTTGTTTCCCAGATGCATTACCTTGCACTTCTTTGCATTGAATCTGAGCTGCCACGTAGTTGACCATTTCTCCAACCTTGCCAAGTCCCTTTTCATTCTTTCCACCCCACCTTGTGTATCATCCCTGTTGCAGATCTTTGTGTCATCTGCAAAGAGGCATACCTTTCCTTCCAGGTGCTTGCCAATGTCACTTATAAAGATATTAAAGAGGACCGGTCCCAGTACCAAACCCTGCGGTACCCCGCTAGTTACCCTCCTTTCTTCACTGCGGACTCTGTTTACTATTACCCTTTGCGTCCTGTTGTCCAGACAGTTTTTTCTCCAGTCTACCACCTTGGGACCCACTCCAAGGCTGGCTAACTTGTATATTAATCTTTTGTGTGAGACTGTGTCAAATGCCTTGCTAAAATCTAGGTAGGCCATATCCACAGCCCCTCCCTGGTCTACTACTTTGGTCACCCAGTCAAAGAAATCTATTAGGTTCATCTGACATGACCTTCCTGCTGTGAAACCATGCTGCCTTGGGTCCTGTGCCCCACTGGCCTCTAGGTACTCAACAATTCTTTCCTTCAGAAGTGATTCCATCATTTTCCCTACAACTGAAGTCAAACTAACTGGTCTGTAGTTTCCTGCCTCTGCCCTGCTCCCACTTTTGTGAAGTGGAATCACATTTACCCTCCTCCAGTCCTCAGGTACCACTCCATCCTCCCATGATTTGTTAAAGAGAGTAGTCAGTGGTGTTACTAGTTCTACCCTTAGTTCTTTTAGTATTCTTGGGTGACTCCTATCAGGCCTCATTGCTTTGTCCGCCTTCAGTTTCAAGAGTTCTTTCAAAACTCTTTCTTCTGTGAATGGACTGGTATCGAACCCTCTATTCAGAGTTTCTCCCTTGTTTGGTTTAGGCACCTCCCCCTCCTTATCTGTTGTGAATACTGAGCAGAAATATTCGTTCAGTATCCCTGCTTTTTCACTGTCACCCTCTGCCCACGTTCCCTTCCCTTTATTAAGTCTCTGTATCCCTCCCTTGGTCTTTCTTCGCTCCCTAATGTACCCATAAAAGGTTTTATCCACCTTCATAACAGAGTTGGCCATCTTTTCCTCAGTTTGTGCCTTTGCTATTCTGACTGCCTTCTCTGCCTCCTTCTGCTTTAACTGATAAAGTTCTCTGTCCTGCTTCTTCTGTGTTTTCTTATATTTCCTGAATGCTATCCTTTTCTTCTTAACCGTCCCTGCCACCTCTTTTGAGAACCATAGTGGTTTTTTCCTTCGTTTTGTTTTATTGATTTGCTTCACACAAAGGCTTGTTGCCTCTTCGATGGCTTTTTTGATTATTCCCCTTTGTTCCTTCACCCCTCCTTGCCCATTTGCTAGTGCTTTTCTAAGGCACTCTCTCATTTTCCCAAAGTCAGCCCTCCTAAAGTCCAATACTCTTGTTTTTGTATGGCTTGACTCTATGGCTGCGTTTATTGTGAACCACACTGGTGGTCACTTGTTCCCAGATGGCTACCCACTTCTAAATCTGAGATCCTTTCTCCTTCCCCATTTGAGAGTACCAGGTCTAAGATTGCTCCCTCCTGAGTGGGTTCCAGCACTAGCTGTCTGAGGCATGCCACCTGTAGGGCATCAAGAATGACCCTGCTCTTGGATGTGCCTGCAACAAAGGTACTCCAGTTAACATCTGGCATATTCAGGTCCCCATCAACAATATGCCCCCTTTTTCTGCCATTTTAAGGATGCCTGCTATCATTGCCTTGTCCATTTCCTCCCCCTGAGATGGGGGTCTGTACACAACCCCCATGCGGATCGTGGTGCCATTTCCTGTCTCCAGGGTAACCCATAGTGACTCATCAACTTCCTGTTTACTCTTTAGTTCTGTTGCTTTAATCCCTTCCCTTATATAGAGAGCTCCTCCTCTTTTACCCACCCTGTCCCTCCTGTAGGCTGTGTATCCTGGTATGTTGACTTCCCACTCATGATTCTCTGTGTACCGTGTTTCAGTGACTGCCACAATATCTAGGCATCCCTCTTCCATCAAGGCCACTAGTTCAGGGAGCTTGTTGCACAGACTGCAGGCATTGGTACTCATCGCCTTCCATTTATTTTTTATGGCCTTACCCCTTTTAGCCCCATCCCTGTCCTTAACACCTTTTTCTGCATTTATCCATGTCCTGCTCCCTACTGACTTATCTGCCTTGGTGTTTACCTCTTTAACTACTGCGCTTTTTGGGGGGAGGCTGAGATTTTCCTGCTCCTTTTCAGTGCCTCCCCCCCTTGGCTAGTTTAAATGCTTGCCAATGAAGTATTTAAACCTGTCACCTAAGATCCTGGATCCCCACCCCCGGACAGATGCAGACCATTGCGCCAATATAAGCCTGCTTCCCTCCAGGTGGCTCCCCAGTCCCCAATGAAGCCAAAACCCTGAGCTCCACACCAGTTTTTCAACCATTCATTGAATCCCATGGTGTGGAATACCCTAGCATCATCCTTGCCATAGACAGACAGCACCTCTGAGAAGGTTACTGTACATGCTACTTGTCCAAGGCCCCTCTCCAACTCCACAAACTCCTCTTGCACCGCTCTCCCATTTACAGCCAGGTCATTTGACCCTAGGTGGACAGTGACATCCAGCTCCCTCCCTCCCTTGTGCAGCTGCTCCCGTGATCCTGAGGATTCGCTTCCTGTCCCTTCAAGCCGTGGTGCCAGGCAGGCACCTTACCTCCCTATCCCCTTCCTCCCTGACGTCTACCCCCGTAATGATTGAGTCCCCACCAGGAGTTGTCTCCTTCCCCTGTGGGGTCTCGTGCCACCCTCCTGTGGGTCTTCTTTGTGGAGTTTCCCAGCATCCTCCTTGGTCTTCACTGCAGGTGCCTCCATAGAGGAACCACTCTTTGCCAGAACAGCATATGAATTGTGGAGAGCTACAGCTGGAGGGATGCACCTCTGTTCCACCACCCTCTCCCTCCTTGAGCCCACCTTGGTCCAACTGCTCCTATTTCTTGGCAGCCTCTGAGGTAACGGTGGTGGCCCTGGTGGTCCCTGGGTGGGGGAAGAGGTTTCACGAATCCTAGCCAGGTCAGCTTGGAGATGGGCAGCCTCCTCCTTCAGACCAGGGAGGTGCCTAAAAACAGGGCAGCATCGCAGTCTCCAGAATATCTCCCAGAACACTGCTGCTCCACTGCTCCACAGCCATTGCACTGCACCACTCCCATCTTGTCTTATTTTGTGTCCCCTCTCCTGTTGCTTTGTATGCTTGTCTCCTCCCTCTATGTATTTTTACAGTTACTTTCCTACTGCCTATGTGCCCTTACAACTCTCACCCTTCCTGTTCTGGGACAGGAACTTCCTGTAGTCTTCAGTAGTCTCCTTCCTCTGTGCTTGGATTCAGACCTCCAGCAGCCAGGGGGGGCTAAAGTTTTTTTTTTAGGTTCCTTCAAGGTTGCTGAAACTAATGTGTCTCGGTGATCCTTCCCCCTGCTGCCAAACAGGAAGTTCCTGTTGTCAGTCAAATTCACTAGCTATAAAACTAGAACTGGCTTTGGGTGGGAAGGAGGGCAATTAGTAAAAAAAAATCTGTAGTTCTGGACTTGTGTTTCTTGCTCTGCAACCAGTTCCCTTCTACCACAAACAGCCGGAAGCTGTAATTGGAGACAGGTGCTTTTGTACACCTAAGCTGGTAAGCCACACCCCCAATTAAATTCACTTTCTGCTCTCAGTAAATTAGGCTGATACTGCCCCTTCCTCAGAAAAACACTTTTTTTTAATTTTATTTTTTACTTAAATGAGACCCCCTTCTTCTAATAAAGTATCTGTTTGCTTAATCCAAACAGGTACCACTCCTGCAGACAGAAGTGATTAATTTGTAAAACATCTGTAGTTCTGGACTTCTGTTTCTTGCTCTGCAACCAGTTCTCTTCTGACAGAAACAGCCGGAAGCTGTAATTGGAGACGGGTGCTTTTGTACACCTAAGCTGCTAAGCCACACCCCCAATGAGATTCACTCTCTGCTCTCAGTAAATTAAGCTGATACTGCCCCTTCCTCAGAAAAAGCACTTTTTTTTTTTTTTACTTAAATGAGACCCCCTTCTTCTAATAAAGTATCTGTTTGCTTAATTCAGCTCAAGTAAACAAGCCAGTTGATTCTGGCCCTGGGGGAAATGAAGGATCTATTGCTCTCCCTGGGCGTCACTGTAAATTGGCCGAAGTCACATTCCTGGCCCTCCCAGCGGCTTCAGTATATTGGGGCTGTTCTGGACTCTACCCAGGGCAGAGCCTTCCTGCCATCACACAGAGCAGGCCTTCTGATGGACCTGGCGCGCAGGGTTCAGGCAGCAATTTCTCTTTCAGCGAGGGTAATTTTGCAGTTACTAGGCCACATGGCGGTGGCCATAGCTACGGTCTCTCTCGCCAAACTGAGCATGAGGGTTCTACAATGGCACCTCAAGGTCCAGTGGGACCAGGCGGTGGACGACTTGGATCACCAGATTAGAGTTTCAGTTGCAATCCGTCGTTCTCTCCAGTGGTGGCTCTGCCTTCCACATCTCGAAAGAGGAGTCTCTTTCCAGAGAATGTGTTGTCACAAACTTTGACAACAGACACCTCAAAGTCAGGTTGGGAGGACCATCTAGGGAATCACAGGACCAGAGGAGCTTGGTCCCCCACAGAGCTGTCTCTTCATATCAACATTCTCGAAATGAGAGCCATTCTATACGCCCTTCAGGCTTTTCTGGATTAAGTATCCAAGGGTCCTCTCTTGGTGCAATCAGACAATACCCTGGTTGTCTTCTACATCAACAAGCAAGGGGACATTCATTCATATCCCCTATGCAGGGAGGCCATGAGAGTTTGGGACTGGGTAGTGCAGTGTCATCTGGATCTCACAGCAGTGCACGTGCCCGCAAGCCAGAACGTTCTTGCCGACAGTCTAAGTTGCTCTCGTTCTCTGAACCACGAACGAGAATTGCTCCAGGAAGTCGCAGACGACCTCTTTGGTCACTGGGGCTGACCAGAGTTGGACCTCTTTGCGTCCCCTTTTGCTCTCTAGATCCAGGGCCTGGTGTTTTCTGGTGAGACGCATTGTCCCTTTCCTGGACAGTGAGGTTTCTGTATGCCTTACCTCCCTTTCCTCTCATTCACAGAGTCCTGCTCAAGTTGCAGACAGTGGAGGCCAGAATTATTCTGGTAGCTCCTCTTTGGCCTCGACAGATTTGGTACCCGCTGCTGCAGCAACTAGCCATGGAGCCTCTTATGCAGTTACCCCTCTCCACTCACTTGCTCTCTCAAGAAAAGGGGACCCTCGTCCATCCTGCTCTGTGGTCTCTTCATTTGTATACCTGGCTCCTGCAGTCCTAGCAGAAGAGATTTGGAGTGTCAAGCAGGGTGGCACAGGTCTTAGTGGCAGCGAGGAAACCCTTCACAAGAGTAACTTACGCCATGAAGTAGAAGCGTTTCTTCCTCTGGGCAAAAGCACGTTCCCTAGATCCCCTGGATTGTCCGGTCAAGCATGTGCTGGACTACCTTCTCCACCTCTTGGACCTGGGCTTGAGCTACTCGTCTATCAGGGTGCATCTATGTACTTTATTAGCATATCATGAACCATTCGGGGAGAAGACTCTGGCACAGCTTAATGTGTGCAAGTCCTTTCTACGAGGTGTCTTGCATATCAGCTTAATCTGGTTCAAGGTCAGTTGGCATTCATCTGTATCCCCCTTCCCAGGTTGTGCCTGAAAATAGGCAGGATTTGTCTAGTGCACTTACCCGGTCAACAAAAACTAAATAAATAAATAAATATCAGACCTCCGAGGAGAGATCCTGTTCCCCCCTGGATCTACTTTTTGTTCATGAGAAGCTCACCCTTCCTCCCTTCGAACCAGCCACAACACTTTCTCTCTTTGGAAAGCGTTCTTTTTAGTTGCTGTTACTTCTGCTCAGAGGGTTTCTGAGCTTCAGGCCCTTATGTGCAAGGAGCCTTATCTTGTGTTTCATAGGGACAGGGTGGCCCTGTGTACGAATCCCAGGTTTTTACCGAAGGTGGTGTCCGAATTGACACTGAACCAGGACATCCAACTTCTGGTTTACTATCTAGATTTCTCCAATAAAGGGGAAGCTTTGTTGCATACTCTGGATGTTCACGGAGTTCTACGTTATCATCACAGAACCAGTTCCTATAGGAAGATGGACTAGTTGTTCATCTCCTTTGCTCACAGAAAGACAGAGGCTCCTGTCACCAAGCAGACACTAACCCGGTGATTAGTCCACTGCATTTCTTTTTGTTACCAGCATCATGATAAGCCCTTGCCGGGTTCGGTCAAGGGCCACTCCACCACAGCTGTGGCTACCTCCTTTGCCTCATTGAGGAATGTCTCCTCAGCAGATCTCTGTGCTGCCGCAACCTGGAGCACAGTCCACACTTTTGTTAGGCATTACAGCTTGGACATTGCCTCTAGGAGGAGAGCAGGTTTTGGACTAGCCGTCCTTCAGGGCCTACTCTCTTGAGGCTTCTCAGCTGTTTATTCTTCTCCCCCACCCATCAGAACTGGGCTTATCTTTGGGTATTGCTTGGGACTCCGTCCTATTGGTAATACCTGCTGCAAGAGCTCCACCTCGAAGTCAGATAGTACAGTTACGTAAGAACTTACCGTAACAGTAGATCTTTGAGAGGAGCTCTTGCAACAGGTGGCTTTCCCACCCACCATCCCCCAGGAGTTACTGTTGTTACTCTTCTTTAGGATAGGGGAGATCCTACTCGGTTCTCCATTACATCAGCTGGGTCTCCGGCAGGAGAACTGAGATGGTAGCGGGGGACCACCCCCTTTATACCACGTCTGATGGAGCTGACATTAGGGGTGGTCCCCCGCCACTGAATACTAGCTAGATTTTTCCATGGAGTCCTAATGCCTGGCAGCATTAGTCTTAGTGGTAATACCTGCTGCAAGAGCTCCTCTCAAAGATCTACTGTTAACAGTAATTTCTTACGTAGCTGTACTTTTTTTAGATAGGACTGGTCTAAACGGGGTCGTGACGTAGTCCTTTATGTAAATAAACTTACCTCCACCTTAGTTTCCTCCAACTCTAAGCCTTCCAGTTTTGAGTTATATTACTATATCTATAACCCTTTCACAAGTTGAAATGCTTAATGTTATTGATTGCTATAGACCCCCTGCAGGGGATCAGATATATTACGGTATTTGTTCAAATTCACCTCTGAAAATAACAATGAAACACTCATCATGGGAGATCTAAACTATGACTGGCTAACCCCAAAATCAAATGATCAAGTTCTGTGATGAACTTGGATTTTTCCAACTTTTATCTCACAACTTATTAGACCTAACAGGCAAAACTCTAAACTCATCTGTCCTAGACTTCATACTTACCAATAGCTCAAATAAGATCATGATGTCAGTAGTATTTGATAGTGTTTTCAGTGACCATAATGTAGTGGCATGCTCAAGAGGGATAGTAAAGCAGTGTAGCAAACCATCCCTAATTCACAAACTATCATTTTCCCACTTCTCTGTACAGGATTATCTCTACTAGCTGGCTGCTGTTAACTGGCAGTATTTCTATCTGGTGCCCTCAATACATGAAGCATACGAATTCTTGACGCAACAGGTCACAGGAGTCATAAACCAACTTGTCTCTCATATAACATGTAGAACCAGGAAAAGTAACTCACCCTGGTTCCCTAAGGAAATTAAACAAGCATCAAGGGACAGGGATCTATTATGGGACAAAGCTAGATCTTCCAAAACAGAACAGGATCGAATACATTTCAGACAAAAAAGAAATCGTGGTGAGCCGGCCCAGTGGAGCTGAGGCGTTGAACGCCACAACTCACACCACACCAGCGACCCGTGTTCGGGAACGAGCACGGGTTGCTGTGGGTCGGCTGGGAGGAGATGGTTGTGCGTCCCTATGGACTGCTGTCCATCTCGGGAGGGGTGTACAGCGGGGCCCGGTGCTGCGCCTGACCCCTAGCAGAGACTGGGGCTCAACGACGCGGAGCTGCATCACAGAGGCGGCAGGCGCTTGACTAGTTCGGCGCACGGAAGCGTCGCGTGGGCTCAATCGCTAAGTCGTGCATGCTGCTCTCCAGTAAGAGGGGAAAATGGAAAATAGCCCCGGATGAATGAAGCTGTCCCACCTGGCTCTGCCCACGAGAAGGCACCTCCCTGGCAATGGTTTGTTTGGGGTGGGTCGAGTCGCGCCCCACCACTCTGCCACAAAGGGTAAGTCGTGGGTGCATAAGGGAGGGGGTCTGTCCTTCGGGGGTTGGAGCCAGGGTGACAGCCGATGGCAGGCTTGCCGCCTGGAGCTCTGCAAAGAAATACCAGAATAAAAAAAAAAAAAAAATCGGTATACAAAATGAATCCATACAACTACAGAAAAATCAGCTTATTATATGTCTTTACTGAACAAAACAGGCACACTCCCTCTATCTTTGGAATGCTGTCAAGAATATAGAAGGGGGTCAGTTCTCCATTACCAAGATAATTGTATGTGGGTAATCAGCTGCTCACAGATAAACACTTAATCCTAGTGGAACTGAATCTACATTTTGCCTCAGCAGGAAATGCTCTCGATAATTCGACCACAGCCAAATCCCTCAACCTACTAAGAAATCTCCTACCCACCCACCCACATTCCAAATCTTTTCGATTTTCAGCAGATAACTTTTAAACAGATGGAGGAGCTCCTCCTGACCTTTGATCCTAAAAAGAGTGGGGATGACAATATTGAACTTCTCTTTCTAAAGTTAGGTCACCCCCATACTGACAGCATGTACAGTATAACCCACCTTTTCAGTCTTTCAGTCTCAAGCTGTGAAGTCCCTTCACTATGGAAAATTTCCTATAAAATCTCACTTTTCAAGTCTGGGGTTAAAATTTCAGTACACAATTACTGGCCCATCTCAATCTTACCAGTGTTGGCTAAGTTGCTTGAGAAGCTGATACATAACCAGCTAAAAGAATGCCTTGAAATGTACAACATAATTATCCCCATACAATCTGGTTTCCAGGCTAAATCTAGCAGAAACTTCCGCATTAGTAAAGGTTATGAATGATTGGTCTACAGTCCTCAATCACAAGCTCACCAGTGCGGCAATATTTTTAGAGCTCAGTAAGTCTTTTGACACAGTGGACTATATCATCCTACAGAATAAACGAATGAATGCTGACCTAGGTCCAACTGTCGTCAAGTGGTTCACATGCTACCTCACCAAAAGATGACAGCAGTTGGAGGTTGAAGGTCGGTCTTCCACCTGCGTACATATTGGTGAAGGAGTGCCACAAGGTTCCATTGGTACCCTTGTTATTTGTAGTGTGTATTAATGATCTAGGTCACTGTATCGCTAATGCCAGTCTGTACTTTTATGCAGATGACACCATTCTCAACACTGCAACTCCAGAGTTAACCATACATTCTGTACAAGAGGTGTTCAGTCAACTTCAAGACAACCTACACGCATCGAAACTCCTCTTAAACGCAGCAGAAACTAAGTATATCATACTTGCCTACAACAATGTCATACTTGCCTACTAGCCAAGAAAATCCAGTGGAAATTCACCCCTTCTAGCCTGCATTGTCTCCTCCAGCCCCCAGAGAGTCTCCAGGAGTACCCTGAATGCCCCCTTCTTGGTCCCCCGCTGCAGGACATCCCTTGATCAAAGAGCCTTTTATCACAGAGCCCCTTGCTGGCTAAATGGCCTACCTGCTACTCTTTCTGCCAGTGCAAAGATAGGCCCATTTAAGACCTCACTCAAGGATTTTCTAGCTAAGAACTCCACTTGTGACTGCCGTAGTATCCTTCACCTATCAGCCCTACCATTCTCCTTCCACCACCGTCCAACTCTTAGTATGCTGTATTAACAGTACTTTGTTAATATACCAGGTGTGCTACTCTCTGCATTGTAATAATGTCTATGGTTGAATCACCTGCCTTATTTTCTGCACTTTCTGTTTTTGAACTTGTCTGCGGGCTGTCTGTGCCCCGGTTTTTGTAATATTACTATGTTATTTTCTTCCACCATTTCTGATGCAACATATTTACTGATTGATTGTGTGCACCTCTAGTTTATCTACCCTGTATTACTGTTTGTCTATCATATTATTTAACGAGGAGCCTTTGCAAAAGAGTCTGACTCAAGGGTTGTAATTCCGATTTCTCAATAAATAAATATGGTCTTCTCCTTCAAAACTCTGTCTCCATCCACCCTAGGCATCACCACTCATTCTAATGAAACACTGGAATTGGTAAACTCATTCAGACATTTGGGCATGTGGCTGGATAACAGACTATCTTTCACAATACATGTCGAAAATCTCTGTAAAAAGCTTCGAAAGAAGCTCAGTTTTTGGTTCCAAAACAAATCTTGTTTTAAACTTGAAGCTGAGAAAATACTTGTCCAAGCCACATTTCTCCCCTTAGTAGAGTGCAGAGACATATACAGAAATGCCACTGCCCCTAATTTGGCCGGTCTAGATGTGCTGTACCATAGAGCAGATAGAATCATAGACTTTGACGGCAGATAAGAACCGCTTGGACCACCAGTCTGCCTATTTGAGAAGCACCCAGATCCTAGTTAATCAACAGCCTACTTCTTCTTAACCCCCACCAGAATTGCCTTATGTCTGTCCCATGCATTGTTGAATTCCCCCACTGTTTTTGACTCCATGACCTCCTCAGGAAGGCCGTTCCATATGTCCACCACCCTCTCCTTGAAAAAATACTTCCTCACATTGCCCATGAACCGTCCCCCCTCTATCTTCAAATTGTGCCCCCCTTGTTCTTGCACATCTTTTTCTGAAAAATGCTATGCTGTTGGACTTTGTTGATTCCCTTGAGGTATTTGAAAGTTTCTATTATATCCCCCCCTTTCCTCAAGGGTATACATATTAAGCTCCTTTAGTCTCTCTTCGTATGGCTTCTGTTGCAGACCCTGCAACATTTTAGTCGCCCTCCTCTGGCCTGCTTCCATTCTGTCTTCTGTCCTTGTGGAGATGGGGTCTCCAGAACTGCGTGCAGTACTCCAGATGGTGTTTCACCAACTGTCTGTACAGAGGGATAACAACAACTTGTTTTTTACTGGCGATGCCTCTCCCTATACATCCCAGTATTCCCCCAGCCCGCCTTACTGCCTTCTCACATTGCTTGCTTACCATTAGGTCATCTGATATGACTACCCCCAGGCAGTTTCCTTTTAGGACACTGCTTGGCAATATGCCCCGACTTTTTACAGAATCAGTACTTTTCCATCAAAATGCACTTGATTGCTATTTCAGCTTTCCATGTGCCTTCTGAGGGTCATTTGGTTGCCAAGCTGGAGGTGCCCCTTCCTTCTTGAAGGCATTCTGCATTTGTAGCCTCCCATCCGTAATCCAGACCCAGCTTGGGACCTGAATTTTGTGTTGGAAAAGCTTACTTTGGCTTCTTTTGAGCCAGACACAACTTGTGGTCTATGCTTCCTTTCTTGGAAAGCATTATTTTTAGTTGCTATTACTTCTGCTTGAAGTATTTCAGAGCTCCAGGCTCTAATGTGTGAGTCTCCTTATTTGATTTTTCACAAAGACAAGGAATCTTTGCATACCAATCCTAAGTTTCTACCAAAGGTGTTGTCCGAGTGTACTTTGAATCAAACCATCCACCTGCCAGTTTGTTATCCTGAGCATGCCAGTCCACAGAAACATAGAATTTGATGGCAGGTGAGGACCACATGGCCCAACCAGTCTGCCCATATTCCCTACCTACTGTAATACCACAGATCCTACTTGATCTCTGGCTTAACCCTCCCTTCCCTAACCACTAAGGTTCCTTTATGCCTATCCCATGCATTCTTGAATCCCATTACAGTTTTTGCCCCCACCACTTCCGCTGGGAGGCTGTTCCAGGCATCCACCACTCTTTCTGAGAAGAAGTACTTCCTTGTGTTTCCCCGAGTCTACCCCCTCCAGGTTCATAGCATGACCCCTTGTTCTTAAGCATCTTTTTTTATGAAAATTGCTTCCCTCTTGTACCTTATTTATACTCATGGGGTATTTAAAACTCTGTCATATCTTCCTCACCTCCAGGGTGTACATACTGAGGTCCCGTAGTCTCTCCCCATATGGTTTCTGGTGCAGAACCTGCACCATTTTAGTTGCCCTCCTCTGGACCACCTCTACTCTGTGTCCTTCCAAAGATGTGGTCTCCAGAACTGGACACAGTACTCTAGATGAGGTCTCACCAATGATTTGTACATTGGTATCGCCATCTCCCTCTTTCCGCTGGTGAAGTCTCTTCCTGTGCACTCCAGCATCCCACTGGCTCTCCCTGCTGCCTTGTCACACTGTTTGGCCACCTTGAGATAATCTGATCTGAGCCCCCGGTCTCTTTCCTGTTTGGTGGTCATAAGTACTACTCCCCCATCTTGTATTCCACCCTGGGTTTCTTTGCCTCAAGTGCATGATTTTGCACTTCACATTGTAACTTGGATGCCCCACTCTTGACCACTCCTCAAGCTTTCTTAGATCCTTGTTCATTTGTACACCGCCCCCACCCCTGGTTTGTTGACCCTATTGCAGTTCTTTGTGTCATCTGCAAAAAGGCATACCTTCCCTTCTAGCCCCTCTGCAATGTTGCTAATAAAGACATTAGAGGGGACCGGTCCCAGTACTGATCCCTTGTGGCACCCCGCTGGTCACCCTTCCTTCCTCAGAGTGAACTCCATTTACCACCAACTTCTGTCGCCTATCCCCCAGCCAATTCCTTACCCAATTTACCACCTTTGATTCCACCATTCTATTTATGATCACGTCGCCTTCATTCCAAAAGGTCTTGCTTCACATTTTTACCATTACTACCAAACTTTATATGACACCCAGAATCGCCCCCTTGCAGAGCAGAATCGTATATACGAGTTCCTTAATGGCATAGATTTACGTGGTCTTGCTGAAGCAGAAAGATTAATGCTGGGAACACCGTATTTTGCCCTCAGAGTTTGAACAGGTCATAACGGATTTGAAAATAGGCAAATCTCCTGGCCTGGATGGCTTTAATGCAGAATTTTTTTAAACCTTTAAACAACAAATAGTTCCTCTCTTAACTGAAGTATTTAATGCCATGGAAATGCCAGAGTACTTGCCTGACTTCTGGCAACAAGTGTTCATTACAGTGCTATCGAAACCAGGTAAACCTCCAGATAAATGCAATTCTTACCATCCGATATCCCTACTGAATGTGAACTCAAAAATATTCATAAACATTTTGACAAATAGAATAAATCACTTTTTACCTCGGCTAGTGCATCCCAACTATCTGGCTTTGTCCCCCAACAACACTTTATAGATATGATTAGGAGATGCCTAAATCTCTTTCATGCTAGTAAAAACACCCCAGATCCCCAAATTGCAATTACTATAGGCACCGAAAAAGCCTTTGATTCAAGTTTGTTTAATATAGGATATACTCCATTGGGCAAGCTCATTCTCAAGGAGGTCCTGGTTTACGTAATCGGTTGCAAACAAAGATAGCTAGAATTAACAGGGGTTACAATGGAGTAAGATCACAACAAGGTAATACATTGGCAGTTTGAAGGCAATAAGGGAAGGCCGAAGAGTATGTGGGCATTGTTCACATAGGGTAGGTACTCCCAGGGGGTATCGTGATAAAGGGTAAAAATATACAGTTTATGCACAACAGGTCATAGCACAAAGACAGATGCATTGGTAATACCAGAGAAGTGCTGGCAGTATTGGCAGTCTGTTAAAACAGGTAGGTAAGTGCATTCCATGTAAATAATAAAGAATCTTGACTCAGAGCAATACATACACTGGTATCAAAATAAAGATGACTGAAGTTAGGAGTATAACAGTAGCTGGCAGTATTGTAAGGCATAGGTCAGGTTATAACCATCAGGAACGTAGGCGGCTTGCAGGTGGGTTGAAGTGAGCAGGAAAGGGAACCAGAAAGTATGAAATAGATGGGGTGACAGGATGTGCATGGGGGGTAGAGGGAAGGGGGGGGAGTTAAGTTGGGGTAGACGTAGGGGAGGAGTACAGCCAAGAGGCTGAATTGAGATTTGTTTTCTACCCTTACAAAATTTTTTCTTACCTGGCTTCATGGTATTTAATAATCTTCGAAAGCTCATGTCAAAGTTAATGGTATGATATCTGACCCAACTGTGAACTAGACAGGGTTGCCCCCTTCCCCCATTTTGTTTGTCTTGAGTATTGAACCCCTTGCAGTAATGCTTGGGGGAAATCAGCACCTAGAAGGGGGTACAAGTAGGCAGGGAAGAGAACCAAATTTCCTTGTATGCTGATGACACCATGTTATATTTGTGAAATCTAGTTAGTACCTTCCCCATATTGCAGCAAGTCTTTCAAGATTATGGTGCAGTCTCTGGCTTGAAAATTAACAAAGGTAAAACTGAGGTAGTGCTCCTTAGTTGGAGGAAAACTCCAGACCTTCGTAGTTTGATTCCCTACAAATCGGTCACTACGCAAATTCGCTATCTTGGTATTAATATCCCAGTCGGCCTGCAAGGGTTGTATCATGCCAATTATGGTAAGATAATTACCAAAGTTGATACTAACCTTAACCGTTTGGAATTGCTCCTCCTATTTTTATTTGGGAAAATAGAAACTGTTCACATGAACGTGTCACCACGTTTTTTTTATTTCTTTTCCAACCAGCCCCCCATACGGACTAGAAAAATTTAGCAAAGCTTCGCACCACTTTATCTGGGGAAATAGAAAGGCTCGTATCAAATGACAAGACCTGCAGAAACCTAAGTTGGAGGGTGGGGTAGGCCTTCCAAACCTGAAATTATATTACCAGGTGGCACAGCTCTTGCTGTGGATGGAATATAAAAAAAGGCATAACAGGCAATGTTTGGACTTCTGTGGAACTGGGTAGTAATACTGGGCCCCTCCCCTCTAGCGCTGTTTGATGCACCTTTACATAAACCTACAACGTGTGCAGCTTCCAATCCCTGGCTTAAACAACTCTATGCTAATTGAGGGCTGGTTCGTCATGCACTTGGTCTCACCCATTCACTCATTCATTATACCCTGATAACCCACTGCTCAGAGTTTCTCCCTCCTAGAACGGACACGACTTAGACACTGGAAATGATTGGTTCTAAGACGTGTTTCACATTTTTTTACAAAATGGCACCCTCAAATCTTTTGATCAGCTGTGACGCCAATTCTCCTTAGAGAGTTCAGATTTTTTTTGTTACTTGCAGGTCGTCTAATTTCTTAGAGAAGGGAGTAGACTACAAGACCTCGAGTGGATCCTCATCCTTTAGTACAGATCATTGAAAGAGCAGGGGAATGTGTTCTCCAGAATAAATATATCTATAATATGGTGTAAGGTTATCTCCAGGGAAGGGGGCATTGGATGGCTTCATCCACTGTTCATACCGCCTGGGAGATGGAGATGGGATGCACTGTCACTCCCCAAGAGTGGAACACAGACTAGTATGGAGTATTTCGTACCTCCATTTCTAATAATTGGCAAGAATTTCATTGGAAAATTGTAGCCCAATATTTCCTTACCCCCGTCGCATACCAAGCATTACACTAGAGACCATGATGATGAATGCTGGAGAGGATTTGGGGAGTTGGCACTCCAGTTCATATTTTCTGGGATTGCCCCATCCTTCAGCCTTTTTGGCAGGAGCTAGGCCCTAAGTTGGCGCAAACTGCAAACTCAATTGACCCATTGAATTTTAAGGCACTGATTTTGGGACTTTGGCCCACTGCACTCCACTCCAATCGCCAAAATGCTTTTTTTTTTTTTTTTTTGGATATTCTAATATAATACTGCTCCGGCAACATCTCATAACTGAAAGCTCCTGTGATTGTACCACCTAATTCATGGGTAGCCCAGTCCACGTTCCTTCCTCCCATACTGTGTTCCCTTTCCTCCTGATTTCATCTCATGTTAGCATTGACTAGGCATTTGGCCACTACCCTTTTTCCCCTGCCCTGCCCTGCCCTCCCCCTATGTCCCTTCCCTACTTCCTGGCTACCCCAATTGCAACTTTGACAAAGCCTCTAGCTACTACCAATTCTTCCTTGGTCTTAAAGCTGTACTACCCTCTCCTCTTCCTTGCTCTGTCAATTTAAATTCATTCTCTCCTTTAATATTGCTGTTTATCTATGATGTATTATTAATGGCACTGTATATTATTTATTTTATTTATGATCTAGGATACCACCATTTGAGAACAAGCTCATTACATAGGTTCCACGTCATTTACAAAAAAACAAACAAGACAATACAGTATAGCTTGAGAACAAGCCTGTTTCCTAGGTTCCAAGATAGTGTTTAAAAAAAAAAAAAAGGCAGTACAAACTTAATGTAGATACAGCTAGGAAAGAAAAACAAGACATAAGTGTAAAACTGATTTGGACCAAAAAAAAACCAACTAAACTTCATGCCTTCAATCAGAACTGAAGGCCAGGATTTCTACCAAGTCAGGAGAAGTATAATCAAGGAGGGAAGAGGACAGCAACAGAAAATGAAGTGCACATGAAAATCGGGGTGGGGGTGGAGAGGGGGATAAAATTCACCCATTAAAACCTCATCTGCATTAAACCAGCAGGAATGTAGTTAGAAAAAGATACAAAGGTGCTACAGTAGTGCAAGGTCATGTGTGGGGTAAGGTTGGAGCCTTATTAGGCCATAATCCAGGGTCCAGTGAAAACAGTAGCAGCTGGCTTGGGCAACAAGGTGTTTTCTGAGCTCCCACTTAAAAGGGGCCCATCTTGGATTCTGCGATCAAAGCAGGTGGAAGAGTGTTTATCCATTCTAACCCCAGTAATACTCAGGTATTCATAACTATGTGCAGTCTTCCTCCTAAGTAGAACTGCCCAGAGAGAATTTGGAACATATGCAAATAATGGAATCTGTTGCATGAGCCACTTTTCAAATGCTGCCTTGTACTAAATGCCTTAGTTCTAAACCCTTCAGATTTCTTTTTGCCTGATAAGTCTAGATGCTCAGATTCTCTCCTCTTCATCATCTTGTTCTGGTGTGAGAAACCTTACAGAATATGATAAGTATTCTTGAACATTTCTTTTGCTGCCTTTTACTTTTGTAATTTTAAGTAAACCTGTAGTTTTAGTGTTTACATTGTAAGTTTTATTGCTTTTACATTCAAACTGTCTTTTAAAATGAAAAAGAAAACTGGTAATCCCGGTTTCAAACTCTGTATTCTGTGTGGTGAAATTCTGTTAAGTTTCTTTTGTCTACCCATCTGGACATGAACATTAAAAGCAGAGTGAAATCTGCATTTCATGTCCTGTAATAACTATTGAAAAATGCCTGGAATATGGCTAATAAACTGTGAAAACTATTGAAAAATGCCTGGAATATGGCTAAAAAAAAAGAAAAGAAAAAGGAAAACTTTCACCATCTAAGGGTCCCTCCAGCTCTGACTAGCCAACACCCTAAATTACTGTGGCTGAAACCACAACTAATGTAAACTGCTACCACTGAGACTGGTATACAAGCAGTTCTTGAGAGGCTTGCTGAACTGGCTGACTACCTGGTTCCCTCTAAGAAATCAAATAAAACTAAGCACACAGAACCCCCTGCTAGACAGTGTATGGGGACTTCTGTGCCTGCTAGAAAGTCTGCCAATTCCTGCAGATTGTTACCTATGGTGAAGCCCACCAGGATGAGGTACAGTGTCTCAGGCTTACTGTATCACTAAAGGAATTAATTCCCACTGAAATGGTATCATTTACTGCAGTAACTTTACTGCAGAATTCTGTAGCACTGTGCTTCATTCTGGTGGTTTTTCACTGTGAATGAATAAATTAATTGGGGAAGACACTTTAAAGATTTTACAAACTAAGCTGTTTTTCCCCCTCATGAAAAGAGGATGTATAAGAAACATCAGCTAGACAGGGAGGGAACTAGGTTTATTCCCTCATCCTATACATTAAGGAGTAGTTGAAGTAACAGCCTGTGACAAGGCAAAGAAATCCCTGGCATCCTTCTGTCCTAACCCGGATCCCAGGAAAACTGACATACTTTCAGGTCCATGTTACTCCCCTACGAGATCTAGCTGAAACAACTAAATTTGGTTTGGAAGCAGCCAAATAACAGTTTAAATGGCTGCTGCTAGATGGATAGTAAATACAGTGGTTCAAAGGGGGTTTGCCTGGTTGTGACTCACCAACCTAACTCAGTATTCCCAAACCAAGGCTGTGGGTTCTAAGTCGAGGGTAATTCCTCTTTAGAAAAAAGATAAAAGTTAAAAAATGGATGAATACACCACAGTAAGCTACTTTTGTTATATCAGACTAGGGCTGTTTGGCGATAGTGGAAGAGAGTTGGACCACACGATGTTGCATAGCGTAAACACGACTTTGAATCGCATGTGTTATGCCATAATCCAGAGGTGAAGAGAGCTCGTTAACATTTTCTGTTATCAGGGGCTGTGCCTCTGCAACCCCCTTTTTTCATAGACCACATGTTTATTAGTAATAACATTACTGGACGCTGACCAACAAACAACACCAAAGCTGATGGTAATCTCCACTGACGTAACATATTATGTAATTCTTGCACAGCATCGCTTAACGCATTAAACGTATCCCTAAGAGTGGTCTGACACACTCCACTATCCCCGGCTGTTCTTCAGTATCAGCAATACGTACAGCAGGGGTATTCCAGACACCACAGACAAATGATCATGGATGTAGTAATCAGGGATTGTCTCTGGTTTCAAATCCCTTCCAAAAAAAAAAAAGTTTTCAGTCCATCTACAGATGCAGAGAAAGAACAGTTCGAGAAAAAGAGGTTCAAAACCTGTTCCTGTCAAAGACAGAGGAGTCTGTCTTGGTATAGCAAAAAGTACTACAAAAAGGATGGGGAGTGGTAACCTGTCTTGGAGGGTACTAAGCAGGCATCTGACAAAGCCAAAGTTCAAAATGGTGCTTTTGGCACTGATTCTGCCAACACTCCTAAGAAAGGTGAAGGTTTGGCATCGGTGGACTTAAAGGATTTCCGCATCCCCATAAGCACAGAAAGTACCTCAGATTCAGACCCCCATTATGTCATTCTATAACAGTGTGCACAGTTGTTGTAGCACCTTCAAAGACAAGGTGTCACAAGTTCTTCCTATATCTAGAGGATTGGCTGTGGTTGCAAAGTCACCCCAGCAAGTGGATCTGCAACTCACCTAGGGGCTCGTGGAGTTTCTAGGTTTTTCTGATAAATCTAGAGGCTGTTTGTATCTCAGCCTGCTCGGGCACTACAGTTCATAGGAGCAGAGCTTAATACCTTGTGAGACAGGACCTACTTTCCTACAAGCAGGGCAAGAAGTATTCCACTGATAGTGGTTTCATTCATCCTGGATGAAATTAATAAATAAAAAAAAAGAAAGAAACTGCAGAACAGTTTCTTCAACTACTACACATGGCACCTGCCACTGGCGCTGTCTTGGAATCCAGGTTACAAATTACTATTCAGTTTCACCTGGTGTCAGAGAAAGGACCCTCTGTTATAACCAGTTTTACAGGTCTCCAATGGAGAAAAAAACTAAACCAATCTAATGGAAGGAGTTTATTTTTCAGCAAAAAGCTCCATCAGTTGTCTGATAACAGACACATCTTGACTTGAGTGTGGCCCCACCTGGGGGTTCACACCTACCATGGCACAAAAACCTGCTGGGGCTAAGAGTAATGTTACTAGCACTGAAGGTTTTACATAACTACTACAAGGAGGGGGGTACAGGTCCACAGTACCACCACAATGTATTACATAAACATTTCAGGAGGGACAATGTTAAGCCCTCCCTGCACAGGATTCATGAAAATATGGGATCTGTCATGCTCAATGGGCGCTTTCAGGATATTCATCTGCCACTGCCAGGTAAGGACAGTACCTTGGCAGATACTTCAACTCAAATCAACCAGACCCATCATGAATGGGTCTTAAACAGTGCAAGTTATCTTCAGCAGGTGGGCCACCACAGAGGTTGACTTGTTCTCATCTCACCACAACCACCACCTGTCACAGTACTATGACAGACAGCAAGATCTGGGAACAATTCCCCTGGATGTCCTGGCTTTGAGTTGGCAAGGGAAGCAAGTACATCTTTCTTTCTGGTATACAGAGCAATTTTCTCAAGCTCAGGTCCCAGTCAGCATCAATAATCTTGATAGCACTAGAATGGGCTAGACAGACATGTCTGTCTCTCTCTGCTACCCTCCATGCTGGGGCCCGAATCAATACACCTTCCCTCGGTGGCACAATCTGATGACCTCCTATCAGGAGGCTCCTGTATCCAAACCTCGGATCACTCACGTTCAAGGCATGGCTCTTGAGTACCTTTGGTATAATATGCAGGTTTGCATCTTTCTCAAAGTGTCTTAAGCATGTGATGTGGTTACAGGGAGCTTTCCACTAAGAAAATCTACGCTTCAGAATGGGAAAAAGTTTTATGATTGGTGTTCAACCAGGAAATTGGTCCCAGCTGTCTGACTATTTTATCTTTTTACAGTCATTGGACTGGCTATCCTGTACCCTTAAGGTTCACCTGGTTGCAGCATCTGCTGGCATATTAGTTGGACAAAATGTTTTTTATTGCTTCAGATCCTAGATACAAAAGGCTGTTTATGGGCCTAGCACATGTCAACACAGGCTGGTGTTCCTGTTATGCTGGTCTATCTTACCTATTTGCTCTTACTGGGCTTGCAGTCCGGTACCTTAAATGTCCACCTGGCTGCAATATCTACATACACTTCAGTTGAACAGAATGTTTTTCAGGCCTCTGACCCTATCTTCAAAGGGTTCATTAAAGGCCTGTCCCATTTGCACCCCCTCACAAGGGACCCGTGCCAGCATGTGGCCTAGATGTGTTTATAGTTTGGCTTATGGGTCCCCCTTTTTGACCCTATGTCTTCAATTTATTCAAACTATGGCAAAAAAAAAAAAAAAAACCTTTTTCCTGTGGTACTCATTTCTGACAAAAGAATCAGTGAGCTCAAGTCTCTCTGAATTGAACAGGTCTACATTTCATTCCACAGACAAAGTTGTCCTGGGAACAAACAGAAAGTTTCCTTTTAACATGACCTCTAATTAGCATTTCAACCAAACTATTATCTTACCCGTCTTTTCAGGGTTTTATTTAACTCTAAAAATTGATTAGCGTTTTGCTCATAAAAGTTCTAAAACATTGTGAAAATGCATAGCACTTGCCTCATTGTGTTTAACAAACATGACACTGCTAGAAAACCTATATAAATGCTTTCTGTATAGTTAATATTGTCCCAAGAAAAAAAACTGCTAATCAATTATTTAAAACCCTGCTTTTTCACTGAACACTTTAGTCCTGGTGAAAAAAAAGTCTTCATAGTCTGGACGTCAAAGGAGTTTAGCTACTTTTTGACAGCCACTAAAGCCCTTAGGCAGGATAGAAAACAGCTGTTCTAGGGACATGGATATGTTGTTCATCCACACTCATTGGCAGGTATCCTTGCCGCTTTAAATCTTGCCGGAAGGTCTTCAAGCTTGCTCCTCCCACCCACCCGGGTGGTATAACTCTCGGCTCCGCCCCATGACGCCAGATCTTCCTTACGCTTGGAAGCTCAGGTTCCCTCCTTACAGCTCTGCGTTTGAGACTGGTTCCTATTTCTCCGTTTGCGGATTTAAAATAAATTTTGAAAAGACTTCAGTCTTGATCCTCGCGCCGCGATGGACAAATCGACTCGGATTTGGAGATGCCCATGCGGGCAGAAGATGTCTCGGACGGATCCACACTCCACGTGTGTTCACTGCTTAGGCCTTGAGCACGACCCGCGGGCTTGCGACCTGTGCTCATCTTTCTCGGCCTCGTCCTCGAAGACCGTGCTGCCCGATTGCAACTGGGCGTCCGAGCGTTTCCCTCCGGTGAAGTCCAAGGAGGCCGGTTGGCGGTGTCGGCGTTCGGCCGGATCAGCTCGAGCGGATGGTCGCCCTCGAAGGCGGCGCGGGCCGTATCTTCCTCGGCCGCGGCATTTATCCCGCTCTCTCTGGGCTCTTCTTACACGGCTTCCTTTAAGGAGCTTTGTCTGTCCCTCTCCACTAAAGGAGAAGGGCCTACGTCTGCGGGACCTTATTCTCGGTCCAAAAAGAGGGACAGGGGTAAGTCCCTCCGTCGACGCTCTTGGGAGCGGGAAAGGTCCCTCTCCCCGGGTCGTCGACCGTCGGCTTCGGTCGACCGCTCGGCTTCGGCCACTGGCCTCACGGTGTCCCCGTCAGGTCAGTTGACCGAGACTCCCACCGATGAAGTCGAGATTTTTCTCGACCCGTTGGACGGGCTGTCGCTTTGCAGCTTTGATTCCTCTCCTGCCCCCGGGAGGAGTAGGATCCTGCCTGCCTGTGCCTCCACCACGCCCCACCCGGCCCGCGCCACCACCTCACACGATGCTGATACCCCCAATTGGCCCGAGCCAGCTCTCCGATCTCGTGGAACCTCCGCCCACAGCCACCAACTGGGGCTCACCAAGGATTCTCGGTTGGCTAAGGGTCTACCCCATCGGCTGTCAGTTACCCTCACTCCCGACCGACCTCGGCAGGTGAAGGTGGCTCAGGCCAGAGGCAGTCTTCGAGGACTCTTCCGAGTCCGAAGATGATTCCTCCTTTTCTCCAAGCGACTGGACTTGGAGTCTTCAGGAGGTCAGTCAATGGACGATAGCCTGTCGTCCCTTCCTAGGACTGCTTCGGCTCATCTCGAGTCCACGGATGGAGCTCGAACCCGCTTCAAACGGGCCAGGTATCCCCTCACGGAGATTCTGGACCGAGGATTCTCGACGGAGGCCTTTCCGGTGGCCGAGGCCATAGTGGGTCCGGCACTGGAGCTTTGTAGCGCCTGCTTCCTGCCCTGCGCCGCGCCAGGATGGCCAGGAAGTATGCGGTCCCTACCGGTTCCTTGTCCGTTTTGAACACCCTCTGCTGAGGGGTTGGTTACCGACAGTTTCCGCGCAGGGCCGCAACGCCAGGGATGTGGACAAACCTCCTGACAAGGAGTCCAAGAAATTGGACTATGTCGGGCGAAAAGTCTACGCTGCGTCCTCTCTCGGCCTTCGTCAGGCCAGTTCAGCCGTCCTCATGGCACATTTTTCTCATGCCCTGTTGGGCTCCCTGGATGAGGTCATCCCTCATCTTCCCGCCGATCTGCAGACTACGGTTAAGCAGGTGCGGGACCAGGGCAGGGCAGTGGCCAAACAGCAGCTCCAGACTGCTTTGGATTTGGGGACTCATGTGCCAGATCGGTGGCGGCCGCGGTATATCGTCGTGGGCTTGGCTGAGGATATCCACCTTTGCTCGGATACCCAGCACAAGTTGGCGGATGTTCCCTTTTTGGGGACTGACCTCTTCGGCCCTGGGGTGGAAGGTCACCTGCAGAGGATCGAGAAGTCCAATGCTACCTTGGACTCGGTCTCTTCCGCTCAGAAGGACAAAGGCCACAAACCACAGCCTAAGCCCTTTCGTCCTTCTGTGCCCCCGGCGCGCCCGGCCCAGCAACGTCAGGGCCAGCAGGCTCGGCCTTGGCATCCCAAACCCAAGCCGCCGGCTTCCTCTAACAGGAGGCAGGGAGGAAAAGGCCCAGGAGGTCCCTCGGCCGGTCCCTCCTCCAAGCCTGCCCAGTGACGGGCTGAGGGGTGTCGCCCCCATTCCCGTCACCTTACCCCTGGGTCCCCCCGTGGGGGGACGGCTCCGGCACTTCCGTTCCGCCTGGTCCGCTGCTACCACGGACAGGTGGGTCTTGGAGGTGGTGGGAAGAGGCCTGCCTCTGGAATTGAGCAGGCACCACCCTTCAGGCATGCCGCCCTCGGGGCTTCGGATCCCCAGCTCACTGGCGGCTCGTCGAGCCGACATCAGCCTCCTCTCCAGAAGGAGGTGATAAGAGGTGGTGGACCCTCCTTCAGACCCAGGGTTTGTGTCCAGGTATTTCCTGGTTCCGAAACGGACGGGGGGCTGGCGCCCCATTCTCGACCTACACGACCTAAACAAGTTCCTAAAGTCTCGAACCTTCAGGATGTTCACTCTGGCTCAGATAATACCATCCTTGGAACGCGGCATGTGGTTCTGCTCTCTGGACTTGCAGGACGCGTTTTTTCACGTCCCTATCCGTCCGTCTCACCAGAGATTCCTTCGCTTCCGAGCGGAAGGATCCCTCTTCGAGTTCCAAGCCATGCCCTTCGGCTTGTCTCCAGCTCCCAGGGTCTTCACCAAATGCATGGCAGTGGTGACAGCATTCCTGCGGCGCCGAGGGGTCCGGTGTACCCTTACCTGGACGACTGGCTGATAGCAGCTCCCTCCAGGAAGGAGGCGGAGTGGTCCAGAGATCTGGCCCTCCAGGTCTGCTCTCAACTGGGCCTCCTTATCAACGAGGCCAAGTCGAACTCGAGCGAAGCAGGTGATTCTATTCATCGGGCGCAGCTCGACTCTCTTGAGCCAGGCGGCGGCTCCGGCGGACAGGGCCGAGGTTCTTTCCTCCTTTGCCCGATCATTTCTGGTTGGGCAATTCGCCTGCCGGGACTTCCTCGCCTCCTGGGTCTCATGGCGGCCTGCACCAGCGTGGTCCGTTGGGCCCGCTGGAACATGCGTCCCCTTCAGTGGGGACTGGCCAGCCAGTGGTCACAACGCTGCGATCCTTTGACCAGCTTGAGTCGGTGACACAAGGGATGTGGAACGCTCTCCAGTGGTGGACCGTTCCAGATCATTTGCAGGAGGGCATCCCGTTCGTCCGCCCCGAGCCGACGGTCTCTCTATCGACCGATGCCTCTCTGATGGGTTGGGGTGCCCATCTGGGGGAACACCGGGCTCATGGCCTCTGGTCCCCGCGGGAGTCCCGATGCCACATCAACCTGCTGGAGCTCCGAGCGGTCCGCCTAGCTCTCACCGCCTTTGCTCCGTTCCTCCGGGGTCAAGTGGTCCGAGTCCAGACGGACAATACCACGACCATGTACTATCTAAACCGCCAGGGCGGGACGCGGCCCATGCTTCTATGCAAGGAAGCTCTCCGCATTTGGTCACTGCGCGCAGCCTGGAGGCGGATCTCCTAGCCATTCACGTGGCAGGAGCCTCCAACACCCTGGCCGATGCCCTGAGCCGGATAGGGGCTGCATCCCACGAGTGGTCTCTCCTGCCGGAGGTAGTACAGCATCTGTTCTCCCTTTGGGGCACACCTCAGGTGGACCTGTTTGCCTCCATGGAGAACGCGGCTGAGTCTGTTCCATGCCCCCGCCTCAGCAGGGCTCGCTGCAGGGGATGCCTTCTCGAGGCAGTGGACCCGGGCCTCTTTACGCCTTTCCCCATTTCCCTTGATCCACAAGGTGCTTCTCAAGGCGAGGAGGGACAAGGCAGGTGATTCTGATAGCCCCAGACTGGCCTCGCCAGTTCTGGTACCCAGATCTCCTCAGTCTCAGCTCCAGGACTCCGGCAGCTTCCAGCTCGCCCGGACCTGCTCTCAGTCAATCAGGGAAGGTGTTCCATCCGGACCTTCAATCCCTGCACCTGACGCCTGGTTCCTGAGCGGCAGAGTTCCAGGCCTTGGGTCTTTCCGACGAGGTCCTCAATGTAGTTGAGGCGTCCCGTAGGAGTCGACCAGAAAATGCTATGCCTTCAAATGGAAAAGGTTTTCCATTTGGTGTCAGGGCAAGGCTTGGACCCTTCCTCCTGTTCCTTGGCAAGCATCTTGGACTATTTATGGTCCCTTTCTAGTCAAGGCAGGTCGACGGCCCTAAGGGTGCACCTGGCAGCCATCTCTGCTTACCGGGCGTGGGTCAGGAGGCAGTCGGTGTAAGCAGGAGAAGGTGGTCTGCGCTTTTTCAAAGGCCTTGATCACATTTCCCTCCAGTGCGGGAACCCCACCTCCATGGGATCTACTGCTGGTACTGGCAAGCTCATGGGCAAGCCATTGAACCTATGCACAGGTGTGCTCTCTCTCACCTGTCGTGGAAGACCGCCTTCTTGGTGGCTATCACATCAGCCAGAAGGATGGGAGAGCTCCAGGCGCTTTCCATCGAGTCTCCTTACCTGGTCTTCCACAAGGACAAGGTTGTCCTGCCCCACTCAATTCCTTCCGAAGGTGGTGTTGGAGTTTCACCTTAACCAGGTGTTGACTCTGCTGGTGTTCTACCCCAATCACACCTCGGAGGCGATATAGGCTCCATACTCTGGACCCTCAGAAGGGCGCCGCTTATTATAAGGAGCGCACGGCTGAAATTGGGAGAGGTTCGCCAGCTGTTTGTCACCCACGCTGAAGCCGCATCTGGCAGACCTGCAGCCAAGCGGACTATAAGCAGGTGGGTGACCTCCTGCATAGATTCTCTATAAGTTGGCGGGCATGGAGCCTCCCAGAGGATAAGAGCTCATTCTACCCATACTGTGCTGCAACGGTGGCTGCTTCCAGGGACGTCCCTATCCAGGAAATCTGCAGGGCTGCTACCTGGAAGTCAAACACCTTCATTACCCATTACCACATCGACCTTGAGTCACGCCGGGATGCTGGTTTTGGGGCCTCGGTTCTCCAGTCTCTCTTTCCCAAGTAAGTATTGGGGTGTGCGTCTTTGCCTCCCTCCTCCCGGAGAACTGCTAGGAGTCTGCCAATGGTGGATGAACAACATATCCATGTCCCTAGAAATACAGGTTACTCACCTGTAACAGGAGTTCTAGGAATGGTATATGTTGTTCATCCTACATTCCACCAAACCTCACGGCCCGGCGCGCAACCTGAGCTTCCAGCGGGCCAGATCTGGCGTCATGGGGCGGAGCGAGTTATACCACCCGGTGGGGTGAGGAGCAAGCTTGAAGACCTTCCGGCAAGATTTAAAGCGGCAAGGATACCTGCCAATGAGTGTGGATGAACAACATATACCATTCCTAGAACTCCTGTTACAGGTGAGTAACCTGTATTTCCTGACCTGAAGGAATGTGAGAAAGGATAATCCAGCATCAAAAAGGTCCACTTATTACTGGATAGTACAGTATAACCAGTTTGGTACTCTAAAGCTAGAAAGGAGCCCCTTGCTGGTGGAGGGCCATTCCACAAGCGGCACAGCTGCTACCATAACAGCTGTCAGGGATGTTTCCCTGTGAATCTCTAAAGCAACTACATGGACACCAGTACACAACTTTATGAAGCATTACACTCTGGATAATTTGTCCAGGGGTGATGCCAGATTCGGCACAGCAGTCCTGCAAAGTCTGTTCTTAAGGTAGGGTTCTGTGCCCACCTCCAAAGGTACTGCTTGGTAGTCTGCATACAGTTATGAATACCTGAGTATTACTGGGGTTGGAAGAAAAAATTACTTGCCCAGTAATCTTGTTTCTTCCAAGTGATTCTCAGGTATTCATAACTCTCCCACCCTCCTCCCCTTCTGGAACCTTCAGCCTCTGCACTCCGAATACTGTGCTCTTAGGGGCATAAGTGCCATTTCTGGCACACATGTTGTGATTGGGTTCCCTATTGTTGTCCCTCTCCCCTTTTTGGGTAATTTGGACATTCTAGGGAGTTCTTTCCTAGGTTATGCCCTTCAGTTGGAGGCCCTTTTTTGCGGGTTAAGGGAGTCATCTCTAATTATTATTATTATTATTATTACATTTAGTGTTGAGGGAGTGCCCTCTGTTGTTGTTAATATGGTTGGTATTATCACTATTATTATTATACTTAGTCCCTGTGGGCCTGTCTTTTCAGGTATCCAGGAAATCTGAAGGGTTTAGAACTAAGGCAGTTAGTATAAGGCAGCATTTGAAAAGTGGCTCATGCAAAAGATTCCATCATTTGCATATGTTCCAAATTCTCTCCGGGAAGTTCTACTTAAGAGGAAGACTGCATACAGTTATGAATACCTGAGTATCACTTGGAAGAAACAAGATTATTAGGTAAGTAATTTTTTCTTTCAGAGCTAAGTGGGCAAAAGCTCTTTGACCTAGGGAAGAGTGACATTGGGGGATCTTAAAGATCATACTGTCCGAGCTTCTGCTGGGGTGGTTACATTCATAGGGGGAGAGGAGCTTCAGTACCCCCATATATTACCATGTGGGTCCCAGCACTTCAACTCTTCAGTCTTCATCAGGGTGCTGAGGGAAGACTCTTAGGAGCTGAAGCACTAAGACATAGGTTTGAACTTAGGATGAGTGGTTTGTACTACACTGCATTTAATAATTTGTAAGAGGTGCTTAATAAACTGGAAGCTGCCTGAAATGTTTCTCCAAACTCCCTTGTGACTATGCTATCTACTGGACACTCCAAAATGCCTGTACCAAAGCCATCCGCCTGGCCAAAGTGGAATATTTCCAGTCCACCTTTAATGCTAACATAAACAATCCATCAAAGTTTTGGAAAGTGGTTCACTCACTTTTCTCTTCCCAAACTAAACCTCCATCTCCGCTGCTCAGAATAAACAACCAAATAATTGCTGATCATCCTACAGTAGCAGCAGAATTTAGTTCCTTCTTTACTTCCTGTGCCTCCACCCTGTTAGCCTCCCTCCCACCCCACCACCTCTTCCCTCCCTCCCTGATTCCTCCTACCACCACCAATTAGCGGAGAGTTTTGCCTTTTGACCCATCTCTCCCAACAACACCTTAAAGGCACTACTCTCTATCAGCCCATCTAAGGGCAGTTCCCCTGATGGCCTTGACCCTAAGCTGCTGTACCTCTCTGCTCCTGCTATTTGCTTCCCTCTCTCTGATCTCCTCAACCTGTCATTCTACACTGCGACATCCCTGAAGCCTGGAAACATGCTACATTTCTCCCCGTACCTAAGGGAGGTCATCTCCCATCTCCTGGGAATTGCTGCCACATCTCGCTTCTACCCACCCTGGCCAAACTTCAGGAACACCTTGTTCTCTCCCAGCACTCCTCCTTTCTTGACGACGACTCCTTCACTCCCTTTCAATCTGGTTTTCGGAATAATCACTCCACAACCACTTCCCTACTTAGACTCACTGACTCTATCCATTCAGCCATGGATAGAGGTCACATCACTTCTGCTATCTTTGTCGTCCTCGCCAAGGCTTTCGACACAGTCTCCCATTCCCTCCTCCGTGAAACTCACTTGTCAGCTGGCTTGTGTCTGTCTGCCTGCAACTGGTTCAGAGCCTACCTAGTAAGTAGAACTCAGTCTGTTAAAATAGCTGACTCTACATGCACTCCACTGCCTAGCTCTACTGGTGTTCCTCAAGGCTCCGTACTTGGCCCTCTCTTATTCTCAATTTTTCTAAACGACCTACCATCAGTATGCTCCTCATCCTCCATCCATATGTATGCTGACGACACGGTCTTGTTCACCTCTGGCCAGTCTCCCTCCGATGTGACTTCCAGACTACAGCTTGACTTCAGTAATGTTCAATGCTGGCTAAGCTCACATCAACATTTCCTAAATGCCAAGAAAACAGTCTCCATGACCTTTGACACTAGGCAGAGACTCTCAAGGCCGCCCTTCATTCCCTCATTCCACACCCTTGATGGGACAACACTAGAGGACACCACCTCTTTCAAATACCTGGGTGTTTGGCTTGACCAACACCTTAACTTTTCTGTACATATTGACACCATCCTGAAAGAACTGTGCCCCAAGCTCGGCGCCCTTTACAGGAACCGTAGTTCCTTACCGCTACCGGTTAGGCGTGATCTAGTTCAGAAAATACTCCCTATTTTTGACTATTGTGACATAGTCTACAGTGCTGCTCCTAAGTCTTCCCTTACCAGGCTGGATACCCTCTTCAATGCTTTCTATCGCTTTGCTCTTGACTTCCCCTTCCACACACATTACTGTACCTTGTATCATTCTCCACTTTCCCCTCCCTTGAATGTAGGCGTCTCTCTCACTGTGCCAAGTTGACATCTAAATTCTGGGTTGGGACTCTTCCCTCTTACCTCTCCTCCTTACTCTCTACTCCACCTCCCTCCTCCCGCTCTCTTAGATCTACTGATGCACGCACTCTAGCCATTCCCCATCGCTCTACCTCCACAGGACAGGAAACATTTTCCTACCGCTTCCTAAAGCTTTGGAACACACTGCCACCTCCTGTCAAACTTTTCTGTTCCCCTAACTGCACTTGTTCTTAGCCCCTCTTTCAACAATCCCCACCCTGACACATTATCCTTTAGCCCTACTTTACTTCTATTCTCCTAACTGTACTTGTTCTTAACCCCTCTTTCACAACCCTCCCAATCCCTTGCACACTATCCCCTACTCTTCTATCCCTGACTTACCTACTGTCTCCTAACCGAACCCTTCCTCTGATTACTTCCTCACATGCTACCCCCTATTATACCCCCTCCTCCCACCCCCTACTACAACACACTGCGCTATTTCGACACTGTATCATCCACAAGCTACTGTGCTATTTCAACACTCTACGGCTGTCCTTCTCCCCACAACCCCCTCTTCCCTCCCACTGATGCTCTCCTCTTTTTCCATTCCTAGTTTACCCCTATTTTCTCCAGCCTCCATATTCCTTACCCCTCATGGTATGGTTCAGTTTGGCCACTAGAACAAAATCATCCCATTCCAAGGCAAAAAGATGGGACTTCAGAGGAGCTGACTTTGATGAGATGGCCAACAGAGTTAAGCTAGCCCTGGCAAAAAGAAATGTGAGGGGGTACAGGCAAAGTGGGCAAGCATTAAAGATGCAGTACTTGAAGCAACATCCCATTGTGTTCGTGAGAAAAGGAAGTGAAAAAGAAGAAGGAAACCACTTTGGTTCTCAAACACAGTGGCAGAAGAGGTCAGAGCCAAAAGGCTGGCCTTCAGGAAATATAAGGGATGAAGATAGGGAGGCATACCAAACTTCCCTATGGGAAGCAGGGAAGGCAGTAAGGCAGGCAAAGGCCCAAACTAAGGAAACACTATCACGAACAGTAAAAGAAGGTGACAAGACTTTCTATAGATACATTAGTTGAAAGGAGAAAGTCCAGAGGGGGAATTGCTAAGATCAAAGGGGATAAGGGGGCGTGTGAGGAGGAGGACCATGTAAAAGCATCTATCCTAAATAGATATTTCTGCTCAGTATTTACTGAAGAGAAGGTGGGGCAGGGTCCACAGCTCTGCACCATGGACACAGGGGAGAGGGAGGTGTGCAGTAGTCCCTTCACAAAAGAAAGGGTCCTATAAGAGCTCGATAAGCTCAGGGTGGACAAGGCAATGGGACCTGATGGCATACATCCCAGGGTACTAAAGGAGCTAAGGGTGGAAGTAGCAGAGCCGTTATCAGAACTGTGTAGTGAGTCTGTGAGCAGAGGAGAGGTCCCAGAAGACTGGAGAAGGGCTCATGTGATCCCGCTCCACAAGAGTGGTAGCAGGGAGGAGGCAGGGAACTACAGACCAGTCAGTCTTACCTCAGTAGTGGGCAAGATTATGGAGACACTCCTTAAGGAAAGGATAGTGCAACACCTGGAATCCATAGGAGCACAGGATCCAAGACAGCATGGGTTTACAAAAGGAAGGTCCTGTCAAACTAATCTCATAGATTTCTTTGACTGGGTAACCAGAGTGGTGGACCAAGGGGGAGCAGTTGATGTTACCTACCTTGACTTCAGCAAAGCTTTCGATACTGTTCCATATAGAGGATTGATTAATAAGCTGGGTAGGCTTGGGGTGGGTCAGACGTTGGTCAACTGGGTGGCAAACTGGTTGACGGGCAGAAAACAGAGAGTGGTGGTAAACGGTATACAGTTAGAAGAGATGCAAGTCACAAGTGGGGGTACCTCAGGGATCAGTCCTGGGCCAGTCTTCTTCAGTATCTTCATCAGTGACATTGCAGATGAACTGGAGGGTAAGGTTTGTCTGTTTGCAGATGACACCAAGATCTGCAACAGAGTAGATGATCCAGATGGTGTGGGCGGAAGGAGAAGAGATCTGGATAAACTAGCAAAATGGTCGGAAGAGTGGCAACTGGGTTTTAACGCAGATGTGCAAGATCATGCACATAGGGAAGAAACCCTGAAGCCACCTATAGGCTGGGAGGAGTTGCTGGCAGTCACAAGGGAAGGAAGAGACTTGGCGTCATCATTACCGATGACCTGAAATCATCCAAGCAGTAGAGTAAGGCTAGAGGATGTTGGGGTGTATTAGTAGGGGTATCACAAGTCGTAAGTGGGAGGTAATAATCCCTCTTTACAAGACACTGGTTAGGCCCCATCTGGAGTACTGCATGCAGTACTGGAGGCCACACCTTCACAAGGACATTAACCAAATTGAGGCAGTCCAGAGAAGGGCAACCAAAATGGTGCAGGGACTGCATCAGAAAACATATGAGGACAGATTAACTGAACTCAATATGTATACCCTAGAGCAAAGGAGGGAGAGAGGTGATGTGATTGAAACATTCAAACACCTTAAGGGCATTAACAAGGTGAAAGAGTCTAACATGTTTCAATATAAGAAAAATAGCAGGACAGGAGGACACAGCATGAGATTAGAGGGAGGCCGCTTAAGGGGTAATGTGGGGAAGTTCTTTTTCACAGAAAGGGTGGTGGATGCATGGAATGGCCTACCTCAGGAAGTGGTGGATATGAATACAGTGCAGGGCTTCAGACAGGCATGGGATAGGCATAAGGGAGCAATACAGATGAGTATGAATAAATAGGCCATTGACAGAGCAAAGGCCTATGGCACATTCATAAGATGGAAAAAGAAATGGGCAGACTGGATGGGCCTTGAGGTCCTTATCTGCTGTCAACTTCTATGTTTCTCTTCTCCCCTTCAGTTACTTGTCACACTCCACTTCTCTCCCCTCCTTTTCTGCCTGGTCCTGTCACCCCTGCAGGGTTCTGTGTCATCCTGAAGGGGTATAGATCTTGGTTCCCTCACTTCTACCCCTCTTCCTTTCCCCCCACTTTCCAATCCTGACCCCCTGGCAGGGTTCTCTGCATCCTGAAGGGGTACAGATTGTATCTCTCTCTCCCCCCCCCACTTTCAAATCCATCGCCTGCCCCACCTCCCTTCTTCCTTATCCCCTTCCTCTCCTCCTGTTTCCCCTGCCTCTCTCTTCTCTACCACCCCAGTCTGTTTCTCTCCTCTTCCCTTCTGCTTGGTCCTAACCCCCTTGCAGGGTTCTCAGCAACCTGGATGGGTATAGATCTTGGCTGTACCTCTTCCATCCCCACCCTCTACCCCTCGTCTGGCCACTTCCCCACTTATCTTATAACTGCCCTCCCTTCGGTATACAATTAAGCAATAAGGCACGACAGAGTGTGGTATATCATGGGATATCATCACGCCTCGGGTGGTTGGGCACGAGACCGCAGGCTGACTGCGTCCAAGAAGTGACGATATCCCATGATATACCACACTCTGGAGTGACTTATTGCTATTATGAACTGGATTGCATATATGTATCAATAAAATATTTTACAAAAAGCTTTTAAAATGTTTTAGTAATGCATTTTGTAATGTGTAGGGATACATTGAAATAATATAGTCCGTTTGTTTTTGATGTGGGCAGTAGGTGGCCTTATTTGTTAGAATGAGGAAGAACTAGGTTGTGAAATTGAATTAAATTTTTTTTTTTTTAATTTGTAGTTGCTTGTTCAGCGGGTGACAAGGTTCTGAATTCCCAAGCAGTAATGGTGATGGCAACCCATGACGCGAAATCACTTTTTTTGACGTGTATTTTCCGAACATAGAAATTAATTTATAAGTTCACCCTGATGTCAAAATACTAGTGTAGTGCTTAAAACGAGTGTTATTTTAGTTGGGAAGTGCTTTTGAAAACTAAAGCCATGATTCTGAGGAAGTGCATCAGCGTCCGCCACAGATGCTGATACGCATGCTCGGAGTCTCGTGTTTAGCTTTTGGAAGGCAGTTGCCAGGTAAAAAAAAAAAAAACATTACTTTGAGTAATGAAATATTATTTTACATCAGCGTGAATTCAGTAGTTTATTTTATGTCCGGATGTAAGACCGCTGACCGAGCCGTAACACGAGCAGCTGAATCATGGGGAATTTTGTGTAAAAGAATGATGCAAGCGGAGTACGTGGAGGAGCTATTGTTGCTGCCGACTGTAAGTTCAGCGTGGCTGCCCGCTGTCGTGGGGAATGATTTTTTTCTGCGGTGAGAATGCTGGTGACTGGAGGGTTTCTGAAAGCCCGTGATGATGTAGCCGATATCCTGGCGGCTTCAAAACCTCTCTCGCCAATCAGCTTCACGTATTTACGATCCCCAGTTCATAACAGCACTTTGAATCTTGTGCTCAGCCTACTACTTCTAGCACTTCAAATGTGTTATCCATTCTCTAACCTTTACCCTTCTGGATCACCTGCTCTTGGGTTGTTGCAATGTATGCTATATCCAAATATGTTTTGTTTACCCTGTCCAGTTGGTCTGGGTTATTGTGCAATTGTGTTACACTGTTTTGTTTTAGAAATTGTACTTGTATTGCTATGTGTTTGCTTGTTCTCCCAACCCCCGACACTTCTTGATACAAGCTGTGTACAGCTCATGTTGTCTTTCCTGGTGAAATATTTTCCAAATAAAATAAATAAATAAATGTTGCTGTCTGAGCAGTTTTTGAAGTGGTGGAAAAGTGAGTACTACTGTTGACATTCTATTTGAGTTTGGGCTAGCCGCCCTAGTATAGCCGTGTCTGCTCCTGAGTGGGATTTGCAGCACCTGTATGTACGTACCTTCTTTCTTGGGCCTGTAGACTCCAGCCTCCTAGACTGTTCACCGTTAATACTGCTTGGTACTCATTCCATAGGTGCAGCATCATAAGAGATATTCCTAAGGAAAATAGAACAGTTACATACTTACTGTAACAGTAAATCTTTGAAAGAATCTCTTTCATCAGGCCATGCTGTTCCACGCTCCATCCCCCTAAGGGTCTAGGACTCTGTCAGTGCTGTCTCCTTCTCCCTCCTGTCTCCATCTCCATCCTATTACCACCCTCCTAGGCCAATCCTTAGACTTTGTGGAGAAATTCAAATACCTGGGTTTTTGGATAGACCACAAGCTATCCTTCGTGGAGCACAGTGAGGAGCTCTCAAAAAACTCAAGCAGAGACTCTGTTTATTCTGTCGAAGTAAACACCTCCTCACCCAGGAAGCTAAAACTAGGCTTGTCCAAAGTACTTTTATTCCTCTCTTGAACTATGGTGACTTCCTTTACGATCACGGCCCTAGTTCCCTGCTTGCCAAACTCGACACTCTTTACCACCGGCGTTAAGATTCATCACGTGACTGCCGTACTCTACTGATCATTGCTCCTTGTATTCCCTAGTAGGATGGCAAAAAAATGCAGCTTTCTGGACCTTTAGAGCACTTACTGGGGAAACTTCCTCATTACGATTCAGCGTGTCTGCCCCTGTGTACTGCAGGCAGTTATTCGTATACCACTCTAACTACCTCTAGAGCAAATCATGCTATGGTTGGTCATCTTTTAGTTATGCACACTCTATCCTAAGAAACAAACTGCAAAAAAACTGTAAAGGTAGTTCTCCCTGTAAAACACTCCACCTTTAAAAGACTTTTTGTACACTTCTTTAAGGATTCCTCTAACTGTTTCTTGTAATTATTACCCGGGACCTAAGGATGTGGGCCCATACCTAACAATGTTCTCCTGTTTTCCCCTTTGGCCTCCTTCGTTACCTTCCTACCTTAGCCCCTCTCCTCTACCCTAGCGGATTTATTGTAATTATTGCACATTCAATGTAATTAAGCTATATATATTTTGTATACGTCAAATGCGACTAATTGTGTTGTTCTACCGTTTTGTATATTGTTCCTTGTTTTATCATCTCATTTATGTACTATATTTCACTGCTGCACTGTAATTGTTTTATGTCCAGGTCCACCTAGCGAATGAGTTCATCTCAATGGTGTTTCGCCTGGTTAAATAAAGATTGATTGATTAAGATCTTTCCGCTGTTCTCTGCCTCGCAGGGATGGCAGAGCCATAGGTTCTGTCCTGGTTCCCTACAGGGAGGTCTGCCTAGCATGATCTCCGGTGGGGAACTGAGGAGGGAAGGGGCTGCCCATGTTTACATGGGAGAGCCACCGTCAGACTTTGTTGTGGGCGGCCCCTAGTGGACTGATTGCAAAAAGTTTCTGTGTGGTCCTAGTGCCTGGTGGCTATAAGGTGTGGCCTGATGATAGATTCTTTTCTAGATCTATTGTTATGGTAAGTATGTAACTGTTCCTTCCAGGTGTTGTTCAAGGTCACTCCACAAGGGGTATGGCCACTTCTGTTGCCTACTTCAAAAATGTTCCCGATGCTAGCATATTTGCTGCAGCCACATGGAGTACTGTTCACACTTTCACTAAACATTACATTAAACATTATTATCGTCTCTCATAAATATGCTGGCTTTGGACAGGCTGTACTGCAAGGTCTTTTGTCCTGATCATATATCAAACTAGTCATCCTCCCAGTTTACTTTGCAGTGCTTGGGAATTGTTCTAAAGATGTGGCCTAATGGAGACAATATCCTCGAAGAAGATAGGACAGTTATGTAAGAACTTTCTGTAACAGTAGATCTTTGAGAGAATCTCCTACATTAGGCCTTTCCCCCTTTTTGCTTTCAGTAAGGGTTATACCAGATTCTGTGCCTGAAATCTACTTCATGCATCTTGGCCCCATGCCTCTCCTTGTATGCTTGGTGCTGGTCTTGTCTCCTGGTTCCCCACAGTTGGAGGTTCAGCAGCTGAGAACTGAGGAGTGGTGGGGCCGCCCACATTTATACACATAGAAACTGCACATCACTATGGGCGGCCCCTCTAAGTTTTTTTTTGTTGTCCTAACTCTGATGGCGTATAGTTCCAAAGGTGTGGCCTTATTTGAGATGGGGGATACAGAAGAAAGACACAAAGACTGGAGGGGAAAGGGAGGTGACAAAACTTGGAAAGCTATGTGTACAAACGCCCACAGCCTGGGAAATAACATTTCGGACTTGGCGGGCTTAATGGCAGAGCCAGACATGGATCTTGTCGGTAATACCGAAACATGATGCATAGAGAGCCATGACTGGGGCATGGCCATACCAGGGTACACTCTATTCTGGAAAGATAGGGTGGGGAAAAAAGGGAGGAGCGGCTATCTGTTAGGGAGGGAATTCAAGCTACTGAGGTGTAGAGGATTCAGGAAGGGGCAGAGAGACTGTGGGTCACCCTGGAGACAGGAAATGGCTCCATCATCATACTGGTGTGATCTACAGACCTCCAGCACACGGGGAAGAACAGGATAGAGTACTGGTGGAAGCCATCCACAGAATGTCAGCTAAGGGGGAAGTGCTGCTCGTATGGGACTAGTTTGCCAGATGTTGACTGGAGCACCCTTGCTGCAGCCACGGTAAGGAGTAGTGACATCCTAGAAGTCCTGCAAGGGGAGTGTCTCCGACAGCTAGTGGTAGAGCCCACTCGAGAGGGAGCAATATTGGACCTGGTGCTCACCAACGGGGACAGAGTTACAGATGTTGTCATGGGAAGCCACCTGGGGTCCAGTGATCACCGCACGGTGTGGTTTAGTGTGAGAACAGTGAAGGAATCAAACCACACAAAAGCAAAGGGTCCAGGATTTCAGAATGGCTGACTTTGCTAAGATGGGCAAATGTCTTAGAGCAGCCCTGGCAGGGTGGGGGGGGAGTAGAGAAACAGTGGGCACATATTAAAGAAGCCTTAGCAGAAGCAACAAACCTTTGTGTCAGGCAAGTAAGTGAAGAGAAAGAAAAAAACATTGAGGTTCACAAGGGAGGTGGCCAGAAAGGTAAGGGTGAAAAGGGTGGCATTCAGGAGGTACAAGGATACACAAAAGGAGGGTGGCAGGAGACTGAATCTGGAAAAGCAAAGGGAGGTGAGAAAAACAGTCAGGCACAAATGGAGGAAAGATTAGCCCAGGCAATAAAGGAAGGGGATAAGGATTTTTATAGGTATATTAGTGAAAAGAGAAAATCTGGGGGAGGGATTGTGAGACTAAGAAGGGGAGAAGGAAGTTGTGCAGAGGGCGACCTGGAAAAAGCAGAAATTCTGAACAAATATTTTTGTTCAGTATTCACTGGAGAAGGGGATTCTAGGGACATGGATATGTTGTTCATCCACACTGTCTGACAAGTTCCTTGCCGCTTTAAATCTTGCCGGAAGGTCTTCAAGCTTGCTCCTCCCATCCACCCGGGTGGTAAAACTCTAGGCTCCGCCCCATGACGCTTGGGTCTTCCTTACCGCTTGAGGCTCAGGTTCCCTCCTTAACGCTCTGCGTGATAGACTGGATCCTAATTCTTCGGTTTGCCCGAAACTCATTTTAAAAATTTCAAGACTTCGGTCATCTTTCTTCCTCGCGGCTGCAATGGAGAAATCGACTCCCGGATTTCGGCGGTACCCTTGTGGGCAGAAGATGTCCAGGACGGACCCGCATTCCACGTGCGTTTACTGCCTCGGCCTAGAACACGACCTGCAGGCCTGCGAGTCATGCCGTTCGTTTTCGGCCAACGTCCTGGAGGACCGCGCTGCTCTGTTACAACTTTGGGCTCTAAGAAGCGCCACCCGCCGGGTTGTTAGCGAGGCCCTGGCTGCCATCACAAGAAGCTGGCTCGCTGAGCAACCCGAGCAGATGATCGCCTCGAGGAGGAGGCGCCCAGGCCGCATCATTCTTCCTCTCGGTCGCGATTTAACCCGCTCTCACTGGGTACCTCGTATTCAGCATCGTTCAAGGAGCTTTGCCAATCTCTTTCCACGAAAGGAGAGGGGCCATCGGGACATTATTCTCTGTCAAAAAAGAAGGACTCTAAGGGTAAGTCCCATCATCGGAGTTCGTGGGAGTGGGAGAGGTCTCCTTCCCCGGACAGCCGATTGTCGACTTTGGTCGAGGTTGCGGCTAGGGCCGCTGGCTTCACGGCGTCCCTGTCAGGCCAGCTGGCCAAGACACCCGTCGACGCGGTTGAGATTTTTCTCGACCCATCGGATGGGCTGTCGATTGGTGAGGCCGACAACCCTTCTTCACCGGTTCCCCCGGTGGAGACCGAGGACCTGCCTGCGCCCCCGGTGCCACAGTCCCCGGTCAAGGCTTCCGAGCAGAGGGAAGAGCGGGTGTCCCCCGCTCCTTTCCAGACCCATCCTCGGAAACACCGAGGATCTCGGTCTCTGACATCGTCTCGGTCCAGCCGATCCCGCCGACATCGGCGGTCTCGGTCTCGGCACCGAGGTAAGCAGCGCCACTGCTCGTCCTCGTCTTCCTCCTCGGAAGAGGAGAGGCTTCGCGACATTGTGTCGACACTACGAGGACCTGATGTGGCAGTAGTTGCTTTTGTCCGGGAATGCGACGCCGCCGCTTCCCCGCCATCAAGTGAGCTGTCACCCGAGCGGCCGAAACAACCCCTCGCTGTAGTCAAGGTGCCCAAGCCTGGGCCGGTTGTTCGGCCGAAACCAGCTGGCCCACCGATTGTGGTGGAACCTCCACCTCCACGACCAAAATCGGGGGCGCCGACTAAGGACTCTTGGTCGGGTCAAGGCCTGCCCCACAGGTTGTCGGTCACCCTCACTCCCGACTGTCCTCGGCAGGTGGAGGGTGGCTGAGGCCCCAGGCAGCTCTTTGGACTCCTCCTAGTCCGACGACTCCTCCCTGTTCTCCAGGCCCATTGACCTGGAGTTCTCCGGGGGCCAGTCGATGGACGAAAGTCCATCGTCCTTCATGGGTTTGCTTTGGCTCATCTCGGAGTCCACCGGGATGCAGCTCGAGCCCATATCCAAGTGGGCCAAGTATCCCTGACAGAGATACTGGACCGAGGGGATTCACCCACGGAGGCCTTTTGGGTGGCTGAAGCCATTGTTGGCCCAGCCTTGGAGCTCTGGCAGCGGCCTGCTTCCTGTTCTGTGCCTTCGGCCAGGAAATATTCAGTCCCTACCGGCTCTTTGCCCGGTTTTTTGGAACACCCCTCTGCCGAAGGGTTGGTCACCGACAGCGTTTTCTGGCGTTCTGGGAATGCTAGGGCGTGGACAAGCCCCGACAAGGAGTCAAAAAGCTGGACTCGCGGGCGCAAGGTATGCGCTGCGTCCTCCCGCCGCCTCCGCCAGGCCAGCTCGGCCGTGCTGATGGCACACTTCTCCCACGCCTCATGGGCTCCCTGGATGAGGTGATCCCCTCTTCCGGCCAACCTGCAGACCACGGGTCCAGCAGGTGCAGGACCAGGTAGGGCAGTGGCTAAGCAGCAGCTCCAGACGGCTCTGGACATAGGAGACTCCTGTGCCAGATCAGTTGCGGCCGCGGTGGCCATGCACCGCAGAGCATGGCTGTGGATATCCACCTTCACGGTGGATGCCCTGCACAAATTGGCGGATGTCCCCTTCTTGGGGACTGACCTCTTCGGCCCTGGAGTGGAAGGTCACCTCCAGCGGATTGAAAAGTCCAATGCCACTCTGGACTCTGTCACCTCCGCCCAGAAGGACAAAGTTCCGCCGACAGCAGCAGCACAAACCCTTTCGTCCTTCTGTGCCTGCGGCACGTCCGCCCCAACAGCACCAGGGCCAGCAGGCTCGCGCTTGGCATCCCAAACCCAAGCCCGTGGCTTCCTCCAACAGGAAGCAAAGAGGTAAAGGCCCAGGAGGTCCCTCGGCCGTCCCTCCTCCAAGCCTGCCCAGTGGCGGGTTGAAGGGGTGTCGCCCCAGCCTCATCACCCCGGGTTCCCCGTGGAGGCAGCTCCGCCACTTCCTTTCCGTCTGGTCCGCTATCACCACGGACCAGTGGGTGTTGGAGGTGGTAGGAAAGGGCCTGCCTCTGGAGTTCGAGCAGGCCCCACCCTTCGGAGCCGTAGCCCTTCGGGGGGCTACGGGGTCCGCAGCCTCTCTGTCGGCTCGCCGAGCCGATATTGCCCTGCTCCTCAGAAAAGAGGTGATCACGAAGGTGGCGGATTCTCCTCCAGACCCGGGGTTTGTGTCCAGGTACTTCCTGGTCCCAAAATAGACGGGGGGCTGGTGCCCCATTCTCAACCTGCACGACCTGAACAGGTTCCTAAGGTCTCGGACCTTCAGGATGGTCACTCTGGCTCAGATAATCCCATCCTTGGAACGAGGCATGTGGTTCTGTTCTCTGGACCTTCAGGACGCGTTCTTTCACGTCCCAATCCGTCCATCCCACCAGAGATTCCTCCGCTTCAGGGCAGAGGGATCCCTTTACAGTCTCGGGCCATGCCCTTCGGCCTTCCCTAGCTCCCAGGGTCTTCACCAAATGCATGGCAGTGGTGACAGCATTTCTTGCGGGCGCAAGGGTCCGGTGTACCCTACCTGGACAACTGGCTGATTGCAGCCCTCCAGAGCGGAGGTGGAGCCGTCCAGAGATCTGACCTCCAGGTTTGCTCTCAGGTTGGCCTCCTTATCAACGAGGCCAAGTCGGAACTCGTGCCAAAGCAGGTGATACAATTCATCGGGGCAGAGCTTGACTCTTTACGAGCCAGAGCATGGCTCCCGGCGGACAGGGCCGAGGTTCTTTCCTCCTTTGCCCAATCATTTCAGGTTGGGCAATCGCACCCTGCCTGGGACTTCCTGGGCCTCATGGCGGCCTGCACCAGCGTGGTCCATTGGGCCCGCTGGTACATGCGTTCCCTCCAGTGGGGGCTGGCCAGCCAATGGTCACAACACTTCGATCCGCTGGATCAGCTAGTGACAGTGACCCAGAGGATGTGGAACGTCCTCCAGTGGTGGACCATTCCAGCACATCTGCAGGAGGGCATCCCGTTTGTCCACCCCGAGCCGCGGTCTCGCTGTCGACCGATGCCTCTCTGATGGGTTGGGGTGCCCATCTGGGGGAGCACAGAGTGCACGGCCTCTGGTCTCCTCAGGAGTCCCAATGCCATATCAACCTGCTGGAGCTTCAAGCAGTTCTTCTAGCCCTCACCGCCTTCGCTCCGTTTCTACTGGGTCAAGTGGTTCGGGTCCAGACAGACAATACCACGACCATGTACTACCTAAACCGCAAGGGCGGGACGCGCTCCATGCCTCTGTGCAGGGAAGCTCTCCGCATTTGGTCACTCGTGCGCAGCCTGGAGGCGGATCTCCTCGCCATTCACGTGGCAGGAGCCTCCAACACCCTGGCCGATGCCCTAAGCCGGATAGGGGTTGTCTCACGAGTGGTCTCTCCTGCCGGAGGTAGTACAAGATCTCTTCTCCCACTGGGGCACACCTCAGGTGGACCTGTTTGCCTCCAGGGAGAATACGAAGCTGAGACTGTTTCATGCCCGCCCCCCTCAGCAGGGCTCGCTGCAGGGGGATGCCTTCTCGAGGCCGTGGACCCCGGACCTCTTCTACGCCTTGCCCCCATTCCCTTGATCCACAAGGTGCTTCTCAAGGCGAGGAGGGACAAGGCGCAGGTGATTCTGGTAGCCCCAGACTGGCCCCGCCAGTTCTGGTATCCAGATCTCCTCACTCTCAGCACCAGGCTCCCGAGGCGGCTTCCAGCCCACCCGGACCTGATCTCAGTCAGTCAGGGGAAGGTATTCCATCCGGACCTTCAATCCCTGCACCTGACGGGCTGGTTCCTGAGCGGATAGAGTTCCAGGCCTTGGGTCTTTCCGACGAGGTCCTCAACGTCATGAGGCTGCCCCGCATGAGTCGCACCAGAAAACGCCACGCCTTCAAATGGAAGAGATTCTCCATTTGGTGTCAGGGCAAGGGCCTGGACCCTTCCTCCTGTTCCTTGGCAAGCATTCTGGACTACCTGTGGTCCCTTTCTCAGCAAGGGCTTCGGTCGACGACCCTTAAGGTGCACCTGGCAGCCATCTCTGCTTACCGGGCGCGGGCTGGGAAGCAGTCGGCGCAGGAGAAGGTGGTCGGGCGCTTTTTCAAAGGCCTTGATCACATATCCCCTCCGGTGCGAGAACCTCCACCTCCGTGGGATCTACTGCTGGTATTGGCTAAGCTTATGGGCAAGCCATTCGAACCGATGCACAGGTGTGACATCTCTCACCTGTCGTGGAAGACCGCCTTCTTGGTGGCTATCACGTCAGCCAGAAGGATGGGAGAGCTCCAGGCGCTTTCCATCGAGTCTTCTTATCTGGTCTTCCACAGGGACAAGGTTGTCCTGCGCCCCCACCTGAAATTCCTTCTGAAGGTGGTGTCGGAGTTTCACCTTAACCGGGTATTGACTCTGCCGGTGTTCTACCCAAATCACACCTCGGAGGCCGAGTATAGGCTCCATACTTTGGACCCTAGAAGAGCGCTCACTTCTTATAAGGAGCGGATGGCTGAAGTTCGGGGAGAGGTTCGCCAGCTGTTTGTCACCTATGCTGAAGCCGCTCCTGGCAGACCTGCAGCCAAGCGGATGATAGGCAGGTGGGTCACCTCCTGCATAGATCTCTGCTATAGGTTGGCGGGCATGGAGCCTCCCAGAGGGATAAGAGCTCATTCTACCCGCCATACCGCTGCATCGGTGGCTGCTTCCAGGGACGTCCCTATCCAGGAAATCTGCAGGGCTGCTACCTGGAAGTCAGCACCACCTTCATTACCCACTACCACATCGACCTTGAGTCACGCCGGGATGCTGGTTTGGGGCCTCAGTTCTCAGTCTTTATTTCCCAAGTAGGGGTGTGCGCCTCCCTCCTCCCGGAGAACTGCTAGGAGTCTGCCAGACAGTGTGGATGAACAACATATCCATGTCCCTAGAAATACAGGTTACTCACCTGTAACAGGAGTTCTAGGAATGGTATGCGTTGTTCATCCACACGACCCACCCGACCTCCCTGGCTTCGACGCACAACCTGGCTTCCAGCGGGCTAGATCTGGCATCATGGGGCGGAGCCAAGAGTTTTACCACCCGGGTGGGTGGGAGGAGCCAGCTTGAAGACCTTCTGGCAAGATTTAAAGCGGCAAGGAACCTGCCAGACAGTGTGGATGAACAACATATACCATTCCTAGAACTCCTGTTACAGGTGAGTAACCTGTATTTTTTGTTCAGTATTCACTGAAGAAGGGGAAGGACCAAAATTAAGAGAAAGAAGCACCAAAGGAAGGGATGCGGACACCGGTCCGTTTATGGAGGAGAAGGTCCTAAAGGGCTAGGGGCCAGGAAAGCTGAAAGTAGACAGGGCAATGGGGCCGGATGGGATACGTCCCAGAATATTAAAGAAACTCGGAAGGGAACTTACTGTTCCACTGACAGTCCTGTTCAACAAATCAGTAGATATATGTGTGGTTCTGGAGGACTGGAGGAGGGTGAATGTGGTCCCTCTACATAAAAGTGGAAGCAGGGAGGAGGCTGGCAACTACAGGCCACTCACCCGGACCTTGGTGGTGGGTAAACTGATAGTAGTGTTACTGAAAGATAGGATTGTGAATTATCTTGACAGCAGAGTACGGAATCCAAGGCAGCATGGATTCACAGTGGGAAGGTCTTGTCAAACTAATCTGATGGATTTCTTTGACTGAATGACCAAGGAAATTTTTTTTATTTAAGTCTTTGAATGATGGGGTAGGTGCACTGATCCTGGGGACCGTCTTCAAGCATGACCCGGGCCACAACATGCAGCACAGAAGTCACAATATACAGTGGAATTACAAAGAGAAACTTAACACTTTACAATGATAGGCATATTGGCACAGGAAACATCAAATTTACAATGAGACAACAGTAATCATTAAACATATTACTCAAAAGTTGGCTCATACGGAAGAGAAATCAGTAGCTTGTACAGTAGTATACAGGGACTGACCACGGGACAAATTGAGTGCAAGCAGTACAAGTAAGAGTGACATAAACATGTGATATAAACTAGGAATACATAGGCACTGGAGAAGCGAAACAAGGAGAGGGGCAGGGGTGCTGGGAGGACACAGTGAAGCAGGAAAGGTGCAGGAGGACAGAACTGAAGCAGCAACAAAAGGTAGCAAGTAGGGCAGACTACTACCCAGGAGAGCAGAGGCATCTGGCCTCACTAGCCAGGATTTGAAGTGGTGCTTGAAAATGCTATGGGTGTCTAGGGAGTGGAGGGGCATTGGGAAACTGTTCCACAAGGAGGGAGCAGCAAGAGATAGCAGTTTGCCCCCCATAGCAGTAGAGACTTTTGGGATTTACGTAGGCACCTCCAAGGAGCCCGGACCTTCAGGAGGGATGCATATGGAGATGCCTCACCACATCTGAGGGTGCTGTCGATTAAGATGGCCAAGGGCATAGTCAAAACGAGAGGGGTGTGGGAGTCAGCCCAGTGACTGGTATAGGTGACAGTAATGGGTGGAGTATGGTGCCGGGAGAGCAAAACGGCAGACGTTGTTATAGGTTGAGATACGGCGTGTGCGTATGTTCAGGGACATTTGCGAGTATATTGGGGAGCAGTAGTCAATAATAGGTAGTACGTTTCCTACGGCAATAGCCAGACTGGCTTCACTGGTTAGGAATGATTTTGGTCGGTAAGCCGCTCCAAGTTTTTGGTTAATCCCAACGTAATACGGTGGTGACATGGTCCATATAGGAGAGTGAGGGGTTAAGGGTTATGCCCAAATATTTGAAGTTTGACACATTTTGTAGAGTGGGTCCAGCAGGTGTCAGTACCAAGAGGGTGGAACCAGACTTGGTGACGCTAGCAAGCTAGGATTTAGACTTGAAAAGCATTGAGTTGGTTTTATTTTCATTGACTAGGAGCTGATGTGACTGAAACCAGGTGTATGCAGAACTAAAGTTATGGGACAGGATGGTGGATATGATCATCCCATTGTCCGTCTTCAATATTCATTACTGCTGGGTGTAAGCTGGAGGCGCCTACCTGCCCGGGAGTTTTTTTTAGGAGGGGAGTCGACTGCCTATGAGGCTGATGCACTGCATGTCGCTCGAGGGTTGGCAGTTAGGTGCCACAGACTCCTCCTCCACCCCAGTTCTAGTCCTGTTTTCTCCATCAAGGTGGTACCTGCTGCACGAGTGACCAGAAAGTTTACTGCGTCAGAAGGCCTTTCTTCGTTTTCGACACTGTTTTTCCTTCTGTGCCATTTTTCCTCCATCCCAGTTCTGAAGTTCTCACCCGATGCCGATGCAGTTACATCCCAGTAAGCTTGTTCCTTTTCTTAAATTTCTTACTGAAGGCACCAGGTCTATTGCTGTAGATTTTGTAAGTTTGTTTCTAGGGACATGGATATGTTGTTCATCCACACTGTCTGGCAGGTTCCTTGCCGCTTTAAATCTTGCCGGAAGGTCTTCAAGCTGGCTCCTCCCACCCACCTGGGTGGTAAAACTCTCGGCTCCGCCCCATGATGCCAGATCTTCCTTACTGCTTGGAAGCTCAGGTTCCCTCCTTAACGCTCTGCGTATAGACTGGATCCTAATTCTTCAGTTCGCCCGAAAATACTTCTAAAGTCCTCAAGACTTCGGTCTAATTACTCCCTCGCGGCTGCGATGGACAAATCGACTCCCGGATTTCAGCAGTGCCCATGCGGGCAGAAGATGTCCAGGACGGACCCGCACTCCACGTGCGTCTACTGCCTCGGCCTAGATCACGACCCGCAGGCCTGCAAGTTATATCGATCGTTTTCGGCCAACGTCCTAGAAGACCGCACTGCCCAGTTACAGCTTGGGCGCCCGAGAAGCGCTACCCGCCGGAGAAGTCCAAGGAGGTCCGTTGGGTGGTGTCCGCAGCGGCTGGCTCGGCTGAGCAACTCGAGCAGATGATCGCCCTCGAGGAAGAGGCGGCCCAGGCCGCATCCTCATCTTCCTCGGTCGTGGCATTTATCCCGCTCTCTCTGGGATCCTCCTACACAGCTTCTTTTAAGGACCTTTGCCAATCCCTTTCCTTGAAGGGAGAGGGGCCATCGGGACACTCTTCTCGGTCCAAAAAGAAGGACTTGAAGGGTAAGTCCCACCGTCGACGTTCGTGGGAGAGGTCCCTTCCCCGGACAGTCGACACTCTACTTCGGTCGAGGTTGCGGCTAAGGCTGCTGACTTCACGGTGTCCCCGTCAGGTCAGCCGGCCGAGACACCCATCGACGCGGTCGAGATTTTTCTCGACCCGTCGGACAGGCTGGTGACGCCGACAACCCTTCCTCACCGGTTCCCCGGTGGAGACCAGAGACTTGCCTCGCCTCCTGCGCCACAGTCCCCGTCAAGGCTTCGAGCCAAGGGAAGAAGCGGTGTCCCCGCTCCTCCCAGACCTCCCTCGGAAACACCGGAGGGTCTTGGTCTCGGACCTCAGACGTGTCCAGCCGATCCTGCTGACATCGGTGGTCTCGGTCTCAGCACCGAGGAAAGCGGTGGCGCCGCTCATCCTCGTCCTCCTCCTCGGAAGAGGAGAGGCTTCGGCGCAAATTGCATCGATGCTACAAGGACTTAATGTGGCAGCAGTTCTTTTTGTCCAGGAATAAGCCGACGTTGTCGCCTTCCCCGGTCATTAAGTGGCTGTCACCTGAAAGGCCGAAACAACCCCTCGCTGTAGTCGAGGTGCCCAAGCCTGGGCCGGTGGTTCGTCCGAAACCAGCTGCCCCAACGAATGTGGTGGAACCTCCGCCTCCACAACCGAAATCTGGGGAGCCGACCAAGGACTCTTGGTCGGGTCAGGGTCTGCCCCACCGGTTGTCTGTCACCCTCACTCCCGACCAGCCTTGGCAGGTGGAGGGTGGCTCTGGCTCCAGGCAGCTCTTTGCAGACTCCTCAGAGTCTGACGACGACTTCTCCCTGTTTTCCAGGCCCCTTGACCTGGAATCCTCCGGGGGACAGTCGATGGACGAGAGCCCATCGTCGTTCATGGGTCTGCTTCAGCTCATCTCGGAGTCCACCAGGATGCAGCTCGAGCCCATATCCAAGCGGGCCAAGTATCCCCTGACTGAGATACTGGACCTAGGGGATTCGCCCATGGAGGCCTTTCCGGTGGCTGAAGCCATTGTTGGCCCAGCCTTGGAGCTCTGGCAGCGGCCGGCTTCCTGCCCTGCGCCTTCAGCCAGGATGGCCAGGAAGTATGCTGTCCCTACCGGCTCTCTGTCCGGTTTTTAGGAACACCCCTCTGCAGAGGGGTTGGTCACTGATAGCATTTTCCCGCGTTCCAGGAACACTAGGGATGTGGATAAGCCCCCCGACAAGGAGTCCAAAAAGCTGGACTATGCTGGGCGCAAGGTGTATGCTGCGTCCTCCCTAGGCCTCCGCCAGGCCAGCTCGGCCGTGCTGATGGCACACTTCTCCCACGCCCTCATGGGCTTCCTGGATGAGGTGATCCCTCATCTCCCGGCCAACCTGCAGACCACTGTCAAGCAGGTGCAGGCTTAGGGAAGGGCGGTGGTGAAACAGCAGCTCCAAATGGCTCTGGACATTGGAGACTCCTGTGCCAGATCAGTAGCGGCCGCAGTAGCCGTGCGCCGCAGAGCATGGCTGAAGATATCCACCTTCACAGAGGATACCCAGCATAAATTGGCGGACGTCCCCTTCTTGGGGACTGGCCTGTTCGGCCCTGGAGTGGAAGGCCACCTCCAGCAGATCGAAAAGTCCAACGCTACCCTGGACTCGGTCACCTCCGCCCAGAAGGACAAGGGCCATCGTCAGCAACATAAGTCCTTTCGCCCTTCTGCGCCTGCGGCACATCCGGCCCAGCAACACCAGCATCAGGGCCAGCAGGCTCGCACTTGGCATCCCAAAGCCAAGCTTGCGGCTTCCTCTAATAGGAAGCAGGGAGGAAAAGGCCCAGGAGGTCCCTTGGCCAGCCCCTCCTCCAAGCCTGCCCAGTGACGGGTTGAGGGGTGTCGCCCCCAGCCTCGTCACTCCCCGCTGGTTTCCTCTGTGGGGGGACGGCTCTGCCACTTCCTTTCTGGCTGGTCCGCTATCACCACGGACCGTTGGGTGTTGGAGGTGGTAGGAAAGGGCCGGCCTCTGGAGTTCGAGCAGGCCCCGCCCTTCCGAGCCGTTGCCCCTCGGGGGGCTACGGGGTCTGCAGACTCTGTCGGCTCGCCGACATTGCCCTGCTCCTCGAAAAAGAGGTGATCAGGAAGTTGGAGGATCCTCCACTAGACCCAGGGTTTGTGTCCAGGTACTTCCTGGTCCCAAAACGGAAGGGGGGGCTGGCACCCCATTCTAGACCTGCACGACCTGAACAGGTTCCTAAGGTCTCAAACCTTCAGGATGGTCACTCTAGCTCAGATCATTCCATCCTTGGAACGAGGCATGTGGTTCTGTTCTGTGGACCTCCAGGACGCTTTCTTTCACGTCCCAATCCATCCGTCCCACCAGAGATTCCTCCGCTTCAGGGCAGAGGGATCCCTCTGCGAGTTCCGGGCCATGCCCTTCAGCCTTTCCCTAGCACCCAGGGTCTTTCACCAAATGCATGGCAGTGGTGACAGCATTCCTGTGGCGCTGAAGGGTCCGGGTGCACCTCTGCTTGGACGACTGGCTGATTGCAGCCTCCTCCAGAATGGAGGTGGAGCTGTCCAGGGATCTGGCCCTCCAGGTTTGCTCTCAGGTTGGCCTCCTCATCAACAAGGCCAAGTCGGAACTCGTGCCAAAGCAAGTGATACAATTCATCGGGGCAGAGCTCAGCTCTCTACGGGGCAGAGCTCAGCTCTCTACGAGCCAGAGCACGGCTCCCAGCGGACAGGGCCGAGGTTCTTTCCTCCTTTGCCCAATCATTTCAGGTTGGGCAATTGCACCCCGCCCGGGACTTCCTGCGCCTCCTGGGCCTCATGGCAGTCTGCACCAGCGTGGTCCGTTGGGCCCGTTGGTACATGCGTCCCCTTCAATGGGGGCTTGCCAGCCAATGGTCACAGCACTCCGATCCCTTGGATCAGCTAGTGACAGGACCCAGGGATGTGGGAACGCTCCAGTGGTGGACCGTTCCAGCACATCTGCAGGAGGGCATCCTATTCGTCCACCCCGAGCCAACGGTCTCTCTATCGACCGATGCCTCTCTGATGGGTTGGGGTGCCCATCTGGGGGAGCACAGAGCGAACGGCCTCTGGTCCCCTCGGGAGTCCCGATGACACATCAACCTGCTGGAGCTTCGAGCGGTTCAGCTAGTCCTGACCGCCTTTGCTCCGTTTATATGGGGTCAAGTGGTCCAGGTCCAGACGGACAATACCACGACCATGTACTACCTAAACCGCCAGGGCAGGACGCGCTCCATGCCTCTGTGCAGGGAAGCTCTCCGCATTTGGTCTCTCGTGTGCAGCCTGGAGGCGGATCTCCTTGTCATCCATGTGGCAGGAGCCTCCAACACTCTGGCCGATCCCGTAAGCCGGATAGGGGCTGTGTCCCACGAGTGGTCTCTCCTGCCGGAGGTAGTCCAAGATCTGTTCTCCCACTGGGGCATGCCTCAGGTGGACCTGTTTGCCTCCAGGGAGAATGCGAAGCTGAGACTGTTTCATGCCCGGCCCCCTCAGCAGGGCTTGCTGCAGGGGGATGCCTTCTCGAGGCCGTGGACCCCGGGCCTCTTCTGCGCCTTTCCCCCATTTCCCTTGATCCACAAGGTGCTTCTCAAGGCGAGGAGGGACAAGGCGCAGGTGATTCTGGTAGCCCCAGACTGGCCCCGCCAGTTCTGGTATCCAGATCTCCTCAGCCTCAGCTCCAGGCTCCCGAGGCGGCTTCCAGCCCACCCGGACCTGATCTCAGTCAACTAGGGAAGGTATTCCATCCGGACCTTCAATCCCTGCACCTGACGGCCTGTTCCTGAGCGGCTAGAGTTCCAGGCCTTGGATCTTTCCGATGGGGTCCTTAACATTGTTGAGGCGTCCGTAAAGGAGTTGACCAGGAAATGCTACGCCTTTAAATGGAAGAGATTCTCCATTTGGTGTCAGGGCAAGGGCCTGGACCCTTCCTCCTGTTCCTTGGCTAGCATTCTGGACTACCTGTGGTCCCTTTCTCAGCAAGGGCTTCGGTCGACGACCCTCAAGGTGCACCTGGCAGCCATCTCTGCTTACCGGGAAGCAGTTGATGGAGCAGGAGAAGGTGGTCGGGCGCTTTTTCCAAGGCCTTGATCACATATCCCTTCCGGTGTGAGAACCTCCACCTCCGTGGGATCTACTGCTGGTATTGACTAAGCTCATGGGCAAGCCATTCGAACCGATGCACAGGTGTGACATCTCTCACCTGTCGTGGAAGACCGCCTTCTTGGTGGTTATCACGTCAGCCGGAAGGATGGGAGAGCTCCAGGTGCTTTCCATCGAGTCTCCTTATCTGGTGTTCCACTGGGACAAGGTTGTCCTGCGCCCCCACCCGAAATTCCTTCTGAAGATGGTGTCAGAGTTTCACCTTAACCAGATGTTGACTCTGCCGGTGTTCTACCCCAGTCACACCTCGGAGGCCGAATATAGGCTTCATACTTTGAACCCTAGAAGAGCGCTCGCTTATTACAAGGAGCAGACGGCTGAAGTTTGGGGAGAGGTTTGCCAGCTGTTTATCACCTACGCAGACCTGCAGCCAAGCGGACGATAGGCAGGTGGGTCACCTCCTGCATAGATCTCTGCTATAGGTTGGCGGGCATGGAGCCTCCCAGAGGGATAAGAGCTCATTCTACCCGCCATACCGCTGCATCAGTGGCTGCTTCCAGGGACGTCCCTATCCAGGAAATCTGCAGGACTGCTACCTGGAAGTCAGCACACACCTTCATCACCCACTACCACATCGACCTTGAGTCATGCCGGGATGCTGGTTTTGGGGCCTCCCGTTCTCAGTCATTATTCCCTAAGTTGGGGATGCGCCTTGCCTCCCTCCTCCCGGAGAACTGCTAGAGTCTCGCCAGACAGTGTGGATGAACAACATATCCATGTCCCTAGAAATACAGGTTACTCACCTGTAACGAGTTATAGGAATGGTATGTTGTTCATCCACATGACCCACCTGGCCTCCCCGGCTTCGACGCACAACCTGGCTTCCAGCGGGCTAGATCTGGTGTCATGGGGCGGAGCCGAGAGTTTTACCACCCGGCTGGGTGGGAGGAGCCAGCTTGAAGACCTTCCGGCAAGATTTAAAGCGGCAAGGAACCTGCCAGACAGTGTGGATGAACAACATATACCATTCCTAGAACTACTGTTACAGGTGAGTAGCCTGTATTTCCGGCATCATGTCTGGTTCGGGGGCCAGGAAGAAATCCAAAGTGGGCCATGCCCCCATGCGTCGGTGCACCTGTGGTCGGCATTATTCCGTTACGGACTGGCAGGATATATGCCTTCATTGCCTGGGTCCCAACCACAGTATGGATAATTGCGATGATTGTTTCTCCATGGAACGTCGCATTCTTGAGATCCACGCATTTATAGTCGGCAGGGCCCTGCCGATGTTCTGAAGACGGTGTTGTTCTAGGAATGCCATGGCTAGAACTCTTGACCCTGCCTCCAGATCCACGCCCAGGTCTATACGGCCCGGTGAGGAGGAAACTTCCTCTTCTGATTCAAGCCTTGCCATAAAGGAGGTTTCTTCCGCGGTGCCAGAGGAACAGCTCGGTTCCCCGGGTCAGGGTCGAAGCACCGCTTATGGTAGCTCGGGCTCCTCGGTGGTGCAGACTTCCACCGTGTTATGGACCACAGCGGCATGGGTCATATGTCCCGAAGCAGCGCAGTTGGCAGGGGGACTCCCAGGGTTGCTAGTCTGGCAGTGTGCGTGGTTTCCTCCTATTTGGAAGGGGACCACTCACTGGCTTATGCAGATTGGCATCCCGACTCTTTGGAGTCAGGGAGCCCCCTGGACGTGACACCGGGCGCTCCAGTGCTCATTCCTCAGGGACCCTGGATGCTGCGTTCTCTGCGGGACCACATGTGGACGCCGGTGTCAGAGGCCCAGTAGAGGATAGCAGTTCTGGTGTGCCTGGGGCGATAGTCCCGACTGGTGCTGTCCTGGCTACTGCGGTTGGGACAGGGACCTCCTCTTCTGCTGCCTTCCTCAGGGGCCTATGAGATTGGGGGATCCCTTAGCACTGGACTCAAGGAAGAGGGTGGCCTCGGAGTCTAAGGGGTTAAGAGGCCGGGGTGAAACATGGGGGCCCTCTTCTACTACCCTGAAAGGGGTGGGGAGGAGTCGCAGTGCTGAACCCTGGTTCTCCTCCTCTGAGACTCTGGAGGTGCCCTTATTGGATGGTACTGTTGTTTGCCCTTCTGGAACCATGCAAGCTCGGTCGCACCACAGGTGTGAACCCCCATCATGGCTCAGCCTGGATTTGTTCTCAAATTTGCAGCGTCCGCTGACTGGGTTGACCACCATATCCCCCTGTGCGGGAGGATCTACTGCGTGGTCTCAGAGGCTGGGCACTTTCTGTCAGGTGCTTCCCCAATCCCTCTGCAGACACCACCTCCTCTCCCTGGCCATGTGGGCCCTACGGGACCCTTAACCTGGGAGATGTTCAGGGCTACTGCGGCGGTCTTCCCTAGGTATTTCAGAACCATAGATGAGCAGGTCTTTCGCCTGTCTCCACGCCGGAGGACTTTGAACATCCGAGCTCCTCTACTTCCTCAGCTTCCACATCTGAGGAAGAGGAACGCTCCATCCACCTCTCCTCCGATGCTGATTTCACTGAATATCAGCAATTCGTTTCGCAGTTGGTTAAGGAGCTCCATATTTCTCATGTGGTAAGACACAGTATTGAGTGGGAGACATGCTCCTTTTTAAGTGAATTCAGTGCAGACCATCTTGTGGTACCTTTGTGGCCTATCCCCTTCCAGGAAGTGTCAATCCGCACCTAGCAGTCTCCAGCCGCCTCATCCCCAGCCCCAGCAGACTGCAGGAGTAGGTATTGCGCACCCCAGGAGGCTCTTGGTTCTCTGCCTCACTCACCCTCGGGGCTGACGGCTCTAGATACTACTTCCAGGCTACAATACCCAGCGCATGACCGACCACCGGATACGGACTCCGCCGAGTTCAACTGGTGGGGAAGAAAAGTTTTCTCTTCATCATATATACTGCTCTGCATCATAGCACATCAGGTTCACAACGCTACCTACAACAGACATCTGTGGTAAATACTGGCACAAGTGTTAGCATCATTGCCTGATTTCGGGGGAATCTAGGAATGCCATTGCCCTCTCTGCACAGGGTCTGAAGCTTGCAAGGCACCAGGTAAGGGCATCGTATGATGCAAATGAAGTGGCTTCCAAACTGGTAGGGACAGTGATCTGCATTAGGTGGATGGCATGGCTTTGCCTGTCTAGATTCACCTGTTGCCCGGCGTAGGGTGATTTCCTCCGCCTTCTGGGGGATCCATCTTTTTTCCCGCAGGGCGAGGAGGAATTTCCAGTGGCATCTTCCGGACCATGTTTGATACCTCCTCTGCCTGACCAGCCTTAGGCCAAGTATGGCAATAGGGTATCCCCCTCCTGCGTCTCCCCTACAGGAGGCTGAGGGAGACTGTTCCCTCAGGGCAGTGCCAGGTCTCCTCCGGGGGGGGCTTGGTACTCACCCAGCAGTAATGAGTGGTGAAGACTGACAAGGGGAAGATATGTAAATTACGTATCTACCGTAATTCTTGATCTTGTCTTGTATCATCACCATTCATTACTGATTCCTTCCCATCTTCCCCTCTTGGGCCTCAGCTTCTGGGCGCTGCCTCCACCCTGCTCGCCCTCCCCCTCTTTGAGGCCAGTTGGGGGCAGAGTCCCTCTGGTACCTCAGGGCCCTCTGTTTCCTTCTCTAAAGTCACAGAGCACCCAGCCTAAGGAGGGCGGCGAGTAGGGTCTTCGCCCTGGCTTTGGAGAGAACTCCCTGGGGTTCTCAGTGGGAAACACTGTGGGGTCCATTCCATGACTTGGCAGGGACCGTCCATTGTCAACTCGGTTAAGGGTGGGGACTTCATCAGTGAATCTCGTGGGAGGACCCGTAGGGACTCCCCACCTTTCTCTTTATATCGCTGTCCTCCTACTTTATAGGGGTTATTTGTGAACAGGGTCTTCTCCTGTTTAAGGGTTTCCCCTCTTGGCTAAGCCCTCAGGTGGTAAGCTCTAGAGGGCCATGCTCCAGGACTTTCATTCCGGGGCAGGGAAGGTAAGACTCCGCCATGCTTTATAATCTCCAAGACCATCTCAAATTCTCTTGTTCTGGACCTATGTCCAGTGGTCCCTGAAGTTGACTGGATCCTTAAACCTGTGTCTTAATACCTCCCATGTTTTTGAGGCTAAAAATAAGCCAGTGGTCTTCCGGATGAGCACAGTGGAGGTCTCTCCCTATATCTTCTATATTTCTCTTCTCATTCCTTTCTCTCTCTTTTGTGTGCTGCCACCCAGGGGCTGGGGCCCTAAGGCCAGTTAGCAAAATCCTATTTCCCTCTGTCCTCTGGTCAGCTTATTCCCTTTTCAGTTTATATCCTTTCCTTTTTCCTATCCCTGGGCTCTCTTGCCTCATCTTTTAATTTCTCTATCCCCCTTTTTCACTTCTCTCTGGCAGAACAGAACTGGGGTGGAGGAGGAGTCTGTGGCACCTATGCCAACTCCTCCCCCACCCCAAAAAAAAAAAGCTCCCGGCCAGGTGCGTGCCTCTGACTTACACCCAGCAGTAATGAATGGTGGAGTTACAAGAGAAGATCAAGAATTACAGTAGGTACGTAATTTACATTGTTCCAGGGTCTTGTCACTATAAAAGAGGACAAGGTCATCGGCATACAGCAGGGCATCATAAGGTATGCCGTCAAAGAGGAGGGAATTAGTGAAAAAGGAGAATAGCAACGGGCCAAGGATGGAGCCCTGAGGAACACCCGTAGTGACCGGGAGGGCAGAGGAGGTGGCAGAGCCAATGCATACAGACTGAGATCTCCTGGAGAGAGAGCTCTTGAACCACAGAGAGGTCTTCAGGGAGCAGCCAGGTTTATGGAGGGTAGAGAGTAGTAAGGGGTTGTCAACCAAGTCGAATGCTTTGGACAGGTCTACAAAGACGGCCCCCGTGTCTTTTCCCTGGTCCATGTTACGATGGATGTGATTTGTAAGTAGGGCCCGGGCAGATGTAATGCAGTGGAACTTGCAGAAACAGTGTTCTTGGCGTGACATAATGTTGTATTTGTCCACGTGAGGTCAGACAGTTGCTGGTGGACAATCCTTTCCAGATGCTTGGTAAGGTGGGGAAGCAGGGATATGGGCCTGTAATTATCCACTGATAGAGGGTCGCCTGCTTTAAAGATGGGCACCACCCTAGCATGCTTCCAGGAGTCTGGCATAGAGGAGGCGGACAAGGCCAGATTAAAGATGAAGGTGAGGGGTTTTAGGATGGCCGGGGAGATTAGCTTGAGCATAGCCAGGAAAAGACCATCGCTGCCAGGACTGCCGCATTTGGGTAAGCTTTTTAGAAGCTTGGCGGTGTCTTTAGTGGAGATAGCTCAGAAATAGAAAGGAGGGTGGGAGAGTTAGCGAGGGGAGAGGTGGTGGGCAGGTCAGTAAGATCAGGCCCACGGCTAGTAGGAGGCTGGGTAGGTAGCTTGCTAAGATGGGCAGACAGATCAGAGAACTTTTTATTGAATGCCTGGGTGACCTCTACAGAATCAGTCAGGCGGCCAGAGGTGGTGTCTAAGTGGATGGCAGAAGTTTGGGTGCATGAGTAAAGCAAGGAGCCAGTTGCGCCCCAGATGCGGTGTGGGTCCCCAAAACAGTCCTTTTGTTGTTTCTGGAAAAAAAATCACGCTTTTGAGCCAGGGTGGCCTGCTTGCACTGGTTTCGCAGGTGCCTGTATTGATTCCAAAGAGCAGGGGAGGGGGCCTTTTTATAATTCAACCACATTCTGTCCCGGTCCCTCCTCATGGCCGGATCATCTTTTGAGACCCAGCGAGTGCAACCACCTTTCACTCTCCGGGTAGTGAGGGGAAAGTGCCGATCTTGTAGTCGTAGAAGGGTTGCAGTGAAAATTCTTACGGCCTCTGACACATCCGTGAAGGAGTAGAGGGCAGACCAGTTAATTGTCCTAACGTTGTCTAGGAGGGTGGGAATGTCTGGGTGTTTAAAATTGCGCAAAGAGAGGAGTTTTGGTTGGGGGGTTGGTCTTAGTAGACCAGACCACACCTAGTTCTTTTCCCACCATCGACCGTGCAAGTCGGACCTCCGTGCATGCCTTCAGCTAGTTGACTGCCATTTTCTGTCACGCTTACCACGTTTTATTTTTTCCCACAAAACAAATCTTCTGTTTGCATGTCTTCTTCTCCATCCTCCCCAGCCAAGAGGCGTCAAGCGAAGAGTGCATGCAGCAAGCAGATCCCTCATAAGGACGGCCATTCGGCTTGCCTATTCTGCCTAGGCCCAGAACACGACATAGAGGCCTACCAGCATTGCCAAGATTTTAATTGGTGCACTCGGCTCTGCCACCAGAAGACCCTCAAAGCCATCTAGTTTACCAAAAAGCTATCTGAGATGTAGAAGGAGCTTCACCAAAAGAGTTCATCCTCTTCTCACAAAGAGAGGAAATTGAGCAGCAAATACAACCACCGGGAAAAGCACAAGGAGAACCCAGGTCAGATTCCCACTAGCGGTCGCTGACCAAGTCGACAACCACCTCTGGGTTCCCCCCCGCTGGGGGTCGGCTCCTTCCACCGTGGCAGCCCTTTCACCCTCCGGGCTCCCTGTGACCAAACCTCCTTTCTTTATTACTGTTCTTTGGGGCGTGGGACTTCATCTCCCGCCTCTCAAGTTTAAGCTCATAGTCCCTGCGGGCTCCCGGCCAGGGTGTCTGCAGAGTCCTCCCTGACGTCAGGGGCCTACTCCATCAGGTGATGCATGGGAACGATGCCTTCCTCCGGGAAGTAAGGGCCTCCGTCCTGCTTGGAAGCCAGCTCCCCAATTCTGGTGACGACTCCCAGGCGGACGCCAGCTGAATCGCCAGTCTGGCCCCAGCCTACGCAGGTACCTTCGATGCCGGCTTCCCCTTCTTCACCTCGAGTGTCTCCATTGCCACCTAACCCCCCCAAGTCGCTGGTTGGGCCTGACACCCACCCTCAGCCGATGCCAGAGGGCCCGATGGCTGGAGGTCGGGTCCAGATCATCCAATGCCAGATGGTTCTGTTCTGCTGGGTCTGATGCCCGGTAATACGGATTGACCTGCTCCAGTGCCCGAGTTACCCCAGCCTGATGACCAGACGCCAGGGCCCTCTAAGCCCAATCCCCTGACACTGGGCACACCAGCCCTGCCGCCCAGTTCTCCACAAGCTCTGAATTTTTTGTGGCCTGGCGGGCCTGTTTTAAAGACACAGAGGCTCCTAGGGAACCCTCCAAGCCTACTTCTCAGGGGCTACCTCTGGACAAGCCTCCGGTTCTCCCACCTACTCCTCCACCAAGGGGGACCACTCCCAACACCGAATGGGAGCGATAACCCCCTGCCCTTCCTAAAGGATGGCCGTGCAAGCATCCCCGTTTGCCTTCCAAAGATTGAGGGAATTCGGATGGTTACTCCTGTTCCTCCTCTTCGGGCTGTGACGACTCTGACTTTCCTTCGGAGCCCGAGGGCGGTAAGGGCACCACTCGTTCCCCGCCTGATGATCCATCCTTTATGGATGTAATGTGGCACATCCAGCAGTTGAATGGCTGGGACCCGGAGGAACTAGAGCGACGTTGATTAGCCTCCTTTCTCAGGAGGGAGGACACCCAACCTGTGGTGGTTTCCCTCTTGTCGAGTTCTATAAGGACATCAACAGAGTGACCTGGAAGCGCCCCTTTTCCATGTTGGCCTTCTCCAAGAAGTCAGACCGGCTATATTGTGCTCCCAGAGAGGATCCCTTTTACAGGGAGCACCCAGAGGCAGACATTGTTGTCATCAGTGTTGCTCATGATGGTTCCAGGTGCCTTAGACACCCGAGTACACAACCTCCGGACAAGGACTCCAAGCAGTTTGACCAGTAGGCTAAAAAGGTTTACTCGGCCACGTGTGCTATAAAGGTTGCAGATTTTCCTTGCCCACATGGTTCAATACTGGAACAAGGCGGTGGAGGTGATTCAAGCCATACCAGATGGCCCAGATAGGGTGGAATTGATGGCCATCTTAAAATCAGGCTTGGATGTAGGCAGGCAACCACGCCCTCCGAGCCTTTTACAATGTGGTGGACTCCGCAGGCAGGGCAGCGGCCTCCACAGTCTGTATCCGCCATTATTCATGGCTGAGTGTGTCCGGTTTCACTCCGAACATGCAATCTGAAATCATGGATGCACCTTTCAGGGGCTTAGATCTGTTTGGCGAGGACTCACAATGCATCATTACTAGCCTGCAGGAGTCAAGAAAAACTTATCAGGTCTGTACATACTTTGTACAAATCCTAGCCCAAACAGCAGTCTAAGCAGTCCTTTTGGAGGAATGCCAGACAGCAACCCAGGGGAAAGCAGCAGAGAGCAGGATTTAAGCAAAAGGCTTCCAGAGGTTCTGCCCCTTCCCAGCCCCTCAGCCTGTCTTGTGGCCCGACCCCCTCCCTCAGCCAAAGCCTATGGGGAGGCGGTGTGCGGTTGATTTTCCTTGCACGTAGAAGGATGGCATCAGATAACCACAGACCAGTGGGGTCCTGCAATTTATCGAAAAGGGCATACTCTGGAGTTCATAGAGATAACCCCAGATAACCCACTGGTCCTTTCCCATTACCCTCAGGCTCACAGCGCTCTCGCAGAGGAGATCCAGGCCTTCCTGCAAAAGCAGGCCATACAGCCAGTTCCTCCAGCACACCAGTGGAAAGGGTTTTATTCCCACTTCTTCCAGGTGCCAAAGAAAACCCGGGATCTGCGCCCTATCCTCGACCTCAGCCACCTGAATCCGTACATCGAGTACAAGCGATTCCAGATGGTAACTCTGGTCGGTCTCCTCCCTCCCCTCCACTGAGGGGATGGTTATGCTCCCTGGACACACAGGACTTATACCTCCACATTCTGATTTTCCAACCCCACAGGAGGTTCCTTCGCATCCGCCTCCAGGGAAGTCACTACCAATTTCAGGCTCTGCCTTGGTCTGTCCTCAGCCCCCAGGGTTTTTACCAGATGCCTCACAGTAGTGGCTACAGCTCTAAGGAGACAGGAACATTGTCTTCCCTTACCTGGAAGACTGGCTGCTGACCGCTCCCACCAGGGACCAGCTACTCCATACCATGCAGGCCACCTTCTTCCTATTTCAGGACCTAGGGATTACCTTAAACCTCCCCAAGTCCTCCCCTAGCCAAGCCAAGGGCTACAATACATAGGGGCAATTCTGGACATGGCACAAGGCAAAGCCTTCCTCCCTCAAGACAGAGCAGAGCACCTTCAGATGCACACTCGGCAGATCTACTCCTCTCACCTGGTTCTGGCCAGGTCTGTCCTAAGATTGTTGGGACATATGGCAGCCTCCATCGCTACAGCTCCCCTGGCCAAGCTGTACATGAGTGTGATTCAGTGGAACCTGAGAGTTCAATGGGATGAACGTTCAGACGACCTAAAGCAACTGGTCTTGATACAGGGTTCGACAGGCATTGGCATGGTGGTTGAATTCCTCCAACCATTCCAGAGGGATTTGCCTGTGGAAGGAATCCCCTGGTCAGATCCAGACCACAGATTCATGGGGCCAAGGCTGGAGAGCCCACTTGGGAGGTCGTGAGACACAAGGAACCTGGTCTCAACACAAGCTCCATCTCCACATCAACATCCTGGAGATGCGGGCAATCCTATATGCCCTCCAGGCCTTCCAGATAGTCTTGCCATCCAGCCCTCTTAGTCCAGACAGACAATACGTCAGTGGTCTTTTACATAAACAAGCAAGGGATGGACTCATTCTTACCCCCTCTGCAGGGAGGCCATGCGAGTCTGGTCATGGGCAGTAGACCTTCACCTAGACATGGCAACAGTCCATATTCCAGGTGGTAAAAATACCCTTGCCAACAGTCTAAGCAGGTCGTGGTCCAGGGCACACAAGTGGGAGCTTCATCTCTCCATAGTCAAGGAACTCTTCAACCATTGGGGACATCCAGATCTGGATCTGTTTGCCTCCCCAACCAACCCAAAACTGTCCAGTTCTAGGAGCTTGGATATATTGTCTCTCTGGCGTGTCCATTTCCTCTTTAAATCTTGCCGGAAGTCTTCAAGCTGGCTCCTCCCACCCACCTGGGTGGTAAATACCTCAGCTCCGCCCCATGACGCCAGATCTTCCTTTCCGCTGGAAGATTCAGGTTCCCGCATGCTACTTTAGCAGTTCATAGGCCCTGGATTCGCAACATCGTTTTTTACCGCAAATCACTCTAAAACTCGTCAGAGTTAACGACTCCTATTACAGCGCATCTGACATGGAGGACAGATCATCCCCCGGAGTTTGCCGGTGTACCTGTGGCCAGAAGATGTCGTGCACCGATCCCCATCTCTTGTGTGTCTATTTCCTAGGTGTCAGACATGACATCACGTCTTGTCCTCTTTGACTGGTCTTCCACAGGGACAAAGTTGTCCTGCGCCCCCACCCGAAATTTCTTCCGAAGGTGGTGTCAGAGTTTCATCTTAACCAGGTGTTAACTCTGCTGGTATACTACTCTAATTACACCTCGGACGCCGAGTACAGGCTCCATACTTTGGACCTGAGACGTGCTGTCTCCTATTATAAGGAAAGAATGGTGGAAATTTGCCGAGAGGTTCGCCAGCTGTTTGTCAGTTATGCTGAAGCTGCTTCTGGCAGACCTGCAGCCAAACAGACCATTGCAAGGTGGATTACATCATGCATAGGTCTGTGTTATGAGTTGGCGAGCAAGGAGCCTCCCAAAGGATTAAGAGCTCATTCTACCCGCCATACTGCTGCATCGGTGGCTGCTTCCAGGGACATCCCTATCCAGGAAATCTGTTGGGCTGCTACCTGGAAGTCAGCAAACACCTTTATTACCCACTACCACATCGACCTTGAGTCACGCCGGGATGCTGGTTTTGGGGCCTCGGTTCTCCAATCTCTATTTCCCAAGTAGGGGGTGTGTGCCTTGCCTCCCTTCTCCCGGAGAACTGCTTGGAGTCTGCCAGAGAGTGTGGATGAACAACATATCCACGCTCCTAGAAGAACAGGTTACTCACCTGTAACAGTAGTTCTAGGAGTGGTATATGTTGTTCATCCACACGCACCCACCCGACCTTCCCGGCTTAGGCGCACAACCTTGCTTCCAGCGGGCTAAGATCTGGCATCATGGGGCAGAGCTGAGGTATTTACCACCCGGGTGGGTGGGAGGAGCCAGCTTGAATACTTCCAAGATTTAAAGGGGAAAGGGACATGCGAGAGAGTGTGGATGAACAACATATACCACTCCTAGAACTACTGTTACAGGTGAGTAACCTGTTCTTTTTGCTCGCTAGATCAAGGGCCTGGTGTTTTCTGGTGAGACGTGTTGTCCCTCTTCTGGACGGGGAGGTTCCTTTACGCATTCCCTCCCTTCCTACTACTGCAGCGAGGTCTTTTCAAACTGCATTCGGAGGGAGCAGAGATGATTCTGGTGACACCCTTCTGGCCGTGTCAGATTTGGTTTCCACTTCTCCAGCAGCTTGCAGTGGAACCTCCAGTTTCAAACACCATGAAGTCTTGCTATATTATAACCATAGCAGTCAGCCACTGCAGCTGAACTGCCCCGGAGAGGAAGGAGTTAACTCCAGAAGATCTGGAGTTCTACAGCGCGAGGGCGCTGTGCCCAAAGCTCTATCTGGCAGTTTCAAATGAAACTGTCAGATTCTTTACTCCGCTTCACTGAACAGTCGCTCCGGAGATCAGCTCCTTCAGCTCGGTTCATTCTCGGTTCAAGCGAGTATTTTTCGGTTTTAAAGCTCTATCTGGTAACCGTAAGTACTAAAATTTAAGTCTGTGTGGAAAATTAATTATCGGTTCGGTTTTGAACCGATCGGTTGGTTTTTTCTGCATTTTAAAAGTGTACAGTGGGTTTTAGAGTGCGGTTCCCGGTTCTTATCGGTTCTAAATAAACCGGAATTATAACGGTTTTTTCAAATACCCGTGACACGGTTAGGAACCGATAAGGGTGTCTTGCCTGGCACTGCCATCAAAAGGGCAAGTTTTGGTTAGGCTGGGCATTATGTCTGAGAAACCCAAAAGAAAACCGGCCCACTGGTTTCAACACTGTGATGTCTGTGGGGACGCCTTGCCAAGGCTGACCCACACACCACTTGTGTTTATTGTCTGGGGCTGACCACCTCCTGTCAGACTGCCAGGTGTGTAAAATTTCCTGCAGCCACCCTGGAGAAGAGATTGGGCCGCTCAGGAGCGAGGAACCAGAAAGTCCGCTGACCGGATGGCCAGCCCGGTCCAGTACCCACTGGACCAGAGAATGCCCTCTGACCAGAGCGAGACTTCCTCGGGTAAAAGGAAGGCTGGTTCAGAGGAACCAGTCCCAAGTAAAAAGACAAGGAAATCAGTAGGTCTGGAGTCCAAAATTGTGTCTCCAACTGCTGCAGAGATGGCTAAAGCCATTCAGATTGTCCAGTCACTGTCTCAGGGATCTGTAGAACCACCAACAGCTGGTAAAAGGTTGGTTCGTTCAGTCCCAGTGGTTCAGGATTTTGAAGTTGAGGATTTTTATGAACCACAGGAGGGGGAGGAGGAATTTGATCAATATATGTGCGGCTGGGGGGGGTCTGGATGTGCCCATTGAACCGGACATTTCTCCAGACAGACCTTTAGAATCTCCTCCTATTCTGTCTGAGTCCCTTCTTTCTTTATTTTACAAAAGGTTGCAGAAACCCTCCAGCTTCCTTTAGAGGAGGCTGTGGATGAGCAAGAGGAGCCTGATTATGTGGAAATGATGGATATTCCAGAGTCTAGGAGGTTGTCTATTCCTTTGCATAAATCATTTAGGAAGCAAACAACAAAGATTTTAAAAAATCCTCATTCTGTCCCTCCTGTAGATAAAAAAAAAATGGACAGAAGGTATACTTTGTCAGGCTTGGATACAGACTTCCTTACTGAGCAGTGTAGTCATGTAGGTGTGGTACAAGCTGCAGCCTGTGACAAGGCTAATATTCCTCTGGCCTCACATCCTCCTGATAAGGATTCCAGGAAGATAGATGCCATGGCGAAGAAACAGTATATGGCAGCTTCTTTGGGACTCAGGCAGGCAAATTATATGGCTTATGTAGCTAGATATCAGAAATCTAGGTGGGACACAGTATTGCAGTTAACAAGCAGGCCCATGGCCAGCTGGCTAGTGAGTTGGAACAGGTGGCTGCTGATGGCATTGAAGCCTCTAAAGTTCAATTTCATACTGCTGTTGATGTTAATGATGTTTCTTCTAGGGTCATGGCCACTTCTGTAGCTTCCGTGAGGTTGGCATGGCTCAGATGCACTAATCTGTCCCAAGATACCAGTCAAAGGCTATGGATTTTCCTGTAGTGGGAAATTCTCTTTTTGGGAGCAAACAGAAAACTATATGAAAAGATGGATGAATACAGAACTACCTACAAAAGTGCCCAGGCTAAGGAGAAGCATGCCATGCCACAAGGCATGCTCCCAGAGGTAGGGCAGGCCTTTTTCAGGCCTTTTACCAGTTTCAAGCCCTCTGCTGTCTGCAGAGGGTTCTTCAGAGGCAGGGTAGGCGTGGCACAAGTAGGCCGTCCCCTCCCTCAGCCTAAGGCTGCTGCTAAGCAGGCACCTGATGGGGTGTCCAGGGCCGATCTCTCCTGTACCAGTGGGGCAGGTTGGCCTATTTCAGCGGAACTGGCTGTCCCTAACTTCTGGACAGATGGGTTCTGGAGGTAACAGGCCAGGGTCTGGTTCTCAGCTTCAAACACTTTCCAAAGATGAGAGCCAGGCATTTTCCACCTGCAAATCCTTCAGAAGCCCTTGCTTTGAAGCAGAGGTTTCTGTCTGCTGGACTGCAAAGCAGTGGAAAGGGTTCCTCCTTGCCATCAGGGCAAGGGGCTTTATTCAAGATACTTTCTTACCCCAAAAGACAGGAGAATGGCGGCCCATTCTAGATTTAAGATACTTGAACAAGCATCTGTTGAAACCAAAGTTCAAATGTTGACTCTGGCAATGATATTGCCTTCCAAAGGCCAGGGGACTGGCTAGCTTCCCTGGACCTCAAGGATGCCTATTTTCATGTTCTGATCAGGCCTTCTCACTGAAAGTACCTCAGGTTCAGACTGCCCTCAGGCCACTACCAGTTCAGGGCAATGCCCTTGACCTTACCTCTGCGCCAAGGGTATTCACAAAATGTCTTGCTGTAGTAGTGGCTCACTTAAGAAGGCAAAGGTTGCTGTGTTTCCTACCTGGACGACTGGCTCATTGTGGGTCAGTCTCAGGTCAGGTAAATCCCACTTGCAAGTCACCCAGCAGCTTCTCACTTCCTTGGGATTCCTGCTAAACTTACCAAAGTTAGTTCTGGAACCAGTTCAGGTCCTAACTCTCATAGGACGCAGAATTGAACACAAGGTTAGCCAGGGCTTTTCTTCCCTGGAAAGGGTGGACAGACTCATCGCCCTGGCATCCTCCTTACCCTGTGGGTCTCTCGACCAGCAAGGCATTTTCTGCAACTCCTCGGGCACATGGCTGCTTCCACAGCTGTCGTGCAGGGAGCAAGATTCCAGATGAGGGACATTCAGTTCCATTTGAGGGCCTATTGGTCTCAAAGGAAGGACCTCTACCAAGTTGGTCCCAGTTACTCAAACTCTGATCCTAGCCCTCCACTGGTGCAGGTCAGAGCAATTTAAGACAGGGGTTCCTTCATTCCATTTCTCACTCCCTCACCCTCACCACGGATGCCTCCCTGTTAGGGTGGGGGCTCACCTAGGCGACCTTGCCACTCAGGGTATGGTCTCCTCAGAAGTCTCTGCTCCACATCAATCTTTTGGAACTCAGAGCTGTCTTTTAGCTCTTCAGGTGTTTTCAGATTCTGTCCAGAACAAAGTGGTTCAAGTCAGGACAGACAATGCCACCACAATGTGGTACATCAACAAGCAAGGGGCACTCGGTCTTCAGCCTTGTGCATCAAGCAATGAAGTTGTGGTCTCTGGCTTACTCCCTGAACACCTCCTGATAGCGTTCATCTCCCAGGGAAGGACAATGTCCTGGCGGGCGCCCTCAGCAGAATTTCTCAGGGCCATCACGAATGGGCTCTGAATCCACAAGTGCTGGGGTCTGTCTTTGCCAGATGGGGCACTCCTCAGATAGATCTTTTCGCAGCCCCAGACAACCACCAACTTCCTCTTTTCTGTTGCAGGCCTCCAGTTCTGGGCTCAGTCCCTCTGGACGCCTTTCTGTTGGACGGAAAGGGAAGTTCCTGTATGCCTTTCCCCCCTTTCCTCTCCTTTTCAGGGTTTTAGTAAAAATCAGATCTCAACCTTGCAGAGTGATTCTGATTGCCCCAGATTGGGCCAGACAGCCCTGGTACCTCTGCTCCTGTCCTTGGCAGTCCACCCTGCCCTGAGCCTGCCCAGAGTCCACGACTTACTGGCCTGTGCAGGAGAGTGTGGTATCCGGACCTCAAATCCCTCCACCTCAAGGCTTGGCTCTTGAGGAGCTAGAATTTGCTGACTTACACCTTTCTCAAGGTGTCATGGATATTTTAAAGGCTTCAAGGAAGCCTTCCATCAGGGCCACTTTATAATTCTAAGTGGAAGAGGTTTTCCATCTGGTGCTCTGAGAGGCAGATTATCCCAGAATCTGCTGATCTTCTCATTCTACTGGACTATTTGGTCCATCTGAATTCCCTAGGCCTTAGACCAGCTACCCTGAAGGTTCATCTGCAGCTGTCTCTGCTTTTGTGTCAGCAGGAAGCCTGCCTCCTTTCTTCTCACCCGGTGTTCTCAAGTTTTTAAAGGGTTACTTCATACTAACCCTCCTTTTAGGGAACCAGCTCCGCATGGGACCTGAATATTTGCATTGCTCGGTTAATGCAACCCCTTTGAGCCTCTGTCTTCTGCAGAGCTCAAGTATTAACTGGAAAACCGTTTTCCTAGTAGCTATCACCTCTGCCAGGCGCATCAGTGAGCTACAGGCCCTGTCAGTGGAAGAAGATTTTATCTCTTTCCACAGAGATAAGGTAGTCCTTAGGACTAATGGAAAGTTTTGCCTAAAGGTGGTTTCTGATTTCCACCTGAATCAATCTATCTCTCTCCAGTATTTTTCACTGAGCATTCTTCCTCAGGTGAGAGAGACTGCACAGCTTGGATGTCAAAGAGCCTTAAGCTACTATTTAGAGCACCAGAGGTCATAGGTTGAATCCTCCAACTCTTTCTTACCTATAGGCGAGGTTGGCAGAAACCTGCCACTAAGAGAACAATTGCAAGGTGGATTGTTTCTTGTATCAATTCTGTTATCAGAAACTGGGTGGAGTACCCCCCTCAGGATTGAGGCGCCACTCCACCAGGGTTAGCTGCGTCTCTAGCGGCTGCTAGAGACATCCCATTCTGGAGATTTGTCAAGCTGCTTCCTGGAAGACAGTTCACACCTTACAAGCATTATTCCTGGATGTCCAGTCCAGGAGAGATGCTCGGTTTGTACAGCTGTGCTTCAGAGCCTATTTCCTAAGTAGGTTCTGACCTCCTCCATGGAGGTACTGCTGTGTAATCTGCTATTGTTATAATATAGCAAGACTTCATGGTGTTTGAAGAAAAATACTCACCTTAGTAATTGCTTTTCTTCTCCATGAGTCTTGCTATATCTTTCCACCCTCCTCCTGCCCCTCTCAGAACTTCTACTTGGGTGGGGTGGCGAATTGGTGCAAGCTACTGTGTCATGCTATTGTAGTTTTCCCTTACCACCTCTTTTCCTTTAGGTTAGGGATCTAGATTGTTTCATTTAGGTTATTTATATTTGCCCCCTTCCTGGACTTGAGTCTTGGGGAAGGGTTCATATATTAGCTCAAGGGTGGTAAACGAACCATAATACCATCAATTTTTGTTATTATGGCTCTGAGTGTTTCTTTGTTCTTTATATTGTTGTTATTACTACTAGTAGGTAGCCATGGGCTAGTGTAGTTTTCCACACAGACTTCCGTCCTTTGATGTTAGCCAGAAGATCTGACAGTTTCATTTGAAACTGCCAGATAGAGCTTTGGGCACAGCGCCCTCGCGCTGTAGAACTCCAGATCTTCTGGAGTTAACTCCTTCCTCTCCGGGGCAGTTCAGCTGCAGTGGCTGACTGATATGGTTATAATATAGCAAGACTCCATGAGAAGAAAAGCAATTACTAAGGTGAGTAATTTTTTCTTCCCTGCCCCTACTCTCAGACTTGCTGTCCCAGGAGCAGGAAACCATGGTCCATCCAGATCTCAAATCTGCATCTCCATGCATGGCTCCTGCAGACCTAGCTATATCCAGATTTGGGGTATTCCCCAGGGTAATGGATGATCTTACTTCGAGAGGGCTCTTGCAGTAGGTAATTACATATAGGACTGAGGCCGGCAGGCGGCAGGACCCCAAAGAGAAATTTCTAGCTAGCCGTCCCTGGCGAGGGACCGCCCCCCACGTCAGGTGACCAGCGTCCAGGAGGCGTCGGTATAAAGTCCCGGACGCCCGCCTTCAGTTCTTTCCGCTGTGGCTCGTTACAGCATCCTTGCGGAAAAAGTTTATGCTTCGTCAGCCCTACCTTCATCAGTTTTTACCCGAAAAATCATTATTTTTTGATAACGTCCAGTACTAGCATCTGTGTATGTCATCCCCTACACCCTCAAGCACAAGAATAAGTGTGATTAAATGCGGGCGCCCAACCACCGCACAAGGGGCGGCCACTCCTGTGCCTGTTCTGCCTAGGCCCCGATCACCCCGGTGAGAAGTGCCAGCACTGCCTCAGTTTTAAAGCGGCTACCCGGAAAAGGCGGCAGCAATCCCTTGAAGCCCATATTCTAAAGAAGAAAATGAGTTCTATGGAGAAGGAGCTCAAAAAGCTGAGGCAGGCGTCCACTTCCCCCGAAGGCCATTGGAAGAAAGAGAGGCACCAGGACAAGGGCTCCTCCACTGCTTCTCCCTTGGGAGTCGCTGAGACGCAGGTAACATCCCCTCTGGGGTATCGCTCCTCGACGGCTGCCTCGGAGGTTTCTGAGGGGGCGTCGGCCCGCCCGTCTGGCTCGTGCTCGGGCCTTGCGAAGCCTCGCAGTTAGGCCTCCACCCTGGTTGGCCGCAGGCTCGCGGCCTACCACTGTGGGCTGACTCCAGTAAGCAGGCGTCTGCTCCTCTGGCGTCCGCCCGGAGGGACAGTAAGATGTTAGGCCCTCCCAGGGCCAGCGTGGCCCCTCCCCTCCACCGGACCAGGTGACCACTCTACTCGACCTGACTCCGGTGATAGGCTCTCGTAAGTCGGATGTCGGCCTCCGGGCGCCCGCCAAGCTCGCCACTGCTTCACGTCGGCTTGTCCGATGTCTGGCCGGGCGAGGAACAGACGACTGACCCCCCACGTCCGTTGTGCCTGCCTCTCTGCAGCCTGCTGCCATCTGGGGAACCTGAGTCTCCCAACTCGACCCCGGGACTTTTCCCTCCGCCCCAGGCGGCTGGGATCCTTGCCTCCATCAGTCCTTCCTCCACCTGGGCGCTGGACCTGATGTCTGCTCCCAGACGCCCGGCTCGCGCCCGGTCCCTCTGGCATCGGTACCCCAGCGTCAGGGCCTCGTCGTTAGCCCCTGGCGTCGGCCTTACCAACTCGGAGATATTCTGCTCGCCCGGGCCTCCGCCCACTGGGCTCTCCACTATGGACCGCCCGTGAGGCCTCCGGCCGGGCCGTCTGCTCGGCAGCCCCGGCTCCAGGTATCCTCTGTCTTATCCGGCCTCGGTGTGCCGGGGAGCGCGGTGTCCCAGGCGCGCGGTACTGACGCCACAATACTCGCAGCAGGTTTTGGATCGCTCCATACGGTTATAACCTGTACCCTTATCCCTGCCTCCTCCTCCTTTCTCCTCCACGCCCTCGCGGCCGCGGTGGACCTGCAGGAGACTCTGGCCTCCTGGTGGGCTGAGGCCAAGGCTCAGCTCACCAAAGAGGTCGAGAGCCGACTTCCGGCGACGGTGCCGTCCCAGGTTCCCGTACATCCGAGACGGCACACTCCCTCACCTCCTGCGGACTCCAGGGTTCTTCCATCCGGGTCCAGAGAAGGGCAGGACACGCTTCCCCGGGGGCTTCCCAAGGGGCCCGTTCCTCCCCCGGGTCGGGAAAGGGAGTCTTTCTCTTCTTCATCCTCCTCTTCACCCTCGGACTCTTCCGACAGTTGCTCGAGAGAGACAGCGAGCCTGATCATCCGTGAAACCCAGCAAGGACTCCTCTGAAGTCTCCTCTGGAGGATCCTTCTTTTACGGAGTTGCTTAGGAAAATCCAGGAGGTTCATCAGTGGCACTCCCTGGATCCAGATCCTCGGCGTCTGAAACTCGCTGAACATCTGGATCTGCCCGCCACAGCTCCTACCTTGGGTGCCACCCTGGATAGAGCCTCACACCCGACCTTGTTACCACTATATGAACAGCTGGCCGGCCTTAGCCCCACTTCCTAGGAAGTCGAACCGGCTATATCAGGCTCCCAGAGGGTGTTGATTTCTGAATCTCACCTCGTAAACGACTCTGTCGTGATTAAGCGCCGCTCCGCGGCGGTCAGCCGAACCCTAAACACCTTAGCTCGTCACCTCCTGATGAGAAGATCCGCCTTCTGGACCGTATGGGAGAAAGATTTACGCTTCCTCCACACTGGGGATCAGGGCCCTGAACTATGTCGGCCATATGGGGGACTACCAGAAGGCCATCCTGACTCAGGCGGAAGCTAAACTGGACTCCTTACCTGACTCCCAAGTCAAGCAGGAGTTGGCTGATCTCGTCCACTTTGCTCGTTCGGCCAGTCGACACATGTTACATGCGACATATGATGCAGTGGACACTGCTGGGCGGAGCTCAGCTTTCGCTGTAGGCCTATGGCGTCATGCTTGGCTCCGCGTGTCAGGTTTGGTCCCGGAGGTGCAATCTGCTATCCAGGAAGCACCCTTCCGGGGGTTGGTGCTTCGGGTGATGTCAAGGCGACATCATCACCGATTGCAAGAGAAGGGGCTGCTCTAGAAGTCAGTTAATTCCATGTACCGTCCCCATCAGCAGCAGCAGCGTCGTCCTTTCGCAGACTGAATCGGCCAGGCGAAACCCCAGGAAAGGCGGGCCAGAAAGCGGGCCCGCAGCTGCTAAGCCCAGCCCAAAAAGTAGCGGGTGCTTCAGCTGCGGGCTCCCCACCACCTGACTCCTTTCCTCTCCACTGCCTCTGGACTCCCGGAGGAACCCCGGTAGGAGGAGGTTTCCTCCACCTTCCGGGATGGGAGGATAACCCTAGATCTTGGGTGCTCCAGCTTATAGCAGAAGGACCTCCATAGAGTTTCTTCAGAAACCACCCCTCACCCCTCTGAAGTCATGCATTCACTGGAACATCTTCTGTTGGTCCAGGAAGAAATCTCTGCTCTTCTGCTGAAGCAAGCAATAGAGCCTGTCCCCTTCATCTCAAGAGGACAGGTTACTATTCCATTTCTTCCTGTTCCCAAAGAAGACAGGAGATCTTAGACCAATTTTGGATCTCAGTTCCCTGAATCTTTACATAGAGTACAAAAGGTTCAGGATGCTCTCTTTGCAGAGCCTTCTGCCGCTCCTCCGGCCGGGTCAATGGCTTTGTGCTCTGGATATGCAGGATGCTTACCTGCACATTCCCATGCGCCCATCTCATTGCAAATACCTTCATTTTGCATTCCAGGGGGACCACTGCCAGTTCAAGGCGCTCCCGTTTGGTCTATCCTCGACCCCCCGAGTATTTACCAAATGCCTGGCAGTGGTGGCAGCCCACCTACATACCAGGGGAGTGCAGGTTTTCCCGTACCTAGACGACTGGTTCCTGCCAGCCTCGTCCAGGGAGGAACTCCTGCGTTTCCTCTCCCTTACCCAGCAGGTTTTTGCCTGCCTGGGTATTACCATCAATCATTCCAAGTCTCATCTGGACCCATGCCAGAGGCTACAGTTTATTGGGGCGATCCTCGATACGACCATGGGCAAGGCCTTCCTGCCTCCGGACAGGGCGGCCACCCTTCAGACCCAAATAAGTCTGTTGTCCAACCGCAGGATTGTCTCTGCGAGGTCGGTTCTTCGCCTTCTCGGGCTTATGGCGGCTGCTATCCCGACGGTACCTCGCGCTCGACTCCACTTGAGGATCTCTCAGTGGACTTTACGCTCTCAGTGGGATCAGCTAGTGGACGACCTAGGTCACTCAGTTCTGATCTCCTCACCGATGTTGCGAGACTTACAATGGTGGATGGTTCGAGAGAACCTATTTCGGGAAGTTCCTTTCTTTCATCCTACCCCCTTCCAGACTCTAACCACAGACGCCTCGGGCGAAGGTTGGGAAGCCCATCTAGGCCCTCATCAGACCCAGGGCTCCTGGTCCAAGCTAGAACAAGCTCTCCACATCAATGTGCGAGCTTGAGCGATGTTATCGCTCTCAAGCCCTTCATCAATACATCCTTCCGCCACCTAGCTGTCAGGCCGGACAACATGTGCGTGGTGTGGTACATCAACAAGCGGGGGGACTGGTCCTACCCTCTCATGCAGGAGGCAGTGAGGTTTGGAATTGGGCAACACAACACGACCTTCACCTCCACGGCAATTCACGTTCCGGAGTCGACAACACCCTGGCAGACAAGCTAGTCGCTCTTCTGCTCTGACTCACGAGTGGAACTGGACCAAGGGTCCTAGACAGTATCTTCCAACTTTGAGGAACACCACAGGTCGACCTGTTCACATCCCCCTAAGCATAAAACTTCCCATCTTCTGCGCTTGTTCCAGAGCGGTGCACCTTGAAGCTCCTGTCTCTAGACTGGAAGGACAGATTAGTCTATGCCTTTTCCAATTCCACTTGTCCCACGAGTCTTGCAGAAACTAGCTTCAGAAGGAGCGAGAATGATTCTGATCGCTCCTTTCTGGCCCAGGCAAATCTGGTTCTCTCTTCTACAACAATATTCAGAGGATCCTCCTCTTCCTCCATCTCGAGGTTTGTTGACCCAGGATCAGGGGACCCTGGTCCTTCCAGGCCTCAAATCTCTTCAACTGCATGCATGGCTCCTACAGACCTAGCCCAATCCCGTTTTGGAGTGTCTCCCAAAGTGGCGGAGATTTTAGTGGAGGCCAGAAACCTCCACCAGATCCACTTATGCCATGAAGTGAAAAAGATTCACTATGTGGGCGCCTCCAAGAACATGGAACCTTTCTCCTGTTCAGCAGGGCTTCTGCTGGAGTATCTCGTCATCTGTTTGACCTGGGTCTCAGCCATTCCTCTCTGAAGGTAACATGGCGCCATTTGACCTATCATGTTCCTTAGCAAGCCAGACTTTTGCTCAACTGGAGATCTCCAGACCTTTCTCAGAGGGTCCTCCATCAGAGGCCCCATCCGTCTCCTGCTCCCCTTGGGACTTGAACTTTGTTCTCGAGAAACTTCTCTTCCTCGCTTCAGACCTACAGCTTCTACGTATTTGAAGTTAATTTAATGAAGGCAGCTCTTCTTGGTGGCCATTACTTGGCTCTGAAGAATCTCCGAGCTCCAGGCCCCATGTGTAAAATCCCTACTTGATTTTGCCAAGGAACGAGTTGCTCTCAGACCTAATCCCAAGTTTCTACCCAAAGTAGTAGCCGAGTCTACCTTAAATCAGTCCATAGAGTTACCTGCCTTTTTACGCAGTACTCTAATCAAGGGGAGTATTTACTCCATACTATGGATGTTCACCGGATTCTGAGATACTACACCAACAGGACGAAGGATCTCAGAAAGACTGATCAGTTGTTCATCTCTTTTGCTCACAAAAGCGAAGGCAATGCTGTTTCCAAGCAATGCCTGTCTAAATGGTTGGCTCATTGCACCACTTTCTGTTATGACAAGTACAACAAGACCCTCCCGGGTCAAGTCAGGGGCCACTCAACAAGAGGAGTAGCTGCCTCAGCGGCTTGTTTCAAGAATGTGTCTGCAGCAGACATCTCGCTGCGCACCTGGACCTCCGTCCATACCTTTCTGAAACACTACAGTTTGGATGTTGCCTCTGCAGAGAGCAGACTTGGCTGGCTGTTTTGCAAGGCCTCCTATCTTGAGACTTGCACAACCAGAACTACCTTCTGAGTAGTTTCCTCCTCCGGTGCCTCTCTTTGTTCCAGACTGCTTGGGATTCAGTCCTATGTAATACCTACTGCAAGAGCCCTCTCAAAGTAAGATAGTACAGTTACGTAAGAACTTACCGTAACAGTAGATCTTCGAGGAGGCTCTTACGATGAACTATGCTCCACCCTCCATCCCGCTAGGCTTTTAGCTCCTTTTCCATTGAGGGAAATATCCGCTCCTCTCTCGTCCAGCCTCTTTTGGCCTGTGGCGGGAAGAATGGAAGAAGCGAGGCGTCCAGGACCGCCCCTTTATACTGATGTCTCCTGACGCCGGTTACCTGACGTGGGGGCGGTCCCTCGCCAGGGACTGCTAGGTAGAAATTTTTCCGTGGGGTCCTGCCGCCTGCCAGCTTCAGTCCTATATGTAATTACCTACTGCAAGAGCCTCTCTCGAAGATCTACTGTTACGGTAAGTTCTTACATAACTGTACTTTTTTTGTGGCCGCTAGGAAACCTTGCACTAGGGCCAGTTACTCTATGAAATGGAAGTTCTGCATCTGGGCCACAGCCCGGCATTTACACCCCTTCACCTGCCTGGTGAATTTGGTTCTGGAGTAGCTCCTCTCCCTGTCTGACGCAGGACTAAGCTACTCCTTGCTCAAGGTGCACCTATCTGCCATTTCAGTCTACCATGCACCTACTGAGGGCAATACTCTTGCCCAGACTGATCTTCCCTATACATACGGGGCATTCTGCACTTGAAGCCTCCCATCTGCGTCCCTGTCCTGCCTGGGATCTTTTGTTTGTTTTAGAAAAACTTACCTTGCCTCCCTTTGAACCTGCCGCAAATCGCGAGCTACGCTTTCTGTCATGGAAAGTGTTACTTTTAGTTGCCATTACTTCCGCTCAAAGGATTTCCGAGCTTCAGGCCCTGATGTGTAAGGAGCCTTATTTAGTTTTCCACAAGAACAGGATATCCTTGTGGACTAATCCTAAGTTTCTTCCCAAGGTGATGTCAGAATTTAGTTTTAATCAGGACATCCACCTTCCAGTCTACTGCCCAGAGTGCTTGAACCGAGGGGAGGCACCACTTCATACTCTGGATGTTCATAGTGTGCTCTTTTATTACTTGGAGTGCACCTGAGCCTTTAGAAAGTCTGACCAGTTTGTGTCCTTCGTGCCTAGAATGGAAGGGCTCCTGTTTCTAAGCAGTGTTTATCCAAATGGTTGGTTAATTGCATTGCTCTGTAAGGGGTGACTCAACCAGGAGCATGGCTGCTTCATTTGCCTCCTTGAGGAACATGTCGGCTGGCGACATTTGTGCAGCTGCTAATTGGAATTCTGTCCACACCTTTGTCAAGTACTACAGTTTGGGCATGACATTGCATCTCGAGACAGAGCAGGCTTCGGACTAGTTGTCCTTCTGGGCCTCCTGTCTTAATCCTCTTTGGGAGACTTCTACCTCCACCCAGCTGACCGGATTCTCTCCTTACTGCTTAGGACTCAGTCCTAAAAGTGTTACCTGCTGCAAGAGCCCCCTCAAAGTAAGATAGTACAGTTATGTAAGAACTTACCATAACAGTAGATCCTCAAGAGGAGCTCTTGGCAGCATGTACTATTTTCCCGCCCACCTTCCCCTGGTTAGCTGCTTCTCCATCATGGATACCATTGTTTTTCCTCAGTTAAGAGGAACTTCCGCAATTCTCCATGTTTACTCACTTGCCGGGGTCTCCGGCGGGAGAACTAGGGATGGGCTGGATCACCCCTTTTATACCATACGTGATGTCTGGGGCGGGCCGATGTCGGGGAAGGTCCCCACTGTATACTGCTAGCTAGAAGTTTTCTTTGGGGTCCTGGCACCTGCCAGCTTCAGTCATAAAGGTGTTACCTGCTGCAAGAGCTCCTCTCGAAGATCTACTGTTACGGTATTTTCTAGGAGTGGTATATGATGTACTTCCACACAACCCACCCGACCTCCCCTGGCAAGTGGCACACTGGTCTAACTTCCATCAGGTCAGACCTGACATCACGGGGTGGTGCCGAGGAGGATACCACCCGGGTAGGTGGGAGGAGCCAGCTTGAAGATCTTCTGGCCAAATTTACAGGGGAAAGGAATTCTGCCAGAAGTGTGAATGTACGCCATATACCATTCCTAGAACTACAGTTACAGGTGAGTAACTTATTTTTTCTGTCTTTATACTCGGTTGTCCGGATGTGTACTGTAACCTTGGAGTCTGAGGATACATCGTATAGACACAGATATGTCATAAGAACTCATCAGAAAATCCTGCAACAAATGATAGTCTGCTATGTGTCTATTAAAGGATTTATTTAGATTTAATTGAAATCAGTAATAGTGTCCATAATGACAATTACAAGAGGCAATTAGTAAAGTGGTTGTTAAATGATTTTAAATATACTTTGAATTCTATTTAATTGTGTGTGTAACTTGCACATTGACAGATTATGAATAAGAGGAGCACTTTAATGTCAGTGCGGTCTATCTTGATAAAGTGCCATGTACAGGTGTGAAATGTTGATGTGTGTCATCTGCAGTATCATCTTTTAACTTTTTTTGCTATGTAGCAAGATCAAAATGAATTTTTCTGTGTCACCGTAGCGCTTTCTGGTGATTTAAATAGTACTGGGTCCTGAGTGCAGGGTAGTTCGGTGCTTGCGTTCTCTAGTTTTACTGACACAGCAGCCCTTTTCCCAGCTTTGAGCTACTTTGTCTGCGTGTGGCACCAGCGGGAACCTTAGGTGTTGTGGGCAAAGTGGAAAGTCTGGAATTGCAAAGGTTCTCAAATTGACTACTTTAACTGAGCCTGTTCTTTGTAAGTAAGGTAATAGGGTTATATAGTTAGGTTACACACTGTTTTTTAAAGCAACTCTAACTCACTTTTTGGTTTTTACAGGCCAGTTCTTTATTGTGGAGGCTGACATCAAAGAGTTCACCCAGAAGGCCGTAGACAAGCGGTTTCAAGGCATATTGAGTATCTTACGTCACTGCCAGCGAACACGTGAGATCCGAGGTGGAAGAGTTGTCCGTTATGTTATCTTGTAACCATTAGAAGAGCCCGAAGAAACTGTTGCATTTAAAAGAATTATGCCTTATTAAATATTACGTACTGTATTTGTATTTTTTTTTAAACTCAACTTTGTTCAAGAAATTAAAACCGTGTACATATATTGTCTTTGTAATCGCAATGTAGTATGTCTTTAGTTTGGTGATATGAACGGAAAGTCCAAAGAAACCAGTGTATAGGAACAAACAAATAAACTGTATTAGTCCATAATGTCCACTTCTAGCAAGTGATCTTCCTTGTCATTTAATCCAGTGTTGTTAGCTGCCTTCTTTTCATCTAGATGTGTGGTCCAGCTCTCTCTATGGAAAGTAGGAATCTGCAGTGACATATCGACCGGAAATAATTGTGCTGGAGTGCTGTACTTGAAAAATGCATGTTCCTCTGTGTGTATTTGGGGGTATACATTTCTTCACTCATCTGGCACTTTTGGCCAGCCCGTCTGTACTAAGCCCCCTTGGCATTCCCTCCAGTCTACTGTTCCCCTTCTGGTTCATTCTGGGGGAACGCATCTCTTGTTTTCCATCTGCCCCTGGTGTCTGTGTATTTCTCTGAGCTCAGCCTTAGTTTATCTGTTGCCCTCTCCATCCTACTCATTTTATTGACTGTCCATCCAGATTTGGAGGGTGGGAGGTTCCTCTTTTAACCAGCAGATTTTCACTGCTTTCATAGCTGCCATGCATAGCACGTGGAATAGGTGTTTTTGCACCTTGGCCCCAACCTGGGGGCCTGGAAGTCTCAAGAAGAGGTGTTCGAAGCTGTTGGGAATGTCTACTCCCCACATAGTGGACAGGGCGGTGCGTACCTGGTACCAGTATGGCCGCAGGAGGGGGAGGGCATCACCAGAACATGTGGTAATGGGACCCTGTCCAACTACTGTTTCTCCAACATAAATCGGAGTAATTTCCATGAAAATGTGCTGTGATGATGAGTGTATGGAAAAAAAAAAAATGCACCATGCACTTCACTGGAACTCTCTCCATCTTGGGGACACTGTGGACTTTATCCCCTGTCCCAGGCCTTTTTACTGGAATCTTCGGGGATTTCAATCTGGGCCTCCTGTTCTCACTGAGTACAGGGTGGAGTAAGTTTGGATAGTCAATACCCAGTAGGGTTTGGTATGGGGTGGAGTAAGTCTGGGAAGTCAGTACCTAGTAGGGTTTGTGACCTCTGGATACTAGCGAGCATCGCTGTCCAATAGAGAGAGCTTTCTAGTGAGGACATCTCTCTACCAACCTGTGGCACCAAGCCCTGTGATGTCAAATAGTGGCACACTTGCAGGTATCTGTAATGATCCTGGTCTGGGAGACCAAATTTCTGCTGTTTCTGCAAAGGGAATACAGGAGCCCCCCTTTATGAAGTGTCTATATCTAGTCGGGCCCAATCTGTTCAACCTGCAGAACCCTGGGTCTGTGTGCAGTGGAGCAATATCTGGGTCAACTATAATGCTGGTGAATGGGCCAGTGGCATTGGGGAAAGTGAGAGGATCTTAGCTTTAAGCAGCATACAAAGTGTATGTCTCGTCCAAGGGTTAGATATTCCTGACCTGATGGGGGCCGTCATGCAGATATGGAGTAGGGCAAACAGCGGAGCTGCCAAGGGTTGCTGTGCCTCCATTTGTAGCCAGCCCATGTGTCCCCTTTGTTTAATCCAACTGAGTACGGGGACCAGTTGTGCCGCCAGTTAGTACCTGCACAGGTCTGGTAGGGTTAGACCACTCCTCTCTCTAGGGAACTCCAGCAAATTTTTGCAGACCTCATGTCTGCTGGAAGCCCAAACAAACTGAAGTATGCTTTTTTTTGTAGATGGGACCAGTAGTGCTCTAGAATTTTCAAAGGAAGAGCAACAAAAACCTTGGAAGAGCATTTATTTTCACTGAGACTATCCTGTCCCCAATGCTGAGGGAAGCATGTCCCATCTTGACAGGTCCGACTGTATTTCCTCCATCAGTTTTTAGGCCTTATATTTCAAAGATATTAGTTGTTATCCAAACACGTAAGTAGTGGACCACATTATTTATTTAGCTTTTGTTGACCGGGTATGGTACACTAGGTATACATATGCCTATTTTCAGGAACGACCCAGGAGAGTACAGTACAGATTTTGGACAAATTTACAAGGCAACAAGCAACATAACGGTAATAATGCATATAATCTAGGGCAACCAACGAACAAGTAGAGGGTAGACATTATCAATAAGAGTAATCTAACAGGTTAGGACAGTATATTGTTACATGTAGAAAGCCTCTATCAGTGCAGAGGTTGCAAGCAGGAGAAGAGAGGCATATGCACTCTTGTGAGGAGAGTGTGGCGAGAGTGCTTAGTTGAGGCAGGAAGGGTACAGAGGGTGGGGAGTGGGAGAAAGGTGCAGAGGGGAAGTATGAGGGGAATAAGTGCAAGGTGTTGAGATGGTTAGGGACATGCACATATTGAGTGATGTAGCAGGAAGGGGTGGAGCAGCCTTTTGAAGGTGTTAGGTTCTATGCAGCAGTGTACATCAGTAGGAACTCTGTTCCACTGAGTAGGGGCTGCAGAGGAGAATGTTATGGTGCCATATTTGGTTTTAGATCTGGAGGTGAGTAGTTGCCCAGCTCCAGATGACCTAAGGGTATAGTGGTTTACATTGGCTGACGAGAGGGTGACTTCTGTGTGGATAGGATATTGTGTACAACTTTTACTAGAGAAGAATCGGGGAGGCCCGACCTAAGTTGCTATAGAGTTGGCAGAGATGGGTGAGGCGATTTGCAGAATAGGGCAAAGATACAGATATTATTGTAGCATATAGTCCATTTGTGTCTGAGAAGACTAGATGAGTGGGTAAACACAGGTAGTCCATAAAACAGGTTAGGAATGAGGTGGCAGTGGGCAACTGTAATACATGCAGAGGGTGAGAGATTACTTCTGGTGCGGTAAGCAAAGCCTAGACTGGAATTGACAGCTTTACATACAGATAGTATGTGACAGGAGAAATCCAGGGAGGTATTAAGTGTGATGCTGCAGTACTTGAAATTAGTTACAGTAGCAAGTGGGGTGCCATCCTCAGTGGTCGTGGTAAGATGGTGTGTTGTTTTTTGTTTAGTCTACGAGGGGTTCCAAAAAGCATGGATTGGGAGTAGTTAATGAGAAGTTTATTTTCCCTAAACCAGGACTGAACAGAGGTTGTCAGATGTCAGTTGTGTTGGGGGCATGACTGAAGAAAACCAAGTCATCTGCATATAATGGGGTGCCTAGTGGAATGGACAGGTCATTCAAAAGGCTAGGCAAGTGCCCCCTAATCCCATCACCTCTGATTTCTCACAATTAATTTAGTAGTGTGCCACTTCACCGTATCATTCAAGGTAATTGAGAAGCACTCGAACTGAGGTGGTGGGAGAGTTCAAGAAGAGCTTAGAGTGATCTGTGTACAGTGAAATTTTATATTCTAGTGGTGTGGATGTGGTGCACTATCCATGCTTAGACGATCTTCCTTTCCCCTTTAAATCCAACTAGAACGTTTTCAAGCTGAGCTCCTCCCACCTACCAGGGTGTATACTACTCGGCACCACCCTGTAATGTCAGATCTTCCTTTCCAATGGAAGAGTCAGGTCTGCTTCACAGCTCCACGCACAGTGTAGGCTCAAAAGCAAATCCTAAGTGTGCCATTGGTGTTTTGTCTTCACTTCACATTCTGTCTTGGTTACCACTTCATGCATCGAGAAGAAGCCTGGTCTTGTCCCCGGTTTCAAGCATTGTGTCACATGCAACTAAAAAAATCTCCTGGATGGACCCACACTCGTCATGCATTTACTGCCTCAGAGCAAGGCATGACTGTGCAAAACTCTCTTGCCCTCATACTCGTACTAGGTTCTCATACTAGGTGTTTGGAACAGTAGAAGACTCAATGTCCATATAAACTGTTCCCCCCACATCAGTGGGAGCACTTTACTCTACTTTCCATTATATACTCATCAATTTTTCTTTTAAACTGTGCCAATGTTTGACTTTTAACTATATCAGCTGGCAGTTTGTTCCATAATCTTCCAGTTCTATTTATAAAGGAATAGTATACATCATTTGTTTGACTGTTCTCAACTTAATCTGATTTATACGTCTTCTTAATCCATCTGGATTTTCTTGCAACTCTAAATTCAACTCACTTTTTAATTCTTTATCATTTATTATCTTGAATAACAATTAAATCTTCTCTTTCTCGCCTTTTCTCTAAACTCCACAGATCCGTACGTCTTAGTCTCTCATTGTACCCATATCTCCCCAAATTTCCAATCTTCTTTGTACTCCCTCTATTCTTTTTATTTCCATCTTTTATGGGTTCCACAATTGTGACCCATAATCCAAGTATGGCCTAACATGAGACCTATGCACTGGTACCATAAATGCTAAAATTTTATTAATAAAGCTTCTTTTAATATTCCTAACCATATTATCAGCTTTCTGTATAGCCATTGTTCGATGTTTAATAAAATTTATTATCGATCACTATCCCACAATCTTTTTCTTCATCTACTTCAATTTCCTTATCATTTAGTAGGTACCTATTTTTCTTTCTATCTTTTTTTCCTAAATACATTACTACTGATTTTTCCATGTTAAACTTCATCCCATTTTGTTCTGTCCACCTCTCAATTTTTTTAAATACTTGTTTAGTCCTTCCTGTTGTTCTAATGTTTCTACTTGTCCTCCTAACTTAATGTCATCAGCAAATTTCACTATTTGATTTGTAGTTCCATAATGTAAGTCACTAATATATAAAGAAAACAGAATGGGTCCCAACACGGATCCCTGTGAGACTCCACTCTCCACTTTGATCGATTTTGATATTTCGCATATTAATCTTACAAGCTGTGTTCTATTGCTCAGCCAATTTTTAATCCATAATATAATTCAACTATCCAATCCCATATTTATTAATTTCTTTATCAATTTATCATGTGGTACCTTGTTAAAAGCTTTTTTAAAGTCCAACAATATTATATCTATGGGTACATTGTTGTTTAAGTTAATTTTAACATTTTCATAGAAACACAAATGATTAGTGCTGCACGCTCTGTTCTTTTTGAACCCGTGATGCTTCTCATCCTTGTATTCTAATATCTCAAGATCTTTTTCTATTTTAGTTATTATTTTAGTTATTAATATACTCAGCAATTTTTCCTTTTGCCGTTCTTAAACAATGGTACCACGTAAGCTTTTTTCCAGTCTTCCGGAATTTCCCCTGTCTTGTATGATCTATTAAATATATACATCAAGATTTCTGATATCCATGGTAACACCTCTTTAATATATCGGGGACATAATAAATCCGGTCCTGCCGATTTATATATTTTAACTTTATTTACCAATCTTTCCACTTCTTCTTTTGTAGTTTCTATTTTTATATTTTGATGATTTTTCCTTATTACAATATTTTCTACATCATTTCCTTTTTCAAAGACAGTCCCAAAAAAATCATTATGTGTATTGGCCATTTCATTTATATCAGTGATATCTCTCCCACCTATATTTAATGGTCCCACTCCCAGTTTATCTCTTCTTTGCCGGTTAACATATGAAAAAAAAACTTTTGCCATTATCTTTCCTATATGCCTAATTAGACTATCTTTTTCCTCCCATTTTTTATATTGTTTAACTATTTTTAGATATTTTTTATAACATGCTATGGCTTCCTCTGTTCCTAATTTCTTCATATTTTTAAATGCTTTCTTCTTTTTATTACAAGATTTTATCACCTTGTTGGTGTACCATAACATTTTTTTTTCCTCTTTTATTATACACTCTCTTTTTCTGGAACATATAGTCCTTCTAAATATAGTAATTTGTTTTTTAATAATTCCACATTTGATTAACTGATTTATTAATCAAATCCTTTTTCCAATTCCATATTCTCAATTCCTCATTGATTTTATCAAAATTTGCCCTAACATAATTTTTTTACCACCGTTTTACCTTTAGTGCCTATTACTGCCTGTTTAACATTGAATGTTATCAAAACATGGTCACTACTCCCTAACTGTTCCCTTATTTTAATGCCCCCAATTAGATCTGATCTATTAGTTAACAATAGGTCCAATATAACCTCTTCTCTAGTAGGTTTATTCACCAGTTGCTCTAATTCTACCATTTGCAACGTTGACAGAAAGTTCCTACTATTTGAATTTCTTCCTTTTTGATTTCCCCAACAAATGTCTGGATAATTGAAATCTCCTGCTATAATAACGTCTCCTTCCTGAGCTATCTGTATTATTTCCTCATTTATTATTCTATCCATTTCTTTTTTACTGTTTGGTGGCCTATAATATAATCCAAATAAAATCTTCTTTCCTACACCATCAACCACTTGGATCATAAGCATTCCACCTTTTCATTTTCACTATCTTTATATAAACTACTATTTATACCTTCTTTTATATATATTGCCACACCCCTTCCCTTTTATTCCTTCTTTCTCTAGAATACAACCTATATCCTTCAATATTTCTATTCCATTGAACTTCAGCATCCCACCATGTTTCTGTCACTATACACATATCCACGTTTTCAGTAAGTAATTTAACTTCTAACTCTGTCTTTTTACCTATGTTCAGACTTCTAGCATTTAGAAACCATCTGTTCATTCCATTTATTTTTTTTACCCTATGTACCGATCTCAATGTTTTATTTTTATTTCTGTCCAGTTCTAGTTTACTACCTTCCCCTCTCCCCTTAATCTTTTGTTTAAATTTTTGTCCACTATTTTCTTAATGTCCATTCCCAGTTTTCTGCTGCCTTTCTTACTTAAATGTAGTCCATCTCTACAATAGTAGGAAAGATCTTCGATATAATCTTCCCAATGTTTTATACAACCTATGTCATTATATAGTGTCCACTGCCTTAGCCAATTATTGATTTTTCTAATGTTACTATTTCTTATGTTGGTTTCTTTTACCACTAGTAAAATCTCTGAGTACATTTTACATTTCCATTTTTCTGCTTCTTTTCAAATATCCTCAAATTCCTTTTGTATTTCTTCCAATTCTTGGGCTCTGATATTATTTACCTCTAAGTGCAATATCAGCACTGCAGATCCATCTTTTCTTTGACAGTATCGATTAACATTCTTAACGTCCCTAATTTTTGCTCCTGAGAAATAGCTTGTTGTAATAATCTATTATCCTTTGATGTATATCTATCAGTAAATTTCAAAATTGAATCATCCAAAATATAGATGTCTTTTGCCATTTCATTCTGTTTCGTTTGTTCACTATCATCGTTTATTTCAAGGTGATTTTGTCCTCTCAAATCCTCCCGACAAATCACCACACCAACATTTCTGTTCTTTAAACCACTCTGTTCATTTCCATCCTGTTGTCCCTCATCCTCCTCACTACTCTCCATGTTGTGTCTTCTTTGTTTTTCATCTTTTTGTTCATCTACAACTATTTCCTCTCTATCTTTTATTTCCATCCTTTCCTCACCCTGCTTACAACTTTCCAACTCTCCGCTACTAATATCCAAATTGTCATTCTCCAGTGTATTTGTCATATTAATTCCTGCCCCATCTTTTTCTTTATCCCTTCCCTCATCATCCAGTGCAATGGTTCAAATGCATTAGAACATTCTATTGATAACTGCATAGTTCTTTTTTGCACTGCTTTCTTTTTCCTTTTTGCCTTTTTTCCACTAAACTCCAGTCTCCTTCCTGTTCTTTTTCTCTTCCTCTTTTCTTAGATTTTCCTTCATTCAATTCTTCACATTACTGATCTACCTGTATAATCTTTCTATAATTTTTTACTGCCTTTTCTCTAAATACAATTAAATCCCACTTAACTTCCTCCAACTTATATTGTAACTCTTATTTGACTACATTGCCCACAAGTATATACCAGTAATTAATTCGCCACATTCATGCTTATCATTTTACACTCCAAACATCTCAATCCTAGTGTTCCATCCATCAATTTTACTATATTAGTATCCATTGTTCTTTCCTTGTTTGTATATTCCTGTTTTTATTTACGTTACTTATTCCAAACAGCTAGTTTACTGTCTATTTCCTTGCCTTCCTCGTCGGATGCCGCTGGCCTCTGCCTGCGTCACCTACACTCCACACTCGGCTCTGCTTGCTAGAGCCGAGCAAGATATAACGCTTCTGCAGTGACATCAGCCTGTTGCCAGGTAACACTCATTCTAGGATTGTTACACATGCCTTTCCTGAGAATGAAGGCCCCCCCCCAGTCTGCTTGAAAGATTCCAGTAAGGCTGTTTCCACAGCAGTGGGCTCTGCAGCACAGCTTGCGGCCATGGAAGAGGTGACGGCTCATGCTGTGGCAGGTGCTTCCTTGCAATCTGCACTGCTCCTGGTTAGGGCCAGTATTAGGGCGTCCTTCACAAGCACATTTTTAGAAATGTGCAAGACACTCAGGGAGGGCTCTTCCCAAGGTGAAAACAGAAAGGCAAAAAAAAAAATCCAACCATCGGTCGTGGGACTGAGAACGAGCTTGCTTTTCCTATTCCCGCGATTCCCTCGACCGCTTGATGGCCATTGAGCACTTGGTTTTGGATGAGTTTGTGTTGGTTGTGGGCCAGGTTGCTAGCTCCATGGTACCCCCTTTGGGATTTTTTGGCTGTGACACAGGTCAAGCAAAGATCTCGACCCAGTCAGCCTGTGGTCTGAGGGGATTGAAGATGGCTCGATGTCCAGGACTCTGGTCCTTTCGACACTCTCCCAGGAGAGTCAGGAGCTGTTGATAGACCAGATTGTCTGCATCCAGGAGTTACCTCCTCCTGAGGTTCCACAGCAGGAGCCATTGCGTGTTCTGTACAAGGCCCCTCTGCAGACTTCTCCTTGCTGTCGACATTCAGCCAGTGGCCAAGATCACAGTTGAGGGACTCCTCTCGTTCCCATGCTCAACTCTCATCCTGGAAGCACCGACGGCACTCTTCCTTGTCTTCGGACGAGGAGAGGCATTGTTGCAGGCTACATCAGCGCTGCAAAGAGCTGATGTGGCAACAGTGGGTCCTCGGGCAGGGTAAGCTCCTTCCACCAGCCCCCGTGCTTCTCTGGAGACCAATGGTCCTGCCACCCCTGGTGTCTCCATCGCCAGCCTCTCTCATCAATTCAGGTGGAACCGCTGCCCAGGCAGCCCCTACAGGGAGCCCCGACCAAAGCCTTCTACCCAGTAACTGGCCTTCCCGGTCAGCTGTCAGTCAAGATTACTCACTCGGATGATTCCTGGGTAGTTCAAGACTGCCCTCTGCCCCTTCTGGCCAGGAAGAGTCTTTTTACTCTAGGTCCTCCATGCAGGCTTCTAGGACCCAAGGCTTAGACCGTGAGTCAACCGAAGAGCTGATCATTGAGCATGGGCCGGTGTCCTTCAGGGCTTTGCTCCTGTTGATCTCCGATCTGATGGAGATCCCCTTGGAGCTGATCCAAAAGCAGGACAATTATCCCCTCTCAGAAATCCTCGGTCAGGATGATTCCTTTGGGATTGTCTTCTCGGTGGTGGAGGCTATCCTGGGACCTGGCTGGACCTCTGGCAGCATCCAGCTTCCTGCACGGGCCCCTCAGCCTGTATGGTCTGCTAGTATGCAGTCCCGACCGGTTCCCTATCCGGTTTCTCAGACCACCCCTCACCCAAGGGGTTGGTGACTGACTCCATTTTCCATGAGACAGGCAAGGCCGGGGGATGTGAACAAGCCTTTTGACAAAGAGTTCAAGAAGCTGGACCACGCAGCCAAGAACGTTTACGCTGCATGCTCACTGGATCTCTGACAGGCGAGTTACGCCTGGATGATGGCCAACTTTGGTTACGCCCTGATGGGCATCCTTGACCATGTCCTCCCCCACCTTTCTGCAGATTTGCAGTTGACGGTTAAGGTTTTCAGCGACCAGGGTCGAATGCTGGCCAGACACCAGCTTCAGACTACTTTGGACATCGGAGACTGCTGCACCCGGTCTGTGGCAGCAGTAGTCACGATGTGTCGCAGGGCCTAGCTGTGGATTTCCACCTTTATGGTGGACACCCAGCACAAATCGATCAATGTCCCCTTCTTAGGCAACGACTGTTCCTGCTCTGGGGTAGATGGTCACCTTATGAGGATCAGAAAGTCCAGTGCAACCCTCAAGTCTGTGATGTACTCACAGAAAGATCAGTCAGGAAAGCAGCCAAAGAAAAAGCCCTTTTGGGTTTGTTCCTTTCCATCCTAGCAGCCCAAACAGCAGCCACCACAGCTGGGACTAAACCTAAGCAGCCTAAGCCTAAGTTTGCTAGACAAGGCTCCAAGAAGCCCAGGGAGCAGGGCCCTTCCAGCAGCTGATGCCAGTGCCACCTCCTAGGCTGCTCTGTTATGGGTTGGGGGTGTCAACTTCTGCCCATCCAGTCCATGCCTCAGCTGCCCTTGGGGGTCAACTTCTCCATTTCTGGCACACCTGGTTCACCGTCACTTTAGACAGTTTGATGCTAGAAGTGGTGGGTAGCAGCTTGCAACTCAACTTCAAGGCCCATGCTCCACAGATGCCTGTGGTGTCGCATGACACGCTGTTCACCCTTAGGGAGGACATCACTCGGCTCCTAGAGAAAGCCATAGCCTCTGTCCCAGATACTACAGCCAGCCAGGGCTTTGTGTCCAAATAATTCCTGTTCCCCAAATGGAAAGGAGGGGACTGGCACCCAATATTGGATCTTCACAGTCTCAATTAGTTCCTGAGGAAGCGCAAGTTCTGGATGGTCAGTCTGAACCAGTCATTCCATCCCTGGAGCAGAGCATGTGGCTCTGCTGTCTGGACCTCTAGGATGCCTTCTTCCACATTCCAGTCCGTCTGTCCCACTGGCGGTACCTGCGATTCCATGTGGAGTGGTTCTCTGAGTTCCAGGTCATGTCTTTTGGCCTTTCCTCGGCCTCAGGGTCTTCCCCAAGTGCATTGCTGTGGTAGCAGCATTCCTTCAGCACCAAGGAGTCTGAGTCTACCCATACCTGGATGACTCCCTGCTAGTCAGGCCATCCAGGGAGGCAATGGAGCAGTCCAGGGACCTGGCCCTCCAGACCTGTGGAGACTTGGGCCTTCTGGTCAACCCAGACAAGTCCAAACTCAACTCCTCGCAGGTTATCTGCTTCATCGGGATAGAGCTAGGCTCCATCTAGGCCAAGTTACAATTCCCTGTGGACCTGGCATCAGATTTTACCTCCTTTGCCCGATCATTTTAGGTTGGGCACTCACACCCTGTCTGTGACTTCCTGCGGCTACTGGGGAACATGGCATCCTGCATCAGTGTGGTCAGATGGGCTCACTGGCAGATGCTCCACCTGCAGTAGGAACTGGTCCACCACTAGTTTCAGTGCCTAGGTCACCTAGTCCAGTCGGTCATGGTGTTTCAGCCAATGTGAGATGCCATCCAGAGATGGCTCATCCCAAAACATCTGGAGGAAGGAGTCCCATTCATCCACCCAGAGCTGACCGTCACCTTGACAACTCTCACGTCTCTGGTGGGATGGGGACTGCATTTGGGGAACCACAGGACCCATGGGCTCTGGACCTCGAGGGAGTCCCCATACCACGTCAGCCTGCTGGAGCTCCATGCAGTGTGCCTTGCTCTGATGGAATTTGCTCCATTTTTCTGGGGTCAGGTGATGCAGGTCCAAACAGACAATATCATGACCATGTACTACCTGAACAAGCAGGTGCAGAACGCACTCTCTTAGTTTGTGTCTGGAGGCCCTCCACACCTGCATCCTCTTGGATGTTAATGATTTGGTGATCATGTAGCAGGAGCCCCCAGCCAGCTAGCTGACACCCTCGGGTGACCGAGGTGTCTTACGAGTGGTCCCTGCATCAGGATGTGATAAACCACCTGATCTCACTTCGAGGGGGGCTCTTGCAGCAGGTTACACCTTTAGGACTGAAGCCGGCAGGCACCAGGACCCCACGGAAAACTTCTAGCTAGCAGTATATAGTGGGGCACCGCCCCCTGACGGCCCACCCCGACATCCGCCTATGGTATAAAAGAGGTAGTCCCCAGCACCACCTCAGTTCTTTTCCCGCTGTTGACTCGCACAAGTCTGATCTCCATGGATGCCTTCTGCTTTAGTCAACTGCCATTTTACTCATGTTACCCATGCTTTATTTTCTTAGTTTTCTTCAAATTTTCTATGATCTGTGGATGTCTTCTTCATCAGTTGAGCAGTGGCAAACGAAGTGTGCTTATGGAAAGCAACTTCCCCACAAGGATGGCCATTCATCATGCCTGCTTTGTCTAGGCCCAGGCCACAACATTGAGGCCTGCCAGCACTGCCAGGATTTTAACCAGCACACCTGGCTCCATCACTGCAGGACCCTGGAAGCATTCCTGCTGCAACAAAAGCTCACGGCAATGGATAAGAAGCTTCACCAGAGTACCTCCTCTTTCCTGGCCTCTGGGGCCTCCACTTCTTCAGCCAGGGAGGTGAAGAAATCTTCGGGAAAGCACAAGCAACAGGACAAGCATTGGGACCAACCCCGATCAGCTTCCCACTCCAGGTCCCCATGTAAGTCGGGCACCAAACACAGTCTTCCTCCTACGGGAGGTCGGACCCTTCTACTCTGGCAGCCCTCTCTTCCTCCAGGCTCCCAGTGGTAAAACCACCCGCTCTCCAGCCTCCAGTGGTGGTTCTTTGGGGCTCAAGACTTCGTCCCCAGCCTCTCAGGCCCATTCAGCAGGTGGGTCCTCAGCCATGTGACTTGACTGGGTCTTTCTCAAGTGTCAAGTCTTTGACCGTCACCCTCCCGGTTAAGGCTTCTGCAAAGTCTGTTCCAACGCCTCCATAACGAAGCCAGGGCCATGCAATCACCTCCCCTGCATGTGTGATGCCTCTGCCCTGCTCGGGAGGTAGCTTGCTAGGACAGGCGGCTGCTTCACGAGACTGGCATCAGCCCACACCTGTCCTGTCCACATCGACCCCGACGACGCCTCAGCCATCATCGCCTAATCTCCAGCTGTTGCTGGATGGACCTGTCATCACACAGCCAACACCAGAGGGGACTGGCACATGGTCACACTACTCTGGGCAGACCGGCGCCGAATGGTTCCTTACCACAGGGACCAATGCTGGTTAACTCAACGACAGGGTTACCGCGGCCTAAAGAATTGACACTGGGGCCCTCCCAGCCTACCCTGCAGATGCCTGTTCCCCCGACCACGCCTCAAAACCCGCCCACAGATCTTAATGCCTTTTTTGCAGCTTGGTGGGCATACTTTAAGGATAAGGAGGCACTGAAGGAGCCCTCCACTCTGACTCCGAGGGATCCTCCTCCCAGTCCATCTAAGGAGCAGGTTTCCCCTTAGGAAGGCCCCAATTCCTCCTCATAGGAAGCCTACTCCACAACTTAAAGGAACTGGCTCTGGTCATTCGGGGACCCACTGGCATAGGTCCCAACTGTCTTGGGATTATGGCGAATCACAGGGATATTCCTTTTCCTATCCTGACTCTGGGGACTTGGACTTGCATTCAGAACTAGAGGAGCCTAAGGACATCCCACGGTCTCCTCCAGAAGACCCGACTTTAATGGATGTGATGAGGCACATCCAAGCACTTATGGGTTGGGATACTGAAGAAGTGGATCCCGAACGTCGTGATAGCCATCTTCCTCCACAAGGAGTCCTTATCTCTAGTCGTTCCTCCACTCTGACTCCATCAAGGATGTAAATAGGGCGGCTTGGAAGCACCCCTCCACTACACTAACGATGTCTAAGAAGGTGGATCACCTGTGTAATGCCACAAGGAACAAACATTTTTATGGGGAGCACCCAGAGGTCGACTCAGTCGTTATTAAATTGGCCCATGACTGCTCAAAATGACCCCGGCACCTTAGCACTCATCCTCCTGATAAGGACTCTAGGCAGATAAGCTGCTTAGGAAAGAAAGTCTATTCCTCAGTCACCTATGCAATCCGTTCCCTAAACTTCCTCACCCACATGGTCTTAACATCAAAACGCTCTGTGGGAGAAGGCTTTCGAGGTGGCACAAGCTCAGCGAGATCGGCCCAGAAAGGCTAAACTGTTGCACCTCCTAAAGTCAGGCTCAGATGTGGGGACCCACGTTCTCCGAGCCTCATAACTCTGCGGACTCTGCAGATAGGGCTGTGGCTACAGGAGTTTGCCTTTGGCACCATTGCTGCCCTAAACATTACTCAAATGGTCACCTCTCCCACTAGGTTTAATTATAAGTCTGGTAGTAGCTCCTTACTTGATCTGGTCCTCACCTCTCATCCCAGCAGAATCACTAACACGGAAGTACTCCCAGATGCCCTCAGTGATCACTCCCCTGTTATTTGCCACTGGTCAAACAAGGCACCTAAACCCAAGTCTTCATTTTCCTATAAAACAATCTTAACAAAAGGAAAGCGTCCACAATTCCTTGCTGCCCTGTCAATGGTTGACTGGACACCCCTTGACTCCTTGAGCAGTGTCGACCAAGCACACTTGACTTCTTCATTGCCCAGTTTAGCAAAGTTTGTAACAGTTCCCCCCCCCATGTAAATTTAAAACTCAGTCTACCACTAATCACTGGATTAACTTCGAACTCATCTCCATGATGCAAAACCGAGAGAACCTCTGGCATCGAGCCATGGACTCAGGGAAACCACACGATATGCAGCTGTATAAGGCGGCTAGGAACCAGTGCACAATAGCTATACGCAGAGCCAAGCAAGTCTACAACCAGGAACTTACGAACTCCTGGAGAAATAGCAAACCCTTCTGGGAGAACATCAAGAGCCTCATAGCTAAACCAAGCAGATCCTCCCCCACTATGATTGAGGTTACCGGCTCCACTTTACAGGACCCCAAAGAAATTGTGGACTCCCTTAATCTCGCTTTTACTGATCTTAGCAGTGTCCTTCCCCCCAACTTCTTTGACAACTCTGCCCAGCCCAGCCTCAATAATAAAATCAGTCTCCACAGGAATGCCCCCCATTCTACTTTAAGAGGGTATCCATGTCTGAAGCTAAAAGATATCTTAACAAAGTGCTAAGCAAAGCCAGTTTCAGCAGCGATACCCTTGACCTCAAACTCCTCTCTCTCTCCCCCCCCTTGACATTGTCCTACAACCTCTCACTAAACTTCTGAATCTCTCACTCTCTCATAATTCCCCCAGCTCTGGAAATCAGCAGTGGTCACACCCGTTCATAAAAGCGGTGATAGGTCTCTGCTCTCTAACTACTGCCCTATCGCTATCCTCCCACCACTCTCCAAGGCGTTGGAACAAATTGTAGTTGACCAGTTGTCTGAACATCTCAACAAATATAACTTAACTCTGCCCACAACAACACGGCTTTAGAAAAGACCATAGTATTACCACTGCCCTGCTTGACTTCACAAGCCATATTCATAAGGCGACTGACACTGGCCACCTACTGGGTGCGGTGTTCATTGATTTGACCAAGGCATTTGACACTGTGAACCACCAGCTCCTGCTTCACTCACTCTCCTCGCTTGGACTACCTAATGATGTAACCAAATGGTTTGAAAGCTACCTCTCGGCAAGGAGCCAAAAAGTCAAAATCGTTGACACTCTCAGTTGCCCTTTCTGTCTGTTCTGGTGTACCCCAGGGTTCCGTCCTTGGCCCTCTACTTTTAAGCCTTTTCATCAATACTCTTCCTGCAGCTTGCAATAATAACTTAATACTCTATGCCGATGATGCAGTCCTCTGTTTCTCCCATACTGACCCTGTCTCGCTCTCCAAGGTGCTACAGATGAACTTCAGCCTAGTTGAAACCTGGCTTCTCCAACGTAAGCTGTTGATGAATTACAAAAAAACAAAGTCCATGCTGTTCCATAGCTCTCACAGCAAATACAGATCCATAAACTTCACCATACATAATGAACACCTCTGCGTGCCTTAGTACAAATATTGTCTTAAACTTGTTTCACTTCTGATTGTGATGTATTGCATATTTCTTGACACTGTATTCTATGTACCTGTATCTCTCTGTGTTATTGACCTCCCTGGTCGTGCCTGAAAATAGTCACTTTGTGTCTTGTGCACCTACCCGGTCATCAAAAAGTAAATAAACTTGAACAGCCACTTGAGCAAGTGCAGGTGTTTAAATGCCTTGGTATTACCCTTGATTGCACAATGTCTTTCAGCTCACATGTTCAACACATCTCAGAATTAATCAACTCAAGAATTGGGGTCCTCTACCGCCACCATCGCTGTCTTACCAAAGAAGCTATGCGCGTAGCCATAACTGCCTCAGTCCTACCTGCCATTGATTATGGGCTTGTCTTCTACGGGGCTGCCATTGATACCACCCTAAAACGGGTCAAGACTGCCCTTTACAAATGCTGTAGACTTCTTACTGGTGCAGGGAAGCATACACGCATACCTGTGATCTCTACAAGCAATCCAACTGGCTCAATCTAAATAGTAGACTTTGTCTACCAGACATGCCTACTGGCTAAGAAAATTTGTCTTAACCTCACACCCCCTGCAACTCATGCCTTAATGTTGCCCGCAATCACTGCACATTTTATGCGCAGTTCCCTCAAACCAACATTTATTGTTCCTTTCTGCCATACCAACCAGGCTCAACATGCTTTCCACACCAGGGCCCCCCTGCTGCTAAACAACCTTCCCCCTAAAATTGCAGCTGAAAACAAGCGTGGCCCATTCAAATGTAAACTCCGCCAGCACCTCACTGACCTCAGCAGTTGTGACTGCTCTGCCTAGGCTTGCAGCTTTGTTTCACCTCTCCCGCCTCTTCTCTCCTCCCTTGCTACCTTCCTCACTTCTCTCCACCCCTCCATCCCCTGCTATTCCCCGTCTCTCTCCCACCCCCACCTACCATTCTACCCCCTCACCTCCCACCTACCATTCCACCCCTCTCCTGCTCCTCTCCTTCTGTCTCCCCTCCCTATCACCCTGTCTCTTATTGCTCCGCCCCCAGACTACCTAGCACTTATCTTTCTGTTCTTGCAGTTACGACAATGTCAAATCCTTGACTGCCTACCCCCTTTTCCCCACCCCTCCCCTCATCCCCACCCCTTGCTCTACTTATGTCACCCCAGGATGGTTTTGTGTCTTGCTATATATATACACACTCGTATTGTTAATTGTGCATTGATATTTGCCACTGACTGTTTGCTACTGTGCTAGTCTATACACATGTACTGTCTTTTGCTACTAAGTTAACCTCCTGACCTGTATTGTATCTTACCTCTGCTTACTTCTGTGTTAATCTCCTGACCCAGTATTGTATCTTACCACTGTTTTGCTTGCACCCATTGCTGATGCGGAACCTTTGTAAAAGAACCCTTGGTTCAAAGGTATTTGTAATCCTACTAATAAATAAAAAAATAAATAAATAAATAAATAAATACTCCTGGCTGAGGGTCTCCGGTTCTGCTCTGGACATCATCTAAGATTTTGGATGCTCCCTTCAGAGGCCCTGTCTTGTTTGGCAAGGATTCTCAAAATATAATCACTCGCCTTCAAGAGTCGGAAAAGGCTATTCATTCAGTTCATACTCTACCGATCTCCGCCTAAATCGACCCAGCGACAGTCCTTTCGTCACACTTCAAAGCAATGGCCCAGAGGTCAACAGACCAGAAGTGCTTTTAAGAGAGAGGCTACTTCCCAGGGCCCCCCCCCAGAGCTCTGCCTTACTCCTTACCCAACTCCACCTCCCCTAACAGACTCCCTGGGGAGGCAGTGGGGGTCAGTTCTCTCTCTCTCTCTCTCTCTCTCTACTGAGAGGATTGGCACAGAATAACCTCAGATCAGTGGATTCTGCAGCTAGTGGAACAGGGACATACCCTGGAATTCTTGGAGATTCCACCGGACAATCCTCCAGTTCTCTCCCATTATCCTCAGGCACACATCACCCTCATTCAAGATGAGATCCAAGCGCTCTTGCAAAAACAGGCCATAGAACCCATCCCACCAGTGCAGCCAGGGATGGGATTCTTCTCTCATTTCTTCCTGGTTCCAAAGAAAACAGGAGACCTGCGTCCCATCCTGGACCTCAGCCACCTGAACCACTTCATAGAATACAAACGATTCAGCATGGTCACTGTCCTTGGCCTTCTTCCCTTGCTTCATCAAGGGGACTGGATGTGTTCTCTGGACATGCAGGATACTTACCTTCACATTTTGGTGTTCCCACCCCACAGAAGGTTCCTTCACTTCTGCTTTCAAGGAAACCACTGCCAGTTTTGGGCCCTGCCGTTCAGCCTGTCTTTGGCCCCACAAGTCTTTACAAAGTGCTTCACAGTAGTGGTAGTGGCCTTAAGGAGGGAAGGCCATTATGTCTTTTGTTACCTAGACAACTGGCTTCTTCAAGCTCCCACCAAGGAGCAGTTGCTTAGAACCATGGAGGCCACTTTCACGCTGTTTCAGTATCTGGGGGTGACTCTCAACCTCCCCAAATCCTCTTCTTGGCCAAGTCAAAGACTCCTGTACATAGCGACAATCTTGGACACCACCCAAGGCAAAGCCTTTCTTGCCTCCAGACAGGGCAGAACGCCTTCAGGCACAGGCTCAGCTGGTGGCATCGTCTTGTCAGGTTCCAGCAGAACCTTTTTCAGACTATTGAGACACATGGTGGCAGCCATTGCAACAGTTCTCTGGCTCACCTGCACATGCAAGTAGCCCAATGGAACCTTCAGGTCCAATGGGATCAGCGCACAGATGATTTGGAACAACTGGTGTCGGTCTCCAACTCTGTGCGGCATACTATGGCGTGGTGGCAGGACCCCTCCAACCTCTCCAAGGGGGTTCAATTTCGGTCGGAGTCACCTCGTCAGATCCTGACAATGGACGAGTCGGGCCAGGACTGGGTCGCCCATCTGGCAGATCATCAGACTCAGGAGTTGGTCCCTACTGGAGCAGCATTTCCACATCAGTGTTTTGGAGATGCAGGTGATTGTGTATGCTCTACAGGCCTTCCAAACGAACCTTCTCCTGGGTCCTCTCTTGATCAAGATGAACAATATGTCTGTGGTCTTTTATATAAACAACCGGGGGGGGATGCATTCTTATCCCCTCTGCAGGGAGGCGATGAGAGTTTGGTATTGGGCCATAGAGCATCACCTGGTTTTGACTACTGTGCATGTTTCAGGTGTTCAAAACATCTTGGCTGACAGTCTAAATTGTTCCCGGTCCAGAGCTCACGAATAGGAACGTCTCACTTCCCGTGGTCAAAGATCTCTGACAGGTGGAGCCGTGCCAAACTGAACCTCTTCATGTCCCCATCCAACGCAAAACTGCCCAGTTTCTGTTCGCTAGATCCAGGGCCTGGTGGTTTCTGGCAAGATGCCTTGTTCCTCTCTTGGACAGGGAGGTTTCTGTATGGCTCCACTCCCTTTTTACATTGTTGCAGAGGGTTCTGCCCAAGTTGCAGTCAGAAGGGGTGGAGGTGATCTTGATAGCCCCTTTCTGGCCACGCCAGATTTGGTTTCCACTCCTCTAGCAACTAGCAGGGGAGTCTCTGATTCCTCTGTCTCTATTCTCCAACCTGCTTTCACAGGACCAGGGTATACTAATCCATCCAGACTTCAAGTCACTGCACCTTCACGCATGGCTCCTGCAGACTTAGCAGTTGCCCGATTTGGGGTGTCTCTCCTGGTGGCAGACTTTCTAGTGGCAGCCAGAAAGTCTTCCACTAGGGCTACTTATGCAATGAAGTAGAAGTGGTTCTGCATGTGGGCCACCGTTTGTCACCTACATCCCTTTACTTGTTCGGAGAATATCTCCTTTCTGTGTCTGACTCTGACTTGAGTTACTTATCAATTAAGGTGCATCTTTCCGCCATCTCTGCATACCATGCACCTATTGAAGGCAAGACTCTTGCCAGCTCAATCTTTCCCACACTTTTCTGCAGGGCATATTGCACCTGAAACCTCCCATCAGGGATACTGTTCCCCATGGGATCTTTTGTTTATTTTAGAAAAGCTTATGTTGTCTCCCTTTTAGCCAGCTGTGAGCTGCAATTTCTGTCATGGAAAGCATTGTTTTTAGTTGCTATTACTCCTGCCCGGAGGATTTCTGTGCTTCAGGCTCTGATGTGTAAAGAGCCTTATTTAGTTTTCCACAAGGACACGGTGTACTTGAGAACCAGTCCTAAGTTTCTTCCTAAGGTGGTGTCTGAGTTTACTCTGAATCAAGACATACACCTGCCTGTGTATTACCCAGAGTATTCAAATCCAGGTGAGGCATTACTACATACATTGGATGTCCACCGGATGCTTCGCAATTATTTGGACTGCACCCGAGCCATCAAAAAAACTTATCAATTATTGGTCGGTTGGTAAGGATTAGGTCAAGGATGGAGCTGTGGTCTTTGTTTTTTGAGTTTATTCTTGTTGGCTCATTGACAAGTTGAGTAAATCCAAGCTCATCGCACAATTCTTTGATGGGATTTGCTTTAGAGGTAAGCCAATCGAGGTTTAAGTCTGCCAGTGTAAACATTTCATTGGTGCTGAGCTCCAAGATATCCCTGAGCTGAGATAGTAAATCTAACCCACCTGACGGTGATCTATAGCAGCCCACTATATTAATTGCTTCAGTGGAGGGCAGGATCACCTTTAATGCCAAACACTCAAAATACTTTGGCTTGGATACTGAGAGTATCTCACTGGCACTGAGCTTAGTGTGAAGGTAGATAACCACCCTGCCACCCCTTGTAGGCATGTCAGTTTTGAATGTATTATAGGAAGCAGCCGGCACAGCCCTCCAGCTCCAGCCGCAGAAGGGTCTCCGAGCCGCCAGCGGGCCGGCGGTGACCTCCAGCCGACCAAGAGATCCAGGAGGCCAGGAGAAGCAGTGTGAAAGGTACGGGCAAAGGCGCAACCAATCGGGAAGCGACTGCTGTCTCTGCCTTGCTTCCGATTGGTGCACCTTTCCCATTGACTTTAGCTGGACTCTGCAACATTATTCTGGATGGGATTTTCTGCTTAGCTGTAACTTTTATTAAGTAATCTTAAAAGAGCTGTTTTAACTTAAAATTGTGGGCAATTTAAACATTGTATTGATGTGATGTTTGCTAGTGATTCCAGCCTTTTCTGGTGATCTGTGTGGGCTAGGCGGCAGGCGTAACCCCCCAAACCCTCCCAGTCTTTTGTTGTGCAGATTTTGATCCTTGCACCTAATTGCAGATTGCCTGCAATAAAGTAGCTTTCTCACTGCCTTCTCCTCTGTCCCCTGCCTTGCAGCCGGCACAGCCCTCCAGCTCCAGCCACAGAAGGGGCTCCGAGCCGCCAGCGGGCCGGCGGCGACCTCCAACCGACCAAAGATCCAGGAGGCGGGAGCAGCAGTGTGAAAGTGCGGGCAAAGCCGCAAAATTTTGCCGCCCCTCTCCCTCTCTTGGTTGATTGTATTTATACCTCTTTCCGCCATTTCTCTAATCCACCCCATCTAATTCCTTCTTTATTAACCCATACCTACCCTGCACAATGCTAACTTGCTTCCTTTTGCTCCTTAGCCTCTCATCTCCCCCAATCCATTATGATAATCATATTATACCCCCTGTCATGACGAATAAGTTAATGAGTATGTTCTGCTCTCACTGCCATCCACAATGTACAACCATCTATTCCTTATTCACTTTGAACCACTCTTACACTGCAACCCTGGGGTATCCCACATAAAGCCTCTCTGACAATCCAGCACTCCCTAGCCCCTTACATGTATCCTGGCTTTATAATAACCCACTATGCCTGTCCATCAGACGCCTATGTTATGATAAAAGTCACACCTATATAACAGGACCATCTCCCACTACACAGTGGGCACCTGGACTAAGGAAGCTCTGATCACTCTCTATCCCTATCCCTTGGTGCCCTACTCAAATTAATCTTCTACCTCCTTTTCTGCATTGGCACTATTGAGATTAATCCTGGTCCCATTGTAAGTTTATCTTCCCCCTCCTGATCTGACTTCCATAAAAGGCCTAAGCTTCATACACTTCAATGCTTGCAGCCTCCTAAAAAAGTTCATCTTAATACAGGCTTGGGTGGCACATACTCTTCCAGACTTCCTGGTCATCTCTGAATCTTGGTTCAGGCCTACAACAAAAGACAGTGTTGTAAACCTTCCCAATTATCAGCTCTTCAGAGCAGATCGCCCTTCCAGGGGTGGTGGGGTGGCCATATACATTAAGGACACCATCTCTGCAACCTGGCCTCATCAACACATCCGAGCCAAATGAATTTGAATGTTTATCAATCAAAATATCCCTTCCTAATTCATCTTCATTTAAACTGATTGGATGCTATAGGCCCCCCTCTGCAGGCCTTAAACTGCTTTCTCACCTAGGGTCAATTCTCAACCTAGGCCCTGAAGATACCATCATCCTTGGTGATTTGAATTTAAACTGGCTGTCTAATGTATCTGCACCTTTGATAACCTTTTGTGACACCTATGGATTCACACAGCTAATTAAAGACCCAACTAGGATCAACCTAAGAATTCCAGCACACTCCTGGATATTATGTTGGTAAACAAGCCTCACTTATATTCACATGCAGGAGTACTGCCGAGTGATGTGAGTGACCATTACCCTATAGCTGGCATAAGATCCACACTCAAACCACCAAATCCTGCAGAATTTTTCCTCAAAAGGTCAAAAAAGAATTTCAATATCTCAGGTTACCTCCATGACCTGAGTAATACAATATATTGGCAAGATTTCTATCTTACAACCTCTGTTGAAACAGCTCTCCAGACTTTAAAGGATATTATCACTAATGCTCTCAATATTCATGCACCTATCACCAGTATCAGAACTAAGGTAAAATCCTGCCACATGGTTCACCTCTGAGCTTAAAGCAGCCTTGAGAACCAGAGACAAACTGTGGAAAAAGGCAAGAAAAACAAAGGACACCAGAGATTGGCTAAATTTCAGAAAAGCAAGGAATTCATGTACAAAAAAAATAAGAACTGCCAAAACTGCCTATTATACAGCTGAATTGGATGCCTCCTACAATAACCCATCCAGACTCTGGGGTACAATAAAAGGACTTCTGGGCCAAAATTCTACTCCTGCCTTAACCTCCAAACTGCTACTAAATGATACAGAAATTACAGGTAAACAAGAAATCTTAAATACCTTCAATGTTCACTTCACCACAGCTGGCCTAGCATTTCACTCATCACCTGCAAATATCCTGAGATCTTCCTTGAACCTGCAAACTACTGTGGGACAAATGGCCACTTCAACTTTTTCCTTCATCCAATATCCGTGAAAGAAGTGGAAGATCTCTCTCTAATTTAGACACTACTAAAGTGCAGGTGCAGACTCCTGGATCCCTATTTCCTGAAAGTTGCTTCACATGTCTTATCTGCCCCCTCACTCATCTCTTCAATCTTTCCTAACTACTGGATCCATTCCTCTACTTGGAAAACAGCTCAAGTAGTTCCATTACTCAAATCTGGTGATACTAGGGATCTCAACAATTACAGGCCTATCTCCATCCTACCAGTACTATCCAAGATGCTCAAAACTAGTAAACTCTCAATTAAGGGACTATCTGGATAACAATAACCTTCTAAATTCTGCACAATCTGGATTTAGATCAAAGCATAACACCATTACTGCCTTAGCCAAGGTAACCAACGATTGGCAGACTGCCTTGGATAAGAAAAATTGTACCTGTGCTGTGTTCCTGGATTTGAGTAAAGCCTTTGACACAGTGGATCATGACTTATTAATCACCTCCTTAACTCACCAGGCCTGGATTCCCTATCACTCAACTGGTTTAAGGATTACCTTTCAGATAGGTCACAACTGGTTAAAATGGAAATTACCTATCCACCTCAAAACCACTGCTAAGGGTGTACCACAAGGCTCTATTCTTGGCCCTATCCTCTTTGCCATTTATATAAACAATATTGATGCCAACCTCACTCAATCTAACATTCATCTGTTTGCTGATGATACTGTATTATATGTCAGCAATCCCTCACCTTCTAAAGCCTGTGAACTGTTACAATCCAATTCTCCATTCTGCAGCACAATCTACTTGACAAAAACTACTTCTAAATGCCAAAAAACAAAAGCTATGTTCTTTGCCACAAAGAGTTGCTCTACCACTACCCCAGCATCCACCACCCTACAGTTATCCACCTTACTTGGAGAAACTGGAATTTGTTGATAACTTCAAATACCTTGGAGTCTGGATAGATAACAGGCTTGACTATTCTGTCCATATTGAAGAGCTACTTAAAAAGCTAAGACAGAGGCTTGGACTGTTTTAGAATAAAACATTACCTAAACAGTGATTCCAAAAAGGTTAATTCAGGCCTCATTCCTATCCCTCATTGATTATGCTGATTTTCTCTACTGCCATTGTTCCGTCATCTCTCACATAAACTGGACACCCTGTATCACAGGTCCATAAGATTTATTACTGACCTTCCCTCCAGCACCCATCATTGCTCCCTTTATATGGCAGTCAACTGGACATCATTACAACACAGAAGAAATAGGAATGCTGCTGTCTGGATATTCAAAGCGTTAACAGGCAAACTACCTACCTATATCACTGATTGCTTTACCCAAATTACAACTAGGCCATACACCTTAAGGATCAGTAAACTCATCATATTAAAGGTCCCCAATGCCTGCACCCGGTTTGGGAGGGCTGCTTTCAGCTATACCTTAGCAGTTGCATGGAACTCTCCAAAAATCCATGAAGCTAGATAGCCTACTACCTCTGGCATCTTTCAAAAGATTGTTCTCCGCCCTTTTTCCAGAGCTCTGCAATTGCTTTTATAAAGCCTAATCCCCTACCTACCTGACCCACCTTCCTTTTCCGTCCATTATATTAATTCAATTTCTATCTTCCAAATCACCTAATATATTCTCATAAAAACTAGTTAGACCCTATAATTTATATTTTATGCCTGCTATACCCTTTGTCCCATTTTTCTTACAGGCTAAATGGTTCTACTGTTCCTTGTATATATGTAAATTGTTGTATATAATCATTTCATGTCATTGTATTGCTGTTTATGCTATTCTTGTCTATGTAATAATACTTGTATCCTCATTTGTATGACCACTCAGGTCCATCTTGTAAATGAGCTTTGCTCAATGATGTTCGCCTGAATAAATAAAGATTTTGATTGATTGATTGATTGATTGATTGGAAGGGAGTGCAATCTGATTGTCGGTGATGGAGCTGTTTAACCAGGACTCTGAGACAACTAGCTCGTCTGGTTTGGTATGGGTGGCCCAGATTTATAACTGATCAAACGTTTTAAGAAGGCTGCAGGAATTAACAAGCGTGAATTTCTTGCCTGGAGCTGAGGCACATTCTGTAGGTGAGTCTAAGTTTGATAGGGATCCAAGGTTTACTTCCACATTACGAGAGCACAGGAGCAGTAGCAGTATTAGTCTTTTTAAGGAGGCAATGTGTATGGCTAGCTCTTTTTTCCTAGGTGTCCTAACACTGGTAGCAAGATTATTATGAAGTCCTAGCTCGATTTTGAGTTGCAAGGGTTGTGTAGATCTGAAAAGAACTAATGCACTTTAGTACAGGGACTGTTGGCACCTATTTGTAGAGGGCAGTTAGAAACTGTCATTGCCCCACTTGTAATTAGTGTTGGTGCTGGTGGTTATAGTACTTAAGATATACAGGGGGTACTCATCGGCATAGTATGGGGAAGGGTGCTGAGAAAACTCTCTGCCTGTAAGAGAGAAGGTAGTCAGGGTGAGCACCATGAGCTGGCATGGTATTAGGAGGGATGATGCCATGGCTTGTGACAAATAGAGTGTGGTAGTTCAGGAAAATGAATTGGATCATGATGAGGTGATGCTTCCTTATGTCAGCCTAACTGGAGCAGCCAATAGGAGATAAGGGAATGAAGGGGCAGAGTTTTAGTGCATTTAATTGAGGCAGGGCAGGAGTGGGTGAGTGGGCCAAAATTCAAGTGGAGAAGCTGCGGTGCTCTTCAAGTGCTGTGTCCCTACCTGGGCAGCTTACAGGGGTGGCTGACGGCCCCTGTATGGGCATCCGGTTTCGGCAGCAATTTCAGATCGCACTGGTGGTCCAAGCCTTGGATTCAGCCTGATCAGGACTTTGGGAGCCTTGATGGAAGGAAGGAGGGAAGGAGAGAATTAAGTGGATCCTGAGCTGGGGAGGGTTGGAGAGAACACAAAAGGCCGGGCAGGGAGTGAAACAATTACAAAAGAAAAGGACTTAATCTGGGGGAAGGTCCGGGAACAAGGGACCAGTCCGTCCACAGAGAGCGTGAAAGAAATAGAGTAGCAAAGAGAAAGGAAAACTGTGAGCTCCCCAAAAAATAAAGAAAAAAAATAAACAGGCAGTACAGCGATGCACTATATTCTGTTTCAGTGCTCTAAGGTACCCTGTGTAGATATTAAACTCTACGGCTAAGTTCCAAATGAAATTCGAACACAGTTTGGCTAGTACTAACAATTGCATGAATATTAGTACAAAAAGAAAAGCAGTAAACAGCTTAACATTAATAAAAAGAGAAAAAAAAGAGAAATGCAGCTACAAACGAACGACCACTGTTAAGTGGGCAAGCTAGTGCTGGGGCCAATGGTAGGCAGCAGGAAAAAGCGCCAATATTCAAGTGGAGAAGCTGCGGTGCTCTTCAAGTGCTGTGTCCATACCAGGGCAGCTTACAGGGGTGGTTGGCAGCTCCTGCGTGGGCGACCGGTTTCGGCTGCAATTTCGGATTGCAGTGGTAGTCTGAGCCTTGGATTCAGCCTGATCAGGGCTTTGGGAGCCTGGGCAGCTTACAGGGGTGGCTGGTGGCTCCTGCATGGGCATCCGGTTTCAGCAGCAATTTTGGACCAAAGTGGTGGTCTGAACCTTGGATTCAGCCTGATCAGGGCTTCAGGAGCACTTTTTACTGTCGCAAATGGGTTCAGTAGGGTCGTGCTGCCACCATCTTGTTTTCAGTTAGCGACAGGGAAAAAATGTTGTAGTTCAAAAAATACTACCCCTTGGTAAACACCAACAGCCCAAAGAACACGATCCTGACATTAGTTTTTGAGAATAATGCCTGGAAATATGTTTCTTAATTTGGCCGTTGGTAGTTTCACAAATTTGCGACACTACTTTTGTGAAACTTTTGCAAACGTAGTGTCGAAAATTTGCAAAAGTTTTCACAAAAACTTTCTCAAAATTTGCAAAGTTTTCGCAAATTTGCAACACTACTAACAAAAAAATGCTGTTTCTTTGCCACTTCACTGCAAATAAACGGTTAGGACTTTTGGACTGAAATTTGCAGGGTAGAAGGGGCTTGGCCCACAGATGTGCCTTTTGATGGTTTCGTAATAACATTTACACCAGTTCCATAGTTATAACATTCCAAAATTTAGAAACTTCCCATAGGATAACATTGTGGCGGTTGCAGTACCTTTCGGTGGCTATATCTTGAAAACGGTTCGAGATATGGATTTTTCACTAAATGCAGCTTAGTGCACCTTTTGTACTTAGTAAATATGCAGGTTACCAGGCCATGATTACAACTGCGATGGATTTTTTCCAGTGTTCCTATGGTTACTGTGATATTGCCCCATTTGTAGCACAAAGGTTACTTGGAATGTCTTTAGGCCTGCGCTGTGTCTCTACACTTGTGGATTAATGTGAGCTTATGGGCTCTGCGGCCCCACAAATGGATACCATTTTGAAGTGATCAGAGAATGATGGCAACACAGGGCCCATAGGGCCCTGCGCTCCAACAGGAAGATTAGGGTTAATTACAATGTCTCTACACTTATGGGTACATAAATCAGAGACAATTACAATATGCAGGCCCTGTGCTCCCACAACCACATATGGGTAAGATTACACTTTCTCAAAAAGTAAGGAAATTCATTTAAAAAAACTCTGTTAATATATCAGTTAGGGTTCCTATTACAGTGACAAAAGTATGGAAATTTGCTGTTAGGATTACCAACCCTAGCACCCCCACAACAGGCATTGGGGTGTGCCTTGGGGTTGTCAGACCTCTCACCCCATTCTCCTAAACTGTAGTATCTCAGTTTCCTTACACATGGAATGTGGTTAGAGTTGGGTCTGACAACCCCAGGGCACCCCGACACCTGTTGTGTGGCATGTGGGGGTGTGTGGAAGGGTTCCAAATGTCCATACTTTTGTTGCTGTAATAGGAACTCTAACTGATGCATTAACTATTTTTTGCAATGAAAAAATTATATATATATATATATATATATATATATATATACATATTGTATTTGCAAGCAAAACATCAGACATGGCAACGATCAGGGAAATGGGAAATTCAGCAGTACATTTATATAAACTGAAAGTATATACAAGCAAGTAAACATCCAACATGGCAGCACTCAGGGGAAGCGGTAAAATTCAGCAGCACATTTATATAAGCAGATAATACAATTATACATTCCAAACCCGGCTGTAGAGTGGAATAGTGCTTGATAAACAGTATGCAGTGATGTATGTGGAAAAGTGTAAATATAAACAGGCAGTACAATTACAGCAGTATAACATCCAAAGCTGTGATGCGAACAGTGATTTGTGAGCAGGAAACTGTGTATTAGTTTGGACAAGTGTGAATGGAGAGAAGGGTGTGATAGGTGGGACAGAAACTAGGACAATTATGTCACTCCCCCCAATAGAGTGGGGTAGAGTATAGAAGGGGATAGATTAGATGGGAATAGGGGATGGATCATGAGGAGAGAGATAAATTACAAGTGCAGATGTGGGGAGGAGATGGAGATGGGTCATGAGGAGAGAGAGAATTAAGAGAGTTGGAGATAGGTCATGAGGAGAGAGAATTAATTGCAAGTGCCGATGTGGGGAAGGAGTTTGTGAAGGAGAGAGGAAAGAGTAGCAGGAGAGGGGGCATTTTGAAGAGGCAAGGGGATGGAGTTCCATAGTTTGGGCAGGCAGTACAAGAATGCAGCTTGACCTTTAGAAGTGGATCTTCTGGGAATAGAGAGTAGTGGTCATAACTACGGAGAGAGTGAGTGGGGGGGAGTGATGAAAATGAGGAAGAGAGATAGGAAGGAAGGGAACCAAACCAGTATTTGGCAGTAAAGGAGATACAGTGGGAGCGTCTCCTATCCTTGAGAGAGGAAGGAGAGGGCATTGTAGAGGTCACAGCGATGAGAGAGAGGGGGAGCATCTAGTGCAAAATGGCAGAAGGAGTTGTAGAGGGCGTCCAGTCTGGCAAGGGAGGTTTTGGGAGCAGCACCAAAGACTACGTCACTGTAATCAAAAACTGGAAGGATCATTTTCTGTACCACAGCATGGTGGGCACTCAGCAGGAGTTACGGTAGAGGACATCAAGCTTGGGATGAAGTTTCTTAACAACTGCATTCATGTGTACAGAAAAGTCAAGTTGCCTGTCAAGCCATACACCAAGATACTCGAAGTGTTTTTGCTCGTGCTCTCTGGGGCAACATCAAATATTATTTTATAACCTATTGTTATGCCCCACAGTCAAACTTACGGCAGTGCTTCTCCTTTAGGGGGATACGATATACAGTTTAAGTAGTTCTGTCAGCACTAGCTAACCAAACACATTTGGGGAGTACAACACAAGTAAAAATGCAATACTCTACACCATTTTGTTTTGTGTGCAAATACTTTTTTACTTGTATGAATAACAGGGAACTACACCAATGTGCTCGAAAAGCACTACAAGTGCAAGCTGAAAGAGCAAACTTTCAAAGTGGTTAATACTTTTTGAATCTCACCCAACCCTCCTTGAGTGTCTATTTAATTCTCAAAATTTCTTCATGGCTGTATTGCCTAAATCAACCTTTGCAGGTAACTGCAGGTCCACATTCTGTATATCCATTTAATGGATGGCTTCAGGACAGGTTTGGGACAAGTTCCAGTAGCCAAGAATATTTCATTTTTCAAAATTACTTTAATTCATTCAGCGTCATTAAACGCCATCTTCGCTACTTCCTGGTCTGATCTGGCCATGACTTGGTTGCCACGGTAATTGCTGATGTTTCTGACGTATGTATATCTTCCTCAGAGCTAATGCTATTGTCCACTAGGGCTTAATTTATGCCCCTTTGGTTATCATGGTTACCAGTAACACTGTGCTCTCTTATTTGTTCTAATTAAAACTTTCAGTTGAAACACCAACTACTGCGACCTAATCCCACCAATGTTTCAAAGTGTGATTATAAAACTGTGTTTAAAAAACAGCATCTGTGTGATTTTGTTCTCTGGCTACAAAAGTATTTTATCTATTCTTCTCTTTTTCTTCTTATGTTTGCATGCACAAGAAACATAGTGCCACCATATGACTTTTTGGAGTTGTGCTGCCCGCTCTGCCAATGCCCTGATCCATTTTGCAGGCACAACCACACTGCACCAATGAATGGCTGAGCTGTCTATGACAGCAGTTCAGATGCAGTGGTGTGCAGTTGAAAGGAAACCACTGCTGCAATCAGCGGTGGTAATGTGTAGGCAATTTGCATATTGACAGCAAGGGGTGGCTGTCGCCAGCTGCCTCTCAGTCCCTATGAAAGCTGATGGGGGTGTCCAGTTCCCATGTTGGCATGCCCCCTTCCCAGTTCATTTGCCGACGGTAGCCCAATCCCCATCGGCATAATGTCCCCCTTCCCCATTTGTTGTGTGCCGAGGGGGATGCCCAATCCCCCTCGGCTCATGAGTGCCCCCAACACACTTTATGGCTGACTGGGGGTGTCCAATCCCTATCGGCTCCAGCCCCACTGCCAACAAACACCCAGGTAGCATGCTGGGAGCCCACCCCAGCGTGCCAAAAGCCTCCCACATTGTCCTTTTTTTTTTTTCCCTGTAAAAACAGAAAACTGTCCCTCACTGTCTCTGGTGCCCCCTCCTCCAACCTGCACCCACCCTCTGTGCTTCTTGCACCCCCCTCACTCCATACTTACCTCCGGAGCCTGGTACGATGATCTTCGGTGGACCGTGAACACGTCTGCATTCTTCAAAGCCGACCGTAAACTGATGAAATGTCGGTAAGCTGTATAATGGCATAAAAGGGGGTGTGGTTCAACTTAGGTGGATATCTTGGCCATTTTTGCAAATTTTGGCACCAGATTTTCAACATGGGGTTCTTGGGACCCCACCTCATTAATTCAGTCACTGTCATGTCGTTATTCGGTCTTGAAAGGTGATTTCACGGTCACTGTGCGAAATCACCTTTTGGGACCGATTAACGAAATGATAGTGTCACTGTTCATGAGGTGGCCACCCAAAAAGCCAATGTTGCAAATTTGGTGAAAAAATTCCAAAAAATGACTGTGTTATGAGTGTGCATTGCGCAGTTTTCACGCACACTCGTAACTTTGCGAATTTATATTTTCACTCCAGATTTTCAACATTGGCATTTTTTCACACCTCCTTATGAACAGTACAGCTGTCATTTTTCACATCCTGGCCAAAATGTGTTTTTGCACTTCTGGCACACAATAGCGTGGTTGCTGTGGGAAATCAGTGTTCAGGACAGATTAAGAAAATCATTGTGACACCGTTCATGAGCAGAGGTCACAAAATGCCTATGTTGAAAATTTGGTGAAATAATTCTACTAAATGACTCTGTTATGAGTGTGTTGTGCAGTTTCCATGTACGCTCATAACTTAAAGCATTTTTTATATTTTCACTCCAAATTTTTAACATTGCCATCTCTTCACACCTCCCTATGAATGGTACAGCTGTCATTTTTCACATCCTGCCTGAACTGTGATTTCGCACATCTGGTGCAGAATGGTGCGGTCGCTGTGGGAAATCAATGTTCGGGACAGATTAATAAAATCACAGTGCCAATGTTCATGAGCAGAGGTCCCAAATGCTTTAATGAGGTGGGGGGGGGTCACAAAAAGGCCATGTTGAAAATTTGTAGTGCAAATACCAACAAATGCCCAAGGCATTAGGGTATGTCCTTATGACATGGAGTGACTGCCAAGCTGAACACCCCAAGGCACACCTCAACATTTGATGTCTGCAGGATAGGGTGAGGTGAAATGCTGTGAGCATTATGGACAATGACCCAAAGGCACACCCTAATGCTTGTCCATCTCTGCAGGGTGGAGGTGGGGTTGGCATGAGTTCAGTACTTTACTGACATTCCTATTCTGCATCTAACTCCTGCACGTCCAATGCTAATATCAGCAAGCAAACATTCGGCATTGACATATGCTTGTTTTATATATATTCACAGAATTGTTTTCAAAGTATAGCAGTGCTTTAGTTAGTGCCAATTTCATTTTATGAAGATTAGACTCGGCTTTCTGCTTTGCAGTACACTTAATGATTTCCACATTTATATTACATGTTCAGATCCTTCATATTCATTACATACTCTTTATTTTTATTATTCTTGCAACAATCACAGACTTCCTGTACTTAGGTACTTTTAAGACTAGTTTCCATGTGTCTGCTCATTCATATCCTTTGTTGCAAAAAAACGTTCAGAGAATGTGTACTCAGGTTTCCATGTAGTCCGCCTGTTTTCCACAATTATTTTTCATTTGTATTCATGCCTTTAAACAATGTGTACTCAGGCTTCCACACAAAATGCCTGTTTTCCAGAGCTGATTTGAATTTCTATTCATGCCTTTATTGGAATGTGTACTCAGGCTTCTTTATTTCGCCTGCTTTTCACAACCCCATCTCACAAATAAGGCCTTATTTTAAATCTTACCACTTAGAGAAATATTCTCTGTGAATAGTCTCATCTGACCTCATTATATTCCACTGTTTTTATATGCCAATTTGTTTAGGTCGAGTGAGTCATTTTTATGTTTATTTATTAGTCATACTAAGGATGATGACCCAAAGGTGAAGAATGAGAAGTACTCCATTCAATGCCTGCAACAGCATGGCTTCAGGAAAAAATCATAGCACAACCACAGCCCCTGCTCGAATTCTCTAGCTTCTTACATACTTCCTTCAACAATAACTGCCTCATTGGAGCAGCTTTCATCGACCTCACTAAGGCCTTTGATACCGTGAATCATCGGCTCCTCCTGGATCAACTTGTGAAAATTGGTCTCTCACCGGACACCCAAAAATGGTTCGGGAACTACCTGTCAGGTAGATCACAACATGTAAAGATCACTAGCAGTGTCTCAGAACTCCAAGCACTCCACACTTGTGAACACTATGCACAAACTGGCTGGCTCAATCGTCAAGGGAGAATCAAGTACCACTTGTGTACTAGCAAAAAAGGTGCTACAAGGAACCCTGCCAACGGGCCTCTCTAGTCTTCTGCCTAGATCCCGAAAGGCTCGTCAGACTAGGACCTCAGAAACAGACCACCTACTCATACCTAGGTTCAGAACTACTCAGGGCCAACAATCCTTCCTCTACAGAGCCCCTATGTGGCTGAATTGTCTTGGCCGAGATCTCATTGATATTCCTTATCCTATCCAGTTCAAACGTCTCCTCCACCAATATATTATGGATGAAAGCGCCTGTGTCTGCCCCTTACAAATGTCCAATCATCCTCCCTTGTGATATCTGAAAAAGAATGGTCTCACTGACGAGGCCTTGGACTGCCTCTTCTTCTTCCCCTTCTACCTTCCTGCATCTCCCGTTCTTATAACATTTACCCTCTTCCCTGCCACCACTTTACTGCACTGAGTGATAACTGGTAACTGACTCCCTGGCCACCTATTATACTGTTCTGGATGGCTACCAACCTTCCTCTTCCCCCTGCCCCCCTCCTCCCTCTCCCTGGCTCCCCTACCCCTTTTCCCTCCATCCTCTACCTCCTCTTACTCCCCCCTCCTCCCCTACCACTTTTTCCTTGTTTCTCACATGACAGTGCCATCTGGCTGCAACTTTCACTCTTCACTAACTATCTGTCCTCCTCCCTACACTCCTAACTATTCCACTAAGGTCTTCCTATTGTGCACTGCAATGACTTCCCGGTATACATTTTGAATAATCTGCATTGTAAATGACTCCATATTGCTCTTTGTTAATAATTTGTTTTCATCCCCTTGTCTTTGTACTACCCTCCAAAAATGACACGGAACCTTTGTAAATGAGCTGTGCTGTGCTCTAAGGTATTGTAATCTGAGAATGAATGAATAAAGAGATACTGCAAATCCAGACCCAAATCCATCACTTAGGTCAACCAATTTCTGCTGTTCTACCCTTTATTCAGGTGAATATATATACAAACAACCCCCCTTAAAGACATTTGACTGAAATTCAACATTTCTTTCATTGTCTTGTTCTTTGTGCTACACCACCCTCTCTCCAAATGAGGGTGTCTTTAAGTACCTCTTAAATATTACTTTGTGGAACTTTTAGCATTTCTTACTCAGTTAAATCTATATCTATACAATAACATGATATCCAAGGTTATGCTAAACAGTGGTGTCAATTATTGTCCCAAATAGCTGTGATATCCATTGTCTTCGCTCAAGCCCCTCGGGACCATTTCATCCAATTCTTTGATCCAATACCTCTCTCATTGTTGTAATAATGTCTTTAGGTCTCCACCCCTTGTGGGGACCAGAACTAACTCAATCCCAATGAATTTCAGTGAAGCGGGGGACCCATGTTCTCTTTCTTCATAATGTCTTGTCATCGCATATGTTGGATTTTTTACTCTAATGGCAGTTTTATGTTCTCCAGCCCTAAATTTCAGTTCTCTTTTTGTTTGAGCTATATAGATTTGGCCTTCTGGGCATGCCAGCATGTATACCACCCCCTTTGTTTTACAGGTAATGACGCTGTTTATTCTATATTTTCTGCCTGCTCTTGGATGGTTAAATGTTTTAGCATTATTCATCTTATTGCAGTGTATGCAATTTTCACATCTGAAGTTTCCATTCAGGGCTTCTGGCATTCACACTGGATGTAAAACTTTTTTTCTCTTCAAAGAAACTTTTCATAAGAGTGTCTCTAGGATTTTTACCTTTTTGCCTGGTAATACTTGGTCCCTGATCTATGATATTTTATTTAGGCAAGGTTCAGCAGAAAGCACTCCCCAGTGTTTCCTTATAATTTCTGTAACCCACTTAGACTTATTATACATAGTGCTATATGTCACCATATTTTCATCATTATGTCTCACTTGTTTTTTCAGCAGCTCATTCCTTGTTTTTGTTCTGAGTTCTTTTCACTGCTGTTAATAGCATGCCTGGCTCATGGCCCCTGTTCCGAAATCTCTTACACATATTTGCCATTTCTTTTTTGCTGTCTCTATTTCAGAGTGGTTCCTTTTCACCCTTAGGAGTTGCCCATACGGTATGTTTTTCTTCAAATAATAGGCATGGTTATTGTCCCAAGGTAGCAGTGTGTTCCTGTCTGTTGCCTTCTTAGAGTAGTCTCTAGTCTGTCTCCTTTCCTGTAAGTCTGTAGATCCAAATAATTAATTTTACACTGACTGTGTTCTTCTGTAAAATGAAGATGTCTATTACTGTTATTTATATATATATATATATATATATATATATATATATATATAGAGAGAGAGAGAGAGAGAGAGAATTATTTGAATTCATCTTCTGTTCCTGTCCAGAGGCAGAGTACATCTATAAGATGGACCCATAATTTAAATTTTTCTCTTCATTTGTTATTTTGCTCATTCCAGATGAAATTGTTCTCCCATCTTCCTACATACAAATTCACTAGTGATGGTGTGAATGTAGTGCCCATCACTGTTCCATGATGCTGTTTATAATATTTACCATTAAATAGAAAATAGTTCAGATTTAATGTCAATTCTGCCATTTGTACTATCAGTTCTGATGGTGGAAGTGTATGAGTGTCTCTATTCTGTAATGTTTCCTTTATTGTACTAATTCCTTCATCATGTGTAATGTTGTTATACAAGTGCTCTATGTTCAATGTGGCCATCCAATTCACTTCAGCAGCATTTATGTCTTTTAATAAATTAAGTACACTTCTTGTATCTTCTATATAAAATTTTTCTAACGCTACTGATGGTCTCAGGGAGTGATCTACAAATTTTGAGAATGGCTCCGTGATGGAGTCTAAACTGCTCACAATGGGCCTTCCAGGGGGTAAATTTGCATTTTTATGCACCTTGGGCAACAGGTACATCATTGGTCTTATTGGGTAGTTCACTGTCAGGAATTCTTTTTCATTTCTTGTTATCCATTTTCTCTCCTCAGCATTGTTTATTATTTCATTAGCTCTTAACTTAATCTCCTCTGTAGGGTCACATCTCAATTGTGTATAATACTGTTCGTTGTCCAATTGCCTATATATTTCTGTTCGGTACATTTCTGTGAGCCGTATAATGACAGTGCCCCCTTTATCCGCCTTTTTTATTTGAATATTCTTATTTACACTTAACTCTCTTATTGCTTCTTTTTCATCTCTGGTTACATTATTCTATATCTTCTGCGGTTCTTTAAATATTTCCTCCATGTCCTTATTAACAATTTTACAAAATGTGTTTACTACTGGACTTTGATTTCCTGGAGGTACGAAGGTGGACTTTTTCTTAAATGGTGTTTCTTCTCTCATGTACCTAATTTCTTCCTCAATTTCTTGTCCATTCTCTCTTCTATTTGTTTTCATCATAACGTATCTTGGTCTCATTATAGGTTCCACTGGATTTTTAGAAAAATGGACCTTTAGATGAAGTTGTCTAAATAATTTAAAATGATCAATTTTAGTCCTAAAGAAATTTGTTTTTTCTGTAGGTCTAATTGTAAGGCTTTTTTTCAGCACTTTTTCTTAACTTTTGGTTAATTCTGTACTTGACAGATTTATAATTCTCATTTCATCAGTCTCGCTGATCTTCACGGTGTCTGGTTTCTTCCCCAGTATCTCCCATAATTCCTTCGTTCTCCTCTTCCTCTCCCTCTGCCGCCTCTTCCTCTTGCCTCCCCCTGGTCCTCTTCTTCTCCTTGTATGGCTGCTGCTGCCTTCTTTGGATCCTCCTGAAAATTCTGATTTTCTCTATTGTTTCCCTGTATTTCATAATTTTCACTACCACTTTCATCAGTTGTTTCCAAATTGTCCACATGGACATTTTGTTTTTCTTTCATAGTGATGTTGTCTCACAACCTTTTCCCATGCCAGTTATACAGTAGATTGTCCCATTTTTATAATCTCTAGCATCTCTCTCATGTTTTTTGATTTTACATTCCATTAAATCTTCTTCAGATGTCTTCATTTTTTCTTCTAGTTTCTTTAAGCTTTTATCTGTTTTATTGTAGGTTTTTCTATGTCTTTGAAAATTTCTATGTCCTTGAAAATTTCATTTTCCTTTGTTTTTATTACATCTTTTAAGTTATCATGTTCTTTACGTGCCTTTTTAATCACAGTTAACATTAAGTCATGTGATCCTTTACTGAGTACTCTTTCCCAGTCTCTCATGAAATTTGGCTCGTCAAGGCCTAATGTCAGGGGTTTCTGTATCCTTAACCCTCTGGGGATCTGTTTTTCCCTCCAATATTTGCTTAGGGATATAGCATGCATATGCATCCTGATTTGCCATTTTTTAAGGCTTTAACAAATTTACATTAATTTCTTCATTTAATTATTTTACTATTTTGCCAAATAATTCATCACATGCTCTATTTTCATAGGCCAGACTGTCCCCCTCTTCTTCTGTATAGGCTAAGCCTTCTGAATTACTTGCTGGTTCCATTTTCAATAAAACAACTTCTCTCCTTTCCTTTGGGTATCCTTTTGTTATCTCTTACTACTTTGTTGTTTAATACTGGAGCAAAACGAGCTGTGCCTGCCCCTAAACAGGTTTTCAAAAATGGACTTGTACTCTAAGCATTTTTGCTCGTGCTCTCTGGGGCAACATCAAATATTATTTTATAACCTGTTGTTATGCCCCACAGTCAAACCTATGGTGGTGCTCCTCCTTTAGGGAATATGATATACAATGTCCAGACCAGACAAGGAAGTAGTGAAGATGGAGTTTAATGGCACTGAATGAATTTAAGTAATTTTGAAAAATGAAATATCCTTAGCTACTGGAATTTGTCCCGAACCTGTCCTGAAGCCATCCATTAAATGGATATATGGAGCATGGACCTGCATCTACCTGCAAAGGTTGGATTTAGGCAATATAGCCATGAAGAAATTTAGTGAATTAAATGGATATGCAAGGAGGGTCGGGGTGAGATTCAAAAAGTATTAATCACTTTGAAAGTTTGCTCTATCAGCTTGTACTTGTAGTGCTTTTCAAGCACATTGGTGTAGTTCTCTGTTATTCTTACACGTAAAAAGAACTATTTGCACACAAAACAAAATGGCGTAGAGTGTTGCATTTTTACTTGCGTTGTGTTCCCCAAATGTGTTTGGTTAGCTAGTGCTGACAGAACTACTTAAACTGCATACACGAAGATACTTAGCAGAGGAAGAATCTTCCAGTTTAGTCCTATCGAGGGTGTGGAAAGAAGGCAAGGAGGAGAGGCAGGACAGTCTCTGACTAGTGCCAAAGGTCATTGAGATTGTCTTTTTGGCATTAAGGAATAGCTGATGTGAAACTAGTCAGTGCTGGACATTATCGAAGTCCAGCTGAAGGGTGGCAGTGACACTAGACAGGGATGGGCCAGATGTATATACAGAACAGTGTCATCTGCATACATGTGGATACTAGAAGAGCAAGCAGAGGGGAGGTCTTTAAGAAAGATGGAGAAAAGGCGGGGACACAGTACAGAGCCCTGTGGAAGATCTGTCTGGATGGGGTGGGGATACAGAGTCAGTTATCCTAACTAACTGGGTTCCGCTAGTCAGGTAAGAACTGAACCAGTCAACAGCTGTGGGAGAGAGCCCGGCTGAAGAGAGTTATATAGAAAGATGGTGTGAGAGACCGAGTCAAATGCCTTGGCAAGGTCGATGAATATAGTGGAGGTAGCCACTGTCCATGCTAGTAAGTATATAATCAATGAGCCAGGGGAGAGCAATAGTAGTGGAGTGATTCTTCCTGAAACCAGACTCAAAAGATCTTCAAGTCAGTCTCTTGCAGCAGGCCATAACACATGGGATATCCAGCTGTAGGCATCACTTCCTCCTGATGATTTCCCAGCAGTCTCTTCCAGGGGCCTTCCCTTCCTGTCACCTGATGTGCTGTTACACATATATAAAGCGGAGGCCCCCTGATACTCCTCAGTTCTTTTCCAGCCACGACCAAGTCAACATCATGTTCTCCTTTAAGAGTACCAGCTTTCTTTGTCGACAATGAGTTCTACAGTCACCTAAGAAGCACTGATGTCTTTAGAACCTTTGTTTCAGAAGTGTTCCTGTGGCCAGAGGATCACATCTGAGGACCTCCACAAAGTGTGTGTTAGGTGCCTGGGTCCAGAGCACAACACCGGGGAGTGTATCCTCTGTGGAAGATTCAACAAGGCCACCAAGCGCCGAAGGCTCCAGCAGCTGAGGGAGTACCTCATGGAGCAGGAGGTAGCCCTTCTGGAGCAGCAGCAACATTCCTCTGCAGGGGAGTCTTCAACCTCTTCCTCAGGTTCTCAGAGGGGTGAACCCTCATCAACGGAGCATGTGGCTGGGTGGAAACATTTTTCTAAGACTAAACATGTTTCCCCTGTGCCACTATCTTCATCGTCGAAGACCTCGAGCTCCTCAGCAAAGGTAAGTAGGAGGACTGACAGATAAGTCTTGTGAATGGTTTCAAAGCTATTTATTTATCTATTTAGTTAAACATCAGTTTAGAAACCTTTGAGCCAGAGGCTCATTTACAAAGGTACCTCATCACAAAGAGGACATCAGAACAGTAGTACAAGGGACACAGTACTTACAAACAAAAAAGTTACAGTACAATTACAATTTTGTTTCAATAGAATACAATCTCCAACGAAGCAAAAGATAACAAAAGGTGCAAAACTTATGGTCGGGGAGAGCTGGTGGGAGTAGAAGGGAGGAGATAGGGAGGAGGAATGGTAGGGAAAGGAGGGCAGCTCAGTGAGCATTGTCAAACAGAGTATATATATATTTTTTTACACTAGGCTGTGCGCAGTTGCATTTCGCGAGAGCTAAGCAGGAAGTTTCTGAGCCTGGGCTTAAAGCAAGCTAAGGTTAGTGAGTTTGAGACACTGGCAGGAGGGAGTTATACCAGTGGGGCCTGGTGAGGAATGCCCTCTGACCTTGAGAGGTCCTGGCTCTCGGAATAACTAGGGTAGCTCTTGGCCAGCCTGCGCGTGATCAGAGTCGGTGCAGTACGGGTGAATGGAGTTGGATAGGCCTATGGGGATAGGCCACTAGGCTTTTAAAGGTGAGCTGGCATGTCTGATACATGAGTCGCTCTTCCAGGTTGAGTAGGGTAGCCAGGGTGTACAGCTCACATGTGTGAGTGAGTCTGGGAGCACCAGTGATAAGTCTGCAGGCCTTATTAACTGTGAGGCTAACCTTGTTGAGGGCAGTCTGATCTGCTGAGCCATAGACTGGAAGGCCATAGTCAATGAGAGACATGACAGAGGAGGTGACAGCCAGGCGGAGGGCATCAGGAGGGAGGCATTTCTTGTGCTGGTAAAGAATGCCTAGCCGTGAGTTGGTGACAGAATTTAGGGCAGATATATGTCCATGGAATGAAAGTGCAGGGTCAAAGGTTATACCAAGATATTTATAGGACTGCACCTGGTCAATGACCGAGATTGGGTGTGGAGTGGACAGCTAAGGAAACTTGCTGTACTTATTTTGGGGTGGGAGAAGAGCATCGTTTTTGTTTTCTTAAGGTTGATAACAAGTTGGTGCTCAGTGAACCAGGTAGCTGCAGAGTCAAAGACTAGTTGGAGGGAGTTCTGTAGCAGCATGGGGTCATTGTGGAGGCAACGAGAACAGCATCATCAGCATAGAGAAGCATCTTACCCATACAACTGCTGGGTAGGGAGTTAAGAAAGAGTGAGAATAGTAGGGGTCCAAGAATTGAGCCCTGCGGCACCCCAGAGCGAATGGGGCATGTTTCAGAGAGAGTACCGTTGACTTTCACACATTGGGAGCGGGCGGAGAGATAGCTGGTGCACCAGGAAACAGGTCCTGAGGCAAAGCCTATTAGGTCGAGGGTGGAGAGCAAAAGAGGATGCGAAACGGTATCGAATGCTTTAGACAGGTCAATGAATATAGCACCAGCCAGGGCACCAGAGTCAAGGAGGCATGGAGGAAGCTGGAAAATTCCAGGAGTGCTGTATTGGTACTATGATCTGCTCTGAACACGTGTTGTTCAGGGCAGAGAACATTATACTTACAGAGTTAGTCAGAGACTTGGGACGCCACAATTTTCTCTAGCATGCCAGAGAGGAGAGGATTGAGATGGGTCGGTAGTTACCGGAAGAGTCTGTCACCACCTTTATGGACAGGGGTAACTGTGGCAATCTTCCAGGCAGAGGAATTGTCCGAGACAGAGTGATTTGTTGAAAATGCACGTAATAGGTAAGAGGACCTGATCCAGGACCTGGCGTAAAAGGCAGGGATCAAGTGAGTCGTACGATGGTGTTACCTTTTAGGGCTTTTTAGCAAGTAAGGCCTAGCTTCTTGCATGGTGACCACGACGCAGGTGGAAAGAGGCCGGGCAATGGGTGGTGGTACAGATGGAGGAGGTGGACTGAAAAAGTTACCAGGAAGTACTGAGCTAAGGTCGGTAAAGGAGTTATTGAGGTGGGTGGCAATGAGGGCAGGGTCAGAGGAGACGGTGCCATTGATGTTGCGAAGAGAAGGAGAGGGGGACTGGGAGTGACCATTCAGTTGCTTGATGTTGTCCCAGAAGCATCTGGGGTTCCCCCAGGAGGAGGTAAGAGAGGCTTGGTAGTATTCCGCCTTTGCTTTGCGGATGGCCCAGGTGCACTGGTTGCGGGCAGCAGCATAGGACTGCCTGTCAGCTGAACGGCCAGTAGCAACAACAAGGTGCCAAAGATTGTCGCGTTGCTTAAGTTGCCACAGTAGGGCAGGGGTGATCCAAGGGGCTTGTTTCACTTTGGACCTCCTAGCAGTTATGGGAGCAAAGATATCACAGGCAAAGTTGAAGTGCTTAAAAGAAGGCCAGGGCCAAGTCAATGTTGGTTGCCCTCGGCCAGAGGGGACCAATCAGTGTGGGCAAGGAAGCGCTTAAGGCCTATGAGTCCCCAGGCCTAAGCCACCTTCGAGAGGTGGTTTTGACCGAGGATGAGGCTGAGGGTTTCAGTTGAAAAGCACAGGGAGTGGTCACTGAGGCAGTCAGGGAGGATTTGGATGTTGTGGATGCGGATTGGCCTGTTGGTGAGGACCACATCCAGGAGGGTGCTTGTCCCCAGGGTTTTTCTAGTAGGCTGTGTGACCAGTTGAGTTAGGTCAATTGAATGAAAGCCTCACGGTGGGAGGAGGACGCAGAGGGCAGAGCCAGTTTATATTCAAGTAAGCCCCCAAGTTTGGTCCGACGAGTTGGGTAGGGAGGTGAGGTAGTCAATTAGTGGGCCCAGGGCCTGGGATTGGTTCTTGGGGGGTATGTAGGCTACGGTTAGGAATAATGGGCCTCTAGCTGGGTCAGGGGACAGCTTTAGAGTAAGTGCCTGGGCCTCATGGTCGAGGTCAGGCGGGGGGAGTGGTAGCCCCATGAGAGAATCCTTCAAATAGAAGACACAGCCCCCACCTCTCCTGCCGACACGGTCCAACCGGTGGAGAGTGTAGCCGGGGAGAGAGACATGAGAGTTAGGAGTGGAGGGAGACAGCCAGGTTTCAACCAGGGCAACAACATCAGGTTTATGAAGCGTCACCCAGCAGTGTAGAGAGTCCAGTTTTTTCAGGAGGCTACAGATGTTCATAGAAGCAATGCGCAGCCCAGGAGATTTCAGGGGGAGGACCAGTGCTGCCAGGCCCAGGATTGGGGTGGACATTGCCTGACAGGAGCAGGAGGAGGAGGGCTGATCTGGGGAGTGCACAATGGCGGGATAGCTTTCGACGATTGGAGAGGGGGTGATGAGGGGGTGATCACCAAGTGAAAACAGCTACTAGAGAGCAGTAAAATGTGACAAGTGTGGTATTGGGAGCAAATTGTTCAAACTTAATCAGGCTCCCTCTAGTGGCAAAACAATATAAGGAGCTAATGGAGAAGTTGGGTGTTTAAAAAAAAAAAAAGATCAAGCACAGGCAAAAGATTAACTTGCTGGGGGCGGGCTGGTAGTGGGTGTGGGGAGAAGAGCAAATGGGCTGTGGGCTATCAGGTACTATTGTGATTCAAAAAAGAAGGTGATTACTAGCAGGGCAAACTGAAATTCTGCACACAGGAAAAGCACTTAGAAGTTAAACAGTCCCCAAATGAGTTTTTCACAGGGGGTAATTCAGTTACAACTGGAAATGCACTTTACAAATTAACAAACAGTCCCCAGTGAGATTTGCACGGGGATTTCAGATAGAACACAGGTCCTGGGCTTGCAGTGACTCTAAGCTTTTAAATACAGTTACAGGCAAATGCAAATAGTTTTAGCTGGTTCGTTTTAAAAGTTTCAAAATCAGGCACAAAAGTAACAGTTCTGCTCCGTTTGAGCCTGGGCAGCAACTCGAGGTGCTACTCTGGTCGGGATTCATGCGCTGAGCAGGGGAGCTTGTGGCCGTTACAGAAAAGGCGCCAGATGGCCAACGATGGTGGCAGCAGCCTGGATCAAGGTAGAAATTACCTGGTGTGTCTCGGGTTCGGGGCTTCTGCGGGCAGGGAGGGCTTCAGAGCAGGCCCTCGCGACCTCCGGTCTCCTCAGTGGAGGGGGGTGGTCTCTTTTATTAGCAGTAATGTATTCCTGATAATCTCGATTCTTCATTGTGGTGGTTTACATTCAGTCCGCTATTTTAAGACCATATTTAATTACAACTTTCATAATTTGTGTGGATCTACAGTAAAGATGGCAGCCCACAGCAACGTTCAAAAATCTTCTCCTCAGAGATCACACACTAACTGCACCCATTGTAGTTATAATCCAGATTGTTTTCACAGCATGTTTCTGATCTGCTTACATCTGGTGAACCTGGGCATGGTAGTCTGCGCCAGCGAGCCGAACGTCGGACCTTGAGCGAGGGGGAGGGCAGGCGCAGTGTCCCCTAGCTGGCGTCTCCCCAGGTAACAGCTCCGAGCACTCACAGCCACCTACAACTTCTTTCCCTGCAAGTGTAGTGCGTCTATTTAACTAACCATCCTGTGAAAGTAAACCTGGGAGGGATAGATTCATTGGCATGTATGTTACAACAGGGAGTCCCACAGAGGTCTGTATTGGGAACCCTGTTGTTCTCCCTATTTATTGATCCTATTTCTAAGATTTCTGATGCTTCTAGAATACTGCTTTATGTCAATGATATTATCTTGTTTACAAGTTCTCCAAAAAGTGGCTGAATTAAACGTTTTTCTAAATAAAAATTTCACAGCTTTAAATAAATTGTTGAAACATTGACTAATATTAAGTACTAAAAAAACACAATGGGCGGGATATTCAGACTGCGTCAGGCTGTGGCGCAAGCCTTGGCGCAGCGCAACTTGGATGAGCAGGGGCGTTGACAGGGTGATATTCAACGGAGCTGCTCCATGGCACTGCATCATTGAATATTGCTCCTTGGCCACCCGCAGTGCGCATGGCGCAGTGGCACTGTGCCAGCGCAAGTGGCCAGAGTGGAGCAGGGGGATGCACAAGTGCAAGTGCCATTGCAATATGCGCAACCACTGCAATATTCAAAAGTGCACATGCAAATGGGGCCATAATGTATGCAAGGTGTAAATGGGGCCATTTGCATGTCATTATGGCCCCATTTGCATGCAGGTGTGCCGATCCCCAGTGACTTGCGTCTGGTGCCCTGCCAGGCTGCAGCCATCGGGGACTGATGCCCCCTGCACATCGTGGCAAAGTGCCCCAATGCCTGATCATGGGCATGTGTAAATGTAAGAACACGTCCAATATCCCTGGTGGTCCAGTGGACCGCTTGCAGCCTGATCGCGGGCATAAGCATATTTAAAACAGTCAACACTATCCCTGGTGGTCCAGTGGACCGCTTGCAGCCTGATCGCGGGCATATGTAGTAAAGATATTAGTCCTATATCCCTGGTGGTCCAGTGGACTGCTTGCAGCCCGATCGCGTGTGTCAGTAATATCCCATGATGATCCAATACAACCCTGGTGGTCCAGCGGTACCCCCCCTCTCCACCTGCCCACTGAGCCCCACCACCCTGCTCCCCGGTCAGCGGCGGGCGGCGTCTCTCCCCACCAGCTTGCAGCCCCACTGCCCTGCCGACTGACTCCGATGGTGGGCTGTATGCCATTCTGTCACAGCGTGGGCCAATGGATGTGCAGTTTCACATATTATTATTGTCCAGATATGTGAATGGATCCATTCACATATCTAGACTATGTAGTACAGTAGTAGTAAAAAATTTTTATTCATACAAAAAATGAATAAGGATATCTCCACTGAGCCGAAGCTCCTTTACAGTGAGATCCAGGTGTCATTTCCAGTTACTCTTATAAGTTAACAATATACTACGAAGAAAACACATATACACTATAATTATACATCAATAAATATAACACAGTTCCGAGATCATAAAACAAACTAAGACAAGAAAAACATACAAAAAAACAATAAATAATTCACAATATACATTTAATACAAGTTAAAATCTACCATCCTAAAATTCAAACTATTTCCCATCATAACTAATGTTCTCGATAAGCCATTGGTTAATTTGGTGCAACTGAAAATTTCCCTCAAGGGGTCTAAACTTCCCAGGCAATTTATTCCATATAGAAGGTCCAATATTAAAAAAATGCTTATCCCCCCAAGCCGTTCTATGACTTGGGACTGCATAGTCCAAGTAATTAGCAGAATGCAGACCCTCAATAGGTCTTTTTATTTTAGTGGACTCAGCCATATATTTAGGGACTTTTCCTGAAATACATTTTAACATTAACATGATTGTACTAAGAGTCCGCCTTTGATACAAAGTATGGCAGTCTAATTCTTTATACATATCTGCTCTATGTGCACTCTTTGCAGCTCCCAGTATAAATCTAATTAATTTATTATACATAACGTCAAGCTTATGTAGTTGCTCTTTAGATGCACCCATATATATCAAATTACCATACTCCAATATGGGTAGTACAACAACAGTTACAACTAATTTTCTAATTTCCAAAGACATACTATTTCTTACTCTATATAATGACCCCAAACACTTACCAACTTTAGTCAAGGTACTATCTATATGACTGTCCCATTTAAATTTTGTATCTAAATACACCCCCAGATATTTATAGCTAACAACTTGTTGCAAGATTCTTCCTGAAAATGTTTTAATTTGTAACCCCTCATATTCAGTTTTAGGCCCGTAACCCCTATGAAACACCATTACCTAAGTTTTTTTTCATTCAAAACCAATTTAGATCTAAGCAAAAATTCCTGTAAATGATCAAAAGCCTGTTGTAATACTATTTGAATAGTTCTCACTGATGAATCAGCAAAATATACAACTGTATCATCAGCATAACGATGGTATTGTAGCTTTGGTTGTTCAAACCCCAAATCATTCATATATAGATTATATAGTATAGGACCCAAAATGGATCCTTGTGGGACTCCTGACACAATCAATTTCAAATCAGATGACCACTCTCTAATAGTCACTTGCTGCAATCTTGAGTCAAGATAATTTCGAAACCAATTTATAACCGACTCAGACATACCACAGGTTTTTAGTCTGGACAGGAGGATGCCATGGTCCAGCGTGTCAAAAGCCTTTGAAAGGTCTACAAAAATTGCTCCCACTGGCATCCCCCTGTCCATACTCTCCATTATATCTCCTGTGACCTTTATAAGGGCAGTGTTTGTTCCATGTTCGGGTCTAAAGCCGGATTGATAACTGTTAAGGATTTCATTATCTTTCAGATATACCTGTAATTGTTTTGCACTATTTTCTCCAAATTTTAGAAATTGTTGGTAAAAGAGAAATTGGTCTGTAATTTTCTAATAATAACCTAGATCCTGTCTTATAAATTGGCACAATCTTGGCAGGTCTTCAAGTCTGAGGTAACTCCATGAGAGAAGAGACAAATTAAATAAGTTTGCTAAGGGTAAATCAATAATAGGGGCTGCATACTTTAATAAGATATTAGGGATACCATCCATACCTTCTGCTTTATTAGTATTAATTTGAAATAAAAAATCCCTAACATCTCCTCTAGTAATGGAAGTAAACTCGAACTCAGCTTGTTTACCAGATTGTACATAAAATCTATCTGTATCATTTGCCTGAGAATTTCTCTGTAGAACCTGATTTACATCTCCTCCTCCACCCAATTGTAATTCATTAATACCCATATTTGTAAAAAAAGGTATTAAACTCATTAACTACCTTATTTCCCAAATCCATCTTATTACCATTAATTAGGAAATGATTAGCATATCCCAAACTAGGTCCCTTATGCATCTTATTTATTGTGTTCCAAAATGCTCTTGAATTTTCCATCATTTCTTTAGACAATTTTTTGTTACAATAGGCCAGTCTAGCCTTTCTAATTTCCTTTGTATATAAATTTCTTAATTGCCTATATTTATGCCAGTCCTGGTCTCTCTTTGCTAATTTAGCTTGTTTCCAGCCTTATTGCTAGCTCTTTTAATTTTAAACAAACCTGAGTCATACCATGGCGCTTTATTTGATTTTATCAACCTAGTTTTTATAGGAGCATGTTTATTGCAAATTTGTATTAAATCCTTTTGAAACATATCCCACGCATCCCCCACACTGGGAATTAGTTCTAGTCTCTCCCAGTTATAATTTTCTAATTCCTGCATAAATTGAACATAATCAAACTGTTTAAGGACTCTAATTTGTACAACATTCTTAAATGTCTTTCTAGATTTCTGATTTCTAATACAGAAAATTATCTGATGATCTGACATTGAGTCTGGTAACACCCCACTCTTTATAAACTTTTCTGGATTTGTAGTAAAATAAGATCAACATAGTTGAATTACTGGGATTTACTGCATTTAACCTAGTAACATCTTTTATCAGTTGCACCAAATTCAATGTAGTAGCCATATCAATTAGACTATGATGGGCATCTATATTTCCCCAATCAACATTTAAATCCCCAATTATCAAAATTTCATGTGAATTTGATAATTCTTCAGTACATCCTGCAATTCAGAAAAGACCATTAAGCTGCTTTTAGGTGGACGGTAAATGCCAATCAATAAAATGGGTTTAGAATAAGGTAGCTTTAATTCTAATGGTAACAATTCTGAATCAGTCCAATTATACAAATCTTGCAATTCCCTAACATCAATCCAATTTTTAACATAAACTAATACTCCCCCTCCTCTTTTGGATCTGTCTTTTCTATATATATGTAAATTTTCCAGGGCTATATCATTATCTTGTATTTTTGTATGCAGCCATGATTCAGTGATTATTAAAATATCAGGCTTATAATAAACCACCCACTCTCTTAAATACTCAATTTTCTTAAGCAAACTACAAATATTAATATGCACAATTTTCAATCCTTTTTCATTCAACATTTCAAATGTATAATCATGATTCAAATCAGCAACAGGCCCAGGATTTAATTGAACATCCCCACTTAACATTAACCCTATAATTACAAACCATTTACCCATTCTAGACATTTTAAGATATAAACATTTCCCCTTCACTAAACAATTTCTAGATTTGGCACTTTCTAAAACAACATTATGTCCCCAGCCACATAGAAGTTCACTACCCATATACACCCATTTGATCAAAGTTGTCTCAATATGGATATTCAATAAAGAGGCATGAATGTCCCCTTGCCACCCAATTAGAACATTTCTCTCTCCCATCATAGTTCCCTTATACTCTATTGTCAAGTATGGACATTCTATAAAGGATTTTCCATTCTGAGCAGAATTTTCACATACTAAAACTGGCATCCTTACCAGAACAATTCCCCACCATAACATCAACATTGTGAAAATTTAAGCCACCCTGTTAATCAAACTTTAATAAAATAATGAGCAACTACCTCATTATATCAGGGATAATCCTATAAGGTAGAGGAAATCTCAGGTAATCCACTTAGACAATACCACATAAAACTTGCACATATAAACAACCCCCCCAGGATATATTAAATAAATTGAATAAAGAATAAAAAATAAAACAAATAAAAAAACTCAGTATAAGATTAACATTAAATGAAACAAATAACCTACCCAGACTCTCATAAAAATATTCAGCTTCCAGTTAGATTAACCCTAAGTTTCTAAGTAAATCTCAGCAGAGATACTACTCAAATTTGCTCCTATTGTTACTAATAAAATTTCTAATACCGAGTGGTGCTCGCGCCACTCACGCTCGCACTTCAGGCAGCGCGGTTCTTTTATATTGTACTGCCCCTCCTCCTTGATGAAGTGTGCTCCGTTACACCTGGCCCCTCTCACTAAAGCACAGGAATGCAGGATCAAAGGGGAGCAAAGGCACAGAAGAAATGAGGTTATACAAAGTGCTCACAGTTTTAACAGATATCAGGCACACAGTTCAAATCCCCCAACAGGCAGCAGCACGCTCCTTTAGGTCTCAGTCTCACAGTCCAGCAAAATGAAACAGCAGATGGAATAGTCAGTCTCTCAGATGATAGACACAAATGGCATACCTGTTCTGAGTTTAGGCAGCGCGGTTCTTTTATATTGTACTGCCCCTCCTCCTTGATGAAGTGTGCTTCGTTACACCTGGCCCCTCTCACTAGAGCACAGGAATGCAGGGTCAAAGGGGAGCAAAGGCACAGAAGAAATGAGGTTATACAAAGTGCTCACAGTTTTAACAGATATCAGGCACACAGTTCGAATCCCCCAACAGGCAGCAGCACGCTCCTTTAGGTCTCAGTCTCACAGTCCAGCAAAATGAAACAGCAGATGGGTGATCAGGCTGCGAGCGGTCCACTTGACCACCAGGGATGTAGGTCTGTTAATTTTTTCTATGTGCAAGCGGTCTACTGGACCACCAGGGATATGGGACTAATAGTTTTATTACATATGCCTGCGATCAGGCTGCGAGCGGTCCTCTGGACCACCAGGGATGTAGGTCTGTTAATTTTTTCTATGTGCAAGCGGTCCACTGGACTACCAGGGATAGTGTTGACTGTGTTAAACATGCTTATGCCCACGATCAGGCTGCGAGCGGTCCACTGGACCACCAGGGATGTAGGTCTGTTAATTTTTTCTATGTATGCCCACAATCGGGCTGAGAGCGGTCCACTGGACCACCAGGGGTATGGGACTATTATTTTTCTACGTACGCCTGTGATTGGGCATGGGGGCGCCACCACGAAGGTGCAGCCGGAGCTCGGGTGGCCACCCACAGGTGGCAGCTGCCGTGTTGCGCCCTGCAATACAGCAGCTCACCTGTGGATGGCTAGCTGTTGCTCCTTCTTTTTGGCTCACCTGTGTGCAGTGCAGGTAGGGGTTGCACATGCATGGGCTCAGTACATCCCAGGCTGAATATCGGAATGTGCGGAGTATGCATGGTCACACCCCCCCACCTGCTCTGCATACATTACCAATGCGCTCCAGCGCATCGGGATTTGTGCCAGGCACAGTCCCCCCTTTGAATATCATGCCGGGGCACATCAGTGGGTTGTGCACGGCGCAACCCTTCTGAATATCCCGCCCAATGTATTTTATTTGGTTCTACACCTAAATTACGTAACGCTGAACTTTTATTAATTTACAGTTTGGTGGGGAATATGATACAACAGGTTTTAGAAACTAAGGGTCAGATATTCAAAGCTTTGTGCCGGGCAAAAAACATTTGTGCAGGTTTAGCGCAGGATTAGCATGGGTCTGCTATATTCAAAAGGCCAAATAGCGTGAGCAAACCGCATTAACGTTGGGCAAACCATAATTATATGCATGGGGCAAAGTGAACATGAATACAGGTACAATGAGATAGTTAGCGACTAGCACTGCACTAAGGTGTTTAGCGTGACTTAGCATGACCCATAGTGCGGTACAAATTACCGGCCAGGAAAAGCTGGTCTTAACCCTGGCCAAACAGCTTTGTGTGACATTGTTGCTTTGCACGGTGTTAGCACAGCTTGTGCGACCCTAACATATGTGTATGACACTTAGAAACTGCCAGACATGGAGGGCACATGCTACTCACTGATGGCACCACCATGATGCCAACAACTGCCACAGGTCCCAGCCATGCACAGGCAGTAAAGGGTGATCGGGCCCACAGGGGACATCATGGTAGTGTGGCCATACAGCACACACCTGCAGACCATACGACTGTGGTGCCCAAAACATGCCAGCACACACATTCAGCACTGTGGGCATGGTGGCCATTGAGGGGAGAGTGTATGGGTGGCCAGATCTCACCACAGCCCTGGTGTGGCCACCAGACTGGGACACAGCACTCAGTGCACATGGGCCAGTAGTAGGAATACCCCTACGTGCCCCCCCAGTCACATACAGCACAACTGTACAGATGCCACAGCACACACAGCCGGCCATGTATATGTCACTGTGTGCATCCCATGCCGCAGGTGCAGCATCTGTGGATCACAAAACAGCGTAACAGTAATGTCCACTGTCAGGAAACACCTGCAAGTTGGGCCTGTCACTGTGTACAGTGCAGTCAGTGTCACTGCCCTACACACCATAGGCAATGCTGTGTCCCACACACTACTGGTCCCTTGATACTGTAGTGTCTGCTGTGCACTGTAGCATGCCCTACAGTGTTACAGTTGCATGCAGCACCACCACCACCACCTGTGCCTATGCTGTGTTGTCCCCTGGGGTACAATATGCTATGCTATGCTGTACTGTGTACATGTAGCCTGCAGCTATCATCGTGCACTGCCAGACAGACCTACAGGTGGAGCTGTGGTAGGACCTGGTCAACCCCTGTACTTCCAGACTGACCTACAGGTGGCTCTGTGGAACCCTGCAGTAACGCTGTGCAAACTGCATGCAAATCAGGGTATAATGAGATGTTAATCTGCATGTTTGCCCAGAGACTACCTGTTAGGCTCATTTGCATGTCACTTTTGAATATGGCAATGTTTAGTGCCGGGCAAACATGTTTGCACTGGCAACAGCTTAGCTCCATGCTAATCCCACGTAAACGTGTTAGCTCCAGCAAAATGATTTGGGGAATATTATGCCGTTTTTCACACTGTACCTTCCAATAGGCTGCTCCCTGCAGCTGTACTGGGTCCACGCATTTGTTGGAACACACATTGACCACATAAGTTGCCTCTAGCTACCTTCACATCGCTGTGCACTGTGTTGCTGTTGTGGTCTGCACTTCCTGGTCACTATAGTCAGAGCTGTCTTATTCCAGGGCTAAATTTGCCCTGCACTCCCAGCCCAGTTTGCCCGGCCTAATTCCCATGCTATATCCAGAAGCTGTTTGTCCCAGGCTATTCCTTCTGAATATAGCTTGCTTTGTGCTCCGGGCTAAGTTTGCCCACTGGGCAGTGCTAATTTAGCCCAGGGGCAAAGCTTTGAATATCTGGCCCTTAATATCTAGGAATAACGCTTGATCCCCCATCTTACTTATTCGGCACGTTAGGAAGATAGTACAGTCTGTGAATCAAAAAAATTGGTGCTTTATATCGAATTAAAGACTGTTTAACAAGAGAAACTAGAGAGACTGTATCTAAAAGTGTGTTATTGTCCACACTATATTACAATCTTTTTTGTTCACAGAATTAGCGAAAAAGGAATTGGATCTAGTTAACAGAACTTTTAATTCTATCTGCAGATTTCTTTTGGCTAAACCATTTAAAACACATCATTGTGTTCTATATAATGATCTTGGTTGGTTGCCTAACAGGTTGGTTTATCTTTACAATCTGGGTTGTATGACTAATACTGCACTTGCTCAAGGTTGTAAATCCCCTTTGTCTAGTTCATTGAAAACTAGGGATGAATCTAGATTGCTGCATTCTTCCAGTGTATTACAATTGTTTACATCTAGGTTTTTGACCTATATGGGAGAGAGGGCTTTTTCAGTACCATGTTCAAACTTATGGAATACTCTGCCTACTAATTGCAAGAATGTCCCTACACATGAAAGATTTCAAAAAACTTTGTATTGTTATTTGCAGTCTCTTGCATTATGTAATAGTTTTTAAATGTTTGTATTTACATTTGTATTGTTTCATGCTGTGTATGTGTTTGTATCTTGTGTATACCATCTTAGCTTCTATTTTTGCATGAAGCTCCAGGTCGATCCTTAAAACGGGCCTTGGCCCAGTGTTCTTACCTGGTAAATAGAGTGAATTGAATTGAACATACACTGTCTTCTCCACTGTCGATGATAGTGGGCCCCTCTAGGTCATCAACAGTTCCTCCATTGACATCCGCAGTTGTGCTGCAGCTCCCACCACTGCCTCCACCAACTTGCATAGTCAGTTATCATATGTCGATGATAGCTGCATCTGCTCTGATGGTTACTCCATCGATGGAGCGTTCATTAGTCCTCCCATCGACGGGGCACTCTAACCACTCCCCGGCTTCTCTGTCAACAGTGCTTCGCATCGACAGCACATTCTGGCTGCTCCTCATCGATGGTGGGCTCTTTGGCTTCTCTTTCATTTCTGTCAACGGTCCTCCGTCGATGGAATTTGCCTGTCTGCCTCCCTCGTCAATGGGCTGCCCATCGGCGATCATGGCACCATCTCAAATGGCTTGGGGGATGTCTTCTTTGAGTGCACCCCCATCCTCTATCTTGAGGTCTTATGTTCACCCCACCATACCAACGAGCTGGCTGGGTCCCTTACCCTCGGCCATTCCCTCGGTTGTACCCATCCAGTCCATGGTCCCTCCATCTTCAGGCGGTCAATTGGCCATGGTGGATGTCCAGGCTGTAGTTCAATCTATTATGGGCCTTACCAGACCCTTCCCTCGCCCTTTGGGGGAAGCCATGGTCCCTGCCTCAGGCCTTCTTTGGCCTCCCGGAAGGAGAGTTCCTCTCCTTCCTCCCGTGGGTTCCATCCCAGGACTGATGACCCGTGCTTGGAAGAATGGGATCTAGAGGAAGAAGGTGATGAGGAAATGCATCAGGAGTATGGCTCACAAATCTATTCTTCAGAGACATCTTTCATGCCTGGGGATGCCTCAGAGGTTCTCCCTTGCTCTCCTCCAGATGACCCTTCCTTTGTGGATATTATGGTGCATCTGCAGAAAACTTTTGGTTTCCAAACTATGGAGCTGGATGCCTGATAGCCTCTCCCTAGTCATCCCTCCCCTGGTGGATACTTTTGAAGGAGGCCATGTTGCTTGCCTGGCAACAACTTTTTCAAATCCTCTCTACTCTCCGCAAGGTGGACAGACTTTATAGGAGCCCTGTGGATCACTCTTATCTTTCTACATCTCCAAAGGTGGATTCTATAGTTAAGAATGCTGCTCATGATAGATCTAGCAGACTGCAACACATGAGTGCTCATCCCCCAGATAAAGAATCCAAGAAATTGCATATCATGGGGAAGAGGGTCTATGCTTCGACTACTTGGTCTCTTCACATTTTGAACTATGTAGTATTAGTAGTAGTAAAATGTTTATTTATATAGGAAGAAGACCAACTTCCACCACCATTAGGGTGACTAGAGCCCTCTTTACAAGGTGTACCTGTTTAGATGTTATTATTAAAACAATAGTTACCATTATCAATACAAAAACATTTAATCGAAAAATTCACAATCACATAAATATTACTATCCAAAAAACATCTTTATAAGTACAAGTAATTCATCTATTGCATAATCAACGGAAACACTTCTCCTGCTTCATAGCTTTATTAAATTTTGCTATGGTCATGTTTTGAGTTTTAAATTCAGGTGGAAGTTCGTTCCAGGTCATAGTTGCCTTATACTGGAAAGTCATTTCTACAAACCTGTTTCTGTTCTTTGGGACTATCAAATCTCTTGCTCCTTTTTTCGTAAATAAAACTGGAGTGAAGGGCTGATAAGCCTATCTGCTAAGCCTGATGGAAAGGCAGATTTGTGTATTTAATAAACTAATTTAGTCCAATTTTTTTTGTCTTCTATATTCTAATGAGGTCCAATTTATCTTAATGTACATAGTACAATGGTGAGTATCATACTTGCATCTCAAAACAAACCTAGCTAGGCCATTGTAACATATGTCCAGTTTATTTAGTAGTTTTTTTATTAGCACTGGAATAGTCTTGACTCGCATAGTCAATCAAGGTGATTATTAATTGATTGGCTATAACTAGCCTATCCTTAGCACTCAAACAATTTGCTACTCTCCTAAGTGCACCTAGCCTGGAACAAACTTTCTTGGTCAGCACATTTATGTATTGTTCAAAAGAAAGCTTTTGGTCAATATGCACTCCCAAGTATTTATGTATTGAAACCTGGGCTAAGTGACTACCGTTTGTGGAATGTATTGGCAATTTACCTTCTTTGGAATTTTTCTTAAAGGTATCATTACCAAATAACATTTTCTGGTTCATTTTGTGTTCAAAATAAGGTTTTAAGAATTGAACCAATCTTATAATATGCTAAAATCTATCTGTAACTTTGTCTCAACCTCTCCAATATCTGAACCTACAGAAACCAGGACAGTATCATCAGCATAAAGCCTAATATCAGTACATTTTATTTGACTTGGAAGATTATTTGTATAAATGATAAATAATAAGGGTCCCAGTATGAACCCTTGTGGAATGCCACGTATCACAGGAAGAAATCTGGAACATGAGTCATCCACCATTACCATCCGAGATCGATTTTTTAAATAGGATTGAAACCAAATTAATGGTTCTTCAGCTAAACCTATATGCTTCAACCTGCTTATTAATATTGAATGGTTGACCAAATCAAACGCTTTTGATAAGTTGATGAACACCGCACCCACGGATCTAGACTCCTCAAGAGCAGTTGATACGAAGTCTATAAAATCCGTGAGTGCGGTGGTCGGTGACATACCTCTTCTGAATCCTGATTGGAATTTGTTTAACTTATTGTATTTTTCAAGATAGTTTATGAGTTGACTATGGACCAGTCTCTCCATCAATTTAGAAAGAATAGACAATAAGGCAATTGGTTTATAGTTTGTTGGTCCAAAGTCTGAACCTCCTTTATGTATGGGCACAATCTTAGCCCGTTTCCATAGCTCCAGAAAATTTCCTTTGAGCAGGCTCCTGTTTAAAAGGTCTGTTAAATGTTGAGCAACCTCAGAGGCACAATCCTTCAATAATCTTGTTTCAACGTCATCTAGATTCTTAGCTTTATTTGATTGTAATTTATTTAATTATTTTATAATTTTTTTTTTCTATGATTTTAAATCTAAATGTGGGAACATTTCTTTTCTCAGTCTGGGTAGCCTCTGTTTCCAATCCAAGGCTTCCTAAATTATTTTGCCAATTAGGAATATTCCAGTCTGGAAGCTCAGTAAAATATCTATTCAAAATATTAGCTGCACTTTCAGAATTTTGCAGAACTCCATTTTCAATTACCTTTATGCCCTTTGAGTTTACTGATGAGTTTATAAGAGTTTTCAGTAGTTTCCAATATTTCTTTGGGTCTTTTGTTTCGTTGATCTTGTTATTATAATATTGTGCTTTTTACTTTCCTAACCTCCTGAGTAATTTTGTTATGGATTATTTAAATTGATCCCATATTGTTTGATTTAAAGTTTTATTTGCTTCCTTCCATAGTACCTTTTTTTGGAAAATCAGTTTTTTTAATTTATCATTCATCCAAGATAGATAGCATGGTTTCCTCACTTCCTATTTATAGGGAGCACATTTGTTACACACTTCTAAAAACATTTTTGTAAATTCTTCTACTGCTGTGCTTAAATCAGGGATGAGAGAAATCTTATACCATTTTTGTTGTGACACCTGTTGTTGAAATAGTTGTTTATTATATTTTCTGTAACACCTTTTTACAATGAATTCAGCTTGTTCAACACTAATATTACAGGATACAGTATTAAGATCTCGCAAATTTGGGGAACAAACATTTGCTCCCAAAACTCTTATGCCGTGGGACAAGAAAATGAGTTTTAAAATATTCCCAGGACTGTCAATCTTGCCTTTCCAGCTGGAGTTGTAAATACTTGTGCCATGTTTAATCTCTGAACTGATTCTTCTAGTTTCTGACCTCCCCCCCTCCGGCAGCATTAAAGTCCCCCACTAGAACTATTTTTTTATCTTTAACATGTGTCCCTATAACATCAACCAGCTTCTCAAAATGATTAGTCTTGAAGGGAGTAGACCACACCAATAACAAGATCAATGGACAGGATATATACCAAAATACATTCCATCCCTTCAATTTTACCAGACTAAGTAATTTCTGTGTGCCCCGGGGAGTGGTTTAAATACAGTAACCCCCCCGCCCCAAGCCCCTCTATCCCTTCTACGAAAATAGTATTCACCTAGGTTTATGTCCTTGTTTTCATCTTTATTTCCCAACCAAGTTTCTGAAAGGGCAATAATATCTGTTTTTTCTACACTGGCCCACATTTGAAACAAATCCATTTTGTTTACCAGGCTACATGCATTATCATGCATAATTTTAACTTGCCTGGATTCTGGTCCTGGATTTGTTTCGATGTCTCCACTGAGTGCCAGAGTCACCAAGAGAACCCACCAATTTGTTTTCTGTTCAAGGACAACGAGTCTAGCCTATATGGACCATCTCCTCAAATATCAGGAGGAGATCCTTAAAGCTGCTCAATCATCACTCCAGTCCCTTCCACCTGGCCAGCCCCAAGAGAACCTTGAAGCAAAGCTTTCTACTGCTGCAGCTGTCTGCTGGCACCTGCTCAGGGCTACCTATGATGCCGTTGACTCTTTGGTCAGAGCCCCCTCAGCATGTGTTTGCCTTAGATGCCATGCATGGCTGATGGTTTCCAGATTCTCAGAGGATGGCCAACAATCCATCCTTAATGCTCCCTTTAAAGAGAGCAAACTTTTTGGGCCACAGACCCAAGACATTATAAAAGACCAGCAAGTCTATTCAGACCCTATATCGCCCACAAGGGAAGCCTGCATACAAGGGATCCTTTCAGAAATGTTCTTCTAAAGGTAAACCCGCTACTCATAGACAGTCTGCTCACAAACGCAAGGCTCAGTTTTCCCTGCCAGATCCTAAACCTACCTCAAAGATGTACTGATATATCCCTGTTGCCCCTCAGCAGGGTCAACCTTTGGCCTGAAGGCCTGTCTCCGATCATGGAGGCAGAGACCTCCTACTTGGCTGTCAGGGGCAGGTTCTCTATAAAATATCACCAACAGCTTAATCTGGTTCAATTTCAGTTGCTTACCATCTGTATCTCCCCTCCCCTCCAGGGTCACCCCTGAAAAAGGGACTTCTAGGCCCAGTGGGCTTACCGGGTCAACAAAATTCAACAAACAAACCTCAGAGGTTGGCAAAGGATCACATCAGACCTGTGTATCCTTCAATTGATCCAGTATGGTCACACATTGGACTTGACCAGTTTTCCTCCTCCTTTACCTCCTCGGGTCTCAAACTACCCTCTGGACTATGCTCTAGTACTGTAAGCAGAAATAGAGGCTTTGTTACAAAAACATGCCATAGAACCAGTTCCCGCCCCTCAAAGAGGCTCAACATTTTACTCCTGTTTTTTTTTTTCTGGTTCCCAAATGGACGGGGAACTTGCATCCTATTCTGGATCTCAGAGGTCTCAGCCACTTTATAAGGTACAAAAAATTCAGGATGGTGAAATTGCCTACCCTACTCCTCCTGTTAAACAAGGGGGATTGGCTCTTTTCTCAGGACATGAAGGATGCGTATCTTCATGTCCTGATACCTCCCTCTCAAAGGTGGTATTTATGATTCCAGTTTCAGGGCCATCTTTTCCAATTTCACTCCCTCCCTTTTGGCCTTTCGGCTCCCAGGGTATTTACAAAGTGTCTGGTGGTGGTGGCAGGGGCCCTTTGCCAGGAGGGTCTGTACGTCTTTCAATACCTGGACGATTGGCTCCTAATGGCGTCTACACTCCCAATGCTGGAATACACCCTGAACCGCAGCCTAGAGATGTTCAGCATGGTGGGCATTATGGTCAGCTATCCAAAGTCTATGTTGACTCCATCACAAACTCTCCAGTATATTGGAGCAGTACTAGACACCTCTCAGGGCATAGCATTTCTTCCCATATCCAGAGCGGATGCCATTCTGACCCTCATTCTGTGTTTGGAGACTTGGTATGTCTCTGCAAGGGACTACCTTTGGCCCCTGGGACATCTGGCAGCTACCATTCCCATTGTCCCTTATGCCAGACTTCATATGGGGATCCTTCAGTGGAACCTCAGGGTCCAGTGGGATCAGAAATGGGATGACTTTGATGCCTCAGTTCTTTTGTCCTCCCCAGCACTTCACATGCTGCAATGCTGGAAGTCCAGGAACAATCTTCTGAGGGGTATGTCATTCCATCCTTGGGTCCCAGACCTCATTCTAACAATGGACGCCTCCTTGATGGGTTGGGGTGCCCATCTTCAAGGGGTTCAGTCCAAGGGCTCTTGGACTGTCCTAGAAGCTCAGCTTCACATCAGCGTCCTGGAAATGAGGGCTGTTCTGTATGCCTTATAAGTGTTCGAGATGTTACTCCTCAGGGATGCCTTCAAGTGCAATCGGACAGTTCCATGATAGTTAACTACCTGAACAAACAAGGTGGTACCCATTCATACCCTCTATGCCGAGAGTCCATGATGGTGTGGTATTGGGCAATCCAGAGAGGCATTTACCTTCTAGTGGTCCACATTCCAGGGGTATCATATACACTGGTGGATGTCCTGAGCAGAACTCAGGCACAGGCTCATGAATGGGAACTCCACCCAGACATCTTGGCAGATGTCTTCCTCTGGTGGGGTCAACCGGAGTTAGTCCCTGTTTGCCTCTCCGCAAAATGCAAAACTGCCTCTCTATTGCGAGGTTTCTGGAACTTTATGGCTGGACGACCTATCTCGTTCCTGGACAGAAAAATTTCTTTATGCTTTCCTGCCCTTTCCTCTCATACAAAGAGTACTTCTAAAACTGGTCAAAGACAGGGTGTCGATGATTCTCATAGCCCCCTACTGGTCGAGGCAGATTTTGTTCCTCTTGCTGTTACGAATCTCTAATCGGGATCCTCTTCCTCTGCCTCTTTGTCCTGCCTCCTGTCACAGGAGAACGGCTCCCTGCTACATCCAGACCTTCGCTCCCTGCTCCTGCACACATGGCTCCTAAGGACATAGTCCTCTCTCATTATCAGGTGTCCCCAGGGGTAGCAGAGATTCTAAGGGCAGCTCAGAAGCCCTCTACTAGGTCCTCCTACTCTATGACATGGAAACATTTCTCCACTTGGGCCTGTTCCTGAGAACTGGACCCCTATGACTGTTCCCCACAGAGAATACTGGACTACCTACTCTCTCTCTGTCAGATGGTGGCCTAAAACATTCCTTGATAAAAGTACACCTACTGGCTGTTTCTGTTTTTCATTTACCTGTGCACAATAAACCATTGTCCCAGTTACCTCTCTTTAGAACCTTCCTGAAAGATATCCTACATTTACATCCCCCTGTTCGGGACTCTGTCCCGGTGTGGGATTTGAATTTTGTATTTGAAAAATTAAGTGAAGGTCTTTTTGAGCCCGCAGATACTTGCAAGCTCCGGTTTCTGTCTTGGAAAACAATTTTTTGGGTGGCAATTATGTCAGGTAGATGTATCTCAGAGTTACAGGTGCTTATGTGCAAGCCACCTTACTTACAGTTTCACAGGGATCGGGTGTCCTTGCATACTAATCCCTCCTTTCTTCCAAAAGTAGTTTCTACCATTACTCTGATCAGTCCATTCAGTTACCAATTATATTTTGTAGAGAAAGAGAATCCAGGGGAAGCTCTGCTTCTCACTCTTGATGTGAAAAGAACATTGAGAATGTATCTTTTCCACACTGAACAGTTGTGTAAAACTGAGCAACATTTTGTTTCTTTTGCCCCAGGACAACTGGGCAATCCAGTTTCTAAGCAATCCTTCTCCACATGGTTGGCCAACTGCATTACGTTCACATAAAACAAATATGATAAACCTCTTACAGGATCCATGAAACCCCATTCCACAAGAGGCATGGCTACCTCTACAGCATTTTTCCAAGGCGTCTCGGCTTTAGAGGTCTGGGAGGCTGCCACCTGGTCTACTGTACATACATTCACGATATATTACAGTATCGACGTCACTTCTAGGCAGTGTGCCACTTTTGGGTGGGCCATCCTCAACGGTCTCCTGTCCTAATCTGCTGCGGTTTGCCTCTTCCTCCTGTGGGCTTTATAACTGCTTGGGAGTCTTCCCATGTGTTATGGCCTACTGCAAGAGATTGACTTGAAGAAGATAGTACAATTGCATGAGAACTTACCGTAACAGTAGATCTTCAAGAGTACTTCTTGCAGCAGGCCATGCCTGCCCCTCCCCCGCCTTCCTCCTTTCTCCTGCTTCAGGAAGGTACCTTGCTCCATGCTCTCATGGAAGCCTTGAGCTGCTGCCTTATATTTCTCTCCTCGGTTCCCATTGGAGACCTATGATTCACTTTTCATATCGTTCGCTAAGAAGGAAAATAGAACTGAGGAGTATCAGGAGCTTCCCCTTTATATATGTGCAAGAGCACATCAGGTGACAGGAAGGGGAGGCCCCTGGAAGAGAGTGCTGGGAAATCAACAGGAGGAAGTGATGCCTATGGCTGGATATCTCATGTGTTATGGCCTGCTGCAAGAGATACTCTCGAAGGTCTACTGTTACGGTAAGTTCTTACATGACTGTACTGTGTGAAGGAGGATAGTTGAGATAAGACTAGCTGTTCTTGGAGTTTGGACAGGATAGGGAGGAGGGAGATAGGCCGGTAGTTGCCAGGAGAGGAGTAGTCACCCCCTTTGTGAAGGGGGATGACTGTGGCATGTTTTTTTTCAGGCTGTAGAGAGAGAGAGAACTGGGAGAAGGAAAGGTTCAGGAGTGAGGTGAGAGGAATGGCAATAGCAGGGGCAGAGAGGAAGAGGAGTTTAGGGTCTAGGTCATCTGGGGAGGGCCCAGAGGAAGGGTTCAAGGTGAGAAGTGCCTTGAGTGTGGTGGAGGAGGGTATGCTGGAGAAGGAGGAGGAGACCTGATGGATAGAGTGGTCAGAGGAGTTAGGTGATGAGGTTGGTGGGAGGGGAGAGAGCTAAGAAGATTGGCAGCACAAAAAGTAAAGTAGGAGTTAAATTTGGAGGCAACCTCTAGGGGGTCTTATAAAATGGTGTCATTGTCTTGGGACAGGGGATGGGGGGAACAGGGCTTGACCCACTTTCCAAAATTGTTCTGAGTGGTTCAGGTTGGTGTTAAAGGTGTTTTGGAAATATTCAGCTCAAGCGCATATTATGGCATGGTGCAAGAGTTGTGAAGGGTAGGATAACACTGGAAATATGTTGGGGAGCCTGAGGCTTTATGAGTTTTCCAGGCTTGGTTGTGTGCCCAGATGCAAGCTAAGAGTTCAGGGGTGAGCCAATGGAGGTAATTACCCCGCACTGTGATCCACCTGAGGGGTGCGACCTTATTCCAGATAGATGTGAATTTAGAATGGAAGAATTCCAAAGCCGAGTCAATGGAGGAAGTAGAAGTGATGGGGGACCAGTCAGTAGTTGATAGGTCAGTAAGTAGAGGGTTGAGATCCAGGGATTTGTAGGAGCAAGTCACAATGTATCTTGGGGGAGCTTTGGGGCAATATATCTTGCATAAAAGGTAGATTAAGTGGTGATCACATATGGCATCAGAGTGAAAACTGGTAGCAGTGAACCAGTGGGGGTGAATAGTGATGGCTCAGTCAATGAGGGTGTGCTTGAGGGCTTTATTGTTGCAGCAGGTGGGATTGGAGATGAGTTGAGTTAGGTTAAGTGAGGAAATGTCATTACATGGTTTGGTATGTTGGGGGGATAGCCAGTTGAGATTAAAGTTGCCAAGGGCATAGATTTCACCTGTGGAGGTGTGGGCCAGGATGGTTGTCATGAGGGAAGATATGGAGGAGGGGGATATGCCAGGGTGACAGCAAGTTTCTGCTACAAAGATAGGAGAGGAGGAGGAAGGGAGGGCGATTTTAATGATTACTAGTTCATAAGCATCAGCAGAAGAGGATGCATGTACAAGGGAAAATTGCAGGGAGGAGGCTATGTATTGTATTTCGCCACACCACCATCACAACTAGCTCCGTCTTGGCAGACTAGTGAGTAGCCAGGTAAGGCGATAGAGCAGTCAGGGATCTTAGAGTTTAGCCAGATTTTGGAGATAATAAAAATTTCAGGACACATAGTTATAGTGAGGGGAAGGAGTAATGGAATTTTGGGTTGCAAACTCCTGGTGTTTAGATGGGCAATTTTGAGTCTACATGGAAATCGGGAGGAGCATTCAGGTGAGGGGCTGGGGTTTGGTTCAACATCACCTGGTAGTAGTAGCATGGTAGTTAGTAGTAATTTGGTAGAGCCAGAGGGTTGCCTATGGCTAGTATGTCAACATCCCTCCCTCCCATGATGCTGGCTACAGTTTAACCTCAGCCTTCTCCTAAAGCACCACTGATTGACATGCTTAACGAGGATGTAGAATATAATCCTGACTTAATAATGAAGAAGATGCTGATGAGTACCCTGAGTACCACTATGATAGGGGTACTAGTTCTACTGTGTCTACCTACAGTGAGGATTCGGTGGTCCACACTCCAAGTTCTCCTCCTGAGGACCCTACATTCCTCACCATGATGCAGCAGTTACAAACTGCCATGGGTTTTGATCTTGAGGACAGGATACCACTAAGAAAAATGTGATTGAATTCTTGGAACTGCCTGACTCCCTTCATATTGTGGTGCCACCTCTCCTTCCTGCATTGGAGGAGGCCACCTTTGCTGTCTGGCATAGACCACATATTATCCCAGCCCTACCAATGAAAGCAGATAATATGTATGTGGTCCCTTCTGGGAAGCCATTTTCTGCCTCCCAGCCTGAGGCAGATTTGGTGGTTTTTAATGCTGCCCTTGATAGGTCAACGGCACCTAAGCATCTGAGCTCCCTCACTCCGGATAAAGAGTCCAGGAGGTTTTATGCCTTTGGGAAAACAGAACTTTTGACTACTCCTCATTGGGCTTTAGGACTGTCAACTGCCAGGCCCATATGACCAATTTATCAAAATACTCTCTGGAGGAAGGCTAAGGCAGCTACACAAGCCTTGCCAGAGGGCACCCCTAGGAAAGAGCTCCTTAAAGCTCTTACTGCTGGGGTTGATGTAGGCAAGCATCTCCTGTGTATGGCTTATAATGTGTCAGATGCTTCTGCCAGGGCTGCTGCTTCTGCCATATGCCTCAGGAGGTAATCCTGGCTCAGGGTGGCAGGGTTTGTGAATGGCGTGCAACAGTCTATTCTCAGTGCCCTTTTTAAGGGTTATAAGCTGTTTGGTTCTAATATCCAGGACATCCTTTCCAGGCCTCAGGCAGAACCCTGAAATTGGTGCATTCCCTTTACCACACCCAGCCAGGGGGTAGGTGTAGGGTCCCTTTTCATCCAGCTGGTGCAAGGCACCACCCAGCACCCTGTATAAACATGGGCTGCCCCACTCCCTACTCATTTTTTTTTCCTGCTGATCATATTCGCTGGACTCTATGGAGACGCTGCCACTACAGTTGACTGCTATTTTTCAAATTTTTCTTGTTTACTCACCTTAGTTCCTATCACTTTTATTTTAAAAGTGATTGTCATCATCTTGTACGTCTTCTAAAGATGCAGCTAAACTCTTTCGTTACTGCAAGTGTGGTGGATTTATTCAAGTGACCATCACAACATCTGCACGTGCTGTCTTGGAGAAGCCCACGACGTTCAGGCCTGCGAGAGCTGCCTGAAGTTTAATGCACCTACTTGACGATATCTTCAACAAGCCCTGCACACTTTCCTCCTGAAACAGCAGGTAGCCAGAATGGAAAGAAAACTCCAAGTGAAGAGCTCCATCATGTCGCAGGCCCATTACTTGGGCCTCAAGGGCCTGAGAGAAGACCTCAGGAAAGCACAAACACTGGGAGAGGGAGAGGAGTATGGACCCCCCCCCCGATTCACTCCTGATCGCTGCTTCACTTGATGCCCACTGTTTCAGCGGTTACGCTTCCTGCTGCTCAGACCTCAAAGCCCACAAGGTCAACTCAGGCAGTGAGTTCTGCCCAGCCTACTATGGCCAGTGAAGGCCTGTCAGTGGCTCCGGACACTCTCGTCAATGTCACAAACCCCTCTGCAGTACAGTTCACTGTCAACATTCAGACTATGCTCTCTTCCTTTGCGGAGATACTACAGCACCATATATCTCTTCCTCCTACGCCAGGCATGATGATAACGGGGCCTATCAGACCATCTCCTGTGCCAACGCCTGCTAGTGGATGTGCCCGACACACTCCGGGCATCAATGTCCTCCCTTCCTTCTCTGCGGCCTTTGGGCCCATCGGCAAGGATCAGGAGTATAATCCTGACCTCCTTTTACAAGCGGAAGATACGGGGAACCCATCTGAGAGATCTGGCTCCACCATTTCTACCAGGAGTGAGAACTCCACCTTATATGCTCTGAGGTCCCCTCCTGAAGACTCATCTTTCATCTCGATAATGAAGAAACTCCAAGCTGCAATGGAGTTTGAGGCTGAGGAGCTAGACATTACTAAAAGAAATTTGGTGGAGTTTCTGGAGCTGCCAGACCCTCCACCCCTCATCATCCCTCCTTTGTTGGCTGTACTAGAGTATGCCACCCTGGCCACCTGACACAGACCCAGCATGATACCTGCCATGCCCAGAAAGATGGACAAGCTGTACCAGGCTCCCTCAGGAAAGCCCTTTTTCGCTGGCCAACCTGAGACTGATTCAGTTGCGATAAAAGCTGCCCATGATAGGTCTAAGGTGCCTATGCATCTCAGTTCTCTCCCCCCAGATAAGGAGTTGAGAAAACTGGACCTCCTGGGAAAGTGAACCTTTGCCTCTGCCATACTGGGCCTCAGAATAGCAAATTATCAGGCCCAGATGGTCAAATACCAGAATACTCTCTGGAAAAAGGCTAAAGCAGTAGCACAGTCTCTCCCAGAGAGTACCCAAATGCAGAAGATGCTCAGTGCCCTCCAGACTGGGGCTGACATGGGTAAACACCTCTTAAGGTCTACCTACGACATTTCTGATGCTTCAACCAGAGCACCTGTGGCTAGCATCTGCCTAAGGCATTCTAGGCTGAGGGTGTCAGGATTTGCTAGTGATGTCCAACAATTAGTTATGAATGCCCTTTTCAAAGGATACAAGCTCCTATCCAACCTGCAAACTTTGAGAAAGACTCTCAAGTCAGTTCATTTCCTCTACCACACACAACTGAAAAGTAGGCAGAGGGTACCCTTTCGCAGGGCTACCAATGGACCTCGGTTAGGGGGGCAGACAACAGAGCAAAAGCAGAGCAGGGTCAGCTTTTCCAACCCCAGCCACCTCCACAGGTGCTCACTCCAAAGTCCCTAGAGGTGGAGATGCAGCTGAGGCCGCCGGATCTGCTTCAACATGATTCCTTCTTGGACACCCACCCTCCCACCCTCCAGTGCCAGACCTGGAGGTGGTGGTGAGAGTCATCTTTCCCTCTGCCTGGACCAGTGGAGGAAGGTTGCAACAGATGCTTGAGTCATGCAGTTAACAGAACAGGGCTACACTCTAGAATTCCTGGTGTTGCCTCCAGATCTTCCACCAATTCCCTCAACTTATCCTCTGGATCACATACAAACTATGCAGTTTCAATGGAAATTATTCCCTTTTGTCATGCAGGAAACTGTGACACTGCGCTTGATCCTGGCGGCTTCACTGTACCAGTGTTATTAGAAGTAGTACATACACTGCTGCAGAAGAGATCCATAGAACCAGTTCCCTAGGAATAACGGAACAGGGGGTTTTATTCTCATTTCTTTCTAGTTCCAAGATCCACTAGGGACATGAGGCCCATTCTAAATCTGAGAAATCTGAACTTCAGTATTCAGTACAAGAAGTCAGGATGGTCACTCTGCAAGGCCTGCTGCCTCTCCTGCAAAAGGGGACTGGATATGCTTCCTGGACATGCAGGATACTTACCTGCGTATCAAGATTTGTCCACCCCACAGAAAGTACCTCAGGTTCCTATTTCAGGGGCAACACTACCAGTTTAGGATATTGCTCTTCGGCTTGTTGTCTGCACCACGGGTATTTACCAAACGCTTGGCAGCAGCTGTCAGGAGAGAGGGACTGTATGTCTTTCCCTATCTAGACTGGTTGCTCAAAGTTCAGTCCAAGGAGCAACTGTCTCAGATCCTAGCACGTACCAGACAGCTGTTCAGTGCCCTAAGGATCACAATCTGCCCAGGTCAGTCTTGATCCCCTCTCAGCAACTGCAGTACATAGGGACAATACTGAACACTGTTCAAGGCTTAGCCTTCCAGCCCAGGACAGGGTTGAGGGCCTCATGGCACAGGCCCAGCTGCTTTACAGCAACACGTATGTCACAGCCAGGATGTTCCTGAGACTGCTGAGCCTGATGGCAGCAACCATTGTCACGATGCCCCTGGTCAGGCTGCACATGAGGATCCCTCAATGGACATTAAGAGTCCAGTGGGATCAATGCACAGACAATCTAGAACAGCAGGTTCTAGTAACTTCTGCCTGAAAGGTGCTCCAGTGGTGGATGGAACCCAACAATCTGCTGAAAGGGGTTCCCTTCCTCATCCTCTCCCCTCAGTAGATTCTCACCACAGACGCTTTGGGGTCGGGCTGGGGGGCACATCTATGACCTCTTCAGACATAAGGAACATGGACCAGAGTGGAGACTTCCCTCCACATAAACATCCTAGAGATGAGGACATTCTGTATGGTCTTCAAGCCTTCCAGAACCATCTGTCCCCGGGGCAACTGCTGGTGCAGACGGACAACATCAGTATAGTACATTACATAAACAAGCTTGTTGCCCCATAGTCTGGGCAACAAGCTCCCTGAGCTGGTGGCCTTAATGGAAGAGGGATGCCTGGATATCATAGCAGTCACAGAAACATGGTACACAGAGAACCATGACTGGGATGTTAACATACCAGGGTACATAACCTACAGGAGAGACAGGCAGGGGAGAAGAGGGGAGGAGTAGCTTCTATGTAAAGGAAGGGATAAAAGCAACTGAACAAAAGAGTAAACAGGGAGGAGAGGAGGCACTGTGGGTCACCTTGGAGACTGGAAAGGGCACCACAATCCCAGACAGGGTTGTGTACAGACCCCATGTCAGGGGAAGGAATGGACAAGGATATGATGGAAGGCATTCTTAGAATGGCAGAGAAAGGGGAGATACTGTTGATGGGAGACCTGAATATGCCAGATGTTAACTGGAGCACATTTGCTGCAGCCACATCCAAGAGCAGGGCCATTCTTGACGCCCTACGGGTGGCAGGCATTGAACAGACTAGTTTGAACCCACTCGTGAGGAGCAATCTTAGACCTCGTGCTCTCAAGCGGGGGCAGTGAGAGGATCTCAGATCTAGAAGTGGGTTGCCATCTGGGGACAAGTGACCATCAAACAGTGTGGTTCACGTTAAACTCAGCTACAGAGTCAAGCCATACAAAAGTGAGGGTACTGGACTTTAGGAGGGCTGACTTTGGCAAGATAGGAGAGTGCCTCGGAAAAGCACTAGCAAACAGGCTAGAAGGAGGTGTGGAGCAACAATGGGGAATTATCAAAACTGCCATCACAGAGGCAACAAGCCTTTGTGTGAAGCAAATAAACAAATCAAAATGAAAGAAAAAGCCACTATGGTTCTCAAGAGAGGTGGCTGTGAAAGTCAGGAAGAAAAAGATAGCATTCCAGAAGTATAAGGAAACACAGAAGGAGCAGGACAGAGCTGTACCAGTTAAGGCAGAAAGAAGCAGGGAGGGAAGTCAGAATAGCAAAGGCCCAAACTGAGGAAAAGATAGCCAACTCAGTTAAGAGGGGATAAAACCTTTATAGGTATATCAGCGACGAGAAAGACAAAGGAGGATAGTGAGGCTGAATAGAATAAGCGGTGGGTGGGCAGAGGGACAGTGAAAAAGCAGGAATACTGAATGAATATTTCTGCTCAGTATTCACAAAAGAGGAGGAAGTGCCTAATCCAATTAACAGAAGCACTCTTGGTAGGGGGTCGATCCCAGTCCTTCACAGAAGAAAGGGTTCTGCAAGAACTCCTAAAACTGAAGGTGGACAAAGCAATGGGTCCTGATGGAATTCACCCCAGAATTCTAAAAGAATTAAGGAAGGAACTAGTGAAACCACTGGCTACTCTTTTAATAAATCATGGGAGGATGGTGTGGTACCCAAGGACTGGAGGAAGGATGTGATTCCCTTCACAAAAGTGGGACCAAGACAGAGGCAGAAACTACAGACCTGTCAGTCTGACTCTGTGGTAGGAAAGTGATGGAGTCGCTTCTGAAGGAAAGAATAGTTGAGTACCTAGAGGTCAGTGGAGCACAGGATCCAAGGCAGCATGGGTTCACAGGCGGAAGATCATGTCAGACGAATCTAATAGATTTCTTTGACTGGGTGACCAAAATAGTAGACCAGGGAGGGGCTGTGGACATGGCCTACCTAGACTTTAGCAAGGCATTTGACACAGTCGCACACAAAAGATTATTAGTCAAATTAACCAGCCTGGGAGTGGGTCCCAGGGTGGTAGCCTGGGTAAAACATTGGCTGGACAACAGGATACAGAAGGTAATTGTAAATGGAGTCCACTCTGAAGAAAAGGCGGTTACTAGTGGGGTACCGCAGGGTTCAGTATTGGGTCCAGTCCTTTTTAATGTCTTCATCAGTGGCATTGCAGAGGGACTGGAAGGAAAAGTATGCCTTTGCAGATGACACAAAGATCTGCAGCAGGGTTGATACACAAGGAGGCGTGGAAAGGATGAAAAGGGACTTGGCAAGGTTGGAGGAATGGTCTGACGTGTGGCAGCTAGGATTCAATGCAAAAGTGCAAATAATGCACCTGGGAAACAAGAACCCAGGGAAGAATACACAATGGGTGGGAAGTAGTAACAACAACAAAACAGGAAAGGGACCTGGGGTAATCATATCAGATGACCTTAAGGTTAGCAAGCAATGTGAGAAGGCAGTAGGAGGGCCAGGGGTATACTGGGATGTATTAGGGAGGCATCAGCAGCATAAAACAGGAAGTTGTTATCCCTCTGTACAGACAGTTGGTGAGACCCCATCTGGAATACTGTGTCCAGTTCTGGAGACCCCATCTCCAAGGACATAGACAGGATAGAGGCAGTCCAGAGGGACGGCAACTAAAATGGTGCAGGGTCTGCAAGAGAAGCCGTATGAGGAGAGACTAAAGGAGCTTAATATGTATACCCTTGAGGAAAGAAGGGAGAGGGGGGACATGATAGAAACTTTCAAGTACCTCAAGGGAATCAACAAAGTCCAAGAGGGTAGCATCTTTCAGAAAAAGAGACTTGCAAGAACAAGGGGACACAATTTAAAGATAGAAGGAGGGCGGTTCAGGGGCAATGTGAGGAAGTATTATTTCACAGAGAGGGTAGTGGATGCATGGAACAGCCTTCCTGAGGAAGTTGTGGAGTTTAAAACTGTGGGAGAATTCAAGAATGCATGGGACAGACATAAGACAATTCTTGTGGGGGGCAGGAAGATATAGGCTGTTGGTTAAATAGGATCTGCGGCCTATCCTGTAGGTAGGGAAATGGGCAGACTAGATGGGCCTAGCGGTCCTTATCTGCCGTCAAAGTCTATGTAAGCAAGGGGGGACTCGTGCTTACCCCCTATGCAGGGAAGCAATGAGGTTCTAGTACTGGGCTCTAGAACACTGTCTACAGCTGTCAGTTGTCCATGTTCCCGGTGTCTAAAACATCCTTGAAGACAGACTAAGCAGATCACAATCCAAAATGCACGAGTGGGAGCTGCTGACCTTGGTAGTCGAAGACCTGTTCAACAGGTGGGGTCATCCAGAGTTGGCCCCTTTTGCATCCCCACTCAATGCAAAAGTGATGTTACAGGGCCTGGAGTTTTCTGGTGAGATGTGTCATCCCACTCTTGGAAAGGGAGGTTCTTTTACGTCTTCCTTCCCTTTCCTCTCATTCAGAGGGTGCTAATCAAGCTCCAAATGAAGGGCACTACTCTAATTCTTGTGGCTCCCTTTTGGCCTCGTTAGATCTGGTTTTGCTTGCTGCAACAGTTAGCAGTAGAACCCCAAGTACCTCTGCCCCTGTGCAAGGGCTTGTTGTCACAGGAACAGGGAACTCTGGTCTATCCGGACCTCAAGTCACTCCATCTCCATGCTTGGCTTCTGAACACATAGCCATTGCAAGATTTGGAGTGCCCCAAAGGTTGCTGTTATCCCGGTGGCTGCCAGGAAACCTTTCACCAGGGCCACTTACTCCATGAAGTGGAAGCGGTTTGCTTTGTGGGTCACTTTCCATCATTTGGATCCCTTCACCTGCCCAGTAAATCAGATTCTAGAGTATTTATTGTCCTTGTCAGATGTAGGACTCAGTACTCTTCTATTAAAGTGCACTTGGCTGCCATTTCAGCTTTTCCATTTGCCTATTGGTGGCTGTACAGTAGTGTAGATAGAGGTGGCCTGTACGTTCTTGAGAGGCACCCTGCACTTGAAGCCTCTCATCCACAATCCAGTCCTGGCTTGGGACCTGAAATTTGTTTTAGAGAAATTCACTTTGTCTCCTTTTGAGCCAGCCATGGCTTGTGGCTTATGCTTCCTGTCTTGGAAATCATTACTTTTAGTTGCTATTACTTCTGCTTGCAGGATTTGAGAGCTTCAGGCTGTTATGTGTGAGCCTCCTTATTTGATTTTCCATAAAGACAGGGTGTCTTTACAGACCAGTCCTAAGTTTCTGCCTAAGGTGGTGACAGAGCTTACTTTGAATCAAACTATCTGCCTACCAGTCTCCCCCACCCGAGCATGCCAATCCAGGGGAAGCATTGCTCCATACTTTAGATGTACCCAGAATACTCAGATATTGTGTTCACCATACGAAGGACTGCAGGAAGTCCTCCCAGATTTTTGTTTCCTTCGCCCCAGGAAAGAGACTGTACCAGTTTCTAAACAGTACCTGTCCAGATGGTTGGGCAACTGCATTACTTTTTATTATAGGAAGTACGGTAGGGAACTTCCTGGGGTTGTGCGTGGTCATTCAACCAGAGGCATGGTCACTTCTGTTGCCTGTTTTAGGAATGTATCAGCAGCAGAAATGTGTGCTGCTGCAACTCTGAGTACTGTCCACACTTTCACTAAGCATTTCAGCGTGGACATTGCCTCTAGAGGAAGGGCAGACTTTGGCCTGGCTGTGCTTCAAGGCCTCCTTTCTTAGGCCTATAGTTTCCAGCCACCCAAACTGTCTCTCTGTCAGTACTGCTTGGGACTCATTCCATAGTCTTAACACAGATAGACACGTGGTGTGACTTGCACAGCATTTGCCCCACATTGGGCACCAAATTACTATAACAGTTACACACACACACACACACTAAGGTCACCAGATGTAGAGGTACAGTAGATGTGCCTGTACTTATATTTCTAGGTAGATGCAGTGCCTTTACAGGGATTAACAGGATTGCACCAACAATAGGTTCTTTGCCTCTCTTCCCACTTACAACCACAGATTGGGTACACACAGGAACCTTTACAATTACCTCTCCAAAACCCTGTGTAGGAGAGTGGCTGCGCTGGACTGACTTAGGAGACCACAGAAAAACCTGAGATTCGGACAACCTGAAGCACGATTCTGACACAGTTTCAAAGTGAAAGGAAGGTAAATTTCACTGACTGCTCTGCAACGTACAGAGACAGTTTGCATGAAAACCCTTAGTGTTCAACGAATAAAACATGAAACTTTATAATAATTGCATTTGCATCAAACATTAGCATCACACTCTGTTTCTCTTATCACCCACAGGTCTGTACCTGTTACCCCCTGGAAACTGTAGGGTATACACCACCCACCAGCCCACCAGTTAACCAATAACACCCAGCACTAGGCCACACCGCGAACCTCAGTTGCTGCACATTCACTTGCCTTAAGGGCATGCAATGACTACTAGGCTTATACCACTTCAGCCAGACCACTCACCCCTTAAAAGCCCAGATACCCTTCCCTGGTATATGTTACTGCAACTTATACTTTAAACCACTAAATACTCTATACACTTAAACTCTATAAATTCACATTCACTGAACTGGCATCACGTAGCATTACACTTTAAGGGTACTGAATACATTTCCCCCCATAGTCTCTTAGAAAACACAGTCCTTCAGTAGCTGAATGGTAGTCCTTGTGTTTAGGATTCCAACACAAAACACAGATGAGTGTCCCTCTTGAACTAGTCCCAAATTGACAAATAAATTGTACTGTACCATATCCCTTTTGGCTTGAAGAAAATGATGTCCTGGACCTAAGGGGCTGGCAGTTGATTCGCTGGTGTCAATCTTAGAGGCACCTAGAACTAAAGCAGTTGCAATCATCTTGGCTGAAGCTGAAATCTCTTGTGGGAAAAATTAAGTACTTGAAGCAGCAAGCTTTTCTAAACACTGGCCCTGCTCTCACTGACTGCCCTGCTATTCCTAGCACTAGGATACAGGTGATACCCTATATCTATTACTTTAAACTGAAGGCTGGTTCCCCAGGCACTATCAAGATGGTAGGCCTCTGTAAGCTGAACTCTCTCTGGTCTGGTTTGGTCTGGTCCCTTCAGGTCTCTCTCCCTGCTCAAACTCCCCTCAACTGAGCTGTGTAGCTCCTTATATGCTCTCCTAGCAATCCATTTTACCCAAATCCCGGTCTCTGCGTGGATACAGCTCTGTTCCAACCCTGAGCACCAGTCACATTCAATTCCAGCTTGGAATTCTGCATCAACATAAGCCAAAATAGAATCAATACTTTTGAATCCCAACTGCTGTCCCTGAAGATTCCGAGGCTGCCTTGTCCTGTCAGCCTGGACTACACATTTTGCATACATATCTTTTCACGTAAATAAATCCTTATTGCACAATGTCTAAGCATGTCTACATTTATATCATGAGAAAGCTCACTTTCTCAGCTTTCTGCTGCACTTTTCTCTCAGAAATTAACTCATGGGAACCCAGAGATATTCTTTGAGACAATCTCTTGCAGCAGGTCATCTTCTTCGAGACAATCTCTTGCAGCAGGTCATAACACATAGGAACCTTCTGCTAGAGACACTTGTTTCCAGACGACTTCTTAGCAGTCATACCTGGGACCATCCCCCTCATGCAACACATGCCCAGGTCTGTGCACTATAAAAGAGAGGGTGGCCCCAATACTCCTTAGTTCTTTCTTTTCCGCGACCTGCACACATCTCTCCTGGAGACTGGTTCAGCAGGACCTTCACCTTTTAACATTTTGTTTTTTTTTCTACAAACTTTTGTCATCGCTGACCATCTTTACTAAGACTGATGATGATGAAGATGCTTCGAATTTTCATAAGTATAATTACATCTTCAGCATCACCGAAGGTGGCTTCCACCGTCTCGTTGACAATGACTTTTGCCCTCTCATCAATGATGGCTTTTGCCCTCTCGTCGATGATGGCTTTTGCACTCTCATCAATGATAGCTTTACCCTCTCGTTGACGATGACTTCTGCCTTTTCATTGATGATGGATGGCCTCTGCCCTCTCATTGATGATGGCTTCTGCCCTCTTGTTGACGATGACCTCAGCCCTCTTGTTGATGGCCTCAGCCCTCTTGTCGATGATGGCCTTAGCCCTCTCATCGATGATGGCTTCTGCCCTCTCGACGATGATGGCTTCTGTCCTCTCAATGATGATGGCTTCTGCCCTCTCGTCGGTGATGGCTTCACCCTCTCATTGACTATGGCTTTTTTTCTCCCTCGTCAACAGTGGCCTCAGCCCTCTTGTTGATGGTGGCCTCTACCATCGTGTTGGCGGTGGCTTCAGCCCTCTCATTGCCAATGGCTTCTGCTCTCTCATTGACAATGTTTTTTCCCCCTGTAGTTGATGGTAACTTCTGCCCTCTTATTGATGGTGGCTTCTGCCACTCTCATCGATGGTGGTTTTTGCCCTCACATTGACGGTGGCATTTGCCATCTTGTTGATGATGGCTTTGGCCCTCTCATGGACAAGGGCCTCAGTGGCGAGGACTTCTGCCCTCTCCTTGTTGTGGGCTTTGTCCCTCTCTTCATGGGCTCTCACCCTTGCAGTCAGTGATGGACTCTCATCGACAGTGGCTCCTGCACCCTCTTGTCACCACTGGCTTCGATAGGTTTCCTCACTCTCATCGGGGAAGGCTTTGGCCCTCTGGTCACCATGGCTTTCACCCTTAGATCGACACTGGCCTTGGGTCTTTCATTGCCGATGACATCTCATTGCGGTAGGCTTCACCCTCCTCCTCGATGAGGACCTGGACCCTCTTGTCCACAATGGACCCCAGAATAATCTGCAGGCCTAGACCCAGGTGCCCTTACCTTTGGCCTCACTGTGGGCCTCCTCATCGTCTCCTAATGGTGTGTGAGTCATGCGGCATCTGACTGGCAGCTTCGGCTATGGGGTGTCCTCTGTAATCCACCCAGACCGTCTGGTCTTTAACTGAAACTGTGCCCTCATACTGGGTATACGGTTATTTATTCTACTGTTTTGACATCTCTGATGTCCTCCTCGACAACCAAGGGACTCTTTTTCTAACAGTGCTGGCTCCTTTGAGTCGACTCTTTGACCGACCTGTTGGGATTTATTTCCCCACCAGCTTTCTTCTCGCCATTATTCCAATGGAGTCTGACCATTTCTCTTCAGAGCTCTGAGTTGGGCCTATAGGGCATAGGTGGATGTGCCTATTCTTGTGGCCTGGTGGCCCCACCTCCGGGTTCCATCCCGGTCTTCACCTGTAGCTCTGCTGTACACCAGGCTCTGTCTACTGTTGTTGGGGAGGATCCCCCAATTTTCTTGCTTAAGACTAGAGACCAGACTGGTTCTATCCTCTGGGGCCCAGGTGTAGGAGCTGCACACCCCTAGGCATGAATCGGCTTATTATTTGGAGACGTCCTCACACTGCTTATCCTGCCTCTTAGGGATGCTTCCGTAGCCACTATACTCGCTGCTTGGAACCTCTGGTGGCTATGGTTTACATGACCTCTACTGTGAAAATTTATCTCACATGACTTTCTTGGTTGCATATGTTGGGCTTTTGCTCCCACCTTTCTGAGTTTTCTTCTTGATGCTGCTTTTCGAGGTCTCTCTGCGAGACCCACCGCCAGTAGTTGCACCGTACTTTGGTGCATTCCATGTCATTTTTTGTATCAGAAGAATTCTTTTACGAAAGTCCTTTTTTGGACCCAGCTAATACCCTGCAGGGGCCTCTCTCACATGGGTTCGCTACCTCTATTAGTCTTCCCCACCATTGATTCCGAGGTCAGTGGGTGCTGTTCTGCCAGTTTCCTGCCTGGGTCTGCCCACAGCCTCTATGGTTACAGTATCTGTCTTGATGTCCGGGATCCGGACTTTTTTCTACTTTAATAATGCATGTTTTGCCTCTGCATCCCCTGTCACAAACGCACTCAGCAGGTCAGGCCCTCTGCTCCCACAGTGCCAACCTCCGAGCACAATAGTGTGAACAGATAACAGACAGGGTAACCCTCCTGTTTGCTTTTGGGTCTGAATCACCTTTAGTCTCAAGTTCTGGGGGGAGTCAAACTGTGAACCTTATGGTAGTGTACCCAATGTACAGGGTCAGATACGTACCCTCTTCGGGGATTGCGGTACAATCTTTCACCAGGAGCACCCAGCCAGGCTTCCAAAATGAACCCTTAAGAAAGCAATAAGACACGACAGGGTGTGGGTTGTTGATTGAAAGAGCACGCCCCCAGGTGCGTTGTAAGGCATGAGGCGCTTGCACCGGGTGACTACAGCAGCTGGGTAGTGCTCTTATCAATCAACAACCCACACCCTGAAGTGTCTTCTTGGTCTTATAAAATGGGTAACAACTATTTCTATAACAATCAAACGAAACTCTGGACACATTATTAAAGATTTAATAATAGTATATTATTTTATTTAAATATGGTGAAAAATTATCCCCAGACTTGGGTAGAGGTGTGGTAAAATTGATTGAACAGCAACTCACTGAAAAATGCTAAACCAGTGAGTTGGAGGGACAGCAATGTATTATTTAAGCAGTTTGGGTCTGCCTCTGTAACTGTGTTTTCCCACCTTTTCTTTTTGTTTATAAAGTATTACTGTATTGCCTACTTTCTTCATCCTGTTATTTTTTTCTATTTTTTCCCTCATTCAAGACACAGAATGTTTATCATGGAATGTTTACCATGGAATACAGGGATTCAAAATTCTGCTCAGTTCCGCTGGTAGAATGTTACTCTCAAAACATACTGTACACACAGACAACAAAGGCCTGTTTTAGAGCCAGTGACTCAATTATCTCACTGTCAAGGCAAGCAGAAGATATTTCCCTGATGAGCAGGTAAAGACAGAAGGGGTATTTTTCACTGTTAGTAAAGAAACAGTTGTAATGAAAACTATGAACAATACTTAATGTTTCTAATTTGTTTATCTGTGTAAGGAGAGTGTGATGATCAGGGAAACAATGTTTACTTAATTTGTTTTATTTTTTATTTAAGGTAGTTTTATTTTTAGGGCCCAGTTGAAGGTTTTTACATTGTAAAGGTAATAGCCATATAATGTATGGTAGAACATTGTTACGAATAAAAATCCATACCAGCTGAAAAGTTGTTATGCTGCAGTAGCTTGTTGTTATGCTGCACTACGTACGTAGCTACTGCAGCATAACAGATTAGAATCTTTAAAGAAACGCTGGCGGCACGAGCTGCTCACTCTTCAAACACTGAACAGTTAAGTAAGTGGTGTTTAAAGCAGCCACACAATGTCGGCCGCTATTTTCTCCCGTGAGCTAAGCGATCACGAAAAATTCATTGAAGAGCAAGCTAACCAGTGAACCATTAGAAAAAAACAAAGTGACTTAAGGCTATTTAAAAGCTTCCTGGCTGATGCTGGTGAGATACGTAGAATAAGTGAAATACCTGTATTGGAGCTCGATAATCACATACCGGATTTTATCTTCAGGGTGGAAAGAAGTGACGGCAGCCAGTATGAGCCAAATACCATCCGTGGCATAATCGGAAGCATAGACAGGCACCTAATAAAAGAAAATTACAGTCACTCAATTTTTCACGGCAACACCACCGATTTCAAACAAACCCTAGCAACCTTATCTGCCAAACAAAAATATCTGAAGAAACTTGGGAAGGGTAACAAGCCAAACAGGGCTGAAGCACTGACCCCTTCAGACACTGACAAGTTATATCAAAGTGGCACCCTGGGGCGTCAAAATGCAACAGCTCTCCTGAACACAGTATTTTTCAATAATGGGCTATATTTCGCCCTTCGTACCGCAGAGCAATATGCACTGCGTTGGAGCGGTTTGCAGTTACTGGCAGACTCAGATGGGCATCAGTATTTAGAGTATTTTGAGAGGCAAACCAAGACTAGGAGTGGCGAGAACCCCAGGGACATCCGTGCGATCAGGCCCAGAATGTATGAGAGCAAGGATGAACCACAGCGATGCCCTGTTGCTACCTACATTGAGTACAAAAGTCAAAGGCCACCACTAATGTCACAGGATGGTGCACCCTTCTATCTAGCCCCAAATCTAAATTTCAAGGCAGGAGTATCGAAGTGGTATTGCGCTATGGCAGTGGGGGAGAATAAAATAAGAGCAAAGATGCAGCAAATGAAACTTCAGGCAGGACTACCATCAACCAAGCGCATAACGAACCACTCCACTCAAAAAATGACAATTCAGATGCTGGTAGACAGTAACATCCCACCTAATGAGGTACAGCAGGTCTCTGGGCATAAATCACTACAGTCAATAAACAACTATAGTGTCCTATCTTCAGAGAAGCAGAAATGAAACAGTGAAATATTTGTATGCAGAAATCAACAATTACCACAGCCATCTACATCTGCATCCCCCAGCTGCAATGAAGCGCAGTCCCAGAAGAGAGTGAAAATCAGCACCGCCAACCCACTATCTGACCTGTCCAGCTTTAAGCTGTTCGGCAATAACTGCATTTTTCAAGAAGGGGCTGTAAATGTAAAAATTATTAATTACCTCGAAGGCGGTCATCAGCAAAACTGCAATGCGGACCCCGACAAATTGTAAAGTAAGTAGAAAACTCCCGTGACCCCTGCCCTAACAAAATTACTTCCTTTGAACTTTGACTCCAACTTCCCCTCTTATTTGTCTCCTCGCAGGTCACGTCTTCGACTCTGGAGGTAATGGCAGCACATCGGCGTGGCTCATCCATACCACAACAGACTCATTAACAAATAGATTAAATGTCTAAGTTAAAAAAGAGTTAAAATACTGTTTTGTTTTGTTTTCAATGTGACACTAGCGATGGTGATTTCCGTTGTACACATCAAACGTGAGTAAAAATTTCTGTAACCAACTGTACCGACTGATCGTTTCTTTCAAAAGCATGAGGGTAATTGCACATGGAATGTGATTTCAAACTTGAAATGCAATAGGTAGGTGACCATATACTATAAAAGATAATGTATGGTCCTCTATCTGTAACAAGTTTGAAAACTCTTCTCGAGGTTGTCATGGCGACTGAACCTCTCGAGGTTCCAAACGTCGCCATGACGACCTCTTGAAGAGTTTACAGACTTGTTACGGATAGAGGACCATACATTATCCTGTATGTTTGTGGTGGACGATCAGTTCTGGTTGCAGAGGGACTGATGGAAGATATCAGTTGCTCAATGATATTGCTGCCCTTTCACCTATGGAGGTTAAGGTATTAGGAAGGTAGTGCCACCTTTCAGTTTGTTGACAGGTAAGGACACGCCTTTTGACCAATCAGCGGGAAGGATTTCTTTTACCCATTTTATAAAACTCTATAAGAGACCTTAGGTATATTCTTACCTTTTCCCAGTTCGGTAACATCAAGCCATTGAACAATTGTCAGACTTAACCATATATATGTCATATGCAAAAAAAAAAAAAAGAACTGGCAGACACCCAGGCAGTCTTTTAAGAATAGGTTTACTAAAAATGGATAAAAACAGTAAGATAAAATACAGAACAAATATCAAAGAGCATCATGATCACATAAAAGAAAAACAAGGAAAACTACAGAACAATCTCCTACCAAAATACATTAAGAACTTTTCTATCTAATGTTTTACCTCTGTAAGTGCAGTTAAATTAGAAATCTTGTTTCTTAAGAGCCCCAAAAGATATGACATTCGTCTGAGACACAAGTACCAGTTTAAACTGTGTCTCCACACCCCTTCTGTGAGTCATCTAGCTCCTCCTTTTAGAACATAAAATTACAAAACAATGATTTCATGTCAGGAGATATTTTAAATAATGTGACTTCAGAAGGAAAAAGACATTTCCTTAATTATGACAGTCTTTAATCAAGCTTTCCTTTAAACAGGTGGCTGGTTCCTGTTTTCCCAAGGAACACGAAAGGGTTTTACAACTTTTAACACCATGTTGGTATCAAATGTTCTTCCTCTTAAGACGTCATAAAAGTTTATTAGGCTGATCCTCTGGCAGACTCATAAAGTCACATTTCATTTCCACTTCAAAGAGCCTACACATTTCATAACAAAGTAATAACATGCAATTTCTCAAGGAAGTTAATTACATTACAGAGATCTCCTGGTCAGTGTAATATATTCTGTAGCTTCACTGAAACCTGGTGGGTGGGAGAGGGCACCCATGGAAGCACAGTTGTCTTATGTGAGACAATCACATACTGTATTTTTATTTCACAAATATCATACAACAATCATAACCAGCTGGCCAAGCATCACAATCCTCCCCACCTGGACTGAATTTGGGGGCTTTATCCCCTGCATGGGATGAGCTCCCTAAGTCAGTTCACTCCTCATATAGACACGATGAGCCAACTGCATTCTGATTGGTTGCTCCAGCCCTATGTAAGACCGTCATGTCATACCCTTGCAAGGCAAGACTCCATCTTAATAGTCTACCATTAGTTTTTCCCATTTGTGTCAGCCAAACCAGGGGGTTATGGTCAGTTTATACCTCAGAATGCTGCCCATATAAGATGGCCAGATGGGTGGAAAACTGGCTGAAGGACAGAACCCTGAGGGTGGTGGTGGGGGGAGAGTTATCTGGCACCAGAGATGTAACCAATGGGGTCCCACAGGGCTCCGAGCTGGGGCCAGTGTTGTTCAATGTCTTCATCAATGACATTGGGGATGGCATTAAAGGCAAAATGTGCCTATTCGCAGATGACACCAAGCTCTGTGGGAGAGTGGACACAGCTGAAGGGATATGGGACCTACAGGAAGATCTGGAAAAGCTGGAGAGGTGGTCCAGGATCTGGTAGCTTGGCTTTAATGCCAAGAAATGCAAAGTTATGCATATTGGAGCCAAGAATCCCAGGACAGAGTATTACCTGGGTGGAGTCCGAGTAGCTGCATCAGAGGAGGAGAAGGACCTGGGAGTGATGATCACTAGTGACCTGAAGCACTCCATGCAGTACAAGAAAGCAGCAGCAAAAGCAAACAAGATGCTGGGATGCATAGCTAGGGGGATCAGTAGTAGGAGAGAGGAGGTTATACTGCCATTGTACAGGTCACTGGTAAGGCGCATCTAGAGTATGGAGTTCAGTACTGGTGCCCACACCTCAAAAAGGACATTAACCTGCTGGAGAAGGTACAGAGGAGGGCTACAAAGATGATAGCTGGTCAGCAGGGCAAGGCATATGAGGAGAGGTTGAGGGCACTGAACATGTACTCCCTGGAAGACAGGAGAGAGGGGGGGGACATGATTGGGACATTCAAGTACTTGAAAGGGATAGATAATGTTGATAAGGAACGTCTCTTTAAGCTGAGTGGCAACCATATCACGAGGGGGCACAGTTTTAAGCTAGAGGGTGGGAGGTTTAGGAGGGATGTCAGGAAGCACTTCTTCATGTAAAGGGTGGTGGACACTTGGAATGCGCTGCCGGAAGAGGTCATCTCATTAAAGACAGTGAGCAGTTTTAAGAGAGGCTGGATAGGCATAGGGAGAAGATAAGAATCATGGGTAGTGAGGATGGGAGGAGTGGGGAGGGAGAGCAGGGACATTAGCTCAAGCTGTGGACCCTGCAATACGAGCAGACTTGATAGACCAAATGGCCTTCTTCTGCTGGCTTGTTCGTATGTTTGTATGGCTCTAACTTCTTTAGGGCCCACACTATGGCATGACACACTTTTTCCACAGTAGAGTAAACCTGCTCCCTGGGAAGTAACTTTTTACTCAGGTACACTACTGGGTGATCTTTCCCTTGGTTGGATGTCTGACCAGTACTGCCCCAATACCCACATCTGAGGCGTCAGTCTGGACTATAAAGGGCCGGCTATAGTCAGGACTTGTCAATACAGGAGCACTGAACAGTACCTCCTTCAGTCTGGTAAAGGCTTTTTCACAGGCTGGTTCCCAGGTAATTTTCTTAGGCATCTTTTTCTTTACCAGGTCAGATGGGGGAGCAGCCAGGGCACTGTAATTGGTACAAATTCCTTATAGTACCCTGCTGTCCCTAGAAAACTTCTGACCTGCTTCTCCATTTCTGGTCTGGGCAATGCCTTGATCACCTCTATTTTTACTTGGTTAGGAAGGAGCTGTCCCCAGCCTACAACATGCCTGAGGTATGCCACTTCAGCCATGGCCACCTGGCACTTCTCAACTTTGACAGTGAGCCTGGCCCTCTGTATCATGCCCAGCACTTCCCTAAGGTGGGACAGGTGTTCCTCCCAGCTGGCACTAAAGGTGGCAATGTCATCCAGGTACACCATGGCGTACTCCTCAGCACCATTTAACACCTGGTTCACCAACCTTTGGAAAGTGGCCAGAGCGTTCTTCATTCCGAAAGGCAATACTTTAAATTCAGATAAGCCTATAGGAGTGATGAAGGCTGACCTCTCCCTAGCTCTGTCAGTTAACTCTACCTGCCAGTACCCCAATGTCAGGTCAATAGTCGTAAGGTATGTCGCCCCTCCCAACATGTCCAGGAGTTTGTCCATCCAGGGCATCAAGTGGGCATCTGACTTCGTGACTGCATTCAGTCCACGGTAGTTCACACAGAAATGAGTAGAGCCATCTGGCTTGGGCACAAGGACTACGAGTGAGACCCAGGGGCTGTGGGATCTCTGGATTACCCCTAAATTCAGCATTTCCTCCACCTCCCTCCTAATGTCCTTTTGGACAGCCTCTGACACCTGATATGCTGTCCGCCGTATGGGCGTCTGTGTCCCTGTCTCTACATCGTGTGTTGCTAAGGGGGTTAGTCCAGGCTTGGCGCTAAACGGTGGGGCAAAGTCTGCCAAAACATCCCTTACTTCCTGGATCTTGTCCAGGGCCACCTGGGGTGACAATTTAACTGCCTCCACAGAGGACTCCCACTTGCTTTCTTCCAGAAAGTCCAGAAGGGGGTCTCCTTTGTCCGTCCCCTCCCCAGGACTACGTACTGCAAACACCATGTCAGCCCTATTAACATATGGCTTCCTCATGTTGACATGGTACATTCTTTCTGTATGTCTTTTGTCAGGTAATTCTACGATATAGTTCATGTCATTTACCTTTCTAACTACTTTGTATGGTCCTGCGCACTCAGCCTGCAGCTTGTCTTTCCGGACCGGAATAAGGACCATGACTTTCTGACCCACCATGTATGAGCAAGCTCTGGTTCTGTGGTCGTACCACACTTTTTGTTTCTGTTGGGCAGCTGCAAGGTTTCTCTGGGCTGTCCCCATAAGCTCCTTCAGCCTTTCCCTAAACCTAAGGATGTAATCCACTATGGGTGTTCCCTGGGTGGTGTGCTTGCCTTCCCAGTCCTCCCAGATCAAGTCTAGGGGCCCATGTACCCAGTGTCCATATAAGAGCTCAAAGTGGGAAAACCCTGTTGACTCTTGGGGCACCTCCCTGTATGCAAACAAAAGGTGGGGAAGGTATTTCTCCTAGTCCCTCCCATGCTGTTCAGCAAACGCTTGGAGCATTGACTTCAGGGTACCGTTAAATCTTTCCACAAGCCCATTGGCTTGTGGGTGATAAGGTGTCATGCATCTTTGCACTACCCCACACTTCTCCCACAAACATTTCTTCAGGTCCGACATGAAGAAACCCCCTTGATCGGTGATAACCTCCTGTCAAAACCCAACATGGGAGAAAATCCCAAGTAAGGCATCTGCCACTCTGTCTGTTCTCAGTGAGGATAGGGCGACTGCCTCTGGATACCGGGTGGCATAATCCACCACACTCAGGATGAACCTCTTCCTGGAGGAGCTGGGGGTATTTAAAGGCCCCACAATATCCATTCCCACCCTCTGGAATGGCTCCTCTGGTATGTGCAATGGAATTAGGGTGGCTTGGATTTTCTTACCTGCCTTCCCTATTTCTTGGCACCGGTGACAAGACCTGCAATACTCCTTCACCTGCTGGGTGAAGTTGGGCCAATATAAATTCTGGGTCAATCGCTGCATAGTGCGCGTGATTCCCAGATGACCAGACAAGGGAATACCATGTGCAGTCTTGAGCAACTGCTCACGGTACCCCTGGGGAATGACAAGCTGCCTGCCTATCACCCCTTCCTCTGTCTTTACAGCCTGAGTATACATCAGTTCATTTTCCCAGTAAACCTTATGTTTACCGTCACCTCCTTGTGCTCCATCAGAGTCTGCCCAAGCCCTCAGCTTCTCTAGACTAGGGTCACTTTTCTGAGCAGATGCAAATTCCTTACACATTCCCAAGGCATGGGACAGGTCCCCTTCAGTCTCTAAACTAGGGTCCCTAGCACTAGCGTCAGGGAACTCAGGATCACTGTCATCCCTAACCCTCTGACAATGGGTCACCCCTCCTTCTTCAGAGTAACTCCTCCATAGCTGTGTGATTAACTGCTACTGGAGAAATTTCTACCCCCTTTTCATTAGTCTCCATATCAGGAGACACAGGCTGGGGAACCAGCCTCCAAGTGGTTTCCACAATGGCTTCTATGGGGTCCAGGGAACTACAATTTCCCTTTCTCGCTTGGCTATGGGTAACTGCACACACCATCCCCTGTTTGAGATTGTTGCCAAGGATGACATCAACTGCTAAAGTTTTGGCTATAGCCACCTGTTGCACAGTTCCCTGTCTTACCCCAGTCTAGGAGAACACTAGTGAGTGGCAATGTTTTTTTCTCCCCCAGTGAAGTCTTGTACAGTTACAAATTTATTAGGTATAAGCTGACCAAGCTCTACTAGATCCTGTTTTACCAATGTCAGGTATGCCCCTGTGTCCCCTAACCATTGCGTCTGTACACCATTCACCGTGACTGGGTGCATGTGTTCCTTCATGTTCACAGGCATGCTTCCAGAGACACACAAACAACCCACTTCTTTTCTAGCCCCATTTTGCATATTGCTCGTCCTTTTGGGATGCTGTCTGGCAATATGCCCAGTTTCTTTACAAACCCAACATTCGTTTCTTTTCTCAGAGAAATCTTTTCTTTGCAACCTGGGGCTAACTGGTTTCAGTGGAGGCAGTGAGGGTTTTAGCTGCCCTGAAGACAGGCTTTTCCCTTTCTGCACTGCCACACCCACCCCATTCGCTTTCAGAGTAGGTCTGTTCTTGGCATAGTGGTCCAAGAGTTCAGCAGCCTCTTGCACTGTTTTGGGATCTCGGTCCTCCAGCCAGGTTTTCAGCTCTGCTGGGCATGCCCCTAAAAACTGCTCTAATAATATAGTATTTTCAATTTTATCTACAGAGTTTGCTTCAATTCCTTCCCACCAACATTTGAAACACTGACGTTGTTTCGTGGCTTGCTCCTTGTAGCTCATATCAGGGCTTCTCCTGAGCTTACGGAATTTAGCTCTGTTTGCTTCTGCAGTTAAATCAAACTTTTTTAAAAGTGAAACTTTAAGTTTGCTGTAATCATTACTGTCCTCATTGTCCATTTGACCCAATGCATCCCGAGCTTTCCTGGTAAGTAACGGGGATAGATGGAAGTTCCAGGACCCTCTAGGAATTTTTGCCTGAATACAAACTTTTTCAAAGGAACTTAAAAATGCATCCACATCCTCCCCCTCTCTAAATTCAGCTATCAATTTTAAATTTAATTTGTAACCCAGTCCTGTAGTTCCAGTTTAACCCAAGCCACTTACCTGCTCTGGTGCTGGTGGTTGGAGTCGTAACTTCTTCAGTGGATGTCGCCTCTGGCGCTCACGCTCTTCATGGTCTGCCTTTCACTGTTCATGGTCTCTTTTCTCCTCTGTGGCTTGCTGCTCTCGCTTCTCTTCTCTTCTGTCTGGAACTTCAGCTCCATTCTGCACAACTCAGTCTGCAGCCTGATTGCTTCTGGCTCCAGAATGCTGGTGACCTTCCCCTGCTGCTGTGGCCCTGGGCTTGCACTGGCCCTGCTGTCCTCCCCACCAGATCTGGACACTGCACTGGCTGCTGGCCCCTCCATGCCCAAGGTTTGGTCCTTTACAGTCACAGTCTGTGACTCGATGCTCTGGGCATCTGCTGCCATCAGGGCATCCATGAGGTTCAGCTTGGTGGCTCTCCCCTCATGCAGGACTCCTCTGTCCTGGCACAACTGCCTCAAGTAGTTGGTAGTGTGCACGCTGTAGTTGGATGCCATCTTCTTCCCTAACTATGGCTACTCTAACTTGCACTTTAGAAAAAAAAATAAAACAGGTAGGAACTTTACTGTAAGCAAAATTATATAGTCTGTTTTCTTTAAAAAAAAATCGCTGACTTATTTTGCAAGTGAGCTGTATAGTATTAAGCTGACACACTGAACAGTTAAAGCTTGTGTTACCAATTTTTTATCACACCGCTGCTAGGCAAATCTGTCACAAATGCACTCAGCAGATCAGGCCCTCTGCTCCCACAGTGCCAACCTCCGAGTGCAGTAGTGTGAACAGGTAACAGATAGGGTAACCCTCCTGTCTGATTTTGGGTCCGAATCACCTTTAGTGTCAAGTTCTGGGGGGAGTCAAACTGTAAGCCTTATGCTAGCATACCCAATGTACAGGCTCAGATACGTACCCTCTTCAGGGCTTGCGGTACAATCTTTCGCCGGGGCACCCAGCCAGACTTCCAAAATGACCCCTTAAAACTCTATAAGAGACCTTAGGTATATTCTTAGCTTTTCCCAGTTTGGTAACACCATCAAGCCCTTGAACAATTGTCAGACTTAACCATCTATACGTCACATGCAAAAAAAAAAAAAAAAGAACTGGCAGACACTCAGGCAGTCTTTTAAGAATAGGTTTACTAAAAATGGATAAAAACAGTAAGATAAAATACAGAACAAATATCAAAGAGCATCACAATCACATAAAAGAAAAAGAAGGAAAACTACAGAACAATCTCCTTCCAAAATACTTTAAGATCTTTTCTATCTAATGTATTACCTCTGTAAGTGCAGTTAAATTAGCGATCTTGTTTCTTAAGAGCCCAAAAACATATGACATTCATCTGACACAAGTACCAGTTTAAACTGTGTCTCTACACCCCTTCTTTGAGTTATCTAGCTCCTCCTTTTAGAATATAAAATTACAAAAAAGAATTTCCTGTCAGGAAATATTTTAAATAATGTGACTTCAGAAGGAAAAAGACATTTCCTAAATTATGACAGTCTTTAATCAAGCCTTTCCTTTGAACTGATCACTGGTTCCTGTTTTCCCAAGGAACACGAAAGGGTTTTACAACTTTTAACACCATGTTGGTATCAAATGTTCTTCCTCTTAAGACGTCATAAAAGTTTATTAGGCCAATCCTCTGGCAGACTCATAAAGTCACATTTCATTTCTACTTCAAAGAGCCTATGCATGTCATAACAAAGTAATAAAATGCAATTTCTCAAGGAAGTTAATTACATTACAGAGATCTCCTGGTCAGTGTAATATATCCTGTACCTTCACTGAAACCTGGGGGGGAGCACCCATGGAAGCACTGCTGTCTTTTGTGAAACAATCACATACTATATTTTTATTTTACAAATATCATACAACAATCATAACCAGCTGGCCAGGCGTCACATCCCCCTACTCAAAGGTCGGGGTACTGTATGTTTTCTCTTTCCTTCAGGACAATGATCATGGTAGTCCTCTCCCCCATGCTACAAAAGGCAGTGAAACACCCATTTAGGATAGACTCCACCACCAGAGTCTTCCAATAATACCAGGCCTTGATCTTTGTGATTCTTTGCAAAGTGGGCCTCTGTATTTTTTTCCATTATATGCCCAGATGTTTTGCTTTTTGGAAACGTCATCAGATGTCCTCCTTGCACTGGTCAGTACTCTTAAGTACGGTTCAAGTCTTGGGGTGTGAACGTACACCTTTATGACATACATTCAGTTGGAAAATGCTTTCCTTCCTGTATCTCAGTGGACACACCTGGGCTAACTAGCTTCCCATTATCTGCCGCACCAGCGGTGTCTCGGCCAGGCTTTGCTTGCTGACTTTTTGGGAATACTTGATTGCAGCCATCCTAATCAATTATGTATCACCAATAATACCTGAGACTTTGTTCCAGGGCACTCTGCAATGATCTACCTGCAAGCGGATGCCAGCATCTTATCGCCCGCTATCAAATTTCTCCATTTATGAAGGTGCATGACCATTCTTACGATGCATACCTCAACTCCAGAAGATGTGGGTATTCCTTTCAAAGGTCTAAAAACCTACCAAGGTGTTTGGCAGCTGGGCAATGCCCATCTGCACGTCTTTGTCTTGGAAGAACCATTTTCTATGCTCTCCATACTTTTGTGCACCTCCTATAGAGGATATGTCTCATGATTCAATCAGTTATTTCCCCTCTGTATGTTACCTGACCAGGAAACACTACATACTCCCATTCTGTATATACATTAAAACTGTACATATAGGGTTCTGGGCTGCACATAACAGACTACACCTCATTAGAGGTACATATCCCTGGCAGCAGGCATACATGGCCAGGTACCCTCCGCCTTTTCAAAGCGGCGAGGCACGAATTGAAAATTCCACAGGATATAGTCAAAGACAACTTTGTCCGTTGGACTCATCTTGACAGGGATCTGTTCGTCCATCTGCACCATATCCTACTGCCGCACTGCTACCCACTATGGCCAGACCTGGACATGGTCCAGCTGGATGTTTTCTCTCTTTACTGGAGGCAGCTCTGGGGTCAGGACCAGTGTGATTCCCACTGTTACAGTTGAGGGTTCTGGTACTGAAATCTCTCCCTCTTTATGCCCACCCTCCTGCCCTTCTCTTTTGGTAAACACTCCTTCAATCCAGTTATGCATTTACTGCTCTTCCATGCTTGAATCCAGAGGGCTTCCCCTCTCTTGGTTCCAGAGTCACCTTTATGATGACGGGTGTCTTTACACCAACCTGGGTGTTTCATGCCATGTCCCTTTTTTCATAGAATGGGTGCTGTGTCTCTCTCTGAGGGGATTGGATTGAGTTGGACCTTGTTTTCATGTCCTCCTCTGTACATACTGGACTATTTACTCCCACTTTTGGTGTTTGGGGTTCCCTTTGCCAGTGAACTTTTGCCTTTCCTTCCCTGATGGGAGAAAGGTATCTGCCTCCATTGGGTATTTACGACTGTTCTTAAGGGACATTCTTCCTCCTGCATCCTGATAGGACTCCACCTGCCTCTGGAGGTTCTCAATTAAGTCATAGACTGACTGACTGATTTGTCCCTTTTGGGCCCGTGGTTCCATGAGGCCTGCGCTTCCTATCTTGGAACCTTTTCCTCTGCATTACAGTTTCGTCGGCTGGCTGCATTGCTGCATTCTAGGCTCTGTACATACAGGGCCCTATCTGCCATTCCTAAAGCAAGGATGTCCTTCACTGACCAAACCCTACCTTTTTCACTAAGGTGGTCTCAGTTGTTCTTGTGTATCAATAACCATTCAGCTACCAGTCTCTTATGCGGGGCATGAGACTCCTGAGGCTGCTCTAATTCGGATCTTGGTTGTTCACAGTCCCTTTATTTTTTGATGAACGAGGCCACTGAACACAACAACACCACCCTTTGTTTCATTTCCCCTGGATAGTGAAGGGGAAATGCCCTGTTTCGGTACAGTGTCTGTCCAAACTTAGGTGGCCACCTCTGTTGTTTTCTTTGTTATAACAAAAGTGACATATATACTGACATTCTCGGCTGTGGTCATGACTCACTCCACACGAGCGCTGGCTACTGCCACAGCAGGTTTACAGACTGCTGTACTGGAGGATACGGCTCCTGCTTCCAGGATCCGGCCCACCCCTATTCATTACCATTGATGGGCTTGGCTTTTTACACGAGGACTACCTTTAGATGTACAGTCCTCCAAGGTCTGCTTTCACACAGGCAGACTTGCCTGCCACCCTGCTTTACAAATAACTACTTGGGAATCTTCCCATGTGTTATGACCTGCTGCAAGAGATTGTCTCGAAGAAGATAGTATAGTTGCATAAGAACTTACCATAACAGTAGATCTTCGAGAGTATCTCTTGCAGCAGGTCATGCAGCCCCTCTCTCCGTCACCCTTTTTTCTGTCTACACTGGGGGCAGAGTTTGCCTTTACTTTCCAACTCCTGTATATTTCTATATATACAGATATGTGTACTTCTGTATATTTATTGTGTTATATATTTCTCCTCGGTGACATCAAGATCATGTCGCTAATGAGGACAAGAACTGAGGAGTATAGGGACCGCCCTCTCTTTTATAGTGCACAGACTTGGTCATTTGGTGCATGAGGGGGCGGTCCCAGGTACTACTGCTAAGAAATCTTTTGGAAACAAGTGCCTCCAGCAGAAGGTTCCCATGTGTTATGACCTGCTGTAAGAGATACTCTTGAAGATCTACTGTTATGGTAAGTTATTATACAACTGTACTTTGTTAAGGCTTGAATTCACCCACTATAAAAAAATCACACATCTTGCAGTGACTTTACCCCACTGTCCAGAGTTAAGCAACTGTTAAAATGAAAAATTTCTCCTTAAAAAAAAAAAACTTCCTGCACTAGTCTGGAGCCTTGTCTATTTACATATTCATCCTTTTGCTTAAACTTCCTCCTTGGGACTGTCCCACAGACTGAAATCTTTCACCCTCTCCTGGCTTCTCCTCCACTCTGCCTCCCTGCAGCATGGATCCTGAATTCCAATCCCTCCACCTTTCCAGGTAAGCTACACCCCTTTTCTGAGTTTTTATCCACAAATAAACAGTTTTCCCATTTAGAGCACATCTAAATGTGCATTTCTGCCAAGTTTGGTGAAAATCTGACAATAAATGGCTTGGTAGCACTCCTTAGTAAAAAGTTTGCATATTTCTGCAGTTTAAAATAGCTACTTCATTTTCTTTATACTAGCTGGCTTTAACTTGCTCCATTTTTAAAACGCTATAGTTCTGTGTTAAAAAAAGGTGTAACTATGTCCCTTGGACCATTTGCTAGCCCCCATGTAGCTTTTTATTATGAATTTATTTAGTATGTGTGTGTGCTTTCATCGAGTGTTTTAGTGTAGTGCTTTTGGTTTCAAGAGCAGCTAACTCTCCTGCCTCTCTAAGATGGCACCTGGCTTGCACCTGCCTTGCACCTGCCTTGTGTGAATGGGACTCTCCCATTTACATTCTGTGCCCTCAGATATTTATTTATTTATTTTATTTTTCAAGTCTATTTATGCCTACTAGTCACTGGTCCCATAGGTCTCTCACCAGCATGGACTACTGGGCACGGCGTTCTCCTGCTTTGCCTCAGATCCTCCAGTCCAACCTCTGTCCCAGGGTGCTCTCGTGCCTCACCCCAGCCTACCAGTCCCCCAGCTCTGAGTCCCCAAGGTGGGACAGCCAACTCCTCTGGTGCTCTATTTAGAATCTAGACCGGAGTGAGGGTGAGAGCCGGAGGCTGGCTGGAAGGATCCAGCGGTGAGAGTAGGTACTCTCCTTGGGATCCTGCCTTTGCTTACCTGGGTGCCAGGACTTTTTCCACTTTCTGTTTCCCCGGGGGGTGTGGATGTGCATTGGCATCCAGCATTTGTTTGTTTATTTGTTTATTTATAGCTAGCATTACAATTACCTTTGAGCCAAGGCTCTTTTACAAAGGTTATCCACGTCAGGAGAGCACATACATGTTAAACATGTTAAACAAGGGCATACAACATTAAAGAGAGCATACAACCATATTCATCAGTTCAGGTACAGCATCACAGTAAATAGGATACATGAATAACACATACAAGGAATAATTTCAGAAACCTAGAAGAAATCAGGGAGGAAGGGTGAGAGGATAGAGGGGTGGCAGCCGAAAAAGAGACTACAGCAGCTCACAGCATTGTCAAAGAACATCAGAGGGGGTGGTTGATCTCAATGGGGAAGGGGAAAGTTAGGGGTGGCAGTCACATGAGCTGGAGGACGTGAGATGATGATGGAGGCTTGGTTTGAATATGTCCAGTCAGAAGGGGGAGGTGATGTGAGTGCTGAGGACATTCATCCAGCTGGGTGCACGGTATGCAAAGGATCTTTGACCCAAAGTGGTGCGGCATCGGGGGACCTGTAGAAGCTGATGTTCAGACACTCTGGTGTTATGAGGATTAATGTTTGGGTGTAGGAGGGCTTGAACACTAGGTGGAGTAAGGCCCAAAGTAGTTTTTTTGCCATCAAGCAGGCAAGGTACTTTATGCGGTTAGCAAGTTGAAGCCATCCCGTTTGAGCGTAAAGCTCACATGTATGTGTGAGTCGGTGGGATCCAGTAAGTAGTCGACGGGCCTTGTTTAGGGAGGTCATTATGTGCCTGAGGGCGGTAGTAGAGGCAGAGCCATAGATTATGAGGCCGTAGTCTATGACGGAGACCACAGAGCTCTGGATAGCAGTCTTCAGTGCTGCCTGGGTAAGATGCTGTCTATTTCGGTAGAGAATTCCAATGCGTGAGTTTACCTCTCTGGCAACACTATCAGTGTGAGTCCCATAAGATAGGCAAGGGTCAAGTGAGATTCCAAGGTATTTAAAAGATGACACTTGTTCGAGGGTATTACCAGCGCTTGTATTGATATCAAGGGGGTATCGCCTGTGTTTGTTTTGCGAGCTGCAGAAAAGCATAGATTTAGTCTTTTGTGGTTTAGAACCAGTTTATGTTTTGCGAACCAGTTTTCAACAGTGGAGAAAGCAAGCTGTAGGTTGTGAAGTAAGGGTTGTGGGTCTCTATGGGGGGTGAGAAGCACAGTGTCATTGGCATAGAGGATAATTTATTCTGGGCAGGATAGTGGAAGGGAGTTCAGGAAAAGGCTGAAAAGTAGTGGGCCCAGTATGGATCCCTGAGGGATGCCTGAGCGAACAGGTTTGGAGTCAGACAGTACTCCTGAGATTTTTACTCTTTGTGAGTGCCCGTCCAGGTAGCTATTAAACCATGTAGTGGAGTCCTGGGAGAGCCCAACATTCAGCAGCTGTTTGGTAAGCAGGTCTTGGTGAACAGTGTCAAATGCCTTTGTCAAGTCGATGAATACAGCTCCAGTTAGATGGTCTTTGTCCAACAAGTTGTGAAGGACTCCAGTGAATTCCAGGAGGGCTGTTGATGTGCTGTGCCCTTGCCTGAACCTGTGTTGCTGTGCACCTAGGATGTTTTATTTGTCCAGGTAGTCTGTAAGCTGGTCAGCAACAATGCGCTCAAGGGCCTTGGAGAGGGGAGGTAATATAGAGATCGGCCGGTAGTTCCCCTGTATGGACTTGCTGACGCTTTTAAAGACTGGAGTGTGTATGCGGTAAGGCACGCCCATTGGCTCATGCTGTGAACCAATGGGCTGCAGTCCCCACCGAGCCGTCAGCCCATGGGGAGCAGTGTGGTGGGGCCTCCATGGGCAGGTGCGGAGGGGGGTACCACTAGACCATCAGGATATTGGACGGGGGATTTATATTACTACAGATGGTCGCGATCAGGCAGAGTGCGGTCCACTGGACCACCAGGGATATTGGACGGGGGGGTTTTATATTACTACAGATGTATGTGATTGGGCAGAAAGCGGTCCACTGGACCACCAGGGATATAGGACGGTTTTCTATTTTTACACAGATTCCCGCAATTGGGCTGCAGGGGGTGTCGGTCCCCAGCGGCTGCTGCCTGGCAGGGCGCCAGGCGCAAGTCATCGGGGATCGGCGCACCTGCATGCAAATGGGGCCATAATGACATGCAAATGGCCCCATGTGTGCCTTGCATAAATTATGGCCCCATTTCATGTTAACTTTTGAATATCGCGGGTGCTGTGCATGGCGCAATGGAACTTGCGCTAGCACATCTCCATGCTCCACTCTGGCCACTTGTGCTGGTGCAGTGCCACTGCACCATACACAGTGGGGGTGGCCAGGGTGCGATATTCAAAGCTGCTGAGCCATGGCGCAGCTCCTTTGAATATCGCTTAGTCCACGCCCCAGCGCAGCCAAGTTGACCTGCGCCCAAGCTTGCGCCACAGCCTGGCGCAGTTTGAATATCTGGGCCCAGGTATACAATATAAGATGTGACTCATTTTGAACTTTTATTTACTTATTCCCAACCTTTTATGTACCTCTCGCGTACCAATATTCTTAATAATTTGTCCAACATTATTATTGCCTACTTATATGAAGTACTCTTATACACCATGAATAGACGATGTAAGACACTCTTAAATATCCCTTTTTATGTCCTAATGCTTGCTGTATTTTTACTTCTTTTGCATCATCCTTTTGTATAAGGAAGAAAGATTGTATTGTTATAAAATCTTTGAATAAAAAGATAAACTGATAAAGACAGAGTCACTATAATGTTAAGCTACTGAATCCTATCAACAATATTCTCCATTAAAGTTTTAACAGCAACTCTTGAGTGACATCCTATGGTCAACTTTGCAGCTAATAAGAAAAAAAAATACAATAAGTTTGATAGAATTTCTTCTTTTTGTAGAGCTTCACGTTGTCACTGGAAAGTCATAACAAATAGTAAGCAGTACCCGACAAACTAGAATGGGGAGACTATTGTCGTAAATCTGTCAGTGAGAGTTCTACTATTTGATTGCTGCTTGCAGCACTTTGATCCCTAAAGCTGCATGAGCTGAACCCTGAGCATCAAGCCTGTTTTACTTGGAGGAATTCTGGGTAGAGAAGACCATGTGGCTGCTCTGCAAATGCATGCGTAGCAGCTTCTTTTCATTCGGCTCAGGATGTTGGTGTGTTCCTGGATAGCTGTGCTTTAATCTGAGCTGGTGGATTCGTGTTTTGATGTTGCATGTGCCTTTGTTATACAAACTTTAGACTGAACAACCTAGGCAAACTGGCCTAGGTAAACAGTTTGTCCTTCTTAGTCACTCTGTGGAGCACGAAGAAGACAGGTTGGTGAAAAATCTGAGACTTCACCAGGTATTTATTTATTAGCTTTTAGTAACTGGGTAAGTGCATTAGGCAATAACTCTGCCTGTTTTCAAGCACAACCCGGGAGAGTACAAGATACAGGCATACAATCAACACAGTATGCATAAGAAAACATTCCATAAATGCTTACGGTCATTATGGGAGAGTACAGACGTTCAAACAGACACAGGTTGAATACAAGAACGGTCCTTAGATACTACAATAGTTTAGGTATGTGCTGGTCACTCTGTGCACAAGGTGGGCTGTGCTAAGAACACTCCTTGGGGTTCATCAGTCTTGGACAAAAAGCACAAGTGGTACACCACTTGGTTCACAAAAAAAGGCAATGGGCTCTTCCAGAGGAGGAGAGGACACAGTCATGAGGACAACTTTGTCATGTAGAAAGATAACATTTTTTGCAGGAAAAATTCTGAAGGTCACATGTCCATCTAGCGGAATAGTCAGCTGTCAGAAAAACATGCTATAGAGAAAATGTCTTCAGTACCAGCGGTTAAAAGGATCTAAAAAAAATGGTTCACAGTGAGCTTTTGAAACTCAATTCAAAAGCCCATGTAGGTACACAAGATTGGAATGAGAGCTTGACTCATGTGACTGTCAAAGAAACCTAAATAGGCCCAAGTATGGTTCAAGTGAGGAGCCATTCATGGGGCCAAACAGTACCCAGGCTGAAAGTGGACCTGAAGCGTGCTTAGGGCTGAGCCCCTAACTACTCCGGTTATACCAAAAAATGCAATCTGAGCCTCTAGGATTTTCTACGATTGAATCCTAAACTTTGTGCCACATAGTAGAAGGTGTTCCAGACCCTTTTATATGCAGAGGATGTAGAAATTTGCTGGGGAACAAGATTATGTCCACCACCTTAGATGAATAAGTAACCTTTAGCCCCCCCTCCGTTCAAGTACCAGACTGAGAATCTCAGATTCTGTGGGGTTGAGCGAGAAAAATGGTTCCACACCAGTTGGTGCCTGTGAGGAGAAGGTCTAAGTGGATCCTAAGTCAATAATTTGACCAGGTCACTGTAGGTATCAGTCACTACCCCGGCTTAATGAGCTCAAATAAGACTAAGAAGTCGGGGTTAATAACTTCTGATCTGGGGGAAGGGTTTTATCCAAGACTGAGTTAAGTTACATGATGCCTCTACCCAGAAAAAGGTTAATGTGGGCCTGATGTCAAGTATAGTACTTCTCCACTGCCTTACGGGATCACCTCACCTATGAACCTACACAATGCAAGAACAGTTTCCCACAATTTTTATTCTGAATTTTTTTTGTATTCTTTGATAGCTGGGCAAGACCCACTGGACAAAAGATCCATTTACATGGATGACACAGGAGCACAGGGAGGTTAAATGACCTGATCAAGGTCACTCACTATCCATGTGGAGGTTGTGGGAATCCAACCCAGGTCTACTAGATGTAACAAGCTTGATAACTGCTTGTTGCTGTAACTGCTAGGCTGTACTGCTAGTCCAAAAATGCAGTTATTTACACTCTACTGACAAAGTGCTTATGGACAGTAAATACTAACAATCAACAAGGGTTTTATTAGGGTAGGGGAACAAGGTTCTGGGAACTTAAAAGGGTTAAGCAGTTCAAAATAATAATGCAGCAGGGATTTCTGTAAGGTGGCTGCCCTTCTGTTTCCATTCCCAGCACAACCAAAACAATAATACAATGAAGCCCTCCTCGTTGTAGTTCTAGTGCCTTTCTAGGCACAATAAAATCATATGATGCAGCTCACCCTCAAAAGCACATCAATGACTTTGCCCAGCTGGGGGGGAAGGGTTTTATCCAAGACTTGAGTTAAGTTACATGATGCCTCTACCCAGAAAAAGGTTAATGTGGGCCTGATGTCAAGTATAGTACTTCTCCACTGCCTTACGGGATCACCTCACCTATGAACCTACACAATGCAAGAACAGTTTCCCACAATTTTTATTTTGAATTTTTTTTTATTCTTGCATAACTGGGCAAGACCCACTGGACAAAAGATCCATTTACATGGATGACACAGGAGCACAGGGAGGTTAAATGACCTGATCAGAGTCACATGTGGAGGTTGTGGGAATCCAACCCAGGTCTACTGGATGTAGCAAGCTTGATAACTGCTTGTTGCTGTAATGCAATGACTTCGCCCAGCTGTACTGCTGGGGCAGTGCCCACGCCCTACTGGTACCAGTTGTAATTATCCTGTCATTTTTACAGAGCATTCCTCTGCTTCACTGGGTATCTGGCAGTTGGAAAAGTTTAGGCCTATAATAGTTGCATGTGGTTGGCTGGCATTGTTGCACTTCAGCAGTATTTACTTAGTTGCAGCAAACTGAAATTAAACCCCAACTGGGTAGCTGTACTACTCTTGTCCAGATGGCCTAGACCGTTAAATGGTTTTCCAAAATATGAAACTAGCCATTAAAAAAGGGTATACAGTGGGGACAAGCCCTGAGTTACTCATAGTTCCCCAGTTCAATGGCATCTCTTTCAATGCACAGGGTGCAGAAACGGCAGCAAGTCTCTCCTCTGGCTGGGTCAGTTCTTCATTCAATTGTATTTCTCTGTGCTGATGTGTGAAACGTCTCCCTGCAGGTGCTCTCAGGCCTCATCTCCACATGTAATTGACAATTTCTCCCTCAGAACTCACAAGTACAGCTTCAGCCTGTGAAGCTCAACCATGTCAGGTCTATACACCATGTCCTGGCATCCGGACCCTAGTGTACTGTGACAATCAGTACCTGGCAGTAGTGCTGGCTGGACAGAACCCCAGACACAGAACTGCTCTCTCTTGCAAGCTTGCCCTGCAATACTATGAAAGTCTCTGAGCACCTGGAAAGTGATTGCAGGGCAGCTTACCCCTTGCTTCATCCTTTGGTCCCTGACTCATTTGCTGTGGCCTTGTGCCTGTCCCACCCCAGTTTAAAACCTCCCATTCATCTGGCCATTGCCACTTCCTCTATCAGTCTGCTCCACTTGCCCACCACCATTTCTGTGAAAAGTGCTTGTGGGTATCCTTCCTGAATTTTTCCCTGACCAGTTATAGTGAATTCCTCTGCATGTTTGTGTGTGTGTGTGTGTGTGTGTGTGTGTGTGTGTGTGTGTGCGTGGTGTGACCATGGATGTCCATGGACAGCTTTGTCTGTGAAAACATGGACGACCATAGGGTGGGGAGCCTGCTGCCTCCCTGACAGATACATGTCCCAAGGGTCCTGTTGTGCCACATACCACCTCCTCTGAGCCCATGGGGGAGGGTGGTAGCTGAGGCACCCAGTGCCAGTTAGACATGAGTAAGGGAATACTTCACAGCATAATACATTGAGAGTGCTGACCATCCCTAAACCTACTGCATAAGCATTTATAGCCAGACCTCCACAAAAGTAAACTACAGCAGGAATTCTTAAAATAACACATTAGCCACTAGTGCATGAAACTGTTTATTATTGATGCACGACTTTCTGCATACATTTGAGCCTCTTTGGGATGCAGTTGTGTCTTGTATCATTACACCCAAAATTTTGGACACAGTTTGTGGATGCAATGCAAGAGAGGGGACACAAGGATCAGAGACTAAGTCCCATTATGGATGCAGTAATTCTTGCTTGTGTCCCTTTTTCGTGACTCCTGCCCAGGGAATTTAGCATAAGCAATCTGTAGATGTGCAATACAAATGATTCTGTCTAATGTGTAATGAAACACAGTTCAGCAGCTTGTGCTACAGTTTAGATAATATCTTGCCTGCGTGGGACATGTCTGTGAGTGGGGGAGCCTAAATAATGACACTGCTGACAGTCCTAATAAGTGTGGTTGGTGTTTTAAATGTACTGTTCTGTAAACATTAGCTGTTTCAGTGAAAAGATTTAACGTGGTAATAATGAGCTGTCTGCTCTGCAGCACTGTGAATAATACAAACAGCACTGCTAATCATTAGTGCTGTGGCAACAGCTTAGTCTGTCACATCAGGCTGATCAGAACCATCAGAGGACATGTAGACCAAAAACCTGCCCACATATGCAGTCACTCAGACCTGCATGCTCCAAGAGTACTTTAAAGGTGCACAGTCCTATTTTGCAGACCTTGTATGGGTTTCATTGAAACCTCAATGCAAATCAAAGTCTACCATTTGAGAAAGAGAATCATTTTTATACAAGCAGCTCATGCTTTTCATTCTGCTTCAGAACAATCAAATTTGCCTTTTTTAGGTTAGATGAGAATACTGTTTGGCACTTGGCGTTCTCTCAGATCAGCAGGTAGAAACCACTCCATCTTAGGGATAAAAGTATTCTTTAATTTTGGAGTAGGAGTTTCTCCTCTTCTACATATTGTTTGGCAAAGCATGCAATACATGGAAAGGGAAATAACCTGCAAGTTTTAAAGTTAATCCTGATGGAAAAGTTGACAGGTATCTTGTTACTAAAATAAGGGCCCACAATAACTCTTCACATACTGTAGCTTCAAGTACATATGGAAAATTAGTCAAAATAGAAAATAATATGTTTATTCTTAATCACTAACTTCTCCCAACTAGTTCCAAAAATAACTGTATATATTTTCTAATGCTAGAAGTTATATTTTGAAAGCTGTAATTTTTGAGTTTAGGCTTATATAAGCCCCCCTCCCTGGTCTAGGGGGTTTGATGGCCCAATAGATTTTCAAGGAGGGTAATAAACATCAAGCCACTCACCTTGACCTCCCAGATATGTGGTGACCTCCATGTCGAGCAGCATTCGTCAGCTGGGTGAGGGCTGGAAATAAATTGGGGTTAGCAAACATTTTTCCTTAAATAATTGATTGTCCACAACAGAAGCCCAACAGATGTTTACTGATGTTTGCAAATCATGAGCATATTATTATTATACCAGTGCACGAGCATTAATTTGGATGTAACAATCCAGTTCTATTACATTCACTCCCCAATGCTGGGAAAATGTATTTGCTTACTGGAGTCAAGGTCCCATTAATGTTAACAGTTGAGGTTACTGGCTATCCACAGAACAAGGTAATTAGCTTCTCAGTATATACAGGGCTGTCTCACAGTACAGCACCTGTTGGATACTCTTACTATCCAGAACTGCTGTCTCATGGAAATTCTTCAGTTAAAATACATGCAGGCTCTTCTTCCCTTTGATCCACACGGGTAATTTTTTATGAAAGGTTAGAGCACGAGAGAGTTGAGGGCTCAGGAGCATACTGCCATATGTTCCAGCTGCCCAAGGATGGTACTCATTCCTCCAGACCTAGTACCCATTTGGGGGGGTCCTTGAGCTGCACACCTTCCCAAGCCTGCTCTGCCTCAGATCTTCTTAAAATACATGCAGTTCATCCATAGGCACTCGCTTGCTGACTTTTCATATTCTCTTTTAAAGGATAGGGTACTGGATGCCAATTATTACAGTCACACAACCTTTCACAGTTACAGAGTACTTGCTATGCCATCATTAGGTTACTGCAGGGCTCCTAGCCAGTTCTCTTTTCAAGTTACCAAGTTGCTTTGTGTTCTCTGCTTTTATTTTCATTTATTGTTGGGCTGTTGCCTCAGAAATCTCTTCAGGCAGGCATGTCATCCCTCGGGGTACTGCTCATAATGGCCGTCACCACAATTACAAATAATTTTATGGAGGGCTACTTAGCAGGAACTATCAGTGCCTCTGGGGGGAGGCTGACGTTTCTCTTCCCCGGTCCAACTGAACTGCAGCTTTCTGGGTGGGTTAGACCTAAGCTGATGGCTCCACCTCCAGAAACCTCATTCAGTACCATCTGACCCAGAGCTCTTAAAAGTATACCAAGTACTCATATTTACAGGCCTGATAGATTTGCAGGGAGCTTTGCTTCCTGTGGTACACTTAGACAATGAAGTTTTCTTTAAATGAAAGCATGCATCTGATAAACATAACTAAATCATAATGATACAGGTATCTTATGCTGATACATGCTCATACGCAAGCAATAAGACATGGTAAGGTGTGGGGTATGGCCTGATAAGAGAACATCCCAGGTGCGTTATAAGCCGAGTGCCTTTAGCATCTGGGAATTGCACTTATTAGGCCATAACCCACACCTCAAAGTATCTTATTGCTCTTATAAAACGAGCCCCAAGTAATTATTTTTTTAAAAAGAAGAACAAAACAAAAAGGGTAAAAATTTAAAAAAGGAGGTTTTAATAGTTAAAATAATAAAATATATTCCTCCTATTATAGTACTTTTACACATGTTTCATCAGCAGTTCAGGGCTCCCCATATGATTCTCAGGTTACCTGTGCATCAGTGATGCTTTTAGCAGCATTATATTCCCCTCTCACAGTCATTTTTTTGTGTGGAGTCTTTGGTAGGTACAAATGCTGACAGGCCGTTTGTCTCAGACCGACTGTCTGGTTTCAGTGAAAGCGAGCGTGTCCCACTGCAGCCGCTGTAGTTTATTTATTTATTTATTTTATTTTTGTTGACCTGGTAAGCCCACTGGGCCTAGAAGTCCCTTTTTCAGGGGTGACCGGGGGAAGGGGGGATACAGATGGTAAGCAACTGAAATTGAACCAGATTAAGCTGTTGGTGGTATTTTTAGTGAATGGGAGAAATTTGGCCAGGACACTAGGGAAATTGCCCTATTCTTTTTCGATAAGTGCCATGGGATCTTTAGCATCCACCTGAACTACCACCAATCCAGGCAGATGGGACCTTGGTTTAATGTCTCATCTGAAAGACGGCACCTCAGAAGTGCAGCACCCCCCTCATGCATTAGCATTTTTTACAGAGCACTTAATACATTGTGGTTGTAACTACCTGCTGTACATTCAAACTGTATTTTTTTTTAATGTTACCAAGTTTGGATAAAAAACAGTGGTGGAGGAGTGTGTCTGGAGCGGTGTTTGAGGTTGTCTTATGCTCGCTCGATCAGTAACGGGACCACTGGGTCTGTAGCCGGAGTTGAAAGCCGTGGGCTTACACTTCAGTTACTTTATTGCAGCGAGCTTTAATGACAACAAGCATCAGAGGTGAGAGTTCACTTAAAAAAGTCACCTAGGCAATAGTAGAGAGATTTTGATGTGTGTGTGTGTGTGTGTGTGTGTGTGTGTAGGGGAGGGGGTCACATCGGACAGCAGTTCTACCATTAGAATGGTTTCTGAGATTGCAGCCCTTTGTAGAGTGGTATAAGGTGGTACACTGATATCTGTGGTGATGGGGACATTGCCTGGCATAAGTCATGCTGGCTGTGAAGTTATGGTGTGATAAGGACACGGCTGAAATGAGCTATCAACCAAGCAGATTCTTAGAAGTGTTTTGCTCACATCAGCAGGATGAAAGCTTATCATGACAGAACAGAGGCCGTCATGATGGTTTTCAGCCAGGCAGATGAGGGTGGGGAGTCACTAGTAGAGCTATTAGAGGAGAGTAGGGGGAAAGCATCAGTGGTCTCTGCCACCCTCTCAGAAATGCTGACGTGCACAGATAGCACAAATGAGGAGGGTGCTGCACTCTGTCAGTGACCTGTTCTATTTATGTATGTACAGTATGTATGTATGCATGTATGTTCTTATTTATATAGTTATGTATGTATGTATGTATTTATATTTATTGAACACTTTGGAGATTGCCATTGAGCACATGTGCTCATTTACAAAGGTTCCACATCAAATACATGGTCACAAAAAGCATTACAAGCACAACAAGCAGTTCCAGCGGAAGTGCAGTCGAGTCAGGCTCAAAGCACTGAAGACAGAACAATTACATACAGTTTTGAAAAAATCCATACAGATCAGTGTATAAAAAGTCACTAGTTATGTACAGAGAGAAACTGAATAAAACAGTTTAATGGTCACAATTGCACTGGACCGCAGAGGCAGACCATAAACATCTCTAAACTGATTACACTTGGGGAGATTCAGCAGTATGTCAAGCAGTTCATTTAAGCAGTTAGTGGCCATGATAGCAAATGACCACTTGCCCAGCTGCATACACAAGAAAGGAAGGTTAAGAGTATTCCTGGCTATGTTCCTGGTGTTGTATTGGTTGGAGATGGTGTGGAAGCAATTTGTTAAAGCAGGAGGTATTAGGCCCAGGAGCGCCTTTTTGGCTAGCAAGCAGGTCTACAGCTTTATTCTGCTGGGTAAAGGTAGCCAGTTAGTGAGTGCGTGATGGGTACAACTATTAGTTTCTGTTATCTGCACTAAGTACATAGTGGCACACCGTATCACAGATCAGCTTTTCCCTGTTTAGCACCATGTCACAGGCAACTGCGTAGACAGGGAGGCCATAATCTATAAGTGACAGAATGGAGCTGGCCACAATAAGGTGTCTAGCATGTCTAGTGAGAGTGTTCTGGTTATGGTGCAGGGCATCCAGTCTTCTGTTGACAATGGCCACCAGACTGTCAACATGGGTGGGACAAAAGATAAGGTGTCATCCACAATTACTCCAAGGTATTTGATGGTCTCCACCTGTTCAAGGTTTTGTCCTTGGCCATTTCGGATGACAGTGGGTGGAACATTCCTCTCATGTGGGAGGCTAGATAGGAGTATGATCTTTGTTTATTTATAATTGAGGACCATTTTATTGTTAGAGAACCAGCTTTCTAGTGACCTAAAGTTACCTCAGAGAACAGCGGTAAGGCTGTCAAGGTCAGGGTTTTTGAAATAGATGACTGCACCATCATCATACAGGAGTACGTTGGTTGTCTGACAGGCATTGAGCAGTGGATTTATGAATAATAATATAATAAAACTTTATTTTTACCATGCCTTCCTAAAATCAAGGCACCTTGACAATAAAATACTCAAGAAATAAAACGTGATGCAATAAAACATAAATGCAGGGATTTCATAAATACAATCAAGTAGGGTAAGCCTGATGCCACAAGTATATCTTTAGGGCATGCTTAAATCCCTCCACTGTAGTGCACTCCCAAAGCTGGTGGGGTACAGAATTCAAAAGGGCTGGGGCCACATATGTAAATTCAAGGGCCCTGGCAGATTTTAAAGAAACCCTTGGAATCTCTAGCAACCCCTCGACAGCTGAGCGGAGTGATCGCATGTGGCAGTAAGGCACCAGAAGTTCTTTCAGGTAGGCCGGGCTAAGTCCGTGTAGGGCTTTATAAGTCAGACGTCCGACTTTAAAGATGATCTGCCACAGTACTGGCAGCCAGTGCAGTTCGTGCATCACTGGAGAGATAGGACAGGTCCAAGGAGTCCCCGTCAATAACTGGGCTGCAGCGTTCTGCATCAGCTGCAGGCAGCCAATATCAACCCCAGGCAGCCCTAGATAAAGGGAGTTGCAGTAATCAAGGCACGAGGTCACAAAGGACCAATGTAGGCAGATCACTGGACAGAACTAGGTGCTTAATCCTGGAGATGTTCCTCATTGGTAGAAAGAGGATTGAGGACTGCCGACACTTGTGACCACAATGTCAGCCCATCATCAAAAATCACCCCCAGGTTTTGCACCCACTCAGAGGTGGGGAGCTGGGAACCATCAAGAAAAAGTCCTGAAGGTAAACCAGCCCCCATCCCCTCTATCCGGCAACCTGGGTCCATGATCATCACCTCAGTCTTCTCTGAGTTCAACCTCAGCCAGCTCAAACTCATCCAGTCCTGGATTTCAGTGAGGCAGTTCTTAAATATTGAGAGAGATCTATCCTGGTCAGGTGCAAAAGAGAAGTAGAGCTGGGTATCATCAGCATAGCAGTGAAACCTCAGCCCATACCATCTTACAATGTCTCTGAGGGGCAGCATGTAGAATGCAAACAACATGGGGGACAACACCGAACCCTGAGATACCCCACATGACAGAGAGACTGGGTTGGAGGAATAAATCCCCAACACCACCCTCTGTGTTCTGACAGTGAGAAAAAGATCTAAACCATCTGAGGACTGTACTAGACAGGACACAGATGAACCTCAGGCGTTTGAGAAGAACCCCATGGTCCACAGTGTCAAACGCTGAAGAGAGATCAAGAAGAATCACAATGGAGAGGGTCTTCTGATCTCTCACCATCAAGAGGTCATTGAGCACCCGAACCAGCACAGTCTCGGTACTATGCCTCTTTCGAAAACCAGACTGGAGTGGTTCATAAATGTCATGGATGGTCAAATGGTTCTCCAGTTGTAGGGCCACTACTTTCTCAATCACCTTCCCACAAAGGGAAGGTTTGAGATCAGTCTGTAGTTGGCAGGGTAGTCTGGGTCCAGAGAAGCTTTCTTCAGGAGGAGTGTTACTACTGCCTCCTTCAGGGAGCTAGGAAACTCACCTGCCTCCAAGGAGCACCAGACTATCTGTGCTAGGACTGGGCCGATGAAATCACAACAACCCTTTATCAAGGAAGTTGGGCCCAGATCCAAACTACAGCATGTAGGGTGCATACCCTGGACAATCCACATGACATTGATGAACCCCGGCCGGTCAAAGGAGCTCCAGGAGAATTGAGTGACAGTGACCGAGCACTGATCCACCTCATCTCCCATAGGGTGTGCTGGTTGGAGTGATGTCCTGATGTCAGCCACCTTAGCCGCAAAGAAATGAGCAAGCTCTTCACACAGGTTCCACCCCCAAATTGATCCCCAGGAGGAAGACTAAGTCAAGAGAGTGACCACCTCTATGAGTGGCAGAAGTAACAACTTGTATAATGCCCAAAGATATCATCAATTGGAGGAAGTGTTATCCAAATTGCGAGAGTTCGTCATCAACCCAGGCATTGAAGTCACCCAGGACCATCAGCCTGGGTGACTTGTACGCCATGTCAATCAAGAAGTCCGCTACTACCTGTAGGAAATGCCTCTCATCACCTGGTGGACGGTAGATGAGGGCGATCCTACAACCTACACCTGCCACTACAGTACACTGAAATGAGTCAGCCTCCTCAACTGGTACACTTATGAGGCCCAGTTCGGTCTTGAAAGAGACTGAAACCCCACCCCCTGTGGTCCAATCTTGGGCGGTGCACCACCAAGTACCTGACTGGAGTGGAGGTCTCTAATATGGGACCTGCATTCTCATCCAGTCAGGTCTCAGTGACGCATGCCAGATCCACTGACCCAACAAGATCTGCAATAACTGCAGTCTTATTTTTGATGGATCTGGCAGTGCACAACACTGCTCGAGTTGGACAGACCTCCAGGGCTGCCCGAGCTACCTGCCCACCAATATTGGTGGTGCCTATGGATATGGAGACTAGACATGGTGGGCCATGCTCCAGATTCCATTTCACCCCAGGGCATCTTCTGGGCCTTACTACCCCAATGTGATGGCCCCCCTCATTCGACCTTGCCGCTTATCCCATCCCCCTGAAGCAATACCCAGTGCTCTACAGTGCTGGTAAGCTGAAAACTGCAATGGGGAGGGGAAAAAGGGCGGAGGCATGGAGGGTGGAGGACGAATAGCGCACGACCATGGGGGCAGGTCTTCTACACATGCTAATGAAAACAAAACACGCCAAACCAGAAAAATAACCAAGAAACCACAATTAATTAACTAATCTAAACTCAAAAAGAAATAAAGCAAAATAAAATACAAACAACCCTCAACCAATCACACCCTAAAAACTTAAAATCAGTTAAAAAATAAAACTTAAAATGCACCCTAATAATACTAAAATCAGATCAAAAACATATACAAAAAGAGCAGCACAATCCAAGGTCCAGAGAAACAATGTAGAAGGTGCATAGTCCATCACAGAATAATCCATGAGTTCTTAATACTGCAGCCCAAACTAGAAACCATGAATGTATAATGGAAAAGAAAAGAAAAAGTAATATCTTCAGCCCCCCCCCCCCCGGAGTCCTCTCACGACCAGGAGGTCAGACGATGTATTGGGACTCTCACTCCCCACAGTATTGATATAAGTATGTCCAATGCCCTTCCTACCCCACAAGCACTCTCACTGCAAGGGGGGGGGGGGATGTTAATGAGTGAAACAGGCACTCTCACTGCCACTAAGAAACAATAAATAAACAGTCTGGCCGTATCTTCCAGACAATAGGATCTTCTTTTGTATCCCTATAATGCTAGTGGCAGGGTCCCAAAAATTCCAACCAGGGACCAAAATTGTAGGGCCGCAAGACCACTAAGAGTTCCAATAGGGCCAACCTGCCGGCAGGCCCCTCGAGAAATCAAGGGGCCCCTGGCTCTCCCTGCCAGCTACCCAGTATGGTCAAAAACCACAGTCCCCTCTGAAATCATGGACCCCACGACCAAGCACTCCTGAAGGGTCAGGACCACTGCACCCCACACCAGGATACCGTGCACTTCAGATGTTTCAGCTCATCTCTTTGGCCTAGGGTTGTACAAATCCACAGCTGGTCACCTCACCACAGATCTCCCTCCTTCCCACAGCAGAATCCAAGCTTCACGGTCTCCCAAAAATGGCTCCAAAACCCAGCCAGGAGCACTTCCAAACATCCCAAATAGAGGAACCAAATCTTCCAAAGACCCTGACACCGGACAGTTAATGTAAAGGAGTCCTGGACACCGGGCAATTAATCCAAAGGAGTCCTAGTCACCAGACAGATTAATCCAAAGGAGAGGGTATCAACAAACAATCCAACAAAAGGAGTGTCCAACAGAACCGAGTAAGCAGCGATCAACTAGTCTGCAAGGCCTGGCTGTACTGTATATACAGAGAGGTGTCAGGGCCAAACAAAAAAGGCCCCCAGTGCACACTACGAGGGTTTTCAGGAGACACCCCGAAATTGCTCCAGCACTCGGCAGTCCAGAAACGGCTCCCACTGGATTCAAAAAGAGAACAAGACAAATGAAAAAGAAACCCCACAGAACAGTACTAAACATCAAACTGCTAAGAGGGAATGAGGGGAGTCAAAAAACTAAAACTAAACCAAGTTCAGCAAACGACTATCGGAGCAGCCGTTGGCGCGTCCAGCCCGGTGGCCTTAGTTAGGTACAAGGTACAAACTACATGAAGAGGCCATATAGGAGTGGGCCCAAGATGGAGCCCTGGGGGACACCAACAGATAATCCCCTAGTGTCACAGATTTGTCAATCTTCACATGCTAGGTGCGATTGGTGAGATAGCTGTTTAACCAGTCAACTGTAGTCTGTGACACTCCCAGGCCAAGGAGTTTAAGTAGGAGCTTATGGTTGACCAAGTTGAAGGTCTTAGTCCTGGTGATATATATATATATATATATATATATATATATAGCTCTGACAAGGTCACATTGTCAAGGGCCTCATGAACATAGTTGGTGTATTCCAACAGCGCTGTGTTGGTGTTGTGCAGCTTCCAGAAGCCATGCTGCTGTACACACTGGGCACGGTATTTTTCGAGGTATGTGACAAGTTGGTCAGAGAATGGTCTCTTGAGGGCCTTGGACGGGGGGAGAGAATAGAAATGGATATGTTAATGGCAAGGCTAGTGCAGTCTCTGCTTTTGAAAACTATTGAAACCAGTGTGGATTTCAACTTTTCTGGGAACTGTGAGTAGCACAGGGAAAAGTTAGAAATTCTAGAGATGGGGCGGGAAATTCCTCTACCATCAGGGCAAAAAGTTTCTTGTCAACTAAATCACTCCCACACCTAGTTTTGCCAAATGCCATTCTGATGTATTTCAAGGTGTCTTTAAGTGAAACTGTCTTAAACTAGAATTTAGGGTACCCTGGTTCAGAGTCCACCATCTGGAAGGCTTCAGGACCGGGTTCCCTGCAGTGGGTCTGGGCAGGCTCAGTGGGAATGACTGAACTGAGGCCAGTAAGGGCTGTGTTGAAGTAATTGGCAATTTTGGTGGAATCAAGGACCTCTTCACCCTCCACCATGAGCATTTGAGGTGTGGTTGTAACTCCCTTGCCAAGGAGCTTGGAGACATCACAGAATCTCTTGCCATCGCTCCAGTTCTGGGTCTGCTGGGCCTAATAGAAGTCAGATTTGGCCTTTCTACTCATACTGGTGCACTTATTGTGTGCTTCCTTGCACCTTTGCAGTGGACAGGGTACCCTGTTTCCATGGCCAGTGCTCACAGATTCTCCATCTCTCTCATACAGGCAAGTTCACAGCAAAACCGGGGTACACCCCACTTGCAGAACATCGGGTGGATACAGGGACTCAGGTGCCGCTGAAGCAGCTTGCCTGTAGAGTCCATGAAAGCATGAAATGCCACATGCGGGAAGGGCAAAAGGAGATGCTGGACCTCCAGGTTATCCAGAAATGCAGTAGACCTTGGTCTTTGCCTGTTTGTTCTCATCCCAAAAAAGGATGGAACAACAGGGGTTTGTATGCATTACTGGAAGCTTAATGCTGTCACAGTGTCTGATGTATATCTCATGCCATCTACAGAGGAGATACTGGAAAAGTTAGGGGGAAAAGTACCTAACACCTCTAGCCTTAATGAATGGTTACTGGCAGGTACCTTTAACTGCTGAAGAAAGGGGGTGGTCAGCATTTACTGTATCACTCCATTTGGACTGTACAAATTTCTAGTCATATGATTCTGTATGCAAAATGCATCAGCTGCCTTTCAGAGACTGGTTAACTTAGTGTTGTTAGGGGCTGGTGACTTCATTATGGCTTACATGTATGATGTTGCTATACTTAGCCAAACCTGGGAGGAGCATCTGATACATGTCAGAAAGATTCTCAAAAGACTGCAAGCTGCAAAGTTGACATTCAAAGCTGAGAAGTGTCAGATGGGCATGGCCGAAGTGCCATACCTCAGACATCGAGTGGCAGGGGGCACATCCAGCTGGTACCTGCAAAGGTGGAGGCTATAAACAGATAGCCCACAACCACAATCAAAAAATGGTTATGAGCATTTTGGGGGCATGCTGGATATTACAGATTTGTGGTTAATTTCATCGCAATTGTAGCACCCCTCACAGTTCCTACAAAAAAGAGTATGCCTAAAAGGGTATATTGGTCACAACTCTGTGAGAAAGCCTTCTGTCAGCTGAAGTATGCCCTATGTCAGGATCCAGTGCTAGCCAGACCTGACTATAGTCTAAAATACATCATGCACATGGATGCATCAAATTCTGGAGTGGGGGCTATGCTGAACCAGATCAGTTCCAAAGGGTAAGAGAACCCTATTGTTTACCTGAGCCAAAAACTCCTGATGAGGGAAGTTGCATGCACCTCTATAAAGAAGGAATGTCTGAGCATAGTCTGGGCATTGCAGAAGTTGAAGCCATACTTGTACGCCAGAGAATTTGCAGTGGCATGGACCATAATCCTGTAACATGTTTACAGTGCATGAGTGGTGAGAACACCAAACTGTTGCACTAGAGCGTAGCACTGCAAGAATACAATATGCACACACAAAATAGGAAGGGCTCAAAAATGCCAGTGCTGATGGACTGTCCTGTCAGATGGCACAGCATGGCTGATGCAATCATAGTGTGGTGTTGTCACCTGGTGCCATCATCAGACTTGGGAAGGGAGGTGTGGCAAAACTGTTTACTAATATTTAAATACAATGAATTGACAGACTGGTTGAAGCATTCCTGAAAATACTGGATGGTCAGCCAGGTCAAATTATGTAAGTTTGCAGATGTGGCTAAATGGTCCTGCTGTTTGTCTCAGGGTTTACAAGCAGGGTAATTTTAAGTAATAAATGTTATCATTTCCTGGGGAGTATACTGGCAGGGTGCCACCCTGGGATGATAAAACAGCTGACAAACATTTGATGCCAAAAGCATAGCAAATTGAAGGGCTATCTGAGTATATTTATTTATTGATAAAACATGGGAACTGAGAGTTTCCTAATGATGGGAACACAGTAAAGGTCTGTTTTTCAGCAAACGCCTGCATAATCCTGTTTACAAACAAAATGTTTTTTTATTTGTGAGAAACATGTCCTAATGAGAAAGGTAAAAAAAACCAGATGTGTACTGAGACACATATGAGTTTTCTCTATAGAAGGAGGTCAGTGTGTAGTGCAAGAAGCTGACCGATAGTATACGACTGGAAGGGGGGGACTCTTAATTGGTTCAATTTCTCCAAAGACAAGAGACTGTACTCTTTCCATATCTTAACCTGTAAGTTTGACCAAGCTACAGGAAAGCTAAGTTTGTGTTTTTATGGTTTAACCAGTATAGTGGTGTGTCGCAGGAGCTTGCAGTCGTAACTTAAGTTACATGGAGCTCTAAACTTAAATTGCACCAGTTTGCAGCATTTAGGGGGTTTAACTTTAATCCGCATCAGCTTGCAGAAGTAAATTAAATTCTCGGGGCTACTTTAGAGTGCGCTGCAGTCGGCGACACTCTTCCTGATATCAGATAACAGAAAACTGAAAAGGAAGCTTCAGTCTGAGGGAACGCAGGATTATTTAATGCTGCTGGGCTGCTGCGACTCTGTGCAGCTGTGTGCCCCATTTCTAATGCAGCTGAGCCATTTCCTGCTGCTTCTGTTTCACTGTGGAGTTTTCCCTGAGCTGCTACATGGCTGCTCCCTCGCCACCCCTCAATACCCACCCACCTTACCCTTAGCTGTGTTTACTTAAATAGGACTCATAAGCACGTGATAAGAGCTGGATTCATCTTTTCTTTATCTCTCTAATCTCCCATTAGCAGGTGATCTTTTTTACCCAGCAGGTGTCGCCAATTCTTTTAGCTGCCTTGTCAACCCCCCGTCTGTATTCAGCTGCAGTTCCCTGCTGACTACTGATTCTCAGTATTATTTCTTGCTTGCTGCTTCCACAGAACGCTGTTTGCCCTTACTGCCCTGATTCTTCTGTTTGAGCTGCTCATTTGTTACCCTCTTTCTGAACTAGCCCAGTCCTAACCCTCACCCCCGAAAACTCTTCCTATCTCTATTGGTCCTCTCACTCTCTCTTGTCACTCTTATTTCCAGCTTGCCGTCCTCCTCCGGCCATCACACCATGATGACCACAGCTGCCCTGTGGTGCCTAACTTCCACATTCTCTGTCCTACTCACCCTCAGTTTACTATTCTTTCTCATGGGTACCCCTGTTACCTGATCGGAGGCATCTCCCTGCGACTTCACCTACTCCAACTTGTTTGCGGAACGTGCCCCCGCACCTTCTCCTCCAGTGTACCTCACTCTGAAACCTACTGGGTCACTACTAAGGTACATTGTTCACAAGAAGCTTACCTCCCCAGCGAAAGCCACTTGCGCCAACGCACTCGCTATGCTTTGGATTACCATGTTATCCCTTACTCTAGATGGAGAAATTGAATCCAGTCAGGGTCCTCAGGCCAATCTACACCATATTCATCCCGGTGCTACCCCTTTTTTGCCACAGGCATCAGGCTTGACCCTTGCCCACCTTAACATCTGAAGTCTCATGGCCAGTTTCACTAAACTGGGAAGTCTGGGTCCAGGTTAATAATCCTGATATCCTCATGCTATCATAAACCTGGCTGAAACCAACCACCTTGAATCCAAACTGTACACTACCAAGCTATTTAATGCTCCGGGTAGACTGACCTTCCTCCAAAAGAGGGGGTGGCCTAGCATTATATTACAAGGCTCACCTAAACGTCTCTCTCCACCCCCCCCATAATAACTGCGAGGTACTACACACTCTACTACTCCTTGGTGGAGCCAAGAAACTGCATATATTTGGGATCTATACCCCCTCCACGTAATATTAAGCTGGGTCTGGAGGAGCTAACAGAACTTATTCCTGGTTTAACCAAACACAATGAGGTGATCTGTCTGGGTGATTTTAACCTCGACTGGCTTGGACCTAACTCATCCTCACTTGCTTCTACCATAAGCAAGGCCAACCTATTCCAATTCCTTTCTTCCCCAACTCGGATATCGCAGCATAGCCCCAGCCGTACAATGATAGACTGGATTGTCACAAACCGTAAGGACTTTTATTCCCCTGTTGGGGTTCTGCTTGATTCGATCAGCGATCACTGCCCAGTCTTCTGTGTGCATGGCACCTCACATTCCTCTCAACTTCCAAAAGTTCTATCCTTTCCTAACTTCTCCCATCTTGACCCGGCTGAGCTCCTACTTGATCTACAGCACACCAACTGGCCTACCCTATTGACTACCAACGACATCAACCGGGCTGTCGACTACTTCAATAAGTCTCTACTCACCTTACAGCGCAAGCACATTCCATACTCTGCTCGCAGGGTCAGAGGGAAGGTGACCAAGTGGCTGACGTGACCTCTTCTGCAACAGCTCAAGCTGCAGGACAAGCTCTGGTTAAAATAGAAGTCCTCCGCCAATCAGACTGACTTTGATGAGAATCGGGCCTCGTGAAATAACTGCAAGAAGTTAATCCAGGCTGCCAAGAGCAACTACTATGGCAGACTCCTGCAGTCCTTGCCCACTGACCCCAGAAAGTACTGGAACCAGATTAATGAAATCATGGGTAACACAAAGCCACAGTCTCCCAAGGACATGTTATTAAATGATGCTGTCTGCAACAACCCCCACACCATTGCAGATGCCTTCAACTCATTTTTCTGTGATGTTCCTAATCTCTCCCCTTCAGCATCTAGTAGCTCCCAGCACCCTCCTGCAGCTCTGCCAGTAACTACTCCTGCTCTAGTGCTTTCTCCTATCTCTCACCTGGACATCCTAAAGTTACTTCAGTCCATTCTCGTCCACACCAGTGCTGGGCCGGATGGCATTGAACCCAGGATCCTTAGACTGGGTGCCCCACTCCTAGCTACTCCTGTTACTCGGCTTTTTAATCTGTCCATCTGCACCTCAGTGGTGACTTTGGCCTGGAAATCTGCCAGGATTATACCTGTCTTTAAGAAAGGTGACCCTAAAACCCTGTCCAACTATTGCCTCATTGCGTTACTACCTACCCTCAGTAAGACTCTGGAAAAATGTATTCACCACCAGCTCTCTGCCCATTTGCTGAATTACAAAATTCAGTCACCAGTTCAACATAGCTTCAGGGCTGGTCACAATACTACTACAGCTCTTACCCTATTTGCTAGCGACATTAAGTCCAACATGGACAAAGGCCTACTTACCGGTGCTGTATTTATTGACCTCACCGAAGCTTTTGACCTAGTTAAACACCCATTGCTTGTGCACAAATTGCATTTCTGGGTGCCTCTAGCTCAACCATATCCTGAATTAGCAGTTACCTCTCAAACCGATCACAAGCTGTCTCCTTCAATATGGTCATTTCATCCACGGCTACCATCTCCTGTGGCATCCCACAGGGATCCAGCCTGGGTCCCCTGCTCTTCTCCATTTTTGTTAATGACAGACCCACTTCTTTTCCCCACTGTCACTCCATTATGTACGCCGATGACCTGGTGCTCTACTCAGCCTCCCATTCAGTAGCTGACCTCAGCGTTTACCTGTCATCTGTGTTCCAAGACATTCAATCCTGGCTCCTGTCTTAACTCCCTAATTCTCAACCTACCAAAAACTCAGGCAACGCTCTTTGGGTCAGCTAGAAAAGTCCATGCTGGGACCCCTAAGCTCTGCGTGCATTGCTGTGATGCATCCGCAGTCCTATCCACTGACTCCTTTAAATATCTTGGAGTGACATTTGACCCTGCTCTCGATTTCTCTGCTCATATAAACGAGGTATGCAGATCCAGTAACATAAAGATTGGAGCCACTTACCGTGTGCGTCACTCCCTTACCCCAGCTGCTAGGATCTCAGTGTCCAGAGGTGTCTTGCTCCCTAGACTTCACTATGCCCTCCCCATCTTTTCCCACACAAACGCTGGTGTTCTTCACAAATGGGATACCACTTATAACAACATTTGCAGATTTGCCCTATCAGCCCCTCGCCTTACTCACCACTGTCTTCTATACTCCACTCTACACTGGCTGTCCCCAGCAAACCTGCACTCATACGCATTGGGCTGCTTCACTGACTCCATGGCTAGACACCCCTGCCCTGACAGTATTGGGCCCATGCTCACCCCAGTGCCCCACTCCCACCTACTGAGATCCTCAAACGCCTCACTGCTCTTCATCCCGCAGTGTTCAACAAGAATGGGGGAACAAGCTTTCTCTCATGTTGCCTCCAAATTCTGGAACTCTCTGCCTTCCAGCCTTAAGAGTTCCCTATCTCACTCCTCCTTCAAGACTGCACTTTTCTCCTACCTGCATGCACATGATTCTTGTGTCTGTACCTAACCCCCGCATTTTCTCCAGTTGTCTCCTAATCCAGTACTTCATGGTCTCTGAAATTTTTGAATGTATATGCCTTGTTTGATACCCGTCCCATCCCTGCGAGGATGGCTATTACTACATGTACATTTTATTTCCCTGACTATCCCTGCGAGGATATCTGTTGCTTAACTTCTAACTACTTTGTACTTCTCCATTTGTTTTATCTGTCAAATGTATATTGTACTCTCCCGGGTAATGCTTGAAAATAGGCAGGGTTATTGCCTAATGCATCTACCCGGTCAACAAAAGCAAATAAATAAATAAATAAATAAATGTATTTCAATGTTTTCTTCTGTAAGCACTTTTTTATTTTGGTCATTGTGTAAATATAGTGGCTCAGATATTCAAAAGGGTTGTGCATGGTGCAACAGTGTTGCGCCATGCACAACTCCACTGATCGCCAGTGCGTATTTAAAGGAAAGTGCACCGCACAAATCCCGATGCGCGGAGTGCATCAGTAAATGTCTCTGAGCACTGTTAGGCGTGCCATGCATAACCTGCACAGCTGACATTCAGCCCTGGGCTGTACAGAGTCATGCATGCTTCAACCTCTATCCTGCCCTGAGATTCGCCCCAAAAGGAATGAAGTGATGGCCACCCACAGGTGAGCTGCCACATTGCAGGCGTAACACAGCAGCTGCCACCTGTGGGTGGCCATCACTTGTTCCTGCCGCACCTGGCGGTGCCCCCCCATGCCCCGATCGCGGGCATCACTGTATTCCCCCCAAGTCCGATATCCCTGGTGGTCCAGTGGACTTCGCTGAGCCCGATCGCGGGCATCACTGTATTCCCCCCAAGTCCGATATCCCTGGTGGTCCAGTGGACCGCGCTGAGCCCGATCATGAGCATCATTCATCAACCCCCAAGTTCGATATCCCTGGTGATCTAGTGTACCCCCACCCACCCGCCCACTGGAGCCCCACCACCCCGCCTCCCATCAGCCGGCGAGCAGCACCTCCCCACTCCGCCTGCTGCCCCGGCCAGATATCTGGACTGACTAGTATAGTAGTGGTATGGTTGCACGCCCATTGGCTCATGCTCTGAACCAATGGGCATGCAGCCCCACCGAGCTGTCAGTCAGTGGGCACCAGGATGCTCCGGACTTGGGGAAGATCAGTGATGCCCGCTGATTGGGGCACACTGAGGGATCCACTGGACCACCAGGGATATTGGCCATTTTTTCACTCTCATGGACTTCCCGCGATCAGGCTGCAGGGGGTGTCGGTTCCCAATGGCTACTGCCTGGCAGGGTGCCAGGCGCAAGTTGTCGGGGATTGGCACACCTGCATGCTAATCGCATGCAAATGGGGCCGTAATGAGATGCAAGTGGCCCCCTGTGCGCCTTGCATAAATTATGGCCCCATTTGCATGTCCCTGTTTGAATATCGCAGGTGCTGTGCATGGTGCAATGGCACTTGCACCACCGCATCTCCATGCTCCACTCTGACCACTTGCGCTGGCGCAGTGCCATTGCACCATGCACAGTGGGGGTGGCCAGGGTGCGATATTCAAAGCAGTTGCGCCATAGCACAGCTCTGTTGAATGCCTGGCCACACCGGCATGCAACAAAGCGAGCTTGCGCCCAGGCTTGCGCCACAGCCTGGTGCAGTTTGAATATCCGGGCCATTGTGTAAATAAAGTAGTTCTTATTAAGCATAATATGAATATACAGACAGGTTTTGCATTTTAATAAAAGGGGTATAGTTTGTGAATTTCTGGGGTAACTATTATTCCAAAGAGGCACTCTAAATGTAGTTTAAGCAATTTGAAAAATACATTCCTTCCTGATACAGGGAAGGGAGTGGAGTGGAGTGAAGTTTGTTAAGACAGAACTCACACTTCACTTAGAGCTCAAGCAGTTGGCCTTGGCTTGATCCAACGGGACTGGTAACTGGACTCAGAGGGTCCAGGTGTCCAGGGTGCACCACCTTTGCAGAGGGTCGAATATGGGAGCAGGGATATGGTGAGGGGTAAACACGGGTGAAGGTCTGTGGCAGCCAGCTGTGAGAGGGGTGCTGGCCGAGTTGCAGGACGGATTGTTTTGTCACAGAAGTCATGAATTCTATTCAATGAAATACTGTAGTTATTAGATATCGTTAATTAAAAAACAAAACATTTGCACTGAAATCTCTCACAGAAGGGAGGGATCCGAAGTGTTTAATCCCAATATCCTGGGTTTCCACCAGACCGAGTGGACAGGCAGCTGATTGACCAGTTGCTACTACGTGGTCTCTTTAAGTGGTGCTGTGCAATGCCGGATTGATGAGGAATAATTAATATCTCATTCCTGGGTTGATCTAGCATGCTTCATGGAGACATGGTTAGGTGGTGATGATGCTAGTCCAATTTTGGAGACAGTTGTTCCAACTGGTTTCTCCATGGTGCACTGCCAGAGGAAGGACTGCGGGGGGAAGGGAGCTATCTTTTTTAGATCTGGACTGAACCTGGTGGTGTACCCAGTGGGTGACACTTTGTCCTTTGAGTGCATGGCCATGCATGGGGATCCAGGTGCAGGGTCATCTTTGTATACCACCCACCTGGGTGGGAGGGGGACTTTCTGCAGGAGATCATGGAGTTTGTCACTGACAGGGTGTTGGAATCACCAGGGTGGATTATCATTGGTGATTTCAATGCCTGGATTGATGATGAGCTTTCATGTTTTGGAGGGGAATTTCTTAAGTATGACAACATTGGGACTGACACAAGCAGTTGCTACTGCAACCCACCAACACGGTCCCTCTGTGGACTTGGTGTTCCACATGGGGCTTGAGGTGGAAAACCTCATGATTGGTCCAATCAGCTGGTTGGATCATGGTACTATCAGGTTTGAGTTCAGGGCACCCCTCTATAGTCCACCCCCTGTGGAGATGGTCAGATACTGCTCTATGAGAGGGCTGAGGCTGGATACACTTTTAGCATTAGTGGACACCTCGGGTGTGATGGCAGCATGTGCTGAGAGAATGGAGGAAGCAGTGGCAGCCTATAATAGGGCTGTTGGCGCAGCCTTCAACCTTGTAGCACAAGTCCATGTCCATGTACCTGACTCTAGGTGAGCTGTGTTGGGCAGATGGGCCCTGTGTTCACCTGGATTATTCGGTGTTCCTTGTCAGAGGGGGTTTTCCCTTCAGCACTGAAAAGTACACTAGTAAGACCCCTTTTGAAACAGTCAACATTGGACCCAGAGGTCCTGGCAAACTATCAGCCTGTCTCTAACCCGCCTTTCTTAGGCAAGCTTATTGAGAAGGTCATTGTGTTGCAGCTGGAGACACACTTGGTGACCTTTGACATCTATAAGCCTCTCCAGTCAGGATTTAGGTAAAAGTTCAGCACTGAGACTGTTTTGGTCAGGATGCATAATGACCTGCTCTGGGTGAGGGATAGAGGAGAGCAGTCAGTTCTTGTTCACCTTGATCTCTCCTCACTGTTTGACACTGTTGCCAATGGACATCTGTAGGATAAATTCAGGGAGCAGGTGTGACTCACCAGCAAAGTGATTATCTGGTTTGAGCCCTACCTCAGGGGGAAGGTCAGAGAGGATTGTGATGGTTAGTTTTTCACCATACTAAATGGACTTGTACTGTGGTGTACCTCAAGGGTTGGTCCTTTTGACCATGTTGTTTTCAGTGTATATGCTACCCTGGGTAGGATCATTAAGCAGTATGGAGTTGGGTTTCACTGCTATGCAGATGATACTCAACTCTGTCTGTCCTTTGTACCTCAGGATCGTGGAGCAGTGGATGATATAAATTGAACAGCATAGAACTTAGGAGCACAGAAGAGGAAAAGGACCTAGGTATCTTTGTAACAAATTATTTAACCTTTAAGCAGCATACTACCGAGGTGGTTAGAAAAGCAAATGGCATGATGAGCTGTATGTTACAAAATATCAAAAGTAGGGCGATCTCGGTACTAATGCCACGGTATTGCTCACTGGTGAGACCATTGCTGGAGTACTGCGCACAGTTCCGGAGCCCCTACCGCAGGAGGGATGTAGGATGCCTTGAGAGGGTACAAAGGAGGGCAACAAAGAAAATAAGTGGGCTTAAAAATCTTACATATGATGAAAGAATTAAAAAACTGGGGCTGTACATCCTGGAGTACCATAGACAAATGGGAGACCTATGTTTGATCTATGCTACATCTAAAAATGAAGATGTATGGGAATGTCTAGGTCTAGAAAAGAAGGTTATAACTAAAATAACTAGAACTCATGGATGCCAACTTAAAGGGGATAATTATAAAACAAACAAGTGAGGGTTCTGGATAAATCAAAGAGTGCTGACCTCATGGAACGGACTTCCCAAAGACATTATAAACAGTGATTCAATAAATATCTTCAAAAAGAAATTAGATATACACTTAGGGTGAACTAGTTCCCATAGAAAAATAGCAAGTCTACTTGGCAAAAGCTATAGACTTGTAATCCAACTTATGAAAGTTATGAGCTGAACCAGTGTTTGGCCAAGATCCAGGACTGGATGTAATCAATCTGGCTGAGACTCAACCCGGACAAAACTGAAGTACTAGTTGATGGAGCTGGGATGGGGTGGGGTTGTGGCAGCGTCTGGAAGGAAACGGGGCTACACCTTGGTACCTCTAGGCCTGGCACTGCTGAAAAGGTAAAGAATATGGGTGTCATCCTGGATGAAGGACTGACATTTGAGGCTCAGGTGTTGGCAGTTGTCTGGACTGGCATCTACCATCTGAGGAACATTACCCAGATTCATTCCCTTATCCTTCCTGAGGACTTGCCCTCTTTGGTACATGCTTTTGTGACCTCATGGCTCGATTACTGTGATGCCCTCTACCTTGGGGTCAGTGGAGGCAGACTGTGGCACCTACAGCTGGTGCAGAACATGCCTGAAAGGTTATTGACCTCATCTTTTGAGGACGACTTATTTTACCCTAGCACTGCAGGAACTGCACTGATTGCCGGTCAAGTGATGTATCTCCTAAAAGTTTGGATTGCTAACCTATAAGGCCCTACATGGTCTGCCTGCATGCCCCCTCCATTTCCCCAGGAGGTTCTCCTGATTGTTCCCAAGACCAGACTCATAATGCTGGGGGACAGAGCCTTTGAAGTAGCTGACCAGTATTATGGAACTCGCTCACAAGGGCCTTAAGGAAGGCAACCTTGATGGAAGTCTTTAAAATGTGGTTAAAAACATATTTCTTTGCTCAGGCTTTTAATGTATGAAGTATGTTATTTATGAGAAACTTAATTACTTATTGTTGTACAGTCCAGCTGTTGGTTTATTTATATTGGGTTTATGATTGTAATTTAAAATTGTATTGTTTTTATTTTATAATTATATACTTGGTTTTTAATGTTTGTGCTAATTCCTCTTTTGTACTAGCATCCTGGACCTCCTGGGAAGGGTGCCATAAATAAATAATGCTACTACTACTTCTACTACTAAATTATTTTGAAAATCTACATGCTACATGAGTATTCTGACATCAGAGCAACGGTTTTCAAAATGCTGCACAATGGTTTTCAAAATCTTTGTGCTGCACAATGGTTTTCAAAATCTACATGCTGCACAATGGTTTTCAAAATCTACATGCTGCACAATGGTTTTCAAAATTTACATGCTGCACAATGGTTTTCAAAATCTATGTGCTGCACAATGGTTTTCAAAATTTACATGCTGCATGACAGTTTTCAAAATCTATGTGTCGTGAAATGGTTTTCACAAAACATTTGCACAGAAATCCTTCACAAACATTATGAAAATCTACCGGCTGGGTAACAGTTTTTAAAATCTACATGCTGTGCTAAGGTTTCTGGTTAGTGTTTAAGTTCCACATGAACAAAAACTGTAAAGTAAGATAATTTAATAAATACTAAATTTTATAGGTAATTCTTTAGTGTTTATGAGGAAGGGGTAGAATGAGATACATAATGACTGCCGGATTATGAAGGTCAGTGTGGTGCTAACAGACATAGTGTTGCACTAACCAGACCTAGCACGTCTGGACTGGGTAGGAGCCATATCCAAAGGGTCTCCCAGCAATGTGCCCAATGGATAGCACAGACAAGCAGAATGTATCACTGACTGTGCTCATGCAAATAAGGGTACTGTCTTGCATGCAGAACACAGTGGTATATTCAAAGGGTTTTGTAAGTGCTAACAGGCTGCCAAGGCAGTGCTAATTAATGATTATGAAACCCTGCTTTTATGAGTGCACATGGGTGTGTGACCTCACCCCCCCAGCAGACTGGTGCTGGCAAAACCCTCTTCCCTACCACATTCCCTTCAGCACAGAGCTATATTACAGATCTTAACCCTGGCAGTCTAGTGCCCCCCATGATTTCTGTTGGTATTGTGCAATAATTTTACTGTTCAATATTGACAATCATGTCCCTGGCAGTCTAGTGTACACTCCTCACTCACCCGATCTCTGTCAGTATTGTGGAACTGTACTAATGCCCTTGTCTGGCAGTCTAGTGGATCCCCCTCCCACCAATGAACCTGTCAGTATTGGGGAAATGTACAAGATCCCCTGGCAGTCTAATGCCCCCCCTTCCTCACCCAATCTGATATTTCAGAAATGTACCAAAGCCTGTTCCTAGTAGTTTAGTGTTATCCCCCCACCGGATCACTGTCAAAGCACTCCTACCTGGCCCACCCACTGAACATCTACCTCCCCCACCCCTCCACTGGTTCATGACTCACCCATTCATCCATAGGTAAGTTACCATCAGGTCCTCAGATGGAGACCAACACAGACCCTGCATTCACCACCTTGACCAGCCACCATCTGACTGACAGGGAGTGAATGTAAATGACCTGTAGAAGCAGCTAGAGGCTACCAGATGACCAGACAATTTGTTCTGTTGTTTACACTCACTGCTGCTTCAACAACGACTCAGAACTGACAGAAACAAGGTAAATGGCAATGGCCTTTTTAATGTGTTTTAACTATATTCCTTTAACTCATAACTTCGTCATTTTAAAATATTTTTTCAGCAGATTTCCAGCATAATGTTTTTTGGACCCCACTTCATGAACAAGAGAGAACGGTTTTAAATCTGGCCCAAAAGGTGATTTTGTAGTCGCTCTGTGAAATCACTTTTCAGGCCAGATTTAAAAAAATTTCACCTACATAATTCATGAGGTTGGATCATAAAAAGACTATGTTGAGAATTTGGGGTGAAAAGCTAAAAAAAATATCAAAGTTATGAATGAAAGTTAAAATCCTGCAATATTAACTCATAACTTTGTTATTTCTCAATATTTGATCCCAAATTTTCAACAAGCCCTTTTTGACCCCACCGCATGAACATGACTGATGTCATTTTTCAGATCCTGCCCAAAACCTGTTTTTTATTGCTCTTGCTGCAAAATAACATTTCGGCCAGTATTTTATAAATGATATGGGTCATGTGGGGGTTATAAGTAGACTATGCTGGAAATTTGGGTCAAACTCCAAAAACAATGGAGTTATGAAGAAAAATTGTGTTCAGGGCCTTCCATTGGCCCAGTTGGTAGTGTGTTGTGTTCCTTTGCTGGTGACCTGAGTTCAAGGATTAGCTCAGGGAGCCAGCTGGTCAGTACAAGGATGGGGCTGGTACTGTTGCGTGCCACCGCCCTTAGCCTTGGAAGGGATGGCACAGTGTTTTGTTATTCAGGTGACACCTTGTGACAGGCTGGGGAGTGTTCCCTTACAAGGGGTTGACGTGCATGTTGAAGCCTGATGGGGCCACAGACTGCATAGGGAGATGTGAGTTAGCATTAAAAATGGGGAAAGCAGCAGCTGGCAGGATGAAAATGCTGTTTCTACAGAACCCACACCACTGGTGGGCCCCCTACTGCCACCAGCCACCCATCCCTTTTATCAGTCATCCCAGGGACTAACCTCATACCTTTGGTACCCCACAAATTTCTTCCCAGGGTGGGGCCAGGAGTGGGAGGGCCATTGCCCCCCCTTGACTATCAGCTACTTTGGCAGTCCAGTGCCCTGTCGGTGTTACAGGACATGCGACAGCTAGTGGCGTCATCCTGCCCTGGTGATGGTCTATGAGTGGAGCAGCATAGCCCACCTGAGAGAGGAGAGTTGTCCCACTGGGATGCTGAATCCTGTCCACCTCCCCTTCCCAAACCTGGGTTGCTGCATTGGTACCGGTATCTCCCCGCAAGACCAACCCATTGTAGGAACAAAAAAAATGAACAAACAAACAAACAAAAAAGGCTCTGCAAGCCCTTTTCACGTGACCCAACTGATCGGTATTGTTATTACTAATACTAACCCATTTTCCCCTTTATGTGTACATGTCTGATGGAACAATGACCATGCTATGACAGGACACCAACTCCAGTATGTCATAACACTGACCATATGTATTAAATAACAGTACTGCTGATACAGGTAGGGAAACGGGCAGACTGGATGTGCCTAGTGGTCTTTATCTGCAGTCAAACTCTGTGTTTCTGTTTCTACTGTTTTATGTTTACACTGCCTTGTTTGTCCTAGTTAGTTACTAAGAGCTGCAGATCCTTTTGACCCAATTGGTGTTTGTATTTTACATGTATGACTGGATGTTCCCTCGAGCCCTACCCCCCTACCCATCCTGGACTCCCTAGGACCCAGATAAGAGCTCTTTATTACTAACTATGCTAGGATGGTAAGGTGTAATGGTGCAGCTATAAGTATTAAGACACTGTGGCCTTTCACTTATTAGGTGGTTGGTGATGCCGGGCTTGAAATATCTCCACTATTTTGTTAATTCCATTTCCTGCAGGTCCCAAGGGACCTGCATGAATGAGGATATGAGCAAAAGAAAGGAAATCAATCACACAAAACTATGTTTATGCAGACATTGGGAATGAATAATGCAAATTTCAGAATAATACAAATTGCACACAGTAAGGAAGTTAAAAGCATTAAGGTTTGAGTCTCAGGAGTCTTGATGAATCACTGGTGTAGAGTTTGGGGCCAGTTCCCCATAGGACTATAATGGTGGTAGCCATTTAAGTCACCTTTAACCCCTGTTAGATAGTAACAGGATCAGTGGTGGTAGTACAACCATTCAGAATCCTGAACCTACAGAGGAAGTCACAAGAAACTTCTGGGACACAGAAAGACTTCATTATTCCCTTTTGATAGGGGCAGCCAATCCACCATCAAGTGACAGCCAGACAGATCCTCCTTTGTGATTGACAGAGCATCTTAACCAATCAAGAGTGCTGAAACACTGAGTGATCAGCAGGAGCTGTTCCAGAACTTTTCAGTGGCAGCTTGGAGACAGAGCTGCTGTCTGAACTGCTACTGCCACTGTTTGGGGGATCTGCCTGGGGTTTCTATAACTAGAAACAAGGAGACACCTGCTGGGCTTTTACAGCCACACAGGGGAGACTACTAAGCACAGGAATAGCATGACAGACATCCTGTACAGGGTACATTCTGTAGGCAAGCAGCCTTGCAGCTGAGCAGAGTCGCTATAGAGACTTCTACAGAGACAGACCTGAAGGGTCTGAATGGAGACTGAACCAACAGGACCTAAAGCCACCATGTTAATTACCCCAGCCAGGTGAGTTGCAGAGGCCTGGTGTCCTCAAGCTACACTGAGAGAAGAAAGGTGGATGGAGAGAACCTAGCTGATGTACACAGGTGCCAGGAAGAGTGAACAGCACAGGAGAGCTAAGGGATCTATCAGAGGGGCAGCAATGCAACTGAGAACCAACCAGGACCTGAACCAGGACCATGGACAGAGAAGGGCCAGAATATGGAGGTCTACCTGGTCAAGGAAAAGTGAGTACTGAATTAAGGCCTATGGGTCCTGCAATCTTGTAGAACAATCTCTATAGGCCTACAGAGTTGGGCTTAAGGTTATGGACTAGGCCAACCAGCTAGGATCACAAATATTGGGTTTGAATATTTGTCATGAAGTACTGTATACCAACACCTGTCAATCACATGCAAATTTGAAAGTGGACAAAGCTATGGGGCCGGATTGGAAACATCCAAGGATGCTGGGGGACCTATGGAGGGACTGACTGCACCTCTGGCAGCTCTGTTTTACAACTCACCAGAAGCAAGAGTGGTTTCAGAGGACTGGAGGAGGGAAGATGTAGTCCTTCTCCATAAGAGCAGCAGGAGGGAGGAGGCTTGCAAATATAGGACCGGTCAGTCTTACATCAGTGTGTTTATTTAGTTTTTGTTGACTGCATAGGTGCACTAGACAAAAGTATTGCCTTTTTTCTAGCACAACCTGGGTGAGTTACAGACAATAAATGAACAGCATTACAGGGACATAAAATGTAATAACAACAATGTGGGCTGGCAAAATACAGGAAGAACATGAAACAACGAGCAGTGCAAAGAGATGCCAGAATTGAGAATACAATTACAATAAGTGCAAACATCATCATGTGGCAGAAAGATAAAGTTAAGTATGAATACAATGGATCAATTACACATGCACTTATCATTAGACAGAAGGAACTTGCAAAATTACAGTATTTCTTAAAAACCTGGTGAGACTGAGAGCATCTTAGAGGCACTGGAAAGGAGTTAATGTAAACACTATTAAAAGATGAGCTACTGGACTGTCTTGAATCCAGCGGGTTGCAAGACCCAAGGCAGCATGGATTCACAGGAGGGAGGTCACGTCAGATGAACTTGATCGATTTATTTAATTGGATGACCAGGGAAATAGATCCAGGTGGCATGGTGGATGTGGTCTACCTAGACTTCAGCAAGGCCTTTGACACCATACCACTAGGAGGCTTATAAGAAGACTGGGTGTTTTAGTGATGGGACCCAAGTTGGTAAAGTGGGTAAGGAACTGGTTGTTGGATAGATGACAGAGGGTGCTGGCAAATGGTACTCACTCTAATGAGGGGAGACTGACCAGCAGGCTACCTCAGGGCTCAGTGCTGGGACCAGTCCTCTTCAATGTATTCATAAGCAACATTACAGAAGTGCTGGAAGGGAGTGTGTGCTTCTAAGCAGGTGAAACCAAAATCTGCAATAGGGTAGATACTCTGGAGGGGGTGGAGAAAATGAGTAGAGACCTGAGAAAACTCGAGGAGTATGGCAGCTGGGTTTCAATACAAAAAAGTGCAAAATCATGCACCTAGGGTAGCATATATAATGGGAAGGGGAGGCATTAACAGTCATAAAGCAGGAAAGAGACCTTGGGGTTATTATATCTGATGACCTCAAGGAGGTGGAGCAGTCCAGCAGGGCAGTAGGCAGGGTTGGTGGGATGCTGGAGTGCATAGGGAGTGGAGCCAGCAGCAGAAGGAGAGAGAAGTGGTGTTGCCACTATATCAGTCATTTGTGAGACCCCACTTGGAGTACAGTATCCAGTTCTGGAGACCACATCTCAGAAAGGACATAGACAGGGTAGAAGGTGTCCAGAGGAAGGCAACTAAAATTGTGCAGGGGTTACCTCAAAAGCCCTATGAGGAGATACTAAGAGATCTTAATATGTACACCCTGGAAGAGAGAAGGGAAAGGGGGGACATGATGGAGACCTGTAAGTACCTCACAGGGGTAAACAAGGCACAGGAGGGGAGTATTTTTCATTGGAAAATGTGCTTCAGGGCAAGACAGCATACAATGAAGCTGGAAGTGGGGAAGTTTAAGAGGTATGTGAGGAAGTATTCTTCACCAAAAATGTGGTGAACACTTGGAACAGTCAACCAGCTGAGGTGATGGGAGCAAAAACAGTGGTGGGATTCAAGCATGCATGGCATAGGCACCAGGGAATCTTAAAAGAAAAGCAGGGGGAGTAGGTGGTGATCAGGTGGGGTCTGCTGTGACAGTACAGGCAGGGACAAAGTAGGCAGACTAGGTGGTCCATGCCATCCTTATCTACCAATAAATTCTGAATCTATGTCTCTGCAGCCGACTTACACCTTTCCAATGGCTGTGTACCCAGTGATGCACTGGGATCTCCATAGAACCAGGAGTATTCATAATAATAATAATCATTTTATTCACGAGAAAAGGGTACACCACCACTGAGTCAGGGACTCATTTGGAATAGTTTCCAATTCCAGCAGGATTAATACTGGTACCAGTAGGGAACGTGGCTAAGGCCCAACAGTACAACAGGGCAGAGGCATTGTGTTGTTGGTGGGGGAAGGCTCCATCATACTTTAGACTGTGCCTAAATGGGTACCAGATGATCAGCCAAATAGAATAATCAAAGTATACATAGATTTAGCATCGCTCAACCCTTTTCTCTCCCCCCTGAACCTTGATTCTGAGTCCTACAATAAGCCATTTCTTATTTGTTTGAGCTCCTTGTCATGTGCATATGATTAGTAGAGCATTAAAGTGAAAGTAGAATCAGAAATAGACAGGAAAATAGCAATTTTTTTATTTCTAAAGTATATTTCTTTTTGCTTATTAGAAAGTTTTCTATGTGGTAGTATTATGTTGGATGTGTAGAATAGCTCTCTGCCTGGCAGCTGACATACCTAGTTCTGTTCTTCCCACTACATCATCAGTACTGTGACCTCACTGAAAGTGACATCACAGTTGACTGACCTGGCAGCTGCTGAGTGGCTGTTCTGGAGCAGCTGTGAAGTCACAGTCGATGAGGTGACAGTGCTGAGAATTTAACAGGAGGTACAGAGCTAGATATGTTAGCTGCCAGGCAGAGTGCTGTTCCACACATCTCACAAATATCCAGTGAAAAATCTTCTAATAAACCAAAGGAAAAAGAAAAAGTGCCTCAGATATAAACAGTAATTGTGGACTGCTTTTAAAAACATATCAGTTTTATGCAGTACACCAACTCGTCAAGATTCATATTTTGTTACAACTGTTACCGCACTGTGTGAGAGTTGGGTGGGCTGTGTGAGTGGGTACCATAGCGGGCTGGTATTGTTTTCCAAGGAGCAGTACGAGTTTATTTGCCCACTTAATCTTTCCCTGTGTGGAGGCACTGCAAACATACAGTAACATCTGAACTTTTACTCATTATCTATGGGTAACAGATCCACAATGTTTATCGACCCATGCCCCTCAACCTTATTCTAGCTAATAAGGCAGGGGCAGTGAAGGGTTTTCTACAGTGACACGGTGCATCTGTAGTTTTCCTGAGTCTCTGTGACCTTTCTGGAAGATGTAAAAGTGGAAACCATGATTATCAGATAGAGATGGGAAGGGCATGTCCCAATAATTTTTTCTTGAGGTAACTTCTTTTTTTGTGGATCAGAACTTCCCACCAGTGAATCTGATCTGTATGGTACTTTCAAGTTGTCTTCTGTATTTTGTTGAGTGAGCTTTCCAATGACCCAGATTGTGTAGCCTCAGAATTATGTTTAACCCAGCCTGGAGACAGCTTCTTACTGGAAATAACTTGCATCACATGTGGGGGATTCTGGGTAAACAAATAAGTGGTGAATAAAAATAAACAGCCCCCTATTGAACAGAAGAGCACTTCATCTTGCCACCAGCCGTGCTCATGCATTTTGTCTATTAATACAGTGCACCTACTGAGATGGAACCATCCTGTACTTCTGGAGTTCTGCCTGACTGCTTACGTATGATATGCATGCTTTTTCCAGTAATGTGGCAGCACACAGCTCTTTTGGTGTGCAAATTGAGTCTTCTTGTACATCAGCTGGAGCTGTTTTACAGACTTTACAGAACTTTCCATTGAAGTAGTTAACCTTTCTTAATATCTGCATTGTCATTTTCAGGGACTGATAGGCGTGTTGTGATCCAATTCGGATTCAGCTTTGGAACTTCGCCAAAGTCCATGATTTACACTGAATCATTATAGCTGGTCTGCAACCAGCTAATAATGCAATAATTTTGGCAAATGTTCCAACACCTCTCCCATAGAAACCTGAGGAGATACACCATGATATGCCCAGAATTATAGTTTGTTCGTGTGCTGCATAGGTGATGAGTTTCCCATTCATTGCCCCATCCTTCAAGATTCATTGGAAAATCCTGAACCTCTGGGGCCAGATATTCAAATGTTTGCCCTGGCACAAAGCCTAGTTAGCACTGGCATGGGGAAAACTATATAAACAAGCATTTACCAAATGTTGGCTTGCTGGCATTGGCATTGGTAGTGCAGGAGTTAGAGAGATGCATAATAGGAATGGCAGTGAAGTACTGAACTGATGCTAACCCCAACCCCCACCCTGCAGACACTGACAGGCATTAGGGGTCTGCCTTTGGGTCATCGGCCATAATGCTCATGCCATTTCACCTCACCCTGCCCTGCAGATACTGACAGGTCTTGCGATGTGCCTTGGGGTCTTTGGGCCTTATACTCAACCCATTCTATAAGGAAATATGCTGAGATGAGTGCAATATAGGAGAATGAGGTGAACATTGGGGGGGGGAAATGCTACAAGTCTCGATGGCTGAGAGGGACCTGGGGATGGTGGTGGATGTCAAGATGAACAACTCTGAGACTTGTAGGAGGGCAGCAGCCAAGGCCAACAGGATGCTGGGATGCATCGCTAGGGGGATCACCTCCAGAAGGAGGGAAGTGATACTCCCTCTGTATAACTGCTTGGTGAGGCCGCACCTTGAGTACTGCATGCAGTTTTGGAGGCCACACTTAAAGAGGGACATTAACCTCCTGGAGAGGGTCCAGAGGAGGGCAACCAAAATGAATTGGGACTTGGGGGACAGGACCTATGAGGAGAGGCTCGAAGAGCTAAATATGTACACATTGGAAGAGAGAAGGGACCGGGAGGACATGATAGAGGTCTTCAGGTACATGAAGAGGGTAAATAGGGGAGGAACAGTCAGGGTGCTTGAAGGAAGGAGGAAGGGGCCACTAGAGGCATGGGTGGAAGCTGAGGGGGAAGATTCAGGGAGAAAGGAGGAGGTGCTACTTCACTGAGAGGGTGGTGGAGCCATGGAATGCACTGCCCTAGGAGGCTGGTGGAGGCAGAGACAGTGGAGGGGTTCAAGAGGGGTGGGACAGGTACAGGGAAGGGTTCTGGAGTAAATCCAATGCAGCAAGAATATCCGGAACTGGGAAGGAGAAGCCAGAGAAGGCGGGGACAGCAAGGTCAGCACCCAGGGTGGGGCTGACCAAACGAGCAGACACGAAAGACCATTAGGCCTATTCTGCTGGCATTTTAGTATGTTAGTATGTTAGTATTGGGGTCGAAGACCCCAAGGCACACCTTGATGCCTGTAATTGGCTGCAGGGTGGGGATGGAATTGCGTGAGCATTATGGTCGATGATCCCAAGTCACACCCCTGACGCCTATCAGTCTTTACAGAATAGGGCATTATGGTTGGAAACCCTAACACCCCAGCTGTTTGTTGGTATTTTCACTCCAAATTTTCAAAATGGGATTTTTGTGACCCCACCTCTTGAACAGTGGCACTATCATTTCGTTACTCAATCCTGAAAGGTGGTTTTGTACAGCAACTGTACCATTTGGCACCACAGGTGTGAAAACACATTTCTGGCAGGAAGTGAAAATTGACAGCTGTATTGCTCATGAGGTGGTGTGAAAAAATGGCAATGTTGAAAATCTGGAGTGAAAATATGAAAACTTTGCGAAGTTATGAATGTGCGTAGAAACTGCACAAAGCACGCCTGTAACGCAATCAGTTTTTGGAATATTTTCACCAAATTTTTAACATGAGCATTTTTGAACCTCTACTCATGAACAGTGGCACTGTGATTTTGTTAATCTGTCACGAAAGTTGATTTCCCACAGTGACCATGCCATTCTGCACCACAAGTGTGAAACATGTTTCAGGAAGGATGTAAAAAATGAAGCAATGCTGTTCATAAGGAGGTGTGAAAAAACGGCAATGTTGAAAATCTGGAGATAAAATATTAAAAATTGCCGAAGTTACGAGCGTGCTTAGAAACTGCACAAAGCATGCTCGTACCGCAGTCATTTTTATGAATTTTTTCTCCAGATTTGCAACATGGGCTTTTTGGGACCTCTCCTCATGAACAGTTGCACTGTCATTTTGTTACTCTGTTCCGGAAGGTGATTCCATGCAGCAACCATGAAATTACCTTTTGGGATTGAGAAACTAAATGACAGTGACATGTTCATGAGGTGGGGTCCCAAGAGCCCTATGTTGAAAATAACTGGCCAAAATTCCAAAAAATGGCTGAGATATCAGCCTAAGTTGAAACCCCCCATTGTCTCCCATTATAAAGCCTACCATCATTTCTTCAGTTCGCAGTTCGGCTTTGAAGAGTGCAGATGTGTTCCAGTTCAGAGAAGATTGCAGCTCCTGACCTCTGGAGGGTAAGTATGGGTGTGGGGGTGTGGGGAAGTGGGTGCGCAGGGGAGGGTGGGGATGGGGGAGGGGATGAGGGAGACAATGGTGGACTGTTTTTTTGTTTGCATTGGGGAAAAAAAGACTGTGAGGGAAGGTTTTCTTCATTTACAGGTTACACACAAAAGAAAAATAGACACATTGGGGTGGGCTCCCAGAGTGCCACAATTCTGGTGGGGGATGCCAACATGGGGATTGGGCATTCCAATGTCAGCAAGGCATATAGATGGGTTGGGGGCAAATATCCAACACCGGGAGTGGGCATCCCAATGTTGGAAAGGAAAGGGGAAGCTGTTTAACCAGGAAAGATACACTACTGACACAGGGATTGGGCACCCTGATGTTGGCTTTTTGGGAGTGTATGGCAGGTGGCAGGAGCCACCATGTTACAGTGTGCCACATAATGTGGGTGAGGGAACATGCTGACATGGAGATTGGGCACCCCTATGTCAACTTTCTGTGGATTGTGTGTTGGACGGCAGGAGCTGCCATATTTATTGAAATGTTTCACCAGAAAAGGCATGTAATGGAGGCGTGTCATCTGCCGCTGCATGACAAGCCTGTCTCTGATTGAAGTGGCAGATTCATTTCAACTCTTTGGCTTGCTCTGAAACTGCTGTCATCGGTAGCATGCTCACTAACTGGCGGCTGAGGGATGCACTCACTAAAGCACTCCCTGCATTGGCCAACACGGACACACCTCTGAAATGTGCTACTACCACAAGATGTTGCTTGCATGTGCATGCAAGCCAACATAAAAAGTTCAGTTTAAACCCCCCTCCCCCTCCATCTAAAAGAAATCTGCTTAGGTGACTGGTTAGAGTTGCTGCAGTACCTACAGGACTCAGTGTCTGTGGTTAGATTCCAGAGTATCTATAGTCAGTCTGTGCACTGGATGGGACAAAACTAAGTAGGGTAAGTGCAGTCATGGTACAGTACATCAAATAAGAGTCACCACATATGGCAGATGTCATTCCAAACATATGGGCTTTAACCCTTACATTCTATTAATTCCCTATGTTAATGCCTCCCTTATGTGGATACCTGTTCCTGCTGTATATGCTTACATTGCCTTTCTATCTGTACTCCTGTATATGTATGTGTGTCTATATACAGTATATATACAGTATATATATTCTTTGCAAAAAACTCCGTTAATGCATCAGTTAGGGTTGTTTCCACACTGACAAAAGTGTGGAAATTCAATGTTGGAGTTACCACCCCCCCCACTCCCCCCATCCTCTACACACCAAACAGACGTCAGGGTGTGCCATGGGGTCATCAGTCCCAACTCTCACCCCATTCCATGTGTAAGCAAACTGACATGCTACAGTATAGGAGAATGGGGTGAGGGTTAGGACTGATGACAACATGGCAAACCCTGACATCTGTTGGTATGTAGAAGATGAGTGTGTGGGGGTTGGGTGGTAACCCTAACGTTGAATTTCCACACTTTTGTCAGTGTGGAAACAACTCTAACTGATGTATTAACAGCGTCTTTTGCATAGAATTTTCTTTTTTTTTTTTAAAGTGTAATATAAGTAGTAAATGGTGTGTGTTGGGCACTCCCACCAAGCTTCCCATTTGTGCATAATGATATGTGTCTGTGGGAGTACGGGCCCTCTGAGCCCTGTGCTGCCACTCACACATAAGTATGGAGCCATACAGCAGGCCTATAAGGCAAGGAACCCTTGTAACACTAATTTGCCAATATCTCGGGAACCATGGCAGATAGTAAGAAAATTCAAGTGTCGTTGTAGTCATGACAATGAGTAGTTCTCACAACACATGTCGACTGAATCTGTATCTTGCATCATTTCCAAGACACGGGCACCGAAATGCACTGTGAGTGCTAACTCTGAGGGTGTAATAATGGCCTACGTACATGAAAATGACCAATTGGCACACTAATATCCAAATATCTCAGTATCCATAGAGGGTAGAAAAAAAATTCAAATTTCATGGTATTCATGGCTTTCCAACCTACTTCTACACTTAGTTCCCATAGGGAGACTAAGAATTTTTGAGACAAAAAAAAAACGTATCTTGAAACGTTTTTGAGATACGGGCACCGAAAGGCATTACGAGTGCCACAATGTTATCCTATGGGAAAATGTCTGCACTTCAGAATACTGTAACTATGGTCCTGTACAATGTTTTCATACAAAACCAGCAAAAGGCACATCTGTGGGACTAGGGCTTGCCACCCTGAAAATTTCAGGCCAATAGCACAATCCACCTTGCCACAATGAAGTGACAAAGAAAACAACACATTTAAAAATGTGTTTGTGCGGTGTTACCATGATTACTTTAAATGTTATTGCGACACTCTTGTCTCTATAATAGGAATGTGACTGCGAACACAAAAATTAGTGCCACGGTTATTTTTCTTATAATCGCGATTATTTTTGCGGTAACATAAAATATTGCCGCGAACAAAAAATGGCAAAATGGTGAAAAAAAATTAAAAAAACACATTTCCAGAACAGCTGGTGAAAAACTAATGCCAGAGTCATGTTCCTCAGGGCCCCGATTAGGTAAACACAACTGTTGGTGTTTACCAAAGTGCAGTATTTTTTGAATTGCAATGTTTTTTTCTCTCTCGCTAACTGAAAACAAGATGGCGACAGCATGAAAACAATTTCAGGCAGCTTGACAACAAAAAATATGATCGTGAAAATTTTCGCAGTGCACATATAAATTTTCTCATAGGCTATAATGCGACATAAAAAAATAGAATAACTTTTGAACAGAGCAATATTTTTTTACCAAATCTTCAAAAGACACCATTTCAACCCAGGACACATGTAGACAAACAAATTTGAACCACTCAAATGCATTCTTCAGTCCATTATGGCTTACCGATGAATTCACAAAAAGGGTGATTTTTCCCTTTTTGAGCGCCCCACGGTTCCACAACCATACATCTGACCAGAAAAAAACTTCCAGATCCAGCGATCTATGTTAGGCAGGTTTACATTTCACATTTCAGGCAAATCAGAGAAATGGTTGCAAAGTTATTAAAGTGCAAACTTTGAGGTTTAACATAGAAATGGCCGAGCAACCTTAACTATAGTGGTACTACCGTACCACTATAATATATATAGCAGGGACATCTGCCAGAACTAGACACATGGTGGATTCTCTGCAGGGGGAGGACCTCAAACAACTAGTACAACAACCCACAAGAGACAGGGCTATCCTAGATCTAGTACTGACTAACAGGGAAAGGATCATAGATCTCCAGGTAGAAGGTCACCTGGGGACCAGTGACCATCACATGGTATGGTTCAATTTGGCCACTAGAACTAAATCATTCCAGTTAAGCTAGCCCTGGCAAAAAGAAATATAGGTGAGGGGGTACAGGCAAAGTGGGCAAGCATTAAAGATGCAATACTTGAAGCAACATCCCATTGTGTTAGTGAGAAAAGAAAGTGCAAAAGAAGAAGGAAACCACTTTGGTTCTCAAAAACAGTAGCAGAAAAGGTCAGAGCCAAAAGACTGGCCTTCAAGAAATATAAGGGAACGCAGCAGGATGAAGATAGGGAGGCATACCAAACTTCCCTAAGGGAAGCAGGGAAGGCAATAAGGCAGGCAAAGGCCCAAACCAAGGAAATACTAGCACGAACAGTAAAAGAAGGTGACAAGACTTTCTATAGATACATTAGTGAAAGAAGAAAGTCCAGAGGGGGTATTGCTAAGATCAAAGGGGATAAGGGTGTGTGTGACGAGGAGGACCATGTAAAAGCATCTATCCTAAATAGATACTTTTGCTCAGTATTTACTGAAGAGAAGGTAGAGCAGGGCTCACATCTCAGCACCATGGACACGGGGAAGGGGAGGCAGGTGTGCACAAGTTCCTTCACAAAAGAAAGGGTCCTACAAGAGCTCGATAAGCTAAGGGTGGACAAGGCAATGGGACCTGATGGCATACATCCCAGGGTACTAAAGGAGCTAAGGGTGGAACTAGCAGAACCATTATCAGAACTGTTTAGTGAGTCTCTGAGTACAGGAGAGGTCCCAGAAGACTGGAGAAGGACTCATGTGATCTTGCTCCACAACAGTGGTAGCAAGGAGGAGGCAGAGAACTACAGACCAGTCAATCTTTCCTCAGTAGTGGGCAATTTTATGGAAATACTCCTTAAGGAAAGGATAGTGCAACACCTGGAATCCATAGGAGCACAGGATCCAAGACAGCATGGGTTTACAAAAGGAAGGTCCTGTTAAACTAATCTCATAGATTTCTTTGACTGGCTAACCAGAGTGGTGAACCAAGGGGGAGCAGTTGATGTAGCGTACCTTGACCTCAGCAAAGCTTTCAATACTGTTCCACATAGAAGATTGATTAATAAGCTGGGTAGGCTCAGGATGGGTCAGACGTTGATCAACTGGGTGGCAAACTGGTTGACAGGCAGAAAACAGAGAGTGGTGGTAAACAGTATACAGTCAGAAGAGATGCAAGTCACAAGTGAGGTAACTCAGGGATCAGTACTGGGTCCAGTCCTCTTCAATATCTTCATCAGTGACATTGCAGATGGACTGGAGGGTAAGGTTTGTCTATTTGCAGATGACACCAAGATCTGCAACAGAGTAGATGATCCAGATGGGGTAGACAGAATGAGAAGAGATCTGGATAAACTAGCAAATTGGTCAGACGAGTGGCAACTGGGGTTTAACGCAAAGAAGTGCAAGATCATGCACATAGGGAAGAGAAACCCTAAAGCCACCTATAGGCTGGGAGGGGAGTTGCTGGCAGTCACAAGGGAAGAAAGAGACTTGGGCGTCATCATCACCGATGACCTGAAATCATCCAAGCAGACCACTAAAGCAGTAGGTAAGGCTATTGGGATGTTGGGGTGTATTAGTAGGGGTATCACAAGTCGGAAGAGGGAGGTAATAATCCCTCTTTACAAGACACTGGTTAGGCCCCATCTGGAGTACTGCATGCAGTACTGGAGACCACACCTTCACAAGGACATTATCCAAATTGAGGCAGTCCCAAGAAGTGCAACCAAAATGGTGCAGGGACTGCATCAGAAAACATAGGACAGATTAACTGAACTCAATATGTATACCCTACAGCAAAGGAGGGAGAGAGGTGATATGATCGAAACATGCAAACACCTCAAGGGCATTAAGAAGGTGAAAGAGTCTTACATGTTTCAACATAAGAAAAATAGCAGGACAAGAGGACACAACATGAGATTAGAGGTTGGCCGATTAAGGGGTAATGTGAGGAAGTTCTTTTTCACAGAAAGGGTGGTGGATGCATGGAATGGCCTACTCAGGAAGTGGTGGATATGAATACAGTGCAGGGCTTCAAACAGGCATGGGATAGGCATAAGGGAGCAATACAGATGAGTATGAATAGATAGGCCATTGACAGAGTAAAGGCCAATGGCACATTCATAAGGCAGAAAAAGAAATGGGCAGACTGGATGGGTCTTGCGGTCCTTATCTGCCGTAAACTTCAACTTCTGTATGTGTGTGTGTGTGTGTGTGTATATATATATATATATATATATATATATATATATATATGTAATAATTGCTGTTGAAGCCACCTCTCACACTAGCACTGTCATCCGACTCCCTCACTGGACACTGTGACTCCTGAGGACCCCCATGGAGCCTTGGCTAACTGCCAGGTGGGGATATACTGGGGCCAGGCCCTGAGCCTCACATACCTTAAAATCTTGTCAGGGTCTCTTCATGGGTCGTGGTGTTGGTGAGTGAGGGCTATATCAGATGCTCTTGTTGGTGTCGCTCTGGGGCTGAGTATTTTTCATTTTTATTCCCCCCGTGGAGACATGACATGCACTGATGCCAAGGCTCACACCGAAGTCTGTCATGCCTCCCCCCAGAACAAACTCGAGCAAACTGTACTTCCAGCCACCTCCAGAGGTCAGGCATACACTGAGTCATTGTACCCCCCACCTCCCCCTGAGGGAATGAGCAGTTCCTCGGACACTCAAGCCTCCTCCCCTTGGCCAGCCCTCCAGTGACCCAGGCCCATTTCTGAACTTGGGTCACTGGCATTGCAAACGGTAGTGCTACAGCTATGCCAGTGGGCCGGCCTACTCATGTATACATTTTAATGCTGTATACTGAGTTCTGTCATAATGTAATGTATGCGATATGCATTGCTCATTTGTGATGCTATCTCCTGGGTTGTACCTGAAAAAAGGCAGTTTCTGTCTTGTGTACCTACCCAGCTAACAAAAACTAACTAACTAAATAAATAATAAGATACTTTGCAACGAGTAGAAGGGGTTTGTGACACAAGAGCTGTGAAACCATTCTAGACCACATGCTTTGCAAATGATATGCAAAAACATAAATTACTTTAAAATTTACGCCTTATAAGCAACTGACTTTGGATAATCTCACTTGATACATGGGTGTGCGTATGTGTTAAAAAGGAAGTGAATAATTATCACACTATGTGCTCCATATTGCAACACATAGGGCCATTTAGGGAACATGCACAGAGCCACTGATTCTGAACTGTGCTCACTTCTTTTCTTCATAGATCATTCTTTAGGAGACTTAATGGTCGAATCCAAAATATTAATTCTAACCGTATATTTTATTTTTAGTGTGCATTAAGATAATACCTATGTACAACTTGCAGCCCAGATGCTGAAGCACAAATCCCTTAGCAGTTTTAAATTTATAAAAGCACATTGTACACATTTGTATAGGGGTGCATGTGAATAACTTTTACATTCTCCCTGCTATAATAAACTAGAAAAATACTGATAATATAATCCCCTAAAAACATCCCTTGAGAATACTTGTACGTGCACCTAATGAGATTCTGGGAATCTCAGTTTCCTTAACTAAATACATACTGTAAGTACCAAAGATTTTTTTTATTTCTTTACTTGTTAGTGGATTGGCCCATGTTGTTTAAAATTCAAATCACACTGTTTAGGATAATTATTAGCCCTTCTCTATTGTATCTCCATAACACTTAGTGTATGAAGTGCATAGTGTCAAGGCAAAAACTGTGTTACGTAAAAGCTTCCAGGGAAGAAAATCATGAGACGAGTCAACACTTAGCCAAGGTGCTTCAAAGAAATGGAAATTCATTTGTTCAGTCATGACCCCCTTAATCTGAGCTCTGTGTGAAGTATTTCATAAATGCATTAATCCTTTCATTAACCCAAACAGATCTCAATACCTTAGACAATTTAGTAGAGTGTAACTGACTGCGGCTGATTTGCTTTAAGTAGCTTGGCAAGCAATTTTAATGTGTAGATTCTGTAACATTACCTATAGAATATACTCAGGGTTTTGCGATGATGTACGTAGCTGCCTAACTCAAGGGACTATTGGTACAGTATTAGTCACTGCTAAGCATTTGAAACACACATTGTAAAGAGAAAGAAGTTGAGGATACTGTATCTAGCTGGCCCAATAGCTTGTCTGCTAGAACCCTAGGATGATATTCTAGGAGCCTGGGTTCAATACCCAAACTGGTTATTTAAATGTCTGTTAACGCACTACAAAATTGTTTCTTTGAGGCTGAAAGTCTCTTCAAAAGAGATTCCTGAGCATGGTGGCGTTAACAAATACAGTTAATAAGATTCCATAAAAGTGATGCTGATACACAGTTATATACATACAGTGGGAAAATCAGTAACCATTTTCAAGTTTTTGTACACTTGACAGAGGCAACTACATGGATCAGTCATTTTAATATTTAACATAGAAACATAGAATTTGACGGCAGATAAGGACTGCTTAGCCCACTTAGTCTGGCATTTTCTCTATTGTAACACCGCAGACCCTACTTGATCTCTAGCCTTACCCCCTCCTTTCCTTACCACTAAGGTTCCCTTATGCCTATCCCATACATTCTTGAATCCCGTTACCATTTTGCTCCCTCCACTGGGAGGCAGTTCCAGGCATCCACCACTCTTTCTGTGAAGAAGTTCTTCCTCACATCTCCCCTGAGTCTACTCCCCTCCATCTTCATAACATGTCCCCTTGTTCTTGAGCATATATTTGTGTGAAAAAAGATGCTCTCTTGAACCTTATTTATACCCATGTGGTACTTGAAAGTCTCTATCAATCCTCCCTCTCCCTCCTTTCTTCCAGGGTGTACATATTGAGGTCCTTTAGTCTCTCCTCATAGGGCTTTGGATGCAGACCATGCACTATTTTAGTTGTCCTCCTCTGGCCTGTCTCTGCTCTGTCTATGTCCTTCCAAAGATATGGCCTCCAAAACTGGACACAGTACTTTAGGTGAGGTCTCAGCAGTGCTCTATACAATGGTAACACTACCTCTCTCTTTATGCTGGTGATACCTCTCCCCATGCACCCTAGCATCCCACTGCCTTGTCACACTGCCTAGTCACCTTTAGGTCATCAGATATGATTACACCCAGGTCTCTTTCTTGTTTGGTGGTCATTAATACTACTCTCACAATTTTGTACTCCGCCCTTGGGTTTCTGTGCCCCAAGTGCATGATTTTGCACTTCTTTGCATTGAAACTTAACTGCCACGCCCTTGACCACTTCTCTAGCTTTCTTAGGTCTCTATTAATGTCCCCCCCCCAACAGTGTCTATCCTATAGCAGATTTTAGTGTCATCTACAAAAAGGCATACCTTCCCATCTAGTCCCTGTGCAACTTCACTAATAAAGACATTAAAGAGGACCAGTTGCAGTATTGATCCCTTGTGGCACCCCTCTGGTCAACCTCCCTTCCTCGGAGTGAACTCCATTTACCACCACCCACTGTCTCCTGCCCCCCAACCAATTTTTCACCCAGTTTACCTCCTTTTGACCCACTCCTAGGCTGCCCAGCTTGTTTACAATTCTTCTATGTGGAACGGTGTCAAACGCCTTACTGAAATCTAGGTAGGTCACATGCACCGCTCCACCCTGATCCAATTCCCTGGTCACCCAGTCAAAGAAATCTAGCATATTTGTTTGACATGACCTCCCCCCAGCGAATCCATGCTGCCTTGGAGTAAGCCACTGGATTCAACATATTCTACAATCCTTTCCTTCAGTAGTGATTCCATTAATTACCCCACTACTGAAGTCAGGCTGACTGGCCAGTAATTGCCAGCCTCCTCACTGCTACCACTTTTGTCAAATGGGACTACAACTGCCCTCCTTAAGTCCTCTGGAACCACTCCCATCTCTAGTGAGTGGTTGAACACGGCTGTCAGAAGTTCAGCCAGCACCTCTCTGAGCTCCCTCTATATCCTTGGATGCACCCCTTCTGGCCCTATTGCCTTGTCTACTTTCAGATTTGAGAGTTCATTCAGGACTCTCTCCTCTGTGAATGAACTAGTGTCCACCTCCCTTCCTTCGATGCTCCTGGAACTTATCTGTGGTCCATCACCTTCCCCTTCCTCTGTGAACACTGAACAAAAGTATTTGTTCAAGATGTCTGCTGTTTCCTGGTCCCCCTCCACACACTCCCCCTTCCCTCCTAAGCTTTACTCTCCCTCCCGTAGTCTTTCTCTTTTCACTTACATCCTGAAAAATGTCTTGTCTGTCTTGTTTCTTTACTGCCTGGGCTGTTTTCTCCTCTGTTTTTGCCTTTGCATACCTAATTGCTTTCCCTACCTCCTTCTGTTTCTCCTGATACAGCTCCCTATCCTCCTCCCTCTATGTCTCCTTATACCTCCTGAATGCTAATGTTTTTGCCCTTATCTTCCCCGTGACCTCTTTTGAGACACAGCAATCTCTTTTTCCTCTTGCTTTTGCTTACTTGCTAGATGCAGAAATTTGTTGCCTTCACTATCCACTCTTTTAGTTTTGCCCACTCTTCCTCCACTTTGCCCAAATCCCCCTCCCCCTCCCCACCAGGGTATCCCTGAGGCATTTCCTCATCTTTTTTAAATCGTCTCTCCTGAAGTCCAGGACCCTCATCTTTGTGTGGTTCGATTCTGCCACAGTGCTTATATTGAATTAGAAAATGGGCTTTTTATTTGGAGGCATCTGATTGGCTGGTACCCATTCCACAGGGGTACATTAACTTTCAGTAGATGCCCACCAAATAAAAAGTTCAAGCCCAAACATGCCTCATGCCCAGTCAAGTATCCTTGTGCCCAGCCTGCTTTGTCATTGGCTGGAACACTGGGCACACAATTTCAAACTGACGCCATGTTTTTGCTGCTTGCTAAGCCAAAATAAATACAGAGTCACCCCACACCACACACACACTCACACACACACACACACATATATACACACACGGGCAATACAGCCCCCTGGCACAATGGTAGTTTTTCTTTTAAATTTAGCACTCTTGTACATTATTCCAGGTACATCCTTGACTCCTCGCTCCTCCTAAAAGCTGACTCCTTTAGTAACACTGTCCCTTTTTTTTAGCGAGATCATTCTCATTGCTACGAGAACCACCTTTCCCTGCTCGATCAGGCTGCCCTCTCGCTACATCCTCCCCTTCCCTCCCCAATGCCACGTTTGCGACAAACGTAACAAAATGATGTAAGAAAAAATTATAATAAAGGTTTCTTTTTAAACACTAGCACATCGCGTGCTCACCGCCGTACACGAATACTTCCTTAACTCCCTGTCTCACCCCGGCTCCACTCCCGCTCTTCAAAACATTACCAGATCTGTTTGTTTAATTTTTAAATATTTCTTTCAATGAAAATCAAGTCCTGTTAAATCATTACCTCTTGCTTCATACACACGGTCTCCTCGATCACCTGATCTTGCTCCAGTGTCCCAGAAATGTAAAACTAAACACATTTATGACCAAAATAAAGCTCGGCTACAATAATCACAAAATGAGTTGACCTAGAGAGAGCTAGCTCCGGCAGTGCTACTGTGTATAACAGCACTGGTATGTTCTTTATTTACCATACCGCAGATGAATCTCCATGTGTGGTACAGAAAACAAAGAAAGTACCGCTCCTGTGACACACAGTATTGCTATCAGAACTAGTGCTCCGTCTGTCTCTTGCTATAGATAATTTCTCATTTTTCAGTCAAGCTAGTTTATCTTCCATGTGAGTGCCTCCTCAGCTCCTGTACAACTAAAGAAAATAAAGTTAAAAATAAAACTAAACATTGCCTCACTCCCACAGTTAATCACTGCATGCCACTCTCCAGCTCCTGTCACTGACGTCCCGCGCTGACACGCAACTGCATAAGAAGTCAGAGAATGAAACAAATGCCTTGAATGAATAAAAAAATTGGTGGGGGGGGGCGTTTTGACAATGTTAAGCCCAGAGAGTGCATGTGTGTGTGTGGGGAAGGGGTGCAACCATGGCAATCACCTCCAAGTACAGAGACTCCAGTAGGATGGCAGTGTAATGCAGGCAGGGGAACTATTTTACTACAAAATAAACAAAACACTTCAGGGTTTTAATATTTAAATAAAAACCTTTTTTTGCAATAATATATAATACAGTGGCCTATTTTCTAAGCACAATAATACCCTCCAGGGTGGTCGGTATGGGCAATACCGACCACCCTGTTGGGTATTATTGCTTGCTTATATCATACAGAGATCACTGGTCCTCAGGTGGCCACCCACTGTGATGGCTACAACACTGTCCCTGTTGGCGAGTACAAGGTCCAGTATTGCCCCTCACGAGTGGGCTCTTTGACTAGTTGCTGGAGGAAAGCCCCCTGCAGGGAGTCCAAGATGTCCCTTCTCCTAGCTAAAGCTGCAGCTGGAATGCTCCAGTCTACTTCAGTAGATTGAAGTCTCCTATCAGCAGCACCTCCCCCTTACTTGCCATCTTTTGGATGGCTTCCAGCAGAACCTTATCCCCCCCCCCCCGTGTTGGAGGTCTGTAGATCATGCCAGTGCAAATTGTGGCACCATTCCCTGTTTCTAGGGTTATCCACAGTGCCTCTGCCCCTCCCTGTATTCCTGTATCTCTGTTGCTTTTATGCTATCCCTCACATAAAGAGCCACTCCTCCCCTTTCTTTCCCACCCTGTCCTTTTGGAACAGAGTATGGCCTGGTATGGCTATATCCCTGTCATGGTTCTCATTGCACCATGACTCAGTAATGGTGACAATGTCCAGGTCAGCCTCTGCCATAATGGCCTCTAGTCTGGGATTTTATTTACCAGACTTTTAGTAGTTACACACATGGCCTTCCAGATTCTGCTACCACCCTGCTTTTCAACCCCCAATTTTTCCTTTTGCCTTCTTTCCTTACCTCCTCTGCTCTCATTCCAGTGTCTCTTCATTTGTACCATTTTGTTTTTATGTTGCTTGCATGCATGTGCAAGAAACATAGTGCCATCCTCCGAGTTTTCAGAGGTGTGGCAGCCCTCTTCCAATTCAGTCAGTGTGTTTGCAGGCACGGCCGCAGTTCTCCAATGGCTGCTGGAGCTGTCTATGACAGCAGTCGAAAATGCAGTGGAGTACAGTTGAAAGGGGGAGCTACGCTTCAGTGAGCAGCGATAAAATATCGCCTGCTCATGCACGCTCCCCTACACACACACACACACACATACGACACACGCCATCGCATACGTGCCCGCCCCCCACACACTGTATAGCCGACGGGGTGCCCCATCCCCTGTCTGCTGTGCTGCGCTCCTCCCCCAAACAGAGTTCTACATGCCACGCTGGGTGCCCACCCCAGCGTGGCTACACATCATATAGCTGATGGGGTGCCCAATCCCCCGTCGGCTCCACTGTCCCCCCCCAAGAGAGTACAGGGTGCCACGCTGGGAGCCCACCCCAGAATGGCAACAGATGCTATCGCTGATGGGGGTGCCCAATCCCCGTTGGCTCCACGCCCCCAAACAGCCATCCTTGTGCCACGCTGGGGCCCACCCCAGTGTGGCAAGCGCCCCTGCCATTCTTTTTAAAAACCCTGAAACACAAAAACGGTCCTCTGTCTCTGCCCCCCACCAAGGCCACCCACTGCGCACTTGCCTCCCCACACCCCTCACCCCATACTTACCTCCGGACTCCGCGCGATGATCTTTCGTGGACCGGGAACACGCTCTGGCACTCTTCAAAGCCGACCGCGAACTGAGGAAATGCCGGTAAGCTGTATAATGTAATGAATAGGGTTTTTTCAACTTTGCTGCATATCTCAGGCATTTTTGTGAATTTTGGCACCAAATTTTCAACATGGGGTTTTGGGGACCCCTTCTCATGAATTCTTCACTGTCATGGCGTTAATCAGGCCCAAGGGTGATTTCGCAGTCACCGCGTGAAATCACCTTTTGGCACCCAGTAATGAAACAACACTGCCAGTGTTCATAAGGTGGGCTCTCAAAGTTTATGTTGAAAATTTGTGAAAAATTCTAAAATGACTGTTTAAGTAGTGTGCTATGCAGTTCCACGCACGCTCGTAAGTTTGCGAATTTTCTATATTTTCACTCCAGATTTTCAACATTGTCATTTTACCACACCTCCTTATGAGCATTATAGCTGTCATTTTTCACATCTTGCCCAAAACGTGTTTCCGCCCATGTAGCGCACAATTGGGCAGTCGGTGTGCGAAATCACTGTATGGGACACATTAAGAAAATCACAGTGACACTGTTCATGAGCAGAGGTCTTAAAATGGCTATGTTGAAAATTTGGTGAAAAAAATCCTAAAAATGACTGTTTTACGAGTGTGCGTTGCGTAGTTCCTATGCACGCTCGTAAGTTTGCAAATTTTCAATATTTGCACTCCACTGACTTCCAAATACTTACACAGCACATACGAGCAAGCAACATTCGGCATTGACAAATGCTTGTTCTTGTTGTTAGGGAGCCTTGGAGATTTCGGTACCAGGTCAATTAGTCACTGCAAGAATAGCACAGAATAAACAGAGCTGTACAAATGCCAAAACCATTGACAGCAACAGAGGTATAATAGCGTTTGTGAATTACTGCTACCCCTGTAGCTGTCCGCGGAATGGAGGAAGGGCTGAAGAAGCTTCAGGTGTGGTACCTGGTTGAGTCGCTCCTGTGCTGGAGTGGCTAAGGCACTAGCATCAGGAGTGGTGGAGACCTGGAAACCAGGTTTGGTTCCCTGTCTCCTGATAGTGTACATTTATTTTTTTTTTGTTTAGAAACAGTTTCCTCCCTACCAGGTTTCTTCTCATTCCTGAGGTTCACACCCCCTTGGAATTGATTATATTAATTCCGGGGGTGTGGGGACAAACCCCTCCACATTGGGGTGTGTGGGGGCAAGCCCCCCCAAAAAATCTAAATTTTTCCAATTAGTTTCTATGGTATGTGTGGCATTTTGTATCAGTTGGTGTTTTCACTGACCTTATGTTTCGCAGTTGCCATTTTGCTTGTAGCTTTGTTTGCCATGTTGTTTTTGTTTACAGGGTTTTGACCCTGTGCCGGGGATTTCTGTCCCTTAGAGTTCTCCCTACTGACTACTTCAGCTTGTGTATGTGTGAGTGTGTGGGGGGCAGTTTATGTCTGCCTACTTCCTTCTGCCACCCCCCTTTGGCTTGTTTAAATGCTCGCCAATGTAACATTTAAACCATTCAGTGAGGACTGTGGGTTCCCTCCTGGATGGATGCAGGCCATTTCCCCTGTATAGGCCCCTTATCCCTCAAGGTGGTACCCAAGTCCCCAATGTAGCTGAATCCCTTCTCTCTGCACCACTCCTTTAACCATGAGTGAACTTGAAGCTCCTGGTATGGAGTACCCTATCCTCCCCCCTGTGTTAGACAGGCAGCACCTCAGAAAAGGCCACTGAGCATGCTACACTACCTGCCTAAGACCCCTCCCCAATTCCCTGAACTCCTCCAGCACTATCCTAGTCTTATCCCTAGCCAGGTCATTAGTCCCTAGGTGGACAATGACATCCAGCTCTCCCTCCCGTCCTGCTGCCCTAGTGATCCTCATGATCAGCTTCCCATCTCACTGAGCCATGGTGCTGGGTAGGCACCTAACCTCCCTCTCCCCCTCCCTTCCTGTCCCCAAATCTATTCCCCTCACAATGGAGTCCCCCACCAGGAGCTGCTTCCTCCTCCTCTGGGGTCCTCTTCTACCTCCGACCTAAACTTGGTGCCTTGTACTACAATAAAGATTGCCTCCTCAGGTCTGCTGAAAGCTTGTCACCAAAATGGTGCTCCTGGTCTTTGGACTATGCAGATGTGGTGTATGGCTCCGCCCCATTCACCTCCCTGGCCAGACTGGATACTCTCTCTAACTCCTTCTGTCGCTTTCCCACCAACTCGCCCTCCCAAACTCATCATTGCTCACTTTATTCATCCTTATCTATTCTCCCTCTACCCTCACATCACCAAATTCACTCTGACGCCTTCATAACTAAATACTGGTTTGGGTCCCTTCCCTTCTACCTCTCATCACTTTTCTCCCTCGTCCCTTTGCTTCCTGCTCCATCCACTCCAAGGATCCATGCACCTTTGCTATACCACATTCCTGCACCTCTGCTGGGCAATTAACCTTCTCCTAGCATCTTCCCTCAGTTTGGAACCAGCTCCCATCTTTCATCTGTTTCACTACTCCTCCCCCCTCCTGACTCCTTCAGGTGTCAGCTAAGACTTCTTCTCTCCTCCCTTGCTCCTGTTTTCCCTTCCCCTTACAGTTTCCCATATATTTACCTGAAATGCTCAGTTTGTTGCTTTTGCCTTCTTTGTTCATTGTGCATGTACTCTGATTTCATTGTGTTGTCTGACTTGCACTTTATTGTAACTCTGAATTGTGTGTGCCATGTATTTTATTTTCTCTGTTCCCCTCCCATGGGTTGCACCTAGAAACGATCCTTGGCTCATTGTGCCTTTCCAGTGTGCCTCAGAGAGTATTGTGGACTCACTGGTACTGTCATCAACTGGTTTTAGTCCAATCTTTCAGGCAGGAAGCAACGGGTGGTGATTGGGAATTTGTCCACCCCGAAGCTCCTGCCATGTGGAGTGCCTCAAGGGTCAATCCTGTTGCCATTGTTGTTTGCGGTGTACATGCTACCCCTGGGTGAGCACATTAGGTATTACAGTTTGGGTTTTCACTGCTATGCAGATGATAACCAACTGTACATGTCCTTTGTCCCTGGAACACATGACACCGTGGAAGTGCTGAACACCCGCCTGACCGAGATCCATGACTGGATGTCCTCCAACTGGTTGCGACTGAACCTCGACAAGACAGAGGTGCTGGTGATTGAGCCGGGTCACAGGTGTGAAAGGAGTGCCTCCATGGTGGAGACTGGATTGGTCCTGGGATCCACTCCATTGATGGCTTCCTCTAGGGTAAGAAATATACACATCTTCCTGGATGACAGGTTGACAATTGAGGCTCAGGTGTTGTCTGTTGTTCAAAGTGGTTTTTACCACTTAAGAAATGTCTCCCAGATTAAACCCCTAGTTCTGCCCTGAGGACCTGCCTTTGTTACATCCAGGCTTGATTACTGTAATGCTCTGTACTTCAGGGTCAGTGACGAGACCCTCTGTCAGCTGCAGCTGGTGCAGAACACAGTGGCCAGGCTACTGACAGGCCTGTCTAGGTCATGTCATGTGACCCCGGTCCTGCAAGCTCTGCACTGGCTGCCTGTCAGATGGAGGATCCTTTTCAAGGTGGGCTTGATCATCTGTAAGGCCCTATACAGACTGGGCCCTGGCTACCTGGCTGATCTCCTGATACCTGACACCTCAGTCCACTCCCTCTGCTCCTCCACCAGGAGCCTCCTTGCAGTTCCAATGGCCAGGTTAAAAACATCTGGTGATTGTGCTTTTGAAGTCGCTGGCCCAGCCCTCTGGAACTCGCTTCCCACCTCTGTTAGGGAGGCCCTGACAGTGGAGGCCTTTAAGAGGGGTCTTAAGACTCATTTCTTCACGCTGGCCTTCTTGGACTAACCAGAGTTGGTTTTATTAAGGCTGTGTCTATGTACCAGCCCAATGGCATTGAGGGTTGAGGTGCTGGATGCCACACCTGGCGCCATGCCGGTGACCCACGTTCAGGAATGAGTGTGGGCTGCCGAGGGTCGATGGGGAGGAGATGGCTCGAGTGTTCGATAGACAGCTCTCCATCTCCGGGGAAGGGGGATCTCCTTTGGTCGGTGCATGCCCGACCCCTGGCCGTGGCTGGTGATCGATGTCATACCGCCATAAAGACTTGAGAGGTGAGAGCACGGCTGATGCTGGTGGGGCTGTGTGCAGGAGCATGCGTGAGCCTGCTTTGGCATCATTGCATATTGGCTCTTGCAGGGACAGAAAGTGTGAAAAAGGACCCTGGTGGCTGGTCGTAGTGGCTTGATGGCCTTGCTGTCACACTCTGTCCCGAAGGTAACACCCCAAGCTAGATCCTTGTCGGTGGGGGGAAGTCCCCACAGCCTCACCATGGGGTAAGCCATGGGAGCTTCAGGAGTGAGGGCCTGATGGGACGGAGGTGATGGGCTGTGGCCAGACGAGGACCGACCAGGGCCAGGGTGTGGGGGACTAAATAGATAAACAAAAATAAAAAAAGGCTGTATCTATTATTATTACTGCACTATATGTTGTTTTAATGTATTTATATCATGAAGTCTGTTTTATTATGTTGTGTACCCTGCTTATTGTTATGTAAAGCACCCATAGCCTCTTGGATTGGGCACCATATAAATAAACTTTGCCTTTCCTTGCCTGATCACCAATTTTCAAATCAATCAATCAATCAGTCAATATCCAAATAAATAAAGCACAGATTCGAGTTCAGATTTTTTCCCGAAAGGCCCTAATTTGCTAATATTTACTTGCCGTGATTAATTTTAGAGCAACTCTAGTTTAGTCTCTGTGATTATGTAAAGAGCGTGTGGTGAGTTGTTTTCTGTTTAAACAAGACTATAGAAACATAGAATTTGTTGGCAGATAAGGACATCTTGGCCCACTCAGTCTGCCCATTTTTTCCTGCCTATAACATTACTGTAGATCCTACCTGATCTCTGGCTACCCCCCCCCCCCCGCTTCCCTACCAAGATTCTCTTGTGCCTGTCTCATGCATGCATTGTTTTTGGTGCCTCTACCTCCACTGGAAGACTGTTCCAGCAGGCATCCACAACTCTTTTAGTGAAGAAGTACTTTCTTACATCTCTCCTAAAACTGGGACTTGATTATAGAATTAGGTCCTCCCTCAACTATACCATTTGGCTTGCTATTGCACAAGGTTTCCTCCTTCCCAGTCTTATATATTGCTCCCTGGCTTATCCTGATACTAGCAAAGGAGCCTTCCAGAAATGGAGTACCTGCTATAAAAGCATATGCAGATTTACCCCCTCTGCTCACCGACTAACTCATCGTTGTCAACTCTACTCAAGACTGGGCTGGCTCTCCCCTTCATCGTATAGACTGTATACTGCTGGCTGCCTGACTGATAATATAATCAGAGCAGGAATCCCCAAGTACCTCTCAAGGCTGCTAACCCATTCTACCCAAGCGTATCACTAATATCTCCATCTTGTTGGGACTGAGTCTCGGCCAACTAGAGGACATCCAGTCCTGGATCTCGACCAGACATTTGTTCAGCACCTGCACAGTGCCATCTGTCCAGGATGCAAATGACATGTACAGCTAGGTATCATCTGCACAGTAGTTAAAACCCAAGCTGTATTGTCTAATGATCTCATTCAGGGGAAGCATATGCACTGCAAACAATGTAGGAGATAGGATCAAGCCCTGGGGCACTCCACAAGGCAAGGACTTTGAGCAAGATAAGAAGTTTCCCATCACCACCGTCTATGTCCTGCCTGTAAGAAAGGACTCAAACCAGTTGATGACAATACTGGTGAGTCCACAGAGCAGGGGTCAACCTCAACTTTTTTTCTGCACTAGCCAGCTGGGCTAGTGAACCAGAGATTGCACTAGACCGTAGACATTTGCCATAGCCCGCAGTCAGTATGGTTAACAGTGATTTGTTAAACGAAAGGCAAATAAAGTTGCATTTGTTCTTCCAACAGTCTGGACACTTACCAACTGATTTTGCACTGTGCCTTTAACTGCAAACCACACATACACTATCTCAGCTTCTGTGACTGAAGAGTTAGTGGTTCTGTCATTGATGACTGAAATTAACTTTGTTCCCATAATTGTTTCTCGTAGCACCATGTGTTTAACCTCGGCTACATAGTGGATAAAGTTGCAGGCATATTTGCCCTTCTGACATGCTGAACTGATATATAGCCCTTTCATATCATCAAGGCTGCACATCCACACAAAGTCTGTGAAAGGACGTACTTTCTTACAAATTGCATGGCATGCGCAAAGCAGATTATCCAGACTGTTAAGCGTTGCTTTATTCATGTTCTTCAGCATTCCCTCCACATTACTTGTCCCTGGAGTAGCAGTGCTGGCATCCTCCTTTTCATGTGCCCTAGCACAAGCTTCACTGATATTATGGAATGAGACAGAGTCAAGCCGGAAGTTATCTGTACCGAAATGAAAATTATTGTTATTGCCTGCCTTACCCAACTGTATTTCATGTTTGATACACAAATGGCATAACATCAGATCTGTTGCGCCATTATACCCCAACCAGTCATTGTTTTCTAGCCAACATTGCTGGAGCTGACGGCTTTGCTTTGTCTTTTTGTACTCATGATCTTTTATTTGTTTGTCTTTGACAGCATGCCTTCTATTAATGTCAGCTGGGTTACTGACTTCTTTAATATATTTCCACATTTTCAGATTTGTAGTTAATAAAGTTCTGTCATGAAAAGTATGTGTATCTTTTTCTTCCCTTTTCCTTCCTTTTCCCACCCTGGTCACATCCCACAAATGCTTGATTGTCCCAGTTCTATTAAAAAAATGGTCACCTCTCAAAAAAAGTTAAGGATAAATTCAACAGCATCAGCTCATATTGTTATTTATTTATTTTTATTCTTTGGCAACCAGGTAACTCCCCTTGGGCATAAGACCCTTTTACAGGAGTGGCCCAGGAACACAAGGAGGTTAAGTGACTTGCTCAGGGTCACAAAGTATGCAAGTGGAGGCTGTGGGAATTTATTCCCAGATCTGCTGGATGTACAAAGCCCATTTACAACCTGTTGCTCTCTCTGTAAAACACTCTCCAGTTTTCCTTTCCATGACAGCCATGTATTCGGATATGCTTTGACCACCTTTTTGATAATTGAACTATCGGTACTTGTGGTATCCTTAATACTACATTGTGTTCCCTATACCTCATCAGCTATTGCTGTTTCTTTTCAAATGTCTAAGACATCACATTCCACAATTTCAGACATACCATTCCATGTTATTTATTCCAATGGCCTGTAAAGGTGTAGGTAATATCATGGAATGTTCAGGTTGGTAGTATAAAAAATAAGAGCAGCAGCTGCTGAGGACTTAGGAGAGAAATAATCAGCACGGTGACAAAGGCAATAAAAATGTGAAAACTAATTTGAAAAAAGTGGGTCTAAAACATATGAGAATATAGGAAAAACAAAAAGGAACCCATTACAGCATATAAAGGTATACAAACCGTTTCCTATCATGGCCGTAAATGACCATACTTAAAATTCAGAGTTGAAAGGATTAGGTTGATTTACTGCTAATGGTCTTAATGGCCATACTTTACACCTCCTAGACAGATTGGTTTTACAAACAAAGGCCTGTGATTAGTAGCATCAGAACTTTTTTTTTATAACCTGGACATGCATGCAACAGTGAATGATTTGATACAATCAGTTTTAATACTATCTGAGCACTCAAAATGGCCCCCAAAACTGGACTACATTAAATTCAAACTGGATGACTAGATAAGGACTCTGAAAACCGGATTATCCGGTCTACAACTGGACAGGTGGCAACCCTAGAACTGTGCTGCTCCTGGACACAGTCACAAATCTGCCTGCCATGAGTACTGAGCCAAACCAGGGAAGGAAAGGAAAAGAAGAAAGGATCTTTACCAGCAAAAAATACAAGCAGTAGTTAGTATAAAATGAAACAGTTTGTGCATGCACTACACACAAACATCTATTTTTTTTATTTCACTAATGCTAAGGCAGCACACAGTTAAACCTCAATGAAAAGGACCTGACTTTAAAGTAAATAAGTTATATTTATGTATGTATTTGTTTGTTTATTTATTTGATACCCAGGTTGAGAATGGGACTACAGCTTTATACAGGAGGAATTGTACTAGCCCAGTTGGACAAGTAACAGAGATTCTGCACTGGCCTGTGGCAATCTGCACTAGTCTGGGCTAGTAAATGAATGTTAAGGTTGACCCCTGCCACATAGCTCCCTAAGGTGATCCAGCAGCACTATGTGGTTCACAGCATCAAATGCTGAAGGGGAAGATCGAAGAGAACAAGAATTGACTGCTCCCCTCTGTTCCTCACCCTGAAGAGATCATTCTGCTCTCTGACTTGCTCTGTTTCAGTGCTATGTCTTGACCTAAACCCCTCTTGACCTCTCTTTCATTGCTGTTCCCATTTTCCTGCTCCCTGGGGATTTTTGTTTCCTTGGGTCCTCCCTTCATACTTCTTCGTGTGGGGCAGTTTATGCCTCCATTTTTTCTTCTGCCACCCCCTCAGCTAGTTTAAATGTTCATCAAAGTAACATTTGAACCGTCCACTGAGGACTGCTGTTCCCCTTGCAGATGGATGTAGGCCATCACCTCTGTACAGACCCATATCCCTCCAGGTTGGTTCCCTGCCCCCAATGTAGCTGAATCCCTCTTCCCTGCACAATTCCTTCAACAATAAGTTCTGTGTGGTTCATAGCTTAGTGCTTGTGCTACATACATTAGAGCTGAATGATGTAAGTTGTGCTTGGATACAGAGGTCAGACCAGTATGTGGGACAATGCCTGCAAGGTATAAGTTGCATGTAATGATTAGTGCTTAGGTACTTCAGCACAGACATGAGCAAGTCAGTGATCATAGTACATATGAGCTGGATAGTATATGCATAGTGCTTAGATGCTTTGATTGATGAGTAATTTGTTAAGACTTGATGTTTTGGCCTTTCTCTGTATCCCATCGTATGAAGGATGCATAGTCGATTAGGATGAGACCCCCCAAAAGAATAATGATTATCAGAACGATTATCTCCTCCAACTCCGGAGAGTGTGGCCAGTAGCACGCAGGAGAGGAAAAACCCCTTTGGGGGGAACCTCTGAGACCCATGGCTACTGACCTGCCCATCCTTCTGGGCATACTAAAGGAGAGTAATCCTAAATTAATGATATTAAGTTGTCAGCTAATCCAAAATCCAGAGTTGTAGATCCTAAGCCAGTGAAAGCAGGAAAACTGAATCAAGTACTGATATTAAACTGTTGGTGAAGATGGCAGCATCCTTCTAGTGAACTCCTAGTCCAAGAAATCCATGTCCAGGGCAGAATCTGATAGTAGACTGGAATCCATGGTCGAGCATAAATAACTCGAAGCATCAAAGTTGCATTGGTCTTGCAATCCTGAAGGTGAAGAAGTCTTTCCCAAGAAGGACCCGTAACCAAATAACTGAGTCTCCAGAATTTAGAATACGAAGACAGGTGGTTCAAGCTCCGATTGGCAGCTTTGCAAATGAAGGCCTTGGTGATGAAGCACAGGGGCTAGGTGCAGGCTGCAATCTGGAAAGGGTGGAGCAGTATGAACCTCTGATGGAGTGAGTGAAGCAGGTAAAAGTGAATGAGCAATAGAGCTTAGTACAAATAGGTAAACATAAAGCTTGATGGACCTCCAGGCCCGGGGGTGGGGGGGAGCAGGCGGTAGAAATAGGCGAGACAGTCTTCGATGAACCTCCAGGCCCTGTAAGGGTAAAGCCAGTAAGTATGAGCAGATAGTGTAAATAAGTAGACCTGCGCATAGGTCAGCAGTAGTGGTAGTAAAATCGGATCTGCTTGATGCAGACGTATTAGCAGAGGAGTAGTATTGAATAGATTACGTATGGTATACAGCGGAGAGTATTGAGGGAATGTAAGTAAGCATGTAAGCCGAAGAGCTTCTCGTTGGGAGAGCAATATAGGTCTATAGAGCAACGTATATATATATATATATATATATATATATATATACATTTTAGGACAGCCAGGATAATACGGCAGCTGGAATGAAACTCGTGAGAATGGTCTGATGAGTCCTGAATTGACGTGCTCCTAATAGTCATGGATGATGATAACTGATGGATAGGACCGAGTCGGATGAAGTAGCGATGTAACAGGATCCAGTGAGCCTTAGAGCACTGGAGTAGAGTAATGTTGAGGCCTCAAGCATGAGCTAGAAAGTCTTTCGGATAGGGCTCAGCTAAATGTCCTGGCAGGAGTGGAATAGTAGTAAATCCATTCAAACTGAAGCAGCAAGGCAGAAGTATCCAAAGGAATTGATAGTGAATGTCCAAATTAATCCAGATATACTGTAAGTCCATAGTGGAAAAGGAACTCCTCGAAGGCTAGCAGACTGCAGAACTTCAGAGATAGCAAGTAACAGTAAAGCGATACCAGGGAAGCCCTCATGTGGCTGGCGAGTACAGCTGGACGCCATGTAGACCAGGCACAGGAAGAGTGAGTCAAGCTAGACCCCACATAGGTTAGATGACCAAGGTGCCACCATGAAGCGTAGTCCAGAGCAGCAGGCATCCGAGAGGCAGAAGCTGAGGATGAAGCAGGCAAGCAGTAAGTGTATAGGAGAGGTGGTCTGCCATATGCCGTCAGTAAAACAGTGTAGGAATTAATGGACTCGCACGCAGGTCTGCATAACAGAGTAGCAATAATATTCGAACCGTCATGCCCTGAATTGGCAAGGCAAGCACAAAGGCTAAGGTAAACTTATAAGAGAGTATGACAGTCCTGTAGATAATGTGTTCCTGATGAGCAAGGATGGCAGCAGAATGCAGTAGATAGAACTGAGTGGGATGAGCCGGCAGTTCAACCAGATATAGTAATCCTCAGGGCACTGGAGTAAGTTAATGACTGTGGACTGAACCATGAGATAGGATGGCAGCATGGAGCTTGGCTGAGAGTCCTGGCAGGAACGGTAGTCGTAGTAATTCCAATGAATTGAAGCAGCATAGCAAGAAACATCCAGGGGAATGGATTGTGAATATCCTGAGAAGTAGGCAAGAATAAATTCCACAATAGAGCGAAGGAGGTTATTATGTACAAGTGGAAGTAGTTATGAGCAGGTGACATGAGGGCTGCAGTATCCAGACTCAAGGAGTATGAGTGAAGACAAAACACCCTGGTATTGTCCAATCCTGATGGAAGTCAGAGACGAGTAAGTGACAAGGAATGACGGTTTCTGGCAGACCGAGGTCCGATGAGCAGGGTGCTGAACGCCATGATAGAGGGCACGGCTAGAGAGTACTACAGGTATCTAGGATAAAGCAACCAGCAAGGTCCTGACGTGGGGCAGATGGGCAGCTGGACCACTCATAGGTCAGCTGAGGAAATACGGAAAGCGCAGCAAGCTAAGCCCCACGAAGGCAAGCAGACTGCAAACCCACACGTAGAGGCTAGTGAAAGGGGAGTGAAAAGCCAGACCCCTATAGGTTCCATGGGGAGGAGAGGTGCCAGGCAAGGCAATGGTGTAATAGTGCAGAAGTACTGTGACCAGATAAGCTGAGAGTGGCCCAAAGCCAGCTGAAGACAATTTAAAGGCGCCAGTAGGCATTAGCATTAAAAGTGATGCTTGCCGCTAATCCTCAATATACGGGTCTGTACGTGCCCTGGGTTATGAATGTCTCTGATATTGTAAGGATGTCAGCATCACCGTCATAGGTGAAGACAAGGGAATCCCCCTCACTTGAGGGAACAAAGTACGAGCAACGCAATCAGGCCGAGTAGTACATGCAGGGTTTGAAAAGCTGTCAAAGCAGCAAAGGCTGGTGAGGAAATAATTTCCTTCTGAAAGTCTAGGACTCCATAGGGACACACAAGCTGCACGAAATAATTGCCTTATACTAAAAAAATGAAAGGTAGCCCAAACTCCCTGGTTTGTGTGGTACTCCCCAAAAAGGCAAATAAATCAGCCAAGCTTCCAAAGAAAGGGTAAGGAATGGTGTTCCACAGAAAACAGTGGGCCAGAGGCATTGTAGCCAAACACTGGCAGGAATGCCAAAGGGGTGGTAAATGCCAAAATAAGCACACATGGAAGCAGCAGGATCCAGAAGCACAGGCAGTGAGGCATACATCGCAGAAGGCTGCGCAGAGTGGCACGAAGGCATGGCAGTTTGTGGTAGCAGCAGAAAGTGGCAAACAGCCGCGCAGGTAGCAGACAGGGTGAGAGAGAAACACCAAGGACCTGCCCCGTAGAGCAGCAGCAAGGAGCGGGGTGGTGAGCAGAGGGTCAGCACACAGACTGCAAGCAGTGGCCGTGCAAGTTGGAAAGCTTCCGGTCCAGGAGAAGCCAGGAAGCAGCGGACTGGAAGAGCCAGTAGGAGCGGCAGTGAAGCTGGGCGGCTGAGGGAGCACAGCTGAAGCCACCCACAGAACGAGGAGCCAATCAAGGTGGCGGAGCCGGATGAAGAGACTAAACGATGCCACTGAGTGGGGCCAGAACACCTCAAGGCAAGGAAGTGGAAGGTGGGGGGGAAGCAAACGAGCAACAGCTGGGAAACAGAGCAAAGGGAGTATGGGGAAAATGGGGAGCGGGACAGAGAGCAGAGAGAGGAATCCAGCCCCAACACATGGCACTGAGTGAGCACAGTGAGTGCGACTCACTCTAAGCAGAGCAGCTGAGCCTAATGTGTTATATGTAGGATGTGGGGGAGGAGCTCTTCCCCCACATAACCACAGGTATGCGCCTTTCAATTGAAGCTCCTGTGGTGTGGAGTATCCTATCCACCTCCCAGTCGTAGACAGGCAGCACTTCGGTGAAACCCACCATGTGTGCTACTTGCCTTAGACCTCTCTCCAGTTCCCTAATCTCTCCCTGCACAATCCCAGCACTGTCCCTTGCCAGGTCATTAGTCCCCAGGTGAACAATGACATCCAGCTGCCACCTGCCATGCCACGCCACTCTAGCGATCCTTGGGATCCGCTGCCCACCGCTATGAGCTGTGGCACTTGGAAGGCAGATTACCTGCCTCTCTCTCTGCTGTATCCAGACCCCTCAACAATCAAGTCCCCCACCAGAAGTTGCTTCCTCCTTTGCTGGGGTCCTCTACCTCCTACCTTGGGGCCTCCCCTCAGGGTTCATTTCAGATATTTATCTGTGTGGGACGCTGACTCACAAGATATACAAGTAAGGGTCAAATGAAATCAATATTGGGCCATATTGTTCAACTGGGCCTAGATTTGTAAAACATCAGTTTAAAACTGTTATGACAAAGAGCAGGTTGTCCCCAAGAGGGAAGAAAAGATGAGTCAAAATTGAAAACTGTGGCAATTGTCCTAACTCCCTAGTCTGAAATGAACACTGTACCCTGCACAAGACCCCCACTTCCTCCCTTGCCACCACTATGGGTGCCTCCTCCCAGCAGTCCCATCCTGCCAGAATGGCAATGGAATTTTGTAGTGGCATAGGCTGAGGAATGTGCCCATGACCTGCTACCTCCACTCTCCAGGAGCCCACCATGGTCCAGCCAGCCCTCCTTCTCCTGGGCAACCTTTGGGGCAATGGCAGTAGACTTTGTAGCCCCTGGGTAGGAGAAGAGGTCCTCTGGATCCTAACCAGTTTAGCTTGGAGACCAGTGACCTCCTCCCTCAACCCAGAAAGGTGCATGCAGATGGGGCAGCACCTCAGTCTCCAGAAAGTCTCTCTGAAACCTGTAGCTCCACATCCATTGCACTGCACCATTCCCATATTTGTTTTGCTACAGTATCTACCACTTGTTGACTGTGGCGTTCCCTGTTGCCTCCTTTCTTTTTTGTATTTAAGATCTTTTATTGTTTTTTCAGAATATACATTGTCGCATAAGTTTTAATCATAGCACAGTTCTGCATATTGTATATACAATAGGTGAAGTTCTTGGTATCTAAAGTTGCCTGGCCGAGGTTATCCCCCATGGAGATACAACTCTAATACATTCTGCCTGCTGTTGGTGTTTTCTTGTACAGTGTTTTGTTTCATGGGATTATTCAGGAATTTGGGCCAGGGCCCGTGCTTGAGAAGTCTAGCATCTGCACTTTTTTACTTTGGGACAGGTGAGCATTTGTGATGTGGGTGTGTTATTGTACTAACCTTGCTCATGTTTAAACAGGGGTGTGGGGGTGTAGTGTTAGCAGGTTCTCAGCAACTCTATCTAGGGGTGTGTCCTAGTGCCTGAGTCTGAGTTGTCAGCTCATCTGCTGCCTGCATAGATACTCCCTCGTGTAGTATGCAGCGGGTATTCTGCAGTATTGTAAGGATATGTATTGGTCCCATATATTTACGTAGTTGTGTTCCTTTCCTTTCGCTACTGATTGTACCCTTTCAAAGTTGGCAGTTTTCCCCAGTTCGAGTAGCCACTCCTGTGTCTGCGGGGGGTCTGCTTCCTTCCAGTGCCTAAGGATTACTCTCTTTGCTATGATTAAGGCATTGGCCATCCACAGTGCATTCCCCAGTTCCCCACAGACACTTTCAAACAACATGAAGTCTTGCTATATTATAGACATTAGCAGTTTGTTCCAGCTCTAGAACTGCCCCGGAGTGAAATGGTTAAAACCATTCCAAAATAGAATTTTGGCACGAGAGCAGCTCTATCTGTGTCATTTCAAACTTGAACTGTCAGATTCTTTACTCCGCCTCAGTGAACAGTCGCTCCGGAGATTTCTCCTTCTGCTCGGTTCATTTCTCGGGTTTAAAAGTGTTTTCTCGGTTGGATTTAACGAGAATAGTTTTATTTAACCGCAAAACAGCTCGGTTCAAGCTCTATCCGTGGTAACTGTAAGTAAATGAAGGTTTTGTCTGTGTGGAACTTGTAAGTTATCGGTTCGGTTTTGAACCGATCAGTGGGTTTAAAACTCATTTAAAACTAAAAGTTACTATTTTAGAGTGCAGTTCCCGGTTCTTATTGGTTCTAAAAAAACCGGATTTTACATTTTTTTCCAATACCCGTGACACGGTTAGGAACCGATAAGGGTGTCTTGCCTGGCACTGCCGTTAAAAGGGCAAGTTTTTGGTTAGGCTGGCATTATGTCTGAGAAACCCAAAAGAAAAACCGGGCCCACTGGTTTCAACACTGTGATGTTTGTGGGAAGTCTTTGCCAAGGCTGACCACACACCACATGTGTTTGTTGTCTGGGGTTTGACCACCTCCAGTCAGACTGCCAGGTATGTAAGAATTTCCTGCAGCCACCCTGGAAAAGGATTGGGCAGGCTCAGGGGCGAGAGGCCAAAAGTCCGCTGACCGGATGGCCAGCCCGGTTCGGTGCCAACCGAACCAGAGGGAGTGCCCTCTGACCAGGGCCAGACTTCCTCGGGCAAAAGAAAAGCTGGTTCTGAGGAACCAATTCCAGTAAAGAAAACAAGAAAATCAGCAGGTCTGGAGTCCAAAATTCCTTCTCCAACTGCTGCAGAGATAGCAAAAGCCATACAAATTGTCCAGTCACTGTCTCAGGGTCCGTCCGAACCACCACTATCTGGTAAAAGGTCGGTTCTTCCGGTCCCAGTGGTTCAGGATTATGATATTAAGGAATTTTATGAACCAGAGGAGGGGGAGGAGGATTATGAACAGTATGAATGTGGCTGGGAAGGTCTGGGTGTGCCCATTGAACCGGACATCTCCCCAGACAGACCTTTAGAATCTCCCCCTATGCTGTCTGAGTCCCCATCTCATTTTATGTTTTAAAAAAAAGTTGCTGAAACCCTCCAGCTTCCTTTAGAAGAGGCTGTGGATGAGCAAGAGGAGCCTGATTTTGTAGAAATGATGGATATTCCAGAGTCTAGAGATTGTCTATTCTTTACATAAGTCTTTTAGGAAACAAACAATTAAAATTTTAAAAGCTCTAATTCTGTGCCTCCTGTAGATAAAAAGATGGACAGAAGGTATACATTGTCAGGCCCTGATACAGAATTCCTTTCTCAGCAATGCAGTCATGTTAGTAGTTCAGGCTGCTGCCTGTGATAAAGCTAATATTCCCTTGGCTTCACATCCTCCTGACAAGGATTCCAGGAAGATTGATGCCATGGCAAAAAAAAAACAGTATATGGCAGCCTCTCTGGGACTCAGGCAAGCAAATTATATGGCTTATGTAGCTAGGTATCAGAAATCTAGATGGGATACTGTTATGTAATTGGCCAAGCAGGCCCATGGCCAGCTGGCTAGTGAACTAGAACAGGTGGCTGCTGATGGCATTGAAGCCTCTAAGGTTCAGTTTCATGCTGCTGTGGATGTTAATGATGTTTCCTCTAGGGTCATGGCCACATCTGTAGCTTTTCGTAGGTTGGCCTGGCTCAGGTGTACTAGTTTGTCACAGGATACCAGACTAAGGCATGGATTTTCCTGTGGTGGGAAATTCTCTGTTTGGAGAGCAGACAGAGAATTACATTATGAAGATGGATGAATATAGGACTACTTACAAGAGTGCCCAGGCTAAGGAGCCGCAAGCCACCTCAAAGGCATGCCCCCAGGGGTAGGGGTAGGCCTTTCACAGGCCTTCTACCAGACTCAGGCCTCCTCTGCCTATGCTCAGAGGGCTTCTTCAGAGGCAGGGCAGACGAGGGTGGGCAGACCTGCTCCCACCCCCAGCCTAAAGCTCCTTGAAACAGGCACCCTGATGGGGTGCCCAGGGCTGATTCTCCTGTACCAGTGGGGAGCAGGCTGGCTTACTTCAGTCAGAATTGGGCTTCTTTAACCTCAGACAAGTGGGTTCTGGAAGTAGTAAGCCAGGGTCTGGTTCTCAGCTTCAAAAAGTTTCCCAAGTTGAGAAGCAGACTTTTCTCCTACAAGTGCTTCAGAGACCTCGCTCTGGAAACAGAGGTCTCATCCTGTTAGCTCTCAGAGCAGTAGAAAGGGTTCCTCCTGCATCAGGGCAGGGTCTGTATTCAGATACTTCCTTACCCAAAAGACAAGAGAATGGCGGCCCATTTTAGATCTCAGATATCTGAACAAGCATCTTTGAAACCAAGTTCAAAATGGTAACTCTGGCAATGATTTTACCTTCCTAAAGCCAGGGACTGGCTAGCCTCCCTGGACCTCAAGGATGCCTATTTCCATGTCCTAATCAGAAGATCCATCAGTACCTCAGATTCGAACTGCCCTCAGGTCATTACCAGTTCAGGCAATGCCTTCGGCCTTACCTCTGCTCCAAGGGTATTCACAAAGTGTCTAGCAGTGGCAGTGGCCCACTTAGGAGGCAGAGGATTGCTGTTTTCCCTATCTGGACGACTGGCTCATTGTAGGCCAGTCCCAGAACAGGTAAAATCTCACCTGCAGGTCACCCAGCAGCTTCTCACCTCCTGGGTTTTCTGCTAAACCTACCAAAGTCGGTTCTGGAACCAGTCCAGGTACTCACCTTTATAGGGGCAGGAATTGGACACAAAGCTAGCCAGAGCCTTTCTTCCCCAGAAAGGGTAAGGAATTTAGTGGCTCTGGCCTCTTCCTTCACTCTGCAGGTCTCTCGACCAGCAAGACACTTTCTGCAGCTCCTGGGGCACATGGCTGCATCCACAGCTGTTGTGCAGGGAGCCAGATTTCAGATGAGAGACATTCAGTTTCACTTGAGAACCTTTTGGTCTCAGAAGAGACCCCTTTCCAAGTTGGTCCCAGTGACTCTAACCTTGATCCTAGCTCTCCAGTGGTGGCAGGATCAGAGCAATTTAAGAGCGGGGGTTCCCTTCATTTCCCCTTCTCACGACTTGACTCTCACTACAGATGCTTCCCTTCTGGGTTGGGGAGCCCACATGGGCGACCTTTCCACTCAGGGAGTTTGGTCCCCCCAGGAATCTCTGCTCCACATCAATTTGCAGGAACTCAGAGCTGTCTTTTTAGCTCTTCAAGCTTTTTCTGCATCTGTCCACGACAAGGTGATACAAGTCAGAACAGACAACACCACAACAATGTGGTACATCAACAAACAGGGGGGCACTCGGTCTTCGGCCTTGTGCACCGAGGCAATGAAGTTGTGGTCTCTGGCCTGTTCCCTGAACACTTCCCTCATAGCAGTTCATCTTCGGGAAGGACAATGTCCTAGCGGATGCCCTCAGCAGGATTTCCAGGGACATCACGAATGGTCCCTGGATCCTCAAGTGCTGGGGATAGTTTTTGCCAGGTGGGGCATCCCTCAGATAGATCTTTTGCAGTCCCAGACAATCACAGACTTCCTCTGTTCTGTTGCAGGCCTCCAGTGCTGGGCTCAGTTCCCTGGATGCCCTTCTTCTGGATTGGGAGGAAGTTCCTCTATGCTTTCCCCTTTCCTCTCCTATTTAAAGTACTAGTCAAAATCAGATCTCAGCCTTGCAGGGTGATTCTGATTGCCCGGATTAGGCCAGGCAGCCCTGGTACCCCAGTCCTTCTGTCTCTGACAGTCCATCTTCCCTGTGCCTCCCAGGAATCACAATCTGTTGACTTGTGCCCAGGAAGGGTTTGGTATCCGGACCTCAAATCCCTCAACCTCAAGGCCTGGCTCTTGAGGAGTTAGAGTTGCTGATTTACACCTCTCAGGGTGTTCTTGAGATCTAAAGGCTTCCAGAAAGCCTTCCACTAGGGCTACTTATAGTTCTAAATGGAAAAAGGTTTTCCATTTGGTGTTCTGGAAAAATATTTCCCCAGAATCTGCTGAATTGCCCATTTTGTTAGATTACATGGTACATCTTAATTCCATGGGTCTCAGACCAGCTACCCTGAGAGTTCATTTGGCAGCTGTGTCTGCTTTTGTGTCAGCAGGAAAGTCATCCCCTCTTTCCTCTCAATCTGTGTTTCCAAGTTTTTAAGGGTTACTCCATACTAATCCTCCCTTTTGGGAACCGGCCCTGCTTGGGACCTTAATGTTTGCATTGCCCAGTTAATGCAACCTTTGAACCTCTGTCTTCTGCAGAGCTTAAGTACCTAACTTGGAAAACTGTTTTTCTATGGCTATCACTTCTGCCAGACGATAAGTGATTGCAAGCCTTGTCAGTGGAGACTGACTTTATTTCTTTCCACAGGGATAAGGTAGTCCTTAGGACTAATAGGAAGTTTTGCCTAAGGTGGTTTCAGATTTCCATCTTAATCAATCTATCTCCTTCCAGTATTTTCACTGATCACCCTCTCTGGGTGAGAGGAGGTTGCACAGCCTGGATGTTAAGAGAGCTCTTAGTTATTATATAGAGAGTACCAAAGGTCACAGGTTTGAATCCTCCAACTTTTCCTTACCTATGGTGAAGTTGGGAAAGGCAAACCTGCCACTAAGAGATCAATAGCCAGGTGGATTGTCTCTTGTATCCAATTTTGTTGTCAGAAAGTGGGCAGGCCCCCAGTCTGAGGCTCATTCTGAAGTACAGCTCGTCTCTAGCTGCTGCCAGAGATATCCCTTTATTAGAGATTTGCCAGGCTGCTACTTGGAAAGCGGTGTACACTTTTACCAAGCATTACTCCCTGGATGTCCAGGCCAGGAGAGATGCTGTCGTACAGCTGTTCTTCAGAGCCTATTCCTAAGTAGGTTCTGCCCTCCTCCATGGAGGTACTGCTGTGTATTCTGCTAATGTCTATAATATAGCAAGACTTCATGTTGTTTGAAGAAAAAATTACTCACCTTAGTAATGTTTCTTCTAATGGAGTCTTGCTATATTATAGACCTCCCCCCCAACCTGCCCCTCTCAGAACCTCTACTTGGTGGGGTGCGGGCAACTTAGTGTGGGCACTATTTATGTCCTGTTAGCATTTTGTCCCGTTTGGGACTTTGGGGGTGTGTATGTGTACGCGTGTGTGTGTTTTATTATACTTATGTTCCATTTTCATATTATTAGAATGGTGTTAGTATTTCTGGTCCCTGACTTGAGTCTTGGGTGTTGGGACCATCAATGGTTGTTATTATTTAGGTAGCCATTTGGCTAGTGTAGGTTACAGCTTCCACACAGACCTTAGTGAGTTTGGCTCATAAAGATCTGACAGTTCAAGTTTGAAATGACACAGATAGAGCTGCTCTCGTACCAAAATTCTATTTTGGAATGGTTTTAACCATTTCACTCCGGGGCAGTTCTAGAGCTGGAACAAACTGCTAATGTCTATAATATAGCAAGACTCCATTAGAAGAAACAACATTACTAAGGTGAGTAATTTTTTCTTCTCCTCCATTCCCTGTGTCTGGGACCCCTTGCATGACCCTTATTGGGTCCAGTATGATTTGTTTTGAGGTAACTGCTTGGCAGATTTGTTGAACCTCTTTCCAGAAGTCAGTTAGTTTCTGACAGGAGTATAGCAGATGTGTGATGTTGCCTGTGCGTTCTTGGCACCTCCAGCACTCAGCTGCTGGTAGGATGCCCAAACAGTGCATGGCCTCTGGTGTCTTGTGCCAGAGGAATAGTATTTGTTGTTGCACAAATTCACTTTTGGTGTCTTTAACGTCCCTGGCCAGGGCTTTCCAGCATTTCTCCCAAGTCTGCTGAGTGATCTCCCTTTGGAGGTCTTGCTCCCACTTTACCCTGGTGGCTTTTGTTGGTTTGGGGCTCTGGTTTATGAGAAGATGGTAGATCTTTGCTACTGTCAACTTGGTGGGCACTTGGGGTTTGAGCATACCATCCAAAGGAAATTTCTCCGGGCTTCTAAGTGTGAGGCCCAGATAGGTGGTGAGGGCATGCCTCAGCTGGAGATCTCTCCAGTGGTATTGTTTGGGGAGTTGGTATCTGCTGCTTAATTGACTGAAGGATTGTATTACCCCTGTGTCTGTGGCTATTAGATGATAGAGGTGAGCGATGTCACAAATGCACTCCGCAGGTCAGTCCCTCTGCTCCCACAGTGCCAACCTCAGAGTGCAATAGTGTGAACAGGTAACAGACAGGGTAACCCTCCTGTCTGTTTTGGGTCTGAATCACCTGCTAGCTTCAAGTTCTGGGTGTTTTCAGGGGAGAAGGGAGGTGCTACTTCACTGAGAGGGTGGTGGAGCCATGGAATTCACTGCCCAGGGGGCTGGTGGAGGCAGAGATGGTGGAGGGGTTCAAGAGGGGGTGGGACAGGTACATGGGAAGGGTTCTTGAAGCAAAGTCCAGAGCAGCGAGAATATCCGGGACTGGGAAGGGAGAAGCCAGAGAGGGCGATGGGGGCAGCAAGGTCAGCTCCCAGGATGGGGGCTGACCAAATGAGCAGACTCGAAAGACCATTAGGCCTATTTTGCTGGCATTTTAGTATGTTAGTATTCAAACTGTGAACCTTATGCTAGCATACCCAATTGTACAGGCTCAGATAATATTCTCTCCAGGGGGATGTAATATATCTTCCGCCTAAGGGCACCTAACCAGGTATCCAAAATGAGCCCTTAAAACTCTGTAAGAGACCTTAGGTATATTCTTACCTTTTTTCCCAAGCTCAGCAACACCATCAAGCCCTTGAATAGTTGTCAGACTTAATAACAGTTCAGCAATAACCTGCTCTGGGCTGCAGCCAGGGGCCTCCGGCTGGTCCATATAAATGTTGGCAGCCTACGGCATAAAGTCTATGACCTTGAAGCTTGGACCGCATTGTACAAACCAGTTGTACTAGCAGTGACTGAGACCTGGCTGAAGCTGCAAATCCTTCCACATGAAGTAGACCTGCTTGGCTATAATGCCTTCAGACGGGATCATGTAGGAAGGAAAGGTGGCGGGGTTCTCATCTACACCAAGTCGAATCTCAATGCTATGCAGCTAGACTACCCTCCCCTCTGTGAATCAGTAAGAGAGATCATTTTCATTAAATTGCTCCTTGGAGATACCAAGCCCCTGTACGTCGGGTGTGCCTACCTCCTGCCCTAGTCAGCTGCCTCTTCCCTAGAATCCCTAACCCTTGCCCTGACAGAACACCCCCCGGGGGAAATGATTCTCCTTGGGGACTTTAATCAGAACTGGCTTGCACCGAGGTCCTCAACTAACAAGAATCCAGTTTTAGACTCCAACCTGACTCAAATCATTGAACTGCCTACAAGACATAATGTCAAGTCTGGCAATCACTCCTTACTCGACTGGGCCCTTGTCTCCTGCTCTGATCGTATATTGATGGCTGGGACCATGTCTGACTCTCTGAGTGACCACTCACCAATCTTTTGCGCCTGGTGTAACAAGCCTCCCAAACTGGCAGCCAGGGTGATTGAAGGCAGGAATTACTCCAGACTTGTGATAGCTGACTTCTGCTCAGACCTTCGTGCCGTCAACTGGGATCCCATTGTCACCCTCCCCACCCTGGATGAAACCTTGGACTACTTTACCTGCTCCTTTCTGTCTGTGGCTAATGTCCATGTGCCATGAAAGAAACTTAGAGTACAGGGAAAGTGCCACAAATGGCTAGGCCCTGGCCTCAAATGCAGTATGCTGCTCCATGACAGGGCCTGGGGACTATATAAATCCTCCAGCCACACTGCTGACTGGGAGAAATGCAGGGAACTGAGGAATCACTGTAAGAAAGCCTCCAAACAAGCCAAGTCTGAGTACCTGCGTGATCTCAAGACCAGTCACCTCTGGGACCCCAAAAAATTCTGGAGCCAAATAAATCTTCTACTTAAAGGTGCCCCCAATGCCCAGGATGGAGCACTACTTGTTGGGAATACCCTGACTAATGACCCCTCCACAGTAGCAGAGGCATTCAATTCCTCTTTTTCAAACCCAGGTGGACTCTCTCCCCCCATCCCTCCTGGCGCTCCCCTCATTCACAGTACCAAATGGGAGCATGCTCGGCCTCAGTTTCATCTGAAAATTGTCAAACCATCTGAAGTACTACCTCTCCTGCTCAAAATTAACCCTGAGTCCTCCCTGGGACATGACCTGCTTGAACCAAGACTGCTGAGGGCCGCTGCTCCTGCCATCACCCTCCCTGTCACCTGGCTAATCAGTAGGTCCCTTCTTGATGGAACTGTCCCAAGCAAATGGAAAGTAGCAACCATAGTCCCAGTCCATAAAAAAGGGCCCAGGGACGAAGTGGGGAACTACAGTCCTATCTCCATTCTCTACCCTCTGGGGAAGGTGCAGGAGAGATTGGTCCACAACTAACTGCGTGACTACCTTGAGCAGCACTCTCTCCTAGCCAACATACAACACAGCTTCAGGAAAGGCCACGGCACAGACATGGCCCTTATCCGGCTTACGTCTGATGTCCTTGACGCCATGGACCATGGCTCTCAGATGGATGCATTATTTATCGACCTGTCAAAGGCTTTTGACTTGGTCAGCCATAGTCTTCTTATCTCCAAACTCCATCTCCTTGGACTGGATGGGCTCTCTCACTCCTGGTTCGAGAGCTACCTACTCAATCAAAGCCAAAAAATCCTCTGGAGAGGTACTCAGTCCAGCACCCAACCGGTAGTCTCTGGGGTACCTCAGGGCTCTATCCTGGGCCCCCTGCTCTTCATCCTCTTTGTCAATGACATAGAGAGAGTTCGCGGGCCAAGCAAACTCATTCTCTATGCAGATGACACTGTTGTCTACTGCAGTGACCCACTGCCTAGTGTTATCGCTGACAAACTACAGACCAGCCTTTCAGCATTTGAAGCCTGGTTCTCTGCTAACTCCCTAGTATTAAACGAGGAGAAAATGAAGGCTGTCCTGTTTGGAACCAGATGCCTCGGCTCAGACAGGTGTGACCTTCTCCTGCTCCAAACTGCCCAGGGGAAGCAAGTCAAGGTCCTAGATAGGATCAAATACCTAGGGATCCTCCTTGACCAGGAACTGTCCTATAAACCTCACATCGACTCATTAACTAAGTCCATCCACCTGAGGCTTGGACTCCTCTACCATCTGGGAGGTTCCCTTTCTGACGAGGCGTGGCGTGCACTCACTAACTGCACACTTCTCCCCCACCTCCTGTATGGGGCTCCCTGTTACATTTCTTGCAATAAGGGCAACTTAGAAAACTCACAGTGCTCTACCATAGAGTGGCATACTTTGCCACCAACTCCCCAGGAGGCACCACTGTGAGGTCCTCGCTGACCTCCATTGGCCCACCATACGTCATAAGCTGGTGTACTCCTTCATCTGCCTGACCTACAAATTCACCACCTCTGGCCCTTCTCCTCATCTGCATGGACTACTGAACCCCAGAGTACAATGCCGATACATGAGATCCTCAACTGGCCGTCCCCTTGACATCCCTTGTGTACGCACCAACCCTGGCAAGCGCTCCTTTAAATACGCTGCCCCGCAGTTATGGAACTTGCTCCCAGCAAACCTGGTTAATAGGCTTTCTCTTGTAGGATTCAAGTCGGGCCTCAAAATGTACCTCTTGGAACTTAGCCTTTGTGGCTGTAATCACTAGCCCCCTTCCCCTCCTAATTAACTGTAGCCACTGTACTACTATTGCCCTTTCTGGTGATTGTGTCTACCATGACTGACTCCTGTTAATTCTATGCATTGTGCAACTGTGATTTCTTGACTGTCAACATGTAATTGCTGTCTCTCTAATGTTATGTCTCAAGTTTAACCTCTGTATTATTGTCCACTGTATGTAGTTGCTGCTGTATGTATCAAATCCTGGGTCGCTCCTGAAAGAGGGACCTCTGGTCTCAGTGAGCTCACCCAGTTACCAAATTCTAAATAAATAAATAAATAACATGCAAAAAAATGACTGAGGAGACCTAGGCAGTATCTTAAAGAAAGTGTTTACTAAAAATTGATAATCGAACAGGAGCTAGAGGATCAAGATAAGGTTGTGGACTTTTCGGATGAGGACTCATATCCTTATGGACTGGGGATTAAAACAGTAAGCATATTAAGCCCTTATGTGTTTGTTACTGGCTAGGCCCATGGCGTTAGGCTGTGCCATGCAATGTCACCTACTTAGGTTGCTATACTGTTTGGGAAGATTGGGACTTGGATTCTTTATTTTATTTAGTTTTTGTTTACCGGGTAAGTGCACTAGCCATAGCAATGACTATTTTTAGACATGACCCAGGGGGGTACAGTACAATAATACAGGGAAGACATTCCAATACAAGTACAAAAAATCGTTGACAATAGCATAACAGGGAAGACATTCCAATACAAGTACAAAAAAATCATTGACCATAGCATACAAGCAGGCTGCAAAAAAGTAGCTAAAAAACAAGGAGGTTGCAATAACAGAGTAGGAAAAAATAAAACAGGAACTGTACAATATCTAAAATTACACCACAATTTGCTTTGAAGAAGAAGAAAAAGAAACATGACAGATTGAACATTTTAGTGCTAATAAGGGATTGAATAATTAACTTAGGGGAGGAATCATAGTAAGTGATAGTAGTAAGAGACACGAGAAGGGAATGAGAGAGAAGTAAGGTGGAAGGAGGGACAGATAGATACAGTAGAAGTACATTATGTATAGAGGGGCAGATCAGCAAATGTCAAGAGAGATGAGGCTGGGATGGAAAGTGCTAGGGAGGTTTGAAACAGGAGCACTTGTGGGAAGTATCAAGATAATTACACAACCCTTTTTTAAAAGACACGTGAGATGGTGATTGGTGCAGAGCTAGTGGAAAGGAGTTCCAGTATTTGGGAGCATGGCAGGCGAAAGCACTAGCCCCTTTTGTGGTGCTGTGTCTGGGGATGAAAACAGGGGCCTGGTCAACAGTCCGCAATCCATAGCAAGGTGCCAGGTTTTGGAAGAGGCCTGCCAGGGATTTAGGTATTTGTAGACAGACCATATTGTCAATGATAGAGCCATAAGCATGTAGCCTTAGTTCAGTAGGAGGAAGCCATCCCAGGTCAGAATATAGGAGACAGTGGTGTTTCAGTAGGTGTGAGGAGGACGCATAATGACAGATGTTGTTATATGTGACATCCCATTTCCAAAGGATTGATTTGCATGCAGAGGCATACGTTGCTGCACCATAGGTAAGTGATGGAAAGAATATTCCACGGGCAATGGCAAGCCTTGCTGAAGGAGTGAGCACATAGCTGGTTTGGTAGGCTATTCCAAGTTTGGAGTTTAAAAGTTTGCAGGTCTGATTGATGTGTAAGTCAAAATTTAGTGATGGATCAAGTGTGACACCCAGATATTTAAACAAATTTACCACCCCAACTACTGAGCCATTTAAGGAGGTGACTTTAAATTTGGGGCGGGCTTGTTTGAGCTTCACATTAGATCGAAAGAGCATAGCTTGAGTTTTAGACTCATTTAGTACATGTCTGTGAGTAAATAGCCACTCCTGTATTAGCTGGAAGTCAAAAGATAGTAGATTGTTTATGTCGTCAATGCTTTTAGCACTAGCATACAGCACAATGTCATCAGCATATAGCAGGGAGGCTGTCCTGTGGAGGTCGGTGGAGATGTTATTTATGAAAAGAGAGAAAAGCAGGGGCCCAAGGATGGAGCCTTGCGGCACCCCAATGTTTATGGCGGTTTTGTCCGAGAGGCTAGAGTTGTATTTCACAATTTAAGGCCTTTCAGACAGATAGTTCCCAAACCACCTGACAACGTTAGTTGAGAAGCTTAGTGATCCAAGGGTGGCTAGAAGGATGAAGTGATCAACTAAGACAAACGCCTTGGTCATGTCAATAAAAACTGCATGGGTGAGAAGAATGGAGTCCATAGCCATTAGAGTATCTAATGTGAATTTGAGGAGGGTGGTAGTGGTGCTATGGCCTTTGCAAAAACCATGCTGGGCAGTGGTAAGTAGATCATGCTTCTTTAAGAAGTCAATTGTCTGGGCAGCTACAAGTTCCTCAATAATTTTATTTAGGATATACAGGATGGCAATGGGCCTATAGTTTGAGGGATCTTTATGATCTCCCTGTAAGTCATTTAATATTTTTCTCTATAGCCGGGTAGACATTGGCGGGGTAACTTTACCTGAGTTGTTGATTGTTGTATGTTAAATGTTTAACTGCCTCAGGACAACTACTGATAATCATCATACTCTGGGGTTTCTCTACATGTATTCTTATCCTACTAGTAGATAAGTGGAGACAAACTGTTAGTGGGTTCCTTCTGGGAGCTGGGGGATTGTATCTTTTTCTAATCATTTATTTGCAAATAATGGGGGAATCACTATGACCGAGAGATCACTTTGTTAATAAGGAATCAATTATGGCTCATCTTGGTAGACAGATTTCCCTGGATTCTTCCATGGCTGCATGTGACTGGACAATTTTATATGGACTTATATACCCAATTGCTTTGTACTTTCCCCCATGATGTACCAATAAGGGGATGTCCTATTTTGATCCTTTATAAGAGGAGATTTGTATTGTAGATTCTGCTATCCTCCAATGTGTAATTGATGTGTGAGTTTTGCTTACAAAATCAATAAAGAAATAATACAAAAAAAATTGATAAAAAGAGTAAGGTAAAATACAGAACAAATATCAAAGAGCATCACAATCACATAAAAGAAAAAAAGGGAAAACTACAGAACCAAACTCCTACCACAATACATTTAGATCTTTGCTATCTAATGTATTACCTCTGTAAGTGCGTTTTAAGTTAGAGAGATCTTTGTTTCTTAAGAGCACAAGATGATATGTCTTCGTGTACAATGTTACATGTTTTTTCTCTGTCTTCCCTCACCCCCCTTTTGGATGAGGTCAGCTAGACCCTCCCTCAGAATTAATTCTAACATACTTTCTACCAGGAGGTACCTTTAATTAATGGAACATCAGAAGCAAAAAAAACATTTCCTAAATATGACATCCTTTAATTAAACATTTCACTTTGATCTTAGCAATCCCAGCATTTGTCAGTTAGGTGTTAAACTTGATAGGAACAGCCAAATTACCCTTTCTTTCCTGACGTCATAAACTTTAGATTTAGTTTCACTTCAAAAGCCTAGGCAGCTCATAAAAAGGTAAGAAAATGCCATTTCTTTAAGGAAGTCTTAAATTACAGGGATCTACTGGTCAGTGTAATTCATCCTGTGATTTTCAGCTGCTGACCTTGTAATTTAAAGGCCAAATCTCTCACACACTGAAAGGTCATACACAGACCATGTATTTATAATACCAATATCATACAATAATCATAACCAGATGGCCAAGCATCACAAGCGATACATCTACCAGCCCAGTCCAGCCAATACATTGGTTTTCCCCCATGCTGAGGTTATTGTTCCTCCAAAGAGGGAGAGATCCTGATCACTCTGGTCTCCATCCCATCTGTTTTGCTACCAGCCTCCTGTTGTTCACTGTGTCGAATTACTGGGTGTTCCCTCTCATGTGCCAGGAGTTTGTTGTAGCAGATGATTGTCACTAAGGGATCTTGGAGAACGAATTCCTCACATGCTACCCACTTGCATGGATATGTCTTTGCAGTCTCTGCTACTGCTCTGCAATTTGGTGGGCTGCCTATGCCATCTCTTTCAGCTTAAAATCTAGCAGGCAGAACCCTCCTTTGGCCGTGTCTCTTTTCAGTTTATTGAAGCTAAGCCACCTCAGTGCCCCTTACCAGAAAAAGGTCAGCATATCTTTTTGGATTTTGGATATTAGAGATGCTTGTATTGGGACATGGATGTTATCTATGATGTATTAGACCCGTGGTGCTACCATCATCTTTTTTTTTTTTTTTTTATTTATTGTACTTTTGAGTCCCCTACTGCCAGCTGCCTGGGACCTCAGCCCGGTCACGGACCTCAGGCTTCCACCTCCATATCAGCAGTGACCTTCTGATACCCCCTGGCTTACCCCCCAGGGTAGGGTTGCAGCACTGACTCCCCAACAGTGCTGCAATGATGGGATTAGGTCAGAGGGCTGGCCTGGAGGCTAATTGAAGGCGTGGTGGGCTTCATCTAGGGTGGCTGGCAGCTGAAGTCTTTTTCTTGGTTTTTCTGGGGCAGGGACATGCAATGATGTCCTGCATCTACCCCACTTCCCAGAGTGCTCTGACGCTGGTCACTGTGGTGCCCCTGGCCTCCACCAGCAGTCCCTCAAGCACCGGTCGTACACCCCTGCCTCCCCCCAGAGAAGGAGAACAATCCTCGGGATACTCCATCCTTCTTCCCCCGGCTGGCCCACTGACAACCTGGGTCTGATCCCGAACCCGGGTCACCAGTGTTGCAAGTGGAAATCCAACTGCTGCACTGACGGGCTCTCCCCCACATTGATAGGCACATATGTCCCCATCGGGCCATGTCTTCCTTCAGTTCTATCTGTAGAGGGGCTAGGTTAGACCCCGGAGTCAGTTGAATTTCAAATTATGACTGACTTGCACAACTTCTGACTTTTTCAGCTAGTTGCAAATTCATGACTTCAACCAAATGAAGAAAACTCAACTGATTTTTTTCAATTTGAATCAATTTCCTGGGTGCCTCATAGACAAAATAAGTGACAGGAATGCCCCATGAATCAAGCAGCAGTACTGTGCACTGCTCACACAGCCATCTTGATTTATGGCCTTCAGTAATCACTGTACTTAGACTCCTAAGCATTATATAGCTCTTATATATCACAATGCGTAGTCTATAAGCCATGAAAATTCACAATTGTCTGTTATCTGACCTTCAGTATATTTACAGGTACAGTATAAGACTGTCACACAGGTGTGTCAGTTACCCGAATGATTAATTTCTGATGCCTCTGGGCAGGACTGCAGTGGGACAGGTGGCAAATCATGCAAATAATTTACCCATCAGTGAGCCACAACTGAGACCTGTATTTAAAAAATACAAATTCTGGTAAAGTTCACTTTGAGGAAATTGCCATTTAAAATTCCAAAGTTGTGCAGGGTTGTATTCAACTTAAAGTGCCAAATTAGCTTGTACTTTCTACACCTAATCTCAGCCTTAATTGGAAGCAACCAACATTAAAAGAAGTAATCAACAAATATTGTAAAAGAATTTCTGTGATCTACACAAGCGGCCCATGGAGGTGACTCATCCATCCTGAGCTGGAGCAAGCTGGCCAGCAAGCAATTAGCAGTTCCTCCGCTGCATCCAACAAAAGCAGTCACTCATCCTTAGGCTGCAGGGAGCAGGTTTGCTGCACAGTTTCTTAAATGCAGTGCTGTTGTATTTTGAAATCAAACAGAACCAAAGCATACAATACAAAGATGCACACAATTGCAGGATTTAAAAAAAATAATTTATCATACTGCTAAGACACTCTATTACTGTTTTCCATGGAATGGAAGAAGTTATGAGAACATAACAGGAACTATCTGAAGCTGAATACATCTGACCAACATAATCCGATGTCCTTTGTTCCTCCGATTTACCTCCCCGCTCCCTTCCCTGCCCCTTTACCTTCCCCACCACTCCTACCCCAGCACACCTCCCATTTCTCCCACCTACCTCACTATCCTCCTTCCAAACCAATCTGCCCCTGCCACCCTGATAAACCTGCATATCTCCCACTTCCCCTGCCTCCCCTCTCTTATTAAACTTCCTCTATGCCCGCAGCTCCTATTACCCTACCATCCTGCTTTTTCAATTTACCCCTCTGCCGTTCTCTCAACAACCAACCTAGCTGAGCTCACTTCCTGCCTTCCTACCAGCCACTGCCACGAATCTGGGCTGAGGCCTCCTGCCACTTGCCCAAGACACAACATTCTGTTAGACAAGGCCTTCTGGCTACACCTATGGGTATATTCTTGTGCAATTCCCTATTTCTAAAAATTAACTTGTACTTGTTGTTTAGCCTTCCTGCATTCTGTATATACAATTTTATTGCCTATATTGTATGATTGACACTGTATGTACGTTTCCCCTTACTTGTTTGTTTACCTGTACTTCGTATTTCCTTTATTGTTCTTGATGTGGAACCTATGTAAAAGAGCCTTTGGCTCAAAGGTGTTAATCCAAAACTAATAAATACAAAAATTTAAAAAAACATGAAAAATTATTTTAACACTTTCAATAAGCTTACAGTACTTAATGGCAGTGTATCTGTCATGCTAGTACTATTTATCTGAAAGGAAGCAGACTGTTACAGTGAAAAGATCTTCTGTATGATAACTTGATAACATTATTAATTGTATCATAATCATGCACTACATACTGTATTTCACACAACAAGGGTGGGAACATAAAAATCTGTCCCAGTCTCAAATCCTGGAATTTGGAGGACAGAATAAGAGCATACATTAACTTGAAATGCTCTATATGTGTGAAACAATAGGCATAGTTTACTTCCCTTCTGCTGAGACAGCTGCATCTGCTCCCAACCCCCAGCACCTCCTATGACTACCGTTACATGTTGTGAAAGATGCAAACATGCTATAGAAGGGGCTACATAAGATGAAATGGGCAATATATTTCTGATAATTGTTTTATGAAATATGTATTGTGAATTGTGTATTTGTCAAATGGTGATGTACTATGTATGTTGATATATTATTTCTTGGAACGTCTACTTTTTATTTGTATAATGGACATCATCGTAAATGACCTCGCTCAGTGAAATCATCCAAATAAACAAAGCCTGAAACTTCCTAAAGCCTGCAGTAGCAACTCCGTCTCCTAAGTGCTGTGAGGCCAAAAGACCAGTGAATTATGTAGCAATCATACTGAATAGCTGCTACATAGGAAGCTAAGCTTTAAAGAGCAAATGGCTACTGTAGAAAACATTTTAAATTATGTAAGCAACTGCATTTCATGTTTTCTAAGTTATTTTTTTTCACTTTCTGTTTTTCTTTCCTTTTTCGATGGACTAAGCCCATCAACAAGCCCTTGATCCCACAATTGCTGGAGTGACCGCTATGGCCTCAAGATATACTCACGACTTGTTCCCTAATATACTGTCCTGGAAAGGAATACCACAGTACTGTCAGTACATTCCTCACTGAGGAAGGGGGTGGAGTGGGTAGGGTTGGTTGGAGAACAGGACTCAGAGATCTGGCCTCTGCAATTGGGGAGTCATTCCCATCAGCTCCACCATGGTTTCCACCTATAGTATTCTGTATCCCCCTATGTGCCATCCCCACTCCATTGGATATGGTTGCTGGAGACCTTTCTGGCTGCTTGCTGGGTGGGTGGTCTCTGGCCAGGTCAGTGACAGTCAGGTGGCAGTGGTCTTGGCTTGGGGCCCTGGCCAGTGGGTGTGGTGTGGCCTGCTTGGCTGAATTGTCTTGGGCCTCCTACATTTTTTTTATGGTGACTGGCTGTTTTGCTGCTTGGCCTCATGCAGGGACCTGGTCCCCTGCCTTGCTTGCTGTCTGAAGCTCATGCTGGCTGTGCTGCACTGCAGAGAGACTGCAGGCAGGCCCAATCCCAAAAGCCCCCCCCACCCGCTGCTGCCCTGGCTCCTAGGCTCTTGGTGGCTCGATGCTGACTCAGCCACCTCCTGGCTCGGCCTGGCCTAGCACCTAGCTAGTCCTTCTTGGGCCTTCTGATCTCAGTTCTTTCTCTTCAGACCAGGCTGGCCGGAGACACCAGTCACTACTTAATCTCTTCCCCCACCCAGCCGGCGCTCCCACATTGTTGCCATTGCGTTTTGCCTGCTTGGATGGCCTACCTCAGAGTCCCTTCCCTCTCCTCTTGGTTGGGCATGCTGCGTGGTGCAGCTCACACTGTGCTGGCTGCCAATCTGAGTCATGTCCTGGACACCCTGGCCCTGGACTGAACTCCTCTCCTGACCCACGCTGTATTGTCTTTCTCTGCGGCTGCCCAGCAGTGTGTCACCTGTCCTGATTACAGTCGTCTATTCACCTCAGTGCAGCAGGCCATGGCTGGCTGTATCCAGATCCACTTACTCCTCGCTCCTCAGGCCCTGTTCCGCTGCTGCAGTCCACCCACCTTGAGTGTTCTCATCTTCCTCCCAACTTCCCTGTTCTCTCATTGAGGTTGGTCTGTCATCCAGCTGTCCTTGGACAAGTGGTCAATGGACTAGGGACTATGGACCCCACGCATAACAATACGCACAACCGCTCACTCAAAATCCACCATTCCGCTGTCCATTTCATTCTTTCCTTCCACCCCACCAGCTTCATTCTCTTCTGCTGCCTTGTCAACCAACTGACTAGCCCATCATGTGCAGCGTGTGCAACTCCCTGGCTCCTCCCTATCTCATACTGTATTAAAGGAGAATTGGCACTAAGAAGCCAGAGGCTCAATTTGGTTGGTTGCTGAGATGGGGGGGAGTGGAGGGGACTGTCAGCATCAGGGCAAGTGGGGGGTGAGAACTTAATCCCTCAGTAAGCCACCAAGGAGTCATTGACTTTAGCAAAATGTCACTCCATTCAATTATGGCTGTAACTCAGGGCAATTCCAGCTAATTGCAACTGTGCTGAATTGAGGCCCACGATTCTGATGGCCAACAATGGCTCCATGATCTAGGCTAGGTTGAGTTGACCCAGTTGTTCTGGTTTCCAGAGAGGTTTATGCCTAGAAATTTGATCTTAAAGGTAGCCACTTCCAGCCCCCATGGAAACCCCTGGGTTTGAGTTATTGAGTGGTAGGAGAGTAACTGCGTTGATTTGGTTACATTTGCTTTATATCCTGAGAGGCTTCCATACTCTTCCAATAGGTGCATCAGGTGTGGGACTGAGGTGTCTTGTTGGGTGACGGTAAGCATAATGTTATCTGCGAAGGCCATCACCTTATGTTCCTCCCCCATGTGTATGCCCTTCATTTGTATGTGTGTTGCTGGATGGCCTGGAGCAGTGGCTCCAAAATGATGATGAAGAGCAGGGGTGAGAGGGGGCAGCATTACCTTATGCCTCTTCCTAGGGGGAAAGCCTTGGAGGTGTTCCCATTGGTAAGGATACTTGCCTGAGCTCTGGCATATAGCACTGAGACCCAGTTTCGCATGGCTGGTCCAAAGCCAAAGGTTTCTAGCGTATGAAATAGAAGATTCCATTCCACCTGGTCAAAGGCCTTCTCTGTGTCTAGGGATAGTAATGCTATTGGTTTGTTTGTGTGAGTGGCCCTCCAGATCAGATTTGTAATACACCATGTGGTGTCTGATCCCAGTCTACCTGGCTCAAAGCCTACCTGGTCTGCATCCACTAGTTGGGCTACAGCCTTTTTTATTTTGGCTGACAGCATCTTTAAAAAAATGTAACAGTCCGCTGGGATGAGGGAGATTGGCCTATAACTGCTATATTGTTGAGGATGTTTCCCCAGTATCAGGAGGAGTGTTATTTGGGCTGTTCGCAAAGGTGGAGGTAACCTCCCTACTTCGCAAGCCTTTTTTAGTGTTTCCATCAGAGGTAGGAGGAGAACATCACGGAACGTCTGATAGAATTCGGCTGGGAAGTCATCCATGCCAGGGGCCTTGCCTTTTGGCATGGATTTTAGAGCATCTGCTAATTCCTTCTCTGAGAAAGGTGCATCCAGCCATTCCCTTTGCTTCTGTGTCAGCGGGTCTTTAGGTGCAAGTTCTTTGTGAAATTGCACATTGCATCTCTGGAGGGCATGAACTCTTGGATGTACAGAAGCTTGTAGTATTTGCAGAAGGTGTTGTTAATTTCATCCTTCTTTGATGTAAGTTCTCCTGTGGGGGGTTTAAATGTAATAATTATTTTTTTCTGCTCCCTTTTCTTTAGCTAATAAGCCAGGAGTCTACCTGGTTTGTCTCCTGCTTCCCAGATAGCTTGTCTGGTCCGGAAGAGGATGAATTTGACCTTCTAGTGCAAGTGCAGGTTAATCTTATATTTCTCCCCTACTATTTGTGCCAGAAGCTGCTAGTTTCCATGTATTTCTGTTCTAGGTCTTTTAACTGGTTCTCTTGCTGCCGGAGGTCTTTCTCTTTTGCTCTTTTTATCTTGGCAGAGTGCACTATGTGTCTGCCTCATAAGTAGGCTTTGAGGGCATCCCAACTTGTTGCTAGAAACATGTCTGTTGGGTTATCGATCAACAGGAATTCCTTTATGTCTTTATGGAGTTGCCTACAAAATTCAATGTCTCTCAGTATGGTGGTGTTGAGCCTCCATGGCCTTCTGCCAGGCCATGTTGCTTCTGGTAGAAGCAATTGAAAGGTGATGGGGCTATGGTTTGAAATGACCATAGCTTCTATCGTGGCCGAAATTATATCATTCACCCAAGCAGCCAGGGTGAGCCTGAGGTCTATGCTGAAGTAAGATTTGTGTGGTATGGAAAAAGAAAGTATAATCCTTTCCCCTGGGGTGTGTTAGTCTCCACATGTCTAGAGTTCCGGTTTCTCATAAGGCGTCCCTACTGGCAGTTTACTGGCTGTTGGAGGTCTGTCCTTGTCTAGAAAGGTGTCTGATACCACATTCATGTCCTCCCTCAGTCAGGCGTGCCCTGCCCCACCTCATGTAGTCATTCAGTGAGTTCCTTGAAGAATGTGGGGGGTGGGATGATTTGGGCCATAAATGCAGCACAGGGTAAGTTGCACCCTGCAAAGAGATCCCACAACTATTAAGTACCTTCTTTCCTTGTCCCTCTTTATCACTGTAGGCTGGAAGGGGGTATTCTTATGAATCAGTATAGCTACTCCCTGCTTTTTCTTAGTGAAGGAGTTGCTGAAAACCTGTCCCACCCCTCTCTTTTTAGGGTGGTGGGCAGCACTGTTGGGATCAGATTGTAGATCTAAAATGGCCGATCATGGAACTCCCTTTTTGGACATTTGGAAGTATTCCTCCACAGCTGCAAAATAGTTCATTCCCCCTCTTATTTTTTGCTATTTTCTGCTCTATGTTAAAGGCATCTGAAGGGAGGGAGATGCTACTGTATTGTACCTCAGAACTTCTCAGGATATTAACAAAAAAACCTTTTTAAACTGCTGTCTCTATCATCTGTCCAGCTAAGTCTAATAGATTTATTCTATTTCTTTCAGCATCCTAGGGGTTAACTCATTATATGTTGTCTAGAATTTACTGAACTTCTGAAAGTCAGACTACAGTGTCAGATTACAGACAGTGCAGTTTGCAGCCTGCATTAGCTATGTCATTCCTAAGGCACACACACACACACACACACACACACACACAGAGCAGCATGTACTCTGACTAAATAAATTCAAGAGGACTGAATAAGCAGCATGCCATTACTGAACCTCTGAAAGTCAGACTACAATGTCAGATTACAAACAGTGCAGTTTGCAGCCTATGACAGCTATCTCATTCCTATGGGCACACACACACACACACACACACACACACACACACACACACACACACAGCAGCAGCAGCATGTACTCTGACTAAATAAATTCAAGAGGACTGAATTAGCAGCATGTCAGTTTTTGATGATTGTGACTAAACAGCACTATGACCTAGAGCTATCCACTACTGTGTTTAAAACAGCAGTAAAGCAGGAGTTATGTTTCAGATGTTTATGTAATCAGTGAATTCTCCATGCCACACCTCCATATGATATCTTTATATAAGTTGATGTAAATTGTCTGTGATTTTTATATTGTGTCAGGTGTTTTCTTAAATTTGTGTTATATGTATAAGTTGAATGTGAATGTTATGTATTGAATGTCCACGATTATTGTAATTTATGTTACTTGCACTTTTGTACATACAGGTACGCCTTGTAAATAGGGATTTTTTGAACCCTAATGGCTGTATTACAGTCTAAATAAAATTTTACAATACAATACGACACCAACAAGAAAATAAATTTGATCATTTGGTAGCTCTTCACAGCCCTGTTTGCTCTTGTTTAGATCTTGTTTAGTTTAGCCGCCACGGGTTTCATCGGGTGTGTTTCTTGGAGGAAGGCCACCTGGGTACCCAGCCTTTTGAGATGGTCTATTTATTTTTTCACCGGTGAGTTTAGTCCTTTGATATTCCAGGAGGTGAATTTTAGGGGTCCACTAACCATAGCCTGTTGTGAGCCAGATCATTGGGTTTAGCGGTGGTACTGTGGGTGTGTTGGGTGTCCTGGTGTTTTTTTTCACTCTTCCTGTGGGGATGTTTCATGGTGCAGATACTTGACTGTGTTCATTTCATGTATACTAAAATGCTTTCTATGTACTGTATACGTAGATTTTTCTGTGGCTGTTGTAATATACATTTCCATACATACATGTGGTTCTTAAATCTAATACTAACAGCTGGTAGCATTTGTATTTCTGTATTCTTAGATATTGGGTTCTTCTTTTTCTGAGCCTCCAGGTGTCATGGGGCGGAGGATGGGTCACCTGATTCCGCCTTACCGGAGACTCTGCGCTCATGTTTGTAGCTGCTGAGTTACCTTTGCTAGTCATCATTCTATGCCATTATTTGTCATCCTCTTAACATCTTATCAGTTTGTTTGCAGCTCAAGTTTTAGTATGATCCCTGAGATACATGCGATTGTCATAAAGTAATTGCACACTCCACTGGTCTGCTGCTGGCTTGCTTTCTACACCTTTCCTGCCCTTCCCCTTCCTCCTCCCTTGCTATTTTTTTATGGCCTCCTGAGTCTGATTGATGGGGTTACCTGGGAGTTGGGAGTTATCCGGGTTGTCTGTGTGTGAGGCTCCTATCTGTCCCAATAGTAGTGCAGGGAGGTCAACTTGATTTGGCCCTGGTACTACCGCTGGGTAATTTCAGTGTGGTTGCCAGTTTTCTTCAACAAATGTGCTTGGGGTCTCTGTGTACTGTTGTTTTCCCAGGGTGGTTTTGGACATATAACGTGTCTGCTCTACCTACACTGGTGGTGGTGCAGAGATCTCAGTTGTCCTGTGTTGCTGGGGGGTAGGGTGGGGGGTTGGTTGGGTTAGGTGCTGATGTGCCAGCTCAGAACGGTAATCTGATACCTTGCTGTTAGCTGACTCTATCCCACTGGCTGTTATGGTCCATCATTTGTTGTTGGCTGTGGGAGTTCTTAACTGCTAACTCCCTTGCTCAGATATCCCCCTGAGTCCCTAGTGTCTGATGCTGTACCGTGTTCCAACCCGCCATGGCTCTTCTCTGAACTGGCGCATCCCTCTCGGCTTGTTTGCCTAGTCATGGTATAGTCAGTCCTGTTTTGTCCTTTCTGCCTACAAGAGTGGCTCAGTGGCCATCTTCATGAGGTTCATTGCTGAAGTCTGGTGTAACTCTTGCATGCATGGCAGTGGGGGTGAATCCCCAGTCCCTCTCATGAGTGCTAGGTTTATGACACAGTTGAATAGGTACTGCGTGCAGTGCTTGTTGGGCACGTTGGGGGGCTAAAAGATAGAGAAAGGGAAAGGAGGAGAGTAAGGGGAAAGTACCCTCTCCTTTGAGGTCTTCCCCTGGATGGTGGATACATCTGGGTGGTTTGGTACAGTTTGTTATCTCTGTTTGTTCCTGGGTGGGTGGGGTTGGGGGTTGGAACTGATCACCTTTTACTTGTTGTTTAAAGCTGGAGACAGGGATGCGGTCGGCTCGGGGAGGTGAACTCACTCCTTATCTCTTGACTTTTCCTTTTCTCCTAGGGCACCCTCTTCCATTTTGTCTGTCTCACTTACAGACCCCCCTTGCTTGTTCGCCCCTCCCATATGGACTAGTGTCCCTCTAACCCCAATATCTAATGTTGGGAGATGTAGGGGTTCCAATGCAGCTAGTGTGTCTTTGTTGGTGGGTTGGCCAATTCAGGGGTTGCTGGACACACTTTTGCTGTAGTCTATCTCATTCACTCCCATTCAGCCCTCCTCCTTAGGGTTCACCCAGTGCCCTCCCTGATGCATTCTCCTGGCCGAAGCCCTTCAAAAGGCTCCTGTGCTATAACCCAGCCCGCTTGAGCTTTAATATCGGTACTAGAGTTAGTACTGAATAAATTTCCCCTGGAAGTTCTCCTGCTTGTTAATTAAATATTAAGGGAGTAATTTGCACACTCACCTTCTATGTTGGCTTTGGCTGGGAGGACCCACCTGGGTCACAGCTTGCATGGAATCCCATCCCTTCTGTCCAGTGTGTGTGTGGGTGGGTGGGGTCCCATGTACTGGTGTATATTTGGTCGAACAAGACAGGGTATTCTTTCTCTGAAGAGGGGGCCTGTACAAAGGGAACCTGTATAGAGAGGAGAAAGGAAAGGGGTTTAGTCCTGATATGCTGGAAGTCTGTGATGGTTTCTATTCTTTGCTGCTGGTTGGCTGGTAGGGAGGCAGCAGTTAGTCCTGTGGAATCTCCTGCCATTGTTTTGGCTTGCCTTTTGGGCTTGTGTTTGACCCTCCTTCTTGGTGAGATATGTTCATCTCGTTAATGCCTGTAATATCCTCTGCCCACAATGAACTGGTCTGTTGGTGGTGATTGTCTTCAGGTCGTGATGCTGCTGCTGTGGGGGCTTTGCAGTGCCTGGGGTGTACTTGTCCTTCCCATTTGTGACCTGTTCTTTTGGAATACAGCTCTCCTACTGAGTCTTGGGAAAGACAACCGTCTCCTATGCTGCAGTCTCGGCAGTGGAGCACTGCTGCCCATGTCTTCTGTCATTCATTCCCCAAAGGCACTTGCTCCTGATTGTCTGCCATTCCATGTCTGCCTGGTCTTTTGCCTCTTGGTATGGGGTCTAAGAGTTGTGCTTTCCCTGGGTATTTCTTTGGCTTTGTCTCCTGTGGGGTTCATTCTGCATTTTGTTTAGGGAGCCTACAGTCACTTGTTTGTCTGGGCATTGCCTGTTTATATAGCATGCCACCTCATCTGGTGTTTCAAACAAGTTTGTCACTCCATTCCTGGTAATTTTCAATTTTGATGGGTACTGCAGCTGATAGGGACTCCCAAATTCTTGAAGGGCTTTCCTTATTCGTGTATATGCCCCTCTTTTGGTTGCCAATTCCTTGGAATAGTCATTAAAAATCATGATAAACTATCCCTCCCAGACCAGATGTCCTTTTTCCCTGGCTAGTGAGAGTATCCTTTCTTTTTCTGGGAGTCTGAATATGTTTACCAAGAAGGGTCTGGGATGGTCATCTTGTTTTGGCAAAGGTGCTTGGGTCAGGTGTGCATGCTCTCTCTCCAGCTGCAGGGCCCTTTTGAAATTCAGCAGTTGGGGAAGTACTTTTTGCAAGAATTCAACTGGGTTTTTATTTTCAACTTCTTTCGGGAATCCAAGGATTTTTAAATTGTTTCTTCTGCTTTTGTTTTCTGTATCTTCTGCTCGTTTCCACAGGAGTTCCATTTTTTCTCTCCGGGTCCTGTATTCGCACCTCTTGTCGTGAATCCTTATCATCCATAAATGGGAGGTATGTGTCTGCCTCCCTTTGCCTGTGCTCCAGCAACTGGACTCTGTCCTGCAGATCACTGATAGACAGTTTAAAGGAAGTGATTTCTTGCAGTGCTTGGTGGAGAAGTGTTTTAATCTCCTGTCCTTCTTTTGCTGACATCAGGGGTTCTTGGGCTGCTGCAGTGACCATCTTGGCCATCCAGTTGCCACAAAGGAATTTATCAGATTTTTTTGTTTTATTTAGGTTATCCCACTTGTTTTTCACAGCATCCGCTGGATATCTGTGCAGAATTTGTATGGCTGTCAGGATCTGCTTTAATAAATTGATGTTCCCAATGACGATCATGGATGTTACCTGGTTTGTTTAGTTTGGCTAGTGGAGTTGAGTTCTAAGTGGCCATCCTCATCCAGTGCTTGCACATGCACCCTATTGCCCACTTCCTGCTGTTTGGTCCCTTCCTGCCTACCCTTCTATTGGTTAATACTTTATCACCCTACCCTAGATGGTTCATTCTTGTTTTCTCCTTTTTCTCCTGCTTTCCTATTACTGTACTCACTTTGGTATATCACCCCCTGTACCCCTTAGCTACCTTACTAGTCAACTTTCTCCCTTTCCCCCCTTTCCTGAAGAGCTTCTGTATCCCTACCCAGCATAAGGTGTTTTTCCTATTCCCAACAACAGGAACAAACTACTTGTTACTTCCCTGCAGTTACTACTTACCCTTCCTCCTATAACTTCCTAAACTTGCAACACCAAGCTAACAGGTACTGTACCTTACCTTACCATACTGGCAGAGCCCCCTGTGTGCCTGCTGTCACCTGTGGAAATACCAATCTCTTCACCTGTTCCTCCACTCCTGCACTGTTACACTCATGCACTGGGACATGAGTGTGATGGGACACACTGGGAGGGAGTCTTTCCATGGTGCTCTTGTAAGAAGACCAAGGAGGTCTAAATGCAAGCAACTGCTTCTCTTCTGCCTAAGTCACACACCCCAATTAACAGCTATCCCCCTAGTTAGAAATGTTCTAGCAGAAAATTTTCTAGCTGCTTCACTCAGCTGCCTCTTTGCTCTGACAGCAAGAGCAAACTCCTTGCTTGGAGAGAAAGAGCCAACTACAGGGAAATTTAAATGCAAACAATTTACTTCATTTCTGCCTAAGCCACACCCCACAATTAACAGCTATCTTCCCCCAGCTAACTGCAAGGATGATTCTCAGTTACCTTCCCCCAACTTAAACCAGCACACTACAAACTACTGTGTTTTTTATACCCTGACTGACGGTCCTAATTTACCTAACAGACCCTACACTTCTAATAAAGTATCTTTCTACTTATGTCCCAGTTAGAAATGTTCTAGCTGTCTCAGTCACCTGCCACCTTGCTCTGATAGAAAGAACAAACTCCTTGCTCTGAAAGCAAGTGTTAACTACAGAGAAGTCTAAATGTGAACAACTGCTTCACTTCTGCCTAAGGCACACCCCCAATTAACAGCTATCCTCGTCCAGCTAGTTGCAAGGATGATTGTCAGCTGCCTTCCCCCAGCTCTGACCAGCCCACACCTCCAGTAACTACTGTGTTTATAATACCCTGACTGAAGGTCTTAATTTACCTAGCAGACCCTACACTTCTAATAAAGTATCTGTCTACTTACCCACTAGTTAGAAATGTTCCAGTACAAATAGTCTAACTGCCCATACCACTCAGCTGTCCCTGATTTTCAGGGATGTCCCTGATTTTGCCTCAGAAATTTCTTCTGTCCCTCCTAAATTTGGCATTTCTGTCACTGAAGAGTATGGATTTGAGTCATAAAATCATGCCAGCCACTGGTGCTACAGTCTAGTTCTCATTAAGAAAATGCTATTCACACTAAGAAGCATGTTGTACACAGGTTCTGGAACTACTATTACTATTTTTTCAGATGTGTCCCTGATTTTGATCATTTGTCCCTGATCATTTTAAGCCTTGTCCCTGATTTGGGATGAGGGAGGTTGAGAAGTATGTAACTGCCTCAGTCATCTGCCTCCTTGCTCTGACAGCAAAAGCAAACTACTTGCTCAGAGAGCTACAGTATTGGCCCAGAAACTGATGTTTTGCTTAGGATCCAGTTATGTTGTAATTCAAACTCCATCATTCTTTTCAATGTTAGATTTTCTTTTCTTTTTTATTTTATTATGGTATTTCTGCACAGTGCCCTGAGACGCTTGCATTACAGTAGTTTTGCTTTAACATTTTAGTTGTTTTGTTCATTGTTTTGGCTCCCTTTTTGAGGGAATTAGTCCTGGATAGGTTGGCTGAGGTGAACACAATCAAGGGCTTGAAGGAAAGGTGGGTAGTAATTAGAGGGACTATTCTTGTGGCAACAAAGTCATGCTTGAGCATGGTCAGCAAGAGAAACATGCCCAAAAGGTCAGTTTGGTTCTTTTAGAAGGTCATGGAGGCTATAAGGACCAAGACAAGGGCTTTAATCAAATACAGAGAGAAGCAGGTGGATGATGAGAATACCAAGTAAAATTAAGGGAAGCCAAGAGGGCAGGCAGTGATGCAAAATCAGACACGGAGCTGTGTACTGCAGAGAGGGTTGAGGTGGGGGAAACAGTTTTTCAGATATTTTAGGGAAAAAAGAAAGATGGGAGGAGGAATTGTTAGGCTGGTAGAGGGAGCACTATAATAGAGGAGGATATGCAGAAGGCAGTCATACTTAATGACAACTTCTGTTTAGTTTTCACAGTGAGGACAGTAGACCTTTGCTGGAAAGTGACATAAAAGCTGCTAAAAGGGGGATTTCAGAAATGAGGCAGATGGAATTTGCAAGTAAAAGGGTCAAAAAGGGCATCCAGCCCTGAAGATAGAAGGACCCTAGGGTGCATTTGATGGTGCTAAGGAAACTGGCTGAACCCCTGAAAGGGCTATTTAATAGCTCAATTCAGTCACGTGGGGAGTTCTGAAAGACTGGAGGATAGCAGATGTAGTTTTGCTACATAAGGGTGGGGATAATGAGTAACTGAGTAACTACAGGCCTGCCAGTCTCACTTTTGTTGTGGGTAAAGTGATGGAGATACTAGTCAAAGAGGACCTTCTGGACTACCTGGAGAGGAATGTGCTCCAGGGTAGTAAATAGCACTGGTTCATGGCAGGGAGGTCTGTCAGACCAATCTAATAGCATTCTTTGACTGGGTAACTAGGGCAGTAGATAAGGGACAAGCAGCAGTTTTACTCTACTTTGACTTTGGCAAGGCATTTGACTTGGCGCCACACAGAAGGTTGCTAAAGAAGCTACAAGATTTAGGTGTGGCGAAGGACATAGTTAGATGGGTGGGTAGTTGGTTAGAGGGGAGACAGCAAACTGTAGTTGTAAACTGAATCAAATCTAGTTAGACAGAGGTCAGTAGTGGGGTGACACAGTGTTCAGTCCTTTTCAATATCAGTGTCATGAGAACAGGAATTCAGGGCAAGATGTGTCTCTTCACAGATGACACAATTTTCTGTGTAGGGTAGCGAGCATGGAGGGGGTAAGGAACTTGCAGAGGAACCTACAAAGGTTGAAGAGGTGGTCCAGTGTTTGACAGTTGAAATTTAAAATGAACTCCAAAAATTGCAAAGGGATTCACATAGAGAACAACAGTGATGAATATATTGAAAAGTGACCACTGTATCACTTGTTGCGTTAGAAAGATTCACCTCCCCCAAACATCTCCTAAATATATGATGTTCAACTCTCTGTGCTACATCGATGTAGCTGCCCTTTCACATGATCTTGTCTGCACTTAATGAACCCCTGTCTTCACAGCCCCTGACGTAAATTCCACCCTCCATCACTTTGTAACAACTCTCGCTCAGGTCTGGGATATTCATGCCTCTATGGTAAGTACCAGAGTTAGGAGGCATCACTGTCCCTGGATTTCATAGAAACAAGGAAACATAGATAAGGCAGATAAGGACTGCTAGACCATCCAGTCTGCCCATTTTCCCTAGCTACTGCAGAAGCCACAGACCCAACTTGATCTCCAGCTTTACCTTGTTCTTCCTATCACTAGAGGTCCTCTATGCCTGTCCCTTGCAGTTTTGAATTCCCCCCACTGTGTTTGCCTCCACCACCTCTGCTGGGAGTATATTCCATGCAGCCACCACCTTTTTCATGAAGAAATACTTCCTCACATTACTCCCTACCAACCTGATGTCATGCCCCCCCCTTGTTCCTGAACATCTTTTTTTCTCAAAGATGCTACCCTACCCTATTTATGCCCTTTAGATATTTCTGACTTTCTATCATAACTCCCCTGTCTCTCCTCTCCTCTCCTCTCCTCTCCTCTCCTCTCTTCTCCTCTCCTCCAGAGTATACATATCGAGGTCTCTCAGTCTCTCCTCATATGACTTTTGGTGCAGACCATGCACCATTTTTTTTGCCCTTCTTTGAACTGCCTCCACCCTGTCTATGTCCTTACAGAGATACAGCCTCCAGAACTGGACACATTACTCCAAATGAGGCCTCACCAATGATCTGTACAGTGGCATCACCACCTCTTTTCTTCTGCTGGTGATACCTCTCCCTATGTACTCCAGCATAACTTCAGCACAACTTCTTGCCCTGTGCAAATCCCATGACCAGGCTTGGTCTTGATTTAAATCTTCTAACTCTCCTCTGGATCGGCGGGTGTACAATTTTAAAAGGCACTTGAAAGAGAACTCCTCATCTCCTGCCTCATTCTGGAAAGTGGACCATTCCCTAATCAACCCTCCAGCCCATTCCCCTCTCCAGCCCCGAAACTAAATGACACAGCCACCTCTGACCCACCTTCTGTAGCTGAAAGGTTTAACAAGTTCTTTACTACCTGTGCCCTCCCCTCCATCGTTGTCTACCCCCCCAACTTCACTCAACGGATACCACTTTCCACCAGTTTCCCCAGTTGAGGTCCTCCATGCCCTAATATCCCTCAACCCAAACAAATCTAGCTCAGATGGTATCCACCCAAAACTTCTCTGCCTATCAGCACCTGCAATCGCCGCTCCCTTAGCACACATTCTAAATCTCTCCTTTTCCTCCCGCACAGTGCCCAAAGCATGGAAGTTTGCAAAAGTACTGCCCCTCCATAAAGGGGGAGATCCCTCAATCCCTTGTAACTTCAGACCCATTTCCACTCTCCCTGCCCTTGCCAAATTGCAGGAATCCCTTGCACATGCCAGGTTGTCCAAATTCCTATCCTCCTCTGGATGTCTTTCCCCATTCCAATCTGGGTTTAGAAGACATCACTCTACCATAACATCCCTTCTTTGGGTCACCAACCATATTTTATCTGCCATGGACCAGGGCCACATAACAGCTGTGATCTTTGTGGACCTGGCAAAATCATTTGACTCCATCTCCCACCCCCTCCTGCTCAACAAGCAGTACTCCATTAGACTGGCCCCTCCTGCAGTGGAATGGTTCTTCTCATATCTCTTCAAAAAGCAACAAACAGTGCAGGTAAGAAACACTATATCCCTTCCACTCCCTATCCAAGTCAGGGTCTCTCAAGGGTTCATCTTTTTTTTTTCAGTATTCGTAAATGACTTTCCTACTGTGTGCTCCAAATTCCTCATCCACATGTATGCAGATGACGCCATCTTATTTGCATCAGGGCCCTCCATATCTGATGTCCATGCCCCACTCCAGCAAGACCTTACTAAAGTCCTCTTATGGTTCCAAGACAACCAACTAAAAGTTAATACAAAAAAGACTGTCACAGTGATTTTGACACCACTCAAGAATTAGCCAGAACCACGTCCCCCTGGTGTTTACGACTTTAGATGGCACCCTCCCTAGATTATGTCTCAGAATTTAAATATCTCTGGGTCTGGTGAAATAACCACCTAGACTACTCTGTCCACATCGACTCAATCTACTCCAAACTTTGACCTAAACTGGACCTACTGTACTGAAACAAAGATTGCCTCTCCCTTCCTATTCGTCGTGAACTAGTCCAAAAATGATTATACCAATATTTCACTATGCCAATGTCATCTACAGAACTGCTCCCGCTTCCTCACTCTCCAAGTTAGACACATTCCTGAACACATTCTATGACGTTTTGCTACCAATGCCTCCCGTTGTGCTCACCATTGCAGTCTCCTCTCCTCTCCTCCACCCCCCAATTTCCCACAAGTGATATACTCATTCCCTAACCCTGATTGTTAAATTTTGGTTCAGACTCCTTCCCCATACCCCTCCTCCAAGCTGTCCTCAGCTCCCCCGTCCTCCTATGCCTTACATACCAGGGACTGTCGCTCCTTCTCCCTCCCCCATCTCCGCACTTCTACCGGGCAGTCTGCCTTCTCTTACAGGCTCCCTTCCCTCTGAAAACTCCTCCCCTTGCAACTCTGCAACTCCTCTTCTCTCATGTCCTTCAAACATCAGATCAGACTCCTCCCCCTTGCCACTGTATTTCTGCTTCCTCTCCTTTAACCCCTTGCCCTTTGCCTTAACACCTTGCCATATAATATTCCTTATTGTATTGTTCCCCCAGGTTGCACCTGAAAATGAACTTTTTCTCAACTTGCCTATCCCAGGAAGGAAGGAAGGAAGGAATACTGGATGGGAGGGATTAAGATGGGCACTACTTCTGAGAAAAGGAACCTGGGATTTATCATAAGTGATTCCCTTAAACAATTTAGCCAATGTAACAAGGCCTACAGCAAGGCAACCAGAATGTTGGGGTATATTTCAAGGGGGTTTGAATGCAGATTTAAATAAAGATTGATTGACTGATTGATTAGGAGAATGGAGGGTATAACTACCTCTCTGTAGATCATTTATGAAGCCACGCCTGGAGTACTGTTCCCAGTTCTAGAGTCCTCACTTAAGGAAAGACAAAAACAGGCTGGAAATGGTACAGTGTAGAGTAACCAAAATGATTAATGCCTTCAGGACAGATCCTATGAGGCTTAGGGCACCTAACACATACTCACTGGAGGTCAGAAGGAAGAGGGGCAACATGATAGAGAACTTCAGGTTCTTGAAAAGAATGAGCATGGTAAATTGCGAGGAACTATTGAACAGGAGTAGTGAATTATAACAAAGGGGCATGAATGGAACCTGGTGGAAGGGAGAGTCAGGATGAGCATGAGGAAAGTGGACTTCTTGAACAAGTACTTTTGATCAGTGTTCACAGAGGAAGGGAAAGGAGAGGGACCACAGATAAGGGCCAGGAGCATTGAAGGAAGGGAGGTAGACACTAGTCCATTTACAGAGGAGAGGTTCTCTGAGGGAACTTGCAAATCTGAAAGTAGACAAGGAAATGGGGCCAGAAGGGGTGCATTCTAGGATACTGTGGGAGCACAGGGAGGTGCTGGCTACACCTCTGGCAGCCCTGTTCAACTACTCACGGGAGATGGGAGTGGTTCCAGAGGACTGGAGGAGGAAAGATGTAGTCCCACTTCACAAAAGTGGAAGCAAAGAGGAGCTGGCAACTACAAGCCAGTCATCCTGACTTTGGTGAGGAAACCAATGGAATCACTACTAAAGGAAAGGATTGAGAAATATTTTGAATCCAGTATCCTTCAGGATTCGAGGCAGCATGGATTCACTGAGGGGGGTGGGTATCATGTCAAACAAATCTGCTAGATTTCTTTGACTGGGTGACCAAGGAATTGGATCAAGGTGGAACGGTGGATGTGGCCTACCTAGATTTCAGTATGGCATTTGACACCGACCCACATAGGAGACTTGTAAGCAAGCTGGGAAGCCTAGGAGTGGGTCCTAAGGTGGTAAACTAGGTAAGAAATTGGTTGGGGGGCAGGAGACAGAGGGTGGTGGTAAACAGAGTTCACTCCAAGGAAGGGAGGGTGACAAGCAGGGTGCCACAGGGATTAGTACTGGGACCAGTCCTCTTTAATGTCTTTATTAGCGACATTGCAGAGGGGCTAGAAGGGAAGGGAAGGTAAGCTTCTTTGCAGATGACACTAAAATCTGTAATAGGGTAGACACACTGTGTGTGTGCACGCGCGCGTGTGTGTGTGTGTATAAAAAATGAATAGTGATCTAGGAAAGTTAGTGGAGTGGCCAAGGGTGTGGCAGCTACTGTAGGTTTCAATGCGAAGACGTCCAAAATCATGCAGTTGGGGCACAGAAACCCAGGGGCAGAGTTCAAAATGGAGGGGGTAGTATTAACTACCTCCAAACAGGAAACAGACCTGGGGGTAATCATATCTGATGACCTAAAGGTGGCCAGACAGTGTGACAAGGCAGTGGAGAGAGCAAGTGGGATGCTAGGGTGCATAGCGAGGGGTATCATCAGCAGAAAGAGAGACATGGTGTTACCGCTGTATAGATCACTGGTGAGACCTCACCTAGAGTACTGTGTCCAGTTCTGGAGACCACATCTCCAGAAGGACAGAGAAAGAGTGGAGGTGGTCCAGAGGAGGGCAATTAAAATGGTGCAGGGTCTGCATTAAAAACCTTATGAGGAGAGAGACTAAAGGACCTCAATATGTACACCTTAGAGTAAAGGAGGGAAAGAGAGGATATGATAGAAACATTAGAATACCTCACAGGTATAAATAAAGTTCAAGAGTGAAGCATTTTTCAGAGAAAAAAGATGCTCAACAACAAGTGGACATTCTATGAAGCTGGAAGGGGGAGACTCAGGAGAGATGTGAGGAAGTACTTCTTCTTACAAAGAGTGGAGGGTGCCTGGAACAGTCTCCCAGTAGAGGTGGTGGGGGCAAAAACAGTAACAGGCTTCAAGAATGCATGGAACAGGCATAAGGGAACCTTAGAGGTGTGGGGGGGGGGGTAAAGCCAGAGATGAAGCAGAGTCTGCAGTGCTATAGTAGGTAGGGGAAAACAGACAGACTGTGTGGGCCAAGCAGTCCTTATCTGCCATCAATATCTAGGTTTCTATATTTCCATAAGGCAGTTCTATTTTTCAGAGAATGTGGTTGAGCCATGGAACAACCTGCTGGCGGAGGTGGGGGCGATAAAACCATCAGTGGCTTCAAACGTGGTTGGGACAGAGTTAAAGCTTAATAGTGTCCCAAGGGGTAGCAATAAAGGGAAAAGGGAAATTATTTAACCAGGAAAGGCACTCTAAGCTGGAGTTTGTTTCCAGGTGCGACATGGGAGCACAAGGAAATTAAGTGACATGCTCAGGGCCACACAGTATGCAAGTGGGGGCTGATGGGATTCAAACCCAGGTCTCCAGTTTTGCAGCTCTGTGCCCTTAACCACTACTCTATACTGCCTCCTTTACCAAGGAAACATGGAGGGGGTAGCATGAGCAAAAAGCCCATACAGAGTATTTTTTTTCACTCTGTCTGGCAAAAGTCAACTTTTGAAATGTGTTTTTGTTGTTGTTTGTTTAAATCTGATGGTACACTTATGCTGCCACTTCTGATATGCTCAGGATGGAGGGATGTACTCCTGGCAATGAAACAAAGAAACATAGAAAGTGACTGCAGTAAAATGTCCAGTGGCCCATCCAGTCTGCCACCTGACCTAGCTCCTAGCGGCCATCTTTCCTCATACTTCTGCCCCTTCCCTCTTACAGTGGCTACGTATCTGTCCCACCCTACCCTGAATCCCCCCACTGTTTTATCCTGCATCAACTTCTCCTCCGGCAGTCTATTCCAATGTTAACAATGCTTTAATTCATATGCTTACCTGTTTGTTATGGCAAATAGTACAGAAAACAAAAGATGGGATGGTACTTGGCCCATCCCTCCTACCCTTGCCAGATGGTTTTGTGGGTTTTTTGTGTTTGTTTATTTTAGGCTGAAAGTTCAGTCTGAGCATTCTGTCAAAATGGTCAGACTCAAGGTGTTTGCAGTAGTCTGCTGGGCTCAAACACAAAGATAAATAATGAAATATTGTAAACTATGGTTCTATGGTTCACTTAAAAAAACAAAAACAAAAAAAACAATCCTATCTTACCAGTGGCTCATTCTCCAGTTTTTCCTTCAAGGGGAACATTACATGAGGGCCCTCTCTGCAACTTTCCCTCACCCTATGACAGTGCAGCGACATTCACAGCCTCCTCATCAGTGTCATGATGACAGTGGAAAGAATACTGCCAGATCCAATTGAGTAACACAGAGACCCAGGTGGGTGACCACTCAGCAGAGGAACAGCAAGCACAGTCCGGACTCATCTTACAGCAGTATATGGCGTGATATGAGCAGTGGTTTACTGTCTTTTTCTAGTATCCAAACAAGTCTGCCTCTGCGCTTACCGATGCAAGAAAGCAGTCCTACAGGGTGGTACATTCACTGCACAATAACAGCAAGAATAAACAACTCTCACACACACTATGAAGGAAGCCATCTATGCTTGGTGCTTATTTTGCACTGAGTTTATTTTATCTTTAGCCGCAAAAGTGAAAAGTAACAGCATTTGTTAGCAGATAAAGGCAGTGTAAAAATGGGAAATTGCCAGCTGGGTGCAACTAGAGATATGCAAAGCTGGCTAACTTTGCTTTGCAAAGAGCTTTGTGGAGATTGTCTGCTGCGATGTTTCTGACTACTCAGTTTGGTTTAAGTTCCACAAAATTGCAGAACTGGTAACCCTGCAGGTGAAGTTACCATGCCAAACTTCACAGAGGATCACATTATAGCAAGGGCCATAGTTCGGATTGTAGTCTTCTTGTCCCATGTTACTCCTTGCATCCTGTCAGTCCTTGTTAGAGGGTCTTGGAGGAAGGATTAGCTCCTGAGAGAAAGCTTATTTTCAAGTCTTAAGCTCAGTGTTTTTCTTCATAAAACAGCGCTCAGCAAACACTGATTTTTTGTAAGCATCTATAGAATCTGTAGATTGCTTTTTGCCCTGAAAAGTCATTTTTGGGGGCTATTTTTGTCTTATTTTTGGCACTCTAGCTCAGCTCTGTGTCTGTGCTGCTGTGCTTTCTGTACCTAGTGGTTTCAGCCAGTGGGTAAGGGGTGGTTGCTTAGTTTGTCACCGTTGCTCATAAGAAGAAATGGCAGATTTTTAGGGCTGTGCAAGGACCGAGTTATATTTCCTGAATACCATGAATAGTAGGGCTCTCAGATATTCGGGATCTCTTCTGAACAGGGGACTATTTGTATTTAGGCAATACTATTCATTAAAAAAAAGGAAAAAGAAACAGCCACCTCCCCTCCTCCCCAGCTCAAATCCAGTTAAATATAACCCACCGTCCCTCCACCTTCTTTGAAAGCACCCTTCTCCCACTCCCCAGCCCCCACAATATGTTTAATAAGAAGTAATATCCTACAATGGTTGACTGGCACAACCCACCCTCCTGCATGGCCAGCCACCATTTTTCTTAAAATGGGCTTGTTCACGGCAAGCAAAAAAATGTGATTTCCCCACAACCACCTTTTCATGCCTCTGTTCCCACCCTCCAATCCCCCTAAAACCCAATGGTAGTCAAAGGAGAAGGTGATCAGCACAATCCACCCTCCTCCATGGGCGACCACCTTCCCATTAATGAAAGAGCCTGTATAGTATTGTTCTGTATAGTAAAACCAGCTGATATGATCTCAGCTGGTTTTACTATGTAGAGCAAGCATGAACGCTTTCATTCATGAGAAGGCAACTGACTGTGGAGGAGGATGGGTTGTGCTGGTCACCCATCATGGGATATTACTACTTATTAAACATGTTGTGGGTGCTGGGGAGGGGGGAGAAGGGTGGGATGGGAAATTTCCCAGTATTTGCACTCGCAGCACCTGCGTAGTGCTCTAGTTAATTGCACCACTTCGGATCATTCTCCAATGTTCACACTAGGACTGGGTGAATACTGTTACTCACTTTGAAAATTTTGCTGTCAGAATGGGGAGAAACATGTTTTCTTTATAGAAAACGAGCACTAAAGATGGTGTACAACAACTGAGTCAGGTGGGTTGTTCCAGTCACCCGTCATGTTAGTGTCTTTTTTTTTATAGGCATGTCAAATATCAAATTGTGTGTACTGGGGAAGGGGCATGCAATTGGGATTCTAGCAGAGTGTGGGGGTTGCATATTTTAAAGGATTGGGCTAGTGAGAAGGGTGGTGAGCTGTTTCTTTTTTGGGGGGGCATGAATAGTGCATTATTCCTGGCATTCAGGAAATACAGTGCTAGTCATTGTTACTCACTGTAACAATATTATATTGCGCCTGTCTGTAAACTGTTATGAAAACTAATATAGCACCTGTCATATTGAGCACCTGCTTGTATATATGCAAATACTGTATATATACTTTTTGCAAAAAACTCTTTTAGTGCACCATTTAGGGTTGAACTTAATGTCACAAAAGTAGGGAAATGTGGCTTTTGGGTTTCCAATGCTAACACCCCCATCCAGCAGCAAAAGGAAAAACATTAGGGTTTTGGGTCTCTGGAGTCTTGGCAAATGTATATACTGTATGTGACTTTGAATGTTGCTAACAGGGTAGACGAGTCCGGCCAAGTGAATTCTGAAAATGATGTGATCTCTGCATGGTAGAAATTTACTGCTCGCGGCTAAGGTTGATGTAGTCTTTGCATGATGGAAATTTACTATGATAAACTTTGTAATATAATATAGTCTTTGCATGATGGAAATGTACTATGAAGTTTGTACCCGAGACAAGTGACCTTGGCAATTTTGAGGAAAGATGTGGTTAGTTTGTTTGTAGACTGTACAAGACCATTCAGCTATGAAGACACCTGTAGCTGTGCCTTGACAGTTTTTGAAAAGAATAAGCTCGGTTAGAGGAAAAAGAATATATATATATATATATATATATATATATATATATATATATATATATATATATTATTCTGGCGTGGCAGCTCCAGTGTACATAGGGTTGAATAAGTACTTTAATGTTAAACCTCAAATTTTGCACCTTAATAACTTTGCCACTGTACAACAGATTTGCCTGAAAGTTTGCTTGCATGGTCTGGTACCATAGATCTCTGGATCTGGCAAGTTGTGTTACAGTCGAATGTACGGTTGCGGAGCTACAGAATGCCAAAAAACGCACAAAAATTGACTTTTTGAGCATTTCTTTGCTCGTGCCCACGGCCCGCATGATTTGTCCGTTCGGTCTGAAATCTTCAGGGAAGATGCAATCTGGGTCACTGATGTGCCTTTCAAAGATTTGGTCTAAAAATATTAAACCGTTCAAAAGTTATTCAAAAAACAAATTTCCCATTATAGTAAATGGGGGAAAATATATGTGCATCACGAATGTTTCGCTAGTGCAATTTTACTTTTGCAAATGGCTCTATTACTGTAGTGCTTTGGCCATTTTATTTTCAGTTAGTGAAAGAGAAAAATGCCTGGTGTTTACATTTGAGACCCTCTAGGTAAACATTGACTGTTGGGTTTACCTAGTCGGATCCTGAGGATGCCAGCCCTATCCTTTTTTGGGGGTAAAACCCCCCAGAAATGCCATTTTAAACATCCGGGAAAAATACTTTCACAAATCACGAAAGAAAGGACTGAAATACTTTTGCAAATGTGAAAGTTTCGTCTTACATATTGCAAAACTTTATTGATTTGCGAAAGTATTTTTTTAAAAACTGCAAATCTTTGCCATCCTCCTGCAACAAAATGGTTATGTCTTTAGGGCTGAAATTTGCAGGGTGGCAAGCCGTGATTGCACAGATGTGCCTTTTGGTGATTTGGTGCCAAAACATTCAAGGGACACAAAGTTACAGCATTCCAAAGTTTGGAAAATTTCCCATAGGATAACATTGTGGCATCCATTACGCCTTTCGGCGCCCGTATCTCGAAAATGAAGCGAGATACAGAGTTTTCGCTACTAGCAGTTTAGTTCACCTCTGAACTAACCTACAGAAACAAGTTTGGAAATCATAGATGACACCTGCAGTGAAATTTTTTCCCTATTTGCTATGGTTACAGAGATATTGGCAAAAACATGTTCCAAGGGTTCCAATGGTACCTTTTCAGTATATTTCAGTGCCCGTATCTCAGAAACGATGTGAGATATGGATTTGGTCAATTGATATTGTGTGAAGTACTCACTGTCATGATTACACCAACACTGGAATTTTTTTCCTAGCTTCGATGGTTGCTGAGATATTAGCAAATTAGTGTTACAAGGGTTCCTTGCCCTGTAGGGCTGCTATATGGCTCCGTGGGTACGTATCAGTGGGAGCACAGGGCCCGCAGGGCACGCACTCCCACATGCATATACCATTATGACAAAATGTGGACAATGTGAAAGGAGTGCAGGGCCCAGAGGGCCTGCATTCCTCTAACACACCACTTACATTACACTTTCTCAAGAATAAGGGACATTCATTGCAAAAAAACTCCATTAATGCATCAGTTAGGGTTAATAGTAGAGCGACAAAAGTTTGGAAATGTGCTGTTAGGGTTCAAAACCCTAACTCCATTCCCCCACCCCACACATACACACACACATTCATTACGCGACAAACACACACACACACATACGACACATGCAAGATTGTAAGACACTATACCACTCCATCACATCTGTAACCACAATAATCACAACACTGTACTTATTTCATCTAAACCAAATGTAATGAAAAACCAAATATAGTATCATCGACTCTATACTGCCAGCACAGTATGATGACACATTATTGCTGGCATATCTTCTTCATACATACTAACATAACATATTAACATACTAGACGCCAGCAGAGTAGGCCTATTGGTCTATCAAGCCTGCTCGTGCTTCAGCTCCCTGATTGGGTACCACAGCCCTCTATCTGTCTCCTTCCACTGTTGCTCCATCCCCCAGTCCTGTCCCCCCCAGGCAAATCAGCCTCTGCTTCACCCCTTGCCTATACCCATCCCATCCTCTCTTGAATCCCTGCATCATAGCTGCCTGTACCAGCTCCCTGGGCAGCGCATTCCATGGTTCCACCACTCTTTCAGTGAAGCACCTTCTCCTTCTTTCCCCGTAATCCTACCACCCTCAATCTTCCAACTGTGCCCTCTGGTGATTCCACCCTCCTTCAGTCAAAAGATCCTATCTCGGCTTACCTTATTTACTCCCCTGAGGTACTTGAAGACCTCAATCAATACAATGAGACATTCTGTACACATTTCCAAAATGCTGACTTTTATGTGTCACTATTCAACAACTAGGTTGCTACAGGCTACCACATGGGCATGTGGTAGCAGGAAAGGTAGAGATGACACATACTACTTTTAAGATACTGCTCAAGTATGAAACTAGCACCATCGCATGTTGTTATACTGCTGCATTACCTGGAAATACTCATTAGCAGCATGTTATTGTTAGCTTTGGATATTACAACTGTTGCTTTCGCATGCTACTTGTAAACTATACTACAAATAATTACTTTTGTTATTACTACCGTTTGTTATTAGGACTGACTCACTCTATCAGAAAAATAAATGCAAACACCCAATGACTGTTAGTAGGCTTATACTAACTCTCATTTACAAGAAACTATCTGTGGATAACATACTGTGTGTTACATCAGTTCTTCACTATTGAAATACAGCCATCTGCTTAAATCTTGTTATTGCTGTTTGTAACACAAAAATGCTTACTGTGGGGCATCACCCATGGTTTCCCAGTATGCGTGTCTACCCCCAAGGTACAATGATGGCGTCAGAACTCATACAGTTGGTGACCCATGATGATGAATGTGTATTGCAGTACATTTAGAGAGTTGTACATCACTTCTGTTACCTGATGCTGGTTGGCTGTGATTGGTTGTGTTGTCTTGGCCCTTCCCCTACTTGCATGTGCGTGTGTGGGGATGGGGTGGGGGGGAATGCGGAGTTAGGGTTTTGAACCCTAACAGCACATTTCCAAACTTTTGTCGCTGTACTATTAACCCTAACTGATGCATTAATGGAGTTTTTTGCAATGAAGCCTTCCTGTGATAATGTTTAGAAAGCCTGGCATTCTGCATACATAAGTCATTTTCTTATTCCTAACACCGGTAAAGTTATTTGAAATACAAACCAGAGTCATAGAAACATAAAATATGACTGCAGATAAGGACCAATAGGTCCATTCAGTCTGCCCATTTTCTCTTGTCCGTTTGTTATGCACTGTTCTTGAACCCTTACATAATGAACCCTTACATAGCACGCCCCTTTTTTATACTACTTGATGCACCCACTGGTGCTTATTGACCAGTTTGGGGAAAAAATGTCCCTGTATTTTTTGTACTCATGCACCTACTAGTGTGCTTTATCAACCACTTTGGTAATACATTTCTTTGTGTATTCACTACTTAACTCAGTGCATCCACTAAGTGTTTTCACTACTCCACTTATCCACTAGCACTTTACTGAACTGTCTGGGAATAAATTTCCCAGTGTTTGTGTTCTCAGCAGCCGCAACAGACTTCTTTCTCTTTTATTGACCCACAGGCAACCAAAATGCCAACAAAAAGGTACACAAGCTGAAAAATGATGTGACTTGTATTTGTTTGCTTAGTGTGTAGTAATTGTGATGGTTGTTGTACCATAGCCGAACATCTGCTGGGGCTGGGTTTGGCCTTGGTGGCACAATGGAGGACCAACAGCTGGTTGTTAGACAAATGAATAGAACTTATGGAGGAGGAGGAGTCAGGGGGACCCACCAGTTGAGAAAAGACAGTAGCAAAGGCTAGTGGCAACAGAATCCCTCACCATCATTGTTGTAATGTGCCATCAGATGTGGTCATCTTGCATAAATGTTGGACAGTATATGTTAATGAACGTGGGCAGGTTTATTTTGCAAAAATGTGTGACTCTCTCCATTTTTTGTGGAAAGACGTGCTCTTTTGTCATTTGTTATTACTCTGGCAGCACTTAAAGATCTCTCTGAATCCGTCCTGTAGGGTGATCAATTGAGATATTCAATAACAATCTCAGTTAAAGGAGGCCACCTTACTTTCTTCTGGTTTCAACACAATAGTGGTTCATCACCTGAAATGAGGTGCACAGCCTCTTCCATAGAGTCCTTTATCATTTTTAGCAGGGACTTCAGGCATCACAATGACCCAAAGTCTGACACCATGTTCAACAATGGTTTGTCTTCTTGTGATGTAGCACAGTTCTGGTTGGTGTCTGGTGGCCATAAAGATCAAAAGTGGCACCATCATCAGCAGCAGCAGAATTGGTAATTTGTGTTCCTTCACTCTCCACCAGATTCTGTGCAGATTCAGAGAGCACTGATCATGGCCTTAATGACACTGATAATTTAGCACTTTTCTCAGCTATATGTGCTGACACCTTCTCAAGTACTAGTTCTCAATAATATTTCAGGTACTTAAAGCCATGTGGTAAGAAGAATGTCTCAACTGTGTCCTCCTAAATGGAGGATCCATGTATGGCCAAAAGGTAATGTTCAGCTTTACACATATTTGTAATGTGCTGGTCACTCAGGAAGGTGTTTAACATTTCTTTTCCACAAGTAATGCAACATTGACATCATCGTTGTCAAGAAACTGTGACTTGTCAAGCTGTTCCAGTCTCACCTCGGTCAGTGAAATTTATTTATTTATTTAGTTAAAGGTCGGTAACAGGTAGAGGCACACTGAGGCTCGTTTCCAGTTGCAACCTGAGGGGGATGGGAAAGGGGAAAACATGGGGAACAAAATAAAATATTAACAGCAAAAACATGTCAATATTACAGTTAATACAAAGATTAATAAATATAATTACAAGGAACTGGAAAGTAAAAAGAAAGATGAGCAAAGTCCAGGAGCTATGCATTATGCCCTGGTTAAAGTAAGGGGAGAATAGCCAGGGAAAGGTGGGATAGATGTGGGACAGATAAACTGAATGAGAGGCTTTGAGAAGGTAAGCAAAACATGTGGACTAGAGTGAGGGACAGAGAAAGAGAGGGAGGCAAGGTCAGGGGTGGCGAGGGAAGAGGTTAGGAATGGTCAGCATTAGTTAGGGGGAGAGAGCAAGGTGATGAGGGAGCAAGAAGAGAAAGGGAGAGGGAGAGGAGGGAAAGTGAAAAGGGAGAGTGTGCAGGAAGAATGGCTATCAGGATGAAGGGACACAGGAGAAAGAGGCTTGAAGGGGTTGGGAAAAAGCATGTTTTAGACTGAGAAGTGAGGGAGAAAGTCAGATGGAGCTGGAAAAGGAGTTCCAGAGAGCGGGGAGACAGTAAGAGAAGGCAAGCTGCCCTGAGCTAGAGTGAGGATGGGGAAGAGAGAAGGTGCAAGGATCTCTGCATTGAAGCTGATAAGAAGAGGGGGGAGGGGGGAGAAGAAAGAGAAGAGGTAGTGAGGGAGAGCTCCAAACATATTTTGGAGATAAGTGTGGTGGCATGGAGCTGGCGGTGTAATGAGAGGGTGGGGAAGGAGAGGGAAGAGTATAGGGTACAGTGATGAGTACGGAGGGGGGAGATTTAGAGGCACAGTGGCAGAACACATTATAGAGAGTGACTTACCTGGAGAGGGATGAGGAGGGGGTTGACCCAAAAACAACATCAGCATAGTCAAAAATGAGGAGGAAAATTTTGGTGAGTAATTCATGGTGGATAGGTAGGTTTGTTCTTGTTTCTGTACATGGCTCCTACTTTTGGGCGGTGTTTATTTTTTTTATTATTTAGGTTTTTTGTTGACCAGGAAAGGAGGACTAGACAATTCTACTTATTTTCAGTCTCATCCCAGGGAAGGGGGCTACAAAGGGGTGCCAACTGACATTGAACCAGATTAAGCTGTTGGTGGTATTTTTAGTGAATGGGGGAAATTTGACCAGAGCACCAGGGAAATTCCCCTACTCTTCCAGTTGGGGGCCAAACTTCCTGTGAGCAGAAGGGAGAGCTCAGCTGAGTCTGAGCAATGTGAGGAGAAGCAAGTCGAGATGGAAGCCTATAAATCAGCAGTCCCAGAGGATAGGGGGTCGGCCCCCACCTCTACCCTACCACAGGCCCAGGAGCAGAGGGAGATGGATGTGTCAGTGGCTGAGGCCTTGGTCTCGCCCTTAGCCACTGTGATACCAGAGAGGGCAGTGATTGTAGAGGAAATGTTCTATAATGCGTCGGATCCAACAGAGGAGGATTTATGTATGCATAAGGTGGTGTCAGAGGCAGGGAGAAATACCAAAGATTGGGCTGCTGGAAGTTGTGGCAGCCTAACGGAGGAATTAACGAAGAAACTGCGGGAAGAAGAAGAAGCCTTATATCAGGAGTGCTGTTTACATTTGCAACAGGAGTATGGGATTCCTAAGAAGGCAAGTCCTGTACAATGTCTGGATACGGTTGGCTCACAGATGATCCCTGAAGCTGGCAGTGCTGCACAACAGGTCAAAATTTCATCACAAGGGCAAGTATGATCTTCTCTTTGTTATCAGTCTAACAAATAATCAAGATGCCACCACTATGTTTACCTTTTCTAGTGCGTGGTTTAACTGTGCAAAAGCAGCAGGGCAGGAGCACTCTTATTGCACTTCCGGGAGTATCCTTTGTGACAGCACCTTGGACAGCGGGTCAAGGGATTGATGGGCAACTATGTGGAGCAGATTGTGCATCAGTGGATGCCAGTGGGAGTGAGCCGGTAGGCCTGGCAACGGATGTGGCAATTTCCTCACCTGATATCACCAGGGTGACTGGGGGAACCCAGAATCTGGATACTGGGATGGGTTTAGCCCCAAAAATGCAGACCTCTGAAACCAAAATGCCTGAGGTACAGTCTGGAATGGCCACTACAGGGTTCTCTTTCCTGGGCCTAAATCAGACACACAGTGCTTTCAGCCTGGCAGGGGCGACTGCTACTGAGAGGTCAGGGTCAGTGGGTTGTGAAAAAGATGTGCTGGCTCCTGAACGGGAGCTTAGAGGCAGAGATATATTATCTGTACAAGGGGAGGATACAGGGTCCAAACAAAAGACGGATGATTCCAAAAAAAGGAGGGATACAGTAGTTCTCCATAATTGGAATATCCAGGATACAGAGATAACCACCAAGGCCCCTATGCCTACTCCTTTCAATTTCTCGCCCCCCCGCTCCACAACCACGGCTCTCAAACAGGCATTTGGGTTAGCCTTCCCTGCCATTGGGGAAATTCCATGGTTGGATTCGGCACTGCAGGGAGCAGGATGGATCCAAAACTAAAAAGGTCAATGGGTCCCTGACCCATCTTGGGATTCTACAGTTTTTTTCCCAGTCCTCGACCTCTCTAGAATGGAGACCTCCCATGAAAGACATAATAATTCCTCACCCCGATACTCCAAATTCTGCTGAAGGGCACAACCTCCCACTGGTATGAGTGAACCCATCGGGCAAAGCCACAAATCCAACTTTGTCTGGGGGCTCGGGCGATGGGAACCACCCCCCATTACTAGATAACATACCACAGCATAGACATCATACACAGGAGGCTCAGAAGTTGGAAACATAGAAACGTAGACTTTGATGGCGGATAAGGACCACTTGGCCCATCTAGTCTGCCCATTTCCCTACCTACAGGATAGGCCGCAGATCCTAGTTAACCAACAGCCTATTTCTTCCTACCCCCCACAAGAATTGCCTTATGTCTGTCCCATGCATTCTTGAATTCTCCCACAGTTTTAGACCCCACAACCTCCTCAGGAAGGCTGTTCCATGCATCCACTACCCTCTCTGTGAAATACTACTTCCTCACATTGTCCCTGAACCACCCCTCCATCTTTAAATTGTGTCCCCTTATTCTTGCACGTCTCATTTTCTGAAAGATGCTAGCCTCTTGGACTTTGTCGATTACACTGAGGTACTTAAAAGTTTCTATCATGTCCCCCCTCTCCCTTCTTTCTTCAAGGGCATACATATTAAGCTCCTTTAGTCTCTCCTCATACGGCTTCTCTTGCAGACCCTGCACCATTTTAGTTGCCCTCCTCTGGACTGCCTCTATCCTGTCTATGTCCTTGCGGAGATGGGGTCTCCAGAACTGGACACAGTACTCCAGATGGGGTCTCACCAACTGTCTGTACAGAGGGATAACAACTTCCTGTTTTCTGCTGATGATGCCTCTCCCTATACATCCCAGTATACCCCCAGCCCTCCCTACTGCCTTCTCACATTGCTTGCTAACCTTAAGGTCATCTGATATGATTACCCCCAGGTCCCTTTCCTTTTTTGTTGTTGTTACTACCTCCCCACCCATTGTGTATTCTTCCCCTGGGTTCTTGTTTCCCAGGTGCATTATTTTGCACTTCTTTGCATTGAATCCAGCTGCCACATTTCTGACCATCCCTCCAACCTTGCCAAGTCCCTTTTCATCCTTTCCATGCCTCCTTGTGTATCAACCCTGTTGCAGATCTTTGTGTCATCTGCAAAAGGATATACTTTTCCTTCCAGTCCCTCTGCAATGTCACTGATGAAGACATTAAAAGGACTGGACCCAATACTGAACCCTCGGTACCCACTAGTAACCCCTCTTTCTTCAGAGTGGACTCCATTTACAATTACCTTCTGTGTCCTGTTGTGCAGCCAATGTTTTACCAGGCTACCACCCTGGGACCCACTCCAGGCTGGCTAATTTGACTATTAATCTTTGTGTAGGACTGTGTCAAATGCCTTGCTAAAGTCTAGGTAGGTCATGTCCACAGCCCCTCCCTGGTCTACTACTTTGGTCACCCAGTCAAAGAAATCTATTAGATTCATCTGACATGACCTTCCCACTGTGAACCCATGCTGCCTTGGGTTCTGTGCCCCACTGGCCTCTAGGTACTCAACTATTCTTTCCTTCAGAAGTGACTCCATCACTTTCCCTTCCACAGAGGTCAGACTGACAGGTCTATAGTTTCCTGCCTCTGCCTTGGTCCCACTTTTGTGAAGGGGAAACTACAGGATTTATGGACTTGGCTCCAGAACCTACCCCAGAGGTAGTCTCATCTGATCCTGTTGACCCTCAGGTCCTACTGAACAGACCACTGCTTTCGGATTTATTCAAAAATAATGCAACTGAACCTCTCCTTAGAAAACATGCAGTCCATCTGAAATACAAAAGGGGATTAGATACTTATCCAGACCGTCAGTATGTGGGGAAGACCCTGATCAAAGAGTCTCTTAGATTCTATCCAGCAGATACTTTTGCATTTATTCACATTTTAGGGGAGGACATCTTCGATATCAGTTTCAGATCAGCTGCTCTGCTGGAAGCTTTCTGGGGAAAGTATAAGCTACTTAAAACTTCCCCATTATGGATACCATTCTTAACTGTATGTTTATTTGTATGTTTCTATTTTGCATTGTTTGTATTAAGTGAATGTAAAAGTTATCTTGTACATTTATTTTACATCTTGTGACTGTATCACAGTCCTGGGTCACATATGAAAAAGGGCCTTGGCTCATATGTTTGTCCAATAAACAAAAGAAATAAAAAAAAAAATACAAAAACATTCTCAGCTATCCCATTGACCAAATCTGTGACAGTCATGTTCCGTAACGAAAGTGTTCCGGTTGGGGATACATACCACTGACTTCAACAGAAGTGCCAGGTTCTGGGAAAACCTACAGTAGTACTGGATGATGAACAGTTCTGGACTGGGGGCTGGAAATTCCAGGTGAAATTACACCAAACGGAGGAAGGGATCATTCATATTCCAAACTATTTCTTTCTGGGCTGAGATCGGGGAGTCTGTTACTACCCAGGACAGCCACGAGCCTGTTACTGCTGTGGAGCAAGTGTGTGTGATAAATCGCATTGTAGTTTTTGCAATGAAGTGGGTCATATTAATTTTCAATGCACCAACCTTTCCAGATGCAATCTTTGTGAAGAATCGGGCCATGTATATAAAAACTGCCCATAGGCTGTGGCAAACACCCGTTCTGGGCTAGACCCAGAAGATCTGATTAATCAGGCCCAGAGCTTTGAGAATTACGAACTTGCTCCCCTGCCGGTTTGGCATCCCGCTCCTGAGTCCAAGGTACTTCCTACGGGATCTGAATTAGGGGATCATATGGAAGTGGTACGACTCCCTACCCCAGAATTACTTTCTTCCCAACTATCAGATGTGGGGACAGCAGTGTGGGTGCAGCCAGTTTGTTACAAAGATCCCCTGGAATCCAGTCAACCCCCTGAGACCCTACAGGGACCAGCAGCCTCTCCAGTTTGTGTCCCACTGGCTCAGTGGAGATCTACTAGGAGACTGCAAAAAAAGGACCCCCCTCCTCCTGTAGAATCAAAAAACCCATTTGAAATCTTGGGCTCATCAGAGTGGGGAGATTCAGAGAGAGAGGAGGACTTGAAGGACTTAATGGACATGGAAGATGTCCACTCTTCTCTTCCAGACAAACTGTACACCGGTAAAAAGAAGAAAAAGAGGAAAAAGACCTGAGATCTCTCTTTTTTCATATGGACACATCAAAAACAGTAGTGGCCTCTTTGAATTGCCACAGCTTGTGTAACTCAAAACGGAGACAGGCTATTTTTCAGCTGATTGCCGATTCTGATATTGACTGTCTGTTGATACAAGAGACTTGGTTATCCTCAGGGTTTCAGGTTCAGGCTAACAAATCAGAATGGCCCTGGGGATGGTCGTTTTGGTCATTTGGGACAGATCGAGCTGATGGGAAGTCTTTTTGTTTAAGGGTCCCTATTTCTCTCTTTTTTGGCTGATTGACTTAATTTCAGGGAGGGTTCTGATTTTGGATGGGTACTGGGATGGGGAACCATGTCAACTTTTTAACATCTCTGCTCCCTAGCTCAAGGCAGAGAGAACTAACTTATTCTCCCAGGTTCAACCCTACCTTTCTACTGCTCGTGTGATAGTGTTTGGGGGGGACTTTAACTGTTCCCTGGAGGTCCCAAGGGGATCGCAGACAGGGGCAAAGATCTATTGTGACTCCCTAACTTTTAAGCAATGTATTACTACCACTGGTTTGGTTAATTGCAATTCACACATCACAATTCCCCATTATTTTACATATAGAAGGGCACAATATCATTCAGTAATAGATTAATTGTTTGTTTCCAAACATCTGACAGTGACCTCTACTACCCTCTGCCCCATTGAGTTTTCAGATCATCAGATGATCATCTCGACATTATTCCTAGATACATCCTCCCCCGTTCTAAATTCTAGATGGAAATGGAATGTCCAGACATTGGCAGCCCCACAGGCCCAAATACAGGTCGGACAACATTTGGCCACCCGGGACTCAGTGTTTGAACTGTACGAGGACATTGGAGACTGGTGGCAGCAAACAAAGGAAGATATTGCGATACTGTTTCAGCAGTATGGAAAGTACACCTCTAGAACCCAGTGTTTTATTTTTTTTAAAACACATTTTTATTGGTTTTCAAATACAAACAGAACAAACAGCCCTGGAGTCCCAGGGTACACAATCCAAAACTGATTGTGTGAACTATGTACAATACAACTATATACACGCACAAAGGAAGTATCACCCCCTCACATCAGGTCTCACTCAAAACTTGACAGTATTCCCATATACAGGCTACATACTGTTCATCACACCTACCTTCCCCTTTCCTTCCCACAAGGATCCCATGCAGCCTGACCCGTACTCTTTAGGCCAAGTTCAAGCTGAGCTATAACTTGTTTAGGAGGTGATACCTCCCTGTGTCCCCTGGAAGGAGAGAGAATTCCCAACCCCCCAACATTATGGCAGACCTCAGTTTTTACACTTAAGCACGTCCCCAAACCTTACCAGACCACTTGCCAACTCAACCTATCCCTATAGAACCCAGTATTTTAAATATCTTACTCTGCGAAGGAAACTTCAACATCTGTATTCTCTCCCAGCAATGAAGGGGACTGATTTCTCCCATATGATAGACGCCATTAAGGATCAGATGAAAACACTCCAGTATGATAGGGCAAGTGCGATTAGAGCCAAATTGATGTATGGGACATATAAAACCCCCTTTTTTGACCCTAGTGTGGCATGTAAATCTAGGAGATTGGCCTCATCCATCTCTAGTTCACAAGACAGTACTGGTACATTAGTCTCTTCCCTCCAAGGGCTCTTTGATATTATCACTGCCCCATGGCCCGGGGTTCAGACACAGGGGCAGTGCCCCTACATTTCATCTCTTGAGAAATATCCTTTTTCAGAACATGAATTGACTTTACTCACACAGGACATTACCTATCAAGAAATGCTTGACTCCATTTGTACCAGACACTCTGGTACTGTCCCTGGCCTGGATTGTCTCTCCTTCAACTTTTATAAAACCTTCGCCCCAGAATTGGCTTTGCACCTCGAACACACATTTGCCTATTTTTTTATCCACAAACCTGGTACCTACCCATTTTTCAAAAAGTCTTATTATTTATTTATTTAAATCAGGGGACAGGTCCTTATTTCATAATTGGAGACCTATAAGCCTACTGAATAGTGATTTTAAGATTCTGACCAGTATTTTACTCCTCCGCCTGTGATAACTGGCTAAATATTTTATACACCTTTTTCAGTTTTGCAGTTTACCTGACTGATCCATTCATCACCCTTTGATAATTTTAAGAGAACTATGAGAATGGTATTCAAAACTGGGAAGGGAGGGTTGGATCATCTCCCTAGATCAGAAAAAGGCATTTGATGCAGTGAACCACTCATTTCTGTTTCAAACTCTAGAATCTTATGGACTTCCCCCCTCATTTGTCATGAAAATAAAAATGCTGTACCAAGGAGCCTGTTGGAGTCTGTATGTTTGGGGAGTAGTAGGGCCTGAGGTGGCGGTCCATACTGGGGTCCTTCAGAGCTGCCCATTAAGTCCGCTGTTTAATATTTTGACACTGAACCCCTTTATTCAGCACCTTTTGGACAACCCAAGGATCCGTGGGCTGACTGGTCAAAGGGGGGGGGGTTAAAATATTAGCATATGCTGATGATCCTTGTTTATTTCTTCAGGACACGGCCAGTGTTCTGGAAGCAAGCAGGGAACTGGAGGATTACTCAGTGGCTGCAGGGGCAAGTTTGAACCTGGGGAAGTGTAAGGCAGTCCAGTTGGGTTCGGATGCCAACCCCCCAGCGATGACAGGACAATTCCCGGTGACTTCAGGTCCACTTAAAATATTAGGGATTACTTTTGGACCCATGTATTTGGCACTCACAAATTGGCAAATGGTCTGAGCAACTTGTGACACAAAGGTACAGGTCTGGAAGAGTTGGAAATTATCAAAATTGAAAAGAATTTCAATACTAAAAAGATATCTCCTTCCTAGAATGACGTACATTGCCTCTGTTTTTCCAGTACCTCTTGCCTTAGAGACACGGGTATACAGCATCTTTTTTAGTATGCTATGGGGGAGTCGGCTTAATCCTATGAAAAGAGGGTTTACTTACTTGTCTAGGGGGAAGGGAGGTTGGGGATGGTAGATCCAATTGTTTTTTTCATACGCTTTTTTGGGTACACTCCATTAAAGTCCCGTGGACCATGACTGATACCCTGGTCCACAAATGGTTTTTGAACAACTGGTCAACATACACCTCTAAATATACTAATCTCCCCCCAGAATTTTCTCAGTCTTTTTCCATTCCCACCTCTATGAAATCTGCCATTCAGAAATTACATAGATGGAAGATTACTAAAGTCTTTTTAATGGAGCACTCTAGAGTGCAATTGTATCAATTTGTCTTGGATACCATGGGTCCAACAGCCCCCAAATTCAAACATTGCCTACCTAGGGATACGGACAAAGTCTTGAAAATGTTGAATGAATCCATGATCCCAGACCACATGTGGGAAACAGTGTGGTTGAGTGCACATGGGAGACTGTACGTGCGGGGTAATAACAAACACAAGCCAGTGGAAGAACGTACGTGCCCATGCCTGGGGTGTGGCTCCCCTGTGGAGTCCATGGATCATTTTGTCCTTCACTGTGGCTATTCTTGGCTAAGGCTTGGAATCTCCCCCGAATGCAGAATCTCACTTATGGTGCTTTGGTGTTGGGTAATTACAGTTTGGGGTTGTTGAAATTTGATAGGGGCAATTTAATGGTGGTTTTTGCAGTGTTGAAATTTTATCTTTGGAATGCCCGGGTACAATGGGTGTTGAGGCAGCAGCAAATGCCTTTCCCAGTTTTTCAACTGTTATTCGAAAATGCATTGTGACAGATTAAAGCACATGAGATGATTTTATATGGACCATCCGTTACTAATCTTAAATGGAAAGGGCTTTCCTTTTTTATTAAGTTTAAATGATTACATCTTGACTATGTATTTTTACCTTAGAAGCCCCCCCCCCAAGTCTTTGTATTTGTTGAGTTTCTTTGTTTTCCCTTTAATTATAGTATAACATGGGAGATTTCTCTTGCTTGATTTAATTTATGTTTATGTTTTTTTTTTCTCTCTAGCAATATTTATTTTGGGTGGTCTACTACTTACTGAATGCAGTAATTCTGTTTAGAATTTGTTTTTTTTTTTTTCCTTTCTTACTGTATTTTACATGATGTGATTTGTATTTCCTTTGTGTTTGATGTTCTTGTTTTTTCCTTTGCACATTGTATTGTCTACTTCAATAAAAAACACCCCTACTCTCCAGTAGGGGAACCTCTGTCATCCTGGCAGGTTGCCAAGATGGCCACTCCTAGGTTGGGAGGAGAACAGATGGAGGTTTTGGAGATGGGGGAAATGGTCTCCTCTCTTAGCTCAGCACTACAAGAGACCCATATGGATTGTAATCTGATGGAATTAATGCCTATAGAGATCCAGCAAAATGACCAAGTGGTGTATGGATCTGATCTACCAAAGGATTTTGAGATGGAAACTGAAGTAAAAGGAGTTGTGGAGGGAATTAATGAAAATGAACAAAGTTGTAAGCATTTCTCCGATATGGCTAAAAGCATACATGAAAAATCTTGGCAGAAGAAGAGCATTTCCTACATAGAAAAGAGGAGCTCACAGACCATCTGAAAACTCTGCAGCCAACATCCTTGAATGCTTCAGTTAGCTCCGAACAGCTGACTCAGCCTGACAGCGCTTTGATCTCACTGCTAGAAAAAGGAACAACAGATGTATTAGCTGTAACAAAAACAATGCCGAAAATAGACTCGGGGCCCATCTGAGATAAAGTCTGGAATGGCACAAGTGGATTATTTACAGTCCGGCCTAAGACTCTCGTCAGGGGATGACCCACAAGGGAAAAACACTGAGGAATGGTTTGTTGAGTCGGCCTTGAGTTCAGCCGGCTGGGAGAGAGACTCTGCATCTGGGATTTTGTGTTCTGGTCCTTCACCAATCAGAATGCCCTGACAGGACATGGAGCCAATGAAAAATACAACACAGGCAGACAAATTTTATTTATCTCTTCCTCCTGAACTGGTTCTGACACAAAACCCGACACTTAACTTATTGCCTCAGGATGTTGAAAAAAATTCAGAGCAGAATTCCCAATGCTCAGCACCTAACCAAGGTCTTGGCAATGCAAAACAACAAAAAATACCACAGCAAGGGACTCACCAAAATGTGAACAATGCTCAATCCAGAACGTATGCTTCTTTCTTCAATTTCCCTATTCAGCCTGCTAAACACCACAGTGCGGTAAGGCTGAAATATATCAGAGGCATTGATTACCCTCCATATTGTGTTTTTGTCACTAGAACTCTTTTAAAAGACTCTCTCAAGTTTTTTGCTAATGAAATGTATGCCTTAATGCACATGTCCAATGAAACTGTGTTTGATGTGAACTTTAAAACTGCAAGTGGGTTAGAAAGATTTTGGGTTAGGTACAATAACTTAAAAAACATCGCTCGCTCGAAGTGTTTTTTTTAGTCATTCCCCTAACTAAGCCTGCAAAAAAAAGGAAAAAATCACTGTTCTTTTTAGGAATGAAGGGGTCAGTATGAGGGATTTAGTCCACTGGTTAAAACAACGTTGTACAGTATTAAATGACCCAGAAGCAATTTTTGATACTAAAACTATCTGGACGGGGGGATGGAAGGTGAGGATAATGCTTAAATCTAATGATACTGGTTTCATGCATCTACCTAACAGCTTTATGCTGGGGAGAGATAGAAGAGTTCTATTTTATCCTGGGCAGCCTAAGGCCTGCTATAAATGAGGCTCCCTTAACCATTTAAGCAGTGTCTGTGACAAAATCAAATGCTCTGTATATGGGAACCAGGGCCATTTAGGGGACCAGTGAGTAAACAAAGTAAAATGTAATTTGTGTGAAAAGAGCAGACATACATTTCAGAGCTGTCCATGGGCAACCCACAACTCACATGAGTTAGAAGATGGGGCAGAGCAAAGATTATACATCATGCTAGCCCAAAGAGAAAACATTTGTACAGGTACTACTGCAGAAGAACAAGGCTTGGTCCAATCAGTAGAAAGTGAAAATCAAGTGCAGGAAGTCCCTAGTATTTCAGCAACCCCACAACAAGAACCCCCTCAGAACAATGATCTTCCCTCCCAAATGGAGGTAGAAACAGCTACCACATCTACTACAGTAATAAATATCTCTCCTAGTCAGCACAACATCCCACAACTTGAACAAGAAATTCCAGACACTGAGACAGACATGGGATCCCCCCCCCACCCTTACAATCGAAGGGTGGAGCAAGGGAACCTCATTTTACAAGAAGAAAAGGTCAGAAAGGTTCTCCAATCTCTAAAGTTTCAAAAGTGGACCCAGTCCAGTTAAGAAATAAATTTGAAATTTTACAAGAGCCTTCTGAAGTCTCAGACAATGAGTCAGAGACTTCTTCAATTCTCTCATCCCATCCTGAACTTACTGACACAGAGGTCATGCCAGAGAGTACCACTCCCCAAAAAAAAGAAGGCTAAAGCTAAAACAAAGCATAAAGAGCAAACAGACAGAAAGGGGAGACCCAGGCAATTAAAGAGGAAAAAAAAAGAACTAAACAAAATAATAAATGGTTTCTAACTTTTCTATCCATACTGTGAATGTAAACAATATAAAGAGACAAGGGAAAAGGGAGGCTGTTTTCTCCTTTCTATCATACCTTACTTTGGTCATTATATTCTTACAAGATGTAAGATTTCACACACTGCAGGAAGTAACACAAGCTAAAAAGGAATGGCATTTAGGTTCCTCATTTTGATCCTTTGGGCAAGAAACTTGCTCAGGAGTAGGGATATTTTTAATACATAGGAGGTAGAAATTTTAAAGGTAGCAGATTTGGCTTTGGGACAAATACTTATTTTGGATAAAAAGTTTTCTAATGTTTTGTATTGTTTAATCAACATATATGCTCCCCAGACTAAAGCCTTGTGAATAGATCTTTTTAAATTAATACAGCCATAGATTACATAGACTATACAGAGCATAAAGACATTAGTCCATGAGCTCGTAAGCAACACTTTACTTATACCCTTTAATGTTTTTATTTAAGAGATATTTATCTAACTGTGTTTTAAATTCCTGCATTGTACTACTCTCCACGACTTCTCCTGGTAACATGTTCCAAACTTCTGTCACCCTGTTATTAGCCAATATTTCCTTCTATTTGTATTATATCTATCTTTAAGCAATTGGTAACAGTGAGCTCTAGTATCGTATGTTTGGTCCCTTTTTACCAGGCACAAAAGATCCCACAAGTTAGCATTGATCAAAGCCCTATAAATCAAACACACATCTCCCCGCATTCTACAGTACTCCAAGGAATATAGTTCCAAATTTTGAAGTCTCTGTTCATAGATCATACCCTCTGACCCCTTAATCCTCTTTGTTACTCTCCTCTGCACTCTCTCTCCACCAGCTGTACATCCCTTCTCTTATACGGGGCCCAGAACTGAACACAGTACTCCACATGCGGACACACCAGTGCATTATACAGGGGCATCACAACTTGCCTGTCCCTACTTTTAAAATGTCTCATTATGCAATGTGTTATGCTATTAGCTTTTTTACCGCTGTATTGCATTGTAAACTAAAACTAAAATCATTATTAGCCATAATCCCCAAATCTTTCTCTTCAGATACTACCTTCAGTATAGACCCACCCAGGGTATACTGGAAATTGTTATTGTTTTTCCCAAAATGCATAACATTGCACTTATCAATGTTAAGTAGGGATTGTTTCTGGAAGGCCCACATGTCCAGACTATTCAATACGGTTTTCAGGACTAACTGCTCCTCCAGATTATTTACAGGACACCCAATTCTAGTGTCATCCACAAATTTAGACATCCAGACCACTGATTTCACCTGCATAGATGAAATATACAGATTAAACAAACATGATCCCAGTACTGAGCCCTGGGGGACACCACTAGTTACTCCAACATGACTAGAATATTCACCTTTGACACATACTTTCTGACCTCTGCCAGTAAGCCAAGCCTTCACCCATTTTTGTATCCAGACTGGTAAATCTAACACATAGAGTGATTTGACAAGCTCCCCATGAGGGACCTTATCAAAGGCTTTCGCAAAGTCCAGGAAGATCATTTCAACTGAGCTACCCATATCAATGGCCTTACTGACCCTGTTATAAAACTCCAACAGGTTAGTCTGGCACGATCTTCCCTTGGTAAATCCATGCTGAGTCTTGTCTATCTTACCTGTGTTTTCAGTATACTCAACTATATAGTCCTTTATTATGCCCTCCAGAATTTTTCCAAGCACGGAGGTCAGACTGATGGGTCTGTAATTTGAGACCTCCTGCCTACATCCTTTTTTTGTGTATAGGTATAATTACAGCTTGTCTCCAAGCATCTGGAACCTCACCAGTGTCAATACTTTCCTGAAAAAGGTAAGTTATTGGCCCCATTAGAAATGTTTCCATTTCTTTTATCACCCTTGGATGAATCCTGTCTGGCCCCTGTGCTTTGTTCTGATTCAACTTCTTTAATCTAGTCAAGACGTCAGTTGGATCTATCCCTAAATTTGGTCCTCCCTGTTTAGCTATCCCACTGTCCCAGGTAGTTTGAGATCATACCTACACACATCACAGTACATTATTTTTTTTTTGGGGGGGGGGAGATTTTAACTGTGGGCTATCAGTAAAAGAACAAAAAATATGACCACCTCTAAAATCTTCTGTGACTCTAACTACCTATCAATAATAATAGGAACAGCCGGACTAAAAGATATATATTTCCAGTCAACAAAACACACACCCCAACTTTTCAAAAAGGACACCTGGCAACCAGGATTGATTTTATATTTGTATCCCACCATTTGCCAACAAACTCAGAGCAGGTAACAGCAGCAGAAGTTTTGGACCACTGCATTCTAACAATACAAACAGGGGATACACACTCTGTAAATAAAGGCCCAGGAACCTGGAACTTTAACACAACTCTATTACAAGAGGACATTTTTTCAACAAATGTTAAACAATTTTTAGCAGCCAGGAAGTTAGTTTTTATACTCTGTGAAGATCCACATACATGGTAGGTGGACACAGAAATTGAGTTACAAAAGCTGTTAAAGCAAATGAGCAGGGATCACAGTCAAAACATATATTTTTATTTTCTTTTTGTTGACCGGGTAAGTGCACTAAACAAATTCTGCCTATTTTCAGGTTCGACCCGGGGGAGGGGGAAGGGGATACAGATGAATGCCAACTGACATTAAACCAGATTAAGCTGTTTAAGTATCTAAAAAACTGTCAGCATTTACAGAAACTACTTACTTTAGCTCATACTACAGGGCAATAGTTTTCAAAACAAATAAATAATTTTAAATCAGAAATGATGAAATATCATTTACAAAAAGTACAAGTATTAAAACAACAACACAAATTTGGGACAACTGGAACTTTGGAATCTGTGTGTCCTTATGAAGGTTGTCAAAAGAAGAGTAAAACAAAAGAAATGGTTTCTTTATATGATGAACATAAACATTTACATACCACAAATAAAGAAATACAGGATTGTGCAATTAAGTTTATACAAAATCTGTATGGGCCAATAAAGTCAAATATACAAGAGGCATCCTCTTACCTTTCCCAACTAATTTTACCAGAGTTACCTAGAGAAATAAAATAAACTGTACAAAATTATATAACAGTACAAAAAGTTTCTGATACTATCTCAGCATTAAAATCAGGCATGGCTGGACTCCCAAATGAAATTTACAATTTAATAGGTCCAGAACTGGATTCTGAACTTACAGAAATACTTAATTATATTTTAAATAAAGACCTAGTACCTTTAGATATGAATAGAGGAGCTCTGGTTTATTTACACAAAAAGGGAGACAAATGTGATTTTCATAACTGGAGGCCCATAAGCCTTTTAAATTCAGATTTTAAAATTCTGACAAAAATTTTAGCAAAAAAGATTAGTTAAAGTGGTGCAAAATATGATATCAACAGCACAATCCTGTTCTATACCAGGGCGTAGCATCACGGATAACCTGATCCTGATAAGAGAAATAGTCGACCAAAGCAATTTAGGACAGGTGCATGGTTATCTGATCTCATTAGATCAGAAACAAGCATTTGATGCAGTAAACCAAGATTTTCTATGGCAAGTACTAAGAAAATGCCAAGTTCCAGATCGGATGGTCAATTGGTTCAAGGTACTATACAAAACAGCAACAGTAGTTCCCATAACAAATAGCTGGAAAGAAACCATGATAAGTATCCAAAGGGGGATGAGGCAAGGGTGTCCCTTAAGCCCCATTCTATATATAATCATTTTAGATCCCCTTCATAGGGTCATAAATAAATCAATGACAATTCGTCCTATAATGGATTTAGTAGGCACCATACCGCATAACGTGGTGGCTTATGCAGATGATATGAGTGTGATGGTAGCTGATAATAGTTCAGTTATAGAAATAACAGAACACTGCACAAAATTTTGGCAGATTTCAGGGGAGTTTTTAAATTTGAATAAATGTATCAGGAAATATTTAGGGCCCCCACCCACTAGACAGCATTAATGGTATATCTATTTCTACAGAGCCAATAACAGTATTAAGATTACAGTTTAGAGAAGGACAACTAGATATTCTAAATTGGGAAGCAAAACTTTTACAGGGGAAGAATAAGGTAGCACAATGGAACAAAAGCAAGTTACGGAAAAAGAAGATAGTTTTTTTTTGATAAAAACTTTTCTCCTACCCCTATTCCTCTATATCAGTTATGCATTTTCCCCACCAAAATCTCTTGGAACTAGTATTCTCAGTGTTTTCTTTGAGGGAAAGTGATGGAGTCACTTCTGAAGGAAAGAATTGTTGAGTACCTAGAGGAAAGTGGGGCACGGAACCCAAGGCAGCATGGGTTCACAGCGAGAAGGTCATGTCAGATGAATCTAATTGATTTCTTTGATTGGGTGACCAAAGTAGTAGACCAGGGAGGGGCTGTGGACATGGCCTACTTAGACTTTAGCATGGCATTTGATACGGTCCCACACAAAAGATTAATAATCAAATTAACCAGCCTAGGAGTGGGTCCCAGGGTGGTAGCCTGGGTAAAATATTGACTGGGCAACAGGACACAGAAGGTAATTGTAAATGGGGTCCACTCTGAAGAAAGAGGAGTTACTAGTGGGTACCACAGGGTTCAGTACTGGGTCCAGTCCTTTTTAATGTCTTTATAAGTGACATTGCAGAGGGACTGGAAGGAAAAATATGCCTGTTTGCAGATGATACAAAGATTTGCAGTGGGGTTGATACACAAGGAGGCATGGAAAGGAAGAGAAGGGACTTGGCAAGGTTGGAGGGATGGTTGGAAGTATGGCAGCTAGGATTCAATGCAAAGAAGTGCAAAATAGTGCACCTGGGAAACAAAAACCCAGGGGAAGATTACATAATGGGGGTGAGGTAGTAACAACAACAAAAATGGAAAAGGGACCTGGGGGTAATCATATCAGATGACCTTAAGTTAGCAAGCAATGTGACAAGGCAATAGGGAGGGCTGGGGGGATACTGGGATGTATAGGGAGAGGCATCACCAGCAGAAAACAGGAAGTTGTTATCCCTCTGTACAGATAGTTGGTAAGACCCTATCTGGAGTACTGCATCCAGTTCTGGAGACCCCATCTCCACAAGGACATAGACAGGATGGAGGCAGTCCAGAGGAGGGCAACTAAAATGGAGTAGGGTCTGCAAGAGATGCCATATGAGGAGAGACTAAAGGAGCTTAATATGCATACCCTTGAGGAAAGGAGGGAGAGGGGGGACATTATAGAAATGTTTAAGTACCTCAGTGGAATCAACCAAGTCCAAGAGGGTAGCATCTTTCAGAAAAAGAGATGTGCAAGAACAAGGGGACACAATTTGAAGACAGAGGGGGGACAGGTCAGGGTCAAAGTGAGGAAGTATTTTTTCACAGAGAGGGCTGTGGGCACATGGAACAGCCTTCCTGAGGAGGTTGTGGGGTCTAAAACTGTGGGAGAATTCAAGAATGCATGGGACAGACATAAGGCAATTCTTGTGGGGGGTAGGAAGAAATAGGCTGTTGGTTAACTAGGATCTGCAACTTATCCTGTAGGTAGGGAAATGGGCAGACTAGGTGGGCCAAGTGGTCCTTATCTGCTGTCAAAGTCTATGTTTCTGTGTTTTTCAGGCTTTATGGGGAAGCCACCTGAATCCTATTAAAAGGAACATTACATACCTCCCTATAAAAAAGGAGGTTTAAATATGGTTTGTTCAGTTCTTTGCAACTAAGGTGGCTGACATCAGGGAGGGCTTGCGTCCGGCAATCTCTATGGGTGATGTTGTGGAACAGTGCGAGTTCACAATAACTCAATTCTCTTGGAGTTTCTTTTGCCGACCAGAAGTCATGGATATTCTGAGGATCATCCATAGTGTGTGGCCCACGAGCTGTAGTTTGGACCCTGGACCAACTCCCCTAATTTTGGGTTGTTCTGAGGCCATCAGTCCAGTTATGGTGCAAATAGTCTGGTGCTCCTTAGAGTCAGGTGAGTTTCCTAACTCCCTGAAAGAGGCAGTGGTGACACCCCTCTTGAAGAAAGCTACTTTGGACCCAGACTGTTTTTCAAACTACAGACCTAACTCTAACCTTCCCTTGATTGGGAAGCTTATTGAGAAGATAGTGACGGCCCAATTGGAATACCATTTAACCATCCATAATGTCTACGAATCCTTCCAATCTGGTTTTCGTAAAAGACACAGCACCGAGACTGTGCTGGTTCAGGTGCTTAATGATCTTCTGTGGGCGAGAGATCAGAAGAGACGTTCCATTCTAGTTCTTCTTGATCTCTCTTCAGCTTTTGACACTGTGGATCACCTGGTGGTGTTAGCACGCCTGAGGCTAATCTGTGGAATGGTGGGAACTGTTTTAAAATGGTTCACTTCATTCCTTACTGGGAGATCACAAAGAGTTGTGTCGGGGGTTCATTCCTCCAGCCCAACTTCTTTGTTGTGTGGGGTGCCTCAGGGTTCAACGCTGTCACCTGTGTTATTCGCAGTGTATATGCTGCCCCTCGGAGACATTATAAGATGGTATGGTCAGAGGTTTCACTGCTATGTAGATGATACCCAGCTATACCTGTCTTTTGCACCTGACCAGGATGGAGCATTCTCAGTGTTTAATAACTGTCTGGAAGAAATCCAAAGGTGGATGGATTCTAGTTGGTTAAAGTTGAACTCAGAGAAGACAGAGGTGTTAGTGGTGGACCCAGGTGATCAGATAGCGAGGTCGCATGATTGCACGCCCTCTGGAATTTTTCTTGGCGGCGCATCACTTCCAACCTCTGAACAGGTGCGCAACCTTGGGATTATCCTAGATGATAGGCTGACCCTTCAATCTCAAGTGTCGGCCGTTGTCAGGACTTCCTTTTACCATCTTAGGAATATTGCCAGGGTGCGTCACCTTGTTCCATCTGACTCTTTACCAACATTGGTCCACGCTTTCGTGTCCTTGTGCTTGGACTACTGCAACGCCCTTTACTTTGGGCTTTCTGGGCTTGAAATCCATTGCCTACAGCTGGTGCAGAATGCTGCAGCCCAGGTTTTGACTGGGACAAGGAGATCCAGTCACATTACCCCGGTACTGTGCAAACTGCACTGGCTTCCTATACGGTGGCGGATCACCTTTAAAGTAATTTTATTGACTTTCAAAGCCCTTCATGATCAGGGTCCGACCTATCTGAAAGAACTTCTGGTGCCTTACTGCCCCGGCCGATCATTCCGCTCAGCCGACGAGGGGTTGTTAGAGATTTCAAGAGTGAGTTTAAAATCTTCTGGTAGTAGAGCATTTTCTTATGCTGCACCCACTCTTTGGAATTCTCTACCACGCCGGTTAAGGGAGTGCACCTCCGTGGAGGTATTTAAGAAAGTTTTAAAAACTAACCTGAGGCACTTGGCTTATTTGGAAGATTAATGGAATCTGATTGTAAATATTTAGTTGATTGTATGGATGATTTTATTGTTTGTTTTATTATGCGATGTTTCAATGAAATTATTTTATTTATATGTTTGTAATTAGTATTGTATGTTGTGGTTTTGATATGTAAAGCGCCTTGATATTCTGAAAGGCGCTTTAAAAATAAAGTTATTATTATTATTTTTGCACAGTTGCATTTTTCTTTTTGCAAACTTTAAGCATCTTTTAGTCAATATGAACAGAAGTTGGGAACCATGGTTCTTCAAAACATGTAGGCCTTGGTTCTCACAATGGGAATACAACACTTTAAGGACGGTAAAGAATGTTCTCTCAACCCCTAGTTACATTAAGGATATGTTTAGTAGATTAAGGCAATAGAAAGTCACTAGTAATATGATTCTGACAATACACAGGAAACACGTATACACATATCTAATAGAGGCTCTATCTAAAGTAGAGACAGTTTTTGAGAAATGCCCGGACAGTCAGACCCCCCCCACACTACTCTCCCTTTTACAGAACACTAGAATTCCACCCACCATGTGGGGATTTACATTGGTTCAGCTGCCACAAGAAAATTAATGTAAAATCACACCATAAACATAAACAGATTTCTGAAAGACAATGTAGTAGACCAGATTGCTTTCAACAGTTAGAACTCATGGAGCATTTATTTCATTGTTCTTACATCTAGGATTTTTGGAAATTTGTAGCTGGAAAATGGGAGGAATCTGTGTTTTCCAATATAACTTACAGCAATATCATATATGGAGACTTTTCTAGAGCATGGAGTAAATGGCATACAGATACTTCAAACGTTATATTTACAGTATTTAAGTGGTTTATTTGGACAGCAAGATGCCTTTTTACTTTGCAGCAAAAACATATGTCTCATCAAGAATTTTTAGGCAAAATTACAGAAGAAATCAAACATATTTAAGGTGGGGTCATAAGAAGGCTATGTTGAAAATTTGGCATAAAAATAGTGAAAAACGACAAAATTATGAGCCTATGTTAAAATTTGGGAATGCAGGCTCATATCTGGTAATTTTCAATATTTTGACCCTAAATTTTCAGCATATCCATTTCTTCACAGCACCTCATGAAAATGACAGCTATCATTTTTCAAATCCTGGCCAAAATGTGTTTTTGCATCCCGAAAGGTGATTTTGCAGTTACCGTGCAAAATAACCTTTTGGGCAGTAGTGTCTGTGGAGGTCTGTGGGTCAGAGTTGTGCCAGGATTGTGTACAGACATCCCAACAACTCAATCTGCAGCCCTTCACTGACCTTCCAGTTTCTGCCACTACAGCTCATCACTGTCGGGAGGTCGGGATTAAGAGCTCCCACATTAATTGGTTATGGCTGGGCGCCCCGTGCCTGGTGGATGGGGGTAGGATTGAGGTTATCAGTTGCAGAAGGTGCCCTGGGTGTCGATGGAACCTAGGGAGAGGCCAGACATATTTGGTTCCCGTCCCCAGGGTTCCCACCAGATCTTAGTGGGCTGGTAACCAGAAGGGCAACACTATCCACCAATCCCCTAAGGGCAGTGCTTTGCAATGCCAAATCGATCAGGAACAAGATTGCAATTATAGCGGACTTAATTTGCATGGTCAATCTGGCTTGCATCACTGAAATCTGGGTGGGTGACGATGCTGGTCTGGTTGTAGAAGTTGCCGTTCCCCCCGGGTACGTGGGAGTGCACTGCGCCTGAGTGGAATGCAGAGGCAGGGAGTGGCTATCTGTTTTAGATCTGAACTTGGCTTCACCATGCACCCAGTAGGAAAGCCAGGATCCTTTGAATGTATGGCCATGCATGGGGGTCTGGGTGCAGATTGCAGGATTCTCCTGATTTACCGCCCTCCGAGGTGGCAGGTAAATTCCTGCAGGAGGTAGCTGATTTCATCGTCAGTGAAACACTGGAGTCCCCCAGATGTTTAGTTGTGGGGGACTTCAAGTTTGAGCAAATGATGAATCTTCTAGGCTAGGTTATAACCTCCTCCAGATGTTGTCATCTCTGCACCTGTCGTAGGAAGTTTCCTCTGTTACCCACCAGAGTGGCCACATGTTGGATCTGGTTTTCTCACTGGGGTTTGAGGTTACTAATCTGAAGACTGATTGGGTTGTTTGGTCCGATCATTGCACGGTGGAGTGCTTGTTCAGGGTCCACCCTGAGAGCCCTTCCCCTGCAGAGATAGTAAGCTACCGCCCTTTGAGGAACTTGACCCTGGGGGGATTTCTGGAAGTAGCCAATCTATCTAGTGTCGGTAGTGCTTGCGTAGGGGGTACAGGTGAAGACACCACTGCCTATAATAGGGTGATGCCAACAGCACTCGACTCTCTTGCACCAGTCTATGTAGAACCCAAATCCTCTCACTTGAGGTCCCCCTGGTTCAATGGGGAGCTCAAGGTGATGAAGATTTTGGGTCGGAGGTTAGAGCGCTGCTGGTGGAGGGGTCAGAGGTGGACAGACTGGCCCTGCGCTCCCATTATGGTGAGTATCAGGGGGCAATCACCCATAAGAAGGCAGCATTCTTGTCCAGGGAGATTGCTGCTGGGAAGAATCGACCAACCATGCTCTTTCAGACGGTGGACAGGCTTTTAAACCCTGCCTTTTTATAGCCAAAAAAAGCCTTTTCTGATGCTTTATGCGAAGAGTTTGCTCGCTTCTTCTTGGACAGGGTGTCCACCATCTGGCTGGGTGTACCACCACTGAGCCATAACATGGCCGATGGTGGTCACCTTGGCATCCAGAGAGCAGTCCACCTTGTTGGGGAAAGTTTAAACTGCTGGAGGCAACTGAGGTCACTTGGATTGTTCTCGGGCTGAAGCACACATATTGCGAACTGGACCCAGTGCCGACACATTTCTTAATGAGATGTGTCTACACCATTGGCCCGGTGTTTGCCTTGATTGTCCGGAGCTCACTCTCGGAGGGGGTCTTCGCAGATGCCTTGAAGGAGGCACTGGTTAGACCACTTCTGAAGAAACCATCTTTAGACCCTGACGTCAAGGTGAATTACCATCCAATCTCCAACCTCCCATATTTAGGGAAGGCTGTGGTGCTTCAGCTTGAGGAACACCTTGAGTCCTTTGAATTGTATGAGCCTCTCCAGTCTGGGTTTCATGTGAGGCATAGCACAGAAACCACATTAATTTGGGTGCATAATGACCTCCTCAGGGCTAGAGATCAAGGAGAGGGAACAATTCTCGTTCACCTCAACATCTCCTCAGCTTTTGACACAGTAGACCATTGTGTGTTGCTTGACCACCTGAAAGAATTCTGTGGACTCACCAGCACTGTCATCTACTGGTTTGAGTCCTTTCTCACGAATAGGAGGCAATGGGTAGTGATGGGAATTCCTCATCCTCCCCTAGCCTCCTGTCATATGGAGTTCCTCAGGGTATGGTCTTGTAGCCAATGTTGTTTGCCGTGTATATGTTGCCCCTGGGAGAGTTCATTAGGAATTACAGTTTGGGTTTTCATTTCTATGTGGATGATACCCAGCAGTATCTTTCCTTTGCCCCCTGGAACATTTAATACAGTGGAACTGCTAAATGCATGTCTTGCCAAGATCAACAACTGGATGTCCTCCAGTTGGTTGCAACTGAACCCCAATAAGATGGAGGTACTGGTCATGGAGTTGAACAGAGGGAATGATAGGATGGCATCGGGTACAGAAACAGGATTGTTCCTGGGATCTGTGCCTTTGAAGACCTCTTCTAGGGTGCAAGATCTTGGTGTGACCTTTAAAAGTAGATTGACATTTGAAGCTCAGGTGTCATCCGTTGTCTGGACCAACTTCTACCATCGTAGGAATATCACCAGGATCAAGCCCCTAGTTCTGCCCCTGGACCTCCCCACCTTGGTACACACCTTTGTGATGTCAAGGCTTGACTACTGCAATGCGCTCTACCTTGGGGTCTCGGGAGGTATCCTTCGCAGGCTGCTGCTAGCGCAGAATGCAGCCACCATGTTGTTGACAGGGCAGTTGAAATACTGCCACGTCACCCCGGTGCTGTGTGAACTGCACTGGCAGCTGGTCAGGTGGAGGATCCTCTTTAAGGTGGGCTTGCTTACCTTTAAGGCCCTACATGGACTGGGCCCTGGCTACCTGTCTGACCTTATCTCACCTGCTGCCTTGATCCTCTCCCTCCGCTCCTCCTCTAGGGACCTCCTTGTGATTCCTGGGATGAGGTTGAAAACTGCCGTTGATAGAGCGTTTAGTGTCACCAGCCCGTCCTGTGGAATTCGCTTCCATTATCTATGCAGGAAGCCCCTTCGGTGGAGGTATTCAAGGCCCACCTCAAGACCCACCTGTTTAATCAGGCCTTCCCAGACACTGTATATTGAATCTTCATTTTGGGATAGCCCACACTAGCTACTGTTTTTAGCTTAGACCTTCTTTATTTAATTGTATGATCTGCTTTTTACTGCTGCTAATTTTATTGTATTGATAGTTGCATTGTTGTGTACAGCGCCCAGAGCCTCCGGGATTGGGTGTCTGGAAAAATAAAATTTGCCTTGCTTGCCTAGTTGAACATTTTCTCTGCACTTGCTCATATGGTGGGGTCATAAGAAGGAGATGTTGAAAGTTTGGGGCAAAACTATTAAAAAACAACAAAGTTATTGAGCCTGCCTTGAAATTTATAAATGTAGGCTTGTAACTTTGGTAATTTTCAATATTTCGACCCCAAATTTTAAGCATAGCCATTTCTTCACAGCACCTAACATGTTTCAATATAAGAAAAATAGCAGGACAAGAGGACACAGCATGAGATTAGAGGGAGGCCAATTAAGGGGTAATGTGAGGAAGTTCTTTTTCACAGAAAGGGCGGTGGATGCATGGAACGGCCTATCTCAGGAAGTAGTGGATATGAATACAGTGCAGGGCTTCAAACAGGCATGCGATAGGCATAAGGGAGCAATACAGATGAGTATGAATAGATAGGCCATTGACAGAGCAAAGGCCAATGGCACATTCATAAGGTAGAAAAAGAAATGGGCAGAGTGGATGGGCCTTGCGGTCCTTATCTGCTGTCAACTTCTATGTTTCCATGATTCTGTGCACCTCATGAATGTGACAGCTGTCATTTTCCAAATCCTGGCCAAAATGTGTTTTCGTACCTGTGGAGTAGGATGACATTTTGGTGGTGCGGAATGATATTTTGGCAGGGATTTGAAAGTTGTCACCTACGGAGTCACGTGATGCATTTGCCTGGCTAAGGTGCATCTGCTTCTGCTCTGCTTCCTCCACCGACCTATCAAGTGAAATCAGCGTTCATTTTTTTTTCACTTGTTTTGGTACTTACTGATTCCTTGTCATGCTTACAGTTCGTCGGTGACTTTGTCTACTGAAAGTGTTCTTGAGCGGCAAAGATGGACTCTGAAATGCAGGTGGCCGGCCCGAAGCACACTTCCCCCACTACGCCTGACAAAACCAAGGCCTCGAAGACATCTAAAACGCTGCCCAGCGCTCCTTCCAAGTCTGCATCAGTGGCTACTCCCCTGTCCGAGGAGCAATTTCTGCAGGAGCTCTCGCCACTCTGGGATGCCCTGGCCACAATTACTGACCAGCTCTCCTCCCTATGGCAACTCTCTGTCATGCTAACTCGCTGCATAGGGAATACTGAGGTGTGAGTTAGCTCCTTGGAGGACTAGCGAGCCTGTACCGAGCTGGATACTGCGTCCCTCCATAGGAAACTTAGCAAGTTAGAAGAAAAAATTGGAGATCTGGAGGGACGCAATTGGCAAAACAATGTGCTGGTGCTTGGTCTTTCTGAGGGCTCTGAGTTGCCAAATGTACCATAAGGGGTGAACTTATATGGATAGCCTCTACTCGCAAAAAACAGAAGCTGGGACAGATGGATTCTCTATTGTGACAAATTTGGGCCCTCGAAAGATCTTTTTCCTCCTCTTGAGATCCTGAAGTCTGGCACCAGTTGAATGCTCTTCATGCCCAATAATTTGGCTTGGTCACCGAGAAGGCAGATTTAGCCCTACAATGTACAAAACTGCATTATCACAAATCTGGAGAGAGGTCTGGGAGGCTTCAGCTCTACGCCTCCGAAAGACTGAAGCATAGAAGGTCATACCTTCTCTCCAGCCAGATCCACAGGGGCAGCTCCTCATGCAGCCATGGGAGATTATGGAGGCATTCCATGTGTCCTATCAATCTTTATACTCTGCTGATTCTTCCTTGTCTGACCTGCCGGACCAAATCTCTAACTATCTGGATCCTCTCCATCTTCCACAGCTCTCTTCTGCCCAGTGTGATTTCTTGGACTCCCCTATCACAGAAGGAGAAGTTAGGGCAGCTATTAAGTCTCTGCCCCCAATAAGACCCTGGACT